>JAINEB010000023.1:28605000-31005000 GCA_022840565.1 Eubasilissa regina | reverse complement strand
AATTAGTGAAAAAATTTGACGATAATTTTAGTATGACGATTAGAATTTTATTTTCCTTCGTTCAACATAATTTTAGATCTGTACAATAGGTCTACCTCAAAAATAAATAATCATAAATCATTCCATCTCGTGCGCGCACGCTAACTACCGCTTCGCGCATACAAAAAAGAAAACAGTAATATGAAACTAGACATTTTTGTGTTATGAATGTGAATCTACCGTAAATATAGAAACTAAGCGTTGTGAAAAATCCCTCATTGTTCTTATTCATTTTTAACTTACCATCACGCTGTTTCTGAGAGGATAGAGCGCCACACTATGTCAACATTCACCTCGTCCCAGTATCTGGTTTGCCTGGTCCTCTATTTCTGGTTCCATCAACACTTGCGTTATATATTTTTCTTACCAAACCGAACCACAATTTGGTTAAACATAGAATATGCGCGCCACACGAACCCCGGTAACATCGTCTCGCGCCAAGCAATTGCGCCGTCATCTTGCTATACTGTCTTACCAAATTTTAATATTTAAAATGTTACCCCTGTTGAAGATATTATATGTACCAGCGTAACGGTTAGTATCCCCGCCCGATACTGGGGAGACCGGGGCTTGGTTTTCTGCCAGAGATATTTTATTTTTATTTATTAGACTAAATTTATGAATATTTTATTTTCAACCGAAAAACATTGTATGCAGGTTTGGTACCACAGACCACCAAATATATAGACATGAACTAACACAAATTTCTTGTTTCAATGTTTTCATTTTGGTGTTACCCACGTTATCACTTTTCGCGACTTTTTAAAAAAAAATTGACTCGATGGAACGACAATTTAAACGTTGGTAATATAATATGCATTCATGTAAAAAATGTGTCTTGTTTACATAAATATGTCAAACTATCGGATTTATGTTTCCACAGAGAATGTGTGTAGAATGCCCCTCGTTCCACAACTAATGTTCCAAACCCCTCCCCTACATGTACATTTTATTTCATGTCTATTCATTTACTAGTCTGTGTGTGGTACCATATAACGTGTTTTTTATCCTACTGATTTTTCACATTCAAAATTTTATACATCCTAAAATATAAATCTATGTCTTGGTGTGCGCGATGTATTGTATATCCTGAAATTAAAACACTTAATTATTCTGAATGTCGTTTAATGTACTGATTTAAAAATGTATTGATATTTGGGCTTAGTCTGAGTCTCATCGTTAGTATTATTGTGCTATTATTATTGCAATTCGTATCTTTTTACGATTCTGATTACCTGCTATTTTTAGTCTCTGTCTCCTTCCCATCCTAGTCGTGTCGCGGACTCCGCTCTAAAGCGTGGTTTATTAAAATAAAAATAAAAGATCCTTTCCCAGGCGCTGAGAGCAGGCGGATTAGAATTAGTGATCTTAATAATAAAATAAACAGAATTTATTCGCAGTAAATTTAGAATAGATGCCAAACTGTGTTTAATGGAGATTAATTCCCCATAACCCGATTTTCTCGTTTCCTTTTACGATTTTATTAAACCGGTGTAAATTATTTATTCCTCCCACGTCATTGCAATAATCCTTTTCGTAATGTTTGTAATCGTGTGTCACCGGCTTTACTCCTGTCGTGATGTGTAATAAAATATGGGATCGTAATTCTATACGTGTAATAATCTTTTCACTCAAATGTTATTGAGATGTTCGCCGACCGTCTTAAATTGTGCAGGTGCAAATTCGAAGCGTTCATTTTTTTGTATTTATGTCTTTTAAATGATTTTAATTCATACTTTTAAAAAATTAGCAATATTTAATTTAAATTAAAAGAATATAATAATCAGTTTTTATTTAAATCACAGATAAAACATAATGATAATTGGCGTAGGATTTTATACATAAATAACTTTTCGAAACAAATATCTAAACACCTACCACGAATAGTATAGGAAATTTACTCATAAATTCTAAAGACAAAGATGATAAATTTAACAATTCTGGCGTCTATAAACTTAGTTACAATGATTGTGCTGCATTTTATATTGGTAAAACGGGTAGAAATTTTAATATAAGAGTAAAGGAGCATTTGAGATGTTTGAACAATAGTGGGTTTTCAGAATTTTCTAATCATTTGATAGAAAATAGTCATGGTTTTGATAAAAAATTGGGATTGTCAATTTTGCATATAAACGGTGTAGGTCACAAATTAAATAATTTGGAATCGTTGGAGATAAATAAAGCATGTAAAAGTAATCAGGAAATTCTAAACAGCCAACTAAATTTAACTACTAGTCCTATTCTAAAATTTTTTCCTAAAAATTATTCGACTAAATTTGTATTGAGCAGCAATTTGAGTTAGGTACTAAATTTATTTTTTTAAATAATTGTTTTTTTTTTTTTAAATTTAAAAATAGATTCTGGTGAAGAAACAATGCTATATTTTTAGTTAGTTATGACATCCTGAAGAAGGAAAAGGTATTTTTCGAAACCGGTAGATGATTTTTAAACTCAATTCAGTGGTTAATAAAACCAAGATAATAAATAAAAAATTTGATTTTAGTTCATATTATTTAGAAATGGATTGGTGAAATTGACAGAAGAGTGCAATTGGCCTAGTAGTTTTTTTTACGTTCCTTTTACAATGCGTGATGAAGAATTTCAAGTCATTTACTATTTTTAAAGCTGTGTATAATATGGTCAATACTTCTGCATAGAGAGCGAGATCGAGAATCCGGTCTGCAGAAATAAGTTAGAAAGTAGAAGTAGTAACATTGGAGCTCTCCTTACTTCTACGTATAAAAGAATTCAATTAACGTGGTTTGAACACGTCTTGCGAATGCCAGAGGAATTCCAGACTAAGTCGTAGTTGTAAAGATTGTATAAAGACATTTTGGGTCTTTATTGAGGGTTAAAACAGGGTAAGATGGAAGCGCCTTGTCTTTAGAGACTTTAGGCCTCCGACCCTCCTCGATCAGGGGACGAAAATAATGATGATGAATATTTAGAATGTAAGTATTTAATTAAATGATCGATGATTCCAACTTTCGAGCATTATTTAACCTACATAATATTTTGACTCGAATGATGCGATTGCTGCCGCTTGTCCTTGGCCTTTATCAATATAATAAAGGTCAAAGATTTGATTTTTTTCGCGACCGAACTTGATTCGTTTATGCAATCATTGTATGTAAATATTTAACAAAAAAAACGTTCCCATTAATTCGTAGCACTTTTTTTTTTAAATTGTGGAATTGTTTGATTTTCAGAAGGATTTTCATTATTTAAAATGGATTTATTTTGTATATAATAAACCAAAACTTCGGAGTGAAGTGATAATGTTAATTAAATTATATACGTGGCGTTTTAGTTTTGTGGGTTAGTTGTTCTAATAGAGAAATAAACCAGACGATTTTTATTGGCAGATATTTGAAAATTGAAAAACTATATAGTGCTGCTGTAGCGCAAACAGGTAATTGTTTCAATTTTGGCGTTTATACGTATTTCACGCTTGTCTTTGTCCTGGGATGTTTAGAGTTATAAAAACTAGTTTGAAAATAATATCTCCAAAACAGTATCTAGACAAAATTTATTGCTAATGAATAATTTTTTATTAACTGATCTGCTGTATCAAAATAAGCGTGAATATAAACATTAACAGAGTGAATAAGATTTTTAAAAAGTAGCTTAGGTGGTTTATGAAACGAATGAGTGACATTTTGACAAATATTGTAATTAAATAATATATTTACAGAATCAGCGTTAACTTTAATGTTAATAGTTTAAGTTTCATAATGATCATCAAAATGGATGGATATAAATAAACATTTTTATAACTCTACTCGAGTTTATTAGCGTGAGTTTCGAGAGTAACAGTAACTCTCATCGACAGGTGAAGTATAAAACTGAACACACACAAATATAGGAAACAAGACTTTGGTGGTGATACATACAAATAATTATGTACTGACTAATAAGGGACGGGGAGGAGGCGGAGTTACTGGTGGACGGGTGGTTGTAATGGGAATATTGAGAGAACAGATAATTTGGAGAATGTAATATTGTTTTAGGACGTTCCCAAAGAGCAGTTATACTCAATCTTCAAGAAGATTCCCCCGTATGTAAACTATTATGAACTACTATGAATAGAATAAAAAATAGTTTAGGTGCAGTGTACTTTTTCGCTTCCGCTCACATGCGCAGAAGTTCAAAAATCTCTCACTATTCAAATTATAAAAGGAAACTCGAAACTATTCAAAAGTTTTAACATTTTTTATAACGAAACGAATACCGCTTGTTTTTAGTTATTTTTATAGAAAGATATTTGTTAAATTTTCTACTAATGATTCTCAATTTTCCAAAACAATGGTAAGAAGATGACTATTGCTGTTCAATTAAACGAGCGCTACAACATCGATCGGGGTATAGCTCGTATGTTAAATATTTAATAGTCAATATTTACTACCGCAAGGACTATTGAAAAATATTTCTACGTATAAAAGACACTCATAAGTATGTGTATTCAATGTTTCAAAAGGATTGTAAGAAAAGTGATTTTTTTGGGAACGTCCTTAACAAATTATTGTCAGAGTTAAAGTTCCTTTTTATTATTACGCGTGACGGGATGGAGAATTTTTAACGGTGCACGAATGAAAATAATGATTATTATTATCCATGATATGGTTCGCGAATTCGGAAAAATTATTACTAGTTAGACAACGACGATGCTCTTTTAATCTAATGTTAAGATTTCTAGAGGTCAGTCCGATATATTTACTATTGCATTTTCCGCATGCAATTTCGTAAACCCCGCTTTTTTTTACAAGTTATCTATTTTGACTTGAGATAAGAAGTAATGCGCCAAGTTGTTAGTATAATACGCGGGTCTAATGTGGGAAGGGAGAAATGTTATTTTAGTGGAGCGTATAGTATTTTTCCCCATGAAGTGTTACTAATGTTATGTCTGGAATATAAAAAGCGACCACTTAATTTTACATGCATTCTTTTATTTAGCATTTTATCTGTTATAACAGTTAGATACTAACACTTCACCTGTCGATGAGAATTACCGTTTCTCTCGAAACTCGATTAGTGTAAATAAACTCAAATTATTTATATCCATCCATTTTGATGGGAAAACATGATGCCTGCCAGCAATTTAATCTTCCGGAGTAACCGTTTTTCTGCGTATCTTACCTTTCTTCCATCAATGTCGAGAGCGGTGTGGACGAGAATTGTACCTATCGTCGTACCCTACCCCTATCCTGATACTGATCCGGATAGTCGGACATCTGGCATTACAATACAGGCCAACATTTTATTTCGTAAAGAAAACGCCCTCATGCGCATCAGCACTGACATTTTTAATTTGTTTCGAGTGTTAAATTAAATTTAATAAAGAAAAAATCCATCGGATAATTATTACGCAAACGGTTCTATAGAATCGAAGGCCGCGGACCGCCCGCCGCCCGCCGCCCGCCGCCCGCCGCCGGTCGATCCTTGTAGGGTTTAGACCGCGACTTGTACCGGATTATTTAGTATTAATGCAGTTTTCACGTTGTCCGAGTGGAGTCTGCGACAATTAGAATCGCGCGCGGATTAATTGCGATCGGCGGAATCTGCCGCCATCGGAAGGGTCAAATCAGAATGTTTCTTGAAACGGCTATGCGCAATAGTGAATAGTATTTATTTATTATCCACAATCAGTATTAGCAATTTAATGATTTTACTTCCATATCCGTCTGTGTTTATCTATTGGAATTGTGAGTATGCAACGCGGTGTCGATTCAATTGAATGTTCTTCATCCGTATTCGGATAATTGTTTATTAGTTGCGTGTTTGTTCAATTCGTTTCTTGCACCGTCTTAAAATATTCTCCCGCGTGGGTCGGGTCTCCTTTTATGCGCATGTTTTTAATTTGTATCTTCGACGTAAATTTTCCGATGTCATTTTTCGTTTAAAATTATCTGTATTGACTTAGTTACCCCCCCGACCCCTATCCCTCCACCAAATTTGTACTAGAGTAGGTAATCTCTGAAAAATATCTGCTAAACAAAATTCGTTACCACGGTGAATACATATTTTATTCAGTACGCATTAACGTTAAACTTTCGTTTTGATAGTTTGAAATTCACAAAGCCACAACATTCATAAAATTAACCATATGTCCTTTCACGTCCCGGTAGATAGATATAAAAGTTCTGCACGATACCCACCAAAATAATTTAAATAAAAAATAATTGATACCGAGTATTTAACCTACCTACTTGCGCAAAGTCACTGCTAACCATTTTCTAACGATTGTATATTTTAAAATGTAAATTCCTTCCTTTCTTGCCACATCACATGTACGGTTGTTCCCATGTTCTTGAAAAGTGTCAAATACAGTATCAAATAGAATCTTTGTAAATTTTAATAATTTTGCTCATTTTTCATTACTCTAATTAGGGGTATTCGTGTTTCAAAAGTTAATTTGTAAAATCTTTATTACACCTATTAAATTTGCGTTACGAAATATCTTTATAATCTCAGTATTTAGAGACAGATCTCGGCAAACCAAATTTGCAATCGCGTAAGTTTCACCTTGTCACCGTATAAGGCGAGAGCGATGTTGAAACGGCAACATTCATCACCCCAAAAATATATCCAATTTTTGAATTGTAAACTACTAATCAAGTATTATATAAAGTCTTTAACGATTTTGTGATTTAAGGAGCCTTCCCGTGTAACACGGCCGTAAAGTTAACATTTAGATTGAAGGTGGTTTAATGGTCCGTGAACCGACGTTGCCCCAGTCAGATACGCTGAACCTCTCGCCTGCCGCCTGCCTTGCGCGCCTACGTAAGTCTAATCGTCATTAAGTACATTTTTCTCAAGGAGGTCGACAGGGATATGGCGGTGTCCTTCACTTTCGGCGAAATTTCTTTTCTGCATAATACTTTCGAAAACCATTAAAAGGAAAGCGAAGAACGAAAGCGTAAGAGTAAAAGTAAGAGCGAGTATAGTGTTGTGTAAGTAGATTAGGCGGCATTTGCCATCACCGCAGGCGGAAGCTGGTGCTGGTCAGTACAAATCCGACGATGTGATCATTTGAATGCAATATGTGCATTAGGGTGGAATGAAAACTGGGGTTCGAATAATTTTCCTTTTTTAAGTTTTCTAATAAGTGGACAAAAGGTCTTAAGGCTTAAGGCCCCAAAAAGTAGTGATTTATGAATCACGATTCCATGTTTTGCACGCGGATTAGAACTCACTATAAATAATGTTTTTTAAAAGTAGAGATGCGTACATGGAATACGTGTCAATATGTTTACTATTTTCAAACTAAGCTAAACGCTTGTGCTATGAATATATGACTTGATGGCCTCCCGGAACGAGGTTCGAACCTCCGACCACTAGTAACTACCATTAAAAGTGTTCACAATATGTGTGACACTTTTTGATTAATATTTTCAACTAGGTTGTAACATTACAAAAACTTGTGTTATTGATTTTATATTTGTCACCTTGACTGCAACAATGAAATGTACGTATTTGTTTACATAAAAAATCTTGTAAAAATTGAAAATATTAAACAAAATAAATGTTGATAGCTTTAATATTTTAAACATGAACACTATTATAGTAGTTAACGGCAAGTTTCTATCGCAATTGAATGAAAACTCTTATTTTGTTCCACCCTGTGTACATACGCGCATCACACTACTCAGTGACGTCACACGGAGGTGATAAAAAACGCGGAAGAAAATGGTCCGTTTCTCTGGCGACTTGACGGGTCAATAATGAAGCTCGTTATTTATGCACCTTGAGACTCGCATGAAAACGCGGAAGTCTTTTGCAACAACGAATAAAACGTCACTCAGTTTATACAATATGTGTTATTTATATACACTGCAACATCTTTAAACGAATTCGATTAATTTGAGCTTTCAAACGGTTGAAACTCGACCGAGAGCTGGCGGCCGCGGCGATCTCTTTTGTTGCACTTGCCATTTTTGGTGCTATTTTTTTGTACCACCTCTGTAACGCGATTAATTAGTTCCTGGCTATCTTTATTCAATGGAAAAACGTGCGCTCGCTCGTCATGTGTTCGTGTAATTTGTTTCTGTTATTTCTGACAATTCTCTCGATCACTACTCCCTACTCGGATATAATCTATTTATTATTACTACACATATATAGAATCTTATAATAAAGATAAATAAACGGTTTAGTCATTTGTTTATACAAACAAAATGCAGCTTAAATTGAGAACAATTTTAAATACAGCACGCAACAGGCCTAGTCCACGACATTGTATGGGTTTTTATTCCTTGAACACTTTCAATTCGTAATTTAGTCAGGCATTTCCACCCGATCCACCTATAAAGTATTGTGGACTAGATCTGTTACAATCTGTATATACAATAATTAATAAATAAATAAACTTTCATTAATTTAAACATCAGGGGGTTTTGACCCCGTAATACATATATGTTAAATACCTTCTTACGTATCGACAGAGTATTTACAGTTCGTAAAATAAAATAACGTAATTATAATATTTACATAAAGGTGGGTTACAGATCAATAAAACTCATTTGTATCGGTTACGCGATAGAATTTTTTAAGGTCGAGTCGTAAATATTTATTTCTATATTAGTAAATTTAAATTCACGTTTTTTTCAAATCTTGATAAAACTTGGTTCTCAAACTTCTCACGTCACAGCACACTGAAAATACTTACGTATCTACGTGTCTGTTTTTTCAATTCTTAGATTAAGATATCTTACGTCATCTGAAAAAAAAACATATATTTATTAAACATATATTTTTTTGCAGTACATGTTTTTCGTAATAGCATAATATAATAGAAACTCAAGAAATTCTATAATATTTGTAATAAAAAAATTATAATTTAATTTGAGTAGATGCTGGATGCAACAATATCTCGCGGCACAAAGTTATCGTATCACTGTTTTAGCCATTCCTCACTCTTATTGTGCTCTACACAGTACCTACATGCAATTTAAATGATATGTTTTCATAAGTACCTTATTTTATATCTCTCTCGATCGATGCGCTCATGACCGAGCATCGCGGTCCTCTGTTCTGCTTCCGCAGCGCGAACTGCTTCCATTCTTCAGTCCTCGGTTAGCTGGGCTGCGGTCATGTCTCTTCCCTGTACGAGTCCTATTCAAACATGTCTCGGATATATTTTTCTATCCTTCCGGTATTCAATTGTAATATCGCCGTTGTTTTTGTGTCGCCTTTCTCGACCAGGCTCCAGTACACCGCTTAATGTATGAGCAAACATTGTCATAAGCAATAATAATAATTTCTGTGAGCTGGCAGCGGCAGCTGTCTGTCTGTCTGTCCGCACCTGTCGTTCGTTGACCATTTCATGTGAAGTTTTTACGTAAACAGATGGTTTAAATATTTGCATGAAATGCATATTAATTTGTTTAGTTCCGTACAAGTGTCACATAAGATATTTTGAAGGGTAATAAATCAATAGCTGTTTTTAATTTTCATCGGTGGTATTTGCATCGTTAATTAGTGATGACTGTGATTGTAACGATGATTGGTAACTGAGATTCAACTTTTTTAATGCCGTGAGCGCGTTAACACGCCTAACTATAAGCGTGTACATGCCCTTTTGAACCTCGCAAACGTACAGGGATTAAAGTCATACTTTTGAATCATTTTGCCATCTGTGGACGACAGGTCCCAGCTTTTGATAGATGAGTCGTGACCCACACTGTATGGAACGCAAAAATGTAAATTCGGCATCTTCGCCAAATGTATATTTTGAGCAAATTTTCATCAAAATAGATCCTCACAATCACGGTGGCGCGGGGAAGGGTTGGAAATAAACGATGAAAACTTTTCCAAGGAGCTCGCTTTTTTCGGGACAACCTGTATACCATGTGGATGTTTAAATATTATTTTTCATCGTACTGTGATTATATAAGAGTCGAGTCTCAGTTCAGCCAGGACAACTAACATCTTCACTTTCATCTTTTCTACATCGGTGATAAAAATAACGTTGATTTATTAGCATTCCATAAATATCTACACTCATAAAAATATACATATTTTTAATTTTTTTACGCCTACTGTACATGTTACACCTTTGTACAGAAGTAGACTTTGCCCAGCCTGTAGAAAGAACCATTCGTTTACGGTAGGTATGTACTGGCTATGATTAATTCCTTTAAATTTATACCAAAACGGTGAGATTAGCGTATTTTGAATGAAATTCCTTACATATTTGTGAAGTTACGTGATCTTTTAGATCTTTTGATATTTAGTTGTGTTGAAGTTTACTGTTTAATAAAAATGGTCCAAGTCCTGGCATCATCTAGCTTCTATTCGAGGGTATTTGATATTGCTTCCGAAGGGAATAAATGGATGTCTAAAATCAGACGATAATTTATGTGCTACGTTAGGGACAGATTCGTGATTGGGTATTTTCATTAATGAATTGTTGTTACCTTGAACGATCATATTTTCACGGCTCACCGCCGGGAAAAATATGAAACAGCGCATGTTTTGGGTTTGCTGCGCTGCTGCGTTCGTATCGCACATCACGACCGAGATGCGGCTGGCTGATATCCCGCGAGCAGCGCACTCTGTCCCTGGACGAACACCTGGCATTAAACCTCACCGCGACACTGCACCGAGTATTTATCTCATATTTTTTTTTACACAACGCCATATTGTGAATGTAGCTCGGCTCTGTTTTAAATTTGTTTGTTTGTTTTGTTTTATTGTTGGCCGTGGCCCGTGTTATGCGTCAAATGCTATATAGTTTAAGAGTGCACACAGACCCACGCGTACGTGGGTACGTTCTATTCGATCCAACCTTCAATAAGTGAAGTTTTAGCACTGAAACTGAAGTAATGGTCCAATGTGACCGATACATGAATCAACATTTAATTAATTCACATTAACATTTCAGTGTCAGTGTGATCAGTGTCAATCCCGCCAAATAACGTGGCAAGGCGAAAAATCTTTTTTATCATCGGATATTGGAGAGTAAAATCTGTTTACTACTGGATGTACATACCTGCCAGAACAACCCATTTTTCTCAAAGAAAAATGACTAGTTACATTTTTAGCACAGCAAAAAATTACTACTGATTACACAACCGGCCCTAAGGTACCCATTTTTTTTTTCAAAATAGCCTATCCAGCACGGCCTAAAAATAGCTTCATGAAATCAATCACAATAATGGTTTTTCAGGATCGAGGGAATGTTTTGCATATATCTTGGAATATTTTTTAACCAATGTTGATTATCATTTAATTGCATTCGCGGGACACCGTGTACAAGCTAGTTTTGAGTTAATAACAGCTATTGTTTGCGTTATTAATTTCTAATAAATAAATATAAAATAGCACGCACCTCGCAGCCGTAGCACGGCTAGTCGTAGCGTAGCGGTTAACGCGTTATCAAACTTTTTATCATTTACATTATTTTCACGTAATCATTTTTAATAATTGTCGTATTATTACATGTATTACGCTTCACGCCAATAACCATCATGCAGTTACACTCTGTATTTAGCAAAGACACAAACCGGTTTATTTATATTTCCAGATATCTGTCGAATGTTGCCGTTAAACCCCTGGCGGCGACATCATACGACAGGTTACGAAAAATATTTTTTGAAGATATGATTTCAAATGTAAGAGGCCGCGCTGCGTGTAGCCTGGTAGTGATGTGGTACACGTGTTCTTGGCAGCCGATGAAGTCAGAGTCCGCGGTATTTAGCTATGTAGAAGTGTAGTGAAATCATATTTGCGGCCTGCATTGCGTTGCGAGTAGGTGATATCTGCACGAAATTAATGTAGTCTCGTCTCCTTCCAAGTCTCGAGCCGCAAGTATTAATACAAACCGGCTCATATCATATTAAAAGTATTAAATATTGAGAGCCAGTTGGAAGAGCTATTTCAAGTACGCTCGCTCGTTCGCGAGGATAATAATGTTCAATATTCATAAAGAATTTAATTTGATCATTTCGCTAAAATATAGGAAAAATCTGGTGTCAGATCGAGAGAATTTATCGTTTAATAGAAAATTTGCTTTTGAGGATTTATACTATACTTCGTTACGTATTGTATCAATGGGACCTATTACAGTATATTTAGACAATTTTGGAAAACTTTCTGCACAAGATTGTAAAATATGATAATGTCAATATTTGGGTTTAAAAGTTGCACCTTTGTTTATATTAGCATTGTTTAACTAGAAATTTCATAACACAGAACACGTAAACATTTTTTCACTCATTATGTACCATGTACGATAGAGTGGAGAATTGGAAAATCACGAGCGAACGGTTTGATCGTGGAAGCTGTGAGCGAAGAGTGGGTGGTAAAGGAAGTATATGAAGCCTATATTGAAGGCGGCAGAAACTGCGAAGGACCCGGCACGATTAGATATGGAAAACGCTGTTAAAAGTTTCAACAGCCGAAGAGTTTGCATGATAATATGTATGAAAGTGGACGGTCGAGTGTGGTGTACCAGGACAGAAGTGTGTGGCGTCCCTAAAACGTCGTGATGTAACTTAGTAGTTTTATTCTGTTGTGCAATTTTATAAAGTGAACTATATTCGTATACTAACTAGCCGTCTAGCTGTTACAGGAGTAGAGTATACACAAATATCTAGATAATACTGTGCATGTTTATTATTACTGTAGAAATTCTCGTTTGTGTAATGTAATGCATTATAAATTAATCAAAATTAATTTGTATAGTACATCAATTTCTTTTTGACGACGTTATATTTCATCTGCCAAAACCACTTTCAAACTCTCCGGGGAAACTTATCGTTAAATTCTTTAAAAATATTATTTCCGACTACCGCTGGGCTCGATCGATCGTAATGGTCGGGCGAGTTGTCACTTTAAAAAATAACACATTTGGAAGTTGTCTCAGCGGGACTCTGTTTTTGATAACGACGGTGAGATGACTTTCGAGTAAATGAACGGCTTTTGATGGCTAATTTGCAATCCTCGCGGTGGTGGCGCTCGGTGCCAGGCGCGAGCCGGCCGCGCTGCCGAATCACCATTTAAACACTTGCCCAATGTCCGCCGCGCGCCATTTCGAAAGTGGAGATTTTTCACACAAAAATGAAAATCGCCGTGATACGTCGCGTCGCTCCGCTGCCTCGGCCAATTTCCACACACACAGTCCAAAATTACCATTCCGAGCTCCGAGAGATCGCTTCGAGCGCCCGTTGTTCACCCCGAATAGGAAACTGGTTCACTTTTTCATTTTATTGCGGAGAGCAAAAAAATTAAAACGAAACGAACACGACACGCAGGAAAATAATATTGTCATACTTGAGAGATTGACAAATTGGCGATCACGGGCGACCTGCGAGGACTGAGGGCGAAGGCGAGCAGTCAGAATACAGGAACACAATTCTCAGCCATGAGTACATCGACCACCAAAGAGAGACAAAAAAATGAAATTCATTGTCCGCAGCCACTTCTGGATGATGGCCTCCCCGTGACTGCCACTCTGCAGTCGCTGCCGCCACTGCTTCAATAATTTTGTTCATGTCTCATGGACAACCGTTCGATAATATCGTTTGTCCATCGTCTTGAAATATAGCCGGTTCGTTGTCGCCAGAGTAATGACCACCGCGGTCTGCGATCCGTTTGCTATAGTTTTCCAAAAATACCACTAATCTATACTCTCGGGACATTTTGTCTATGGAGCTAGAGTTTAGTAAGATCCTTTTCGCGTTTGCTCGGCTTTTCTACAGAATGGTGTTGCTACGTGCGCTGATACTAAATCTAAGTATAACTGTGCGTTCATTTTAATTTCTATAATATATTAACAGTGAAATTGAGTTCGTACGGTTAGCACCTATGCGTGCGCAGACGATGGAGCGAAATCGACCGATGCATCCGTTGGATTTCACTTTGTGAAATTTAAATCGGAAATTTTCGACATCGAGTACTGTAACGTCCATCGCTGGTATCCGTAGCGTTCGAAAATTTAATTGTGTTACAGTTAAAAAATATATGACCAACCTACATAACGTGAAATTGCCGGACATGTAAACAAACCGGTTAAAGATAATTTGGTGTGAAAAAAATTCACCCGATTCAAATAAAATCTTGATAACAAAGGCTCTGGATAATTAATTATCGCCTTTCTGTTAGTGGCTCGTAATTGTTCATTGAAATTGATGCGTTTCTTTCTTGTAGTAATCGATCAATTTTTTATTACGTTAAAAATAAATTGTTTTAATTTAACGTCGACTGGTTTCGATATCACTGTATCTTTGTCAGGACAGACGAGCAATAACTACGTCACGGTAGTATCGAAACCCCCCGTTGTTAAATGAATGGAAGTTTATTTATTTATTGCTTGGTGTATACTCTGTAATAATAACTTTAGCAGTTTGATATTAACATTAACTGAATATTTTAATTAAATTATGGACACTTAATTAATACTTGTGATGAATTCGGGACTCTTCCCGGTGCGCGGCCCGGTAGGCGTGCTCGTCGTAGTTTCGCGTGTCAGATTTTTGTTGCATTTCTCTGGCAACTTATCACCTTTTTATAAAGCATTATTATGCACATTCCGAAGCATCTAACTCTCTCGGCCGGTTTTCATCTTCCGCCCGGATGTTGGAGAGGACCAGCTCGCTAACAGGAGTATTATGTATGGTCGATAAACGGGATTGGAAATTAACACTTGCACAGAATTTATGGCAACGACCAACCTAATGCGTTATTGTAACAAAACTTGTTATAAGGTACGTAGAAGTTGAGAGAATATAAAAAATGAGTGCTCTTCTACTATTGAATTTGAATATTTAAAAAAAATTTATGACAATTTAATCATTGTTTGCTCGAAGAATTTTAGAGGTTTTAATCAGAAAAGAATAATGACAAATTCATAATCACAATCGACATCTGTGAATCTGGGGAAGGTCCGGAGAATAAAGAGGTTGTGGAAGAAAGTCTTCGATGATGCACATTAAACATACAAATGGATAGATTTTTTTATTTTGTTACATACTACATCATATCAAAATACGACCAGTAAAGTTTCTTCGGAGCTACACAAAGTAAAAATAGCGTACACACTAATAATCAAAAAAAATAGTACATACTAATTAAAGATAACCAAAAAAGTGTTATTTTACACTATAAAGCGGAGAGGGGAGTGAAAAATATGTAATTTGTTTGATGAATTAAAAAGTATATACGTGCATATTATATAGTTTTTGTCAATAAAATCACTAATAAGCTTAATTTTGATGGGAAGCCGTTTATCATCGAAAATGTCCTAATAATAAGTATAATAAATGCCATAAAAAGAACCTATGAGAAGAAATAATAAAACCCTTTTATAGTTGTCGAACTTAAGTAACACGAATATATAGAGTAGAAAAGAGCTTCAGAGCTCACGATATATACGAGTATGTACACTGCACTCGAGTTTTCTTAGTAACGCGCACCGTCATTGAAATGAGACTATGTATTATGCAAGTATCACATATTGCTTTCAATCATCAATGATATCGTTCAAATCTTTGATCACGCCCAATTTTAAGCATGCGAGGAAAAATTTATAAATTGTTTTTATCATTTTTTAACAATTCTCTTTTGTTACAGGTAAGCGGGACTATTATTTGATGTAAACTGGAAAAATGTTCTCCAATATAGGTAAGTGGTACGTATTTATGATTCCTTCACAAAGAAAAGTTTCGTATGTTTCACACTTTGTTCATGAAAATTAACTACAATAGTTTTGACTATATTCTGTCAAATATTTAAATAACTACCACTGATGATACTATTCAGTTATATCATGTTAAAATACATTTTAGAGAAATTGAAATTTCACGTTATTTTTGCTGAACATTGAACATTGTTCGAATAGAATTACTTATCTCGGGGCGGCCTTAATCTACTTGGTATTTTGTTTTAGAGCAATCAAATTCCGCACATAAAGTGATACAACGTAAGTTTAATATGATTTGTACTATAAACCTTTTGTTCAGAACGAAGCGTGCAAGTGGTGTTGTGTGACGGGCATTGTATTGTTCCCCTGTCAAATAATTTTAATTGGTGTAAATTCAATACAATTTTCACTATTAATAACATGTACAAGCATTAACAAATAATTCGAGGTCCTGCACCGACTGGAACACGACCGCGACTAATTCATTATATACTCAGTATGTTGTCATCGTGGCAATAAATGCCTTCGTTAGATGGATTTGCTTCAATACCGTATGGGTATATGACATTAATCAAATGTGCGACTACAGATGGTGATTGACGGTGCACTAAGTGTTATGCCCGATCGACCTTCTATCCGAGCGAATTTTAACACAAACCTGCAACGCAACCTGTCGGTTTGCTTATTTAGCAGATAGGTTGTGTGACTTCTAACCATATGTTCCGTTTCGAGATGCACCGATCTCCTTTTAAGTCTCCTGCAGCTGCTTGCCGGTTCGTTTGCACTCCGCGAACACCTGTCCTCCAGGGTAGCCGGCCCGACCCCTAGATGGGGGACGTCACCTGTTGCTTACCTTTTAATTAGTATTTTCTTTAAAAATATTGATTTTAGAGACTATATATAATAATTGCTAGCGGTTGAAACGTACAACGGTCAGTGTATTTCGAAAAAAATCAGTTGTCGTCCGGTAAAAATTACTATGCACTCTCGGACATTTAAAAAAAATTTAATCGAGCTTGCAGTATAAAGTCTGGCGGCTCCCGCGCTTTAATGAGAATATTATTTATTGAACAAATTAAACATGAATGTTTCCTTTTCTATATAATGAAAATTGATTACACGTTTGTAATTAATCGAAATTACTGAATTTTTAAACATTTTGTGGGACGTTGATATTTAAAAATATTTCTGTTGTAATTTGAATTTATTTATTTTTAAGCGAATTTTGAAGAAAATTGGAAGATATTGAAGGTTGTGAAAATAATTAATGATTTACCGAATGGAAAATTTTGAAATAAGATTTTTGTCGAGGTTTCTGAGCTTTTTTTATTATGCGAATAAAATACCGTCAGTCGGTCGCACAATTTGTACAGTGCTTTGCGTGTAAATTTTTTTAGGTACCTACTTATAATTTTTATTATTCCCCGTCATCATTGACGAGTTATAAGTTAAGGCTATGTTTTTTTTTGGTTCTGCTAAAATAAAAATTGGTTGTACTCTTAATTAGAATGTATAAAATCTTTAAATTAATAAAAAATATTCCATTGGCGGAAAGTAAATATTAAATGAACCTTATACATACTAACTAGTGTTGTTACGTTGATAGGAATAATTGTTATTTCTTTCTCATATTTTATAATTTTTCACTGTAAAAAGAGTAGATATGGTCGATGCAAAAGTTGTTTCGTTATGTGGGGTACAATTGCAAGCCTATTGGCCGCGACATCAGCGGTCCGTAATATTGATTTGTATTTTATCTTCTCTCATCATATTTCTAATCATTGTCAACCAACGACTAACAGCCCACACCCACCTACTATTATAGTAACAATCAATAAACTCGTTAAAAATATGAAAATAATTTCAAAAATTACGAGTAATATGATATAATATAAAGACAAAGATGATATAATATAAAGACAAAGATGATAAATTTAACAATTCTGGTGTCTGTAAACTTAGTTGCAAGGATTGTGCTGCATTTTATATTGATAAAACGGGTAGAAATTTTAATATAAGAGTAAGGGAGCATTTGAGATGTTTGAACAATAGTGGGTTTTTAGAATTTTCTAATCATTTGATAAAAAATTGGGATTGTCAATTTTGCATGTAAAACAGTGTTGGTCATAAACGAAATAATTTGGAATCGTTGGAGATAAATAAAGCGTGTAAAACTAATCAAAAAATTCTAAAAATTATTCGAGTAAATTAGGTACTAAATTTATTTTTTAAATATTTATTGTTTTTAAAAATAGATTCTGGTAAAGAAACAACATATTTTGATTAGTATCGATATCCTGAAGAAGAAAACTGTATTTTTTGAAACCGGTAGATGTATTTAAACTCTGTAAGTGGTTAATAAAACAAAGTTAGCAAATAAATAGAAGTATGTTTCTTTTACAGTATTTTCATTCGATTCTAACATTTTTTAATGCACAATAAATATTTTATTATATTTTCGTGGCAGCGATCACGGGCTGCGCGCGTCACCGAATGAAGCCAAAACTGTGTTTGCGGGGAGTGCACGTCTAATTGATTATTATGTCGATGCTCGGCGTGCCTCGGAGTATGGCAGAGCGAAGTATTGAAAAACACTGTTTAGATCTTTTAATTTTGACCCAGATGCACAATGTGCAACATCTTGTCTCGGTCCAGTATTATTATTCCCCGCGCATCTCATCAGCATCTGGGCGACGCTCAGAATCTGAATCCTCTCGTGCGGGTGGGTAACTGCACTCTTGCGAATTAATCAGTCGCTATTTGGTCGACCTCGATTATTATTTAAATGACTAGAGCGATAATTGTGATGTCAGTGTTGCAATATTTGTAATAAATCTCTCGGACGCGTAATGTGGAACAATATCGATGAATATTCCTTATTGTCTCCCTTAGCGGTTTAGTCGCACCGGGCGCCGCGCCGGCCCCGAAGGCCTTCGGATGTCGGTCATCCGTATTATTATTAGACAACGCCGCCGCCCACGACGGTGGTTATCACAATGCTCCTTTAATCCATTCCTTGTAAGGAGTATTCAATTTGCATGGCCGGGACATATCTGATGGAAATCTCGGTCTCACTTCTACTGTCTTAGACTTCAAATTACTGATTTTATCGCTTTTTATAATGTTTATTATCCTTCTGGCGAATTGTAATATTTAGAGATTTTGTTTCGCATTTAAAAAAATATATTTTTGAAAAATACATTATTATCATTACAATAAGAGTTGAAATGGTATGTCTAGCTTTCAGGCAGACGAGTTGTGATGTTGAATTATTTATCAGCTGTATCGAAAGTAAATAGTCTTGTATTTCTGAATGTTTTTTTTTTTTACTACATATTTATCACAAGTTAGTGTAAGAATGTTTTATAATTTTTATACGCCATACGAAGTGCTAAATAATTTGTAAATTGTTTTCACTATATTTTTAACGGCTTTCGAGAAATCTGTAAATGCACTCAGTTTCATATAATTTTTATAATGTAATTCTTTAATCGTAGCAATATTAATTACGTGTAACATTTATCTGTATACTATTCCAACCTCACTGAACATTATTGATTTACCAGTACTTTCACCCATAATTATAATGTCTAGAATAAACACATTTGTCGTGTTTATTTATTATATACGAGGATTTCGGGTTTCGTGTACATACTAATTGTTACGCCACAGAGATTCGCCGTCTCTCGCCTCACTTTGCACGTCGAGCGTCAAATATCAACCTATTTACCACTGATTCGTCAGTTTGTCGATTTTGAATCTTCCCAGCAGCTGTTTAAACGGAATAAATGTTTGTAATTGAATGCCTTTGTTTAACTTTCAGAATAAATAGTGTCCGGTTTCTAGGTGAAGTTAGTGCGCACGTATCAAAATTGGCCGTCAAATCGAACACGCGTTTTTGTCTCGTTCTACCAACCTAGGACTTTATCTGCAGATTAAAATCTCAAATGAATCTGCGATTTATCTCATCGTTTCTCGTTTTGTGAACGCGGACCAAAACAACTCGTAAATGAACATTGGATTTGAATTTTTGACAAATCGACGCGTTGAAATCCTTTGGGAGGTCCGTTTCGAATTACGAATTGTTAACTTATGTTTTGCCGTCAACTTTTACTTGACAACATCCATGTTATTAATTCTCGAGGCGTCCTCGGAGAGAGAGGTGACTCCCAGTCAGCCGGCCGACATCCAGTTATCTATCGCGCGGCGCCGTCTGGCTCCACCGCCAGAAAGCGTCCGGTAGCTCCGGTAGCACCGCTGTGCACATGTATTCCTTTCTATGCCTGTCTGCCTGTCTGTCCGCGCGTCGCAGGTCAGAGAAATTCACCAGATTTTCTGGTTCTATTATCGTTGAATACGTGTATATGAATGAAATTGTCCCCCCGACACTAGATTCGGTTGTAGAGGTCAGAAACCAAGTAACTGCAATAATTCTGTACTTTTTTTCGTCGCCAATTCAAACGAGACAGGTACCGGAAGGTCAACAGCGAACTCGCAGAGTTGAAGTAAAAAAATATTAAATATAAATTTAATTACTTATTTTTCCTTTCATTGTCTCAGTATTATGCGTAGTTCCTCAAACAGTATGATCCTCGACAATACCGAATACACCACTGGCTGCTTATTTGTCGTCTTCGTATTCATAGACGACAACGTCTCCCGAACCGCATCACCAGCGGGATATTTCGCACCAACGACAAACTCACTAGTCTTCTATGCATGAAGCATCTATGCAGTTAGATTAATTCTTGCGGTACCGATGTTTTCTTTAAGGTATGCGGTCGTGCACGGGCACACACGATCAGACACATAGCACATACACAAAAATATAGCGCGCGCATAATTTTTACCAAGACTTCTTAATACAGACCATGTTGCAGTATGTTAATTTAACTTGTATAAGATCACCAAAATTTTGGACATTGGACCAGTTTCTGAGGTTACACAGCCGAGAAAATCTCTTCCTATCTTCCCTTGCATAATGAGCTATAAAGATGATATTTTTCATTGCGGAGAATGTATTCTCAGTGTGCAGCTTTCCTTGATAGTTATTAGTTATCTTGTCTTATTTATGCTTCTCGACACATTTTCATTAGTAGTGTGGTCAGCCCGGGACTAACCGGTAGCCTTGCACGCTGATGTTTTCTTATTTTCTCCCCCAACACATGAATAATAGCATTGATCCTTAGAGTCGCACACCGCGATCAAAACTTACAGGGCATATTGGCAGCTCCCAAAGGATACAGAAAGGTTATTGTCATTCCCGTGGTAATTTTCCCATGACCGCAATACTTCCACTCTAATGTAATAAAAAAGATTTGATGATGACAACTGACGACTTTTTGTTAACCTTTTATAATTTCCAATGTTGAGGCGCGAAGCGCGTCCGCTGTTTCGAGGGCCCGTCTTTATGGATAGTGCGATTGAGTCGGCGATGCAATAACTATAAAATGCGACGACGCGGTAGAGACGTGCCCGCGGGTCCGCCCTCCGTCCGCCGCCCCGCCCCGGTAATGTTGCTGCACTTATCGTCTGGTCTCGGTGAAAGTTGGTGCATCCATTGTGGACTGTCGGTATTGTCAGTTATTTTATTTGATGATGATGGCGATAACGAGTCGCACCGGCACAATCATTATTTGTATCCGCCTCCACGCTCCCTCGCCTCCCTTCCGACGCTTCTTCCTCCTACCCGTAAGTTGTACTAAAATGGTTATGTTTTAGGTTATTTAATAAACCGTTTAATCAGTATGTAATTTAAAACATTAACCGGTTTCGGAAAACATTTCCTTCTTCAAAATGTTTTTTATTTTATTGAGGGATTTAGACATTGTATACTTAATATAATTAACGTAATGAATATTTAACATGTGATACTATTTATGAAAATCCACAGAAATTTTAGGTACATAAGTATGTTTAGGTGCAGAAGATGAATAAAAAGAATAAAATGGTGGGATAAAGGGTGGGGAGGTTGCGACTGTTGTTGCGGTAAAGGGAGAGCAAGATGTGTTTATAGGTAGAACGATTGGCCAAAATTGAGATAGCGGTGGTTCATAAAAATAACCCTTTATGCGTAGTAAGGCTAATGTTGAAAAAGACAATTTCTGTAAATTTCTCATTTTGGTATTTACGTGACCCGTGAATCAATAAGTTTTGAATGTAAGATGTTCTACTTCTAGGTATGTGGAGAGATATTAATTCTAATCGGCCGGGACAGTCAATATGCCCTTGCAGGTTTGAGGAGAAGTATTTGGTCAGCACGTGTTCTTCGATATTCTAGAGTTTTCATATTGTGGAAGTTTGCTGCATCTAAATAAGAGTTGAATGATAGATTATTATATGTCACATTATTCTAATGTTTAATCAGGTTAAAGAGTTCGGCACCATCGCCATTTTGACTATGACCGCGTAATCCCATTGATCGTTCAGCCACAGCACCCCAGATAATAATTAATTACGAAACATACTAATATTATTGATAAGTTATTGTCCCGACATCTCGACTCCTGGTATACATTATGAGATTCGTCGCACTACAATGAAAGGCGACTTTTGATCGACGAATGAGTATAGAATAGTAAAAGCGAATGTTGAAGGTGGCTGAAATAGAGAACGGCCGCGAAACCCTTTCATCGGGTATATAATAATCGAGCGTGCCCGGAAGATTATTTAATAGATATTTGGCAAGTGCGTTGCGCTCAAAGAAATTCACTTAATTCATTCACCAGTAAGAAGGAAATAACTCGACATGTAGTCACAGTTGCATAAATTATACACATTACATCGAATAATAGATCTTGTATGTGAATATATATTAAAATACTAAACGTATTAGACGTACTATCTCGCTACTTTGATGGTTTTTTTCAGTGGAAAATATACAATGTACACTATAACGTGCATCGTTAAGGTACTATAAATAAGGGATAATATTTTATACATTAAAATAATTTATGTATTATTAATAATGTACGCTATCACGTACATCGCTAGGGCAATAAATAAGGGATGCAATGCAATGCGTCAATAATTTATTCAATATCAGTTTATCGTCTCGGGCGTGCCTAAATGATTTTATTATTGCTGCCACATGCGTGTCCGTGTCCGAGAGACGAGCCTCGCCAGGTGAACAAATTCTGCTGCACCCTCCAGCCGAGGATCCGCACCGCACCGCGGATCGGAAGCGGCCAGCCGCACCCGGCGAGAGAGCGTATCGTCGGCTGGCACTCGGGCCCGCGGCGGTCGCCCCGTCAGGACGGGGGCTCCGGCGCGGTTCCGGCGCTGCCGCTCGGTCAGTCGACTCGGGGCGCGCGCGCACGCGCACAGCTCGCACAGCACACCTCGCGTCACCTGTCGCGTCTTGCCGATCCGCGTTATGTTTGGATGCTGAAATCTGTGAATAATATCCTCATTATCGTGTTTTGTGGAACAGTGTTGAAAATTTCACGAGGGCAATATTTTAAATTAATGCGGATGGAATTAAAAAAAGATATAAATGATTCAGTATCGAGCAATGTTTGCGATGATTAATTCGGGTAAGATGATAGTAGTCAGCTGACTGAAGAAAAAACATTGTGTATTTAATGATTGTAATTCAATCGTCACGATTAGTGTTTCACTTTATCAAAGTTCACTTTTTCAATGGCCGTATTATGGTTCGTGTCCACGGATTCAATTTTTGACTCTCCGAGACGAGGATTATGATCTCACGAGATTATTTAGAGACAACTATTGGCTCTCGCAGTTTCAGAGATTCGCCGTATTCACGTTTGTTGTACGTCTAACGCCAAATGTCAGTCCATTGACTATTGAAGTTCTGCCGGATGAATTAGAATCTCCCCAGTAACAGTTAAAAAGGAATAAATGTTAGTAATTTGACGCATTCTGTTAAGTTAATTTTTCAGATTAAATTTTTGCAGGTATCTATGGTTCTACGTGACGTTTGCGCACGTATCAGGTTTCGTTGTCAAACCGATAGTCGTATCAAATCGTCTCTTTCTGCCGGTACTGGGGATTATTCTCATTCCGTGGACACGGGTCATTATCACTAGTAGAAATCAGCTGTCGCCGGTCGCTGTAGCTAGGCCCTAGGGACGGCTTTCGCGTGAAAGGAGTAGCATGAATGTAGTGACGAAGCTATAATAGGCAAGTTATTCAATACCTAAATGGAGTAATTGTTTTATTTTCCTTCTTATCCAGAAAAGTATTAGCTTCATATCGCTTCACTCAATGGCATTCCTGTATCAACACGGTCTCGCCTCTCTACCGCCTGCCTCCAGTGTATATTCGCTATCCCCATACCGGTTATGTAGGCTTCGTCTATTTGAGTAATTATGTCGTAAGATCGTTATTACCCGCGCTGTCGTGCCGCCCGCCATCGGCTGCCGGTGTCGGCTCACGGGAGTAGCGGACCTTCGCGCTGATCGTTCGGTGTCGTTTAACTGTCGCACAGAATTGAGAATGTCGATCGGTATCATTTCGCTCGCGCGTTCTCTTCGGTGGTGGCGAACAAAACGTGTCGTACCTCGCGTGCCCTTAAGGACGTTTCTGGATCGAGCCTAACGTAACCGATATACCTTCTGTTGAACCTTAATCAGATTGATCTTGGAAGCCGTGCACTTTTTGTTATACGAATCCGATTTAAGTTTCATTCTTCTCTTTTCCTGGCCTGGGATGAGCTGCTCTGATCATTCTGCTCCGCTTTATTGTGTTTTTGATGATGCTGAAACCTTTAAGGTCGCGCGCTCTTCCCGGCCTTACCGGCCTTACCGGCCTTATACTAGCATTCTCGATACTCGTGCTTTTAATTTGAGTTTGTTTTCTTTTCTTTTTTCAGGAATAAGGGCTGCCTTAATTACCTAATCCATTTTATTTTACACCTTTTACATGAATGGTTTCATATCCACGTATTAGATTTTTTCCTCTGTAGGGTTCTATCAGGGTCATTGACGACCTGTTGAATATGTTTCATGATTCGTGAAATAAAAATATTTTTACTGTATATTCTTACTTCGTTAACTGACTAATGTTCAACGTTCAAAAAATCGAACACCTTTCTAGTTTTGTATTTTGGTTTTGGTCGTCACGATCGGCCGCCGAGTTATCGTTATTTTAATCAGGTCGCATCTCGATAAGAGCGTTCTGCATGCGAGCGCCGGATAGCGCGGCCGACGGTCAGCGCGGCTGATAGCTAGCGGCGAGTTTATCAGCGCGGAGGGCAGCGCCCCCGCCATTGTTTCCCTTTCCTCGCCGCCGCGGCCGCTTCCTCTTCCTGTCTCCCCTGCGGCCCCGCCTCCCCGCCTCGCGGGCCGGCGTCAGTCCTGCGCCGTCCCTTCGCGACGCCGCACCGCGACCGCTTTCATCCCACCCTGTTTTGTTGTCGCGCGATTGTGCATTGCGAGTGCACTCGTCAAGGGAGACCAAACTTCACGCGCTGTTACGCTACAACCGGGAATACAGTTCAGTGACGATTTTCTTACATACTCACCTTGAAGTGGTGATTTGACAGAAATCAGTCTAGTATCGAGTGCGGCTGACGATAAGGAAGAGATACGGCGGTGGATGCGCGCCTCGTTTAGTGGCCTCCCTACCTGCCGCGGTTACCGGTGCAAAGAAATGTATCGGCTGTTGAATAAATCATATATAATTATGTGCGGAGTTCACTGGCACGGCATCCTCCTCGCGCACCGCTGGCGCACGGCGCACCCGGCTGCACGTACGGCTGAAACATACACATGTGTGTAATTTTATATTGCGCGGTTATTATAGTTGGTTTTTTTAAAGTATTTTCCGACGCAGTGGTGAACGATATTTTATTTCTAATAATTAATGTGCACTTGGGCTGTTTTGTAACTAACAAAGACAATTAATTAAATGTGAAAAATTGGTTAACATTAACAAATATAGTGATTCTTACAAAATGCTAGCTGATTTCATACATTTAACGTGAAAGTATTTCTCATGTTAAGAGAAAAAATGTTTTAACTGTTTGTGATTTTGTGACTATGTTTTTTATTGATGACATATTTTTAAGCCGATATTTAATAATAAACAAGGATGACGCTTTACGCACACCGCCCTTATACACCGCATTGCTTACCGCCTATGACTTAATGACTTAACTTTCTATTTGCTCGGCCAACATTAGTCATTTCTTTTAACAAGAAAAATATTTCGCTCCGCATGGTTTCATTATAAAAGATTTTCACCGTATACGATCGATTATAATTGTAATATTTTTAAATATTTGAATATATCTGTAATTAATGAAATTACCGCCACTTAAATATGACATATGCGAAATGCTAGAACTAAAAGTAACCAGTTACGATGTTTTTATATGTATGCGGTAAAGCGGTCGATGTGCGTGAAATGTATGATGCTTTGTGACACGGATATCGCTTTGCAACTCGTCATTTGCGAAACTCGATTGTCACAACGCGGGGAGCTACGATCGGTGGAACATTTCAACCTGCGAACGATTCAAATGTTTGTTTAACGATATCATTCCAAGGTTGTCATTTTTTTGTTCCGTCGACTAATCTAAGTTCTCATATTTCCTTATCGTGCTAAAATGACACGAAACGTGTCAGCGAAACTGCTCGGCTAGGCCAATAAATAATATCAGAGTCACCTCTGATTTAGACGCTTTGTTCACTCAGTCTGCAGTCTACTCTGATTATTTAGTGGCCCTTCTGTATTGCAAAGTTTTAAACCTTTTTATCCGTTCAACGTATCATCACTTTGTTTACTGCGGCTCGGGTTCTTCAGCCGCGACCTGCATTATGAGATGCGAGATCTGGCACTTCTCCGGATTACATGCGAGATATTGAAGTTCTTATTTTTCTTTATTCATTCGTAACTCTATCCGCCCGGCTTATTCTGTAGATCCACATCTCAAATGCTCCAAGTCCTAAGTGTCCATGCTTCCATTCCATCAAGTAATATCAAGAACACACAGCATATCTGACCACTCCTCATTCAAAACACTAACAAACCAAAACCCATTTAAACGGAATGTTTTTATACAAGTTTTACTTCCAGTGGACGAATCAAGACGAACACCAATTTAGCGCATTAATCCTTACGATGATGGTGCGGTAAAGAGTGGCGATGTTGGACGGATGAATGAACACTTCTCGGCCATTCCGAATGGGATGCCGTTACCTGGTCCGGTCTGCATTCGATCAGATCGGCCGTTAGTCTATCCTTTTGTTGAGGCCCAACTGCCAGCGTACTGTTGTTTCGAGAACAGCCTTCTTAAAAATACTCACAAATGCACTGTGAAACAGATTCGCTCGCACCAGACGGATGGACTACTTTACTTTGAGGTCGCTTCTCGCGCTTCACCGTCAATACTCCATTTTATATGAAATCGATTTTTTCCTTTGTGCGGAAAATATGGATAAAATTGGATCGTGCTGTGTTATACTTCAATAGATTTTTATAATGAGCTGCACTCGTCCTCGAAACGTGTAATCGATTTTAGGAAATTAACCCATTTGATCCATTTTAATTGATTAAGATACAATTTATCAAAAAAAAAAATAGTCAATATCATGTGATTTCATCAACATTAATGGTCTCGAAGGTTTTTGACAAACTTTGTAATTAAAATTGTGGCCGCCTCCAACCGGAAAAAATTGCGTAAATAAAAAGCGTATGTAGATGCAATTTGATGACTTCCTTGTAGCTCACTCGTAAAGCTGCCTATCGGCTACGGAAGGTTCCGAGTAGGCGAGTAGGTGTCCTGGTGAAGTGGCGGTGTGAAGGTGCTTTCTATGTGATTTATCTACGTTTGTTTCAATTATCACGCGAAGTGTGTTCTGAATAATCAGTCTTGCCGGTACTCGAGTACTCGGACGAGTTGATTAATACTGTTTACTTACTCTTTCTTACTGGCTCTCGGATATTCCTCTCTTCGACGGCAACAACAGCGGAGCCGGCGTCCGCTCCGTATGGGGCGGGGCGCATGATGCAGAAACACATTCCTGTTTATTTATAAGAAGCTAATTTCAGTGCGTTTAGATTTAGGTACCCAGGATAACGAGCTGAGAACCCTTAATGATGCGTTGACCCCGCGACTCTGTTTACCGAACTATTTCTTTTGTTTCTCATATTTATGAAACGATTTCATTGGCCCGTGCCGAGCTAATTTCCATCCGGCTAACTACTGCAAAACCACGATTACTTGGACTGATTTCGAACCTTCAATCTATGTACGACATGATGCTACGAGATATATAAAAAAGTCTATATTAGTCGGTGTAGGCGGGAATAAATATAAATAAATATGAAGGTATACGTTTTTTATCGGTCAAACTTACGACATATTTATTCAAACTTTGACCGTAATATAAAAATATTTTCAAATTCGTTAACCAAAATTTGACTTTTGACTAAAGAATTAATTAAGTTTTAAAATTATAGCAGATTGGAAAACGAGAATAACATTATTAAAAATATTATACAAATGGTATTAAGGCATGATAAAGAAAAAATAATTATCAAAATGAAATAAGAATTATACGGTTTCCTTCGTGTACTAGTAAAAGAATTCAATTAATCGACTTATTCGACAATCTATTATTATTTATGTGATATTCGGTCAATATCCGGGATATCGGTCAAAGTCGAGAATTAAAAAAAAATCTAATGTGAGATTTTTTTTGACGAGAGGATTCATTCAATCCACAGAATATTCGTCAAACAATAAGGAAAGAAATGCCTCGAGTTGATGTACATTGACAGTTGTAAGACTAAAAACAAGAGGGATTTTTTTGCTTCCACACTGTTTATAGTGAACCAACTGTATTTGGTTTTCTGAAATGAATTAGTCACGTCGCTTGGATTTTTTATCGTCGAGTTCTGCTCGATGTATAAAACTGTTTATTTGTGTCTAGATTTGATCCGTTCACCAGCACCACCTATAGCCAGCCGTCTGGTATCTGCCGTTCACCATAAGGGGTAAGGAAACATCTGTTACCGACTTATCTCCGTGACTCGATGTTGAAGTTCACAGAGAAGCGTGTAGCGCCGACTCTTCAATTTCTATCTTGACGATTGTGTGTGCTGAAAATCTGATACGTACTTAACAGTACATATAAGCGAATGGTCGTTTCAGCGGTTTCCATATTCAGTTACTTTCCAGTCATATATATATTTTAAATAAATTACAGTTGAAATCGGTTAACACGAAACCACGAGAATCGAAATATTATTTCATGTTAAAAGAAATACAATAAAACACAAGTTTTCTATGCCTTAAAACGAGTTACTTTTTTTAAACTAACTTAACCAATCACGTAGGCAGATAAGTTAGAGCGCCACACTCTTCTGTCCTGACATACAATTCTCGCCTAATCATTTTCATGCAACCTCGTCGATTATTGAGGCTTCTAACAGGATCATCTTCTAGTAACTTTACCTGGTCGTGCCAAGTCTTCCGCGGATGTCTTCTATTTCTGATGCCATTAACACATGCGTCATATTTTTTCTTACTATTCCTCGCATCATTCGTCCGTTGCATATGCAAACCACCTGAGCGATCTTTTTTGATCCTATTCACCATGATCAGCCATACATTCTCTCCTAATTTCTGTTTTCTTCTCTTGTCGTAGGTTGATTTGGAACTTTACTAGTTACAATAGTTATTATTAAGGAGAACACATTCTTATTGTGAAGTTGTAATTATTCAGAACATAGGTCTGTGATATTTTAAATACTAAATTAATTTATTAATTATATAAACTCAGTTTTATCCCGGTGACGCGAAAACATTATTTTTCGACAAAATTGATTTTATATGTATATATTTATAATTAATACATTAATTTAGTATTTACAATAGTTATTTATTTTAAACCCCTAATTTACTACAACAGATATAACAATACAATAAATGAAAGTGTATCGTTTGTTAATTTTTGAGAAAAAATTTGAAATCTTTTCTTACACTATTATTTTTTAATATCTTATTGTTTACTCAATTAGGTAGGCTTAGATAATTAAGAAAATTATGTTATAAACAGTTCGGTGACAACACAGCCGACGGATAATACCGTGTTTAAAATGATAAGGGTAGTTAGTATGAGGTTAAGTGGCGTCCATATATTTATGGTTTATTATCAGATGTCGACCTGAACAATAAAATGTTGAGAAAACGTATGAAATGACATAGCATTTTATCGGAACCAGAATTTTTTCTTGTTAAGCGTGTTCAAGTGTATGTGTAGTACAATTGATATTTGGTTCTGCAGTTAATTAGGTGTGTGGTTTTTGAAGTGTTTTGATCTAAATAAACATTTAGATTAAATATAATTACGCTTAGAGAAGTATCGAATATCGCGCGCGCCGCTGAAAGAAAGTCGGCCACCGATTGGTCGCACATTAAAAATACGCAAACAATCACGCGCTCGTCATTCTAGTGCGTCTAGTGCGCTGTGCCATCAATGTAGATAGATGCCTACGCCTGATTGGCCTGGTCATCCAGGCATGTATTATTTTTGGGTGGCATTTCCGCTTGCGCGGAGGCATCGGCGCTCGTCACATTGCCGACAACAATTCTATCCACTTTCAGCGATGTCTCACGACTAAAGTTACACCCTTGTAATGACACGAATCACGCAAGTTGCGAGGATAAGAGTGTGAATCGACACATTTAACGACTGTCCAATTTCATTCTTTTCTTATTTTAAATATTATGTTCACAATGCACATTCAAGTCGTTCGAAACAGATTTTGTAGTATGTATGGGTGTAGTGGATGTACCAAAAAATGATCATATTTAATTATTTTTGAACATGTTTTTTTTTTTAGTATTTTCTGGTAAAATGTGTCACGTAACCGCATTTCATAAAATACATTAGAATATTTAAAAAATTCACTAAATTAATCGTGCACGTTATTTTGTCACTATTACAGTTTAGAGTGACAGAATAACACGCGTGTGCAGTACAAAGTTTAGTCTTGTGAAAGATTAAAATTATATCGTTGCCATGGCTATTACGGGCATTTAATATCTTTGTAGATATCTACGAGAAATAAATATTTCCACAAAAAAAGAACTGATGTTAGATGTAGATGATTCTAAACTTGAAATAAAATTTAAAAATACTCTAATAAAATACATTGATAAATATATTCCATGCAGGGGTGGTATGATACGCGTCTCTAACGTTTTTTTATTAAATTCTCATTAAATAATTTTCTTTGCGGCAACGAATACTTTCGCTATGTCGAGTCACTTTTTAATTTTACACACTTAACTCAAATCTACTTTTTTTGTTTTTCCGTCGAAACTTATGTAACTCTTTTTTTTTGTTTGAAGTTATCTTAAAATTATTAACAAAATAGTTTACGATTTGAAAAAAAAACAACTTTATGTAATGGTCGACTTATAAATGGAATATAATATTCACTAGCCGAGACATACAACACGACCTAGCCCAAAATATGTGTACCTACATTAGCATTCGGCTGTTCTAGAATTATTTGAGTGTTCTTCTATGTTTATATGGTGGTGATTACATTTTTTGCTTCCGGTTGTATCAAAATTGATGCCGTTATTCATCTGAGTAATTTGTCATTCCGACGCCGTTCTCGACCGTGTCCATAATTTGACGCCACATTGTCAACCTGCGATGTTCAGCAATGTCCGAACGGCGTACTCGTCCACTCGTCAGATGCGACGACCCCTCGTTTAATCATCGGAACGATTGTTTCCTCGAAATGGGGCGATCGCCCAGACCCGCGGCCGCCGTTTCCATTGTTTTGCTAATATTTCCAGGTGGGCGAAGTTCATTGTGTCAAAACTCGCCTAGCAGTACAGTACGTTGCCGTCGAATAATGTACTGGAAATCGTTACCCCGGCCGTTTTCGGTGTGACGCGTCACGCGCGAGGGTCTAAATTAAATTTGGTGATTTCATTTCGATCGATGAACTATTTTGCCACACTAATTTTTGAGCGATGCATGTTTAACAACACTCGGTGAAATCTGACACGCAAATAAATTTATTGTTTTATTACAAGTGGACCGAATCGTATACCTACATATTTCGTGCGGCTCACATATTACATTACTTTTAAACTATGAACAGTCATTATTTGCACCCAATTTTGTTAACATGGAAGATTTCAAGTAATTTATATTTATTGTAATGCTTTGCATCACGCCGATTTCGCATGGGTAGGCAGAGAGATGAAATAAAACGCCATAGTCTCCTGCTTCTCTTGTCTCGTCCACTGTGGGGCTTCTGACAAGCTCATATACACTCGACAGACGCGCGCGGTCAGTACATTTACATAATCCGTAAATAAATCTATGTTTTGAAAAATAATCCAGAATAAAATGATATTACGATATATGTATGTTACATACAAAGTGTAAACTTCGAAAATGTATACATTAACTTGTCAATGTATGCACCGACTACGAGTTTTAGTTACAGTATACACAAAAGAATTTATGAATACTCTAACTAGTTGTTAAATGCATTCACTGTTCGGTGTCTGTCAAAGTATTCACAATGTTCATCTAACGTACGGTACACTGAAGTTGTCATACTAAAAAAATGCAATGTAATGACTTATTTTTGGAAAAAATCTAACATAGAAACCAATATTATTTTCAGTGAATATAAAATAATTTTTTTAATAAAAATATGCCTACGAATAGAATAATGTTATCGTTGTTTAACAAGTTTAATTGTTTCGAGTGACAACATCACAATTCCTAGCAATATTTAACATTGCCAACATTATTACCGGCCGTGGAGTGCGTGCGTGTTATTATTGTTATCCGACGTAACCTCAAAGCTTCAACTTAATCACATTTCTTTTCTGTTATTCAACTATAGGTATGCAAAAATACAATTTCAATTTATTTTATTAATTTGTTGTATAATTATCATTCGAATTGCTAATGTGTGGTAGGGTAATTGTAAATTTGCTCGTATTCGGTTAGTTGTCAAAACACGCTCGTCTGGCAGATCTTGTTCACTACGTGACCCGCTCGCGTCGGCGAGTTCATACACTCACTAGTTAAATCATACACTACTGAAAGTAAACACGAAATGCAGCAATGTAAGCTATAACTAAAACTTATACTTAGTGCATACATTGACTAGTTAATATATACATTATTGAATTTGAACACTTTAACTATAACATATACATATTTTATTTTGAATTATTTCGCAGAATTTCTAGTTAGGTACAGCTCATTTATTATAGATATTCATATATCTGTCTTACCCGCTCTTTCTTAATTGCTTTAGCATCTTTACACTCGTTCGTTCCACACCCCAAACCATCCAATGATGCGTGGACACCGATAAAAAATGCTCTAGAAGCTCACATAAACGACAGTACACAATGAGTGCGTGCACGCACGCATTTTTATTCTAATTTCCTCAGTTCCAAGCTTCGCTCCCAAACATTAGTAGAACTTATTTTGTCCTAATCCTGTTCGCTCTTCTAAGATCTGCTTTACATTCACTCCCAATTAGTTCATTCGTTACCACGCCTTTAGGTTTGAGTGACCTCATTTCGGATCTTTCCTGTTATTTGCTGGATTCTGATTGGTGTATCAAATTACACTTTAAATAGCAAATTTATTTTTATTCCATTTTTAATACATTTCGTGTTTAGTAAATACTAGCCTAACCAAGTGGACTACTGAACTCAAACGGGCGTATAAATAATGAATCACTCGCATTAGAACGAAAACAAAGGATAACAGTATAAACTGAGTAAAAATTTTTTAAATAATAGTGAAACGCGGGAAATGAAACTATCCCGGTAGCAACTAAATATTTTTTTCTGTATGTCTTTCTAGTTGATTCATTTAATTTGTATTAAAATACCACAGTACCACAGACCAGTAAATAAATTAATAGACTTAAAATAAAGTGTACATGCAGGAGAGGGGTTCTGAACAGGTTACAGGTCGAGGGGCATTCTACACACATTATTTCTGGAAACATAAATCCAATAGTTTATGACACATTTATGCAATAGTATTTACTCTTCGAAAACTAAATCTTTGTGTAAACAAGGCATATTTTTTATATTAATGCATATTATATTGTCAGCGTTAAAATTTTCGTTCTAATCGAGTCATATATTTAAAAAAAGTCGCGAACCTATTGGATTGTGTAAGTGGTACCCAAAGTGATCACGCGAGTGACACCAAAATGAAAATATTGGAACAAGAAATTTCTGTTAGTTCATGCCTATATATTTACTAGTCTGACCGAGTGATGTACCGAAGTGTGTTCTGAAAATTTAACTTCACGGCAAAAATGTGTTCTTAAAACTATTAATAAAATTAATTTATTAATAAAATTAAATATTTTACAAGTGAAAGCGTTGAATAGTTTTCCTTTTCTAGTTCAAATTTAGCGCTGAAGTTCCCTTTGCTCGGAATGGAGCCGCGGCGGCCGACGGTCCACGGTCCACGAAAGTGATGTCTCCACCTCCACCGGTGTAAGAATATTGAATGTGTCACGGTTTCCAAACCGCAAGCAGCGCTCGCTTTTACCTTCCAGCGAGTCTGCAGCCGGCACCGGCACCGGCGCGAGGTGCATGCGCCCGTCTCTCTGCCTATGGACATTAAAATAAATCGATCCACATTTTAAATGGCTAGTTTGGTGATTTATTTCCGTTTTTATAATTGCTTTCTACTCACCAGAGCACAATGTGTGACACAGATACCGAGACCGAGAGCCGAGCTTGCTCCGATCGGTGCGTGCGCTAATTTTTGCATTCGATTTGAAATTGTATTAGTTGTTGCATTTTAATCATCTAATCAGTTTTCATATCTCTGGCTATAGAAGTTTTAAATACAAAACTTTTTGCCAACAACTAGTACTATTATTTGGCTCCAATTAACTAGGTAATTACCGATTAAAATTAAAGTAATATTAGCAGACAAGCAATTGCTTATTGCTAGGGCCTGCGGGAGGTTATTATGGCCGCTACGCGACCATAGATGTGGGTCTCATCGACTATCGCCGATTGCTTGCTGCTAGTCTCTGCGGGCGGTTATTTGGGGTGCTTCGCGGCCAATAGTGGGCGCTAAGCGGCCATTGGTGACCGCTGCGCATTCAGAGTCTCAATAGAATATATATTTCAATGATAGTCTTCTCCAAAACAAAACACACTTAAATAAAATGTCGATGTAATTAAAATTATTCCATCTTTGTAAGTTAGCTGTCAAAACGAACAAAAATGACAAGAATAATTTATAGACATTTATATTCGTTTTTCCATTTCTTCGGCGGAGATTCGTTCATCACCCATGAGGTGAAGAGGTGAAATTTTCACAAAGATGTCCTTGATAATTTAGAGTAGTATAAACTGATTCCTGATTTTGGACGCGATATATGTGTAATGTAACTCGTACATATTATTTGTATTTAAAACCTCAGTGGTTCTCAAAATATTGCGAGTGCTACCAAAATATAGATTTATTTTCCCGTTATACCTGTATATCAAATTATTGTTATCAATTTTGTGATACAAATAGGTGGTCAGTTATAGTGATCAAAACGTCAGGTCAACCGTATACTGTAAAATTACTCTTTGTGATTACTTAATCCAGAGTAGATGAGGTTGCGATGTATTGGACTGACTGTTTTCGATTAGTTCTCTCGGTTAGTAGTTACATTAACTCCCGAGATTGCCATCCCTTACACACACTTGATTTGCAATTCGTCCGTCTTTACACCACCGTCGCCAATGTCACGTTCCACTTCTGCTTTCCTCCACCAGGTGACCTTTCACGCGGTCAAGATCACGCGGTTTGCGCACGCGGTGTGTACGGTATAGGTATGCATATCATCGCTCGTGTGCCGTTCGCCGCCATATACGGTGCAGATAACGCCGGTGCAACATTTCACAGATACCAAATTTGTACTCCTGTCACAACATCTGTTCGGGTCTTCAATGCTGCCTGCCGACGGAGGGGGTGCACATTATTTTATGCTGACGTATCGCCATCTGCGCCACAATTTATCTATGTTTTGAACCTTGAAAACTGGCCTGTTTCTCTATTTTTCCCTGACTGACCACCTACATAAATTTAAATTTAAAAAAAACTAAAATTTGACAATTTAGATTAAAAGCGATACAAATTAGAATTTTATTATAGAGAGTGAATCGTGTTAAAAAAAGGGTTGCACTTGAATAATCGAATGTATGAGGAGACAATGGTAAGAATGAATGATTAATAATTGTCATTCTGCGTGTCACGTAAAGGGAAATTGATATATAACATCGGAGTGATGTGTCAATTTCTTTAAAATATATGACATTTTGATTCGCGATTAATGACTACAGAAATAGATGACGTTAATAAACGCCCGCCACTGTCATTATCTCTGAATTTTTATAAAATATCACTTTATTATACACAATTATACTTGTAAGGTCAGTCTCACTAGGCTGTTCCCGTTCTGATGACGACATTTCAATTTATTCATTTGAATGTAGCGTATGCTCCTTTATAAGTTTAAAGAGCACATAAATTACACCGGTAAAAATATTATTTGGTAGACATTTTGGATTTAAGGACGTGTGATTAGAATTTAAACTTTATTAACGTAACTTTCAAAAATTCAATTAGTATTTTGAAAATGAGTTCATTTACAAAAAATCATATTCAATAGAATACAGATGTTTTTGCAATCATATTGAGTATGTCACGTGCGTTATACAAAAAGTCAATAATTATAGGATTAGTGTGACTTGCTAGGAAATTTTTAGGGATTCATTTTTGGTATTAAATGATGCGAAAAATTCGCTCTTTCGGTTGTTTAATTTGAAAGGTAGGAAATTCAATCGATTAGTCACTTTCATCGCGGGCAGCCGGGCAGCCGAGCAGCGCGCGATTGCACCGATATCATTTTTGTTTGTTTTTCTTTTAACCATCAACGGGCACCGTTGCGAAGAGCGCCGCTCGTACAAAAACATTACCTAATAATTGTTAACATTTTTTCCTCATTTCACTCGCGGTATCGTTACATCAGCGGTGCGCTTCTCTTCACAGAGAAGTTGCCCGTCGGTCGTAACAGCTCATCCGAGAGAAAATACAATAAAATGTACATTTCCGCGGCCATCCCGGTCAAGTGAATCTCTTGCACTTGTCGCTTTTCTTTTCCCCGACGCTATAATGTTACAAAATTAATTTTCTTCTTTAATTATAATTCAAGTGTTTTGCAGTAGTCGTCGCATGTCAACGATTGTCGCATTATTCGAACTTGAGAGTTTTGGATAAATAAATAAATCAGTTTATGGTTAGATACAATTATTAATATAAACATATAAGATGTTCCTACATTTTTAGATGCCTTATGTAATGTTGAAAAACTCGCCTGTAACAAAATCTTAAGAAACAAATATATACACATTGTTCTATATTATATTGATTAACTAATTAACTCGCTATTGCGCCGTTTCTCTACCTCACGATTCTTGACTTATTCACATTCATATATCTTCTCATCCAAGCTCGTCCTCCCGTATCTAGTTTACCCGGTCGAGCCGAGTCTTCCGTGGACGTCATCTGTTTCTGGTGTCATTAACATTCGCGTCGTATATCTTTCTTACCATTCTCTCCTTATTCATTCGTTCTACGTGACCGAATAACATAAGCGACCATTTAAAAAAATTAAAATATTCACTATGCGATTATATTTTTTCCTAATTTATTGTGACCGACGCGAGTCGCCGATCGGAAGTGGTGGGGGCGATGTCGGGATCGGACGGGACGAATGGGAGGAGGAAACTGGTGGATAGGTAGATGGATGAAGTAGGGAATTGGAAATGAGGGAAGGATGGGATAAGTGTAAGGGAATTCTTCGTAAAGGTCCAGGATGGCTTACGGGATAAGGAGGATATCTCGACTCACCTGGCTTATCTCGAAGTTCACCCCGAAACTTGAACGGCTCGAACCGGCGATTCTGATGAATTCACCGCACACCGTTCACTGAATTCCACAAATACAAATCTTCTGTTATTCCCCTGGTTCCGATGGATGATCCAGCGAGATCACAACTTTCCTTTCCAAAATCCATACAAAAACAAACTAGTCGAGCTGGGGAACAGGGGTATACTGATTGGGAATGGGCTAAGGAATAAGAGCAAAACTAAAATTGGTGACAATAACGCTATATTTAACATTAATAATTTTGATTCGAGTCATTGAATATATGTTGAAATTATGTGTCCACCTATCAAAAAAATAATTACGGATACGGAACACTTATAAATAAATTGGCCACACATTATATACACCCGAGTGATTTCATTTCCACTTTATTCGGTTTACTTCTGTTAAACTTAATACGATGATAGTACTATACGATGACAGAATTCGGACACTCGAGTGTCACAGCAATAAAAATAAAAGTACCCAACAATAAAAATTTTAGGTAACCTACCTACACCTACACATACTCACATCACAATGTATTCATTTTTTTTTATTGAGTATCTATATTATATTAGTAATGCTTTTAGTTGAGATAAAAACAAATATAATATTTGGATTAATCTAATAAAAAAAAAACGAAATATAGAAATACTTTATATTGATACGTTTACGGACGTTAATACAATTAACGTAGTACAAAATTTTAAAATAATGTTGGGAACGCTATTTAGGTTTCATTTTGCGTGTAAATGCAAAGTTATGAAGTGCATTGTGTTGGAAATGTTTTTGTAAAAATCATTCGATAATAGAGGAAGTAAATGTTAAACCTGAATCCTCCTTATCTTTTTGCATAATTCGCCCAACCTCGGCAGGCTGTTTAGCTACAATTTCCGAGGCAGTGCGCAACGGAGCCGCCGAGGCGCAGAATGCACTTTGATGCAATACTATGTTTTGCGGGAGGATATTGTGCAACTTTCAACACCTAGCCCCACCTCATTTATGTATTGTACATCCGTAATTTCATAAATCATAATACCCGATCGGTTCGGCGTTCTCAAATTTCAAACAGCTACTGGTTATGTTTTTTTATGGCTTCTGAGCGTATTCAGACTTGGCGGGGATTAAGGATTATTTCTACACTAGAGGTAGAAGGTATCGTAGAATATTTTTTGTTAAATAAAACCCACGAATTTTATCAAACGCTAACCGGTTTCGCTTGGCTCGAGCTTCGTCAGGACGTATTTGAAACTAACAATAAATAGAAAAAAGAGTCCACTTATATATACATAAAGAGGGAGACAATGAAAATTAAATACGAAAAAGAGAGAGAGAAAACATATACATATATGGAAAAGAAGGAGATAAACTAAGACAATAGATAGTACAACTTTCTCCTCTTTGATGTTCTGTATGTTGTCTCTTTCTTCTCCATACATGTATATGTACAAATTATTTGATGCTTGTATCCTGAAATGGTGAAAATTTGCACACATCAACAAAATGGAAAAGCTATTGAGTTTTAAAATATTTCCACCTTTTACAGGCTGCATAATCTTGATATATAAATCGAAATAAAATAAAAGATTGTTAATTTATTATCTTATACGTATCCCAGTGTCCTGTCCTGCGTGTCACGCACAGGGAATTTTAAAAGGAATCTGTCAATTTCATATGAAATGTACTAATAGTTGGATACGTTACATTTTTTCTTCCGAGTCCATTTTTCAAATAGAACACAAAAGAGTACATACATTACTTTTGTCACAAATTTGAAATTTGGAAAATTGTAATGCCAGTCCCATAGGTAGGAAATACTAAAATTTTGTCTTATTTTCATTGTGGCCTTTGCACTCGTTCTAGAACGGGTTTTCAATTTAGACTAATATGATTGGTTTCTAATTCCTTTCTTAAATTGTTATGTGCATAAATAAATGTACCAAAGTTTTGCTGCAATTTCCACATTTTATATATTCAACGTTATTTCAATTTCGCTAAAGCGCCGCAGCCTTCAAAGTCGTGATGAAGCCATTTGGCGTCCCCTATATGGACGAGTGTATATTTCTTTGCAAGTAATGCATAAATCCCCGCAAATTCGATAATGACGTTCGATGGTATCGATTACACCATTTAGTGATTTGTGAACATTGTTGTCACTTGTGGTGGCGTGTAAATTAATAAATGTGCGGCTAGCTAATTTTTTAATTCATGGGCAGATTAGAATACAGAAAAAAAGTGACGTCGGAAACCCTGAAAAGTGGTCTCGGTTAACCGCATCCTCAAGTTAATGAACCTACATGTTTACCTGATTACTACGTCCAAGCTAGAATTTTTAAATATTGTCAGAAGGTCAAAAATTTATCGGTCGATAAATAATAATAAATGTTTATTGTTCGGCCGGTATATTTAAAATAATGTAATTTTTGTGTTGCCGATACCTTTTAACTACCACATTTGTTTGCCACGGGAGAAACTACGGGGTAGAGGTAAATGTAAGGGTATTATGCAATTAAAATATCTATTGAAAGCTAGGAACTATCGTCCGCAAACGGCAAAATGAATTCAAATACATGACATTGAATATCGTATTTAAGCACATATTTGCAAAGTCGAAATGTGGGTGAGATACATATGCAAATTTGAAAAGAAATTAATTAATGTAAGATTGAACCACTGCATACCTACAAAATCTGGCACTTTTTTTGCAATAAAAAAAGGTCTTTTAAAAGAAAGTTTAAAACTTTATTATAATGTTATCCTTTACAGCAATTAAAACATCAAATTTAATGCCCTTCGATGAAAAAGTTAAATTTTTTTTTGAAATATACGAATTCGAGGGATAAGTAACTTTTGTAAAGATATGGGAATGCTTCTGTTCTGTAGGTTATTATTTTAATGATGTCTGATGTAAGTTTATCGCGTTCGTCCTAGGACAGGTTTTAAGCACTAGTTTGTAATATTGTCCACAGTCGAAAACACGACTCGGTCTGCGAGAACTCCGCGGGGAGTCGTTCTTCGCGGCGCACGATGTATCGCTAGTGTAGTGGCTACCGGCTCTCGATAAGGACTGGCACGCAGATGCCGAGGTCCTTGTGGTCACGCAGTGTAAATATGTTTTATCGTTCATCTCCATTCGCGGAGATCGCTCACTCCTCCCTTCCTCGTCATCGTCATCGCCGGTCGCCACCGTGCATTTTAAAATCTATCTTTATTTTCATATCCGTGACGGTCACCAGCCGTGCGATGCATATTTCCAGTCTTGTGGCATCTTTTATGACGAGTCCTCGCTCCTGCCTCCCGCGCAGGCCGTCGTCGCTCTCCGCTTCTTTGTTTTATTTCCTGCCAAATCTTGATGAATTAGAAGATATATCCGAGAATCTTCCTCGTCCGGCCTTTTCCTTATACGTTCGAGGAAAAGTTTTTCTCGCTACTCTTATCGGACCGGACCGCCTTTTGTGACTCACGGACTTTTAATAACGCCTTGAAACCAACATGAAAAACCCGACGATGCCGATGTAGAAAACCGTTGATTCATTATCAACGTGAACATCAAAATAGTTCTTGCCGTTTGTACGTCGGTCACACTTTTAATAAGTCGAGCCGTCGTCTGGCATCTCGTCACTTAACTGGGCACGGCGCGTGTACTTTTCTCTGACTCTGTATATCCAACGTAGCTGGGTAAGCGACTACTTTCCAAGTGTTCAATAATAATTCAATTCCATACCGGAAGGTAGATTTGTTTTATCCATCATTTTCATTATTGACGGGCTTTCACCGAAGAGTGGGGGGCGGGGGAGGTAAATTTCCTCTCCTATCTACTAGTGATGAGAAAAAATGCTACTTTTGACTCACTGGTGTGATTATGATTGATATTCAATAATATCAGTGATCGAAAACTGTGACTGTGATCACAATTTCTAATACCCATGCACCGCACGATATCATAATACACGAAATAAATTAATAAAGAAAAACAACGTAATTTTGAGCATATTTACTTACATCATTCAAACTTCATTTGCGTAAAAAAACATATTCTAGCAAATATAACTAATTTAATATCATCACATAGATAATGAATACCGTAAAAAAAAGAGTTTATATTTCGGGTCATATTTTCAGCATTTCAGGTCAAAGGCGTAAAATTTTTTGGCAGAATCTACTAGGTGACTTATCACGAATTATAACGTCATTTCTTTATGAATATTTTCGTTTCATATGCACATGCGGGGCGAATCACGGTTCATAACCAAATATAAATAAAATGAATCGTGAATCACGATATTCCCAGATATTCAATCACTGACAGGGAGTGTGACTTAAAGATATCAGTGATTGACTCACGGTTCGTGATTTTGAGCTCATCACTATTATGTGCATCCTGCTCACTTCACTCTAAATAAGCGCGGTGGTTCATTGCCATTTTATGTTTGTAAATGTTCCATTAAAATGATTGTACCTTTTGATTTATTATAGGTGTACCGGAAAAGAATGTCGTTTTTTTTTGTTATCGCTTTTGAGTGGTCAGTTGTGCTTCGGCAGTCGAACTTTTACAACGTGTTCTGTGTTGTTTCTCTGACTACGTATACCTGGAGTGTACTAGGACTTTTAAACAAAAAATTTACAACCCTGTATACAATGGAGAGCTTTGTACCGAATGAGGAATTTATTCGAAATATTATGCTTTACCATCTCATGAAGAAAGAAAGTGCACGATAATGCACGACCGTATACCTCAAAAATTGCGAAAGAAAAAATTAAAGCCCTAGGTTGGTCGACTGTACGTCACCCACCATATTCACCGGATCTTGCTCCATCGTATTACCATTTGTCCCGGTCAATGCAACACTTTTTAAACGGAAAAAATACAAAAATTATGAGGTGTCACAAAAGGCATATCTGAGTATTTTACATCGAAACCAGCTGAATTTTACGAACGTGGTATTAAAAAATTGACTGAGAGGTGGAAGGAGGTTATATCAAACGTTATTGCACAACAATTATATTTTGAACTAACTTTTAATAAATAAATACATTAAATACATCAAATTGTTTTATTAAAAAAACGACATTCTTTTCCGGTACACCTATTATTATAAACATATTCTGAAAATAAAACAATGATTGCCAACTCTGGAAATAGATTGTGCGTGTGGATAGATTATATTAACTCTCCATGAATAATAAAGAGTGGGAGATGACTCGCGCGTGCGTACATTTCTAGCTTTATTGTGTGTTTTCCGCATTCAGTCGTAGCCCCAGGCACGAGATTAATTATTTTTCAAAGTTAAAATCTTTGTTCAGCTTGCCCGTGCAGACGATGCATTGTACTCCATTTAACGTCAATTAGCGACGCATCATATTCCGCATCCTGCCGCTGCGCTCGCTCTCCGTCGAACCTTTGTCGAGTCTTTCTCCGAAATGGTCCAGAACCGCAGGAGAAAACAATTCATTTCACAGTCAGCGGGCGATTAAATTGATTTAAAAGATAATTATTCGTCATCTGGAATATTCCCAGATCAGTCAGTGTGTGATCAGTGAGCGTACTCCAGATAGTGCTTATTCATCGTAATGCTCCTAGCCTCGTCGAGTGCACCTAATCATTATTCCATGCACTTGGGAATCCCTTTTATAATAGATTTGATTGGATTTTCGTCGATATTGTACAAATTAAATGAATTCACTAGAAAGACATACAAAAAAAAAACTATTTATCGAATAAATATTTAGTTGCTGCCGGGATTCGAACCTGGACCTTTTCCTATCCGGGGAAACGTGTTAACCATTCCTCTACAGCGAACGACCGATTACAATTACGACAAATTTAGATCTAACATTTTTGTATATTTTTACAATTGATACATTTATTATTCCATTTCCAAGCAATCAACTATGTATATTGCGTTGTATCTCAAATACGTTTAAATAAATCCCACTAGAAGACACTTCTATTCTGCGATTATTCTTCTACTCCACCTCTCCCGGAGGTTTTTAAGCCGAGCGGTCTAATGTCTTCTTCGGTCTATCCCGACACCTATCGGAAAGCTACTATTTTATAACACCATCCTTTCATTAGACACGTTCGAACCGGTGAGATTACGCTTCGCGGTAAAGACTATCGGTGGCATCTTCGTTAACCCCCGGTTAATCGTTCTATTCTATTTATTTTTAAAAATGTTTTCTATGGCTCCCGCGAGAAATTTTACTTTAAAAAATATGTCATCTGAAAATCTTTTAAGAAACTGACTGCTTTATTTTGCTCCACTTTTTATTGTCGGTATTTTTTAAAGATGACGTTATATAAAACCTCTGGAACGTTAAAAAAATATCTTTAAGTTTAACATTAAACTCTTTTAAAATTAGTGATCCGAGTTAAGGCTTTCTTAACTAATTTCGGAATTGTATATTTTGTTTCGATGACATTGTGTCTTTTTCCAATATCGTTAACATTTTTGCAACTTCCTTTAGCCGCGTATTTTGTCACATATTTGAAAATAAAAGACTTGTTTTTTTTTTATTCTATTCGTTTATTTAAGACGCGTTTCGCATTGTAAAGGCATTATCAAAAATTAGGCTAAACGCGTCTCGAGTTTAAAGGAGTAGAATCAAAGAACAAGTGTTTTATTTTCACATCTGTGAATGTGGAGTTCTACAAACTTACCTCAGAAACAGTACATTGGGTATTTGTTTCTTATTTTTAGGAAATCGTTTCTTTCATTCTATATGATTTTAGATGATAAGTCTATTGAATATTTTAAAAATTACATTTAAATACGTTTTAATGCTTTTTTTTTAAATCCATAGAATTACAGAGGCTAGTGAGTAGAATGTACGATGTGTGCGAGGAAAGTGACTTTATTATGAATGTCAACCAGTCGAAATTGATCGTGTTCGAGGAAGAAAGCGAGACAACGTGCAAAGTACTTGTAGGTAATTAATGGTAGGTTTGGAACAAGTTGATGAGTTTGTGTATTTGGGAAGTATGTTCGATAGAAACGGAATAACAGAGAAACATATCGGAAGCAGGTTCCGGGTGACTGCACGGAGTAAAGTGAACGGCGCTTTGAATGGAATTATAGCTAATGGGAACTGTGAGGCCTGGAACTGGCAGAAGAGGAACGAAAGTAGATTGAATGCACTGGAAATTAGGCGTATATGTGGCAGATCCATTTATGATACTGTAAATAATGAAGAAATAAGGAAAGAATGTAAAGATGATCTTAGTATAGTGAGTAAGATTAAGAAAGGATCAAAGGAAGGTTTGGTCGTATGGAACGAATTAATGAGGAAAGAAAGATATATGACGCAAATGTTGATGGCACCAGAAGTAGAGGACGTCTTCTACTAGGTAACTAGGACTTCTACTACTATAGGTAAACCAGATACTGGAGGATGGTCCTGTTAGAAGCCTCAATAATCGTCGAGCTTGTATGAGAAGATGTATGAATGTGGATGATGCGAGAATTGTGTATCAGGACAGAAGAGTGTGACGCTCTATCCTCTCTGCCTACCCCTGCGGGGAAACGGCGTGATGGTAATTAAGTAAGTAGTTCGATTCGCGAAATATTTGATATGATTTGATATTATAATTGTAGTTATTTAGATTAGCGTTTCTCGTAGTTTTCGTTCCTCTAGTCTCGCTCGTCGATTACTACTTATTACATACAATTAAATTAAAACCTTTTTTATGATAGATTGTTGGGCACTCTTTGGAGACTTAACATTAGTCATATTTAGCCGCGTCGAGTTGTTGCTATCGCGTTGTTACTCTTGCGAGATTCCGATACAAGAGAACGACGCTTGTCGGCGTGTCCTTGTGCGGCCGGCGAGAGTTTATCGGTCCCGAAGGTCGATGATTCTGCAGGGTTCCGGTGAATCAGGCCCGACATGTTGCAGGTGTGGTGCAATCTTGAAGGATCGTTGCGCCATTGTTGGTTTGTCACCCCGCGTTCTGTTATTTCTATGGTTTGTAGCTCTCGTGTATTGTACCGAAGATATTCATATATATGTATATTAAATACCGCTACTTAAAATGGCCTATGCCGATAGCGTATAAAAATAAATTAAATGTTGAAAATACACATAATTTGTTGTCGACCATAGTAATATATAAATAATCCACGCAAACAGATTCGGTCAACGGTGACCCACCGCGTTCCCAGGACCGTTTTATGAGCGGATTGCCCCCATAACGGTCCTTCACATTCTCTTCCTGGTTAGCATTTTATAAAGCTACATTTTCAAAAAGTCCTTAACTATCAATATCATAAATCGATAAATCGACGTTTATTTTTTAAATAATATTCCTTTAAAGCTTGCATCAGCATAAAAATCCTTAAAGTAACCAATACACCAGAAAGTACAAGTATTAATACTACATTCCATTTACACGCAAGCCTGTTGGCCGCTACCTACCTCGCTAGGTACATATAAGTACCTGTTCTGAGGTAGGTAGCCAGTGGATTCCATTAGTTCGATTATAAGTTGGAAGTTTGGTAACAAATTAAATTAAACATTAAAAAACAGAAATCTAAAAGGAGACAAGTAGAGAATAATTAATATGAACAAAGTAAAATTTTTGGTACAGAATAAAGACATGTAAGAAGTAAAAGAAAAGAAACAAGCCAGGATACAAGGTCTAAAAGAATTACAAAAAAATGAGTAGCTTTGACCATTTAAGAACTACTCCAGCTGACTTCTTCCAATTTTGAAAAGCCATTCCTTTATAAGCACGTAGAATTTAGGATAGCTAGTTTTCGTGCACTTGGAATGTTTGTTTTTATGTATGTCTATAAGCAAAGTATTTACGAATAATTTCATGATATTTAGCACCTTGAGTTTTTAGAAAAGCGGCTCTGATTCATGCTGAAAAGATTTATTGAGAATTATTCTAATTATGGCATTTGCATGTACTGTCGACATGTAGATCTGTCCCAAGCCGAGGACACTGCACCTGCGATCGTTAACGACAATACGTTTTGCATAACCCAATGAGGAAACAGCTCGAAGGGTCTAATTCACAGCCACCGCGGGTTGAAGGTCCACGGTCAGCCGGGCCGGCGAGGTCTGTCACCCCGCGGACGGGCGGGGTGACAGACCTCGCCGTTTGAGAAGGTAATCGGGAGCGGCCGCCATTGTTGCACTCTGGATCGGCTCCAGACGGGCCGATGGGTTTGACCTTTGCGGATATTTGGTCGCGCGGTGTACTGGGTCGGCCGGGATCTATAATGTCCTTTGTCGACTCGTCGCGCAGTCCCTAGACGAGAGTTGCGTCTAATTGGAATTAAATTTTCAGTAATTCCACGCGAGTGCGCGACGAGCCTATGAATATTCGCGACCTTTGACGACGATTTAATAATTCAAAGTACATTCTCTGCTCTGTATATTGTGTGGAGCTATAATTAACGGCTCATTTGATAGTGTTAGTATATCAATTGCATTGTAAGCATGTAATAGTAATCAAAGATTCAAAACGTTTTTGTTCTAAAATTTCCTACGAAAACTGCAAAAATTAGATTTAAAAGCTAATTGTTAAAAATGTGTTTTATTTTCATTGATGTCGTGTTTCAAAAACTTTTTTGAAATTATACATTTTATAACGGGCTTTTATTAATAAACAGTTATATATCCAATTTCACGTTTCATTTATATTCGTCGGTAAATGCAGTATAGCGGTTAGCATCCCCGCCTGTCACGCGAGAGAATTTTATTTGATTGAATTTATGAATATTTTGCCAACAGACAGGGATGGTATATGATGAACTTATAGTCTTTGTGCTATTTGAGAGCCACCATCGCATCACCGCTAGAGATTCAACCTATTGTCCTTAGGGGCTGCGTATTGCCCCCACCTTAACGATTAGTCGTCGTTAAAGGGGTGTTCGTCGGTCTGTTGAGGTTATTATTCATACTGGCTTTATTTGGTACCCACTCCCTTCCAACTAGTTGGCGCTGCCCTAATAACGGAACGTATTTGTTACTGTCGGTGGCAATTTGTAATTAATGCCTAATACGTGAATATTTCTCAAACGAGATGGAATTATTTTACATTATTAAAAAAATATTAATTTGTTATTTTAACTCTTAGCATATTATATAATAATTCAATAACATTATTTAATACCGACTTGAAGAATAAAACGGTATTCATAATTAATTCAATTTCTCTTTTTTTAGTAAATTAATATTATTTTACGTACTCGTTATAAGCGCATTTGTAAACTTTTTATAAGAAAAAAAACTAACAAAGAATCATACTAAAGTTCAAAGATACACAACATTCGTTAATACCAAATTTGAAGTCTAAATCATACATTAACACGAAATTTGTAAAATTTTACTAAAACTGAAAATACAGAATTCCTGTATTCATATCACGATCGGAAGTATATCATATATTCTTTATAAATAGGCAAATAGATGTAATGTAATGTAGGCCCGCCCCTTTGTTAATAATGAATTGTGTGTGTGTGCTCCTCCTTTGTCTGCTCCGTGGGGAGGGCCGCGTGCCCTGTCCGTCCCTTGCGGCGCGAAGCCGCGTCGCGGCTCGGTTCCCCCGAGAGCGAACTTAACTTTCTCCACGGAATGTTTATATTGACGAACAGGTATTCGAAGCAAAGCGGCATATTTTTCTGTGCGTTTGCTGAATGGTCGCCATACCGGTTATTCGGGTGTTTCGTCAAGCCTGCTCCGGTTTCGGATCTTCTTCCGATGCTCTCTCGACACGGCTTTACTTGGACTGCATTTTTTTCTATTCTGCATCGTTGTTTCGCGCGTGTACCGATTAGCTAAAGTCAATAGTGGTTCGGCGCGTGTACCGATTAGTTAGGTCAATAGTGTTTATGAAATACTGACGATGGATTGTGGGAGCATTGTGGCTCTGTGGCGTGACACGATCCAGTTCCGTAGACCTGGAAAATCGGGGTCAGCGAGGGTATCGTCCGCATATTAAGGGAGTATGGATTTCGGATTAGGTCGGCGCCCTAAAGAAATATTGTTATCACTAATCTAACCGGAGTTATTACTCTAATAATTTGGGGTTGCGCAATGCGAATTAACACTCTGCGCCCAATTCTCTATGTGGACGACCCAATTCTGGCTCACTCTCGCTTCTGGACCGGGCTCTGATGCCACCTTTGTTCGCTCCTCTCGGGTTCAACGCGCCAGACGAGCGTTTGAGTCTCAGACGTTTCGCGATGCGTCGTCACCTGTCCGCCGCTGCTAATTGGCCGCCGCAGAAAGTAAAGCCAGCCTTCGGCGAGCGCGCGCTCCTGAGGAAACTGGAGTGAGCGTCGGCCACCAGTCGGCGATCCACTTCGGGCCGCGACGGACGTGCGTAGCCAGCCTGCGCGAGACGCGTCTTCTTGTCGCTCGCTCGCGTAATAATCTTGTTGCACGTAGGGAATAGTTTCTCGATAAACGGCATCATTATCCAAATTATAAATGATTCATTCTTTTGACCTTATGTGTCACGTTGTTTATCACCAAAGTATAACTTAATTGCATTCAAATTCCTCTTTCATTAAGTCCTCAGTTTTACTGCGAATATAATATCGTCATCTATATTAGACTATTTTAAATTTTGTTTTAGCTGAAATATAATTTAAACATAAACAATTAGTGATAAATATAATGATCTCGATTAAATAATAAAAAAAGTGTAAAATAATAAGTGTCGCGCATTAAATGTGAAGTTCAGTGTCCAAAATGGTTACCTCGCGCATACCCACTTACTCCCTCAACACGGAGTTTAACAGGGAGTTCCGCAGCTTCCGCGTGTCGTCCAGCAGCCACATAGTTCCCGTGCACGAGTTCTCCAGGATCAGTCTGCAGGAGCGGAGGGCGGCTCTGAGAGCGGCCTTCGCCAAGGATAACGCCCCGGACCGCCCCAAGCCCTCCGAGGGCCGGCCGCTCTTCTTCCGCTGCGACACCTTGCAAGAGAGAAGGGCGGCCCTGCAAGCCGCCTTCGAAAGGAACGCCGAGAAAGCTAGATACGATGCCAAAGTTGTCAAAAAGCACGAGTTCACTAATGATACTAAAGTAGAACACAAAGTAGCGAGTAGGAAAGAAACCTTTATTCCTATAACCAAGAATGAGTCCAGAGATAAAATATTTGCCAAAGTAGACACCGTGATAGAGACCAGGGGGGACTTGAGGAGCGACGATAGAAACGTCACAATCCTGGGAGTCAGATCAAACTTTAAGAAGTTCCCGGTGAAAGAGTCGAAACAAGAAATCCGATCGATATTTACCGAACGCTTGATCAACAAGTTGGACGGTAACTGCGACGGAAGGTATCAAATGTCGGACAGAAGGGCCATTTTAGCGACTGAATCTCTCACCGACATTAGGACCAACGGCAAAAAAGATTTGCTGAAACTGCCCAAAATAGACTACAGAACGGTTTCTGGCGCCGAGTCGCTGAAAGACATCTGTTCCGATCTGAAAGCTGAGCTGAGGAAACTCAAACGGCCCGACTGCGGTAACCCGGGCGTCGCGGGTTCCATGAATGACGTCAGGACTCACGCCAGACTGGAGGGGAAGATGACCAAGAGCAGGGTGCTGACCACCGAGGAGCCCAGCATGGAGGGCTGGGCCACCCCCGACAGCGGCGTGGCGCTGGGGGACAGCCCGCCCGAGGAGCGCTCCGGTAAAGGGTCGGACCTGCCGTCCATGTACCTGTCGCTGGCTTCCTGGACGCCCAAGTCTTCGGTGTTCCAGAACAGGCTGAAGGAGCACGAGTGGAGCATTTCGTATGTCTTATAGGTTTTGTATTATATGTTTCTGCATCAAAGATTGTACTTTGTTTAACTCCCTCGTCCTGTACTCTCGCGAGTTACTCAACATCATGATAACATTTGAGTAAATGATCACAAACAAGCTCGTGTCGTGTTCAATCGCTTCCGTCTTGATATTAGACTCTATTAATACTGGGAGTGTGCACTTAAGATCTCCGTAGTTGGTAATTGAGCGATTAACTTTCACGCAGTAGAGCTCCATTTTCTATATTAGCTTTCATTTCATCATCCCAATTCTTTAATGCAGATACATATTGAATTGTTCATATTATTTCTTCCATGGATTGCGGATCCGGTAAGTTGTTACAGGCTATTGAAACTGAATTGCAATTAACAGGAATGTTCCGCCACCATCGTGACAAATTATTATCAAAGGTATTCTTTTCATTATTTTGTCAGCCAATCCATCCGGTATAAATATTTCATTACAATTTCACTTTCTAGTATGTACGTCTTTAAAGATTTCTAATGACTTCGGGTAAGTGTATAATAATAACTAATGTTTTCCCGATGTGTCCGGTTCGTATACAGGTTTAATCAACACCGTTTGCTAAAAATGTGTCCACTTTTTTATTTGCATCTTGTACACGGTCGCTGTTCTTAAATAGGTTATTTATAACACGAGGATTAATTTACTCATGTCAATGAGGTTCCGATTATTTTCAACGGAACCTTTTTTTATTCAAGATATCTAACACACAATCGTACGTCATGAATGCCGCGATTAGATTAGTGCGCCATCGAGCCCGGCTTAATTTATTACGAGAACACTGTTAATGTATATTGAAATTAAACATAATATCCAGTTATCGTTAATTAGTCAATAACTATTGCCACGCATACCGCACAGAGCGGACTACCATAAACTTCGAAGCGTGCTGCTTTAATTGTTTTCTCCAATTTAGGATACGACTACTTTTTATACGGGAACTACTCAATTTATTTATGATCTACGAGTCTTTTTTTTGTGGGTTCAAGGAGCTGTTGCGAACACCCGGTTTGTAATGCCCGTCATTATTATTTTTTAACTGTCATAACTATACATTTTAAAGTTCAACGTGATTGATATTTATCGGTCGTATTTAATGTGTGTTTGTCATGCCGTCGCTCCCACCGGCCGCCACTGCAAATATTGCTCTATGCATTTCCATTTGTAGAACTTGTCAATTTTTTGTTCGTTCCTCACCCACGAGCCTTTTAATGGTCGACGTTAACATTGTTTTAACTATTTCAAATGTCATAATTGTAAAGAACCCGTTTTTCCAGTATTTGAGTTATTTATTCGAATAACCTTGGCTGTAGAATCTGATATCAAATGTGATCAAAATAAGATTAAATTTGATTGCACATAATATAGCCACAGCCCTTTTATGATTACATTTTATTCGTAGCAATTTGAATTTGATAATCGTTTATATATTACACGCCATATACAGCAACCAAACCGGCAAAGAAAAAAAAAAGAAAATAAACAGCGGACGTAAATTCTATAAAATCATCTGTTAGACCACCCGAAAAGCGGTGTGATGTTAGGTGAAGAAGATATATATTTATAAGAAATGTATGATGAAGGAAACTCAAATTTTCCGTAATCAAGTTATTGATTTCTTTATTCTTATCGACATACATACATATTTTCATGTCCAATATCCGCAACTTCCAGAAGATTCAGACTTCCTCATAAAGACTTTTCGCTCCTTCAATGCGAAGTTGACTCATCGATAGAAGCCATCAGATCTCTTGGAAATAATGTTATCATCCGTTCTCGGTGAACTGTCTACTGTGTTCCTCGAGTAACCTTTACCTTCCATTATGAGAGGAATTGTGTTTTGAGGCTTTTAGATATTGTTTTGTCTGTCAATGAATTTATTTCATTTACTAGTTTAAACACAGTGGAAGTGTACTGTTATTACACACAGGGTAGCGGGTAGTGCACATAATATCAGTTCAAAATGTTACAATTGCGTATGCCTAATTTCAACTGTGTCGGAGATACGAGCATTTTAAAAAATGCGATTATTTCGATTAATTTAAATATTTTATTGATTCCATATTACATTTATATACAAAAAATGAAATATCATCTAATTTCGTTTGTTATAAATATGATGATTAACGTTGTTTTGTAAATATCTCGTACAATAATATTTTCTGTGACGGTACATACTCGAAACATTTTCCACTCTTAGTTTAGTCAAACACTCCATTCATAAAATATTATGGACTAGGTGTGTTATAAATATAAATATATTTATTTATTTATATTCCTATATATATTTTATAAAGTCGTATTATTCTATACTCATATTTTTGTGTTGAATAGTAGGTACCAGCCGACTGTTTTCGCTCAAATTTTTCTGTTTCGCATTTCAACAATGTTTCTACGAAGCTCTCGATCGATTTTACTGACATCTCTCGGAAAAATTGCGAAGCGTAATTGCCTTCCGCGAATGTTGCTCACTGGGTCGAGGAAGCATTACCATTACTATTACCATTGGGAAACACAAAACTGTTTTAATTTTCTTTCCGTTTAGTCATCCACATTTGATTTGCACCGATTAATTATACATTATTAGCGTGGGGTTTCAATTATTCCACGCTCTGTTTGTATTAAGAAGGCCTTTGTTGCACTAATTATCGGTGAATTGTTAATCTGAATACTATCGTGGAGATTTTAATCTAAACATAAACAATCATTTAAAAAATGTTTTAAATATAATATACAATTTATCTATACGACTTTAGATAACATCGATTGATTGTATATTTATTTATTGTAGTAAATTGAATGTCAGTGTACTTGTTGCAATGTCACATTTGTAAGATCTGATGATCCCGAGCGAATTTAATTTTTATATTGTGTAAATTATTTTTTTTACTTTTCACTTATTCACAATCTTCTTACTATCATTGTTATTTTAAGATATTGTATCTTTTATTGTATCGGCGCACTTTAATTGAGAGACGAACGAAATTCTTGAATCACACTTACATATATGTTTTAGGATTAAAACGATGTGTAAATATGTAATAAAAAGATTAGTCCGCTTAATACTTTTTAATACATTATAGACTTGTAATAAATCACCATGTTTATTTATTTTAAGGTAACTACGGAAACTATTTATTACGAATTCCCTTGACACATTTTTTGAATTGTTAATACGTATCAACATTAAAATAATTCTCACTTTAGACTTTTTGGGCGTTTCATTTTTTTACAAATTAATTAACCCAGCTTTGTGCGTCATACCAAGGTGGGAGTAAGTACCTACTTTCAAGATTATGTAAATATTAAAAAAAAAAACTGTTATTATTGCCGGGCGTTCACCTAGTTTATTTATGTTATAAAATTGTATGCGTTTTGGAAAATAATTCCTTTTAGCTCGACGGTTCCGGTAGTCCTCCGTACCGCGAGACAGTCTCCCACGGCACGGATCCCGGTACTGCGACAAGCCCGACGAGTAGACCGCTCTGTTTCCAATTATCATCATGAAACATCCGGTTTGTTCCACGACTACTGCCTTTCATGTTTCATTACTTTTTGATAGTCCAGAAAGATATAGGGTTGGTTCCGTTTTGTATTTGGGTGTCGGTAGAAGCAATCGGCTAACACCCGACGCGCTTCGCTTTGATACTTTTTTTATTGAATGTATTTTCGATTATTAAATATTGTTTATCATCTGTATTGGCATAATTTTTTTACTATTGTATACATTTAGCACCGAGCGAACAAACGCCCCTCAGTTAGTTCTTAAATAAGGATACTAATTACAAAGTCAGCAACCTCGATTGTTATCTTTTAAAACAAATTTCTTGTGTTAATTTATTACCAATCAAACTTTTGATATTTTTTTTGTAAATTGATCATTCAAAATCGGTGTTCGCTGCAAAGTCGGTTGCTTTTGCCCGCCGCCATTTATATTAAGATTCTACCGATAGTAATCTTCACCAGAAAATAGTCCAGTATGAAAACTAGCTTAATTGAATCATCTAGAAAGATATACAGAAAAATAGTTGATTAATTTAATTTGTAATTTATATATTATTATATTGTTCTTCAATCTCCTATCAAAATATGGAGGTTGCTGAGTTTGCGACTGGTACCCTGAAATGTTACAAATGTACAATTATTATTATAATTAAGGTAGCTACTATAGTTTAGATAGTAGTTTGTATTATAAATAACGACGATCGATCGGATTTGGGTGGCTAACTGGCAATATAGACATCAGCTCCGTGCGACACCCGAGTCCACCATCCCGCGCCGGGAGCGGCTCGCGGCTCGACCCATTATCTCCACTAATTGTGCGACTGACGAGCACTCTCATTATACAGCTTGACGGGCGCGACTGCCTCCCCGACACCGCCTGCCTCATTGTTACTTTATTTCATTAAACACACCTCATTTCATTTTTCAATTCATAAACGGTGGAAACCCTGACTGCAATATATTTTTTGTTAAAATGTTATTCTCCATTCCATTCCATTTCATTAATCAATTATTAATGTACATTATGCTAATGCAGTTGAATTAGTGCAAATTAGTATGCAGTATTAAAAAAGTTGGCTTTTTAATCTCGTCAACATGGAGCTTACTTGTCCAGACTGTTATTACGCCACTGGTTGTAGACCCTGGATCCTTGAACGAATGCAATTAACATATTGTATTGAATCTGAATATAACGCGAATTTGTACGTCCGTTTTGTATTATTTATTTATTACCTGATATTAAATTTGTTATTGAATACAAATGAAATTCCGGTATTTATTCATTTATGGTAGAATGTTACACAGCGAAATTTGTGTGAATATTTTGTATTAATTAACCGCGCTGCCCGGAAGAGGTCCGCTTCATCCAATATCCGCTATGTGGTTAGTTCTCCTTGTAGAAAATGTCTCTTGCATATTCACAAATATCAAAATATTGTGAATGTATATTAAATCGTTGGGAAGAGATATCACCGATCCCATATGCGGGAATCATTCTTTGCACTCGGGCTCCCTTGCATTCGTGTCTTTAAACTAAACATTCAGACTGTTTTTAAATAAACTTTTTTTTTTTAAATTTAATCACCGATGGCCGTGTCCACGGATGAGATTTTTTTTTTGCAGATTCGACTCTAACGTGTAAAGAACACTAGAGATTTTAGCGCGAAGCAATCATCGTCGCACGTGTTTTGGTCGCGTATTTAAATGACACATGATCGAGGCTCATCGAGTGATCATCGAAAAATATCGTAAAAGTAAAGTCGCCACCGGAACTCTTTATATTGTCGGTAGGGCAGCCTAAATCAATTAAGCTAAAATAAGTAGTATACAATGTAATATTATTAGTGAAATATCTATTTTTTCCCCACTGGAAGCCTTCGAGTCTAGTATTTTTTCTGTGTATCGTCTAATTTATTTTAAATATTCTGAAAAATCATACCTTCACGAATCATGTACGATTTCGTTAAAATTATACAAACGTCTTTTACGTCACGCATTTTTCGGAACGCCTTTCGGCATTCGTAATTGTGGAATATTTTGTACGCATTTAATTGAAACGCTCGTCTTAGATATTGCCTACAATTGGTAGTACCCACACTAGTCAATTTATTTAACAACGTCCATAACTCATCTTCTCGCTCAATCAGAATCATCACTTGCGCGAATCCCCGCCTTTCAATTTGCACGATGACCTTGCCGCGCACGTCAACGTCGCGCGACATGATGCACCCCGTCGGTGACGGCGGCGCGCGCGTCGGCCTGTCGCGATGAGCGCTTCGGCGAATTGAATCAATAGTACTCGTAATTTAGAAATCGATTCCTCGCGACAATTGAAATTCCCAATGGGTCGAGTATTTTTAAAAACATCGCGTTCGCTCGGACGTTGTTTTCCACGAAAAATTATACAAACAACGGAAACGACTATTCGTTCAGTAACTAGCAGAAAGCTGAAGCGAACCATCAATTCTCTGCGTCCTACCGTCGTCAGCAGAGAGAAGACAGTTCGTGTTACGAGATGTCGCGGTGTCTACCTCTAGCGCCAGGCGAGCGGCCGTCGAACTGCGCTAATGAAACTCCTTCCTTATCTTACGATCCTCGTTGCAGGCGTATTTAAATTCGTTTACCGAATGGTCAGGTCGGTGGACAGTGGGCGAGGACAACTGAATGTTGAATGTAATTTGAAACAATAGGTAGAGCTCATTTTCAGAAATTTAAAAAAGTTTCTTTGCAATCTGACGGTACAATGATGAAGGCGGACAGACAGTAAGGAAACCTTTTTATTATATGTATACAACTGATGAATCTTAACTTAACCATCGGGAGTCCAACTGCGATGAAGTTACGGAGATGGATAACAGAAGTAAAAACTTAACCTCACTTATGTCGGCTTTTTGCGCCTTTTGTAAAATATCGTAAATTTAATTATTTTAAAATTCAATAGCGCGTATGAGCCAATCATTTAAAAATATGCTTTTTTTGACACTCACTTGAATGGCATGCGCCGCAATGAGTAGCACATTTAAATTTTGAAATTGACTAATTGACTGCGCGAATAAACTATCTCCACTTATCACTAACAGAAACGAGCCCTTTTTTGTCCTTGAACATTTTGACAAACGGTTCTTCCGCGGTATATTTATGCTACATCAAATTTCATTTGGTTTAAAATCTATATCTTATTAATATATTTAATTTGTATTTAAAATATTTAAAAGTAGTAATTATAAAAAATAAATAGAAAGATATCGAAGAACAACATCTGCGCAACAACAAATGAGTTTTTTCTATTAAGAATTAGCCAAAGAGTCGAGAAACTTAACTACACGAATTTTTTTTTTTTATGTATTTCCCACCACTTTTCAACCAAAATTTTGGATCGGCCTACGCGCCTCGGGCCGGCCAAGTTGTCAATTATTATTGTTCGGGTTGATGACACTCTTGAACAGATTTGATATCATCAGCACTGAAATATGTGTCCGATGGTAATTGAAAAAATCATCAAGTAAATTATGACGGAGAAGTGGTCACGTAATTGGTGTGGACCTGTATCTACACTTTTTATTCTATTTTACCGAAACCTTAGCACCTTAGCAATATTAACACACTTTGAATTTGTGTTTTCTTTTCCGTTTGACACAGATGTGCTAACTGATTCGGTAAGCGTACAAATCATTACTACGTTCTAGATAATTATATATTTATATCAGAAACTAGTGCAGGTGAGGTTTACGAGAATAGATTAACTTGTTAACAGGATTAATAACATATTTCAAACATTAGTATTCGTCAGTAAAACATTCACGTTGCGGTATTTACTGCAGTTTAAAATTAGCGATGTAACCTGTCAATATTGCCGAAAATTGTATTCTGGTTATTGCATTGTGGACCTACCTACTTATATTTTGTCAGAAAGGATAAATAATTATAATAAACATCGATATAAACTGTCAATGTTGATGGAGAATTAATGTTTATAAGATTAATTTAATTGGAAAATCAGCGAATATACAATAGAAAAATAATTGTAATATATATATTTTCAATTTCTCGATAAATAGCATATTTTCCTTACGTCTGAATTTTGATCACTTTAACGATCGACTTATGACCTGAAGCAAAGATGTAGAATAATAATGGGTCAACTTCTTAGTTTAGTTCTTAGACTCTTAGCTTAGTTAGGTATCCATCCAAAAATGCGAAAACTGTTAACATATTTTATTACGGCATGCTTCAATACGTACGTATTGAAACTGAGCTTCGGGTCCGGGTGTGCGGAATGGGGGTAGTAATAATAAAATAAAATGCTCCCATAAATATGTAATATGGTACACATTTCATTAGTTCAGCACGCTTCCAAATTCATTAGGAAGCGAAGTACACAGTCTCGTATCTTTCAGCAAATTTAATTAACTTCCAGCGAGGTCTGCAAATATTGGACTGGAAACATTTTATTGTTCCGGCGGGGATATTCTATCATGGCGGTTATATTAAATTCCTTATCTTCACATGACGTAGCCGACAGCAAATGGCGTAACATATTTCCATCACTACGCCGACTACTGACGTTCATTGCCTTATAAAAATATTGTGTAATGTTTATTTAAAAATAAAAATACGATGAATATTGTATCTATTCTTTTTGTGCAGCGCGCTGCACATTATAATGCCACTCTCTGCGGACGTGAAATTTAGTCTCCAATTATAAGAACATTTGTCTCTGAATTCGTTAAATTATTTTTTCTATATCAACTCATTCAAGGTTCGGGCGGAGTGTATAATATATCCCGTAGCGCTCGTGTTCGAGGTTGTTGTGAAGTAAAGAAGTACAATAATTATTTAAGTAGTTGGTTATGTGGGTACATTCGTTGAAGAAATTTACAGTGATATGAGTACACGATTGGCCGCGAATAACATTCATTTTTTTAAATTGTGCATTTGTATAATTATTTTTATCTCATATATTATGCATGTTACATTAATTACATATATATATATATACGTGTAAAAAAATAGTTATATGTAATGCAACGAAATGCTTTTTTCACTTTAATAAAATCTTGGAATATTAAAAATGATGGATATGCATTTACATCATTTAAAACAGGCAGAATTTATACAAGAAAATAAGTAGGTAACCCCATATGTGCCCTTCTAAGTGAACATATGTCATCGACGCAGACTTTACGAACATTTATTCATATTTTATCGTTGGTATCCTAATTGTTGAAACAATCTTTTCACTCACTAACGCTTTTTCGCAAGCCAAAATCTTGCCTCGTCTGTGACTTCGTGATGGTCCCCTGCATAAATAATTCTAGCCCAGTTAAGTCCTTCGGTTAAGTCAGTCGAGAGCGATGATGAAGCGACGCCGAGCTATTGGCTGAACGCTACTTGCATTAAGTACTCTTCGAGACCTAATTGGGGACTATCAATATCTACTTCGGATGCCTGATGAGAAAGCTCTTATGCAAGACGTGAAGTAATTTTTGTGTCTCATCCCTTTCTGAACTCGTGTTTTAGGTGGAGTTGAACCGTTTTATACTAATTCAGACGCGACCAATCACTAATATATATATTTTTAAATAAATTCTTGGAAGACTATTCTCATATCTTTGTCTCGTACCGTGTAGCTGCCTTATATATCTCGGCTTATACGGGGAATTCTTCGTGGAAGTTCAGCTGTATTATTATTGTGGTTTTCCTTGTCCCTGAAACTAAAATCCAACGGTACGGCCGAAACCAACGCTAGACCTCGATAAAAAATATTTTGGCAGATATTTTCTGGAAAATAATGATGAATTATTTGTAGGTTCATGATAGGAAGTCAGAGAAGGCGTGCGTAGTGCGTAGTGCGTAGGAAGGAATACAATTAATTCGATTGGTTAATTACTATTCTGTGTTATGGTTTTCAATGTTTACTTACATGTTCGATTAGGCGAAGCGTGTCAAGGTCACGGAGCGGTGCGGTGCGGCAACGGTGACGTGTCGAAGTGAGAAATGAATCTGATTTATTTCACGTTTTTGTTTTGTATTACCTACTGGCGGTGCCACGTAATACAGTTTAATTAAGAGCTATAATATTTATAATATTCCTAATTAATAATGTAACAAACATTTCCACATCCCGTCTACATAGCATTCGTTGTTTCTATCATAGATCACAAACGCACAGTAATTTGACGAATGTTGTGTCACTTTCGTCAATTCACCACCTATCGAGGTCGTCGGATTATTTATCTGGCTTTAAAAATGTGTTAATGTGTGTCTTAAAAAAAAGGTAAGGTGTAGGTGTCGCGGTCCTGAGAAATGCCGCGAATATCGAATCTGTAAATACTGAGCTGTGATGCCCGTACTGATAAGTATGCATTATATATTTAAATGAAAAACGAATAAACATTTTGTCTACTTAGGCTGAATTGTAGGGATATTGTACACGAGGGACAATATTATGACACACGTTGTTGGGGAAATAATAACTCGTGGATCGATGTTTGTTTTTATTTTATTATTGTACTATGTAGTATATAGTATTGCTCTAATGATCTTCATTTCAAATACTTATTAAATGTATTAATTAGAAAGATGCGCATATAATATCTATTTTATCCAAAAATATTCTTGTCGCGCCACCGGGATTCGAACCTGGATCTCTTTCCAAACCGGGGCCAACTAAGCTACAGCGATAATAATTTTAGCGACGAATTTTCGTACCTGAAGTGGTGAAGTGTTGTCATCAGATGATCCAGTAAGCTCGCGCGCGGGTTATCTATCGGATGACATTGAGCTCTCCGACGGTGATCCGCGAGTGGCCTCTCGGAAACGTGCAAATCTCAGCCTAGTTGGAAGTTTCCTAGTTAGATAGCTCATTAACTCACGGGGCTTATATTTTAATACAAATAAAATATCGTACGTCCTATTAAATATTCGATTATAGAATTTGTCACCCGAATCAAGGCTAGCGATGCACACGACATACTCAAATAATATATATACGATCCGTACGCGTGTGAGGCTGGAAGTGGCAGGAAGGGAATGAAAGTAGATTGAATGCAATGAAGTGCGGTCGCTCAGGCGCACGATAGTGTGATGACTGAACAAATGGAAACGGCGCGACCGTCAAGTTTTGATTAAATTTGCGAATAGCAATCATTCCGTCACGCTGAAGCCGAGTCGGGGGCCCACCTTGCACCGTGCACTCCAGCCCGGCCCGGCGCGGGGCCTCCCGGGCGCCGGGCATCAGGCATCAGGCACCGGGCATCGGGCAGCGGTCGGTAGTAAGCCCGCGCCGCTCGCGACCGCCGCATCGCCGAGACCACCTGTCTGCCGCCGCCGCGTGACACGTGACCCGCACGTGCCGTCCGCGGTGGGCCGTCGGTTATCCAAATCTTTCCACTTCGGAACATCCTTTTTCTAGGATTCGCGACAAGTGGCAAATGCATTTAAAAACACCGCTTTTTTTTTACCTTTCTGTCGCAGTGAGAGTGACCTAATCGGTATTACGTTTTTATCTGTGGAAAGACGCTCGCAGTGAGTAATGAGTAAGTGGCGTGGGAAAGTATCGATCTCGCTCGGCAGTTTCAAGGCCGCCGCTGTCTAGCGCCTCGCTCTAGCGGCTCTTGTAGTTTCGCGTATTTAAAAAGTACGGTTATTTAAGTACTGGTTATTGTTGCCGTTCCGAGCGTCGCTGTTTGAACAAGTGCCGACATAAATACGACGTTGTCGTGTTACCGACATTTGCTATTTTTTAAATCTTGTTTAATCGCGCTGGTAAGAGCTGCGCTGCTTATCCGTCACACCGGATATGACGGTCGAGTGTGGAGTGTGGATGCGAGTGCGAGTAGCGTCGTGGCGGTGCTCTCCAGGCGGCCGACGCTGACCGCGGAAGCTGACAGCCGGCACCGAACCGCGAGCGTTGTGCCGTTTAATCAATAGTGGCGAAATAGTCCGTGTGACAGTTGGCGATCCGGCCGCGCGTAATTGAGCGTGACGCGTGTCATTCCAATCATTTTGTGGCGCAGACTTTTTGTCGGTCAGTGTGCTCCTGATCTTGACCGCGGCGGTGCGCCTCCTCACGTCCGCAGGGGAGATCCGCCGCGAATCCTTTCATGTTTTATCCGATCGAGTTCTTTTCATATTCGATATATTTAATATTAGAAAAGTGTCTACATGTATCTTGTGATAGAATAGTTTACTTAGTGGAATATGAACAATTGCGAAGTATTTCGCGGTAATCGGTAGCAGCGTGCGCGCGGTGTCAGACCGGAGCCTGTGTTCACTTTTCCCCGATTGCCGTTCTCAGTTCCAATTTGAAAATAAACAAACGACAGTCCTGTCATACGTCACCCTGCTGTTTCAACTTTCATATTCAGCCATTTCGTTGTCTGTTCGAAACGGTGTTTTCAGTTTACACACCGATGCGGCCTCGGCATGACCGGCGTGCTGCGAGTGGACCGTTACATTTTCCGGACAATCCGGAGTGCTGACATTTTTTCGAGTGTTTAAAATTAAACTTTTGCCTTTGTCGATTGTTACCGCGCGGACATCCGAAAATAAATATTCAAAATTACTCGTCGGCGTTCGTTTTCGAGGAAATGTCCCCGAGCCGCCGGTGACGGAGTCCAGTCGGCGGGCCGCGATGCACCTCCTGGCGAAGCGTTTCGCCCGCGAGAGGCCGCGCTGGGCGCGCGGGGGCGCCCGGGGGCTGCTGAGCCGGGCGGCCAGGGCTCTGGGGCGGGCGGCGCTGGCGCTCTGCGGGGGAGGCCTGGCGCCCGACCCGGCCGAGCGGAGCTGCGTGCTGGCCGCCGTGGGTCTGGACGCGCGGCCGGGGGCGGACGGCGCGGTGTGGAACGAGGAGGAGGAATACTTGTATAGGGGGTTGTAAGTAGACAGCTGCGCACGGCGCGTTTCAAATATATTCCGATAAATTTATATGCAATAATAAAATTTAAAAATCCGTTTACTATTTTCATACTGTGGCGTTTAAAACCCGCCGAAATATTCGCACCATTTTCGATTTACCTCACTACAGATTACAGGAAAATTAATGTTTTTATTACAAATTATCTCTGGCCTCTAGGAAGTGGCAGCGCTGCGGCGTACACTATCATTATTACCGTTTATCTCTGATATGACGTGACTCACGAGTCTCAGCCACCTGTGACGTAACATCCCACCTGGTCTGAACAGAAGCGTGGTTTATTTTATTATCTATTTCTTTGAAATATGTCGTGCTTTCATTCTGAAATCGGGTATGCAAATTGTTATCTTCAAATTAATCGTAGATAATTAATACGATGTTAAAATATGCAGATATTATGGAATGCGTATCGACCGTCACTTCATTGAGCTTTAACGTTTACAATAGTAGTAATAGTTGCCTCTCGCCTGGTGATAGTGATAGTGCGGAGTGTGCGCGCGGTAGGGACTCCGTAAAATCTTAATGGTACACATTAGTAATGAGAAAAAAAGACTACTTTTGACTCGGCGGTCGATTGTGATTGGTATTCGATAATATCATTGATAGAATACTGCGATTAATGCGCATGCGCCGCACGATATCGCAATAAACGAAATAAAAAATATTTTTAAAATGATTATTTTTTATATTATTAAAACTTCATTTGCGTAAAAAACATATTCTAGCGTAAATAATTAATATAAACTTAATTTAATATCACAAATAAAATTAAAACCCTTTAAAAAATGTAAATTTATTATTCGTTCAAATTCTCACCTAATGTGCGTAAAACGTTTTGGCAGAATGTACTAGATCGACGAGTTGCGGTCTCATTTCCTTCATAAATATTTTCGCCTCAAATGTGTTTGGGCCAAATCACGTTTCACATTAAAATATGAACAATTGATATTGTGACTGATCACTGTTTATTTACGTATGTGCGGAATCACGGTTAAGAATCACTGATACATCAAATATCGAAATATCAATGCGGCCGCAAAGCGTGAATCGCGAGTGTGATCACGATTTACAAAACCTATTTCGACCACGGTAGAATCACTGATGTATCAAATATTAACAATGCATCCTGCGTGAGTGATCACGGTTTTCTCTTAGAATTACGTAGACAATATATAATATGATTATATATAAATTAATAAATAACTTTAACAACCTATAAAAAAACTTATAAATATATATTTTTTTTAAAAATAAAAGTAAATTATAAGATTGTGCTTCTTTAATAATGACGTCATGGGTCATGACTCAGATAACAACAGAAAGGATGGATCCATAATTATTATATTAAAACAATTTTAAAATATAAATTATCATGAAGCTTATTCAAATATACTTACTAATTACAATACAAAAAGGGTTTTAAATTAATTATTATTATTACTTGTAAAAAATAAAAAACAATAAAAATATTTTTTTAAATTTTGGGGGTAGAGAAATGCTTCAAAATGAAAATACGAAAAAAATAAAATTAAGTTTTCAGCAAATTAGCATAAACATTATTAACAGATTCCAATAGATGGCGCTGATTCAAGTGATAATCGATTTGGTCGGCGGTGTCAGAAAATCAGTTGAATTTTTAACAATAAAAAAAAAAGAATTACGAATCACGATATTCCCAGATATTCAATCACTGATAATGAGTGTGACTCAGAAATATCGGTGATTGATTCACAGTTCGTGATTTTGAGGTCATCACTAGTATTAGTTTCTCATCGGGAGTCGACTCGAGTCTTTCATTTCTGTTGCATAAAAGTATAATCTATGTTCTTTTATGTTTTATATATTTTTGGTTTTCAATTTTGTCATTGTCTACATTTCACTGTTGAATATAAAGGATGAGCCTGTCTCCCTTTACACACTCGGGTATAGTGCACAAGTTGAACACCGCCCTCATATTTGAGTGAAATATTAGTCTGTTTTTTGTCCTAATAGTGTGTGGATTTGGTATCAGTATTGTTACTTGTATTCATGTTCAATAGCCAAGATATGAAATGATTTCCCCTATTACGATTGTTCGCGCACTGTTTGTCGCCCTCGCCGTCGCATCATCTCTGTCGCCTTGATTTTTCAGCAGCTCCGAGCATGAGTGGAGGCGGCGGCGCGACCGCTCCAAGAGGTCGCACCGGCGCTCGCCGACGTCCAACCGCCGGCGCCGGAACCGCCACCGCTCCGGGTCGCGGGAGCGCCGCCACGCGGAAGAGCGCTCGCAGCAGCAGGACAGCCAGCAACCCGCAACGGTCAGTGGAATATCACATATCTCACGCTAAACTCGGGTGATTCACGGGGCCCTCTCAACCGATACAGACTGAAAGACGCCAGCATCCTCCCGCTTGCTACTTAACTACTATCAATTGGTTCTCACTACCTTAAAGAAAAGGGCAATCTTCTGCAATTATTCAATGCCTAAATAATTGGTGCTTTTTCAGTTAATTCTACCTTTGTTCATGGCATCATTATTTTGTAGAGAATGTTTCAGTAGTTGTCAAATTTCACGCGTTAGTTCGATTTTTCTCTCCGTTTTATCATTTTCCAAATACCAACATTTCTATTCTCCACTTTGCCAAACTCATTTCACTTTCCTCTTTTTAGACTTACTTTACTCTTATATTATACCTACCACATAATCAATTAATTAAACGTTGCAATTAAAATTCCCGCACCTGTATTGCGACGATCTCCTTCGATCCTGCGGTATTGATGGCAATCTTTCTGACGTCGGTTGAGAAGGTCCACCCACAACTTCAAAATGTTTGTGATTTTTATTTTTCTTTCGGATATGTAAAAAGCAATATTCTAAAAATAAATCAAACATATTTTCTGCGTTTCTAACACAAATAATTAAAAGCTAGGTTCAAATTGTCACACACACACACACCCACACACCAATACTACTTTACACCATGCTCAGTCGGCCGTGTTCTGCTGTGCGCCAATTTTACTTGAAATTTTTGTACGAAGATTCATATTATAATGTGGTGCTAAGCTAATGTGCTGTTGCATTTGTTTCTGCCCATAAAACGTTTGCGTATCGCACTTTCACTTTTGAGCATATTTCGGTTGGATTGGCTACGAGTCCGCGCCGATGCATTTATGGAAGTCGCTGAAAGCAAACCTTGTCGAACGTTTTATCCGAAAACATTTACAAACGGCATTACGGCGGGCGTCGGTCGAAGGTTTCGGCGGAAAGCTTGCAGAAGGCCCGTTGTTTGGTATGTTGTCTTAGTGTATCGTCCTTCGCAGTTTCCCCGGAACCTCCTCAGCCCGAGTCCGCCGCAGGTGACGTTGGCGCACGCGCACGCTGAACACTCGCAGAGCTGTGCCTCCGATCATATGTGCATTTTATTGAAATCCCCTAATTTATTTCCTATTATTCCTATTATATTGTAAAAATGTTCTTCTGTTTTGGTTGTGTACTATTTATCTTAATATTCTGGCAGGAAATAATGTACGCGAGGATGGTTGGTTACATGCTACACGCTTGCGAGGCGGTGGCTAGGCAACCTCGAAATATCATATTCCAACCCGTTTTTACAAACTATTGTCTGTACACAGTGGTAAGGAGCGTTTTGATTGTTGTACTCTGTGCCCGTCTAACTAACACCCTGACGGGGAATTCTTTTGCCAAACACTCTCTGACATTAGTCGACTTATTTGGCACCTGTCACCTGTCGTCGCTCTACGTCTGCGTGTTCGGGATGTATTCGCTCTCTCTTTTGCGAGCATCTGAGCGCTTTACATCGATGGCCATAATAGTATATTCTAATTCTCGCCAAAGGTTGCGAAGCGATGGCTCTTTCTTAGCGCGCGGTCGGTTGTTGATAACAGTTCGGTGAGATTGTGCGTGGTTCTTTTCTAGCCGTACTCTGAGTAGGTTCTGTTAATTTAATGTCTGTCTGTGTACCCAGTGTCAGCTTCGGTTGTATAATTATTAGAAATGTTCGCGATCGAGGAAACTTAAACTTGAGAAATAAAAATCGCCAACATTCCGAATTGACATATTCCGGCAGTTTCCGTACATTCTAAAAAATATTGGTCCATTTCGTGGAAAGCAACAAGTCCTACGGTGTTGGCGTCTCGCTCGCACCCTACACCCTGAAGTCGACGCGTGGGTTCCGCGAAGTGCGGCGAAGAATCCCCCGGCCGTCTGGCCGTCTTCAGTGTGCGGGAAAGACAGTGTCGCCACCTGACCGGCTGCCCGTAGTGCGCACCTTCTCGCACCCGATCGCTCCGAGCGCGTCTATTTCCGTCGGTGAAGTATCGGAGGAGACCGGCGGCCAGGAATATCCCGGCTGTCGGGGCGGCCGCAGCGCGCCCGCAGTGTCTCCGCGCCCGCGGCCTGGCGGGACCGCCGCCCCGAGACCATTGCCGAACGTCAAACATGATATTTCACCTCTCGTACACCGTACATTGATCATCACCCTTCTCTGTTTCCAAAATGACTTGACTTCTTCCATATCGGCTACTTTGACATTTCGGACACGGCCAGATATATTGTGATAAGCGAGCGCCGTTCGGTGAGCGTTAACCGATAAAGTGTTTTCGTCGGCGAAATGGCTACCGAGTGTTACTTCGACAGTATGTCTTCTCGTCGAGACGACGCGAAGCCCGCTCCTCGCCGCGAGCCTCCTAGGAATCTGCTGTTCGCGTGCTCACCGCCGCGGCTCGTGAACCTCGTGATCATTCCCCAGGTCCAGACGCTCTCTCCGGACTCCTCGACTTCCGTTCCTCGGCCGACCTCTCGACCTAGCCTCGCCGCCGTGCCCGATCAGCCCGCCGACGGGCACGACGATAACAATAACACCGAAAAAAATAACGGTGATGTAAACATTAATCCCAGTGCGTTTAACGAATTTGTTACCCCAGGTTCTCGTCTGTCACCTGAAGTTTCGACCGAGCCTCCCGCCGGCGGCAGCTTCGTTCTGCGTCACGACGCCGAGCCGTTCAGTCCCGCCTACAGTTTAAACAAGGCTGACGGGTGTTCGCCACAGTGCGGTGACTCCAACTTTTTAAACTGTTATCCTCCCGATGTTTTCTCAGCGCGCGAGCTATCTCCGACGGCACTGGCCGAGTCTTCAGTTTCTCTACTTTCATCTTTGACTCTCCCGATGGCACCGGAAAGGGTTAGAAAGAAACATTCCGCGCTTGTGCCGAGTTTGGGGGATGTGGACAGAGAGCGAGCGCTAAATCTGCAGAGAAGTCAGTATTCTGCACCGGATTTCTCAAAAATGGACACCGCGTTTTCTAGAAACTCCGAAGATAAACATTCATCCTGGCCATCGTTGCCTTTAGTTTTAAACAATCCATTTTACGATTGCACGGTGGCGTCGCTCAGCCCGAGCGGGGTTCCCGACGGACCCGTCGTTTTTCCGGACAATTATTTGGCTATCGAGGATGCTTTCGTTTCTCCGTACGGCTATATTCACGGAGACCCTCGCGGCACGACGATCGAGGATTCAATTCCTTTGCAATATTACTACGGAAGCGCGGCGCTCGTGGAAACCGACCCCTGGACACCTGCAGTCCAGGCCGTTTGCCGACCGGAATCTTCCGAAATTATAGCCATCGACGCGGTTGAGGGCGCCTTCACCCGCCTGCAGAGTATACCTTATGTCCCGCTCGAAAACTTTAACGACTACGTTGCCAACATGGAGGACATGCCGTACATCAATGTGGTGAAAAGTACCACCCCGTTTCTTCTGAGTTACTTCGATACTGCACCCGAAACTGAACCGCACTCTAATAGCCTTTCACCATATTTAGAAGATGACAAATCACAAATATCAGCTAGCTTACACGACGATGGCAATTACGTGACTCCTCTCAATTCGGGGGAATCCAGTTCCTCTTCTCCTACTAAGGAGCTGCGAGAGTTGATCGACTTCACTAAAGATAACACGAGCGCCGAAAGCGTTTCCTCTCGGAGAGACGTCAGTGCGGAGGCTCCCTCGAGCTATTCCATCGACTGCGATCAATCGTCTTTGCACGTTCCGACCTTCAGCATTAACGAAGACCTGGGTAGAGGTTCGTTGGAACCCATAAAACCTTCGGAATTCAACATTCCCGTCAATCTGGGAGAAGAATACGGTGTCCCCGGGAATGGCGATGTCGAGGAAGTGGCTCAGGAAGCGAGCGAAGATCTGCGGGCGACCGTGGAAGAGACTGACGTGCAAGGGAAGAAGTGGAGCTGGTTGCGCTGCCCCGGGGCGCGCACTCCAGAGGGCGCCGCCCGCCAGATCCGGGTGCTGGACCCTGAGGGTAACACTGTCGGCCTGGACGAGTGCGTCCCGGCGGGCCCCACCCCCGGGGCCAGCACGGCCTCGGACGAGGACTCCGCGCAGGATGAAGAGGTCTGAAGCACGATTTTGTGCTAATTGAAACTTTTATCAAATTCATGTTGTATTTAGTTTTGATCTACTTATTCTTATTGTGATCAGATTAATGGTGTCTGACGGTGGATGCAGGCCACCTGTCGTCCTGAGCGCACGATAACTAGCGGTATACTGGAATGTCTGACTGACTGGAACTACTGTTTATGTTTTAATATCGAAAGCGACAATCAAACGGTGGCAATATACGAGTATATCGAATGTGGTCACACGGTTATATCACGGTATTATTCCCGACTCCCTCGCGACAGTCACGCCGGAGCGGGGGGACATTGGGAAAGATCCGAATTGCTTGGATAGCTTCCATGTGTTTCCCAACGTGTCTGCTGCCCTTCGGCTCTTGGCATCCACCTACTTTACTTCCACCGTTTCTTAACACGTTACATTGCATAAATGGCTTCTTTACCGATTACTGACGCTTTCAATGCATTAAACGCAATGATCACATTTCAAATCGACGGGATCTGTTTCCCGAGATGTGGCTCAATTTAAATCTGGCGAAATACTGCGGTACATTAACGTTTATCGATATTTTGTTGAGCCGCCCACGCGACCGCTTGACAGCCATCAGACATCGGGCACCCGTGTCGGGGAAACCTTGATCGGCGATCTTCCATTATAACGTGCTCCGCATTCATTTGGCGGGCTATTTTGAAACCGTTTCCGTTTATAACCATTTTCTATTCGGCAGCACGGCCGAGCCGCGTGCTCGCCCCGCGCGAGGCGGGAATTCGCGCGTCATTGTTTATTCCCCGATTCTTCGGCATTCGCGTCTGTTTGGTCTTTCTAGAAGTCGGCCGAATAATATTAATGACATCGATCGTCCGCTTCGTCGAGTGTCGTCCGTCGACGTTCGCGAGTCGCGATTTTAATCACACCGCGAAGATATGTCTCAGGTATTTTTTGCGACAGCTTCAATGTCGACGGCTATTATTTTTAACCCATTTTGATACCGTCGATGTCACACCGCCGGTCGCTCGGTTCATTTAGTTCAGTGTAAAATGTCACGTGTATCTGTCACCGAATTATCTAACTAAACTATCCGACTATCGATCATTCAGAAAAATTGTACTTTTGATGATTTTCGTGAAGCGCGAGACTTGCGTGTCTCGATTAAATCAATTATTTGGTCCTTTTTCTTCAAATTGGTCGACCACTCGGAGCATATTACACTCGAGAGAAACGAGTAAATATTCATACTTAATCGATTCCATCTTTATGAAATATTCAATTGTACATTGGGCTTGGAAAAAATACTTGAAATTGAATGTTCAATATAAGTATTATCATCCTAAATACGGGTGTCATGTAAATAAATAGTGGTCCAAACGAAAACCATCGATAGCTGAGATCGTGCCCTGTCAGCATAACCCATCATAGGTCTAATAATTAGTACCCTTTGTTACTTTATTTAATGTAATTTACAAAAATATCGCATTCTGTTCGTTTATTATATTATGCTTATTTTGGTTCTGCATATCTTCATCCGAGTAGTCATTTCGGGAGTAGCACGAGTGCATCATTCATAACTAGCCATCGAAGCTTCCCCAATTATATGAATTTCGGCTCATCTAATATATCTAAAATGTCATGATATAAAAGCCCACGCGACGTTCCTTTTTTTTTTTTAACAATTCGGTAAATATTGCTCAGGCTCCTGTTTAAAATGCATCCGGTATAATTGTTTTTTTTCTAATTTATATTTTATTAAAGTTGAGGTTTCTGACGCGCAGGTTATCGGCTTTATACAGAATTACCTTTGTTTTTCTGCTCTACTTACATCGTGTCGAAATAGCAACGATTAACACTCGCTAAGTTTTATCGTTTACTCAATTTTAATGATGTTTTTTTATTGAAATATACCACAATTTTATTTTTATTGTACGTGTTAAAAATGTATGTTTGATTTGTAAATAAATAAATAAACCGAGAAGGAATGTTGGCCCGCGTACTTATCTATTATTATCTTCCGCGACGTCGGGTTCACTCAATATTCTGTAAAATATTCGTCAGCGAAATCTGTCAAAAACAGATGATTTTCTGTATATGCTCGTCGAAACGGCTACCAGGCGTGACTGCTATTTTTAAATTGTTTGTTTTTTGTAGACGAGCATATGTTTCGGTCGGATCCACGAGCCGCTCGGCTCTCGTTCGCGAGGTCGTTCGGACATTCGTCATCGTCATTTTACATCGAAATAGTTTTCGGGACCGTTCGACGGATTTACACATAAGGGTCCTTCGGACATTCTTATAATTGCTTCAATATCCATCTCAAACGTCGTATCTTTCAGCAGACTTAACGGTGTGACTTTTTATTTTAGCGCCGTAGCGGCAGTGTTACGAACTATTCTTTAAAATATCGACGCTGCTACGGAAGGGGGCGGAACGGTTTAGATTGAAAAATGTTAATGTGTTATTTTAAACCGGACCTTCTGCCATATTAATTAAACACCACAACGTCACAAATACATTTTAATAACCAACATTATATAGTTTGTCTACTTCACTTTGATCAACTTTCGGTATACTAATAATTACCTTCCCGAGAAATATAATATTGACTACTGTTATTACTATTTTTAAAAAATGTGGCTCCAGAACAAAAAGATCATACATCCACATTTCAAAGAAAATTGACACTTGACTACGATGAAATGAATTCATTTGTTTGACACAAAATTGTTATATTACAAATTATTTTAAACCTCGTTTAGGGAAAAAATGCACGCCTCGAAAATGATATTGTTTTAGAGAATGTAAACACTGATGACTGAACACAAATGATGCATTTAAGAGTGTCGCATTTCACTTTTTCAGTTATAGGCAACAATCTCGCGCGCGTTCCCAACTTTTCTCAGTTATAGGCAACAATCTCGCGCGCGTTCCCAACTTTTCTCAGTTATAGGCAACAATCTCGCGCGCGTTCCCAACTTATTTTCAGTTATAGACAACAATCTCGCGCGCGTTCCCAACTTATTCTCAACATTGTTTTAACCGAAACATCGTCTAAAAATGGTACCAGAACAATTATTGCGCACCTTGCTAACCTTATTCATCTTGGAAGCGAGAGGATCAGATCGCGGTCGCAGAGGTTGTCCCAATAACACGATGTAATCCTGAATCTAAGTGACGAGTAATTCTCGTTAAATCAAATTTACATTTTTATTCAGAATTTATTTTGTTTTATGAATAAAAAGTACCTAGCTCTAAAAATAATGTACCAATTTTACCTAACTAATAAATATACATTTTTTAAATAGCAGAATTTAGTTTTATGTATGTTTACTGTAAATAATATATAAAAATTATTAATTGCACTTAAAATCCAATTCATGCAAAATACTAGACGTGGAGGAATAGGATCTGTTTAACCATACTTTACGTACGAGTCTAGTTCTAATAATACTATCTCATAATGTACGTAAAATTATCTTGAACTGATTTATATTTTATAATATTTATCTTCAACCGATTTAATGCGAGTGGCTTCATTTTTTATAGATGACAATATTGACGTAAAAAAACATGCATAGGAGGTGTACATAAAGAATATTATAGTGGTAGCTTAGCGTTATATTTTTATGGATTTATAGAATACCTTTTTAAATATGCATTTATATAATTTTATTACGATATAGTGATACAATGAGTGAAAATTGTGCGCAGATAATCGGTAATCATGACAATTGTACGGATAATCCCTAAAAGTTATTGACGTTCTCGCGAGTTACATTAAAGCGAAATAATTGCTGACGAACGGCGGCGAGAACAAATGACGCCGCGCCAGTTCGCCTCTGGCCGGGGGCGACGCTACTTTACCGGTCACGTGACGCCGCGGACGCCGAGGCCGGCTCGCGGCTCGCGGCTCGTCCGCCAGATGGCGCTGGACCCACCGTCGGGGCTGCAGTTTCCCGCTCATTATCCACCCCCGCCTTCGCTTTGTATTCTTCAATTATCGTTGATGTCATTTATGTTGATGTTATATTTTGATTTCTCCGTTACAAAAAAATATCAGCAATCTTTTCGGGAGGTCGAGTGTTTTTTATTTTGTTACTTTTCTATGTAGGCTATTGTGTATTAAAATAAGTTATACGGTAACTTGTGGATCCCATTTAGAAACTTGTATAAAGAAATAGATTGTGAAAAAATCCTCCATTCCTAATCCTAATTTGTGCCGTGTACAAAGGCAGAAAAATGTAAAGATAGGTACTTATTTGAACTGACAAAACAGGTGAAATGATAAAATACCCACAGCAAGCATAATCCAAACGATTGTACATCTCTCCGCTCTCCGCCCTCCGCCCTCCGCCCTCCGGCCCAGGTGTCAACCTAGTAGATCGAACCGCCGAGTGTGAAGGACTCTGCCAATCGGTATATTATAATGACGTGTGTTTAGGTTGATGTCGGTTTATTTAATATAGTAGTATACTATTTTGATCTAATTATTATTAAATACTAAATTAGTGTATTAATTATAAATATATACATATAAAATCAATTTATTAATTATAAATATATACATATAAAATCAATTTATTAATTATAAATATATACATATAAAATCAATTTTGTCGAAAAATATTGTTTTTGCGTCAGCGGGATATCACAGACCTATGTTCTGAATAATTACAACTTCACAATATGAATGTGTTTTCCTTAATAATATATATTGTATCAATGTGTCTAAAATTTAATAAAAATGAATTGATAATTCTGGCGTCTGCAAGTCGGTTTACTCAAAGGTATTTGAGATTCTGTAAAAATAATGTAGATGGCTTTCAAATAATGGAACGACAGGTGTATTAATTTGAAAAATATAACATATAGGTTCGAAAATTTGTCAAGAAAAATACTGGCGTTATAGCACAATGGTAGTGCACTTCCCCGGGTTGGAAATAGAGATCCAGGTTCGTATCCCGGTGACGCAAAAACAATATTTTTCGACAAAATTGATTTTATATGTACATATTTATAATTAATACATTAATTTAGTATTTAAAATATCACAGACCTATGTTCTGAATAATTACAACTTCACAATAAGAATGTGTTTTCCTTAATAATTATTACTACATGTTTTCATCAGGTAGTACTGCATTATGTAACATTATTTTGAGCTCGGTGAGTGGTGGTAAAACGTATCGGCCGTGTCTCGCAGAAATCAAAAATTACATTTAAAAAATAATGTTTGTCCATTACCCAGCAGCGATGCAGCCGTTTTCTCAAACGTCTTTGACAATATTTCTATGCGAGTTGTTTTTCACACACGTGCACGTGCTGCATCTTGGCACGAATTAGCCATCAAATATCACGACAGTCTTCCGAACCCTCGAATTAATTTAGCTTCATTGTTTCGGGAAGGCGCCGAGACGTTACTTGACGAGGATTGATATTGAACGTTGATTGAATGATTGCTGGATATTAGGTAAATGGAATCGGGAGAGGAAATTAAACAAATTAGTGAGGTGATCCCTTTTGATGCATCCGTAAACCAGTTACAGTACTATTCAGTTCTATTCTATTGGTGAATATAATAATTAAAATTTTGGAAACCGGACGCGAGGTTGTGTATTTCAGTGCTACAATTCAATAATGCCTTTACCGCCGTAATCTTGGATACTTTTTAGAATGTCCGATCCCTGACTAGATGAAAGGCTTTAAGGGCTCAGTATACAGCTTAATAGCCCCGGCTTATCTTCCCACGATGAATAACATAGGTCTATCAGTAGAGGGAGATATGAGTGTCTAGAAGCTACCGCTATAAACGGTTCTTGAAGTTTAAATTATCTATTCGTGCAGTGCAGGGTACATCGAATAGTTCGTTATATTCTTCACTTATTTGGATAAACGCTACACGTGTAGGAAGAAATACACGTGGAATGAGTTACAAAGGTGTGAGGTGTGATGGTATTAGATGATAATGAAGTGAGATTTATGGTCCCGATGGGTTATACAATACAAATGACCGATACTCCAGAGTGGTTGGGGCGGTCGATAAGACGTGCAGCGCGGAATGTACACACATTATAATTTTAAAATATGTATAGATTGGAGAAATTTGACGTGTTTATTAGTTTGGCTGGTTAGTTATTCAATGCAATATTACGAAGGCGGCCGCCCGCGCCCGCCGGACGGTCGCGCTTCTTCCAAAAATAAAGCAACGACCGCTAGTTTTTTTTGTTGTGAAAATGCCGTCTGGTTTACCCAAATTTTCCACTCTTACTCCGAAGGTCAATGTTTGACCAAATTTACTTTATTTTTATCTCCATCGCTTTCCTCTCGCCGGTTATTATCGAGAGTTGGTTCTTCAGCCTTTTTACGATGCTCGCGGTGGTTATTTTATTTATTTTTTCCCGCCGGTTTCCTTCATCCGCCAGTCATGTTTCTTGAAAGTGGACACTCCATTTTTTATACACTTTGACCTTATTTTATTATTTTATCGCATTTTAGTAATATTTAGAATTATGGGTAAAAAAGTGAACATAATTAAAATGTTGCGCACTCGTTAATAATTGTCTTTACAGTACACACCTACCCACACAGCAAATTATTGAAATAATTGAATACTAGTACCGCAACCTATTTAGTAATTAGCGATGTATACCTATAATTGTAGTGACCAAACGTATCGGTTTATTCAATACCGTACTGAGCTTGTACCGATTTGAAGAGTAAACAAATGTAAATGTATGATTTTTTTTCTTATATCCGTAATATTTATATAATTGTTACTCATTCGTCCGAAGATCTTATCTGCCTACTTCCTAGTTCCCACCGTCGGTGACGCAGTTGCAGTCGCGTGGCAGCCGCTTCTGGCTGCCATCTAACTTGACATTTTTGTTCGTTTTAAGATAACTAAAGATTATTGTTAATAATTTGTGGTATTTTATTACATTTAAAATTAAAATGTCACGCAATATATGGAAGAGGTTTAAATTATATTATTTATAATAATATAATAAAAGTAGGGTTTCTGAAAACCCGGGGTTTTGAAACTCGCCGAGTCCGGGTCCAATACTTTGGAAACCCGGCGGGTTTGAGTCCGAGTTCTCGGGTCCAAAAATTTTCGTGCAAAAATTAGTCGACACCGAAATGTCCGCTCATTGTCAGTCGAAGTTGGTCTCGCTGCGCAAAACGCGTCGTAGAGCCTCTCAACATTCAACGGACGCTTTTTATTGGTTTCTGCATCTCCGGTGTTTCGGCATCTTTTAAAATGAGGTCCAACTCTTCATCCATCGTTAATAGCTTTTCCTTATCTTCGATTAATATTCAATCTTTTATACTGTCCATAGAATTGACTTCTGAATTGACTTTGGAAAAGTCTGCTCGTCAGTTGTGTAGCCAAACTTATGACTTCGACTGAAGGATTTAAATTTGGGTCTTTAAGCGCCTTAAACAAATTGATCAAATTCGAATGCATTCCACTGTTCAGTCGTTTTCCGATGTTTTGTAGCAATTCGCTTGAAACCCGAACCCCGGGTCGGGTCGGGTCCGGAAACCCTAAATATTAGGTAGTTCGTAGGACATGCATTCAGTTTAAAAGCGAGGATAAAATTAATCATTTCGGTCCCTTTTCGTTTATTAGCTTCGATTTTGGTAGTAATGATTAAAAATGTAATAATTTTGTCTTCAAATCGATCGAATTCGATTTGATAGATTCATCGCGTGTCTCCGGCAGGTGTACACTATCGATGCTATCGTTCACCATTGGCCATATTCAAAGCGCGGAGAAAATGATAGAATGCCGGTTCTAAAGCTGGCCAAAGCGGAGCGTTGCGAATCACGCAAAAACTATCTAGGCCCGTTGCCAGCTCGCTGAAGCGGCAGGCGACCGTGATGGCGTGCATGACGCGCGAAGAGCTCTCCGACGCTGCTGTGACTCGTTCGGCAATATGCATATCCCTTACTGATGTGACCGTTTCTCATCCAACGATCGAACACTAGCTGAGCCGGGTAGATATACTGGTAACACTATTCTCCGGCCTTTCTGGTTACCATTCCGTCAAATTAAATGGAAAATTTCATTTCAAATTTTACTGCGTACTTGATACAAATGAATACTTGGCATACTTTTAACGGTTAAAATTAAAACTACTTTCATGTAAAAATAACATCAATATTTAATTTTATTTATACTACTTTAAAGAAATACGAAGTTTAAGCTGGATTGGTGTCATTAATCTTTCTAATATACTTTAAGCTGCTTATACATTAAAAGGTATTTTGCTCAATTATTTTATTAGTGAGGATTACTTTTATAGAAAAAGTAGTAGTTAATAATAACGGTAAAGAATGCTCAGTTGAATTGGGATAAATACGATGCGATCCAATGGCGTCGCATCAGATGCCAGTGGCGCCAGCGACCGATGAACACGATAAGTGAAAACTTTGCCGGTCTACGTTTTTAATATTGGGTCGTCTAATAAGTCTTTGCGGTTTTTGAATTTGAAATGCTATTTTGTGACGAAAAATGACATACTATTCGGATTTCAGGAAAAATGAAAAATGACTTACTATATTCGATAGGATTTTTCTGATCTAAAACGTCGCCGTTTTCCTTTATCTTGTAGTTTTTCTCAATTTTTGGTCAAGTTTTCGATAGATACTTATTTTCGCCTTTAGTCAAGGTTTCAGGAGCTCGACTGGAAAATTCTACCCCATCCACCCCTACGGTCCTGTTTTTCAGTTCAACGGTTTTTCGGTCGCTCTCCGATCAAATGCGTGGCGTTGCGTTCGACAACGACCGTGACCTCAGAAATTGGCCCGTTAACAATTTCGATACCAGACCAGCCGATTATTATAGAAAATGCAACGACAAATTGGTCGAGAGATGCGACGAAGTCCTGAACAATAATGGAGAATACATCACAGATTGAATTGTTGTAATTTTACTTATTGGACAACCCGATACATTAGATCATTCCGATTCTCCCGCATTATATTGCGATGCGAGTACATGTATCCAGCTGCTAGGCGCATTTGTCGTCTTCCTGCTCGGACACGACGCGGTGGTCAAGATTCCTGTAAACTCGGAGAGTCAACGAACTTTTTGATTCTTCCCGAAATCATTTCGTCTTTTGGTATCTCCGTTTATTTTTAAAACTAACCGATGCGCAGACTTTGCCAACTATCGCTCGTGCACAGGCACAATGCCGTTCAGCTGTTTTCACTTATCATGCATAGATCGACTATTAACATGCATGCTATATTACAGGTGGTGCAAAACTGATATCTCTTAAAATAATGTAGATATTTTTTATCTTATTAATGATTTATTTCTTAAAGATTGTCATTTTATTAGTATATTTGTACATCTTACCACACAATTGACCGCGAATTGAACATTTTGGAGATTTTACAAAATTTTGTCGAGAATTTGTGGGACGACGCAACTGTTTTCAGCTTCTAATATCGTTTGCATCCCGAGTCGTTGGGTCCTCTGAAGTTTCCATTGAAAATGACACCTAGGTACGCAAGAATAATATTTAATTAATTTAATTATTTTATAAATTGGAAGAAAATATTATGTAGGTAGTACCTACTCTAGTAATTATTTAAATTACGATCCGAAAAAATATCTAACTGTGAAAATTATGCACTTTTGGAAAATCTGTTACTGAATCTGTAATATCCTATTCTATTGTGTTTATAGCAATTAGTAAATTATCTTTTTTTAAATTTTTAATTATTATTTATTTATATCATTTTCAACGTTTATTGCTGATGGACTCTGCTTGAAATAAGTGAAATAGAATTAAAATAGTGTGTGAATTTTCGTGAATTTTATGGACATTAAATATTATTCACTGAAATCATAATATGGGCTACTTCGATTCGAGTTACTAATTAAATATTTGCTAATCCGTGGACTACACACGATATCGAGGACCGAACCGGTGAATCAATTCTCAATCGTATTATTGTTGGATATACATACACATGCCTTCAATTTTTACGTAGGTAATCTGCACATGCATTCAAGAGGTTTGCAAATCATTAATTATTTTTTATGGTTATCGAGCCAGATTTGTATGTCTCGGAATACCGACAGTTGATTGTGTGATTTATTCTGATTGACGTCGCCAATTTTTATATTTTGATTGTCGGAATTGTTAACACATTTGATTGGCCCGTTTCGAGCATTTCAATTGACCAGTCAATTGACATCAATAATGCTGTTAACCCCGTTGCGCGCCCTGATAACTTCAATTTATTAACCAGAAATGTGTGTTCTAGGATTGACGTCGATCGTTGTATAGTTTATTGTTTGAATAGGTGACCAAATAGACTACACATAAGACAGGTGCACGCAAAGTAAATATAATAGAATATTATATAGATTAATACAAGTTATCTCTTCATATCTTATATTCAGGTTACCTTAAGTTAGGTTATTTAATACTGTTTCTGGCTGCACTTGTCGCTGATACTAATTTAAATATAATCTTTCAGGACCATTCTTAAGAAAGTATCTAAAGTCAAGCTAGCTTTTTTTTTTTTTTTTGCACGAATATGTTTATTCAGAGGATACTCCGTAAAATGTTATCACGAAAAGTGATATGTTATTTTTAGTTTATTTGTAATTTATTAAACATTGTTTATATTTATATATTATGGTCACGTTTGTAACAAGCTTGATTATGAAAGCTTAAGATATTACTAAACGTACATTTTCACGTCTTATTCATTTCCTTCGGCTGTGCTGCGGTTACTATCGTCTGTCACGCTGTAGACTCGTACTAGGTTCGTTTCTCTGCTGGAGATTACTTTATTTAACTGAATTTACGAATATTTTTAGCACCAGAAGGACGTATTTAACATTAGCTTTCGAGTTCTCTCGTACCTGAGCCCGCCCTCTGATGTCAGAAGCCGCCTTGCGGTCGGTCCTCGCCGTACCGAAACTGCCGGACGTCTCTCACCCTGCCGCTCGTCTCGGCCGCGCGATCAGGTTTTACTGAATACCGACCGATACCTCTAAAAATACGGCCCACCTCTCGTATATTTACTATTTCTTTATACATTTTCGCACGGATAAAAATACTCCTGACCGCTGAGTTTTCTCAATCTCCGATCACTCGCCGTGCGAGTCTTGGCTGGCTCCGAGTTAGTCATTTTTCACGTTTATTGGACGGCGACACCGTCTGGGAAATATTATATAAAGTGTGTAGCTCCAACGAGCGGACTACACTGTAATAACTACAACCTCACTGAATTAATCGGTCAGATGAAATAAATACTCATTTCATTTGGGTCCAAACAGTTCGTTAGCATAATACTCCTCGGTAATATATTATTAATAGCTAGGCCGTTTTCAAGCTTGAAATATTGTTCAATACATTATCACATTTTCTGGACCATTAAAGGACACACCTTTTCACATAAAATTGGGGTTCGTCTTATGGTTCGTAAAACGAAAACCATAAGGTTCTTAAACTACCAAAATAAACATTATACACGCGTTGTAAAGCAATGCATGTATTTAATTTTTATTTCATCATATTTTTTATACTTTTATAGTTTATTTAGTACGCAAGACAGATATATTGTTCGTGTTCAACACAACCTACCTGTAAATCGTTGGCTCGCTCATTAAGTATGTTATTTAGAATTACATACATGCATTGTCATACAATGCAATGTATATCTACACATACCTATGTATATTTTTATACAATCCTTTTAGTTCATATTTTTTCTATACCTATCGAGTATCTTCATATTAATTTGACAGTTTAATTAGCGCGCAAAACAAATACATAAAGAGATCCGACACCACCGATAGATCGGCGTAAACTGATGCTCGTTTACTCGGTTGTGAATGAGACGTATATTTTTATCTTTTTTTGAATAATAAATATATTTTCTAAAACTCGTATCTGGTGCGTTTTATCGTCCTAAAAATACCTACTCGCTTTTGCATTCAAATTAAAAAAAAATTCCATCGAACCCGTTAATCACGAGAGAAGAGTCAATCTACAATATTTGTGTCTCTTCACTTTGATTTGAATATTGAATTTGTAACTGAAACATCATTTCTCGTCGGAACACTTGTTTATGTTGAATCGAGCTATTTATTTGTTTACATTTCTCGCCAACTGTATCGAATTTTTTGGCGCCAGCCGTGTTTAGCAGCGATGACACCATTTTGGCGAGTTTAATCGTTAATTTATTTTTAAAATCCGATCGCAAAACAATATTATTATTGTCTCCGAATACGATAGAAACATTTATTCGCCTCGTTCTGTAATTAAACGTACGAAATTTTCCCCTCGAGTCCACACAGCGCGATGGGAGGCTATTTCCGGCGAACGCAACACGTGTGAATCTTAAATCATTAAATTCACATGACATTTTATTTATCTGAAGTCGTCAAATTATCAAATTAATTGGGAACGAGAAGTCATCAAGGATGAAACATTCATTAAAATTTCCCGCACGAATTATATTTTTATTTTCGTAACGTTTAACATTTTCGATTTAATGAATTAATATATCTCACCAATCTGTGAGCTATTAAAAGATATTGTTTATTTTTTTTAGCAAATTAGTTGTAATTATTTATCATCGCCATTCGGTGTACATCCTTCTTTTCCACATTAAATGTATAAAGTAATGAATGCGCTTATAAATCAGTAACTTTATGAAATTTCATTTTATTAATACATTTCTCACTTTACATGCCTACATACGCAAAATGTAATCTAATCATATTCACAAACACGTGCATCATACGCTACACATATGCACGCGTCGTAGGCACATTGACAATTAAGTTCGTAGAATATGCCCGTTGTGTGGCAACTCTGGCCGCGAAATAATACCGGAATTTGTTCCCGAAGGACAAACTATTAATGCAGCATTCTCTCTGCAGGTAATGAAACGGTCACGGCCGCGAATGAGGCGCGTCCGACCTGCATCGTTGGATGCTGTATCAGAACAATGCTCCAGTAACACAGTCATCGTCAGAAATTTAATCACCATGTTAGAACACCCGCCCTGTTCGCTCAATTTGTCCTCTTCCGACATTTTTATATTTCCAAAAATCAAATAAAACACTGATCGTCGAGTGTTACGAGCGGAAATGTAACGGATTACGACGCGTGCTCTAAATAGTCTCACGGAGAATGACTATATGAAATACTGCTTCCTGAAATGCAAAAAGCGTTGGACCAAGCGTATTGCTTTAGGAGGGGACCGCGTATCGGATAAGGAATAAGTATGTTCCGTAATTATAATTTTTTCTACGAACTTATTTGTCAGTATTATTATGTAAACTGAACCAAAACGTGTAAATAAATAATATTAGCATTTTTTGTGCACTGGCCATAAAGTGTCTCCGACACCTGTCTGTTTATTTGCACGCGGTGTTTAGTTTATATTACTTACAATTAATAACCAGCTGATATTGTGGAATCGGTATCCATTTTCACATATACACACCTACCGTTGAAACGTCCAGGAATACATCACCCGACACGCAGCACGCAACGCGCGTCATCGATCCGCCCGAGTGCACGATATTTGTGTGAAACTTATCGATAATTAGGTTTGACAGGCAGACACTACACGACGGCGGTTTTATCTCAGTGTGCAACTCGAATTGCATGCGTCCGGACCGTGATCGTGCTCGCCTAATGCACATTATCTGATTATTCATATTTCTCGCGAGCGTGCAACTTGTCTAGTCCAGGGTTATCATAGTCATTTAAATCTATTTCTATAAAGATTTGATTTTATACGGAATATCTGATTCTTCATCTCTCAGATCACTCTTCATGTATTACATTAGACGTCCTAGTCACTAGGTACTTGTTCTGTACTGCAGATCAGTTTATGATCTGAGTACAGTATGTAAGATATAATTGTTCCGAATACAGTAAGTAAGACACGACCCGTTCTCGCTCCTATTTCCGATTCCTTCAGTTCTTTTATACAAGTGTCCGTGTACAATACGCAGCCCCGTTCGATACTTTTTGTAATATCAAACCGCGATTTGAACGACCCGTGAATTCTTACACAAGCACTATTTCCCTCGTGCAGGGATTTATTTGGTAAAACGCATGTCATATATTGTAGTGTAAGATACGTGCCCACGTTAAAGAAGAATATACGTGTTGAGAATTATGTATGTTATCAATCAAAAATCAAGTAGTTCCATAATAATTAGCAATTTTATTTTGTTTTTCCTAGTCTGAATACTTTCTTTCAAATAGCTGTAAATGTAGCCGAGAATGTAAATGTAGGCCGGAAACTCCTATAATCGGAGATATTTTGCAAGCGTCTAACATCTATTTTCTTTATAATTTTTCTCCTATTTTTACTGTTATTAGTCCTTTTCAAATTGTTGTCTTCTCTGTATAAAATATATTCTAATTTCAGAGAAAACATGTAATTGATTACATTTTTGTTTCTATCGATTAATTGTACGTTTTCCTAATCGAATAAATCGAATGAGTATAATTAGTTTGTGTGTGAACATCGCGTGTGTGTTATGCATAGAACACAGCGAAAGAAAGAATTAAATGTTACTACGTTTATTTTTGATATTTTATTTGGAAAACGGTTGCTTCGTGTGTATGTATTCACTTTTAGGTAGGTAGGTTTTAGGTAAGTTGTTTGGGTAACCTACCCTACCCACAGGGACGTGAAAAGATATATTTCAATTTTCGAACGTGTGAATTTGTAAAAAGTGTCAAAACTTAAGTTTGACGTCTACGGGTACTGAATAAAATATATTTCGATGGCCGTGGCGACTATTTGTTCGGTCATATATTTTATGGATATTTTTATCCTGGATTATTCAATAATTTAATTCGCTCCAAGGTTCGATTGTTGTATTTGTATTATTACACCGGTCGGATTTGTCGCTGTCCTCGCTCCTCGGTGTCTTCCTGGTCGGGCCCGACCTCGAAGGTCTCCGGTGCCCGCGTTATGTGAAATTAAATTACAAACTACGCATTCCTTCCTGCGTTTGACACTTTTTCTCGCTTATTATTGCGTACTATTTAATCACGTTACCGAGAGCGAAATTACCCAGATACTGAATACCTCTTGACGTTCGGAATCTGCGTGTCCATCGATCGGATTCAGTGGTTGTTAATTCCTTTAAAGAGAGATTTATGAGATAGATAGATTGTAACTGTAACTGGCTCGTCTTTCGTAATTCGTAATTCTGCGAGCATTAATATTAACATTAGTATTAGAAACCGAACCTTACAATTGTTGAATTACACTCACCAATTACAATAACTTTATCTCGACAATATTTCACGCTTATTTATTCTCATTCCTTGACTTGTAAATTTTATTTATAATGATATTGGGATTTTATTAAATAACGAGTTATTTATTAAACTTGATGGGTTATTACTTATATCAGATTTAGTATTAAGAGATTATTCCATTTCTATTCTTTATGTGTCAAATTCTAATGCCGTTTTCTTTTTCACTTCCGATTTCTTTGCGTATTTTATGGATCAGTTAGTGTGTGAACCTCCGCAAGTATAGAAACCGGTCGACGTTAAACCTGTAAACATAAAAATATCAGCAGCCCTCGAGAAAATACTTTTTTGTTTTCAACATTCTTAGATTCTCGAAATGGGGAAGACTCCCCGTGGAAGCAGGCTTACCGTCGCCGAGATGGAACTAGTTTTCCGTATCGATAACCTAATATGGATTCAGTTACTCGGCAAAAAGTTGATCGTTTACGGCAGGTCGCCTAACCGTGCTCTGAACCTGCGAAGGGAGCGGTTTATTTTCCACGATGCGGTTAACTTGCAAGGCTCTAGAATGGAAATTTGCGCTTACCGCGTCCCTTAGCATGCGGGCGATTCCATTGATCGGTATTATCGCAGTCGCATCATTTATACTTTTTAGATTATACTCGCAGGCCTCGGGGTTCACGCCTCACGCCTCACACCTCATACCTCTACACTCGTGCGACGATTCTTGTAATTTTATTATTTTAACATGTTTAAATTACGTTATGGCTATTATCATATTTGTGTTAGATTACTAGATGTCGTCTTCTGACCAGAATTTGGGATAACATGATTATCACCCGACTAACTGGAGAGTTGGTTCAATAACTAAATACTCGCATCAGTACATATGTACAGATAGATATCTAATTTGGAAAAATAAATTGTTTATACTATGACAGCTCAATGTATTTATTTTAAATTTATTTATTATACGCATTCTTATAAATATAAGGCGAACAAGCTTCATGATGTAAGAGATGTTCATTGTCTCCTTACTAGACCGAAATCTGTACTAAAGGAGACAGGTTCATCCGTTGTTTATCATACAAATATGGAAACCATTATCATTATTATTATTATTATTTTTTATTTAAACCAAAAATATTAGGAATGAAGTAGATTTTAAAAGAATTCTAATAACATAATAAGTAAGTAAAATCCTCTCGCTATCCCATCATTGAAACACTATGCAAAACAGAAAAATGGATATAAAGAAATGATGTTCTGTTCGTGTGATCATTTCCATGAATCTTTTGCTCAGTTTCCTTTCCGCTAACACCCAGTAATCTGCTCCCGAGATGGTGTTTGAGTTTGTCCATCGAGAATTGTTTCATACTGCTCGGCAACATGTTATAGGCTTTGGGACCCAGAAACATATGGAAGGATTGACCAAAGCTTGTTTTCATTTTAGGCTTCTATATATATTTTTTTTAAATGAAAAACACCTGCGCAGTAGCCCGCTCATTTCTTGCTCCATTTCGGCATTGTTACCATATTATATATATATATATATATATTATTTGATTACGCAATACAGTGTTTCCATGGTGACAGCCGTCTGGCGCTCTTATCGCGCCTAACATTTCACCCGGACATTGTTATTGTTCGTAGAGCAGCGCGATAGCGGCGATCCAATAATGTTTTAAAAGTGAGCATAGTTCCGAATGTAAAAATACAAGACTCCCGCGTGTGCGTGTATCGTATTGGTCTAAATGAAACAATGTTTTATCGTTTGTTTTAATCTCGCCGCCTCTCTTCACCCGCCGGCGCGGAGCTGTCTCACTCGGAGATGCACCGTATCGTCATTCGGGTCATTTCAACCCGCGGGGAAGTCGCCTCCGCGCAGTCTCCTTCCCGGTCCTCGCAGGGCCGGTCGAAGGTCCCCCGCTCGGCCGACGTTGGCCACTAATCTGACTGCGGTTTCGAACTACAACGGCTTCGCGGCATCGCCTGTCTGCCGTCTAAAGCTGATTACCTCGACGTTTCGTCACTTCCGCGAGCAGTGTCCGCGTATCGCGACCGGTGACCGGTCGGGATCCCGTCAAACTTGCACAATCGTCGTCCTCTTATCTGTTATTATTTTGATGAAATGTTTCAATTCCGTTCCCATTGTGTACACGCGGAGCGGATGCGCTGGTTCGCGAAGTGCAACCGACAACGCGTTGTTTGAAAACAAGTGCGCCCGCGAGATGGACGCGTGCCAATGTTTTCCGCTTTTGTCGAGTGACGAAAAATATTTCAGCGTAGTGAGTCGAAGCTGATTTGTACACGATTGTTTTACAATTGCTGACGATCGAGACGCGGGTCGTGTTATTGGATTAAATAAGCGCTCGATTTAGAATTTTGAGTGCGTTATGCTACTTCACCTTTGGTGTGCGCAGCGTTTGTCGTATCTGCGGTTCGCTCGGACCGGCTTTTCGGCAGAAGTATCTCTCGAAGAAGACGCCGACGTTATCAGTATGTGCACCTCGAGTCCGAAGGATTGCGAAGCTACATCTGCTCGAGATAAATTAAGATCATCTCGGAAAGATGACTCGGACGAGAGAAAGCCTCTGTCGAGTGAATCAGTGTTGGACGAGAATTGGAACATTATTTTCGCCACTGATTCGAATGCCGCTCCGGACAACGAGTGCACTCGGAGTGATTCAGAAAATAGTTCGACCTCGCCAAAAAACAATTATACCTCATTTGTCACTTTGGTTACACTCCTCCTGGGCATGGGTTACGCAGACCTGGTGGGCTCGGCGCTGCCGACTCTGCGCCGCTTCTTTCGAGTCTTCGAGGACAAAGGCTACAAGTGGGACTATCTGCTGAAAGTCTTCGGCTCTTTAGCCGACGCCGTGTTCAACCCTGAGGACTCTCCGGAGCCTCGTGCGGAGATACAGGTAGAGTGACTGCCTTTATGGAGGTGTCATCGCGAATCTGTGTACGGGGAGAGCGTACAATACATACATGTTATTGTACATATATTATATTTAATACTTGGGAGTTTATCGTCATCTCTTATTTATTTATTTATTGTTGAATTGACACCTAAATGATGAAAATTTGGGCATGATTGAATGATTAGACTGTGCTGTGCTGTGCCGTGCTGGGCTGGGCTCAGCCCAGAAAACTACAGATAAGTGTGTTTTTATGAATACGAATTTTTATTATTACCGTTTATTTTGAAACTATATTTTACTTGTATTAAGTTTTGAAAATATGATAAAAATGATGTAATTTTCTTGTATAAAAATGTTAATTCTCAAGATACAGTACTGCTTTTACAGTAGAATAATAGAATAGACGTGTTCATTGTGAAATTAATAAATATAGCATTATTTTAATACCTTTAGTACAGTACAGTACAGTTATACGTGCTATTTGTGTTAAAATGATGTTATAATATTGATTAGTTTATGTAGCGCCACTTTCGCTAAATTTCACCGTTAATATTTCGTTCTATAATAAATGAATCATTATTTAAAAAAAATTAATCGTTCTATTGAGAGATTAACATGATTTTAAATGATTTTAAATAGCATTATAGAAGGCATTTAAAATATCACTAATTTTAGGCTGACTTCGCAATGGTTTTTCTGCGACCCAAGTATAACTTGCAACTTTGCCAGAACGGCGAATAGCGAATACCGATTATACAAATATACTTTATTAATTTAACGAGCGTCACATTCATATTGGTTTATATTTTATTTTAATATTTAAAAAAAAAATTGTACTACGCAAACAATTGAGTTATATTTTTGTCACGATTATAGTTTCGAGAGGGACTGGACATGTCGAAACTGTAACTCAATTGTGTGTGTAGTGCAATAGTAGTTTAGTTTATTTAAAAATAATATATTTTATAGATACATAAAAATGGTATATAATACGTATCATGCGTAATACATAAGTCCTCTTTTACATGTACAACGTTATCTCAAGTTCGAGCGGTCGGTCAAGGCTGGATTCTTCCATTTTCTCTCATTTTATTATATTCTTCACATTTCGCGGAATTAGCCTCACGGTACAGACTGTCGACAGGAGTCAGCTCGCCGACTTCCGACCGCTGACGCGTGCGCGCCGAGAATGTGTGTGTCCGCCCTCCGCTTCCCGCTCTTTGCCGCGGCTTCGCACCCACTCGCCGACGTCACGCACGTAGTCCTCTCCTCGCTCCGGTCACCGGATGGTGCGAGTGCCAAGTGCCAAGGGCCATCGGTGATGATCATCGGTGTCGGATCCTCCGATTACGAACTGGCTTATTTCAGACATTGTCTCGCGACTTTTATTACTATTCCTTTTAATGTTACACTTTAATTTTTAAAAAAAATCACTTTATACTACAGATACAATCTTTTGAATTGTATCACGACTGGTTTCGGGAAAAGAAGTCCTCACCGTCTACAGGTGTAAATGGAACTAAAATGAAATACAGTCGGCTATTGGGGCGGTGGGACACGCAAGGGTGGGATTGTTTCTAGGAAACATAATAGCGGCGAAGGATTTGAAAATGATGTTTTCTCCGAATTCAAATTTTTCTGAATTTCTATCGTTTCAAGATTATTCATTATTATTCTCTTACATGATATCTACCGCGTGGAGTAATTTTAGATCGTGGCTGTCGAAAGAACGGTTGGTATCAATGATATGATTAGCGAATTCGGAGAAATCATTATTTTTCAGACAGCGTCGTTGTGTTTCATTCGCGTATTTAAATTTCCAATGTATTTTTTGGTACAATCCCCGCAAGTTATTTGATATATCCTGTTTATATATTTCTATATACATATTTCTAATATTGATATATTTCTAAAATACATATTTTAGTTTTAGAATTTGGAAGAATTTTTCCAACATTATTATTAGTGTAAAAATGGGTGGTCTAATGTGGTCATATTAGATCTATATATCTATACCATTATACGCTTCATAATGGTATAGTAGAAGTCAATTTTACCTTATTTTAAAAATTGTTTGGCCCAAATTATCTATTCTCTAACAATAATAATAATTATTTGCGAAGATTTATCGAAGATGCGAACTGAATATTTTAGATTTTCTGATACTATTTTATATCTCCTGTAGGAGAAACTGGGACCGATGAGGATATCATTACCGTAGTAACATACGGAAGCATATTAATAAATATAAACAATTATTTAGCACCGACAATATACAAACAGTTTCAAAGTATCGTTTAAAAGTTTTTTAGTAATGAATTGGAGAATATGTCCAACACGTTCACTGTCATAATGTTATTATACAATATTGGCGAGGTAGGCATCTAGTCTGAATGTGTCACGCTTCCGTGAAGCTTTACTCTAGAGATCATTGTGCTGTCGACCAGATTATTAACAGTCTCGTACAGAAACACGCTCGTCTGGGGTGTCATCCAATGTCTGCTGTCGATCATTCCAGGTCGCTTCTGACTCTTCCGCCCTCTTCTCGTGTATTCTGATTCTATCCAGTGTGCACAAGCAGATCTACATTCGCACTTAATCGATTGCATTTAGTCTGCTGCTAAAAATAACTCGCTGGTGAACTTGTCACATTGGATCGAGACCTACCCGACACCCGACTTGCGTGCAGATTTGCGTGCAGGCTTGCACTCTGTTGTCACGCTAATAATATAATTGTAAATTTTCCCACATTTCGACTGATTTTCAAATTGCCGGTGAATGAATGTTTACGTATTTAATTTGGGTAGGTACTTGAAATTTCGCACCTACTCCGCGGGAAATAGAGTTGCCAGCAGAGTGGGCGGACTTCGGCGGTGGAGACTGTATCTAGTGGTGACACGGCCGCTCTGACCGTCGATAACTTGGACTGGTCCCCCCGAGCCCGAGCCCGAGCCCCGAGCTACCTGAACATCTTTTCTATATCCTGTTATTTTATTTCATTGATTTTGTTCAAGTAGCTTCCCGAAGCGTATATTTTAATTGCACAGTATGTTTTAATTTTCTTGGATTTATGTGTAAAGCACCCTTGAGGTGAGTTTTTACGAAAATGGCGCTATACAAATGATCCATTATTATTATTATTTATACCTATCTCACATAAACGTAACTCACCGTGCTCGTTGTATTTTATTTCGCTTTAGATCAGCCGGACGGACGGTCGTCACATCGGAACGGAACACAGATGCAAACATCGGCTCGCTAAAAATACCGCACATATTCTAATATTGACGTCGTTAGAAGACATTCTTACGGGACCTATTTGCAGACTCGCAAGCCTTCATTTTATATCTACTAATTGTTTTGTTTGATCAGATCTTAAATAGAACGCGCTACATTATCAATTTTCCGATAGTGAACATTGGTTAAGAAGAAGCTCGTTAAACAGCAGAAATATAACGTGCGACAAATATCAATACATCATTCGCATAATTATACTAAGCCAGCAAATGGTGTACAATATAATCTGTCGCTAGGTTGCGTCTGCGTCGTGCGGTAGGTCAGCAGCACGGTAGTCGCCATTTCAATATGAAACGCGTAACACCTGTCTGAATGGCCGCGTGTCCTTCTTCAGGTGTCGTCTTCTGTTAATGGTTGGCGACCGAGTTGCGGTATATTGATATATCGCGCGCAATAAGACCTCGGTCATCTTGGACGTAGACCTATTTTCTGAGTAGCCAAAATAACCTCTTCCTGTCTGGACGCCTCTGCTGGCTTCTATCGTCCCCTGTATGACCTGTTAGGAGGCCCTATTTGAATGTATTTCCTTTGTTTGACAGTTGTTATTAGTTCTCTTGACTTATTCATGCGTCTTAGTACCTCCTCATTGGTAACCTTTTTTATTTATTATAAAAACAACAGAGTTATGCATCTCTAAATAAGAAAGATCTTGAATTGAGGATGGCTATCAACATTTATATAAAACAAGATCAAGATCTACTAGAAGTACGCATTTGTTTACAACTAATTAAAAAAATATATACATCTATAATAATACAATGTGAAAATCAACAAAATATAAAAAATGTTGGGAAATTGATCAGATTAGAACTAGGAAAGATGTCGAATACATAATTATTTAATAATTTTGAAGACCTTTAATCCATTTTAGAACATCTTTTTTGTACACATTTATATTTTCTCTTTACCGTAAATCGAATCAGCCACATCTCTAATACCTCCAGCCTTTTATCGTATAAAATAATTATTATTTATACATTAATATTTGATAAATAATAAGAAAACACATTTTGTTTTCTAATAAAACAGCACTATTAATTGATTGTATCAATAAATAGTGCTGTTTTTTCTTTTTTATTATTAATATAATATGTTGCCGCAAAGCAATTTAGCTAATATCGAACAAGTCCCGAGAATTAATACTCGTAACTTCGCATTTAACCCACTTTATGAAATTTGGAATGTTGTTTTACAACCGATCCGAGGTAGGTGCTCTGAAACAATGTAATCTATTTGATGAACACAGTGCAGCGTGACTTACGCCAACTTTACACAAAGAACTAAACGACGCGTCGTACACTTAAATTTGCATCATTCTTTCGGTCTTTTGGCTCGTGTTCGCTTTGGGCACCTACTGTGAAGACTCGCGGAACTGCTTTTCTAGCGTATTGAAATATGTACCTGACGAATGTGAGGTCGAACACTTTTCGGACGATGTGATACAGAATCGTGAAAAATGGATACAATATTACTAGTACTAGTACAGTAGTACCCTTGTCAAATTCATTATTATAGAGTCGACAGTAAAACAAACCATCATTGTAAGCGCACCCGTTATATTAAGTAGAATCCAAAGGTGCTCTAACGCGACACTAGCGTTAGAGCACCTTTCATCATTGCACCAATCATTATTGTTTCATATTTGTAATTCACGAGTTTGTTCTTATTGGCGAAGGATTCCAAACATACACGCTTTAACAATCCGAGGCGAGTTGAATTATAATTACTATTAGGTTCGTATTTAATCTGAAAGATTCTAGCTGGTTTCGGAGGCGCCAGGTAACAATTTGACTTCTTTCAATTTGTTCGGTTTTGGCAGCGAACGATTCATGAATCATCTTTATTTCGGAGGAAAGAGACTACTTTAATATAACTCGCTTCGAGTATTATTTATTATTACGACTTTAGATTTGCTCGCTTTCTCGGGTGAACCGCGATCATTTCCAGCGAACAAGTCGCCGAACCGACCGAATCGACCTGGCCTATAACGATCACCGCGGCCCGCGCGGGTGGAAATAATAGTTTCCGTCGGCAATGCACCGCACCGCCGCTGCGCTCGGCCGCAGGTAGCCGGCGGCGGCGCGCGATGTGCACTCGACCCCCGACACTGTCGCCGCTCCGCTGGCGCTGTGGGGTATTCCACCGGTCGCCAGGAATAACTCGCCGAATGGCAAATGTCGGCTCGACTTTTCTTCACTTTACGAGCGAATGCATCCTTAACAATGACCGGATCAAATAATGTATCAGAGGGTGCATTTTACAAATATGAATATTTGGAGAAAGTCGGGACCGACTGCTGGAGGAAAAGTTCGCGGTGTCCAGTATCCGGAGCCAGGTACGCTTGACAAAACATTTTTATAGGCGATGAATGGACGCTACCGGTGGCTGCGGCCAGCGGCCAGCGGCCCGCTCCCCTCCCCTCCCCTCCCGCCCCTCGCCGCTGCTGATATTTATAGTGGCGCGATATTTGGCAGCGCCCGGCCCCCCGCCCGCCGCCGCCCCTCGCCCCCCCCGCCCGGCCCGGCCCGGTATCTTTAGTTCCATCCCTGGCCTGCAGGCGCTAGGGAGGGCCGGCGCAGAGGACGATGGTATTTGCGGACGGCGCGTCTCCCGAGTGATGGTCGCCCGCGCCGCGGATAGCCGCGGATGTGGACCGCGATATAGGCCCGCCCGGTGAGCTCTCCACTCGGAAGCCGATTCTCGCGTCAGATGGTTTTTCGGTCCAACGCGTCGAGCGATAGTCGCCCGCGTGTCAGTGCGATCGCGGACTCGGGCCGCTCCTCGCTCGTCGGCGGCGCCATGGCGGCCCGCACGCTGGAGAACGGGCGCGCCGCGGGGGCGGGGGCGGGCGCGGGCGCGCGCCGGCACCGCTACACGCGCGCCTCCACGGCCTCCGTCACGCAGCTGCTGTCCGACAGTTGCTCCAGCCTGCTGCACCGCCTCACGCGTCGGGTGCCTCCGGAGAAGGTTAGCCTGCCGGCCTTTCCTCCGACGGCTAAGTCTAGATACGACGAATTAAAAGTGTTAAATGACAAAACGGACTCTGTTTTGGACAGTGTTCAACAATATGAAAGTGACAGGAAGTACGAGGAAAGGCCCAACTTCTACTCGTCCATCGCGGACAGGCATCGGATAAACGACAGAGCGCCTCTTCTGCCGCTTTCTAATTCCAATTCTTCTAAGGCCCGCCGGGAAGCGGCGTCCGCGAGCGCTTCGGCCAAGATCAGGTCGCGGACCGAGGACGTCCGACCCACTCTGGGCGGTCTGGGCTCTCCGCCGGCGCGCCCCCGGCCCTCCCCGCCTGCTTGTGCGGCTCGCGAGCCCCCTCGGGAGTCCCCCGCGCTGGGTTCCACGCGCAGCCGGCTGGAGGACAAGTACTCGGCCGTGCTGGACAGGGTCGCGCACAGGAGGAAGGAGCGCGAGAAGCAGGAGCGCGAAGATCGCGATAGGACCATCGAGCCCTCCGCGCCGAGGGGCCTGGTGAGGAGCATCACCACGGCCGTCTTCGGGGAGAAGTCACATTCGTTCGTGAGCGCGCGGGACAAGACTCGAGACAAAACCCCGCACAAGTACGAGGGCGGCTCTGCGCGCGGCAAGGACCGCGACAGCGCGTACCGCAGCAAGGGCGGCCGCAGCGCGCGCGCCGGCAAGAGCGACACCTCCGAGCGGCTGCGCCACCTGCGACTGTGCGATTTGGACATCGGAGAGGGGCCCGCGCCCGCTGCGCGCGCGCAGCGCCAGCAGCTGGCCTACCGCGAGGACGACGAGGCCACGCCCACGGCCGACCCCGCGCTGCTGGAGCGCGAGGCCAAGCGGAAAGAAATCCAGAGCCTCATCATGAAATACTCCGCGCTGGACGAGATGTACGGCAGGGCGGAGGCGCCCGCCCCGCCGCAGGCGCCGCCACCGCCGTCCAGCGCGCCTCGGCAGCCACAGCAGCTGGCCGCCGCGCCCCGCCCGCCGGGCCCGCCGCAGCGCGCCCGCCCCAAGCACGTGAACGCGGCCACGCCGCCCGTAAGTGGATGTCCACCCTAAGCGCGTTACTAATACCCGGCGCACTCGCCCCGGTCGCGGCGCGATACCGTACCGTGCGTTACCGCGGCCGCGGTGTTATTGTCACCTGTCGCGGTGCCGCAGATCCGTAGCTAGATTCCGGATCGGTGTTTAAAATGTATCTCGAGAATCTTTGTATTATGAGACTGATCCAGTGTTTGTTTAAGGTAATGAATGTCGCCAATTTTGTGGATAGATGATATTTCGGGCAGCCTTGGCCGTATTGCCTCAGTTGCAGTAGCCTCACGTTTATAAATATAAACATGTCCTTTGTGGACCAGCTGGGCCGTGTTTTGATTGTTGCTTTCGTTCGGCTGCCATGTGCCGCCACCAGTTTAATAATTTATATTTATTTATTTTGGTTTTATGATTTCGGATTATTGATGAATGGGACGAATGAAATTTTTTTAATAATTATTATTTACTATTACATAAAAGCATGTATTGTCAAAGTATTATAATTGATTAAATCAATTGTGAAATAATTACGATATTTAATATTGTGCGGTGGAACTGACCCGGTTCACCATTATTAATTATTTTTTAATTTCATTACTAATAATTTCATTAGTAATATTTTGACATGATAGATGTTTTTATTTAAAAGACTAACAATTGTACTATGTTTATTATTTTTATTAAGTTGAACATTTTTACTTTTTATATGAATATATTTATCCCCCTGAGATTTTGCCTAAATATGAAAGCAGCGGTGCACTGACCGTGATCGGTGGCGCACCTCGCACTAACCGCACAGTAACACAGTTACCCCAGATTATCTAGTTGATTGTTATGTTCTTGTACAATGGACACCTATATGTCCACCGCTGTTCACTCTTTCTAACTCCACACTGTGACACCGCTAGAAAGAATGAAACATTGTGTTAGCCATGTCTGACGGGCAACCGTTCCCTTGTTTGATTGTTGGGTACTCTCGCTCGACCTCGTTTTGTGACGTGCGGTGGTGATCTCGGATGCCTCCTGACCCTGACCCTGCGCGCGATGCCACCCGACCCCGCCGCTGCGTGCGCGCCCCGCCGACTGCTGCTCCCGCTGCTCCGTGCCCGACTGCCCCTGACCGCCCTCGACCGCCGACTCGGACCGCTTCCGGCCACAGAGCTCCAGGGGGAGGGTCGTGATGGACGACACGGATGGCCACCTCGTCTACTGGCCGGGATACGTTATGGGAGACAGATGTTCGTGACCTCACCAAATTGAGATAAATATTTATAAAATACAAATAATCAATAACACAAAGAAACAAATGTTTGAGCATTATGAAGGACACACATGATAGCCGCCATTCCATCATACGCTAAACTCGCGAGTACTTCGATTGCTGTGATTTTTCCACAATATTTCTTTATTTAGCATTAATTTTTTGTTTCCTGCGTTGGTGCTATTTCAAAGTTATTCATTTTTAATAAATAAGTATAAAAAAAAAACGCATTTGGGGACAGAACAATTGAAATGATTCCACATTTCAAAACAAAAGTTTTTCAAAGTGGGATTTTGTCCACTCCAGTGGATTTTCTGTACTTGACTTGTTGTTTTAAATGGAAGATACACTATTACAATATTGTTAAAAAGTTAACTCTATTCAAAGTTCATTGTTAACTATTTGGGATTAGTTACAACATTTTTCCAAACTTATAATTCTATGTTGTCACTTTTATTTACATACTTCACACCGGAGGCCATCATTTTGTACCTGTATTTTATCAATTAATTTGGTGACAGAATCAAACTTTTAATATTCAAATATTATATTTTAAGTGAAATCTGCAATTATTTAATATCCTTTATTTTACTTACTCCATACAAATGTTATGCATGAAAAATAAGTAATGATATATAAATATTATTTCTTTACCTTTCAATTAAGCTGGAAACATGTTGAAAACACTAATTTGTCGGACGGATGACAGTCCTCTTCGCTTGCTCGGCTCGGACAGCATTTATTTGTGGAATATTCTGTCACCAAGTTATGTCATTTCTGTTCCCCCCAGCCTCCGGTGTGGGTGTGTCTGTTTCCAGAGAATAATGTATTTGGACCGTTCTCTTGCAGATAAAATCTTGACAACTCTGGGCGAGGGAACTTTTGGAAAAGTCGTCGAAGTGAATGATTTGGAAACGTGAGTTGGTTGTTTTATAATTGTTTTAATAATAATGCCCAAAGTTACTTTTGACTATTGCTGTAGACCATTTGTTGTACTTCTAATATGTTTTCATTCTAATATGTGAAATACATGAAAAATAAACTATTTGTTAGTTATTTTACTTTACATAGAAGAGGGGGGTCACAGTCCAAATGTAATTGAGTGCAAAGGTTGAGGTTCTTCCTAGGGTTTGAAATGTATATTATTCGAGTTTACATTTGAATTACATAATTCTATTGAAAATCATACATTTATTGGTACACTTTCAAATTTTGAATAAGTTTCAATGAATCCAAAGTAGGGAACAGGTACTATAATTGAAATTGAAAGGATATCATGAACTGATTCCGAGTCCTGCATTTTGCATACAGCACTTTATAAAGTCTTTTTTTATTGAAACTTTCATTCAAAAATTCATCTGTTTCAACTTGCCTGGCGCTGCCACATTGTCTTGGTGTTGCATCAGAACAGAATGATCACATTTTATCTTAACCATTAACAAAAATTATCATAATTTAAAGTAGTAAGTAGTTTAAGAAGATACGTGCAGAGTGAAGACTAATCATTTGCCTGAAAATGTGCTCAGCGTCACGGCATGATCATAGTTCCAGTGATATAAGTCAGAAGTGTGGAGAATATAGGAGGAGTGTCATTTTATCCCTCAAGTAAATTTAATAACAATTTAACTAGAGGTAGTGGAATGTCCCACTCGTTCAAAAAATTTGCAGGTTATACCGAGTACCATCATTCACATGATTGTCAAATGATGTAAGATCACACTCTGCACATTTTTGGAAAGCTTTACGGACTCAAATCATGAACAACTTGTAATACTGCAATAAACATTCCTGTAGTATGAATTATCAAATACCACAGCTTCTAGATTAGTTTCAAATATAGGCAAACCCCTGTAACACGGCGGTTCCAGACCATCACAACATAAGAAATTTGGAATTACTTTTCTGATGGTTATCAAACCGGTGGTATTCATAATGTATGATGCCTGCAACTAGTAGAATGCAATCCTGTTCCTTCTGAGGTGTGCGCGCGCACAAGATTTGGCATCGTAGCGCACACAATTTTTGACAAGACTTCATGTGCTGCCTTCAATCAAAGGTTGGCCAAGTATGTTGATTTGACCTGTATAAGATCACCAACTTTCTGAAGTTATACAGCCAAGGTAATTTCTTTCTAGCTACACTATTAGGTCTGCTTCTATCTTCTCCTGCACGATGACTTGTAAGATATCATATTTTTCATTGAGGAGAATGTGTTCGAAGTATGCAGCTTTCCAGCGCACGAATAATAACATTGGTCCTTAAACTTCCACAATTTTTTTTTTATGCGCACATACTGATCTAAAATTAGAGGGAACATTGATGGTGACCCGACCATTGTCTTTGAAATTGTTAAACATTTTGTTATTACACACAATTGTATTCACATCATAGGACTGTGCGGAGCTAAAGATTGCAGTAAAAATATCAATAAATAGTTATTTTACTGCAGTTAAATATAATAAAATAAAACATAAACAAAAAATAACTTCCGATCACAGATTTTTTTTTGTAAAAATTTGATTGCAATCTGACTATATTATTTTGCAACATACAAACAAATATTTATATTATATAATATGACCAAGGAACTATCCACGCTTAGCTAATTTAAGTATTTTATAAAATATAATATGAAATTATGCTGTGAAAATGATGCAATTTTTTCAAGTTTGACAGATCATGTTAATTTGAGGTTCTGGCTTTTAAGATCTGTTAGTTCCTTGGCCTGGATCGTAAAGTCTCAAATTGTTTATAGACTAATAAAATATCATGCGCGTGCAGGAATCACACGATGGCCTTGAAGATTATCAAGAACGTGGAGAAGTACTACGACGCCGCCAAACTTGAGATCATTGTCCTGGAAAAGCTGGCCGAGCTCGATCCCGAGAGTAAACAGTGAGTCAATATTATTTCATTTTATGCTTTTGAACCATTACTGACTAAAATATCTTTGATATAACATTAAATAATAATAAGCTTATTACAGATAAGATTAGATTTACTAAATGTCAAATCTATCTAGCGCCTTGTGACACATCACGTGTCAAGTACTATGTGATTTAAAATTAATCAATTTGTTGACGTATGCTCACTGCATTCATCAAATGTTTGTATTACCTCACATTCGTTTGAATGTTTGATCTGAAATATTTTATTTTATACCTCTTGATCCACACTGACTTATTATACAATTAACCTTTTGGATGCCAAGTTTATTTATTATGGGAGACACCTGTAGGCCAGCCATTTTTCCATAACATAAATTTAATAAAAATCAATACAATATGGTAGAAAAGTGGAAAAACTTTCCAAAGAATAAGTAAAAAAATATTTACTTCTCAAAAGTGCATCCCGTAGTAAACTCATTTTACTCTCCGATATCCGATAGTAAAAATGAGAATCGATAGTTAAATATGGCGGACTCTTCACAGCTATTCCAAAAGTCATCTGACGCATTGATATTTTGAAAGATGCACTATAGGACAATTAATCATTCAATATCTCACTATTTTAGTGATGAGAGTTCGTCCGATGATAAAATTTCACCATCAATCAGGTTTAGAACACCGTGGCGAAAAAATCTGTAGATGATAATGCATAAAATAAAGCATATTTTATGACTATCTGTTGCGTCTACAGACGTCCTCCATCTATGCTTTGACAGTAGTAAATTTGATGTATCAACAACCCGCAAAGGATTTTTACTATGGGCATTAGTAAAAAGTTACTACTGATCATACAACCGGCCCTAAGAAAATATATAACAGGGTTATCACAATTCCACCATTTTTTGTTTTTTTAACTTTTAATGTTAAGTCACTAAAAGAAATATGAAAAAACTTGTATAGAAAATACAATGAAACAAAATGTCAGTCAATATCGCTAACATAAAGATAAAAAGTGAATTTTATATACACACTAGATAGATATATTCACCCACAGTACACTAAAAATACAATTTTGTGAAAAAACTGACGTATATCGAATATAAACAAATTCAAGCAAAAAATCACACCAATGAAAACAAAGCACACTAAATTAGATGATTCGCGAAATCCTCTTTAAAAAAAAACTTAAGTGCCAACCCTTGCGACCTCTGGCAGCTGTCAAATGAAGCGTATCAACAAATTACAGATTTTACAAGATTTAAAGGTTTCAGAAATATTGTGAGAGCCTAGGATCGTTGTCCATAGATGATAGTACAATTTTGAAAAGGTGACTTGTTGAAAATCGTGAGTCATCACGCTTATTTGTACGTTCATGGCTTCGAACAGGTTAATATGATTATATTATATCTAACACAAACAAAACAATGACTGCCATGTCACATCTCTGAACTTGTTAGTTATTGACTGAGAGACATTGCCATTGGCCATACAAAATAGAAGAATTAGCCCGCCTGGATTAAAAATCTTTGATTAGTATCTAAAGTTTTAACTTGTTGCCACATAATGAATAATAATATTTTTAGAAAGGTTTTTTACAATTTTAAAATTTCTTATTAACTGGGCTCTGCGTCATACCAATTCAATTAGTCCTTCCGTTCGTAAGTGTTTTTAAAGATTTGTTGCAAATCTTTGCTTTCTTTGACAATAATTTAATTTTATTGACAAAAAGTTTAAATTATCACCTAAAGACCATAAAGAATACTTATTCCTTCACATATAATAGCACATTTTTGTTTGCGCTTACTTGTTAATGAATGGACTTTCTTTTTTAGCATCATCGACTGCGTGAAAAACTGTACAAGATTAATTAAAATAAAAACTCTCATTGCGTGGATTTCTTAGCCCAGTTTAAAGTGTGGAGTGTTCCGTCTCCGGTTTCCGGGTTGGGCAAGAAACAAACCAAATTGTTTGTATAACCGCATTGTCAAGATCTCTGCGTTTGATTGATTCTCTTTTAAGTTTCGTAATAAATATTATGGTTAGGCATCCGCACGATTTATGGTGATTTGTTGATTTTCATCGTCTTTCGTTTTATTTCCAGTCTCTGCGTTAAAATGCTGGACTGGTTCGAGTACCACGGCCACATGTGCATAGCTTTCGAAATGTTGGGACACAGCGTTTTTGATTTTCTGGTAAGTATCCACCGAGAGATATTTTGTTATTTCATCAAAATTGATTGCTTGTTAAATGCAAAAAAAAATGTTTTGGCATATTGATATTCTTAAAAGAATTTGATAAAATATTTCACACAATTTGTATTAAATTATAATTGTTTAGTAATCGGATGCTTCAGTAACCAACCAATAATGACTGTAATTTCCTTTAACAGAAAGACAACAACTATCAAGGGTATCCTATAGAGCACGTGAGGCATATCTCCTATCAGCTGATCTACGCTGTCCTCTTCCTTCACGAGCACCAGCTCACTCACACCGATCTCAAACCTGAGAATATTCTTTTTGTCAACTCGGACTATGACGTCTATTATAATCCTGAAAAGGTAAGTTATTCTTGTCTATTTTATAAATACTATTAAGGGTCTAAACTTTCAAAAATAAAATGAGGACGCAGACTTATCATCTGACGAATATCAATATATCTTACCACTGCTGGATTGATTCCGACACTACTAAATGTGAGTATGTCACATTTGACAAAAGGTTCAGTGTCATGTATTAGCCAATGATTGTTGGCGTGAATGTTTGGTAATGATGTGTACAGCTTCTTTTTATTCACTGTACTGTTCATTAATTACTATCATTTGTGAAAGTAATTTTTATATATTTTAATTGTTACAGACATGACATTACTTACAAAACATGATAATTTACATTTAAAATTATTAAACATATTTTTGACATTCACTACATTCAAAATATTTATTTTATAAGGTTGCTCGGAAGTTCGCTATATATGGGTATTTATGGGCGTTTTTTTTGCTGTGTTTGTTACATTTGTTTTTTGATATTGCATATATTGTGCAATTTTATAAAAATTGTTTTCATGGCATAAACAAATCCCGACATTTGAAACACAGTCGCCAAAAAAAAGACATTTCTTTTAAATGCTGTTCTACAGATGGGCACCTCCTAACATATTGTAAGATAGGAGTATGACAAAAAACATTTCATACGGAATCCCTGTAAAGGGAGTGCTTTCATTTTTCCAGTTTGAAATTGAAAACTTCTACGCAAATTACATACGCTTTCAAGATGAGGTTAGTAGTTAAATTCTTATAAGTATCAGAGAAATAATTAATGACGTTATTTATTACGTAAATCATGAGAGAGAGGAAGATTTGAATAGAAAGAGACTGCAATAAAATTGTTGATTTTCTCGCATTCGATACAAGTGTTAAAAATAACTCGTTATAAGTTTTTTACACAATTTTTCATATTAATATTGAAATACAATATATGTTATTTGAATTAATCCATCAAAAATTAATTAATTTATTAAGTACCTAATTCATGTTTTGAAACCAGTCAAAATACTTACACATATTTAAACTGATTATACATAATGTTCTACATTCAAAATTATTATGACAGCTTTAATTTATTATTTTGTTTAATATTATCAATTTAAAATGCCACATTACCATTTGGTGACTGTTGGTGATTTAAAGACAGTAGTGTTATATATTAACAAAATATTTAATTGCGACTTATATAAAAATAATGCACCTAAAATATTTGTTCAAGAAAATCAGTAAAAAAACATTAAATTTATGAAATTTGCTATTGATGTTGTGAATAAGTTCAATATTAATTCATATTGTGACTAAAATGTGCGTGAAAACATATTTTCGACATTTTTTAACAAAATTTACAAGAGCGCGAATTCAACATCTGTCATGCTGCTCAGGACTGGCGGAATGAAGTGAAAAAACTTAACCAATTAATGGGATCAATATAAATAAATATTATTTAGTAAGAAATTATTGTGTTTTTGAAATAAAACGTGATTTTGAACATGACTCATATTATTTAAAATCATTTGCTTTCACTAATTTAATTATTTTAATAGTCTCAAAAATTGATAATATGTCCTGCAAATTTAACAGTTTATAACTGTACTAATTTTTAATATTTTGTTAATTTGTCTCAATGCAGATTTGTCTCCGTAATCTTTGGCTTCAAGATTATAAGAAAATATATTTCATATATTCAAGAATGTTCCATATTAAGGCAATTTTGTGGCATATGGAAAATGTTTTTAATGGTCGCAATCTTTCTTATAATGCTTGTATTGTCTTAATTATGGCAAATAACATTCAGTTTATTAGTTTTAGATTAGTGTAAATGTCCTAAGTAATAGTTTAAAATAAATAAAATCTAGTGTATGATGTAAATGAATAATAAAAACCCACATTTTCGTGAAAAATGTAAAAATTAAAATTATTATTGAAAGTGGTGCCTTGATTTCCATACCAAAAATAGTTTTAATGTTTCATTGCCATAATTTGAACGGCTCTTATGTATAATATTCTAACTGAAAAAAATTATTGTAATTTTTGTTTAATAGAACGTAATAGTTAAAAAAGTATCAAATACACGCAAAATACTAGAACAACTAAAAATTATATATTTTTTCCTGATGAGCGCCCATAAAATTATTGACATCTGTATCTTGATGTTTCCAGAAACGGGACTTTAGAAGAGTGAAGAAGACTGACGTAAGACTGATAGATTTTGGTAGTGCCACGTTCGACATGGAGCACCACAGCACCATCGTGTCCACCAGGCATTATAGGGCACCTGAGGTTATATTAGGTAAGATTCTTTTCTATTTCTCATCAACTTGCTTCCCTGGTCATTGTTCATTAATACAATATACAATCAATTTATCCAAAATATAGGAAGACTTCCTGGTACAACTGCACAACTGTTTTGAAAAAACTACAACTTCACAATAATAATTCTTTAAAATATATATTATCATCTTGAGTTTTGCCAACTTTCAATTTGATTTTAAAATAAAAATGGAAACACATATTGTACATTATTTTGCTGTGGTTAAACATACATACATTACTGCACTTCAAATACACAAAAAACTATCATTCAACTTTTAAAAAATGTTTTGGCTTAAGGGCATCATTAATTACAATCTGGTCCAATATTCCTTCAAAACTCGTCACATAATTTAAAGGCTCTTCAGGTGCTGTCGCCGAGTGCTCTTATATTACTTCAAGTGTCTTTAAAAGTTCTGCCCTGGGTGGTCTGAATCCTCCGAATCACTGCTGGAGTCCCGATTTCCTATTGGCCACTGATGCTTGAAGTTACTAAATTATTATCAAATGTGATGAAATCTTCAAACTCTAATGATGTTATGAAATCGTTGCCTGGAAAATCTGGCAGAGAGTCTTCTACTTACATTTCTGGAATACTATCCCCGTGCGAGAACAATATCCCGCTCTTCCTCCAACAATTCACTATTGTCTGGGACTCCACCACTTCCCACGAAGAAGCAATTGCTCTACATGCATCCGGCACATTCCATTTTTTAATGCCTTCTGGTGGCTTTCCATTTTTAATTACAAGTTTTCGGCGGTAATTAGATTTAAAATTTTGAATAATCCCCTGGTCAAGGGGCTGAAGGACACTGGTGGTATTGGGAGGAAAAAATAACAGTTCCACATTTGGTGTGTTTAATTCAGGAACTGGCTGTACAATTATCTAAAGTGAGAAGAACTTTGCGGTTCTGTACAGCCATCTGTTGCTGAAAACGAATCACTAAAAATCCGAGACTTCTTAAACTCACCAAAATTTTGGTATTCTATATTTTTAAAGCATCGAGGCTTTGCAAATTTTGCAATCACCGGCGGTTTTATTTTGTCTGACCCGTCTAAGTTAGCGCAGAGTGCCACTGTAATGCGCTCCTTGTTTCTTTTACCACTTTGACAAATTTCACCCTACATTGCCAGTGTCCTCTTGGATAATAGATTGTAAAATAGCCCAGTCTCGTCCATATTATAAATATCTTGAGGTAGATATTTTCTGAACAGTTTTTTTCTATTTTTCAGCCAATTTTCCACCTTATTTTTGTCAACTTTTTGACTTTGGCCACATGCATTTGAGTAAAAAATTCAAACAACTTGGTTTTCAGCTCTTCATGTTTTGCCGGGCGAATGCGCCAACGAGTGTTACTTTCCTTCAACTTATTAAATGATTCTTCTATTATGATTTTTCAAAAGTTGGCGATACCATATTTTTTTGTGATATTTCCCTTACTGTCAATTTTAGCATCCGCATCTTTAATTATATCCACTTTCTTCGAAATTGTTAATGTTTTATACATACCGCGAACTGACGTCATTTTTTTCGTGACGTCAGTTCGCACTGACGCCATTTTTAAAAATTAAACACTACTGGCAAAATAAAATATGAAAATGTCTAAAATCTAACACAAGTATGCAATAAAAATACGAAATGTTTTTTTAACTTCTCAAATAACACTTAATAAATAGTTTAAAATCTCAAAAAAGTGTCAGTTTTCATGAAATTCACAAATAAAAGTACAAAAAAGAGTCAATATGTGTCAGATGACAGTAACATTTTCACGCTATTTGACAAAAAAAAAATAACTAAGAATTATTTTAAATGTAGAAAAACACAAAGATAGACATATAAAAATGAAAATGTAAAGCTTTAAAACTGCGAAACCGACGCAACAGATAACAGAACTTGTACTAAATAAATTTTTTGGCGGCATCTCTAAGCCAGCCCGATCCGTCAGCCGCATGGGATTTCCCTTTAGCCGGATGTCTGGGGTGTATTTACTGTTATACAGATGGTCAAATCCCATTGGGATTAGGTCCAGCCGTGGCTGGGTTGGTGTGGGCATAAAAATACTCGCAAATGTTCAGATTTATAATGATTATATTTCATGTAGAATTATCGAGTTTTTCGAATTATAGGTAGAATTTTGTATGAAAATTCATTTGAGGGATAAAATATGATAAATTTTTAGAATTCTAACGAATTTCGAAATAAAGTTGTTTATATTAACGAGCTATTACTGTAATTCGCAAAGCGCTGACAATAACAACATAACCCTGCCGATCTATTACAATAAGGAACAGTGCCGTGATTGGCTAGGGAGTGGAACTAACTACAGATGTTTACGAAAAGATGATGAATACGTAGTTGCGTGAGTTTGGATTTAAAAATTTGTGAATATGCGAATTACGTGAACAAATTATTTACTTTGGGTATAAGAAATGTATACAAACTACGAATAATAAGGTTTTACGAATTAGCAGTAGAAATTAGTATGAAATGTTGTTTTCGGGGCTCAATTTTTTTGAAAAAAAGTGCGAATTATGTGAAAATATTTAATATGGGTAAACAAATTAATGGAGTTTTACTATATAGATATTGTATTAATCAATATCATAAAAATGGTTTTTAGTTTGGATAAATCAGTGGCAGTCTATTATGTCCAACAATGCTCTGTGCATGCGTGGCATGTCATGTCATGTCATGTCATGTCATGTCATGTCATGTCATGTCATATCATGTATAGCTGTGGAAAGAAAGCAGTACAATCAGTGTAGGAATATTAAAAAGGAAAAAACCACATAATTGAGATGTTGTTATATTTCCCAGTTTTGCTACACTTTACAGTAAATGTGACCTCTCCCGATACGTTTACAACTGAGACTGATTATCACTTTGAACTTAATTACAGAATTGGGTTGGACCCAACCGTGCGACGTGTGGTCCATAGGGTGCATCATGTTTGAGTTGTACCACGGGACCACCCTGTTCCAGACGCATGACAACAGGGAGCATCTGGCCATGATGGAGAGGATTTTGGGAACGATTCCTTATAGGTAATTTACTAACCTGCATCTACGTCCACTGCCAACAAATGTAATCTCTTTTTAATTTAAAAAAAGTTATTATTTTTGAAGCCCGCGACGTGTCACATTTTTGTATTCGATAGGTTTTATCGATTTGTATAAATATATTGAAGTCAAATTTCTAGAATGGCCAGGAAGACAAGAACTAGATATTTCTACCACGGGAAATTGTACTGGGACGAGAAGAGTTCTGCAGGACGCTATGTCAGGGAAAATTGCAAACCCTTAATGGTAAGAATTTAACTTTTATGATTAATAACTACAGTCGAACCTTTTTCATACACCCTATACCCAAAATGTTCATTTTATAGTTGATTTACCCTGTTATTTATAAAACCTCGGTGATTCATAGTAGAAGATAATTTTGGGACCATTGTACCATAAATCGATATCTTTTTGCATATAATATACTCAAGTGCTCAACTTTTTGCCCGTTCGTGTGGGACCTCCTTTGTTTTTTGGTCCCTGCCTCAGCTGCGCGCCACTAATTGTCAAATATATATTACTCACTCCGCGCTGATAATTTCTAAATAGATAGATACTAGTCACTGCCGCATGCCAACAATGGTCAAATAAATTGATTTGAACGCAGATAGTTATCAAATCGATGGATAATCGCCGCCGCATGCCAATAATTGTCAAATAGATGGATATGCATCGATAGATGGATTCTAAGAGGCTCTCACCTGTTTGATTATTGTATTAGGGGTACCAGTCGAAAATGTCGCATTTTAAATAAAAAGGCAAATATAAATTTAAATCATTTATTATTTGAGAAAATTTATATTATATATTCCCCATTACTTTCTAATACAGTCTTCCATCTATTTTCAAGCATTTTTATGCCCTTTGAATAGAAAGTTTCTGGTTTCGACTGGAAATAGTCATCAAGGGCAGATTTTATTTTGTCTAAGTTGTTGAAGTTTTTTCCCGATAAAAAATGCTGCAGGGATCTAAATAAATGGTAATCTGATGGGGCTAAATCCGGTGAATATGGGGTGTGATCGATTTGTTTCCAGCCAAAGGCGTTTATTTTTTTTCGAGTAATCGCTGCAGTGTGGGGTCTTGCGTTGTCGTGTTGAAAAAAAACTTTGTGTTCTGCGTGCATTCTGGGTCGCTTAACTTTTATTTCGACGATTTTTTTCAAATGGCTTTTACACTCGACCAGGAGTATCCGAGTGTGTCTGCAATCTGCTGAATTGATATTGTTGGATTTGCTTCGACTTCACACATTAAAATGTCATCATCCACTTTAAAGACCTTTTCTTCTCGAGGCTGGTTTTCCGTATCAAAATTCCCACTCTGAAATTTTTTAAACCACTTTTGTGATTGGCGAATGGATATCACATCACCGTATATACTGCAAATTTTTTCTGCAGCCTTCCTCGCAGAGTTTTTTTGGTGGAACTCGTAGATCAAGCAATTGCGCACAAAATTCTTATCTGGTATAAACCCTTCCATTTTAAATGTATCGCTAACAAAAATAAAAATAACTTTCGAAAGATGACCTCCAAATGTTAAGGAACAAAAGTAATATATATTACGTGCTGACGACTCGACGAGACGGACGCGACTGAGGATCAAACAAGGGCCATACCGAAATGCGACATTTTCGACTGGTACCCCTAATATTTACATTTCTGCCTAAGAAAAGATGAATTAATGACAGCGAGACATTAGTCTATCTATCATGACAGTTGGACTACACCGAGGATCTGTCCTTAGTCCATTCCTATACACCCCTAAGGTGTGTGAATACATATGAGACTGATCTCTCGTCTTGGAGGTTTGTAGGTAATGGTCAGTATATAAACATTTTGTCAATCTACCCTGCTTACAAAATAAATGTGCCAATGAATCATATCTCGCTTCACATTTAACTCTGTACTGTCCTTTATAAGCTTTCGAGTGGTGCAATTGGAGACATGCATAAAGGGCAGTTGCAGAGGGCCACGGGCCGGCAGCTGCTGAATAAATACTGAGGAAGACCCTAGAGCACAAACATAGCTAGATATTTTTCTTCCTATATTCAATTTAAAGAGAATTGTTGTTCCTTCACCTTTGGGTAAACTCAGTGTGTTTGCAGTGCAGTAATGATTAAATTGTGAATGTTTCGTCTTGCAGAGGTACCTGGAGAGTGACGATGAAGATCATCGCCAGCTGCTGGAGCTGGTGGGCCGCATGCTGGAGTACCGGCCCTCGGAGCGCATCACCCTGCGCGAGGCTCTAAAGCACCCCTTCTTCCAGCGCATTGCACACCACCACCGGCTAGGTAAACACCATCACCAGCTCTTAACTTGTCCCTGCACATTTTAAATGAATATATAGATGGCTCAGCCACAATATTGTAAGTAAAGTGGATATAGTTTTTATCAGCACGGACTGTCTAGTGCCATGATCCCCCTCCATTAGTAATCTGACACAATTGTGAACTCCAAATCAGACTTGTAATGTTTGCCAGGTGCCGATATCGTCGATGGGGACCGAGAGCGCTCGCACAGCCTGTCCAGGTGAGGGCGGGCAGAGCGCCGGGACCGCTTATACCACCCGCATCAGCCTCGTCTCCAGCCTCCTGCCGCGGGGGCCAGGAGATGATCGTGTCGTGAACACTGCTCCCAAACTCATGTTGCGTATATTGAGATAAACAATAGCCAGTATTAAATAACATTTTAGGAATAAAGTTTGTGTAAAAATGAGTCCATCGTTACTCGGTGGTTGGTTTAAAAAATAAACTGGTTTTGAGAAGATCACCATTCTTGTAAAGTTTCATTTATATCTGCTGCGCTTCTATTTTTACAATTTACGCACATGTAACGAGTGTCACACTGCTGAATCGTGATCGCCATCTTCAGGTCGGAGGCGGGTTAAACGGCGGCGGATGTGTTTTATAGACAATTGGAGTTCTTAAAACCAAACTGCCGTCTGATGTATCGGGAATTCTCACCATTATTAATAATAATAATTAATGAAAATTGTCAGCAGAAATGTGAACTGTTCTCGCATATTATTGCCTTTTTACATCAACAAGATACAGAAAAAGTGCGGAACGTGAAGAATGCCAGAAAGGTACTCTCTTACTTTTTCATTGTGTACATTATTAGTAATGAATATACTCCAACCATTTAAGAAAGGGTGATGGTGTGTGGAAACATTTATGATTAGGGCTTTAATCTGTGATGATTAGGGGCGGTCAGTGAAAACCCATATTACAAGCTGATAGACTAATTTCTCTGTCTTTACGTATTTCCTAGAGTTCATCTCCTCTAAATTTGGTAAGGATTTTAAGAAATTTTATCAATTATGTTTATTTATTTATTCACTGTTAAACGGTCATTGCTGTCGGTCAATTATTTGGATGTCGTCGGATTCTGACATCAGTGACTCGGTCGCAGCATTTCATATAAAAATGTTAAATAATTTGTAATATTTAATATGACCAAATGGAAATCTATTCAAAATCTTTGGAGCAATTTTATATTGGATTTAAATGACTCGTTGTCTCTTGAGCTATTAAACAGTTTGTAAGCGACAAATGAAATCTAATTGTAAGTGCTAATAAATTTTTTAATTGATTGAATATGGATTGTGTTCCACTACGATGAATAATTTTCCCCAGTAAAAAGAATGTAAATGCAGTCAGCTAACTAAATGACTCAAATGTATTTTTGTTTATGAATAATCTTTTTAGCACAATGTTTATTTTGTGTAGAACTTGAATCGATCGAGAAAGTTAAAGTTAGAGCAATTTGAGCTTAGAATGTGAGCAAAAGGGGGTAGGCTTAGGTAATATTGAAATGTTGTGTATATAGATACCGCTGCCTTATATTATACGCCGACGTTGTTATTTTTGTTCACATTCAATTATAATCTGGAGCAGTGTACATAGTGTCCGCAGAGATGTTTCTGTCTATTGATCGTAATCAAAACAATTATTCTTTTAATGCAGCAAATATTTTAATATTCAAGGTGCAATATAGTTGCCAATATCAATTTTATCACACCAACGCACTGATATTATCATTTATTATTCATCCTATTGTTTTATTAGTAACAATATTTTATTTCTCCCAAATACCAATTTTCTTGTTTTTGGGAGGTGAAGTTTTCACCCCCTCTCGGATAAATAACAAGATGATGTGCGCATGTCTGTCTATAGCTATAAGAAGTTAGGTTTACGGAAGTGTGAATCGTGATGATGAATGATTTCATGTATACTTTATTTGAATCTAATCGAGCGTCTGAGCTCGCTACCGAGCTGGTCACCGTGGAAGAATTGTACCGGCGCACGGAAAGAGAGAATGTTTGTACAGTAAACAAAATAATGTTTTGTTTCTATGTTCAATTAGCCAAAAATGTTGTATATTACTTGAATGATATGTGAAATAAAAAGTGAAGAATTTAATTTGTTTAATTTGAACACTAATCCATTAGAATTGTTTATTAAAATGATGGTGATGCGTGGAGATGCAGTGCTACTGATGGAGAGCAATCTAAACTTTAATAATACCTCTAGTGCGACATGTAACACAATTTTTTATTGTTGGGAAATTAGAAAAACTGAAAATATAAATTATGAAAACTACTGCATAGATACAGAGGTGCATGGTTTCCAAGGTTAGGTGCGACTTTGCAATAATACCACTGCCCAACACACATTTCGGTGCCTGAAAAGTTTGACCTATTCCTGAATACTATTAGGCCGCTGGTTTAAAAAGTGGCATCAGCTAACAGTACTAGTTTTGGAGACATAGCACATTCGGGTTTTTAATTTTTTACTCATACTCGCATATTAATATGATGTAGAAAATGATTTTTACTTTATATTTTATTTAAGAAGAAAAACAATTTCAATGTTTAAAATCTTATCTTGGCTAGTCAGTGATGATTCTCAGCTAACTCGGGTTATACTAGCCAATTAAAGAATGTGTATGGAAGAATGACATCTCGGGCATGGTAAATAAAGAGAATCATACTTTGGGTTCTGTTGTTTGGTTTATTTGCGGTCTGCAGTTGGAATACACTGTAAAGTACAGGTAGCTGTTAGATTTATGAGTAGAAAATAAGGTACACTTGTTGAAAGCACTAGCAAAATGAATTTCTATTAATAACTAACTGGTATGCGGCGAGTCATCACGCTTCCGCGAACCACCGCTAGGTAGTACTACGAGTCCGCCACAGTATTAACAAACAGACATTTAGAAAAAAAGTATTATTTTATATATAATTATTTACGCATGAACAAGAAATTTACAGAGTATTGATGGAGATGTCTATAAGCGCGACAAATTGTTATGAATTAAGCTTTATTTTATGCATTATCTATGGATTTTTTCACTTTGGTGGTGAAATTTTTTCATATTATATGTTAATGTACATTAAACAAGATCATCATCGGACGAACTCTCATCACTAAAATAGTGAAATATTGAATGATTAGTTGTCGTATACTGCAACTTTCGAAGTATTAATGTGTCAGGTGATTTTTGAAACAGCTGATCACATAACCGACCCTAAGTTTTGGAATTTAAAGGAGGTAATTAAACATTCCCTAATTTTAAAATTGAGGTGGGGGCAGATGCATCAGCTGTAAGCGTGCTCTTGTTCCAAAACTCATAAGTCCCTCGTTCGGTAAGTATGATACATTTTGGAAAAGGTCATAATAAAGTGCACAATTTGAATGATGAATGTAACCGTTGTATTGTAACATAAATGTTATTTAAATTTAAAATCAAAAAGCCAAAAGTATCTGGGGATGAGTTGTATATAACAAACAGACCAGACCACAAAATTTACATTCCGACAAAAATAATGTTTTTTTTCTAGTTTTCGGTTCAGTTCCGGTTTGAAGCCCCGGTGTAAATGTGCACCAAACTACAATGTTTTAGCCTCTTCCGATGTATCATACTTTCAATATGAAGAAAAAAAACATGTGTATATTTTTTACTGTTGTACAAGGATAGGTCAGAACAACACAGAAAGCAAAGATGATACCCACTCGTACAGCTTACGTAAAGGTGTTTTATAAAATGACATTGTGCAGTTATACTGCATTAAAGCCTGCAGAATACGCCGAAAAGATTTTGTTGGATGTTTTATCATAGTCTGGTTACTCTCCTCAAATATTCTCTCTTTCAACAAGTAGAATAAAAGTCATCATATGCAGTAATGGGTATCCAACACTGACGACTCTGAGCCAGATTCTGGGTTGGGGGAAAATAATAACTTTGAGTACGACACGGAAGTTATCTACAGATTAACACCATTTTAATTAATGACTTTTTTAACTTTAGTTTAAGAGAAAAATAAATACTATTACATTATTTGATGTAGCGGCACACAGCTGTTAATACTAAAAATATTGCAGTGAGACTAAAGATGTGCGCAAAACGTTGCTAATTTACGAATACATCACTAACGGGATATACGGAGCCAGGCGAATTTTACTCCACTACACACACCTAGCCTACAGTTAAGTAGATTTTATAGTAATGTACATCAATACTTCGCTCTACAGAAGAGATAAATAGAATTAATTCTCCTTATAAATCTCCATGGGAAAAAACTTCTTCATTGGGTTCATATTGGATAAGGATTTGTATCCCTTGAAAGAGTAGAAGAGGCCCTGGCTGAAGAATTAAAGGCATTGGTTTTGGGTAAAGCGCAGTATTAAATTTTTCTCAAAACTCCTACTCTACAAATAATCAGTGAAGAGATCTTTGTAAATAATATGCTTTAAAAGGAGATGCAGCGGTACCTCGGTGTACATTCTTAATCCATTCCAGATCTTTGGACTTATACCAAACAAATTTTTCCCATAAGAAATAAAGGAAAATAATAAAAAAATGCATTAGTTTTGCCTTTTCGGAAATCATTGCATCCGATATGTTACCGCCAGCACACTGTGCCTCTGTTATCCAGATCAAAAGCAATTTCTCAACATGCTCTTATATCCCTAATCTTTGTTAATCAATATCGTAACCTTAGCAGATTTAATAACGTCTTTGCTTTTCACAATCGTAGATAATGTCATTCTCGGCTTACAACCATTATATTTTTCAATAATCTCTTTGGTGAGCCTAACCATTTTCTTCATTGTTTGAGTCTTCTCATTAACTTTCTTAGAACTCATGGTTAATGAATTTACAAAAAAAATTCCAAAAAACACAAAGTCATGTGAAATTCACCGAATGGTAGAAACAGTCGTACTGACGCTCGTGGGCAGTCGTGACAAAGATGCTACCTCTCCAAAAACCGAATTCAGCCAAACGAGACTGAGGACGTAAGCGTGCATCATTTGACGCACGCGAGTCGTCACTAGACAATGGTCATATACCAAGCAAATTTGTACCCAAACGGGACGTGTACCAAGTTGGACTTATACCACTATACTACGCCTTGACCACAGACTGGTAAATGAATAAACATTATATGAAGTGTATAATATAGGAGAGAGGGGTTTGGAACATTTGTGGAGTGAGGGGCATCCTACTCACATTTTTTCAACGAAACATAAATCTGATGACACAAATTTCTAAAAAAAGTCGCAGCGCTGTTGATTACATGGGTGGCACCAGAGCGATCACGTGGGTGCCACCAAAATGAACATTTTTGGAACAAGTAATTTGCATTAGTTCATGTCTATTTATTTGCTGGTCTGTGGCCTTAACCCATTGGCGGAATTAGTGCAGTAGTATTTTTAGAAAGATTATTTGATTCTAATGTTCTCCGATAAATCATGTAGATTAGCAAAGTAGCCTATTAGTCATACAGGGACAGGATGTATGGATTTACAGCTACCAATTACTTTTCCCCATTGTCTTCAATCTTCTCAACTGCCAGTTTCAAAATATGTATGTAATTTCGTATACCATATTATTTGTGAGCAAAAAAAATCTATTTTGTTATAGCGAAATTCCATAAACAAAATGTGAGCCGAAAATAAATTAAATAAGACAAGATATATTTTCATTACAATTATTTCAAATTTGATAAAAATATATATAGTGTTACATACCAAATAATCAAACATCGCAACACAGGGTAGCCACTACAAGAGATTGCCGCTGAGGGGCGTGCAACCAACTTCAGAGCTATTATTTTTCTTATCACCCATTTTACTGCGTTATGTATTCTGATGGTACTTAGAAATAAAATGTGAAACTCCAACCAAATCAGCGTTATTTATTCTCATTATCTAATAATATGTAAGAAAACAATGTATATTCTCTTACTTTACTTCGTGTTCATTTTAAAATCTGTATATGGCCTTGAAATGGCACCGATTGAAATTACTGTACTGCGGCTAAAAAAGTTCTTAACTCAATTAAACTCTTTGTAAAATTTGTGAATTTAATACCTTAATATGTTTTGAGCAAGAATTTTTATTTTTATTTGAAAAACATGTCACGTTGTCTCTAACTCCAGCCATAGTCTTAAAAATGAAGAAAAATAATTGACCATTTTAGCTTTGAAGACATTTTTAAAAAAAATAAGCTCAAAATCAAATTAAAATTTTCCGATAATCTGAACTGTAATTCAGAACAAAAAGGCCGCATGTCCGCCCAATTTGTATATTTCAAAGGAAATTTACACTTTGGTCCTTTCAAATTTCCCTATGCATAGCATAAAGAAAGTCATTGAAATATAATATTATATATAGAATTACATATACTCAGATCATTACAACCTCCACGATTGACGTTTTGAGCTAATTTTGATTATTTTGCATTTTACATGGTTAGTACGATAATACTTACTGTGGAGTAGTCAGCAGTCAACAGGAAGGGATCTCACATCCAGATAAAATGCAGGACTCTTTTCTGCTAAAGGTGTTAAAAATTTAGTTGAACTAAACAATTTATCATCATGGCTTTTAACAGGGCAGTCTGCTAGTATCTTGTTTACCTGGTTGCGCCAATTTCTGGCGCCGTCAACACCTGCATTATTTATCTTTCCTACCATTCCCTTTCATTCCTTCTACTTGACTAAACCCCTTTTTAATACTAACTAACTTACCATCACACCACACTCTTCTGTTCTGACACAGTTCTCACCTCATCCATATTCATATATCTTCTCATATAAGCTCGACGATTATTGAGGCTTCTAACAGGACTTCTAATATCAGGTTCACCTGGTCGTACCAAGTCTTTGGCAGATGTTCTCTACTTCTGGTGCCATTAACACTTGCATCATATATCTTTCTTATCATTCTCTCCTCATTCATCTGTGTCATATGACCAAGCCATCGTAGTGATCCTTTCTTAATCTTACCCACTACACTAAGATCAGTTTCACATTCTATCCTTATTTCTTTATTTTTTACTCTGTCATAAATGGACCTGTCACACATGCGCCTAAGCGATCTCATTTCCACTGCATTCAGCCTACTTTCGTTTCTCTTCTGCCAGCTTCAGACCTCACTTCCATATATCAGTGTTGGTACCAGGATTCCATTGTGTACTGCTAGTTTTGCCTTGGTTGACAAGTTCCAATTAGCTATAATTCAATTTAAAGCACCATTCGCTTTATTTCTTGCAGTCACCCTTCTTTCAATATCTTTCTCAGCCTTTCCGTTTCTATCAAACATACTTCCCAAATACACAAACTCATCTATTTGTTCCAAACATTCACTACCTACAAGTATTTTGCGCGGAGTCTTATTTCCTTCCTTCCCGAATACGATCACTTTCGACTTGTTGACATTCACAATAAAGTCGCTTTCCTTGCAGAACATTGTACATTTTACTCACTGGACTCTGTAATTCTTGTTCATTATTTGCCATTAATATTGCATCGTCGACATACAATAAACACCATATAATCAAATCATACACCTTTTGCAGATCTACAAAGGTGTGAGTTTTTTGTTCTTCGCTAAAAACTTTTCTGTTATTAGTCGTAGAGAAAAGATCTGATCCATGCATCCTCTCCACCCACAAAGTCACCTTTCATGTCCCATACTTTTTCTTTTGTCATCATCGTTCTTGCTCTTTCTATTAAAATCCTTCTATATAGTTTGAAAAATCGAGCTTAGTAGACTAATTGCCCTATAGTTGCCGCATTCCATTTGCGACCCTTTGTCTTTGTAGAGAAGCATAATAACAACTCCTTCTCCAAACATTGATTGAAGAGTGCATGAAGCCACGAGATAACTAATAGGTCACCAGCCATGATACACTCGGAGGCAACGTTATCATTCCGCACAGCCTTACCATTCTTCATATGGTGTATTGCACATCTTATTTCTTCCATACTTATTGCATTCATACTTACCCCAGAAAGCCTCTTTTGAGATTCCTCTTCACTCTCATGTTTCCTGGAAATATTCCATTCATACTTATTCTGGCTGCTTTAACACAGATGGCAGTCTAGCAAAGTAGTTAGGACAATGCTGTATATATCAGAGGTGGAGTCTACTCCATCCCACACAATAAACTACGAGTATTATACTTAATAGCAATATAATTGTATCTTATGTTTATCATTTTATATTATAATACTTTATATTCACCTCTGTCACAACAAAAACAAGTTAAGTGGTTAATAAAACAAAGTTAACAAACAAAAATAATAAAAACATGTATGTCAATAAAGTCTAATAAATACTTCCGCTTTCAGCACCACATCGGGATTTTTTGACTGCCTTTCAGAAAAATTTTATATTCTGAAAATTCTTAGTTATTTTCACCCCTTTATCTCTCGTTTAACTTTTTTCTTACAAGTATTGTACAGATCTTTTACTCTCGAGTATTCATCCCCATTTACTGTCAAAAGATAATGCCACGCATTCTTCTTTTCTTTCGCAAGTTCCTTTATGCCGTCGTCCCACAATATGTCGCCTTTCTTCCTTCCTTGGGTAGCTATGCCACAGGTTTCTTTCACTGATTCGCATAGAGTAACCTTAATGTGTCATTCTATTTACGTCCCTAATTTGTTCACTCTTTACTCGAATCATAAATGGATTTGCCATATATATGCCTAAATTATATTATTTTCATTGCATTCAGTTTACATTCAATCTCCTTTTGCCGGGTCCAGACTTCACTTCTATAGATCGATCTGTTGTGTACCACTAGTCCCGCTTATCACAAAATTATCGCATTCAAAGCGCCGCTCATTTTATCTCGGTCGAAGAAAGAAAAAATTTATGATAAAAATGAAACAATTATAAAATGTAGGTTTTTATTGTAACAATGTATTCAATAATAATTTGAGAGTACTTACAATACTGTTGGATTGTTCTGAGATTTACTCAAAATTCAAATCATCGCAATTTGTAAAATCAAAAATATCAAAAGTGATTAAGCCCACATTTGTTATAAAATCATTTCACTGAAGAAATAAAACACGGTACAAACTTCTCCCTTTCCCCGTCTTCCTTCGCCCCGCGAGAATTTTTCCTACAATTCTAGACACTCTTTTTAACACCTTTAACGATAATTGTAAATAATCAATTTGTGGAAACTAGGTAAGTGCTGAATAACTAGAAAATGAGTGCTATGAAGTATTTAGTTGAGTATTTTAAGCCACATCATTATTTATACAGTTATATTAAAAAATAGAGCGACTAATTTAAGAAAAATTGTAGGCAGTGTAATTCGTATCGCAATCTGATATTCAGCCAAAGTTGGAAAGCAAATACTGTACCTTCAAAGTTACAACTATAAGGTACCCTTAAGAATTTACATCTAGAAATGAAATGAGGTTTAGAAGGCGAGTCCGGCTTCAGAATATGTGGTGAAGATCTTCTCGATGGAGTTGACGTAGGCGGCTGTCCTGAGGTCCAAACCCAGATTGTGTTTCATCGCAGTCTTCATGATGGCCTGGAACGTACAAATGTTTTTATGTTACAACTTGTCAGTTACCGAGACCGTGTCATTTTGTCAAAATATCTTTTTACTATATGAAAAATTATAATTGACAAAAATAGAGGGTGACTTGTTAAATATGATTATCTGGCTATAGTTGTAATTTTACAATTGACAACACATTTCTATGTTTTAAAAGCATTTTATCAAAAGCATATCAATTTTTAAATATCCACTCTGGTTATAAAATCAGTTACAAACACGTTTACCTCAATTTTGACAATTGGATAGTGCAGTTTTGTTTCTATTTATCAAATACATCACGTGAGATAATTGAAGATTTTTCCGTACAAATATTGTGAGGGATATATCGGTATTACAAATGAACAATCTCATAAACATATTAGATTGCTGAAAGAGAAAATATGTCGTCAAATAATATTGAAAAAATGTTAGATAATCACCCTAGCAGAGCGCTCCATTGTGTAGTCCAGTCCAGAGTGCACAATGTCCTTTTCTGAAGCACCAGAGATCCTCTTCTGGAAAGACTCGGAGGGGGTGACGGGGATGCGTCCACCGACGCGGCCAAAACGCCTCTCCAGAGATTCTTGTACCGATTCTAAAAAGATAAAACAAATGCCAATATCAGCAACAATATCACTTTTCAATTTATATTGTTATGCAATTAAGACTTAAGACTTTTCAGAAACTCGCTGTGTCGATAAATGAAGAAAAATCTCGATTGAATTACTGTATTCTTGTTTTAATATTCACAACTACAGTAGTGACAATAACCCAATGTGCGTGTAGTACAAAATTTTATTGTGAAAAATAAAATAATATTATACCACAAAGTAACCGCAATGTCAATTAATGGTGTATTCTTCTTTATAGTTCTATATATTTTTTTCTGATCTCAGAGCAGTCAGAAAAAGTTAAGGTAAATGTCAAACCATTTATTTCTAAGATAAAATATTCGTATCTTTGAAAGTAACAAATTATACACGTGATTTGATAAATAAATATTTCAGATTTCTAACTACCAAACAATAACAGATTAACAAATATTACTTAGCAACAAATGTTCAAATGTAATATTAAAATTAGCTATTATTTTTAGAACAACCTAACATGTACATAGCGGGGATGAAAAAAATTTAATGTGACAATATTACTCGGCATTATTAGAAAATTGTTTTCCCAGACTATAATTACATTAATAATAGACTGACACAAACTAATATTAAAATAAATAAAGCACGACACATTGTCGGCTCAAGAGTCATAATGAGCATCTCAGTTTGAATCAGACAAGGGGCCTAAAAATACATTTTGAAGAGGCGCCAGAATGTAACATATTTTTCCATCTTGCAAATTGCTAGATTCCTGAACCACTCGGCGCTACAAAATATTTTCCAAATAAATTAACCTGACAGTATTATGGAAATTACTTGTAATTTTTAGTTTGTTCTTTTAATAATGACGTACGTATTGAATAAATTTGCATGATTAAAATCTCACACAATCAATTTTCTCATTTTGATTTAATGCAATTTCACCTTCCCGTTTAAAAAAAATCCTTTCCGAAGATATTTAAAAATATGGACCCTAAACCAATTTATCTTATTTCAGCTTGCACTTTTTCTTATGCTTAAAAAGCCAGCATGTTCAAAAATTAAAAAAATGTCCTTTTACATTCCGCTAGGTAGGTAAAGAACTTATTTGCAAATTTAATCCCAATCTACACAGAGTACATCATTTAACAAACTAAATTTTAAATGTCATTCCTTTCCAGAGAAGTATGTATACACATATAGCAACTAAATAATTTTAGATTTTTTTTTCTGTATATATTTCTAGTTGTTAAATTTAATTGTGCTCTATTTTTTATATTGAAATTTGTCACATACAATCAATTATTTATTAAATTTATATTATAATATTGAAAAAAATAAAGCAAAAGTGTATAATGATGGTATGAGAATGAAGAACATTCTCCCACTCATTTATCCATTCCATATGACTAAACAACCCAAGTGATCCTTTCTTAATCTTACTCACTATACTAAGATCAGCTTTACATTCTTTCCGTATTTCTTCATTCTTTACTCTGTCATAAATAGATCTGCCACATATACGCCTAAGTAATCTCATTTCCACTGCATTCAGTATACTTTCATTCCTCTTATATCAGCTACAAGCCTCACTTCCAAACATCAGTGTTAGTACCGGGACTCCATTGTGTATCGCTAGTCTTGTCTCGTTGACAAGTTCCCATTTATAACATAAAATTGTTAATTCGTCCAGTTTGTAATTAAGTGGCTATGTATTTATTATTGTTAAGAATTAAACCGAATGTGATGAATATGTATTTGTGTATTATATAATATAAATAATATCATCCTGCCATCATTATATTACAGAACAATATTTTTTTTCTTTCTTAGCATTCTGATTCACTTAAAGATATGTAAAATACAATTCAGCCATGTTCCGCAGCGACATAAAGAATGAAAGTGAGTATAACAACAGAGCGGATAATGCACAAATAACTCTGAAACACTCGCACACGTATTGGCATATTCCGACCTGAGCGCTAAATCCCCAGATTTACGCCGTTTACGTCATCTTGGATGCAACGAAAACAACCAAAGTTTTAATTGACCGCTCCCTTTAAAATCTTGTTATGTATTAGGTAAATCACAATTATTACTTCCAATGCTCCAAAAATAATACAGTTTGTGTGAAATGGACTCACCAAGCAGATGGTAGTTGGACTCTCTTTCATACTTGAAGGTGAGTCTGCCGTAGGACACGTGGTTGAGGTTCTTGAGCCACTCGAAGAAGGATACAGTGACACCACCGGCGTTGATGTACAGGTCGGGGATGACCAGGATGTTGCGCTCAATGAGGATAGCATCGGCTGCGGGGGTTGTGGGGCCGTTGGCAGCCTCGGCAATGATCTAACGGGGAATAAAAATATGTCAATTTATTATTAATATTTCACATTATTGTGTAAAGGCAGATGACTGTAGTACAGCAACAAGGAAATATTAATATATTATAAGCTTACTTTAGAGTACTTTGAATTATTGCAGACGAAAAAAATATTTTTGAAAGTGAAAATTATAGCAGTAATAGAAATACAGTAAAACTCTGTTAATTCGTAACTCATGGGACTGAAATTTAAAAAAAAAATCCAAATTACAAATAAGGAGAAAAATTTTATTGAAGACAATATTAGAAAGAAATTTTTAAAATTATCAGCTTACGCTTCTGCATTTTTGCGCGCGTCGCCGCTATCAACATCATGATTTTCATACTGAAAAACATGGCGACTGTCTATTATTTCAGCTTTTTATGTGTCAAAATGTTTATCAAATAATTAATTTCTCCTGAATAATGAAGGTGTGTGGCGAACGTGGCGAGTCCAATATTAAAAACAGGTTTCTTCAAACGATTCACCAGTGCTTGACGCAACAAAATTACAGACATTTTGATTTAATTGAATTGGAATATTAAAAAGCCCGTGAAAAATAATAAAAAACTTTTAAATCTTCGTACTTCGTTGAAGCTTATTATTTTTCTGCATTTTTTCAAGTTTACCTAGAGAGGTATTCAGGATTAAAATTTTCCTACTGATTTTATCTTTGACATTGATTTTTGTCAGTTTTTAAAATAAGTTTTATATTTTCAAATGGTCAAGGATTAACATGAATTATGAGATGTACGTGCCATTTTAGAAAACGAAACACAAAAAAAATCTTAATTATAAAATAGGTTGTGTATTTAAATAGAAAGGTTTCAGTTTCATTATTATATTAAACAAATCGTAACATTTCATAAATAAAAAACCGGATATAAATTCAATAGAACTAACTGTTACACACTGCACACAATTAATTTATAAATTATGAGATTCAATGAAAATTGTTCAAATTATTTTAATTAGGGGTTACAAGGAGGAGTAGAAATACATAGTTCACAGGGCGCCAACAATTATTGTCAAAATAACAACAAATCTTATAAAACGCACTGCCAAATTTGGTATACATAAATATGATATCACTCAGTTCGGCTGCGGTCTTGCGGGTTGAGAGGTCTAAACGGGCCGATCTATTGCGATAAGGAACAGCACCGTGATTGGCTAAGGGATGGAGCTAGTTATAGATGTTTATGAAGGGATGATGAATGCGCAGTTGCGCGAGATCGGATTTAAAAACACGTGAATATGCGAATTACGCGAACAAATTATTTACTATGGGTATAAAAAATGCATATGACTATGAATAATAAGGTTTTACGAATTATCGGTAGAAATTAGTATGAAATGTTATTTTCGGGGCTAAAATTTTTGAAAACGTGAAAAATAAAATATGGGTACACAAATTAACGGAGTTTTACTGTAATTGAAGAGTTGGTTATGTATGAACAACAAAGTACCTTGGCCTGAATGAGGTGAGCGTTCTCCTTGTGGATGACCTGCTCGATGGCGGCGGGGATGAAGATATCACACTTCTCGTACATCAAGTTCTCTCCTCCGTAAGCCTGCGCTCCGGGGAAACCGACAATGGTTCCAGTTTCGATGCGGTAGTCTTCCAGGGCCTAAGTACAAAAGTAATAAATAAAATAAACATTTAGAGATCAACACTTTGGAGACACAACACTGACAACCATTCAATTTTGTCAACAAAAAAATTATCTGCTTGTGACATAGTCCATAGAATTAAGAAGAAGTTCCTGAGATGGTGTGGGTAAATGAAACAATTGAGTAAGGAGACAACGATAAAGAAAATATTTGAGGCGGGTGTTGAGTTGAAGACAGAGGATTTCTGCAAAAGACCTGACATTATTAGACAGCCCTGTTAGAAACTTCAACAACTGACGGACGTGAAGCAGAAAAGAGTGTGATAGCCTGTAGATGAACAGTGTGATGAATGGTTAGTTAGTAAATACCTTGGGGTCAATGCCTTCTGGGTTGACAATGGATCCATCGTGTTCAATGATGCCAATGCATTTTGCACCGGCGCGATGAAGGTAACGACAAGTGTGAAGGCCGACATTACCGAAGCCTTGGACAATGAAGGTCTTTCCACCCCAACCTGGAGTTGTGCCTGGAAATAGAGGAAATAATATTGTTGTGACTATTATATAACAGAAACTATGTTTGAAAAATAAATGCGTAAATATCATATTATTATTGGTTTAATATATTCTGTGATAATTGTCGTCGTTCATTGCTGGACTTTCTCCTCCATCAGCTCTCTTGTATAACAAAACAAGAATAAAAAAAAGTTAAGATTGAAACATTTCACTAGTGCAGTACAATCATAAAATGTGAATATGAAAACATGTCGCATCAATATTTGTATTACTTACAATCAAATAGAACAAAGTTGAATCTAACCTGTTTCTAAACCATTTAACCACACAAACTAGACATTACATGAACCATATACTGAAGGATGGTCCTGTTTGAAGCTTCAATGAAAGAAGATACTGCGCTTCGGAGTCTCACCACCAGGCTTTCGCCAGCAGCTCTTGATAAAAATAAATCAAGCAGTTTGTACGAGTATCTTATACACAATGTACACCATCGGTACTGGGATAGTGTATTATATGAAAATTGAATTTAAAAATGATTGTGTGTAAATAAAGTATTTGTAAATACATAATTTAAGTTTTAATAACCGGTAGGATTCGAACCTGCGTTTCCAGAGGGAATTTTATTTCTAGTTAGACACTATAACTGCTCTGCCACGACTGCTGAAGTAAGATATGTGGAAACAGTGAAACCTCGACTTACGAGTAACTTGACTTACAAATATTTTGAGATACGAGCAATGTCTCAATATACAAGCAAAAAACGTTATTACGTAACTTAAAAAAACAGCAGAAGAAAAAAACAATGCCTAGTCATAAACTCATGAAAGACCGTTTTACCCTCTCGATATGTGCTAATGCAAGCGGTGATTTGAAAGATAAGCCCTCGCCCTTGTATTATTCTGAGAATCCACGAGCCTTCAAGAAATTCAAGGTACAGATGAGTCAGTTAAATGTTATGCGGAGGTCTAACAGCAAGGCTTGGGTCACGAGTAATTCGTTTATTGAGTGGATCAATTAGATTTTTGGTTCTGCAGTGAAAACTAACCGTTTGAAAAAATTTCACTCAAAAGTCTTGTTGGTTATGGATTAGCTAACGATTAATCTTTACAATTACAATGTGATGTCACATTTTCATCAAATCCTCAAAAAGATACAAAGGCAAGTGTCAATGGATAGGTTCCTGTTCGAGGTCGAGGTTCCACTATATTACCATTAAACACATATATAAATTTCACTGTTTTATATCAAATAGTTGGTCAAATATCGTTTGTGTCATCTGACATGTATAAAATTGATACATTTCGTTGAAGTGAAATGTCATTCAATTAGTCGAAATATGGATACGTGACCTTTTTGTTCTGAAGGTACATTTATAAAATAGAAAATTCCATATATATTATCATTATTATTGTAAAATTAGAAGATTGGTACATAAATATTTCTGACACAAATATTATATAGGTAGGTAATTATTATTTAATAAGTAGATGATTATAAGCTTCCTTTTTTAGAAATTAGTTACGATTTTTTTTCAATTAACTTCACTCTACTATTTTTCAAGACGTTGGTTATTAAAAAAAATATGTGTGATTAAACATTGAACAAAAAAATAGTTTCTTCAATATATGTTTAAATGACGTCCTAAGACAGAACAGTTACATAATAAATAACATTATTTGATTGTGTTTGTAACTGGGCGCAAAAACAAAATTTGTTAATTGCAGGCCTGACTGTTTTTGAAAATTTCAAAGCACGCAGAACATAAAACCAATTTATCACATATCATCTACGTTGGCTACAGATTAGTGCGGAGATGTGAACCGCAAAACAAATACATAATGTGATAATTTTAGAACATAAAAATTTCCTCGCAGACAATGTTTAAAGTAGATATTAGGTGGCGAGTGGCGAAGAGAAAAACGTTATCAGTGAACAAACAGAAAAATACACCTTGGGCTAATAATATTAGGAGATATTTGTTATCTCAAACTGAAAAGTAAATCGATTTTACAGTAAATATGAGATAACGTAATTTTTTTTTAATGACAATGAATTTTTAACATATAATATGTTTATTCGGCACGGTCACGAAAACTACGATAGAAATAATGTTAGAAAATTTCACATTTATATACACATCCTGTTTGATTTGTACCGAGATAGGCATATTCAATTTTTTTTTTCAAATCAAACATTTTTTAAAGACGCTGAGTAGCGATTCCTGTACCTCTCATATGCTAAGCCAGTACTCTGCCATTTTAGCTATTTTCCTAATAGACTGTCATGTCAAAGCATCACAAAAACATACACAAAAGCATATATATATATATCAGTGGAACCTGGGTTTACGAACGACTCTGTTTATGAACAGGCAGGCAGTCTCAGAAATCACTACTGAGGAACTGGACAGCTTCTTAATGAGCAGCAAAACACGGTGACAGAAGAAATATTTTCAGAGACTGATGAACGAATGGAAGACGTTCCTAGGTTCTCGATCCACGAAATGTGCGGAGTGAGATGCAAAGTTTTGTGGAAAAATATCATCCTGATAAAACTTTATCAAATTGTGTTATAAATCTGTTTAATGATAATGTCATGTCTCATTTCCGCAACATTATAAAAAGTAAAATGAAACAAATATCGTTGAATAAGTTTTTCGTGAGACAGAGACCTGATGAACTTCAAGTACCCCCTGTTGTCATGGAACGAGAGTCCCCTTCTAAACAATAACACTTTACTAAATATTTTGAAAGATAAGTTAAAATAAAGTTTGTTTTTACATTTATTCTTTTCGTTTTATTACTTCAAATTCCTTTTAAGTTAAAATCATGAATTTTTATTGCTTTTATAGGATTTGAAGCAAGAAGTAGAAAATAAAAATAACAAAGGGCCATTTTCTTGGGGTCTTAAACAGATTAATTGATTCTTATGGGAATAATTATTTTGGTTTACGAACAAATTGGTTTTTAAACAGTTTTATGGAACGAATTAAGTTTGTAAACCAAGGTTCTACTATAATTGATTTATATTTTTGATGTACTTCATTATTTATACATTACTTGCGACAAATTTTAATACTATATATGTGATTATTAAATGTATTAAAAAAAATAGTTATCCCTGTTGAATTTTGCAACAACCCAGTATTATGAGCTGCATTTGGACTGCCAGGGAAAATTTAATTTTAATTTTATTTGCTTGAATTTTATTTTTTTGTGTTTTGATTGATATGAAACATGTGTATAACACGTATAATGTATTTTTTAATGAATGCATTAAAGCAATTATATCTTACCAATCATGCTCATGTAATTAGCTTCATTGATGAAGTTCTCCAATCCGTGGAAGACGCCGCGACCTGTAGCTGAAACTCTGCCGTGGATTCCTCCCTGAAATAATAATAGCAATGTTACTTTCAGTTATTTATGTGGTTATAGACTGACGTTTTATTTGATCATCTGATGCTAACGCTACCGGGCTTTTGTCAGCCGCTAAGATCACGATGAGAAAGAATTTATATCCTACAGTCACATGAATGGCGCAGGTGCCCGGCTAGCAACATTGTTGTCGACGAAACGGGTAGCGTTAACAAGACTTGATATTATAAATACATAACTAAAATAAACAGCCGTGATCATTATTTAAAATTGAAATGGAGTCGCAACGCAGGGAGCGATAAACATTGACAATATCAATAAGTACTTTCATTAGCTCTGAAGCTTAAAGGTGTTACCTCAACAATCAATAATGGTCCGTGTCCACAACTTTCAACTTTCGTAGTCGTAAATTTCGCACCTTACTTCACGCTCTTTACGGCAATGTCATTGTCAGTCGAGTGATTAGTGTTTCATGTTTTATGCTAACTTATTTATTTTTATTTATTCTGTTCATGTTCTTAATATATATAGATATTATACATTATAAACATTCTTATAAATATACAAAAAAGGTGAACAAGCGTCGTAATGTAAGATATGTTCACTTGTTAGAATAGATAAGCGTACAGATCTATGGTGGTTTTAGACAAAGTTTGTATCAAACATTGCAGTCAGATTGAATATTGTTTATACATTGGTTTGAGATCTTGTCTCTTTCTACCAATTTCAAACTGCTTACTTCCACGTGTTTACGGTATTGAGGCGTATCTCAACTAAATCTCTAGGATTCTCTCATTGTGTCTCGTCGAGAAACTAAGTAAGGAATGTTGCTAAAAATGCAGCAGATTGAAGAATGACTCGTTTCTTGCAAATGTACAAGCATTAAGAGCCTATCAAAAGTTATATTTATTCCAAAATTAGGACCTAGGTCAATGGGTATTATTAAGACGATCATTAGTCCCTGCCAACTAGGTCGACATTACTCGGAACAGATGGTACAATTGCACCGGTATACTTATCATCTTGCAAACGAAAAAATAAACATGTTATTTAACGATGCCATAAAAATCTTAAGACTTGCATTAGTAAAGCAGTTAAACGAGTTCTAGATTATCTCTCTGTGGATTATTTAAGCGTGTATAATATGGATAATTCTAAAACATGGCTTAATGCAAAAATTGTCTTAAGGATATATGATATGAACATTCGCAAAATATGCATAAGTTACGAGATACACTTATTATATGAAAGACTGAATTGAATTTCACAATTTATATAATCGTGACCGGTGCTGACCTGGTTGATGGGCTTGCCGGTGACGCAGGCATGGGCGTTGATGTCGTTGAAGCCGACAGTCTTGGCGTACGTGTCGGCGATCCAGGACATCTCCCTCTCTCCGGTGCCCATGTCAGGGGCGGGCACATCGATGGCAGGTCCTATAATTATTTATACAAAACTGTTTGAGAGACTGACAAATGTGATGCAATGGAGAGTTTTTAAAATTTAATTATTTCTTTCTTATTGAACTATTAAACTATTACTCTTGTGAATCTTGGATAACAGTGTATTCGTGCGCATACTATTATTTTAGAAAGATATACATTTTATATGTATATCTTTCTAATTAATACATTTAATTAGTATTTAAAATATCACACACCAACGTTCTGAATAATTACAACTTTACAATAAGTACAATAAATGATCTCCTTAATGTAAGAATTAGGAAGTTATTCATAAGAACATTTAGCCTAATGAGCCTACCCACAAAATGAACCTGAACATGAAATAAATTGGATGGAACTGAAATATAAATAAACAAAATTGTCCGATAAACTAATGTGTCATTGAAATATGTACACTAAATTACATTTGGCGTATGTGACAAAAACATTTCTGTTGCGTTAATTAATGAGATGAATTTTACCTTGAATTAGTATTAGTGTCTACACTCTCAATTAGTTTTTAGGGCAATGCAAATGATTATATTAACCGTTTGAATGCTACGCGTCGCAAAAGCGCTGCGATCGTTTGTATCGGAAATTGCTTAGCACTTAAACGGTTAATGTAGAGGAATTTTCATATGGCGAATATTTCCAAGATACATATATTGCGAAACAAAAATATTGTGGCTCACCAATAAAGCCCTTCTTGGCGAGTTCCAGGGTGAAACGGCGCGTGATCTTCTCCAACTCGTGCTCCGAGTACGCCTTGGGATCGATGCGGATACCAGCCTTGGCGCCGCCAAAGGGGACATCTACGCAAGCGCACTTGAAGGTCATCAATGCTGACAGAGCCGTCACCTCATCACGGCACACGTCCATCGAGTAACGGATACCTGAAAATGGATGACAAATTTTATTAATCATGGAACAATTTTGTTGACTAAATAATAAATCATTTTTTATAAAAAATTGCATAGAAATGTGATGTGTTATAAATCATAATAATATATGCTTTGTTTCATCTAAGTAATGGAGAAATATCTACATGTATTAAATTGCAAATTATCTTATTTATGATTTTTTCATCAATATTACATCACGTTCCATTATTATTGAATTATTGATAAATATAAGTAAAAAAAATAGATTAACAACATCAGATACTGTCATCAATATACAGTGGAACCCCGATTTTAAGTTTTTGAAGGGACCAACAAGAAAAATGTAAACAGAGGGAAAATGTAAATTGGGGGTTAAAAGATTATTTATTTTTAATTGAAAAAATCAAATAACATTTTTTTTTTGTTTTTAAATAGTTCTTTCAATATTACAAATTATAATAAAGGTTTTTGGTGGTGTATTGTTAATACTAGTAAAATATGCTTTGAGCCCTTCAATATGCCTCATGGCATCGTCTTTTGTAGGAACTGAGTTCATGGGATGAGCAGACACTTCTTCTTTATAGGAAGGTTCTTCTTCGGTCAAGTTTTCATTTATGCGACTGTCAACTATTTAATCAATTTCAATTCAATTACATTGGAGTCAACGTCTAAGTAAATCTGCAAGGGTTATTCGTCAATTCTTTCCCAGCCATCGATGTTGTCAATACTATCTTCTTGCTGATTTCAGTTTATAAAAAATAATAATAATAAACGAAACGTACCAATTACGCAGGTATGAGAATGAAAAATGCATACATACGACAGGCAAACGACCAACACTCTCGGCTCTATGGCGAATAACGAACTAGCTGAAGAATTTATAATTATATATTTATTATCATGATTTAGATGCATTACAAAATAATAAAACCTATTAAAATCAACCAACTACAGATATCTTTGACATAGTGTTAAGAAAATGATATCTATCTAGGAAAGTCTCTTATATGTAACTTTAAGGTAAATTGGGGCGTTAGAAGAAGAATATCCTTTCGAAGCTTTAGAACCTACTGTTTGAATACAACTCAAAATAGCTAACGTTCGTTAAATGAACACGTAGTCTGAAGAAAAATAATATTGAATTATACGCATTCAACAGAAAACTTTTTAATATATGCGTACACGAAATACAGGTCATAATAATATTCTTAATGTTTTTAAACTGAGCTAAAACACTTGATTGACTTTGTGGTCCATGTTCGTTTGATCACTGGTCTCACAACTAGATCAAATTAACATGTGCTTGATCTTGATTGAAATCGAGCTGGTAATACAAATCAGTGTCAATTATTATTCCAATAGATTATAACTTATATTCAATATTATAATCTACAAGGAATGTGGAAGAAATTATCATTATCTCAGAAGAATTAATATTTTTATTTAGGATTTTGATAGTTACTGAAAGAATAAGAGAAAAATATTCAGAATAATGAATTTTAACAGAAATAAATCAACAAAAAAAGGAGAATGTAGGAGATTTAAGAATTTGGAACTCTGAAAACAGTATGATAAGGAAGCTGGATCATGATTGAGACGAGACGGGCGGACAATATTAAGAAGGACTTGCGAGAGACTGCAAGTGATAAGCAGACTGAACTACAAAGGCAATGTCAAGGTATAGATGGATCATGTAGTGACTGTGGTCTCGGACACCCGAGTCCCATGAGCCCTTCAGAAAAGAAATCAATTAAAAAACACATCTCAAAGAGATTCTATTAAAAAGCGTAATGTTGTATTTTTGTATAAATAATGTCTTTATCGGATGACAAACATCCCAGAAGGAGTTAATTAACCAAGAAATACTGACGATCTAAATCTTTTGCAGTAAAAACACTATTTTATCTTTACTGGGTATCAATTATTAATTTAAGAAAAAGTAAAAAAAACATGCGGACGTATGATGCACGTATGCCTATGGACGTATATTCTTATTATCATTTTGTTTATTTTCATTATCTATAATTTAGTTATTTTTAAAAATGAAGCTAAATAAACTATTACTAATAGCGAACCAAAAGATTGAAAACAACATATAATATTATATATGGATATAAATAATATAATATTTCTTGATTAACAATATGCATATTTATATATATATATTTGTGGAGCATTTTGGGCGGTTCACGGCAGTTTCATAGGGGAAAAAATGAATGAAGTTAACAGTGAATCACAGTCTTTTGATAAAATAATTTGCCACTTAAAAGATATTCGATAACAGCTCATAGATATACAGATCTAGAAATTTGGAAAGTAATAAACTATTCACTCTGCGTGTAAAGTGTCGTATGTGTGCTCAATCTCAATACATTTTTTAAATTTTGATTCTATTCAATCTGCGTATTTTGAATTTTAAAAATCTAACGTCTTCGATGGGCTAAGCATCCGGCTCATATTTAAAAGTCATCATTTAACATATCATAAACCAGATTGAGTAATGGTAGTCTGCGAAGCCATTGGCTTGATAAGACTGGCGCAGAACAGACGGAAATAGAGGGAATTCCTCGAGGCGGCTGAGGCCCGCCCAAAGCCACACCAACTGTTTATCTTAATTTTTTTTATCATGCTTACAATTGTTTTAAAATCATATTCAGGAGTAGGCCGGGAGATTAAATTAATAAAAACTTTATATTCTCAGGTTGTACTAGTACCGTTTCATCTATTGGTGTTTTAAAATTATTTTATACTTTATACGTGATATGTTGTTAACCTTTACCATATCCGTACGCAGCCGCCATGCTGTCAATTCGTGTTACCGTAAGAGATTAAAGTTTTTTAGCCTCTAAAATGTGAGAAAACGGTTTTATAAGTTGAAGTGACTTTAAAATTGTTAATGACAAAAATTTACTCTAAATATTGAGTAATAAGAAAAAAAGGATTAATACAATAATATAATTCGGGGCATTCATCAAGTCCTGTAGAAACTTCCTACATATCTCTCTTCATTTAATTAGTTAGAAATAAACCCAATAACATTAGTATGTTTGATATTCTTTTGACTATGACTATGAAATTAATGTGTGATCTCTTTCTGTCTTACCACAAGTAATATTTTTGCTAACGTATTAATTTTACAATGGATTGAATTGAAAATAAAATAATTTTGTCGGATTCGCTTTACATAATTGGTTTTATACTATTTATTTCTAAGCGAAAATGTTTTTCTTTGTATTTAATTAAAATATTAATATTATGTTGCGTGAATTTACCGAAATATTGGGGCGCTAAACCTGTGTTACCGCATGGTTTGGGAAGGGTTAATGTGTTATAATGTTCTGTTGATATGCAAGATCCTTTTGAAATTCCTTCTGAAATACTTAATTTATTGCAGATGCGTATAATAAAAAAACCCCGATTAATTAAAGATATAAAAAAATAACCCAGACACGAGGTGAGCCTCTTGTCAATTATTGGTTCATATTGGCAGCCCGCCCCAGAATATAAAGCACCGTTAACCTTAATTCCAGCAATCACTTTTTACACAAAATCTTTACCTGTTATTCCATCAATTAATTAAAATGGTTAAATCATTTTGCATCATTGTTAACCTTAGATATTTCTGCACACATTCCTATCACACTTTGAGCAGCTGGTGGTTGTTGATAGTGTTGGAAACAATAAATGATGGTAATAAAATAACATTATCGTCATTTACATCCCCTAATCCTAGGAGAGTCGCTTCCATCATACGCCATTTCAGTTGCCAAGAAGCTATACTCGATAATCGTTCCTCTGGCATTTGCGAGACGTGTCCAAACCGCCTTAACCATGTCAAGAAATATTGTATATTAATAATGTAATGTATAATGAATGAGATTAAGTCAAGAATAAAATATGATTGTGGTATATAAAGTGGTATTAACACTTGCGCACATAAATAAATAATTTAATTTAAATAAAAAAACGAGAGCATATAATACAGTGAAATATTTTAATGTTTCTATTTTTTTCCAATTTATTAAAGAGACCGTGACGTCAGCAATCGTTAATAACGAGACACAATTTATTTAAAAGAAAATATTATTAATTTCTTATCATTTTAATTCAACATATCGATTTATTAATTTCGGAACAGCCCAATATTTTGTATTACCTAATGTTTTTCATCAGTATGACAAAAGTCTTACATACGCCAGCGGCACATCGCGCGACAATTTTCGCCGGTCAAAAAAACCATTTAAAAATATACGTGTTACGAAACACGAAGCGGTACAAACACACAACACCGCTGTGCGTCGGTGACGTCACACCACGCGGTCATGTGGCCGTTACAAAGGTCAGCCCCGCGGGATGGTGCTGACGAAACGTCGATACCAGTTCCGAACTTATCAATAATTAATTCTTTGTGGGATTTGCTAAAAAAAATGTTGAAATTTCCCGCAATGAAACGAGATATACAAAAAAAAAAAAAAATACATCCAGTAGTAAACTTATTTTATTTTCCGATATCCGATAGCAAAAACGAGAATCGACAGTTAAATATGGCGGACTTTTCACAGCTGTTTCAAAAGTCATCGGACACATTGATACTTTGAATGTTGCAGTATAGGACAATTAATCATTCAATATCCCGCTATTTTAGTGATGAGTGTTCGTCTGATGATGATGATCTCATTGTTTAATATACATTAGCACATAATACGAAAATATTTCACCACCAAAGTGACAGATTTTGAACGCATAGGCGAAAAAATCCATAAATAATGAATAAAATAAAGCACATTTCATGATTATTTGTCGCGTCTATATCTATGATTTGACAGTAGTAAATTGGACGTTCAAAAAACCTGCAAACGATTTTAACCATGGGTGTTTTCGCGGATGACGCAGCCTTTGTGGCACATTCTGAACAAGATCTTCAACACCTTGTGGAACAATTTTCTTGGGCCTATGATCTTTTTGTCTTCGTGAAAGGTGGCTCCTGGGGAAAAATACAGATTGGCCAAAATACCAGATATAATGATGGCTCTCAATTTTGCTATTCTTCTTAACCTTTTAAATGCCATTCTTTGACGCGGATTAACTTGACCAATAAGCTACTATCTACTCTACAATACAATACTATTTCGACAAGACTGAATTCGTTGCCGAACCTGTGAAGTCTTTGTATCGGTGAGTTGTATTGGTAATATAATATATAAATTGTTTTTTAAACATTTACATTAAACGAGCTTCGAGTAAAAACACGGTACGAAACTATATCAGTCAAATCATGGACGTCCAGTCCAGCTTGCCGTTTATTATTTTGTACAAAAACATTAAATGACGATGTTGTCATAAAAATGTGATTATAGTCACAGTGTTTAATCACTGATATCATCCAATATCAATCACACTTATACTAGTGATCGTTATCACTAATCGGAGCGGTTAAAAATATAATCATATACAAATAACTAATAAAAAGATATGTGTTTTGAAATTGCGTAATTAGGGTGTGTATTCATATTTTCGCGATAACAATATTTGTCACCAAATTATCTGTCACACCGTAATCTGTAATCTTGAAATGGATTAATTATCAAATTAACTTATTGATTGATTTTAAAATGTACATTTTTTAAAATGTGAAATTAACATTGAAAAGTGATATAAATATTACATCGATTAAAGTCGGTCACGTAGACGAAGATGCGTTACGTAAATTATATACATCGGTCACTGGTTCTGTTCCCACACTTGTGTCAGACTCTGCACTAGATGTTGTCGAAAAATCAAATCGATATTTTTCGAGCGAGCGAGCTATAAAATTGCACATTGCCAGCCGGGACGAAGTAACTCAGGACCGGGATGCGCGGAGAACAGTCGTGAAGTCGGCCTTGGATGTTGACGGTCGGTGTCACCGACAGAAATAATGTGAGGGGAATGATCAAGAATAACGTAAAAAATATGAATAACAAAATTCTTTGAAAGTATTTCATTGCATCATTAATTAATTGTCGACAGGCAACGAAAAACGTGAAATCATTGGAGCAGTGTTCTTGTTATATAAAGAATTCTTTCGGGTATGGGTGATACGATGGACCTCGTTAGGTAGGTAGTTCGGCTGGACTGTGTGCTATCTACCTACTACATGCCTACCTCTCTATTCATCAGTGGCGATCGGTGACTTTTTGTAGAAGGGGATGCTGGATAATAAGTTTATGCCTACTATCAAATATACAAATATAACATATAATCGAAGGATATTCAATGTTTAAATAATTGAGCTTCAAATATTCAAGCCAAACTGTCAAAAATGCCGCACACAAACAAATTCCTCAAAACAATCCGCTCGCTTCGTAATATGTCTGCTATTCTGTGCATTGTGCCCATAAGCATTAAAGTCGTTTTTTGTACGTTGGATGCTGTTAACGAATGCGTATACAGTATTCGAAGAGCTTGACAGGCGGAACACTTTAAAATTTTGTGGATACGGAACGAATGATAGAATCCACTGTTGCTGGTGTCTGTGTGTTTACGCGATTTATAGATGTTAAAAAGTTGAGAATGGAGGTATATATGTATTTTGACTCGCTCCGTGCGCGCGTCATGTCGTAGTGTACAAATTTATTTGCAGCGGTGCTGTTTTCGGCAGGAAACAAACAGTCCAAAGTTTTTTGACTCTAGAACACAAGGGATTCGGAGCATCCAAAGCATGTATGAAGCGACCGCGCCTGCTATTCATACCTAGTATTTTGTAACTCCGTTAGTCTGACTCGTCCACTGTCCTTCTTCTGGGAGTGTTTTTTGATGACTCGATCCCCGAGTGTCTGCGTCTGCCTTGAACTACTGTACCTTCACTGACCGTGTTTGTTTGACTCTTATATTTGTACTTCTCTGTCTTAAGCCGGATCTTATGTAATGACATATTACTTTATTATGTCATCAATCAAAATTAACTATGTTTTCGTATAGATTTATGTTTATAATAAGCTTTATACATATAATTAAAGACAGCACTTAAGATACGCTGGAAGGTCTACATTTTTAACTTAGGCAAAATTGTTAATAATCCCATTTTTTCCTATACTGAACGATATATTGCTTTAAAGTCACGTAGTTTTATTAGCTTTGATGAGCGGGACCGACAGGAGAGCCCCAGCTTTTAAACCGGTCCCGGGTAAGGGTGGGTGGGTGACAATGATATAATATACATATATTTTAAGTCCATTTTCATTCCAATCTGTTTCAACTCAGATCGCTGGGATTTAAAATAATAGAAAATATCTATATTTGTCTATTTGCCAAACAGTGTCGGAGCATTCAAGTAGGCGATTGCATCATCGACTATTTATTAGCGGGTTAACGACTACCGTGAAACATAACGTACGCACAACGTAACATCTGCGGAAAATACTTCACCAATAATGCCCACTACTCGAACCGAGTGCTAAGACTTTGAACAACTCCTCCATCGTGCGACGCTTGGATTACTACGACAACAATAAGCAACTGCTGACAGCCATAATAAATTTATAAAATTACAGGTTGTGGACTTCTGAATGCCTCTGTCATGGCTAATGACGGGACCCACTGCTAACCTAGGACCGTTTATAAACAAAAGCTCACGTATTGGTTCTACACATTGGCATTTTTTAAAGCTAAACAGGCGACCGTACAACGCGACTCAGCTCGTAAGCAATCAAGCAACGACGCACGGCCGCCAACCAAAACATTCCTCATTACACCTATGACTACATATAAAAATCTTTATTGTGTAAAATATACAATGCACGGAATAATAATAATACAATAAAGATATAGTAATAATACACAGAAGCTGGGGACAGAGCAGCAACTGGGGGAATATACACTTTTTCCTTAATAATACATGTTGTATCAATATGTCCAAAATTTAATAAAAATGAATTGATAATTCTGGCGTCTGCAGTCGGTTTACTCAAAGGTATTTGAGATTCCGTAAAAATAATGTAGATGGCTTTCAAATAATGGAACGACAGGTGTATTCATTTGAAAAAAATGTAACATATAGGTTCGAAAATTTGTCATGAAAAATACTGGCGTTACGACACAATTGGTAGTGTACATCCCCGGATTGGAAATAGAGATTCAGGTTCGAATCCCGGTGACGCAAAAACAATATTTTTCGACAAAATTGATTTTATATGTATATATTTATAATTAATACATTAATTTAGTATTTAGAATACACACTATCCGAGCACCACTGCCGGCAGATATAGAACATCATAGCTGTGAGGGCAGACTACGATAACTGTGACAATAGTGACAGAATATCATGGCTGAGGCGATGGTCTGGCCAGTCTACTGCAGAACTGCACCGGGCCGCAGTGAACAAAGTGACGATAGCCAACGTCCGTTAAAAGGATAGGGTACAAGAAGAAGAAGAAGATTCACCGATCGTCTGAATGAACGGGTCATCTTCACGTCTAGAAGGCGTACATCTTCAACGTTTCGTTTTGTAAGGGGCCCCCGCATGTAGACGCAAGTAACATGCTACCGTACGATGTTGCACATTTAACCAAGGCACAAACTTTATTATGATTATTTATTGTCTATAAAAACAAAAATCATAACGAAAGTGAAACAATAATTTAACCAGTTAACGTGTTTTTTTCTGAAATCACACTGTACTTTAAACAGTGAGGACAATTTAATAAATACTTATTTCTCTAGTGCAGAAAAAAGTTGAAAATAAGAATATAAAAATATAAACAGAGGAAATATTCCAAGAGAACACATATTGGAAATATTCCAAGGGAAAGGTAAAGGAAAATGCGATAGGGAATAAAATCCGTGTGATAAAAATAAAATGAAGGCCATTAAGGTTTATGTATAGAATTTAGATTTAACTGGAGTATTATTTAAAAGTAAGCTGGAAATAATAATAACATAAATAAATCAACGCGGCAGTATTATAATAAAACCCACTTCAGTATTATTCAAACGACACGCATTTAATGACGGCGCGAATAAAAGGCATCAAATAAGGCGGTTTGATAAAGTTTAAAATGAAAATTTCAGAAAGGATCGAAGAAGCACCCAACCTTGCAGGTGCGTTACGTTATAATATATCGCATTGTACACAACACATCATATAACGCCGGTCAACAAATATCTCAAGCGGCCATGTGACCGCGAGCGCCTGTTGGCATGGAGAAATATTCGAGCAGCGCGTGACGTCAGGACACACCTCCGCCCCACCCCCCGCGGCGGCAACGTGACCAGCGGGCACGGGCGGGAAAATTCTAAATAAGAACACAACACTGAACATTCACATCAACGTCACGCCGTATGCCGCGATGGCGCGTGTACACAGATGAGACTTTGATCGAGATTTGGCGGTAAAGGTTGGTTCTTTATCTCTGCCCACAAAATATAATAGATAATGTATGACAGCTCGCTTCACACTCATCTTGCGTGTACTGAAGATAAAAAGAAAAGAACGGATAGAAAATCTCTTGGAGAATTGTCGTCGTTTTGGGGTTTTTATATACTATATATTTGTCTCGGTTAACATCAACACTTTTTGTTTTAAGGGAAGATTTTTAGGCTAGTTTAAACAGTTTTCATGAGTTCATTGAACTAGCTGGTTAATAAAGCGTGTTTTTGTTAGAGGTTTGTTTTTCGAATTGGCAACACTTTTTTCGGCGACAGCTGATTTGTGCTCAGTTTGGTTTGCCGTTTCACTATGAATAGACTTACGCTAGAACAACGCTTGCAAATTGTGCAAATTTATTTCGAAAAGTTCAGTTCGCGAAACTTACCGTCCATTTTCCATTCGAACGAGTGATTCGATAACTATGGATCGTTTTCGCACCGCGCATACTGATACTTGATAATACACATCAATAGAGACTATGTGCAGTGCGCACCGAAGAAGCTGTTGCTGCAGTGGAGCGTAGTATTGAAGAAAACGCGAATGAGTGGATTCCCCATCGTGCACAACAATTTTTCGACTTTCTCGTTCCCCAATTGAATGGCATTAATGTGGAAGAGCTGCGGTTTCAACAAGACGACGCAACATCCCACACAGCCCGCGCCACAATCAATTTCGCGTAATGGAACTGTGAATTGGCCTCCAAGATCGTGTGATTTTTTCTGCGCCGATAAACCGGATACGATAGACGACTTGGAAGCCAACATTCGTCATGTTATTGCCGATATACGTCCCCAGCTGCTCCAAAAAGTAGCCGAAAATTGGACTTCCAAATTGCGCTTTATTCGAGCCAGCCGCGGCGCCCATATGCGCGAAATTATATTTAAGCACTAATGGTATAAAATTAACTTTCCAATAAAGCCAATACCGTGGCCATTATCACGATTTTTATTTCATTTTTAATTCTATACCTCTAAAAAAAATACCCTTTATAAACACCAACCCTTCTATGCTGGGACATGGTATCTCAAAAGGGACTAAATGTAAACGTGTTCATCGACCCAACATACAAGGGTGAGCTGGAGGGGGGCTCGAAAGAACTCGCTCGAACTCCTTGTTAAATTTGTTTGGACCGGCGAGCCCCTCGTTAAAATAAAAAAATATATATTCTCAGATCAAATGAGTACCTGAGTGCGATTTCTATAGATGTTTTAAATGTATAATGAAACATAAGACCTTGTTGCCTTTTGTATTTTCTCGTAAAACATATTTATTTCGCAGTAAAAGAGATCTAGCCGTTTTTTTGTGTACAGTCTAACAATTCCTAAAAATGCTGATGTTTGATATATATTACTTCCAGACGTAGTCAGATGTTCAACGCAACATTTTTGTGAAAGATTATCCTTCATACTTCTCACACGTGCACATTTTTTCCCGCTACCGTAATTGTGCACAGTTTGGAGGACAGTTCCTAATATTTGTTACTTTATATCATCATTTACTGCGGAAAACTTCAGATTCAATCCGGTGTTCTGTTTTGAAACATGGAATTGGACCGAATACCTATTTCTGCGTCAATCTTCATTGGAACTCTTCACTCTTGCAATCGAATGTAGGTAAGTACATTTTTCAGCTATTGATATTAATTATTTAACGGTATATTGCGCATTGTTACGTAATATAAGTATATTAAGTAATATTGAATTCGCCTCTTCCCCGGAACACCGCGAATAGCTCTGAGATTAAGCGAGCCCCTTTTAACGTATTGTCAATCCACAGCTGCTGCTAACGCGTTACTCCAAAAAGAAAGGAAAACAATAAGAATATGTATTAAATGAAGCTTGTATAATTAGTATAACACGTATACTGATAAATGTGTGTAAATTTATTCGTTTTACATTTGGTGCGTTGAAGACGCTACACGAGCTGGAGCTGCCGGCGGTGGTGGCGGTGGCAGATGCCAGGTGGAGTGTTGGCCGCTCACCAGGGCCGCCGGTTACATAATTACTCATTTTTGTAAAGTACACAAAAAGAATATCCGTCACATCGGGAGACGAACCGACAGTCGGCGGTCAGCGCGTTCTTAAATAGATCGGGCGGCTCTCCTCACCTCGCTCTTCTCAATTTTACATAATGCCCGGCCCGACCGCACCGATTACTCCCCAGCTTTCCGACGCGGAGAAGACAACCGAATTATGTAACCGCGCGTATGGCACGTCAAAATGTAACTTTATCAAAAACCTCACTAAAAACATAGTCACTTAGCCTTATTCGGGGTCTAATAGACGTATGCAGCGGTATGTACCAGCAAGGAAGATTTTGAATATGAAGACTTGGCGGCTTGAATTAATTATGTTTATTGAGTTTTAAGCGTATAAATAACCAATTTCACGAATATGTATTGAAAACAAGCAGACCTTCATTTCTCTTTCGTCGAGTCAAACACAATGTAATTGAAAACGGCTCTGGCTGTCTTTATACAAGAATATCTCCAGATTCCAATTCCCACGCAATAAATTTAAGTAGCAAATATCAAGTGAAATTTCAATACAAGTCCGTTTATAAAGGATAGCAAAGTACAATAATATTCGGTTGTGTCGTCTTAAAGAACAGCATTTTATAACATTGGTCAGTACATTAACAATAGATAACAATTCAAGATCAGATTCGTGGAAGGAAGGCTCCCGCATAATGAAGTTAATAATTGACTCGTGTTAATCATGTTAACCTTTAAAACTACGTATTTCGAAATTTATTTATTTGTTACGATCCTTTGTGGGTTTTTTCATAAACAATAATATATTTTTATTTAAATAACTTAAGTATAATTCAAATATAAATATTTCTTCAATTCAGTATGCTCCTGCAACGAAATTCAACTTGTTACCGAGCCGATGCATCCGTGTTATTGGAGACTTTACGGCAAAGTTATTTCTACGGGCGCCCACAGAGAACACTTCATTCAGTCTCGTTTGAGTTGGTTTATACTTTATACGAATTCATTTGTGTTAATTCGAGGCAGTCCAACATTATGTTGATAACTTTGTATATAAATACTATATCGCTCACATATTTTCAGTTTCAGTTGTAGTGTGTTGAGTGTTCAAGTGGAGTAGACTCATTAAATAATAATAATAACTTATAATTTCTATTGGAATATGCAATTTAAAATTGATAAATCTTAAAAATTTATGTTAAACTCTTTCTATTTTTATATTATCTGAGCCATAGTAGGGAGGCCACAGAGTCGAGTTATATTTCAGAGGACTTCTTCTGTTGTTAGAGAGCGGAGTCAGTTGATCGCCTTGTTGCAAATTTCGTTATAATGTTAAATAAATGTCAATTTTTGTTCAAATCCCGCATAACTGAGACTATTTAGATATATACTTTACATTTTTCTATATTAAGATATAGCACAGCACCACATATAGGTTATTTTGCAAAGTAATACATAGTCATTTATGTCAGGCATTGCTTTATACATTTTGAAATCATCTGCAAACAATAGAATATGAACTTTATTAAAAATGTCGTTTATGAATAGTAAGCATGAAACAGGTCCAAGGTGGAAGCCTTGTGGTATCCCACTGGATGCTTCAAACTGAAAAGATTTATAATTATGCATTTTAACGTAAAGTTTTCTAGAAGTTAGGTAGCTTTCGATCCATTTTAAGGTGTTATTGGTTATTCCCAGAGCGTATAATTTTTTTAATTAATTAACACATTAATGTTTTACAATACATCATTGCTTCAGTCTGTCTGCTATTTTATTTTTTGTATTCAATATATGATTTGGAATCAGTAAAATATTTCAATTAATTGAAATTATCGTATAACTATGATTTAATGCTAGTATTTCTGACATAGTTGACAGTAGGCACGTGCAGATCGAAAATTTTTAATAAAGGGTGTCCAACAAGAGCGGAAAATTTAAATTGGGCGCCATTTATGCTCTCGTACTTTGACAGTCAAAGCATTATGACAGTTCGATATTAGACAGTCCATTATAAAAAATGGATCGCTATTCTTTACAACGCATCTTATTGTTAAATATTATTTCAAAAATGGTGAAAAACTGGCTTCCACGATTCGCAAATTGTGTCCAATTTTTGGTAATCAAAATGTTCCAAGTGCACCAACTGTGAAGGCTGGGTCGATTACCGATGTCAGACCATCGACACGTGTTCGTCCAGATCGTTCAGCAGAAAACATCACGGCTGTTCGCCAGAATGTGGCCGAGAGCCCGGGAATGTCCATTCGGCATCGTGCTCAAGAATGAAAGATTTCAAGATTCACTATGCGGTGTATTCTCACGAAAGATTAGCGTCTTCGTGCCTACAAAATCCAACTGACTCGACAACTCGAGCCTACAGACCATACACGGCGAAGAGAGTTCGTCATCGTGTAGTCTTCCGTTTGGGCGACCAGAATTGGCCGCCTAGATCGTGCGATTTACTTTCTCTGGGGTTCTTGAAGTCAAAAGTTTAAGCCTTGAAGAAAGAAATCCAGTCACAGTTATGCCAAATCGTGATTGAATATTTCGTTAAAAGATAGCAAAGCCGAGGGAGGGCATTTATCAGATGTGTTGTTCCATACATAATTCCACATTTATGATTAAATTTTAAATTTTCCGCTCTTGTTGGGACACCTTTATGTATCTACCCCTAAGTGTGTTACACCGATAAACTTTAAAGCTGCTCGTAGATTATTTGTACAAAAAAGAGTATAAACATTACTTTTTGTTTTATTAGACTTATTTGTCTCAGTAATATCTGCAGTCTCCTGTTGCATCTCAATTGATACAATTGTTTCAGGAGCGTATTCCTTTGTTGAATTTAATGTAAACAATCCACCGCTTAGTTTAGTTAGTTTGTTTTATCAGATTAATTCAAAAATTCTAACATTAAACATATAAATCGCGTAGTCGCATTTCCTTCGCATACAAAAAAAAAACGCAATTTTTGCGAGGCAGAGTATGATGGAAACGAGGCGAGAATAAATCTCCGATCGTGAGATTCAAAAATAGAATAGTTACTTACCGTAGACAGTCACAAACTGGTCCAAATAATTGGAGTACTGTTACACAATTACGAGAGCCGGTGCAACATCGTAGAAATCGGGTAGTAAACTATAAAGAGATTATTTTGTATTGAAAAGTGTGAGATATTTACTTGAAACCAAATCTGTATAGAAAGACTGAAATCGCTGAAACGTGATAATTGAGTATAAATCTTTTCATTATTGAAAAGATTTACTTTTTGTATTAACAATTTTGAGACATTTATTTCAAACATGATTTACGCGGAAAGGTCGAGAACGTCGGAACGTGAAAATTAAGTAAATGTTTCAACGGTGACAAATAATGATTACAAAGAGATCATTCGAGACGTTTACTAAAAATAGAATCTATATAGAATGATTAACGTAAAAATTAAGTAAATGTTTCAACGGTGACAAATAATGATTACAAAGAGATCATTCGAGACGTTTACTAAAAATAGAATCTATATAGAATGATTAACGTAAAAATTAAGTAAATGTTTCATCAGTGACAAATAATGATTACAAAGTGATCATTCGAGACGTTTACTAAAAATAGAATCTATATAGAATGATTAACGTAAAAATTAAGTAAATGTTTCAACGGTGACAAATAATGATTACAAAGAGATCATTCGAGACGTTTACTAAAAATAGAATCTATATAGAATGATTAACGTAAAAATTAAGTAAATGTTTCATCAGTGACAAATAATGATTACAAAGTGATCATTCGAGACGTTTACTAAAAATAGAACGTAAAAAATATAACGTAAAAATTAAGTAAATCTTTTCGACGATGATAATACTGACTAGAAAGAGATCGAATGTAATTTGTATGAAAACTGTGAGATATCAAATGAGATAGGAAAATGTGTCGTTTATTTTATTTATCAATTCTCGTGTTACACAAATCATCGTACAGTAGTAAACCATAAATAATGGAGTTTGTATATTAAGACAATAATTCATTATACAGCTGCGAGTTTAATAACGAGGCTGTTATCTAGATGACAAACAATGATTATCGCCACTCGTCAAACACAGTCGTAAATCACTCGATCTAGTCACGTAAAAAAATATAATAATTCCAGATCTGCGTGTGTAATAGAAAATTTATACGAGATAAAACTTAATACGAAATTCGTGTAAACAAAGCTCATTATTCGCTGAAAACTGACAATTTAACCTTTTGTAATTGACACGATCACTCCGAACACACTTGAGTTAGGTGTGCGACGTTTAGACTTCTCACGATAACGCTAAAAAAATAAACAAATAAGCCGGCAGGTTATTTAATTTGAGTAGAAAATGTTTCTTTAAGGATATAAGCGACTTGAAAGTTTCCTTTTTTTGTTTTCTGTTACGCAGGATGTGACACCCCTAGTGCGCAATATTTTAGGGTTAGATAGGTATTAAAAATATTCATCGAAAACGTTCAAGCTGCGCGTGCGCGTGTGCCTAATCTCAACCGCGTCATAGTTTATAAAAGTCAAGTTCAAATTATATATTGAATACAAAAAATAAAGTCATCGAACTTCGAGCGGCCATACTAGTTTTTTAATGGATGATTTGGGGCCCGAAGTAAAGATATAGAATAGTAATGGGTTAATTTCGAAAAACATTTATTTTGAAGTACTCGTAGCTTAACATGATTTTGTAAAATCTGGTTTAATATCTCGAGTTCCAGTGTACCAAAGATAACTCTGTTTACAAAACAATATATTAAGACATTTTAAAAAAAAGAAATTCATTCATAATGAATGGATCTTTCATAATAAAATTGCATTCGATATTCCCATGTAGTCGATAGTCTACCTTCTGGTTTTAAGATTTAGTTTATTACTGAAGATGACGCATCAAGCGCCGAAAAAAGTTAAAATTTTTGATTGAAGTGTTGTGTGAAGTAAACAACGTTGTGATTTATTTCAATAATAAATTATTTTTTTTAAAAAGTTAATTACAATGGACTTCCACAAAGTTAATTACGAAAATTTGGAAATAATAATGAAATTTTACACTAAATTGATTTCGCAGACGGCAAAAATGTAAATCGTGAACTGTGACGTCTTAAAGGTACATTTTTCAAATAGAACATAAGTCCATTTCTATGGTCGGCCATCTGAAAATTTGCAATTCCGCTGTACTGTGGGTAGGTTAATCACTTTAACTGCGAAATTGTCCTGTCACAACTGTCCTCCTAGGACGGGTTTTAAATACCAATTATTTAAATATGCATATTATAATATACAGTTGCAATGCTGCGTCAGTGTCTGTCCCGCGCTGGTCCATTCGATGTTCAAGGGCACGTGGCGCGGTCCGGTTTATGTTGGTGGAATATGTAGTCCTCGAACTCGAATAATAATCTAAGTCGACAAGTAAAGCTATAAGATATAGAAAAACGGCGACACTGATGTTTTAGAGTGGAAAATATTGATATATACATAAATATATAATAAAAAAATAATAAAAAGACATCAGACGATCCAATGTATTGTATCACCCCTGCATAAAACATTTTAAGTACGGCAATTCGTACAATTTTGTAAAAAATAAACCGGTATACATTTTATTGATTTGCACTTTATTCTTTACAACCGACTATACCCCCTCCTAAATTCCTACAGTTCACTATACCTACAAAACAAATTACTCTTGTACAATGCAATCATCCATCCTATACTCACATACGCGAGCCCCATTTGAGGTTCAAGTAACACAAAAATTTTAGAAGTCAAACAAAACTACATCCTCAGGAGAATCACAAACTCACCCTGGTTTGTCAGAAACACAATCATTCACAGAGACTCTAACATACCCTCACTTAAACGGCACATACGCGATTTATCGTCGAAATTAATTTCCATCCCAAACCCTTCTATAAACTTCCTCGGCCTGTATGATCCCTCATCTGATCCTCACCATATACGTCCCATTTCACTTCTTTACCCTGTTCTTGAAAAACTTTCACAAAAAATATAAAAATTTGTAAAAAATTCAACAAAATCAAACAAAAAAAAAAAGAATTAACAAAATATAAAATAAAATAAAAAGTACTATATAAAAAAACTTTACCCATTTTTGCTACTACTTTATTCAATTATATACAAAGTTAAAATTACCTAATTTAAAAAAAAAAATCAATTTCACCATGTTCCCGAATAGGGTCCCCCAAAAAATGCTACGCCATTGTTATTGCCTCATATGTCGCAGACAAGAGGGCTCAGCCCTTTTCCCTCTCCCTTTAACAATCAAATCAGAGAGAACGTTTTTCACAGACTACCAAATCATAAAATAATGCAAATTCCTTGTTTCAATATTTGCATTTTGGTGTCAACAACATGATCATTTTGGTACCGCTTACGCAATCACATAGCTCCGAGACTTTTTTTTAAATATGTGACTCGATTGGAACGAAAATTTAAACGCTGGCAATATAATATGCATTAATGTAAAAAATACGTCATATTTAATTTTCGAAGAGTAAATACTTTTACTGTTGCATAAATGTGTCAATCTATCAGATTTATGTTTCCACAAATAATGCGTGTAGAATGCCCCTCGTCCCGCAACTAATGTTCCGAATCCCTCTCCAATATGTACACTTTATTTCATGTCTGTTAATTCACTGGTGTGTGATTTTATTTAATATTTTAAGCATGCCATTTCATCCCTTGAATACTAATAATTATTTTATATAACGATATAAGCACAATGCTGGATTTACGATTGCACTGCATGTGACAACTTGACACGTGACAACAGATTTAACTTCAAATGTAACGCACGCACCTAACAAATTTCAACAGGATGCCAGCCGTTAAACACATTCAAAGCCGTTAAACACGTACGTTCAAAGTTGGGCTTTAACCCATTGACATTCGACAAATTAAAGGTCAATTAGAAGATGATGAGATTTATTTACAAAGAACGTGATATTGTAATCTAAAGCATAACAAATAGTGAAAAAAAAAACACGTTTCACGTCTCAGACACATGCGTCATATTTTTTTCTCATAACCAATAATTTTTGCAACTGGATAACGGGACTTCTACTGATTTTTGCAACTGGACATCGGGACATCTACTAATTTTTGCAACTGGATAACGGGACATCTACTGATTTTTGCAACTGGATAACGGGACATCTACTAATTTTTGCAACTGGATGACGGGACATCTACCGATTTTTGCAACTGGATATCGGGACATCTACTGATTTTTGCAACTGGATAACGGGACATCTACTAGTTTTTGCAACTGTGCTTTTTCGCTCGTTCACAATTTATTCATTAGAGAAAATACCCTTTCTACGGGTGCATTAGTGCCGAGCAGAAATACATTGTATCCAATAATTACACGAAAGTTATTATATGTATACGTATAATTCAAATTATTATTAGTGTGAAAGTGTGTGAACGGTTCCACCCGACTACTTTCGGTTGAAACATTCCCAGTGTTAGAAATAAGTTAATATTCATCAAATACTCGGTTACAATTAATAAATCCCTTTTCAATCGGTTGACTAACACGCCTCGATAAAAAACAATAATCCATCGTCAAGAAAGATGTTCGACCTGTACTCGCGACCGAGGAGCGAGCGAACTAGCAGACTTCTGACCGACTTAGATGCATACGCGAGGTCCAGAATCAAAAGCAGACATGTCCATTTCACCTTATCTCGGGTAAAATGCAAAAAAACCATTGTACCATAGCCGTCACATTTGGAATCATATTGAACATGACCAAATATTGTCATCTTATTGGCTGAAAACATATTTGTCTGGGTTTGAATTAATCATCTATTGGACATGTCTGCGATTGAAGTAACAAGTAACTTTTAAATGCGTTTTTATACAAAATTCGGCAATATTTGTCAAATTTCAATAGACTAGACATTCATTTGCTTTATATTTGTACAAACCTAACTCAAAAACCATAAAAATTGGATATGTCTGATTTTGATTATATACCTTACGTATGCGTGTGACGTATTACACATGCCGTCATCGCCGCACTACTAGGCGCTACGGTCGTATTTTTTTTATTTTTCGCTTCTTTTTTTGAAATTGTTACCGTGGGTTGTTCTCTTTCTGAAAACGGGACATTTTGGTGTCTCGAAGCTGTGCTTGGGGACAACGGGATAGGCTGTTTCAAAATAGGTATACATACATATATAATTGTTATTATATCCTGCGTATACAAAAAAATAATGTTAAAAATTTCTTCGGTGTCGGGAAATGTGCTTGTTCCGAATAAATATGGCGGATGTTCTGAATCTTCCTTCCTGCCTGCTCCCCGTCCGTGACACCTAATCTAATCTCAACAAATTGGTCTGGAACCCAAATTGAAAATGAACATACATTACGGTCAGCTGTCAACTGTCAGCGCTGACTACCTGGCGCCAGGCGTCTGATGAGCCAGCGATGCGGAACAATCACCGGGCTTTAATAAAAATAAAATTTACAAAAATGGCGTCATTTCAAAAATTGTTCATCGATTTTTTACGACTTTGCGTTGTAATAATGGCAGTCACTTTGCGGTGCAACATTTTTTTTTTTAATAATCAGATTATCAACATGTCGTTAACCTTTTAACTGTCAACTCCATTTGAAATGGAAGACACCGCATGCTTTATCGATATATCTATCAAAAGTTGGTACCTGTCGTCCATAGATGGTAAAACGGTTTAAAACTATGATTTTAATCCCTGCGTGTTAACACGCTTATAGCTTAGCGTTTGCAAGGTTTGGCGTGTTAACGCGCTCATGGCATTAAAAAGATTAATTACCATTAGGTACCATGTAAGTCAATTAGGGGAATATCATTTTACAGAATACACTTTTTTTGGTGGTTGAGAAATTAGAAACACTAAAAAAAATAAGCGTTATGTTACAGATAATAAAAACTATGGCATATGTTACAAGGTCAACGAATGGCCATTATTCGCTTTTAAACTGAACTCAAGAATTGGCGACTACCTTAGCAGCTACATTAGTGTCGCAGGCACCATATATATTCATGAAACGCACCGCGAGTGTAAAATAAAATCACTGGGGCATTTTCCTCGTTACAGCCGTGATGTCGTTATAACCAAGTTCGTTTGTATAACGCAGCGTTATGGTTTCGCCGAGAGTGAACTTTGTTACAGTCCAAGACATCCAGGTGGCCAGGTAGTCGGCAGGAAAACATTACATAGGAATATAATCCGTTGTATGGATGCTCTGATGCGCCAATACCGACACCTCTGGCAGTTCGGCTAATCACGTTATACAATATAAAAAAAACTGCACGAATAGTTTCCCTTCAAAATGTAAGAAATTTTGCAGTAAATCATTTTTATATTTTAGGATTATTTCTCACTGACAGGAACTGGGAGGAATCCCGGTGGGCCGATAGGCTCGTTATTATTATTGTACGCGCAGAGAGCAATACGTAACTATCTAAGACCGAGTAAAAATAAATAAAAATTGTAGAAGAGACCAGTTTTAATTTAGAAAGAATTGTATTAGTGTGTGTAACACAGCCAGTTTAAAAAACAAATAATGCTTTTTAAAAAAAATATTAAATAAATACATGGTGTAGGAAAACTCGAAGGAAATAAAATACAGCATTTTTTACGATTTTTACGATATTATATATTTTCCGTCGCCGTGTACGTGATAGAAATAGGGTTTAAGTATATTTATGTACAGAGAAAAAATGGTTTATTAGAACGAATAATGCTTTAAGGAATATATTGCTTTTATAGTGCAAGTACGTATTTATATACTGTAACGTTATAAGTACGTTCGTATAATTGAATTATTTAAAATCATCTAAATAAATTCGGTTGGGAAGAATTTTTAAAATAATGGCAACATTCTCGCGCGTGCGCAATCGTCGCGCAAGCGGTCGGGGGACCGGTTTCGGTTGTTGGTAATAATATAAAAATATAATATAATACATTTAAACAATTGACAGATTAAACTTTCCTAATTTACAAAATTCAAACGTTCCGTATATATTTTTTGTGGATACCGTGTTTTTAATTAATTTCAAAATATCAATTAAATAGCTGAGCGGCATCAATGTGCGTATCACACTAATACAATTGTTATTTCTAAATGTAAAGTAGGATTCTATGTATTGGTGACTAGAAGCTTTTATGTTAATATCAAGAGAGAGAAACACATTGAATATCTGATACATAATCGCAGAACTACCGATCTAATCGCATTTCAGTGAGATATTAACCCTTTAAAATGCCATGAGCGCGTTAACACGCCACACTCTGTATGACACGCCAACCTAAAAGCGTGTTAACATGCATTTTTGGACTTTGAAAACTTCCAGGGATTCTAGTCATAATTTTTAATCATTTTGTTATCTGTGGACCCCACGTTTTGATAGATAAATCGAGACCATTAAAGTCTAGTCTTACCCTATGTAGTGTCTTCCATTTCAAATAGAGTTGGCAGTTAAAAGGTTAAAGTTATAGTTGTATTTATGAAGCCTGTGAGTTTTTATAAAATCGGTTTAAAATGCTAAGACTGATATAGAAAAACCGTTTTCTTCGCATTGTGTTATTTTACGAACGTGTTATAAAAAAATACTATCTAGACAGACATAATCTATGAAACACGATATTATAATGTCAGCTGACTTGATTCGCTTCTCATATTACCTTGAATACCCCCTCCCATCTCAATTACGTAGCCCCTTATATTAATTGCTTCATTTCAGATTTGAAGTTATTGAGAAGAGACACGCAACTTCGAGCATCACTCTTTGAATGACCAAAAAAAGTACGCAGATAGTGGCGCGCAATACCAAAGAGAATCAGGATATATGGAACGGTCTCACTACTTTCCCGAAAGGGGGTGGCGCTCTCGTATCAGTTCCATTCGTCAAAGCGACCGTTATTATTTTTGCGTATACTACATTCTCGCCGATCACTGTTACGGCGGTACGTCATTATAAAAAAATATTACGAAAATCAATGTCGGAAATCAGGGGCGTAGTTACCGCCTAGGCAATCGCAGAGGGGACAAAATACTGAATAAGACCACTAAGGGCCGGTCATGTGATCAGTGGTAACTTTATATATTAGTAATAATAAGTGTTACTAAAATATACTTTTTTGTCAAAACGGCTTGTTTGATCGTCGGTAAAAAAATATTTACTTCTCGAAAATACATCCCGCAGTAAACTCATTTTATTCTCCGATATCCGATAATAAAAACGAGAATCGATAGTTAAATATGGCGGACTTTTCGCAGCTGTTCCAAAAGTCACTCGACACATTGATACTTAGAAAGTTGCAGTGCAGTACATTCAATATTCCGCTATTTTAGTGATGACAGTGCGTCCGATGATGATCTTGTTGTTTAATATACATTAGCACATAATTCGAAATAATTTCACCACCAAAGTGAAAGCGAAAAAATTCATAGACAAAGCATATTTCACGATTATTTGTCGCGCCTATAGACATCTCATCAATGACATTTGACGTTCGAACAATCCGCAAACAATTTTAACCACGGGCGTTTCGGAGTGAGAAGTTTCCATAGTAAATTGGTCACACAACCGGCCCTAAGCAAAATCAAAAAGAAGAAATATCAAACTTGCATCATTTTTATAATCAAAAAGTGACCTTCACATGTCACATGCCACTTTGACTGTATATTTTTTTCGAATAGCCTAATGATGGCATTTTATTATCTCGGACACCGGAATTTATGTTTTTTTCGTAAACAATGTAGAACTAATATGGCGCATACAGTATTGGAAAAATTAAGTCTCACTAGCAACAAAACATAAAAAGGTTTATTTAAAATTACTAATAAACAATAATAGTGATGAAGTGAATAAAATTAAGTTGAAAACCAGTTGATAAGCCACTGCACCCGACGTTATGTATTTTAGTTTAAAGAAGAAAATAGTAGGTAATCGAATCAGTTTCAAGAATTCTGTTGTGTACACAGCGGGGCCGGCCGCTGACCTTGGAGGACGCCAGCAGTCAGCAGCCAGGCCCAGCAGACACTTCCTAGCGGTGACGTAACGGACGTAACAATACCAAACACCGAGACAAGCGATAATTTGGAAAACCTGTCACCGGCGAAGGTCAACATTTGGGGAACTCGAATCACCTATACCAGGGGTCGGGCACTTTTCATAGGCATTTGTGACTCTTCAACTCCAGCTCGTATTTGATACACGTAATATTTTTCCTGCAACATATGACACAATAAGAGAACTAGCATTGTCCGTTCTCACAACCTTTGGCTCTACCTATTTATGAGAACGAGCATTATCTTCCATGAATCAAATAAAAAAAGAGTTTAGAAGCTAATTAGCCGACGATAATTTACAATTATGCCTAAAGCCGGAGCACATCCTCTGGGACTGTGTGATTATGAATGATGATCATGATTGCGGGATTAGAAGGAAATGTCACGGATCCCCTGGAACGTGACCTGTTAAGAAATTAAAGGAATCTCGGACATTTCCGGGTATTTATTAGGTGCAATCCCGCTGGGGATTGCTGGGATGGACGATGCCGGAAAGAGCAGCGGCTAGAGAGACCTAACAGACTATTACCTCGCACCTCTTGCGACCCGGACAGGGTGAATTTCTGCCTGACTGTGACCGAGTTCTGCGACTGCAACACATAAATTTGACGCCTACCCTCCCCTTTTAGGGGTGCATGATTTCTATAGCTTATCTCTGGCTGCCCTCTGAATCGAATGCGATAACGAGACTCACGTCAAATTGTACAGGTGTGGTTCTGGTACAATGATACCGGAGCCAACCCATGATCGTATTAAGATGTTAATAACCGAATGTAATATTGACCAATTGTAATGATAAAGAAAAGGCAAAAAAGTTAATATGAAGAAAAGCCATAATATTTTAGTAGCTGCTTCAAAAATTTTTTCTAATAACTTAATTGTCAGTCCACGTATGTATGATAAAAAAAAAACAGATTTTACAGCAGACTTTATAGCAGTTGCACATTCAAGATGTACAAATATTACCTATGTTTTTGGCTATAACGACACTAAGTCAAATTGATTGCCAGTAGTAAAATTACTCGTTTAAAAGAAAAGTAAGAATAAAAAATACCTCGCCAATGATATTTTTTCACTCTCAAAATGCGAGCATTTAAATGGGCTTTTCAAGGGCTGTGGCTGACTTGACAATCCTCCCAATCAATCATTCTTTATTACAGTAAACCGATAGATAAAAATGGCGAATTTGTCGCCCGGCGTGACGCCATCGTCGTCCGATTATCGGTGAGATCTTCACATCGAATGTCATTGCCAAAACAGGCAGAAATACTCGGGTGTCGATTGATGTCGGCAGGGGGCAACGGTTATTTTTATTTTTGATGATTTCTCCTGTTGCTAATCAAATTTTCGGGCGCCTATCGCTCCAGCTCGACCGAGGTCGGCGCGATAACCGCTGGTAGAGCTGATTACGTTTTAATTTTGGTGAGCGAAATCGCCATGTCTTTTGCATCATCGAGTTACGTATTTTTGTTTCACGTTCACCGGGCGAGGCTGTCACGGAGACGGGACATCGGGTGACACGAAAACAACGCACCCACGCAGCACTCCATTTGATTTGGCTGTAAGATTGTCGCGTGTGGGGGCCTGTATCGAGTCGGAAGAGTAAGAACAATATAAACAATCCTACAATTATAAAAATATTAAATATGTGCATGATAAAGTGCAACATGAATAATTAATTGCAGTGATGGGTTTTCACGGCCGTTGCGGCTCGTGTGCACGGAATAAAACATCTGTTATTTAGTTAGAATCATACGTACCTACCAACAACTGTTCATTTTAAAAAGACAAACGGAGGCAATCAATTAAAAACATTTATTAAAATTCACCCAATTGACGAACGAAACATCAACGGGCCGACGGACCGGCACTAAACGACTTTTTTTGAAATGTCGGCTACGACGGAAACTGGTCCGTAACAGACCGACTCGGAAGAAATGGTCGAGTAACTAATTACAGGACTCGGCTGAAAGCGATTGCTTCGCGGCCACGGCCAGTGTTTCCGCAGAATTTATTTTTCATTGTTGAAAACGCAATTTATTATTAAAAAAAGGGAAGTGGTATCCCACGGTTTGTTTTGCTGAGAGGAACTGGTACGAGAGTAACCACGCCTTCAATAGTTCCGGGAAAGGGTGGGTCCCTTCGGTCTCTCATAGAATAATCAAACCGGTCGACATAAGTATATACATATTTTTTAAATGATTTAAATATGTATTGTACAGTTCCGGCAGTCACATGATACATTTTATGACCAAAATTTAATTGCCGTGCCGACAGATTATATGGACCGTCGTGTATCGTACATTACGGTATACTAGTAAATATATATTTAAAAAGAATTACCTACTATTTTCAGTACATAAAGAAAAAACAGTTTCCGTAAGCCAAACCATGTATTGATTTTATGACTACTAGAAGTGTTTTCAGGGACAATCCGCAAGCTACGGGTGGCACAAGAAACCGAGGACTAGACTAATCGAACGGCATATCAAAAAGCGGGATTAAACACAGAATTGATGAAATATCAACACGACAAAAACTACAGACCGGTAAATGAAATAAACTGTACATATAGGAGAGGGGTTCGAAACATTAGTTGCGGAACGAGGGGCATTCGACACACATTATTGGTGGAAACATAAATCTTATAGTTTATGACACATTTATGCAACAGTAAAAGTATTTACTCTTCGAAAATTAAATTTTTGTGTATTATATTGTTATGCAATTAAATTTTCGTTTCAATCGAATCATATATTTAAAAAAAATCGAGGAGGTATTTTATTGCGTAAGCGGTACTAAACTGATCACGTGAGGGACACCAAAATGAAAATATTGAAACGAGGAATTTACGTTAGTTCATGTCTATATATTTGGTTGTCGTCTGTGACAAAAACTGAGAAATTTCAGTTACTCATTGAGAAAACTAAAAAAATATATTTTGGCTAACATCCAGATGACTATGACCTATGAAAAGGTCTAACAATAGAACACTTTTTATCTCTCAATATATTTTTTTATATAATACATCAATGATTAGAAATAATCTACGAATATATTAAATATAATAATCGAAAATAATTCCAAGACGCGAATCCCAACAGATGAGATAAAATTAACAATTAATAATGTTTTAGGACCAGAAATTTATTTATTTGAATACATTGAACAGAACCGATCAACATTAAGGAAAAATCAATAGTAATCTTACGCCCGAGGAATAGCAAAATAACAGCACAATTGTAAACACAAATTACACAAAGTGAGTGACGCCGCGTTTGCACATTAAAGCAAATAAACATCAAAAAATAAATAATACTTTACGGAAACGAAACCTGAAAAAGGTCAGAAGCTTTCGAAATGTGGTGCTGGAGTACGGTGGAAAAGAATACGTTGGACCGAAAGAATTACTAATGAGGTCTATAAAAGATACCATCGAAAATCGAAGCGGCCAATGGAAAGGACCTCATAGACACAATGCACACATCAGAAATGTAATTGAGGAAAGAAGACAAGAATAGTATTGATGAGCTCAAAATCACGGACCGTGAGTCAATCACTGATATCTTTCAGTCAAATTCACTGCCAGTGATTGAATATCTGGGAATATCGTGATTCAATTTAAAAATTCTGTTGATTTTCTGACGCCGGCGTTTAAATCAATTATCACTTGAATCAGCGCCATCTATCTGATTTTCTGTAATTGGATAAGCGCCATTTAGTAGATACTGCAAAACGTTTTACGCATATTTGGTGAGAATTTGACAGGAAAAATAAATGTTCATTTTTTAAAGCATTTTCATGCTCTTTGTGATTGATATTTAATTAGATTTATATTAATTATTTAAGCTAGAATATGTATTTTACGCAAATTTAGGTTTAATAATATAAATAAATACACTCAAAACTATGTTTTCGTGCATTGTGATACCGTGCGGCGCATGCGCATTAGTAATAAAACTGTGACAGTCACAGTTTGCAATCATTGATATTATCGAATACCAATCACAATCACAACAGTGACTCGAGAGTAGCATTTTTTTCTCATCACTAGAGAATAGGCTCAGAAAAAAATACATTCAACAAATAATAAGCAAGACAAAGACAGACAACTTCGAGGTGAGGTCCAGGGGAGACACAAGACGAGCATTGCACCAACAAAAACACAATAAGAAAATGTAAAATAAATTATTCATAATTATTTCATAAAAAATGAGTATGGGATTATGACAAAATGCAAAAATACCATAAATATTCGTACAAGTGAAAAGTACTAGTACAAAAAGTACAGAATGAATGTAATTTTAGTATTGGCTCCGACTAGGCACACCACGTGGCACAGATCCAAGCGTGCATCCACCGGCGAGCCCCCGACATTTCGGGAAATTCAATACGCCACTGCCCGCCCGAGAACCGAGATGTTAGGTCACAAGTCACAACCGCGTCCCCGGAGTTCTTTTGTTCTGGAAGCGAGAGATGCCAGGGATCCCAGAGGCGGGGAGTAAATATAGATCGGGATCAATGTTGCCTCTATAACTTGCTGCAAGGAATAAAATAATTTAACGATTTTTTTTCACGCGCCGCAAGATATCTTTGTCTCGACCAAAATTTCACACTTTCTAAAATCAATATTTTGGGCGTGGTTTTCAGCTAAATAATAAAATAAACAATATACATTTTTAGGTACCGAACCCCGTTTTTTTTAACGAAATCCCAGACATGCTCGTTCTAAAAATTCTTTGAAATAATTCGTTTTTTTATTATAAATTTGTTGTCAGTAGATTGTCAAATCCCAATGATTTTTTTAGAAAAAAATACATCTTGTTGTCCTTTGCGCTTTTTCAGTGACATCGATTTAATTATTAAGTCAGATTAATAAAATATTATTTAATAATAAAAGTAAGTAATATTTTTAATTCGTAACCAGACGCGGACTTTATGAGCTCTGGAGCTTTGCCAAGAGACAAATAATTCCAACACGAGGTGAATCGCGGAAATGCGTCCGCAAATTATAATAATACAAACGTTCAGGTCTTGTGGGAAATTTAATTCCATGATAAAAGTCTCCCCGAGCACGGGTCCGGAAAGGCTTCGTCTAAATAACCAAGCGGAGAATTGAGTGCAGAATCTCTGTAGACGGATGTAGATGGCGCAGATTCAAGTGATAATTGATTTAAACGGCGGCGTCAGAAAATCAACAGAATTTTTAAATTGAATCACGATATTTCCAGATATTCAATCGCTGGCAGTGAATTTGACTGAAAGATATCAGTGATTGACTCACGGTCCGTGATTTTGAGCCCATCAATCTCTGTAGACGGATAACTCGCTTGTAACTTTTAATGTCCATCGCGCGGCCGATTACAAGCAAGATGTTCGAAGAAATTGTTGCTTAAAATGAGAGATGAGAAAAGTCCACTCACCCCCGATAAATTGACAACGCTATTCGTGTACAAAAGCCGGGAGACAGACGTCCAATTGTGTTGCCATACTTCAATAGTGATGGATTATATTAAAGAAAACAAAGGACGAGCGTAAACATAAGTTACAAAATAGTAAGAATATTGATGTGACATGTATTCCGTGTACGCATCTCTAGTTTTATAAAAAAAAAAAAAAAGAATTATTCGGACATTTCCACCGGACAAGCGGCAACTGTCACCACACGGCATACTTAAAACAATATTCAAAATAATTGCTGTCGATGTGATAAAATATTGCTATTACTGTTAAATTTTGCACTGTCCAATTTTTTTATTAATCATGTAACGTAAACATTTTTAGAATATATTTAATTTAAAAAAAAAAAGAACTTTGAATTGCAATTTATCCGAAACATACGTTGGGGACTAGACCAATATTCAAAGAGAGACAAGAAAAATTTCACCCATCATTTGATAATCTCGTCTAATCATTCATTGATATTTATTTTATGTTTTTATATTACAATGGCGATTCGGAAATATTGTGTGTAAAAAACGCGATAAACAATACTAACCTATTATGGTCAAAATGTCTTTAAGAGTGTGTTTATATTTCACAATAATATCAATGAATAAATATAATGCATCATCGTTTACCGTTCGTAATGGTCGGCGGCAATTCATTAATTCATTAATGAAACTGATTTAGAAAACAGTTTAGTAAAAAGTGGTCTTGAATTCAGAAATGAAGCAATTCTCGTGGCTTGGTAGTTTTAAAGATTGAGCAGAAAGCAATAGAAAAAAGAATCTCTGGAGAACGAGGAAAGAAAAGCAAGTTAATGGCTAAAAACAAGTTAAAGATTTCATTATTGTTGAAGTAAAATTATAATTTTAATGTTCATATCTTTGTGGTTGGACCCGTTGCTATTGAACTACAATACATTTTGTATTAATATTTAACCTCGCTAGAGTCAGCAGCTGTCAAAATATACCATCTTACGTGTGGTTCCAACATCACAACCAACATACATAAAAGACTGTCTAAACACAGAGAAAACTCTCATATACAGGTCGATGTACTGATGATGATAGATATTATTCTCCCATATCATGTACCCAATTTATCTCGTCGTCAATTTATTCGTCTACCGTGTTGTATGACGTGATCTCACGTCATACAACACGGTAGACGAACTCTATCTTCTCTACAAAGTGAAAAGAAAATTCTTTAAAATATTCCAAAAACATAGAACCTGGCTATATTCTCAAAGATATAATCGTAAAAAAAAAACCACCGAATGACTCATAATTTGAAGTGTATAGACGGAAGACGCCATCATGTGATGTTAAATAAATTACATATCATCAATCACCCCAGCGATTAATACAATCGACACGGGTGTCCAGTGCTTATAGCTTTACTGGTCGGTAAAACAGATTGCAGCTGGATAACGCTGTATTCAGCCTACGAAAAATGTTAATTTTATTAATGTTAAATAATCGACTGTATCATTATTTTTAGATTAGGTTATTTTCTTTTATAAGTTTGTCATTTACGGGGCGCTTAAGAATGGACAATTGAAACGACATTTTAATCAATATTAAAGTAATTTGTAATTAAATACGGAGACAAAATGTTTTATTTTATAATTGAAGTCTGATCGCCATTGTAATTAGCGCCTGGGTAAAATGGAGAGGCGAACTAGTGATTTATTAACATCAAATCTTATACATTGGAAACTCGGTTTACGAACAAAAATTTGACGAAAAAATGCTTCACTTTGCGAACAGAAAATCGGTTTACGAACAGGCAGGCAGTCTTAGAACTCACTACGGAAGAACTGCAACAGCTGTTTAACGAGCAGCAAAACACGGTGACAGAAGAAATATTTTCAGAGACTGATGAACGAATGGAAGATGTTCCTAAGTCCTCGATCCATGAAATGTGTACGAAGTGGAGTGAGATGCAAAGTTTTGTGGAAAAATATCACCCTGATAAAACTTAATCAAATTGTGTCAAAAATCTGTTTAATGATAATGTCATGTCTCATTTCCGCAACATTATAAACAGTAAGAAGAAACAAATATCATTGGTTAGGTTTTTCATGAGACAGAAACTTGATGAACTTCGAGTAGCCGATGTTTTCATGGAAAGAGAGTCCCCTTCCAAACAATAACACTTTACTACATATTTTGTAAAATAAAGTTTATTTTTAAGTTTATTCTTTACGTTTTATTACTTCCAATTAATTTTAGATTAAAACCATAAATTTTGATTAATTTTAGGATTTAAGAAAGTAACAAAAAATAAAGATGACAACGGGCCATTTTCTTGGGGTCTCAAACATATGAATATATTTTACATTGATTCTTTAGGGAATAATTGTTTCAGTTCACGAACAACTCGGTTTTCGATCAGTTTCACTGTACCTAGATACATAGCGGCGTATTGCTCGAAGGGCAGTATCCGATTTCAGCCCTTTGCTGAATTTCCCTTCTACTCGAGTTTTATCCAATCAACAACCATCGCTTTGTTTACCGCAGCTCGGAAAAGCTTTATAGTAAACAGACTGCCAAAACAAACTTGTTTAAACAATGTTTCCCTGCAGAATATGATACATCTTTGAATGTCTTCATTATACACCCGACATGAGGAATTTTTGGATTTTTATTGTTTCAATTATATATTTTATTTATTCATCTAAACTATAACATATTAATTTGTAACTATATTCATACAGCTGATTTTGAGCATTCTTCTGTAGATCCACATCTTGCATCAATGCTTCAAGTCGCCGTATCATTTCTTCAGTATATCCATGCTTTAATTAGAACAAAATAGCACCGAGAACTAATGTTTAGATCATGATTGCAGAACGTCCTTTTCGTGTTGATGTTTCGATAACGAAATAAAGAAAGAAAAAACACCATAAATTTCCATAAGGCCTTACCTACAAACGAGATATCAAATATTGACACATGAAAAAAGATTTTTTATTTCTTGCATGCATTTTTAAATGAACTGTCGGCCATTATCTAATGCTCGTAAACCAATTTTTGCGAGGTCCGTCATGGGATTCGATACTAGGAGCATTTTCCTTCGACATCTTACTTACATATTTAAAAAAAATGGCAACATTAAATATTGCACTAACATTAGTATTCAATGTTAAATCAAAAAGTGCTTATTATTTGACCCGATCGTTAAAATTTTTTGCAACATATGTTTAATGCGGCCTTATAATTCGGTACGTAACCCTGAAGTGTGAATAGATTTCCGGCATCAGTTGTATAAAATTACTATCCGTCGCGTTTAGTGAGGTAATCACTATACTATTATAATATCCATCTAGGTAATAAAATAAACATAAAAAATACATTTTAATTTACGAGGTAGAAAAATTATGAATGAGAAATGACCCGTTCTATGGCAGTGAAGAATAAATGACGCAGGATATGCATATTTTTTAATTAATTTAGAATGGGAAAGCGTGTAGAAGCTAATTTTCACAAAGGAAGGGATATTATATGAAAATCCGCATAGATTTGATCTATGAAATTGAATGAAATACAAGGATTGAAAATGAGATCGAGCTTTTTCTAGGAAAAAAACTATTTCAGGAGGAAAAGTACTTACGGAAATTGGCCTTTCATCTTGTCAACTTCGTATATTTGGGATAAGAATATGTCAGGGTGAAAGAAGACGAATATATATATATTAAAAGATTTCATTATTAAGTTAAGAGATTGTTTTGTCTATATGAAATATCTACACCTAAAAAAATATACGACTAATAGGTGGCTAAGAGTAAAATAACTTTTAGATTTTACTGATACAGTTTTGCGACACTTTTCTAAGTAGACTATTGGAGTATTTAGTGGTTTCCAGCTGGATTCTGACATGGATAAATCTGGCACAGCGCGCGTTATTCTTATTATCATGTTTTTGGCAGAAAACTGAAATGCCCGCTTCACCTGGGCATATATTTACATAATGCGGCAGTCAGGTGCCTCAGTTAAGGTTTTACACAATTATTAAAGGTGAATGGAAACCTATTATTTAATGAGCTATATAGATAAAAAGAAGAACGATTTATCCACTCCATTCGATTTTAAAATCGTCTCTGATGTAACAAGATCAAATAAAAATATTAATATTGACTGAACACGCCGTCTGACATTTGTCGACGTGACGTAAAACAATCGATTGCTAAAAAATGGTATTGAATCCGAGACAAACCTCCTTTGGTGGGTGTTCTGTGGCTGGAGTGCTGCGCCCTGTATCCCTGGATCATTTCATAGTCTCCCGAGTCGCGTCTCAGGGGGAACTGAATCTCGATAATGTGGTCGCAGGGCTGCATCAGCATGAGGATACCCTTCACTTTCTTTTTCTTATCCTCGACGCTCATCCTTCCTTTCATGTCTTGGACGAGCTTGTCTTCCACCACTTGGCAGGCCCTGTGGAAGAAATACTCCACCATGTCGAAGAACTTGGGGTTCGCGCTGGTAGGAATGTCTTTAAGTCTGTCGGGAATTTGATGGTCAGCATAATTGCGAGAGTTGAAAACACTCACTGCTGAAGGCAGGACTTTTAGGAAGCTCGATACGTCCTTTTGAGACGAATGCTTCAACGGAACGACCGACTTCGCGACTTTTCTCAAGTGAAACATTTTGTTTAAGGAAAAGAACTAGGCGACAACCTAAAACATGTACTTAACAAATACTAGATTAAAGAAAAAATTGCGAACGCCAAAGTGTTCTTCCACAGTCGCCCGCAGAACCGACTGCTACTCGCGGGATCGAAACGAAAACGAGGTGCGGGAGGATCTATTTCTATTTTTATCGAAACGTCGCAAATTTCGCCAATCTCACGTCAAATTCACGATAAAAAAGATTGCCAGAATTAAAAAAAAGTTTTCAGTTTAGGGAAACTAAAAGAGTTTTATTATTTTCACTAGGGTTAAATCTATTATAAATTACAGTAATGAGAATTAAATTAAAGGAAGAGTGCTTTAGGTGCAAAATTGCCAAAATAACATTTTAAAATTGGTCGTCCAAAAGTAGCGAGATAAGTGGGTAATTATCATAAAATTACAAAAAGATCTAGCAAAATCATTTTATGTGTTGTCAACACTTAAAATAAATGTCAAATTTTGGTATGAAAACTTATTGGCGCCTGTTCGCGCTATGAAATCAGAATTTGGGTAAATTTAATTTGATACGATATGTAATTGATTGTCTAGTATAAAAGTTTGTATAGCTTAAAGATGGTGTGTAAATAGGATTTTATTTAATCAAATTCAATTACGTGGTGTGGCTCAGATGTTTTATGTGTTTTTATTGTTACATTTTCGTAGATGCGTAATTTTTCTTAGCGTTATTTTAAGCGTCTGAGGTTTTCAACATAATATAGTGAGGTATTTATTATTAATGACTTATTTTATTCTTTATCAATGGCGTTCTTTCAATAAAATAATTACAATTCATTACAGCAGTCTTCAGAAATGTCTTAGAAAAAAATAATTTTTGTATTTTACTTTTTCAGATATCTTTAATTGTAACATTTTGTAAATTCAAAATGCACATAAACGACTTGCCCGCTGAAATGTTATATAAAATATTTTCATCCCTTCCTACCAAGTCACTGGTGGATTCGCTCATGGTGTGCGAGCGATGGCAAGAGGTTATTAACGGTCTTCACTCTTGGAAACTCCACCCCATCACCTTTAATGCCCGCGACTCTAATCATCAAGATTTTGACCAACTGTTGGCTGTGCATTCTGATAAAATTCGAAATATAATTTTCCGCGTAGCGGAGTACGAACAGATACATGACATATTTTCCCGACTCCCGTTCATCACACAAATAGAAATGGTTATGTGTTCTGTGGACGAAATCATGCCTTCAGATTTGCTCAGATACCACGATTTAGAATCATTAAAAATAAAGTCTTGCTATGTTTCCGGTAGGAGAACAAACCTTCAATTGAATAACTTAAATTTCTTTAATTTGCCAAAATTACATACACTCCTTTTGTCAGATTTTGGACTAAGCAATGATAACTTCAACGGGTTACTCTCATGCACATACCTCACAGAAGTCTACATTGAGAAGATTAGAGATATATCAGAGGAGAATATTATAATGTTGCTCAAAGAAAGGCGGGATCGCTTGACAGCTTTCGAGATTTTTGGCCTCGGATACACCGACCGAGTAGCCGAGCATATATCAGAATGCACAAAGATTACAAAACTTAAAATACTCCGATGCGAGTTACTGACAAACAGGAGTCTAATATGCTTTCGGCACCTGCGCCTGACTCATTTAACCTTGTGGAATAATTCTAATTTCACACACTTAGCCCTCATGGCTCTATTTGAACGGGAAAATTTACGCGGTTTGGAGATTCTCAGTTTTTCAAAAGTATTTAAGTTGAAAATGGATTTGTTTAGTGTTATAGCAAAGAACTGCGATCGATTGGTCAAAGTTGGTATTTACAGGTGTCCTTGTATGGAAACCGACCTTCACAATCCGACAATTGTGGCCATGTTCAGTAAAGCTCGGGTGTATTTTGAGTAATGGACGTAAATCACTCATTGATTTACGTCCATTACTCAATATTTCAAGTCTGACAGCATTTTTATAAAATTAATTCAGTTACCTTGCAATTTTTATTATAGTTTTGTATTTTGTGCAGTCTCTGTGTTCAATGTTGATAATCCATTTTCAATATTGTATTTGAAAGATTTTAAATATTTGTTTATTTAGGCAACTATATGACTTAGGTACATACATAACTTTACCTGCGCATACCAAAACTCTTTGATTGGTGCAGTTTTGATGTTGATAGCTTTTTGAATGTGTATAGACTGTCAATCTCTTTATTAATTCAATAATTTTATGTGCATTCCTGTTTAGGCTTGTATGAATTATATGTTAGTCTTCTGCGAACTTTGTGAAATTATTTTATTTGTTGTATTGTTAAAAATATCAAATCATTGGCTGTAAATTTGTGATAATTAAGTTTAATTACCTTGTATCTTATTTTAACATTTTGTGTATGTATTTAATTAAAGCAACATTATCTCAATAATCTATATTGATAATTAAAATTTAAAAAACAATCTCTGAAATCTTCCTGAATGTGTGATTTTAAGATTGATGAACTGCCTTAAAATAATTTCTCAAAATGATTTACTACCATTATTTAAGTAAATTACAATTAGTATAATTTGCATGACAAAATATTTTATTTGACTATATAGCTTTTAAATACAATTTACTTGACTATTATACTTTTCAAACATTCATGAAAATCTTTTAAATTTTTCTAAAATTATTGTACTTGGCAATTATGGTGATGCTACACGCACGCAAACGCGCTGCTACAACATAGCAGTCTCGGAAATTTACTGTGCGCTGCTGAGACATTTATTAGTGTGCATATATTGCATAACTATTTTGATAAATACAAGTAATACAGTAGATTCTCACACATTTCACCATATAATATCTGATGGTGCCGGATTACTGGAAATGCCAGATTTTAGAATGTATGGAAAATAAAAAACATCAAAATGTGGAAGTATTTGTGTTTTTACTTAAGTTCATGTATTTCCTGCATACAAATTTAAGAAATCAGCCAAGTTTTATGGGTAGTAGCAAAACTATGTTTTTCTGTTGTTTGTTTTCTCATACTTAAAACTTGTTTACAAATTCTCGGAAAGTGCCAGATTAATGAGATTCTATTTTATTATTTGTTGATAATACAAAAGTGACAATAATATTTTGACAAAGTTAATGTTATATATTGTTAATTTTTGCACTGGTATATCGTCAAAATAAGTTGATAAATATATCGCCAGAATGAAGAGCATTGTTAATGAATGATTGTATTTGTGCCCAGTGATGTTTATATAATTAACAAGTACCAAAATACCCACCAATTTTAACAGTATAAATTTTTATTTTTAACCAGAAAGTTTTACTGAATTTATATTAATTGTATCCATATTTGAAAATACCATTTATGATGGTAAGAGCCAAGTTGTCTCATATGTCGGTAAGTGAAATAAAGAAAAAATCTCAATTCTTAAAGCGAGTCTCAATTATTTTGTAATTTTAAAAACAACAAATTTTCACTGCGTCAACTTTAAAAGATAACAAATAGCGAATTTGTGATTGCAGTTTAATGGAAGAAATTATGTAATGATTTATAAAATTATGTGATGATGAATTTGAATGATTAAAATAAATATTTTTTCAACAATTGCCTGACATATTGTTGCTTTTTATTTATTTATTCAGTCTGCTTTCTTTTTCCTTTAAATAGTCTCCTGCAATCTGCAGGTTTTTGGTTCATTGTTTGGTTGATGTTATATCAAATGCTAGTTGCAAAGTTAGTAACTTTGTTCTTTTTTCAAATTTTCAATGCAGTTTTCTTCTGAAATTGGGCTCTTTTTGATGTAAATTGATCATTCGAAATCTGTGTTAGATGCAAAGTCAGTTGACATTTATATTAGTATTTGACCAATAGCAGTTTTCATTGCTCTGAAATTTAAATGGCCGCATTGTACCGTGTACAGTTGAAGTCTCAAAGATTTATTTTTTCTCTGTAGGTCTTTAGAAGTATACATTTTTCATTCAGATCTGTAGATTAGGAAAAGAGGTGTTGTGATGTCACAACTGTAATATTTTGGGAGATTCAGTAAATCTGGAAGAAAAGCTCTAAATCTGTGTAAACAATTCAAAACTGACACCTTTAATCTTGAGAATCAATGATTTTGAAATGTGGCGCTGGAGACAATGTATAATACCATTGATGCACCAATATTATGGGATATAAAAACAAATTATATAAATACTAAATTAATGTATTAATTATAAATATATACATTAATTTAGTATTTAAAATATCACAGGCCTATGTTCTGAATAATTACAACTTCACAATAAGAATGTGTTTTCCTTAATAACAAATTATATAATGGGAGACAAAAAAAGATGTTACGGGAGATAAAAACAAATGACATGTCCCTTAAGATAGATTATTAAATTTTTTCAGACATCTTCCACAAGATGCAGCCTGGAGAAGCTTGTAGTGGTTGGTAATAAGGGGGAATCCATAGGAGGTAGATCTCCCACCCACTGGATCTATCCGACAGGCTCTTCGCTTGTAAAAGCACAGAACTACTGAATACCGAGAAGAATAGAGGAATGCTTTCGAGAAGATTAATAGGAGGCTCCTTGGAAGTCGCAATTCTAAATCGTTAGGAAGATAAGACAGGGATCGATTTGGAAGAGAATTGTGGCATGACCAAGTTCATATCTTTTTAACTGTTTGACGCTCGTAAATATACATTAAGGATGTCAATCACTTTTTTTCTTGAGCCTGCTAAGTTACTTGAATTTTACTTGGAAGTATTGGGTCATACCATAAATAATGCAGTTCTTAAATACTACTTTTATTTTTCAAAATTAAGATAAACAAAATTAAATACAAACTAAATGTATATCTTTTTAATTAATACATCTAATATTTAAATTATCACAGACCTATGTTCTGAATAATTGCAACTTCACAATAAGAATGTGTTCTCCTTAATAATAAACAAAGTTCTTTTTTAATCTAAAATATATTTTTCTTCATTTTTTACAATGCTCTTCTATCTTTCTGATAGACTTACAAGGCCCTTCTTCCAAAATTCGCTTGTCCGTGATGAAAAATATTCCTTCAGTACTGTTCTGACCTCGTCTACAGAATTCATATTTTTTCCATCCAAATAATTTTGAAGACTGCGGAATAAATGATAATCAGATGGGGGCAATGTCCAGCAAATATGATGGGTGAGGCATCATTTCTAAAAAAGGTTCATTCCTGAGACATGACAGCAAAGAAGGGCACACATTCACTCTCTGCATGCGATTAGACTCTGAAAGATTGTGAAGAAACCATTAACCCAATTTACTGACTTTTCCGATGGCACGCAGGTGTCGATGAATCGTTGAATGACCAAATCCAAGCTTTTATGTTAGTTCCTCAACAGTTATGATGGAATTTTGTTCCACAAAAGTTTGCAGGACGTCCTCATTGAACTCTACAACGAGGCTCATCTTCTAGGCTGTAGTTTTTGGTTCAGAATTTCTGGAACCACTGTTGACACTGGTTTACTCTTATTGTCCTATCCCTATATACTGCATTAATATTCCTCGCACTTTCCGTTGTATTATTGAACTCATAAAGCAAAATATACCAAATGTACTCCTTTATGACTTCCATTATGGCTTTGAAAAAATAACTTAAAATTGAACTACACTCTTCAAAACCTGCACTAAGAACAAGTTACTACCTGCTTTTATAGCAGGTAGTTTATCCTGTCCCCCTCCGACTTTTAGTTGATGTTATTGAAAAAACTGCATTATTTATGGGATGACCTAATATTAGGTACTTTTAGAAATTTCAGGATTGTCTTTTTTGCCTTAGGGTGAATTATAAGTTCATATTGGACAGGCAACTGGTTAAGAACCAGTCTTTAGACGGATTGACAACTACACAGTGAGTTAATTTTGTCATATTGATAATTATTATATTACATCAAATTTCTAAATTCAAAATCATTGTGTCCTCCCTTCAAGAAATTTTTTAAGAACACATGTATGTGTGTGCATGTTTATTGGGATGAGGGGGTGCTATATTTTAATTTTATCAATGGTGCCTAAACAGCTTAGACCATCTCTAATTATAGTAACAATTTTTAAATAAGTGTAAGCCAAAGTGACAACACGCAAAAATGAACATTGCAAATGGAATTCTTGTCATACAAGTGTTTTTCATGTTTGCGCACCGCACATAGTAATTCTAAATGACTAGTTAAATAATGAAAAATGAATAAACAATAATTCATTAAAAAATTAAATAAAACATAACTTAATTATAATAATAAATAAATTTGGAATTTTTAGAGGAAATCAATAAAAAAACAATCTATTTAAACAAGTTGGTCAACAGTAAAAAATTTACAGGATGAGAATGTATTATAACAAATTTGTCGACAAATTTAATTATCTTTATTACGTGTACATTCTTATTTTTTAAAATGTTTATAACAATTAGTTACTCAATGTTGTAATAATTATTCAATAGGTCGTGCTAATCAAAAGTTATCATATACTTTCCATATGAATACATAAAAAAAGTTCAAGAATATTCCATTTGTTTACTGTTAGATAATTTTAACTGTCTCATATACGTATGAGATTGCTAAAATGTTGCTAATATGTATTTCTTAGATTAGTATATTTTACATGCATTATAAACTTGTTCATTACAATGGTGATTTCACAAAGCAACACACTTGGTCCAATGTTTTTTTCATTGCAGGAAGCAGTATTCAAAGTCATTCTAGTTTAAGCTGTTTGGAGCACCGTAATCCGCTTGTAACCTTAATAATGATATACTTCATGTCTTTCTTGATTGTTCCCTTATTCAAAGCAATAGGAGGGGATTTGTTAAACTAACCAACGACGTTTAAGAATATTAATATTATAGACACAAAGTGCTTTTTATCTAGAAAAAAGATACTAAAACTCACATCTTATTAAGAATCTTTTCAAATCTTAGTTAAAATGAAATTTATATTTTAGGCCAATCGCAAATTTTTCACAATTGTACAAATTGTTTGATATAATAATAATAATAATGCGTTTATTCCAACGTGATCAGGCTTTTTTTTATGATGACCCAATTCGCCACAAAAATAATACATTTAAGTTACGAAAAAGAAAACTAAAAAAATATAAATAAAAAAAAAGTTTACACATATATATAAATATAAACAAAATATAGATACTACATTTCAGTCATGGCCATTATTGTATCTGTAGTCGTTGCCATTCTTTGGTCAGGGAACCAGCCTTCCATGAGAGCATCGCTTGCACTTGAGAGTTAGTGCTGAGCTTCAGTCGCAACTTTACGCCAGCAACTCGATGTCTCAGAAGCAGAATGAATCCATGTGTACGGCCTTCGGCAAACAAGTATTCTGTATGAGTTTTCGTACTGAATTTTGAGACAGTTGTACATCACTTGCTTGTATTTCGACCAGAGGTCACAGGTATACGTGCTGGTGAAGGAACGATTTAAACAGGATCCTCTTCACCTCGGTATTGCATCGGTAGAAATGCCATAACAGCATATTTACATGTGCGAATATTATTTAAGAAAATTACTTTTGAAACATTTAACACATCCTCTGCGATGGTGGGTCAGATCTGACCCGGGTGTTTGTAAAAATATGAATTATGTTACAAATATTTGTTCAATGCTGTTTTACTTCTAGCTAATCTTTTATTAAATATTTCCAAAAATTTGAGATACAAATAAATGTTATCAGACGAGATTCAAATGAGTTATTGATAAAATTGTGAATGCTCAAAAACTGACCTAAAACAGTCGCTTTTATGGGATTGAATCTCAGCACTTACACCGAAACATATATTGTCTACATTTTGAGCATATTTTTACGGCAGGTAAATAAAGGATACCAGGTACGCGTACATTTATTGTCAGCCAGTCCAATTATTGTACAGATTTATATTATTTGTTTCGATTTATTTTCATCTGGTAGCCCCTAGGTAATATAACTATTTGAGCGGCGTTGCGCCTACTTGTAAGTTTTATGACTCTACCTGGTCGGGATTTCAATATTGTTGCTAATTATAATGACAAAAGGCAGTTCTGACACAGTTTAGATGCGGGTTGACCACGGGGCAGTTGTTATTTATATTTTTGACAATTATATTCTGACAATAACAAACAATTTACTGACCCAAATTTACAGAACGCAATCAATATTATATATAAATTATATATACGTTGTCTATTGTTATATTTATTTTTTTAAATTATGTCAATTACATTTGCTTCAGCTTATAATATTGTTGATTACATTTCATATAAAAAGGATTTAATTAAAAAAATATTTTATTTATAATATATTTATCTCACTTGTATAAAATTTAGTTTAAATTATTTTCATCCGGTTTACGTGTAAAAAATACTAATATATAAAAAATAAATAATATATTTTAATTGTTTATAACTATTTACACACCAGCAGGTAGAAACTATCGCCAACCGACGAGAAGATCACATGCTCAGTGGATGTTCGTATTTTGGCTGTGGAGGGCGTCTGTTGATGTGTGAGAATATGTACATTATTCGTAATATTTTTAAACACTTACATTACGGCACACCATGCCATTTCATTAAATCATATTTAAAACAAAATATCTATAAAAAATCTCCCACAAAACGGTTGAAAAACCGAAAACTTGAGGTGGGTCTAAAATGACCCGTCACCACCGGACGTGTTTTGTTATGGGTAGTAAGTGTTAAAAACCTGACTAAAATAGGTTCCAGTGTGTTACACCAGAAAAAAAGGAGTGCAGATACTTAACTTAATAATAAACTATAAATACATCATTTAAAAAAAAAGATTTACCCATCTTAAGTTTATTTTTTAAATTATGTACTCATGTTGTTGATATCTGACTCTTTGAAACTCTATAAAACTTATCTTCGACGTACTCGGATCGTATACTCGAGTATAGGTATACAGTACAAGTACAAAATAATATTTTCTTTGAGCCTGCTGCATGATTGTGATTTTTTTTCTCAAGTCTGGCCCCAAGGTGAATTAAAAATGCTAACATCATGCAAGAAAATGGTTAAATAAAAACAAAATATGTTTGAAAGGAAGGTTTGATTGGGAAAAACAAATTAAATAAAACTGTTCTTGCATTTTGTAATTTGCTCTAATATTAAATATAGTAATTTAATACATATCCTTACTTAAATCTATTACAACACACTTAAAATACACAAAAGGTTAAAATTCGCAAGGATGATGATCGTGACGAGATACGGTATACATTTCGTCCACACAATATTTCACTTAAATTAGTTTATTGGAATGCGGCGCAGACATGGTACCACAAGAATATGCTTACAACAACTTTATTTAATAAGATTATACATTTTGTTATGAATTACGTACGTGACTTAATTTAATAGTAAAAATAAAATAAAAACATATATTTTGCTGTAGAATAGTTATGTAGATACTATAATCGAAAATTCATAGTTAAATCCTTAAAGTGTATTTTAATTTTTCCCAAATATAACATTTATACATACATTCATGTACATTTTTAAAATATTATATTTTTTTTTATAAAAGAGACTAAAAAAATATGTTATCATTTGAATAACAAAATATTGTATACTACTGAATAGACGAATCAAATTTTGACAAAAAGAAATAAAAATTTGATTGCTCATGCATTTAAAAAAAATACACATTGACAAAAATGAGTATTTAAAACATAATGAAATACTAAGGACCAGTTGTGTGATCAGTAGTAACTTTTTACTATAGTAAAAAAGGTTATTAAAGTATTTTTTTTTACGAAAACGGGTTGTTTAATCGTTAGTAAAAAAATATTTACTTCTCGAAAGTACATCTCGTAGTAAACTCATTTTACTCTGCGATATCCGATAGTAAAAACGAGAATCGATAGATAAATATTGCGTATTTTTCACAGCTGTTTTAAAAGTCATCTGACTCGTTGATACTTTGAAAGTTTCAGTATACGACAATAAATGATTAAATATCCCGTTATTTTAGTGATGAGAGTTCGTCCGATGATAATCTCGTTGTTTAATATACATTATTACACATAATATGAGAAAATTTCATCACCAAAGTGACATATCGAACGCCTAGGCGAAAAAATCCATAGATAATGCATAAAATAAAGTGTATTTCATGCTTATTTGTTACACCCGCAGACATCTCCATCTACGCTTTGACAATAGTAAATTTGATGTTCAAACAACCCGCAAATGATTTTAACCACGGGCATTAGTAAAAAGTTACTAATGATCACACAACCGGCCCTAACCTTTAATTAATTGCGTAGTAAAAAATACAATGTACATAATTTAAAAAAGGGATCAAAGTTTCATATTAAAAAATCTGTGAATTAAAAATATGTAAAATCAAATAGTTTGGGATTTCTGATGGTGATATAATTAGAATGTAGAAAGCAGATTTACCAGTCAGGTTCAACACTCTCACTATTACGGATATGAAGGATGAACGGAATCAGCCGTAACGCTTATGACCCACACTTGACATTTAATCAAGCAGTCGGTATTGGTTAAAGATTGCACTACAATTCCAAGTTCATATCTTTACTTCCTCTTCCTTTCATAAGTGAGCCTCGTCGGATCACACGGATAAAGAGAAAATTGTTTGCCTAATTTTAATCAGCATTTTAAATTGACAGCAATTCTGACACATAATTAATTAATATGAATAAAGTATCTAAAAATTTCCATATTACAGTAAAACACAAAGTGCACGCGTTTATAAAAATGCAGGTGTGGATTTTGTGGTGTGGGTTTGATGTGAAAATACCACAAAGATTAAACTTAAACTATAGACTTATCAGACACATAATGTAGAAATGTCAACACTTGAAATTAAGTACACATATTAAAATATACAAATAAAATATGTATTCTCCGCAAGATATAATTTAATGTGTTTCAATCTTTTGAAATAAATAAATCGAGCAAATACAATTAGTACTCTAGTGAATATGTGAAAACCTTGCGTGTGTTTGTGTACTGCGTAAAGTTCACTAAAAAGGAAGGAATGAAATTCTACTATATTTAATTTTAAAAAGTTTGCCTAGCATTGCATCACACCTATGTAGGTACTAGGTTTGTAAAATTTTTTAAATTAAAATATTTAGGTTGGTATTGTGTAGGTACTAAATTCACAAAAGTTCTTTACCTACCTACCAGGACGTGAGAGGACATATTAAAATTTTCAAACGTGCGAGTGCTGTGTGTGACTTTTTGAATGCGAGAATTTCTAGAGTACCAAAATGTAAATTTTACGATTACGCATACTGAATAAAATATATGGCCACTGTGGTAATAAGTGTGACATGTTGGTGTGGTCACCTTTCCGTCACATATTTTTCTGAAATTAATCTAGTGTGAAATATTTTGAGGGGAAAGCGCGAGCTACGATGTTAAATGTTAACACATCAAAAATATTTTTATACATACTTAAAATATTCTCAACAGATGAAAGGGAACCATTCTACTATGTGTGTACACGCCTTGAAATAAAAAAATATACCACATCGTGATCTTACTGTAATTAAGCGCAGACTTTACGGGGGTCGTTAGAAAACATAATTAGATTACGCTTGCCAATAAAATTGTTTGCACGGACAATTGAGAGCCGTCGAAGTTTGACTGAAACACTTGAAACTGAGGCTTAACGGAAGATAATTTTATCAGTGTCAATAGTTTCACACATCCATGATTTGAAAACATTATAGGTATTACATTATTCTTAAATTGACACTAATTAAATAGTATTTCTCATAAAATACACAAAAAAAAAATATTGATAATGTCGAATCGGGTAAAACATTGTTTTTATAAAATTGTCGGAGTGGTAAGACGGCAACATTTAAGACTAATTTTATAGTTGTTCATTTTTAACATTGTTTATAATTAATTGACTGTTCCCATTGATTCAGTTGGAAGCGTAGCAGAACAAAATTAGAACTGAGTAATTAATTTAAATGATTTTAATCTTGAAATAATCTAAAGTTTGTCTACACATGACAGTTTTATTTTTGTCACAATTTTAATTTCGGGAGGTGCAATCCTTCTCATGAATGAATGAACAGAGATCACCCCTGCAACAATGTAGTATATCAACCATATAAAATAAATAAAAATACTATTTAATATAATTTCTAAGTGAGCTTTTCTGCAACGACGCTGTATATCATCCAAGATGGCCAACGCTCTGTCTACTTATCAACATTTATAAAAACCCACATACAGTGTTGTTATAGGGGCAGTCTCAACTGTCGAACCTCTCTAAACTATAGTTGTGATGAAACTCAATAGTCCTTTAAAAATTAAAATAATGTTCCACTACAAAGTTGCCGCCATGATAAATTAAACGTTGTTTATTTATTAAATCTTTTAGAGAGAGCAAACTGACAAATTGATGTATATCAACTGTCTCTCTTTGATTTAATCTCGCTTTTGAGATTCAATGGCAATATTTTATTTGCGTGTACACACAGTAAGAGGTTAATAATAAAATTAGGAATTTGAGAAAAACAAATATGTATATTACAATAAATATAATGTGAAAGTATAGTACATTCTCCCAAAACAGTAATAAAACAAAAAAAAAACATTTGATTAAATATAATGAAGGTTAAAATAACTATAAATATTTATTCAGACATCAGCTAAGAAACACATTCAAAATGGGTGTGAAAAATTTTTTTTAAAAGAGAATTCACAAATTCGTTAACGTATTTCACAATTTATAATTGCAACGCTATTATAGTAATTTTAAATTGGAGCAGAAAGCAAATATGTACTGTTATTAAATAAATTAACACAACAACATATTTGATGCAACTGGTTGATTTTTTTACACTTACTTACAAGCAATACGGTTGAATTGGCTTATAATAATACATATTAGGGTTGAAATAAGGTGAGGTCTGACATCAGCCCTGATGATGAACCCTGCAATGGGATACGATATACACGGCATATTGGCCCAGAAAACTATACACAGAAAGCGACGTAATATTTTTGATTAGACCGGCTAATGGACCTAACCGAAGTTTGCCCAATATTTTTCTTTCATAAAGAAAAAATTTGTATTGGCGTCCATTTAATTAAATGCCTCGTATTCGCCAAACCTTAAATTGATTTTGGGATTTCTCAGCATTCTTCAAACAAAAACGCTACTCATTTTAAAGCAAAATTATTATCAATTAGAAACCCTCGCATCGGAGACATGTCTGTTAACAGTGTTAATAAAACAAAATGCAAAATCATTTTTGAGTTAGACCCGGTTGTGTGATCATTAATTGTTAGTTAAAAAAAGGTAGATTCTTCATAGCTATTTCAAGAGTCATCTGTCACTTTGATACTTGCAGTACATGATAATGAATCATTCAATATTTCGCTATTTTAGTAATGAGAGTTGTCCGGTGACGATCTCGCTGTTTAATTTACATTACTAAAGATTTTTCGCCAGCAGAGTGACAGATTGCGAACCCAGGTGTGAATAAAGTCATAGATAAACCATAAAATTGTATGTATTGGCAATGATGAATGTATAAAATAAATCAAATTTGACGTCATATTTGTCGTACAAACAACCCGCAAAAGTTTTTTACTACCGGCGATGGTAAAAATTTACTACGTCCAAAATTTACTACTGAGCACACAGCCAGCCTTTACTCAATGTAACTACATGAACACTTAACAGTCGACTTTGTAGGAGAATGATGTCTACAATAGATAGATGTACGGATATTCATGAGTAATGGTCACAATGAGGAAATTTTGTTGGTTCTTTGGTTCTCGTTATATCTGAGTTCGACTGTACAGCATATATCAGAAATGGCAGAAATATTTGACTATTGTATAAATATATTTCAAAACTGAAATAATAATCATTCACTTCCAAGATGCTAAATTGACAGAAAAAACCACAGACCACCAAATATATAGACATAAACTAACTCAAATTTCTTGTCCCAATATTTTCATTTTGGTATCACTCACTTTGGTACCACTTATGCAATCAAATAGCTCTGCAACTTTTTTTAAAAAATATGACTCGATTGGAATGAAAATTTTAACGCCGACGATATAATATGCATTAATGTAAAAAAATAAGTCTCATTTACACAAAGATTTAATTTTCGAAGAGTAAATAGTTTTACTGTTGCATAAATGTGTCATAAACTATCGGATTTATGTTTCCACAAAGAATATGTGTAGAATGCCCCTCATCCCGCAACTAATGTTCCAAACCCTTCTCCTATGTGTACATTTTATTTCATGTCTATTCATTTACTGGTCTGTGGAAAAAAAATCTTTTTCCACAGAATGTATAATAATTTATTGTACATTTTACAAAATGTACAATAAAATTGTTTAAAAATACATAATTCTAACACCTAATCTGAAATGTTAATAATTTGCAATCTGTATAAATAAAAAAACACTATTTTAAATATGTCATATAATTATAAATAGCATAAAATGATCAATCAAATAGTTAACTGTAGACTAAGGTATATACACAATTCGACCACGCTTAACATTAAAATGAAAGTAGTACAAATTGCTTTGTACCAAATAACCACTCTGTTTGAAATATATGAAGACATTGAATCTGTACACATATATCATCAGGCCAATCATCAAGTCTTTTGAAAAGTACAATATGACATATAAAATGAGACATGAACCGCGAAGACATTATCTCTTGAAGCGTCCCTTGATGAGCTGCAGGGCCTTCTGCATGAGGGGGGCCTTCTTTGGTTTGGTGAAGCCCCCGGACCTGGGGGCAGGAGTGGAGGATGAGGAGGCCCCGGATCCCTTGATCTCGGTGGCCTTCACCACATTGTTACCCGCCAGCGACGCCACGCGCGCCGCCGGGCTCGCAACCGCTTTTCTCGCCGTACCATAAATGGCCTAATAAATATTATTGGTCATTTTACACATTTTACATCTAGGAGAGAATTGAAAAAAATTCAGAAAGCTCACAATAATAAAAGTGAAATTGATAAAATTTAATTTACTATAATATCACAACTTGGTTTAGGATTACAAAACTGAACTAGCTTCTTAAACAGACTTGCAATTTCCAGAAATATATTAAAAAAAAATAATGAAATAATTATTTTATGATTACCTATGGCAAAACTTTGACTTTTAGATCTGTTTGCTAATTTATTTACGCAGTCCACTTTTAATTCAACCTGGAACCATTAGGTCCACACACAACCTCCTGAACCCTTTAGGAGAGATTTAATATCTAATGCAATACTATACTATAGATTTTTCTAGCACTTGAATTCAAATTTATTATTAAATGTAAATAATGGTGAAGGTATGAGATTGTTGAATGTGATTAAGTATTTATGTTTTGCACAATTTCCAATATACAAACAATTGGGTAATTGCAGAAAAACCACTAATTCTTCTAATGTCAGTGAAAAGAAATTTAAAATTCCTCAATGAAAAAATAATTTTATTAGAAGTGGTGTCGGGGACCAATTTAGAAGAAATATTGTTCATCCCATCGACATCTTACACGTAAACATCAACAGAAATGTCATTTAAACAGGCAAAACCTCGATAAATTAGAACACCGTTTATTAAAAATTCGACATAATTCGAAATTATTCTAACACACAATATGTATTATGTATATTTTAAGTAACAGATACTTTTTTAATACATTGTATTCTAATGTGTTCTATTCTATTGAATACAATAGATAAAAAAATTACTGCCTTTAAAAAATTAATCACACAAAATTCGAAATATTAGTATACATTTTATTGTGTAATAGCGTTAGTATTAAAGTAAATAATCAAAGTGGAGCAACATGTCTGTGCTGGAAAATAAACAAAAATGTAAAAGTACCTGTTTTCTTGCCACATTTCTGGGAGGTTTGACCACACTGTCAACATATGCCATTTTGGTTTGCCGTACTGGTAAAGACTTGTCCTGAGACAGCTTGATGTTCGCCGTAAGGGACTTCAGTTTAGCTTCTTGCTCGTCTAGACAGCGCTAAAAATGAAAAAAAAATGATATTTTTTATTCCCATTTATAAAAACCACAATTTTGTAAACAATATTAGGATGGATCCAACATTAATTAATTAATGTCATAACTCCTAATACAGAAGTCCTTCGTCAATAAATTTCAACGAGGACCTTTTCTATCACTGTCTACTGACTCAGTTTACACTGTTATATTTTGTTCCCATTTTAATTCTCATTGTTTTTACATTCAATAAGTAGTCTATCTGTTTAGTATAAATTTTTTAACCTGTAAGCTACCCAGAAAAAGCCCTAGGTGAAACAGCATAACACTACCAATTGGCGGCAAAATTCGTAAAGTTAAAAATTCATAGACTAGCTTTTTTTACATTTTATTTTTATGAAAAAACATGAAAACGTTGGTATAACTAAAAAAACTAACAATATGGAGCTTCTATTTTATTATAAGCGTCCATCGACCGCGATTTCGTACGGTTTTAAGATGAAAAAATGAATAAATAAAAGTTTATAGTGTTGCCAGGCCTTAACGTTCAGAATAGGAATTTATTATTTATTGTGTATTTGTTATTTCAGATTTTATATATATTTGGAACGAAAAAATTATCTGTCTCCCATTCAAATACTACCCTAATCTCTGCACTTATTGATGGGTGATTTTTATCAACAGTATTGTCATGGTCTTCTTCATCATAGATGTGAACCATAAAATAATCATTCTCGACGTTGTTCTCATCATTGGAATCTGCGGTAGTAGCAAGCATATCGGAAAATTCTAGGAAGTCTGCAATATCTCCATTAGTGAAAAAGTCCCACTCCGCCATTTTGTAAAAAAATGTTTGTAAAAAAAATCAAAAAAGTTTTCAAAAATTTGATAACTATAAACGAAAAAATATCACTAAAACTTCACGTCACACATCGGACTTATGATATAGCACTAACACGCATGAAATAACGTTCACGACAATGGCCAATATCATCTATAACGAAGCACTCACTGTATTTCTATAGTAAAATGCGCTTAATAACTAAAAAATTATATCTCATTCACTTTAATTACTCACTTACAAACTAATAAATATCACAAAATAAAGGTACAATTGTAAACATATGTGTATTGCAGGATAAATCCCGATAATACTCTCCACTGGCTGGAATCAAAATGTAACTGATAAGTACTTTCCATTTGGAAAGTTCTGATATTTTAGAAGTGTGTAATTAGCACATGCAATGCGTTTGTCACCGGTGTGAGTGGCGTGTGTGTTAAAATATTATACTGAAAATCCTGTCATTTGAATAAAGAAGAAATCTGCGCGCGCTGTCACGTGGTGCAAATTTTTTTGTCTATGGTATAGCGCAAAATAGTTTGACGTTTATCGCGCTATCCCTCTCTTAAACAGTTTCTCTAAAATGGCATAAACATCTTGTAATTCATGTAAATCCTTGCCAATTTGAAAAAAATTGAGTTTATTTTAAAAATCGTCAAAAATTTATGTCAAAGATAAAATTAGCAGGAAAAGTTCAAACTTGAAAAATTGCAGGAAAATAATAAGTCTCAATGAAGCATAAAGATTTAAAAGTTTTTCATTATTATTCACAGGTTTTTTAATACTCCAATTTTGATGGAAAATGCGAGTTCAAATTAAATTTAGCAAGTTTGGGTAGAAGTCATTCAAGCTGTTCTTTTGTATAAGTTTATAAAGAAAAGAAAAAAAAACAGTTATTACCATGTACATATCCCTCCACGTCTCCATTTCCTGACGCTGCTTACTGCGGAACCGTTTTTTGCAATGCGTCTCCCACAGCGGGTCAGTATCATCGATGAGATAGGGGTTGAAGTGCTCCAGCATGAAGAGCTGATCGGGGGTGGCTTTGTCCACGACAGGCTTGAGTATTTCATATGGTACTCCTCCAGTGTACTCCAAGGCTGAAAACATAAGGCGTCAATGTTTTATTACAAAGTAATCGTCAAAAAAAAAAGAATTTTTGAAAAATAAACTAATTAATATCTTTATAAGAATGCATAAAAAATAATAATATTTAAAATGTGATATATATTTCAATAGACAACAGATAGTACATTTTGACAATGTACACATCACAACATACTGTCATCAAAAACTATACAAGCAGGCGAAAGTTTGTCAATAATGGCAAGAAAGAAATCATATTTATACCTACCTACGTGGGATATGCAAATATCAGTCGATTCATTTGAAAAAAAATGGAATGTTCAAAGAGCAACATTTTTTCATACCCAGTCAAGTGACAAGATGATTATATAAATATTTTAATGTTGATATATAATATGTCACAACAATATTCTTAGGGCCGGTTGTATGATGAGTGGTAAAATACTATAGTAAAAAAGTAACTTTAGTAAAAAAAAAAAAAATGCGTAAACAAATCACATCGATACTTTGAAAGTTGCAGTATACGACGATGAATCATTAAATATCCCGCTATTTTAGTGTTGAGAACTCATCCAATGATGATCTCACTATTAGCACATAGACCAAAGATTTTTCGCCGGCAAATTGACAGATTCTGAACGCAGGGGTGAATACTTAAAATAAATCAATTTCGTACAATTCTCAGGTATCTGATGATTAATCGCCTTGACACACTATTAGGCGGGTTTAACTTTGACAGTAGTAAACTCGACGTTCAAACAATCCGCAAACATTTTTCATCACAGGCGATGGTGAAAAGTTACTATAGTAAAAATGAACTATGGTAAAATGTTACTACTGATCAAACAACTGGCCCTTAATATTCATTTTTCAAACTAAGCCAACAACTCATTAAGATTCTATTACTTTGTGTGCAGTTGTCTATGAGTGCACCCGTCTTGTGTGCGGTTATCTGATTACCGATCATTAAATGAAAAATAGGACAATAATAGAGTGTAATTAATAAACATAATAAAAACTTACCATCTATATTTTCTTGGAGCACAATGACGCAGAGTTCACACAATGAAGGTATTGCACCATGCAACACTTTGTTTCCGGAGAATACTTTTGTTCTAGAAAAAAATAAACAAAATTGTAACACGGATCTGTCTTATTTTACAAGAATGCACGAGTCTTGGATAAAAATGAAATTTCAATGTGTGTAATTTTATTAAAGATTTTATAATCGTTGATGTTTATGAGCTATTCAACTATTATTGGTTGATCTCTTTAACCGGCAGTCACCGGATGTAATATCAGAGTTAATCAATGTGTGAAGGGTATAGAACATGATACAATTAAAATTACAAAATATATTTATAATATTTTAAATGATAAATCCACCATAAATGAAGGGTCCATATTTCTTCATTTGGAGAAAAACATGAACAAGTCTATTTATAAATACACTTCTTATTATGAATGACAATTGCTGTAATCTGGTTTAAAGCAAAAATAAATGCAACACACCTTCTTTCAAAAATAAGCTAGTTTCCATATTTGCGGCCATTTAAATTATAATAGAATAGCAAAAATTGCTATTGGTCGAATCTTAATATAAATGGCGCCAGGCAAAAGCAACTGACTTGACTGAATTGATAGCCAACACTGATTTTGAATGATCAACTTACATCAAACAGAGCTAAGTTTGATTGTTAATAAATCAACACAATGTGTAAAAGCTATGTGAGAAGAAAACTGCATTATTAAAAGGTAGTAAAAAATTTAAAAAAAAAATGGATGTTGCTGACTTTGCAACTAGTACTCTCAAATATCCTAGTTCATAGCTAAAGTGTTATAATGTGTTTAAACGTGATGAGATATTCCGAGAATTCACTCATTATCTGTATATATTTAAAACGTATGCACTATATACAAATATTATATTACCGCACCAACAGCCAAACGAGTGACACGTGAACGAAATAAATAATATATTGTTGTTTGAATGCAGTTGAGTTCAACCGTCTTAAAAAAAAACACCTAGAGAATTTATTTATATATATATGTATAACATTTTTACCACGTCCGCTCGGTATCACACAGGTTGAGTAAATAACACGTGGACAACACGTATATAGTAAATCTGCCTATAAAAAGGCACACTGTACATTTTTAAGATCAGTTCTCTTTGATAAATCTGCCGTGCAACAATAAACTAAGTTTTTATTCATTAACAGTGATCATCCTGATTCTTCTCTACCTACCCGCAATTATCTACTACAGTAGAACCACGATATAACGAAACCCGATATAGCGAAAAATGACGTATATCGAAAAAAAAATCGAAATTTAGTCCCTAAAACCAATTTTTCATACAAAAATGCATTTATATAACGAAATCCCGTTAATATTTATAACAAAATCATTTTTGTCCCGTACGAAAAAATGCCAATACATTTACGTAAATTTATAACGAAATAAAAAAATGTTAAAAGATGAAAATATTATTTCGCACTTACAAAGCCGCGCCGATGCATCTGCCGTATGCGAACGGTTTTATGGCCTTTTCGGCGGTGCGCGGCGGTCGGCCGACAAGGTAGTAAAACAATTCAAATTTCTTCTTGGGTTCATAGCAGGCCCATAAAACCATTTGACATAATTCTTGCGGCGTTCTCTGACACGTTTTACGTATGCATACGCCTCTAATATGATTGCAACCCAGACCCAAACAGCTGTAAAATACAAAAATTAACAGGAACCCCCCGAAAGTTGCAGTATGTACTTATTGGAAATGTCAGTCTCAGTGTAACGTCTGTAGAGTTAAGTTTGTTCAGCTTTTAACGCGATTATTGCATGACCGAACTGAATATTTACATAAATTCATTTTCGTTTGACAATTGTTTTCGTGTAAACTCGTTAATAATATAAATAATTCGTTAAAATATTTTATGAACTATTTTTGTACAGTATTTTGTATTTCTATTAACTATTGTTTTCGTGTATTTTAAGTGTACAATGTTAACGATAATTTTTAAGTGAACAATTTTAACGATTATAAATATATTTTGAAGTGGTTGCCGCTGTTACCGGTAAATACCTTTGTAATTTATATACGACTCATTTTATAAAAATGCCGCGATTCAACTGTAAGATTGTTATTTTTGAATTATTTTGTATGTTTCATGCCCAAAACTATGTTTGAAGCGGCTCTACATTTAAACACAATTAAAATATTGTTTTGTGTTTGCAATATTCTGGAATTTACAAAAATATCTTCCAATTGGTGTTGAATAGATTCTGTTCTTAATTTAATTCCTTTGATTATCCATTTGCTTATCTGTTTTAATAACAAAACTACTAAAAATATGTAGGTATTCAGTTCCCTGTGGCCTTTTTCCTCCTTTGTTTGCAGAATTTGCGATCTTTTTTGAAGCCGCGCAACATTTTTTTGCGACGGCGCGTAACATAGGTTTTTTATTTTTTTCGTTATATGTGGGAATTCGTTATTACGAATTTTTATTTTTTGGTCCCTTGGATTTCGTTATATCGCGGTTTTACTGTACTGTGTTCATTATAATTATTAAATTCTACAACATTGACAAAACCAGACATGGAAAACGTTTCAAAAAACGTAAATACAGTAATTATTCTGTATGTAACAGTAACAGTAAGTAAAAAGAGTCATTGCTGAGTATTTCCTTTACAATATTTTTGTAAGGAAATCAAATATGCCTGATATTTAATTCTACTAAATTTATTAAAACTGTTTCGGTATTCTCACCTCTGGTTCTTGGTGTTCATGACGGTACTGAGCGCCTCCTCGGCGGAGAGGTGGGGGAAAGGAGAGTCCAGCAGTCGCGGAGCTGGGCGGGGCGTGTAGTGGGGTGAAATATCCGGGAGGGCTGACACAGACACGACAGACAGGGGCGGGAGGGGGGCCAAGCGGGTGGAGGGTTGCAGCAGTGAAGGAGTCGGCTATAACAGAGACAAAATATTACTTTTATAGAAGATTTGGTGAAAAATGATTTAAAAACAACAGACTACCAAATATATAGACATGAATTAATGGAAATTCCGTGTTTCAATATTTTCATTTTGGTATCACGTGATCACTTTAGTACCACTTACGCAATCAAATAGCTCCGTAACTTTTTTTAAATATATGACTCGATTTGTACAAAAATTTAAGTGCACACAATATAATAATGTTTCAACAAATAATGCCCCTTGTCCCGCAACTAATGATACGAACCCCTCTCCTATATGTACACTTTATTTCATGTCTATCCATTTACTGATCTGTGATTAAAAACATTATTTTAATGTAAAACCACGGCTCCACCACATAGTATTTGTAACATGTAGAAATCTTGATAAATGCAAATAAAATATCAAAATTTTTAATGTATAGATTCAGAAGAAAGCGATTAAAACATGCGTGCAAAATAAATTCACTAATGTATTTAAAAAGAATCAATTAAAACATAATTTATATAAAATATTCACATATTTCATAAAGTTAAAGAAACACATGACATTAATTGGATGAATTAAAAAAAGATAATGTACAAATTTAATGTTTTTGTTCAATATAAATGATTTGCTATATATAATAATAAAATATTCACATATTTCATAAAGTTAAAGAAACACATGACATTAATTGGATGAATTAAAAAAGATAATGTACAAATTTAATGTTTTTGTTCAATATAAATGATTTGCAATAAAACATGCGTTACGTGACTCAGACAAATGTATCTTACCACCCCTGCAAAGAATTGTGTATTTCTGGTTCGAAAATAATATTCATAAATTTAGTTAAATCTTCTTGGTGGGGATTGTACCCCGACCCCCTGTGTGGCAGGCGAGGATACTACACTACACTGCCGGGAAATACAAGACGGGAAAAGAGCTGTTTGCAAATATCTTAAGCTCTACATTAATACTAGCTTGTTACAAAGTTTACTAGGGACAACCATTTTTAAATAATAAAGTGTAACAAAAATATAAATCAACACATTAAATTCTAACACTAAAAATCAGCATTATATACTTGCACAACAATTTGACACCACAGTCCATTAGTGGATTAGCTGAGATGGCAGAGCATCGGCATGTGAGAAGTACGGGGATCGATACTCAGCACTTTTTTTTTGATTTTTGTAAACACCTGGTATTGATCCCAATACTGGTAAAGGTAAAAATAAAACACAAACTAAAAGTGAGGGTGTATAAAGACGTTACAAAATTTTCTAACACATATTCATAATGCAATTTTTGTGACAAATTTTACTGGGGAAGCCCAGAAAATAAATATAATGTATGTTAAAAATAATTAATTTAGTCAAAAGAACGCTAGATAACCTTACTATTGAATGTTTGTAGTTTTTATGGTAAGGGTAAAGTCAAAGAGGGTAAAGTGTCGTAAAAATGATGTTGTGTTTCTTTAAGAAATATTCCAATACTTAAAAAACGCACCTCATAACAGTGTCCCAGTCAAAATGGTGAAACTTGAACTCCCAAGTACTTTGGTGACTTAAAAGTGCAAATCAAGATGTAGAACTATTTCCGTAGATTGTGTCAATGGTACATCTAGTTTACCTGGTTTTGGCAAGTTTTCCGTGGACATCCTGTATTTCTCGTGCCATCAACACTCGCGTTATATATCTATTTTACTACTCTCTCCTAATTTCTTAATTCTTTACTCCGTCATAAATGGATCTGCCACACATATGCCTAAGTGATCTCATTTCCACTGTATTCAGTTTACTTCCGTTCATCTTCTGCCAGCTCCAGGCCTCACTTCCATATATCAGTGTCGATACCAGAACTCCATTGTAATGCTACTACTCTGTCTAAATATTTTATTATAGAATATGTTTTATGTGGGAGGTTCCTCCAGAATGTTAGAAAATTTCGGAACATTTTATAAGGAGATTCACGAGTGAAATGTAATGTATAAGATCGTTGTCACAGTTATTTAATATCTATGTGGATGCCAACAAGGAAGAAATGTGTAAGATAAAGCATATTCTATATAGGGTCGGTATGATGTACAAGTCTGACACGTGTGACACATTTTTTTTTAAATTAGAAAATATAAAAAAATGTACAAAATTGTGATCAAATTTTTGTTTACTAAATAAACATGCAACATTAAAATGCTGCCTACTCTTATATGAGTTTTGACGATATACAAAACTCCACGACGTTTGTAGTTTTTAATTGCCAAAAATATATATAATTTTTAATAACAGTTTAGTTAAAATGATGTATAAACCCAATTATATCGATCTAATATATAAATAGTGAATATATTCAGAATAAAGAATTTGCATGCATGCATTAAAATAAAATCTTAAGTTGAAATTCTGTTGAAAGATTCATACAATTTTAAAAAAAAATTGACAAATTTTCTCTTTGGGAAAGGTAAAATAAAAACTATTAAAAACATAATTTTTGAAAATCGACAAATATGTTTAAATTTGGACACGGATCTCAAAATAAGTCAATTTTGTGATGAAAGCGCAAATGGTGTCAGAAATGTAAATTTTGATATCAGCATATCCATGAAACTCATATCTGAATTGGTCAGCGCACATTAAAGAGACATTGAATTTGGTATCTTACATTTATATAAATATTTAAATGACAAGATTATTGTCATTCCTATTAGACGAAGATCAGACATGAAAAACATGAAGGTGATTTGCGATCAAACGGTACAATAAATACGGTAATGTAAAACATTATATTTATTAAATTAATCAAATTAATATTCTTACGTCAATGGGGACGGTTGACGGTGCGTATTTAGATGAAGAAGAGCTTTTTTCATTGGAGACAGACGCTGCTCGGTTGACAGACTCTTTAACTGGCACTTCTTTCGCAGAAGGCGGCAGTTTTTTCTTCAAAGAAAAATTTGACTTAGTAGGTGAGATCATTCCAAGTGCTTCCGCAAAACTGGCCCCTGGAAAGTGTCAAACATACTCTCAAATAACACGCTGAAATAATCTTAATTAGTGCCAAGTGTATTTTTATACTTTTACTCTATTTGGTGGTCTAAAATGCAAAAAGAATATTTCATTTGTTTGGATATGAACATATCTGTAAAAATGATCTAAACCAGCTTTAAAAAGGGGATGATAAATACAGGACATACAGTGTGTAAACAGGGCCCGGAATGGAAAATCTGACAAACCGGAACAGTCAATAATATCCAACAAAATTTTTTGATCAAAAAGTACACAATTACATTAGAATACTACCTTAAATAGTAATTAAAATGAAATCTGAATAATGATATATTCTATTGCAAAATATAAATTTATTAATTATAAACCTTTAGGTTTTTAAATATTTATTTTGAATCCAAAATAACGAACCAGAGCTGTAATTGAAATCAAAAGTATAGCAGGAGCCTTGATGTAGAATAAACAATGACAAATAACTGAAATACCTGAACCGCAATCTATTCCATCAGAATATTCCTCTTGTAGCTTTTTCCTTTTCTTCTCGGACATTTGTTCATCATGCTCCGCTCGCTTACTCTTAGCATAATTTTGAGATGTGGAACTATCTTTGGGTTTGTATTCCTCCGTTTTGACTTCTTTTTTCTTAGGATCACCGATATCCGATTTATTCTTATCAAAACTACTTCCTTTACTTTCAATGGCAGTCTTATTATGGGAACTTTTGTTTTTATCGGTAGACCTCCTGTCTACTTCCGTAGAAAGTTTATTCTTGGATTTAGAATGCTTCTCTTTTTTCCTTGAATGTTTTTCCCTCTCGCTAGAATTGTCTTTCTCACTAGAATATTTCTCGGCGTCGCTAGAATTATCTTTACTGCTAGATGGTTTTTCCGCAGCACTAGTATGCCTGTCTTTTTCCGTGTGCTGCTTTTCTTTTTCTGATGAGTGTTTTACTCTGTCACTAGAATGTTTACCTTTGCTACTTGAATGATGATCTTTTTCCATAGAATTTGTATCTTTGCTACTGGACTGCTGATCAGAATAATGCTTTTCCTTGCTACTAGAATGGCGGCGATCCTTTTCGGATGAATGTTTTTCCCTTTTGCTAGAATGCCGGTGCTTTTCGCCAGAATGTCTGTCCTTGCTGCTGGAATGTTGATCCTTTTCGCCAGAATGCTTGCCTTTGCTGCTGGAGTGGCTGTATTGTTTACTTTGCTCTTTACTTATGTCGCCAGAATGTTTATCCTTATCGCCATGGTGCTTTTCTTTCCTACTTTCATGTTTCTCAGAAGGGGCTTTATCGCTAGAATGTCTGGAGCATTCGGATTGATCTGATTTGCTGTCAGAATGCTTCGATTTATCGTGGGTCTTTCTGGATTCTTCACGGGGTTTATGATTACTTTCTTTCGAGGAACTCTTCTTATGACTAGAGGTACGATCCGGTGACTCTTCTTCATTTGAGGAGTTCCTTTCGCTCGAGGAGCGTGTACCGTGTGATGAATATTTATGTGATAACTTTTTCTTTGATCTTTCTTCCGAGGAACTATGATAACTAGAATGTTTCGGTGAGGGCTCGCGAGGAGGGATTTCTTGAGCAGATTCAGAATCTGACCCATCATTATTTGACTGTCGATGAACTGATTCAGGCTGGCTTTCGTCGCTGCTCTCAATGACATGGCATTTTTCTTCCGCTTCCGAGTGCTCTTCTGATGAGTCCTTGATAACATGTGGTTCTTCATCACTGGAGTCATCTTTCCGCCTCTTAGATTTTTCATTTTCTCTCTAAAAATGAGTAGAAATAAATATATATAATTTTAAAACCGAATCATAATATGAAAAAAAAAAAAAATCTCCAGTAACATTATATACTATATGGTATTACACGCAGTATGAGTATGGTGTAACACTAATGCAATATAACACAACATATTTTTGTGGTTTCGCCACTGAAGATAAGCAAATACTAATTCAATTGTAATAACTATCCCAACACACAATAATAATAGTAAAAATAAAACGTACAATAAAAAATTCAAGAGATTACATCTTCTACAATTATTACTGATAGCAAAACAATGACTAACTAACCTCTTCCTCTAGTTTTCTCTTCCGATGACTATCATCGCTTCTCGCCTCGGACTCTTGTCTGTGATCCTTTTTATCTCTGTGTTGTGATTCTTCCCGCGACCTTTGTGATTCCTCCCGCGACCTTTGCGATTTCTCCCTTGACCTTTGCGATTCCTCCATCCTTTTGTCACCCTTATATCTGTCCCGCCTGTCTTCAGAATGCCTGTCCCTTTCTTTGTGCCTTTCGTACTTGGGGGAGGGGGGCATCTCTACCGGCTGAACATTGTCATCTTCCTCCTCCGTGTCCTCAGGAGGGGGTTCCGGGGATGGATCACGGGTGTACTCATAGTTTCCTAGACAAAAAAAACACATAAAATTTATAAAATATTTCTATATAATGGGAAGGTTGCCTGTTTAATATATTTATTCATTTGTTTATATTACAATATAGTGAAGCACCATGACAGGTCTTTTCTTTAACCTATTAAATGCTACCGTATCAACAGTTCGTATGGTATAAATTGGTTTTTTCACTTGGCCGTATCGATTGTTGATACGGCAACTTTAGTCCGCGATCACATAGTGCGCCTATTTCATACAATATTTTAACATAAAAATGAACTTCGTTAAATACTATAAATCCTATACCGTTATATATGTTTTTGTAAATCATGTTTTGATTTCACATTGGTCAAGATAACTTTTTATCTCTATTTGAGGCGATAAATCATGCGTAAGTTGTCTATTTTGATGATTTAATACGTATTTGGGTAATCAAAAAAATGTGCCGCTTGTGAGTATTGAAATGTCAGGGCTCGGGGTAGCGTTCAAAAGGTTAAAAGCCTTCTTCAGCACAGAGTTCAGTAAGAATCGATACATCGTTCAAATTGTTTGTCGCATGAATTATGTTTTTCTTTTCAGCAGTGAATGTATTAATGCACGAATGCACTTAATATTAATGTGTAGTAATGAAATTAATTTTGAAGACACGATGCAGCAGCTCGTATGTTTAGATAATAAATTTGTGCTTGAGGTTTAAGTACAATCAGTTGACATTCTTCCGGGCAAAGTCACTGATGCAAATGATTGTGAATGGAATTTATAAACTTTGTGCTACAATATCTACATGAGACAATCCTTTTGTAACATTAAGAAGGTGAGAAAACGTAAAAGGGCACACAAACATAGTCATCTGGAGAAAACTACCGGATATTTCCTAAACATGAAGCAATGGCAGTACGCGGCTATCATATAAGAGCAAAGTGTCCGGGCAGAAATGCCGGTTGTTATTACATTATAATCGCATCATCTTTCGACACATCTCCTGATCACAAAACAACAGCCAAAAAAACTTGCCAGAATAATCCAGAAAATGATCTATTATCAGTTTTTTAAAAGTATTTTCAAAATTAAGGCAGTATTAATTTTTGATACACATTATGTAATACACACAGTTAAACTCCTTTAATTCGTAACTCATGGGACTGAAATTTAAAAAAACAAATCATTAATCACCATTCTGTGGAGGTTCATCATCCTCCTCTTCGCCCTCTTCTTCCGCAACCATCAGCTTCCACTTGGCCACCAAGGTGCGAGATGCCGTCGCCACGTCCCCTTCGCCCTTGCGGAGTGCATTGACCGTCCTCCCCACTCCGGTCTCCTGGAGATGTTGGACAGTGACTGGGAGGTGTGATAGTCTCTCAATACAGTGGAGCACCTGAAATAAGTATTAACCAATGAAACGGGATACACCATGGTGAATCATATCTATGTTTAATTTTGTACTAAAAAATGGTGTATTGAATAAATACCATATTAAACGAGATTAGTGGCATTACCAATGTTGAAACATTAACAATTTTGTTTACGCGCTTTATACTTCGATAGGTAGGCCTGATATAAAATTTTGAATATGTGTGTTCTATTTGTGTAGATTTGAATTTACAGAAAACAAAAGCGATGCTGCTTCTGGGAAAAGAGTCATTGTGATTCGGACGGACTTTTTACGGCGGCAATAATAAAACTTTTAGTGTATATAATTTCGGATTAGCGGTTGTGTGAAGGTGTGAACGTGGCTGACCAGCATATTTGCGGACCATCAAGCTACAAGGATAGCGACGTCGGCCTCAACCAGCACAGGTTCGTAAAGGTTTGTGTAATTTGAATTTACATAGATTGAATAACTGTATTCATCATTACCAATAGAAAACCCAGAACTAGCTATCGAAGTATTTACGGAAACATAACTTGGTCCTTCGAGCCGGATTGGGTTTTCGATAAAAGAAATTGGTAATTGTAAATTTAATTTTCGGTAAAATTTTTCCATAGCAACACGTTTTTGTTTGGTGAAAATTTTCCTTAGCAACACGTTGTTAATATAAATTTTGTTCGGTTTTCCATAGCAACACATTGTTTATATAGATTTCGTTTAAAAATGACATCGACGAGTGCCGAAAATTCGGTAGCATATCCAATGTCAACCGTAAAGATTGGGTGACAACAAACAAATTATGCTTTAGATGCTTCGGGAAGCATACGGCTGCGAACTGTACTCGTAACAAACAATGTACTCGATGCGGTAACTTCGGACACCACGAACGAATATGCATAGATGGCATTTTTATGACAAAAAATAGACGCGTTTCTCCTTCCCCTCGACGCTCTATTTCACCCGGCAGAAATTTACGTACGGATCGCGGACGGTATGATAATTCAGATTCGCCATCAGCGCAATCTCATCTGCAAAATGGCTATTCTGCATAGCAATCAACAAAGAATAATGTCGCAATGTTGCCTAAGTTATCGGACAATGTAATCTTACCCACGGTTATTGTTGAAATAAAATCGGCGCAGAATAATTTTGTACGTGCGCGAGCCCTGTTAGACCTCGGATCACAAGTAACAATAATCAGAAGCGACTTGGTAACAACTTTAGGACTGAAACGGCATTATTCTTTTACATCTTTAGTGGGTGTTGGCGGATTACGGTCGTGCGACAGTTGTCAAATTATCATAATTCATGTTAAACCAGAAAAATTGGATCACCCAATATTATCGGTTAAGGCGGTAGTATTAAAAAAGCCAACCACATATTTGGTACGTCAACCGGGACCTTCTTGCGGAAAATTTAAACTTTCGGACGGCGGTTTCTCTCCGCGGGCGGAGATCGACATTATCTTCGGTTGTGACATTTTGGGACAAATAATTACGGGGGAAAAAATTGATTTAGGTATGGGCGGACCCTATGCGCTGGGTACCATATTTAACTTCTCACTTTTCGGGCCTAATCAGACTGCAATTTTAGACAATCCGGTGTCAGATTGTGAGTCTGATCATTTTTCGGGCATTTCTCTGTTAGAGGCGGTGGAGAGATTTTGGCGTTCGGAGGAACCACCAAAATTTACGGTATCAAACCCAGTGGACGAGGAATGTGAACGGCTATTCACATCGACCACGTCACGTGGAACGGATGATGGCAAATACGTGGTTCGGCTTCCACTTTTATTTGACCATCAGCGGTTAGGAAATTCAAAGCAAACGGCTTTGAAACGATTCATGGCTCTAGAACGACGGATGCATCGTCAGCCTGAATTTGGTAAAAAGTATGTACAATTTATGACGGAATATATTAAACTCGGACACATGACGGTTTCTAATTTTAATGTGAATTCGGATAAAGAACACTACTTTCTTGCACATCACGGTGTTTTCAAAAAATCGGGAGATATTAATAAGATTCGGGTAGTTTTTGATGGTAGTGTACCGACTAGTACCGGAGTTTCTCTGAATGATTGCTTGCACTCGGGCGAGCGACTTCAGAATGATATTACGGAGATAATTATTAATTTTAGGTGGCCGCGCTTTGTTTTCACAACGGATGTGAAAATGATGTTTCGACAAACCTGGATTCACCGTGAAGATCGCCAGTACCAGTTGATATACTGGAGGTCGTCTCCGTCAGAACCTTTACGCATATATGAATTAACGACTAATACTTATGGTCTAAAATCAAGTCCATTCGTAGCAATACGTTGTCTCCATCAATTGGCTTACGATGAGAGAGAGAAAACTCGGGCGGCTCAGATTTTATTGAAATCGAGTTATGTCGATGACTTAAACGGTGGCGCTGACACCTTGAATGAAGCTCATGAACTAAGAGACGAGCTGGTGGAACTCATGAGTTCGGCAGGTTATGAGTTGCGCAAATGGTCATCAAACGTACCGGAATTAGTAGATTGCTTTCCCTCGGATCACTTAGAAACACCGCGGACCTTCGATGGGATCGACGGTTCCGGTTTTATAAAGGTTTTGGGTATTCAATGGAATCCCGATTCGGATAATTTCACTTATCGGGTAAATTTAAATTCAGAAAATACTGTAACTCGGCGAAGTATTTTGTCTATGGTGGCTAGATTATATGACCCACTCGGTTGGATTTGCCCGGTTGTTTTTAAAACAAAACTTTTATTACAATCACTGCTCACCAGCTGTGATAACTCACGGAAGGTGGACTGGGATGCTCCAGTACCTGCTAAAATTATTTTGGAATTTCGAGAAATATTGTTGGATTTGCCTAACATACAGAGGTTATCTATACCTAGGTGTTTGAAACCGGATGGACAAGCGCGTTATACGCTCCATGGTTTTTGCGACGGCTCTTCGTTAGGTTACGCCGCTGCGGTATATATTCGGTCGGAACAGAATGACGGCAGCTTCTCGTACAGTTACTCATTGCCAAGTCCAGGGTAGCTCCATTGAAAACAAAGCAAACCATTCCCAAGTTAGAGTTGAATGGTGCTGCGCTTTTAACTGTACTTCTCAATCATGCTGTTTCCTCGATGAAGGACAACATTGCATTTGAGGAAGTAGCAGGTTGGTGCGACAGTACTGTTGTGCTGGCGTGGATTAAGACTCCTCCCCACAAATTGCAGGTCTTTGAAGGCAATCGAGTGAGTCAAATAATTTCGTCAAGGGTTCAGATTAACTGGAGACACGTTCCTGGTGAAATGAATTGTGCAGATGTGGCATCACGCGGGGCGACTGCGGCGGAATTATTACATCACGAACTGTGGTGGGGTTCACAGTGGCTGTGTCAACCGGCCCACCGGTGGCCGAATGCCTGTTCGGATATTCCTACGGAAATGTTGCCCGGATTGAAGACTACACCTAAGGTGGTTAATATCGGTGTTTTAGATTCGGAGTTTAATTTATTGGAACGATACAGCTTTTTTAATAAATTATTAAATGTTACTGGTTACCTATTACGATTTGTAAATAACTGTAAAAATAAATCTTTTCGAAGAAATGGTTCACTCACGGTTGCCGAACGTAGGAATTCAATCTCACACTTAATTCGGATGGTACAACAAATACACTTTCATAAAGAGATATTGGCTTTAAATTTGAAAAAACCAATTAAATCATCTATGCGGCGATTGAATTTATTTTTTGATAAGGATAATATACTTCGGATCGGCGGTCGAATAGGAGCTTCGGAGCTACCGTATGAAGCACGACATCAGATTTTATTGCCAAGAAAAGGTCGGTTCACGGAATTATTGGTAACACATTATCATAAGATCCATTGTCATGTCGGGGCAAATACACTTTCGGCAATATTGTCTCGCTCTTATTGGATTGTTTCGGCTCGGCGCGTTACTCGACACATTGCATTTCGATGTGTGCAATGTTATCGGTCGAGAGCTCGTCCAACGCAACCCTATATGGCGGACTTGCCACCTGATCGGGTCAGAGGTGTGCGTCCATTTCTCGGGGTAGGTACAGATTTTGCCGGCCCGTTTAATATCAAAACGAGTGCCTTACGGAATTCCAAAATTAAAAAATGTTATTTGTGTATTTTTGTTTGTCTATCTACGAAGGCTGTCCACTTAGAAATTGTAACGGATTTATCGGTTGAGGCCTTTGTTGCAACTTTGACACGATTTGTCTCACGGAGAGGACTTCCGTCTCTAGTGAGATCAGATTGTGGAACTAATTATGTAGGAACGGACAAATACCTAAAGGAACTTTATGCATTCCTTAGAACTGATCGGTCGGATATAGAACGGAAACTGGCTCATGAAAATATCACATGGCTGTTTAACGCTCCTTCGAGTCCAAATCACGGTGGATTGTTTGAGGCAGCGGTCAAATCCGCCAAAACTCATGCTCGGCGCGTGCTTGGCGAGACTCGGCTCACTTTTGAGGAGCTCACCACGTTCTTTACCAAGGTGGAAGCGGTGATGAACTCACGACCGTTGTGCCCTCTGAGTACGGATTCCTCGGATCTCGAAATATTGACTCCGGGACATTTTTTGATAGGTCAACCGTTGGTGGCGCTACCTGAATATCCTTACTCAGACATTAAACATAATCGGTTGTCCCGCTACCAACACATTCAAAAAATGTCTCAGCATTTTTGGCAAAGATGGAGGACAGAATATCTCCATACTTTGCAACAACGATATAAGTGGACCTCGGTAACGGCGCCTCCCAAGCAAGATGATCTAGTGTTGATTAAGGAAGACAATTTATCTCCTTTGCAATGGCGACGTGGGCGATTGGTCAAATTATTACCTGGCAGGGATGGGGTAGTTCGGGTCGCAGAAGTTAAAACGCAAAATGGTGTCCTGCTGAGGCCTATTTCAAAATTGTGCAAGTTACCTTTGGATAATTAGTAACCAAGGCAGGCATGGTTAGGGGGCGGGATGTTTACGCGCTTTATACTTCGATAGGTAGGCCTGATATAAAATTTTGAATATGTGTGTTCTATTTGTGTAGATTTGAATTTACAGAAAACAAAAGCGATGCTGCTTCTGGGAAAAGAGTCATTGTGATTCGGACGGACTTTTTACGGCGGCAATAATAAAACTTTTAGTGTATATAATTTCGGATTAGCGGTTGTGTGAAGGTGTGAACGTGGCTGACCAGCATATTTGCGGACCATCAAGCTACAAGGATAGCGACGTCGGCCTCAACCAGCACAGGTTCGCAAAGGTTTGTGTAATTTGAATTTACATAGATTGAATAACTGTATTCATCATTACCAATAGAAAACCCAGAACTAGCTATCGAAGTATTTACGGAAACAAATTTTTAATTCTCAAAATAATATATGTATACTATAATGTATTCAATATCGATCTTGATAGATGTATCATCTTAATGTGTGGGATTGGGTAGCGTAATAATAATCTCACTATGTGACAATAGTGTTTATTCTACGATGTTACTATACAGTTACATAATATAATATTAGATATGTTCCGTACAATGGTTTGGAGACGAGAGAGAGCGCGCCGACCGTGGAGCAATCTTTTATTTCTATCACTTGCGCGTCACCTTGCCAATTTACGGACGTCTCATATTCATTCCATAGATACATCACATATACATAAGTTGAATCTTAATTACAATTAATGACAACTTTTCAGTGCATTTTTAAAATCAATTTAATGTAAAAAAAGTTATCTACTTAAATTATCCATGTGATCTTTCCAACATTCTCATACACATATACTTCAACCAGATGTGATTTATCTATGCATTAAAATTAGCACCTCCTGCACAACTGTGGGGAAAACAGAAAGCAAAGGTTTTAGAATTGGAGGAATATTTTGATATTCAAATCCACTGAAAACAACAGCAAAAAAACTCACAGCCATAGATACATTAGATAGATGTATTATCTATTCTAGACAACAATTTGGTTTCTATAATCAGTAAATGGTAACTTGTGTCATTTTGTTACTCAACTTCAACAGATGTCAATATTTGCTATCAAATATGTTTGAATAATTTTTTTGTTGAAATCAAATGTAAAACGCTACTATGGCATATTTTACAAACTATAGAATCATATATTTACACAACAGTTTAAATTTGTTTTCATGCCAGAGTTGTATCAGTATTTCTTCTTTCTTTATCCACCTATGTCCTGTAACAAAATGCATCCTTCTGCAGCGCTGCGACGCATTTTAATGTCTTCCGACCTGTTGGTCGGCTGATTATAAAAAAATATACCCTATTTTTTACAGTTTGTGTCCTTTAATGGAATGCAAATATTTAATTAACATAAACAAAGCAACTCATTAAGCATTAAGTGTCGAAATAAATACAGCAACGAATAAGAATTGTTATGAGCTAAATTGTTATACTGACTGCGATTGGTATTAAATTGTAGGTAATTGAGAATTAATTATTAGAAGTTTAGTTTCTAAGGTACAGTGATTGTTCATCCAGTTACATATAATCAGTTACCAATCATTGTTACAATTGAACACAAATCTCACAATCACAGTTAAAATAATGATCAAGCCCATTACTATTAAGAATGTTAAGTTCAATTCATTGTTTTTGCAGTTTGATTTCTATGTTTTAGACCACATCAGTGTAATCTGATATGTTATATCTGACAGTCCTTACGGGACTGCCGGGTAGTGAGTACCACAAATACTCGACCCCAATTCAGAGAATTACAAAACTCTTCAATTAGTTGGTTGAACATCTAAGCCTATTATATAATGATTCATTATATACACTATATTTGTTCTAATCATAATTTAATATAAGCAGAACCATATTTAGTTATCATGGCAATAAAAAAAAATGTATGTCTGAATTTTAATAATGAAAAAACCCAAGTTGAGAAATACCATAGCTAAACTTACAGTAAACATGATTAGATTAGATTATATTAAGAATATTGCTTTATCATATCCTATATTCTATTAAGAAAATGAATAAATGATATCATTCATTTTGTGATTTTTTATTTGAAAAACAAACAAAAATGTTATGAATTGTCCATTCTACATCATTTAAGAGGCAACTTTGATTTTTCCCGTTTGAATTTCGAGATATTTTTGCATTTTGCATACCCTTTCAAGATGAGATTAATAGTTAATTCTTTTACAATATCAAGTAAACATAAAAGTGCGTTATTTTTAATGTAAATATTGCTAGAGTGAAAGGTATCAATAGAAAAGGACAAGTATACAATTGTTGGTTTTCTTAGATTCCTAGGTAATAAGCTATCAGAAAATAGCCATTTCTTCAACATTCATAATATATATGTGTTGCCATTTGAAATTATCAAGCGAAAATGAAATAATTCACTATTCAATAAGTTCTCACCTAAGGATTGTTATGTTTATACTGTGAAGAATTATTATGTTTATGATAAAAACCATTGTTTATGTCGATAAACATATGATTATTATTACAATTTTGCCCCGATTTATAAGGAAAAAATTAATGTAAATTCATACTGATAAATAATATTGATAACTTTTGAAGCAGCTGTATTTGTGAAGAGAAAACTATTTATGCTAATATTATATAATAATCATACTCCGGTTGTAATAAAAAAACCTTTTTTTAAAAATATTTATTTATTGTTTTAATAAATTACATATATATTTAATATTAAAATATAAATGAAAATATGACAAATGTATTATTATTCACTGTTAAATAATTAGTTGTTCATCGAGCATATCTTCAGTTCTTCAGAATTTCATTTTTTTTTCTTTACACATATTCAAAACAAAATTTGATTCACACATATTACACTTTAAACTGAATTTAGAAATAAAACCTTACATTCTTTCACATATTCAATATTCGTTCCTGTGCACCCAAATATTGATTTGTGGGAGTAAATTTGATTAATTTAGAAAAGAATAGGTGTATATCAACCACTCTTTTGCCATCCAATTTAAGAAGTTCACATGAGTCCACACATTCAATGTTCAGTTCGGGAACATCCTGAAAATAATTTATAATATAATTATTATTGTTATTGGTATTTAGTTATCAGTATTTTTATGTCTAAAATATTAAAATACGTGTTTATTCATTTACATGACTATAACAAATACATTTGTATCAATCAGATAGGTCAGTCGTGTATAATTCTTTTGATAAAATTATTTATCTTTAAGGATATGTATTTCCAATAGAAAATAACTTATCTGCACTACATAATATATGTATATTGAATTATGTAATTTATATTGTTAAATTAAATGATATTTATTATAGGAATGGTAAAAATTATCAACTTACGTTACGATTTTTTTTCCAAGAAGTTTATAACCATTTAAAATTTTGTTGGAACATTTCCTAGAGCGTGTCAATGGATACTTTTTGACCTTAGGCATCTTGAGTCACAGGAGGCAGTAATTTCAGAACAATAATGTATATAATAATATATTATTGACTTTTAATAAGAACCAAATCCAACAAAAAAATTACGGTTCGCAAATTTCACGTTGAATCTAGTGAATTAATAGATTTCATGCGCTGGCCGCGCATGAGCTGTCAGATTCTAAAATGCTCCGATCAGTGACATGAGGTTTGGTGTACATGACCATATTTAAATGTCAAAATATAAATTATTATTACTGTTTTCATATAAAATTATCCCAAAACCATACAATTTACAAAAATAAGCAATTGGTATCAAAAATAAGTATAATATTTATTCATATTGTAGAAAAAATTTGTGTTAAAATGTGTTTTATAGGCAAATTTAATTAAAATTTATCAGAACATGGATATCACAACCGCCGTGGCTGTTTTGAACGGCATACTAACAGTGTGAGATATAATTAATAATATTGTATTTCATAAGACTGGAAATATATTATTTAAAAAATGATTATTGTGTTTCTGATTTTAAACTTAGTTTTAAATAGTAGTTAAAGCCTCAAAGCATCTGAGTAAATATAGTATATTATTTAAAAACATATGTTTTTACTAAAACAAAGTATTTTAAAAACGTCAAAAAATTTATCAAATGTACTGCAAATTAAATGATTTATAACTCTATTCATTTAAAACATTTTGCTAATTTAGTTTCCTACAGATTTGTCCGTAATCTTGGCTTCAAGATTATAAGAAAATATATTCATGTATGCATTAATTTAGCGTATTGACTCAATTTTGTACCATACCAAAAATGCATCTAATGGTCGCGGTCTTTCTTATAATATTTGTATCGTCTTAATTATGGCAAATAACATTCAGTTTATTAGTTTTATATTAATGTAAAGGTCCAATCTAAGTAATAGTTGAAAAAAAAATCAAATCTATTGAATAACTTCTGGTATAAATGAATAATAAAAACCCACATTTTCATAAAAAATGCGAAAATTTGAATTATCGCGTGTGTGTATGAATTGAAGTCGCGCCATAAACATTTTACATGTCTTCACTAAAAAAAAATGTGATTTCGGCAAAATTGCTTATTATATTACAAATACATAAAATCACAGAACACAAATCTAAATTGCGCAAAACAGTTCTTTTAAAAATAATACTTATTTAATTTATATTATTAATATTTTCAAACCGAGTCTTTGAAAATTTGAAAGGAGTGACATTATTGTCTGTCTGTATTTTAAAAAGTATTTCCAGATCCAGTTAAAGAGATGTGTTCAAATTAATTTGAAGTTAGGATACATTAAATGTATAAAATTTTGGATATTTTCATTCCAGACGTGAAAATACTAAAAAAAAGATATGGTATATTCTCATACATTTTCATTCAGGGATGCGTATCAATTCTGTTTGATTAGCCTTGATGCAGTCTCTTTAACTATATAATTGAAATAAATAGCATAGCTGAAACGTGTGGGGTATTTTATTCCATGTTTGCTTTCGGTTACATGGGTCAGAGAGTTCAATTCAAAGATCTTAGGGAGTTTATCAAGGTGTTACAGATCCGATTTCGGTTACACAGATCAGTGGGCTTAATTCCAATGCTCGGGATGTTTAATAAGGCACTACACAATATAGAAATACTATTTCATGAAGATGTGCCACTTAAAATTTTGAAAACCATTAAAACAATCTTGAATAAAAGTGACATATTTTATATTAAATGAAATAACAATAACTGTGTATGAAACCATGAAATTATTGTTATTTTATTTAATATAATATGTCAAATCACAAAGTGATTGCTTTCTACGAAAAATAGATATTTTATGTTAGAAAGTTGGCAAAATCTTTGGGGATACTTTTCACTTTTTAGTAAGTATGTCTAAATACGTATGTTTATTTGAAATTTATTTTTATGCTAAATGCAGAAATCAAGATGTATTGTGGGACAGAAAAATGTGAAAGTAAAAACAAAGTAGAGAAACAGAAGATGTAAACCAGACTAATAAATACCCCAATAACATAGCATAATAAATGACCTTGGTGTGCGTCATCCGGAGGGAAGTTTGAAAGGAAATTGATGTTACATTGAACTGAAGTGTTAATTTTGTATAAATTCCAAATTAGTTGAATATATTTTCGAGTAGAATACAAACAAGTTCATTTCTATTGCCAGAAATTAGAAAAACTGTAATGCCGCTGTACGTAGGCAAGTATTAAAATGATTATTTTTCACAGAAATCATGTCACGTTTGTCTTTCACACTCATTCTAGGTTGGTTTTAAACACTATATTTCTCATCAATACAATAGGAAATAATTTCTGTCATTCAAAGCATTTGAATATGAAGAGAATTTTGATGAAATTATATGGATTACATTGCTATGAATTATTTTTATGGCAACTTTCAATATTTTAATATGATAGGTATGGTAGTTCAGCAAACTATCGTTCTAAAAAAGTTACAATCAAAGTATTACGAACAACATATTGGAGCTATCTATTTATAGGTTTATAGGTATCCTGTGTCCCAGGATTGCATTTTTACATCTAATGCCAAAATTATTCAAACTATGAGAGAAAATTTTCAAACAAAAATGTTCGAAAATAGCTTATAGTCGACAGTCATGAAACAAGTTACAACACGATCCTAAAAACATTTTCCATAATTGGAAACTACATTAAACTACATTGTATTATTAACCCTTAAAACAATTTATATACTGGTGTCATTAGATATAAGAATACACAATTGTAGTTTATATTTGAAAAAAAAAAACATCCTGCAGGTAAAATAATTTTCAAGCTTTTTCAAGGTGTTCACAACAAATGTTGCATGTAGAAAAATATAACTCGGTGCAAAACGCATCATGAAAACGAAACATATAGATTACATCCAATGCCTGTCCATAAGAGATCAACACATTGTGAATATTTTGTTAGCTACTGTCTACCAGAATGCGATTCGTCGCAGTAAGACAAAATGTCAACTTTCATGGAAATGAGCTTAGGACGGACAGAATTTCACCGAGAATCGCCGGAATTTTTGAATAATTTTACACGCACATATTTTTTGGGATAAATTCTTATATCTTTATTCAGGACAGAGGTCAAAAGAAATGGCATTTGCCACATGAAATTTTTTCGTAAATGTACAAAACGGCAATGCATTTCAAAAATAGTTTTACCCTCTTTTCGTCGCTGGCACATCTTTCGATGTCTTTCTGATAATGTTTGACCGCGCGAAGCACCGACGACATGGTTCTGTTTGTCAAATTTATTTAATGCAAACATAAACTCTAAAATTAGACATATTTCGGGGACAGCTGGTAGAATCTCCAGAATGAATCAACACTCCTTTTTTTCTTTGTTTATGGCAAGATAACAGCTGACTTCAATATGATAGGTACCTTAGATGGCCATATTCAGAAGACCGGGGTATATTGTGTCAAAAAAGTAAAAATTACTCAAATATTTGTGTTTTATTGATTTCATACAATATTATTGATGGTGTAGGCCAATTGTATAAATAAATATGATTTCATATTTTATTATATAAAATTTACGGATTGAGACATATCTAAAACTAGTCAGAGTAAGGTTAGAGTTGGGCTAGTTCAACGTAACTAAAACCTTAAATTTTGCTGATGAACCAGCGATTGATGATTTGTTGGTTTTCCAGCAAAACATCGATATTTATATTAATCAATCAGCTTAGAATATATATATAGAATTACTTATGTTTATATTATTTATTTTACACTAATACAAAATGCCAGACATCTTTTAACTAATATTAATTTTATTGTTTTAAAAGTTGGTTATTATAGTAAATTATATTATATCTATTAATAAGTTAGCGAAAAATATATTATTTTATAATTTCAGATGAGGAAGGTAATATTTTTAGGAGAAATGTCCACCACAACCTCCCACAAAGCTTAGCAACCTCTATTAGCGAGAACTAATTTTCTGTCAGTAATTATTAATATAGATACTAGCACAAACTAAATATTTGATGGGTCCTGAGGACGGTTATAGTACGGCTGTTTCTCGATGTTGAAAACAAAATTAATTATCTAAAAGAGATGTGGTATTACAGTACAACCTAACCTAATTAATTAACGCAACAAATATTCAATTGAACATAATATTTTAAAAATGATTCAATGGAATTTACCATTTGCGCGACATACGTCTCACTTGGCAAAAAATTATATTTTGGGTCTTACAGCTTTGGCTTAAATTTTTACTGTTAGCCTACTTTTAAATAATCTAATAGAATGACAGGTCGATTTGTGGGTATTGGTTAAATTCATTCCATTCGACAGAAATGCTACTTGGGAGTTTTTCGCTGGCCTGGCAGACCGTAGAACATCGTACATGTTGCTTAATTTATGGCATAATATTGTATATACAACTTTATTAGATTTTTATTCTTATTATAATACTTTTTTGCAGCTTTTAAAAATAATGCATCCTCACCATGATGATTCCGTGTCGCGGTGGGTTATTGTTTTATATTTCTAAGAATAATAGATGACTTATTTTTATTTTTTTTACTGTGTGTTTGTCGTTAGTAAGTTTTTTTAATATTTCTTTGTCCAATTCTTGAATTCATTGTATAACTAGTTTATTAAGTATTGTTCCATTTGTTGTATCTTTTATTTCCATTGGCAGTTTGTTGTATAATTTTGTGGAGTACATAATTCTTCAATTAAATTATGCGTTAAAAGGGCTAGTTGTGTGATCAGTAGTAAGTTTTTACTATGGTAACTTTTGATTATAGTAACTTTTTACTCACACACGTAGTGAAAATCCTTTGCGGGTTGTTGATACATCAAATTTACTACTGTCAAATCATAGATGGAGATGTCTAAAGGCGCGACAAATAATCATGAAATATGCTTTATTTTATGCCTTATCTATTGATTTTTTCGCCTAGACGTTCGAAATCTGTCGCTTTAGTGGTGAAATTTGTTCGTATTATGTGCTATGTATATTAAACGAGATCATCAATGATTCGTTATTGTATACTGCAACTTTCAAAGTATCAATATGTCAGATGACTTTTGACAGATGAATTTACAACGGATGTACTTTTTCAACAACCCGTTTTTGCCAAAAAATTTACTTACTGATCACACAACCGGCCCCCAGACTGTAAATACATAGTATTGAACATGAAATAACACATAAGAAAAAATATAAATAGTAATAAAAAGTACAGGAAATTCATGCATAATGACAATTACAAAAACTCTAATAATAAGAATGTAGATACATGGTATATAAACTTATATACACCGGCGTCTTAGGAGTTTATGAGTCTAGGAGCCCGGAACACATGAAAGCGTTGGTTAACAGTTCTAGAGCGTCTTGAATATGTATGCTCGACAGAGTTACGCAGTGTGGTACTATTTGTGAAGTATTCTATACATTATCCTTACATCCAACAATAGACTTTGTTTAGAAAGTTATTCTGAATAGTACCTTTATGGTATTTTGTACATTACTCTTACCACCACCTTCTGTGCCGGGCTAATGGCTCTAGTATGGTTTTAGTGGCACCGCCCCAGCTTCCGGTGCCATATCTGGTTAGTGATTGACACAAAACATAGTAAAGCGTTTCAGTTAATTAAGTCCCTAAAATGTCTCTAACTAATCTGAAGAAATAGATTAGTTTACGAATATATTTGACAATTTATTCACACGATATCTCCAGTTGAAACTCTTTCTAATTTGTTACATAAATACGGTGATATTATAGAACTATGTGTAATTATGGAGTTTTATTTCAAATTGAGAAGCTGATTTATCAGTAGACTTTATGGAAAAGCAATTGCAATTCGTTTTCTTTGTACTTAATGATAAATAATTATGTTCTAACCAATGCATCGTCCTGACTAAACCAAATTCTGCAAAATATTTCACCTCTTCCCAAGAGAATCCAAGAAATATTAGAGTTGTGTCACATAGGTCGTTCACATAGATTAGGAATAGAATGGGACCAATTCTGTTACCTTGTGGCACACCAAAAATAACTATTTCAGGGTCGCTGTCTGTGTTCTTCCGATAAGATAATTTTTATACCATTCCAGTGGTATTCCACGCACTCCTATTCCTTAAATTTTTTTCAGTAGGATTTTTGTGAGACTTAATCAAATACTTTTTGTATATTTTAGAATATTCGAATACATCGTATCGCTGAATCTAAGTGTATTTAAATCACCATTCATATATTCCCAACATTCATCTTATCCTTTCCGATCCTGTCAAACAATTTAGAAGTTAGTTCACAAACACTTCTACTTTTATTTCGTAAAAATGTAATGATAAATAGCCAACTTAATTTGATAACCTCAAACTACATATTTTGGTATTTATTATTTGTTTTTATGGTTTGAATGTTTATTTATTAATGGTGTTCAATTAAAATTTTAACTGTATTGATAAGTATATTCTTATATTATAACTGGGAAAATAGGAAATGTGCAGGAAAAAAGCAAAGAAAACATTATATTATTTAAATATTATTTTATCATCGTATTTGTTTTAGTATAACAATAACAATCACAGAATTAAATTGTCAATCAATTAATACATCGTATAATTTTACATATTTATAAAGGAATTGTCACCATAAAAATGATCTTGGCCATTGAACTGTTTCGATTACGTGATCAATTTTTTCAAAGGTGGTACCATTACTGACATACGATTAGCCATTTTTATTAAACAGGTTTTAACAGAGGCGTAACTCGCTAATCACAGAACGTAGGCCTTCGGTACTGGGTCAAGTTGAGGCTTACATTTTTTTTGCCTTTTTGAATTTTATCAGGGGCCAGAATGTCGCGATTACATATTAGACATCCATCGGTTGATAATTACTTAAAACATTCTGATTATTGAGGAGTTAGCACATCGTTCTTATTGAGAATTTAATCACATCTGGCGTCCACCGTGCGCGTTTCAATTTCAACATTGTTTGATGAAATTCCATTTTACATAGGATTTCAGCTAAATTACTGACTTTTTTACAACATTAAATGAGCATAGCTCACAAATATAATCCGAATAATAAATAATTCTCTTTACATATTACAAGAGACAGACGCCATCACCGTTATAGCCATTCACCGTAAAATAACAAACTTTTGAATGGGATAAAATTTTTAAATAACTGGGAATAAAGGTGACATTAAACAACGGAATTCAACAATGAGTTAAAAGCACGATGAGCCCTGTAATGGCGCGTGTACACCGATAAAACTTGACTCATATGACAGTGCAGCGATGAGTGTGGAGATTATTTTTTTAGTTTTGTACACCTTCACCGGAAAATATCTAAGACGAAAATCATATCATACTCTCATCTATGAATGCGCATCAAAATACGTACACAGCCTTCTTAACAAGGTCAAGATTCGGCGTTACGCACAGGCGGATCAGGCGTCTGACTGTGGCGGCCAAATTAAGGGGACGGCCGAAAGATATATAGGGTCTTTTAATAGGGACGCTCAAAATTTGTTAGGTTATAGCAGCCACGTTGTTAAAGTGACATCTGTCAAATTTATTGTCAATTGTTAAGTAGTATACAGCAAATCACCACGGAAGGTTGAACAACGTGTGTAAATCATCAAATTTTATTATCAAAGTCACGAGCGATTTGAGGGCACGGTTATCTCGCGCGGCGGTGACGTGAACTGGCCACAGAGATCGTGCGATTTAACGCCTTTAGACTTCTTTCTTTGAGGCTATCTTGAATCGCAAGTCTTTACGAATAAGCCGCAAACAATTGACTCCCTCAAAGTCAACATAACAAACGCCATCCAGCAAATTTAGCCAGATTTATGCGATAAAGTCATAGAAAATTGGATCTCCCAAACCTGCCACCGAACAAAACCGCAGCGGATATTCGAACAACGTTATATTCCACACTTAATGCCATAAAATATACTTTCAAATGAAAGAAAAATTGAGTGAATATCTCACACACAACCTGTTTAACTTACATTTTAAAGTCGAGCGTCCTCGTTGAAAGACCCTATATAAAAATTGAAAAACAAAATCCCAAGTTGCAAAACGATAATAGTATGCAATAAAAGCAATCCGATAAATAACATTATAGTTATTTCCTAATAAACCAGAAATTTAAACACAAGTGTCCAGAAAATCTTTGGGCAAGTTTCACAATGGCGGCCTAAGGAAATACCGCACCTAACGCGTGAGATTTGTGGGTCGGCCAATTTATGGGGATGGTTTTCCAAAAATTGAAAACATCATCTCCACTTAAGTAACTAGGGGCGGAAAAAAACAATCTTGCCTGTGGTGGCAAAAAGTCTAGCGCCGGCGCAGGTTAAGACAGGGAAAACCGAGATAATGTCAAAAACGGAGTTGCGGATGGAATATCCAGCAGATTGGACCGCAACAGCGATGTCAATAGATGCACGGCGCACTATACTGACTATATAGTTCCATGAGTCCTCATGAGCGTTTACAGACTATATAGTTCCATGAGTCCAAAAGAAGAAGAAGAAGACCTATTTATTTAAAATAAAAGTATTGTTTGTGGTTTAAAAACAGCCTAGTATACTTGTACGAGTATAAAAATGTTTCTAGATTTTCACGGGCGTTTAAAATCTTCTTTGCGCCGTTTTCTGGGCTAATCTGCCCACAACACCTGTTTTAGACACGGTATTGCAAGCCAGTACTTAAAAACTGCAATACTGCAATACTGCAAGCTAGTACTTAATTACAACACTGACAGCCCAGTTGATGGACCCTGCAATGGGATCCGAATCGTCGGCCAGAAAAGTCAGGTATATATGGCAGATTAGCCCAGAAAACTATGAATATGCTTGTACAGTTCCGTCATAATCTCACGGGTTGATTAAATACTATGTAAGTATAATGTTGAGCTGCTTAAAATGAGGCCTCTTAGCCCCCCTAAAATGAAACCTATTAGCCCTCTAAATGTTTGGAACTCATGTAAGGTAGAAATGTTTTTTAAAATTCATTTAATATATTGTTGCTCAAATTTGACATTTAAAAATAGTATATTTGTATTTTATCCGATTGATATATGTATACGCAATTGGATTGAAGTGACATGACCCAGTGGGAGTCCGAATACCAGGAAACACATACAAATGACAGCTTCTGGGAGACGTACATATATTAATTTACAATAAATGTGGGTGTTTGAAATTTAAATGTAAATTAATCAAGAAATATTAAGGATTACAAATCCGGGTATAAATTCTATTTTTATTCGATTCATCTGTTTTCATACATTTTATTAATCACAATGTCCTAGGGCAGGCTAACCAATTAATCAATAAATGATTTGTAATTCTTTTATATATTTTTATACACATAAAATAATTACAAATCAACGGTTCTAAAAGATAAACATAATGATTTAGAACGGGCTAATCACTTGTGCTAAAGCTCATTGTGAATAACGTAGACAGAATTCATGTATTATCTAGAAATAATAATAAATTTAATAGGATGTTATAATATATTTTGATCTATTCCGAGTCAGCATAGCTCTCCTCAGGATTTAGTCATCGGTGTGACCAGTAATGGAAAATCTCCATTTTGTTTTTAAAACGGAAAAATACCGAGCGACGCCATCATTAATTGGCATGGCGGTTGCTTTGTGGTGTAACATGATTATTTTAATTTTCACAATAAAAATTTGTACTACACACACGATGGGTTATTTTCACTACAAGTTTAGAAAGGAGCAGTTCCTCTCATCACAAAAATTTATTGTGAAAATTAAAATAACCGAGTGATGCGTTTATAATCATACTGTGTAATTAATTTAATACCGTATAAATTATTTTATATATATTCTATATTTTTAGCTTTGCCGTTTAAATTCAATATCTATATCAATACGCAATTTAAATAATTTCGATAAAATATTCCGCTCCATTTTTTACATCTGGAGTTTTAAATTAGACTCATTTATTAGCTGTGAGTTCTTTATTTGGACTTAAATTTGAAAATGAATGCGCCAGACGCGCTGGCGATACCGAAACAGTGATTATATTGGACTCGAGGTTTCAGAATCATATTTGTGCTAGAAGATTTCGACAATGACATTTTTTCAAAGGGAGTATTTTGGTGTTGACCAGTGTAATCAGTCATTGATATATATTATTACATTTGATATTTCAGTCAGTCAAAAATAATCTAATACTCGAGTGTGTTTGTTAGACATCTTTTAATTAGAGAAAACAATCTTCATCAGTTTCTTGAATGATTACAATGATCAACAAATAATGTTCCGCATTTGAATAGCTATTTTACTCGTAAAATAAATTAAACATTAATTAATAAGCTATCTTTAAATAAAAATACCTTTTCGAAAATATTTCTCAATCGTATACGGGTGGCTCTTTCATAGAGAGGCATGATGAAAAAAAATCGGGGAGTTTTCTTGCAATTGAATTGGATCAAATTTTGTCGGTAATTTTGTTGATTATTGTGGCACGCGCTCGTGCCGACTGTCGGGGGTGAGATCCTGCAGCCGGGCTAGCAGTAGCAAGCGTCCGGTGTATTTTCCTTCAACCAGGTGAGGTAACGGTTGACCCTAGTGTACACCCCCGGGTGGTCGGGCTGCGCGCAACCCTCACCCCATGAAACGACCCCTGGAAGAGAAATAACCATTATTGTTAAATTTGTAGTCTTGCAATATATCAGAGGCCTCACGGCGGTCTGGCTAACGCATAGAAGTCGAGAAAAAAGGGCTAATGACTTCGTTTGCGATGTATCCTGGTTAAACAAAATTATCAAACCCTAGCCGGCACCCGAATGTCATCGGTAGTAGTCGTATGAAGGTGATCACAACGAAGAAATAAGATCACATAATCAACAACACCGCCGATGGAGCCTGAACGCACTTTGCAAATTGCAAGTTTGCAAAAAACATGCCAGTATCGACCGAAAAACAGGTGCCAATACAACACGCCGCAGACGTCAAGAGAGCCGGCCCCAGCGCGTTACTTTTCTAGACCTCTTACTACATATATTCAGTGCCGGTCCGTGGGAAGGGCGAGTTCATTTCCCGCCTAAAGGCGCCGAGTTAGCGGGGGCGCCAAACAAGCCGAAATAAAAAACGAAAAAAGTAGAAAGAGCTACAGTGTGTATTATAAAATATAAAAAAAACAAGACGAACGTCATACAGATCCAGAAGATCCATCTGCTTCTTCAAATATAATCACAAACGTCTCCGTTGTAGTGTTGCCCTGGAGAATCGCAGCAAATTCTCCAGTATCATAATAATTACAGCTTATGGGGTACCGCTAAAAAAGGGGTACCCAAAAACTCACCTCAGCTGTAATCTTAATAAGAACTGGGAAATGAGTTAAGAAAAAAATGAAGATTCAGAAACTGGAATATTTTGCCTGTGTGAAGCGAAACTTGAGAGATATGTGTAATACAACACTCTTCATCTTATCATCAGAGCAAGATTGAATCAAGAATAAGAGGGTCTGGTAGCTGCGGGATCTGCGAGTCTGAGAGAATGGTTTAACAGGTACATTGTTTTTTTTAAATCAGGGATTGAGGGGCCCAGAAACATTTCGCCCGAGGGCGCCACAGAGGCTAGAGCCGGCACTGCATATACTTCCAACTGTAACTGTGCTCAAGTTTCAATAAACTCGTGGCAACTGTAAGTAGTTAATGTAAGTAATTAGGGGTATTGGAGACTCACCCACAAAACCTTCTGATACTTAGATTACAACTTGATATAATACACTCATAAGCATCGTCATCAAATACTCAAAATTCCGAATATATAACCCATTTGGTTCGAAATTCAATATTCGTAGATTCGATCTTGAACTGACCTACAACGGAGTGAATAGTGGTGGTGTCGTTACTGACGAGTAAGCCTCCTCCGCTGTCTCCTTGGCAGGAATCCTTCTCTCCTTCTGGGTAGCCAGCACACAGCATGTTGTCCGTTATCCTCTTCTCCCCGTAGGCGGTCTTGCGACAGTCTTCATTCGACATGATAGGAACCATCACCTGTAATAAACATTTTATATATGTAAGCTAATAGAAAAAAAAATAACCCACGGTTAAGCTCGGTTAAGTCTTCAGCTAGCCAATTCCTGGAAGAGGAAGACGTATCGTAGATGAGCAGTTCAAACATGGCTTTTCACAGTATTGTGAAATTAGTTTAAAGGGTCAGTTTCATTATACTATTTACTAACCTGCACCATTTTAAAAATCAATATTTTTTCCTAGACCAGATTATTCTGACGTCTGACGAATTGTACTTGTTCTTGATTTCGTGATATCTAATAAACACTGTGATTATCAATTATATCGCTGAATTTTATAGACCAAAATTATGTAGTTGATAGTGTATCTTCTAGTTTAAGCTTTAGTTTATTACTGACGATGACGCAGTAAGCGTCGAAAACGTTATAATTAATATTTAATTAAAGTGTTGTGTGTGAAGTAAACAACGTTGTGTTTTATTTTAATAATTAATTAATTTTTTCAAAATAATTACAAATTTTGTAAAAGTTAAAAAAAAGTTAATTACAATGCACTTCTATAAAGTTAACCACGAAAATTTTGAAATATTACTAAATAATGGTAATATAGTTTGATAATACAAACCTCTTGAAGAGTTGAAGATACCGATCCTCCTTCTTCAGTCGCTCCCCATCCAGTGACTATTCCCTCATATCCCTTGAAACTCTTTCCCTTTTGTGGCATGCAGACTGGTCTCAGATCACCTTTCAGTTGCACCTAGAGCATATAATCAAGGATAATGATAAACTACTAACTAAAAATATGAAATGCCTGCAAAAGACACCGATTGATCAAACTCATTGCGGTTCCTTGCCAATAATACAGACAGATTATTTAATTATAATGGGTGTCCAGCGGAATATATTCAAGTTAAAAATATCTGAAAAAAAAAATATAGAAACCTTAATTATTTTATGTTCGATCTTTAACGATCGCTGATCGCCGTGTACGCGTAATATGAACGCGACATACAGAATGGTTCATGTCTATTACCTATCCATTACCTCCTCTCCCTATACCTAGAACACGATCTTTTTCTATGGTTGTGTTCTCTATGGTTTTTTGGACCAGTTGAACAGTTATCGTTTCTAGTGTGGTACGGTAGGCTGTGAAACTGTGTTAATTATCGTCCTGCTGGGTGAGGCTGATATAGTTTATGTGTGTTTCGGTTTCTTGCTAAAGTGCGTGCCGAATACATCTTGCTATCGTGTTTGTTGCATGATACTTTCGCTCTATCATCGACCGAGCCAGAAGACCTGTGGATACAGTAGAAGAAAGTTCAGATACCGAAAATTTTGATCCTTCAGCCCACCCTGTTCCCAAATCTTGTCTCTCTCCTAAATTCCTTGACAATCCCTCTTGTTCAGACATTATATTTACGACCATACTATGTTTTATAGTACGATCATAAACATAATAGTTTTATAAGTCTACAAAAATACGGTGAAGATAAAAGATAACTCATGATTATTAAAATCATGATTTAATGATAATAATTGAGAGTTTCAGGTTAATGCCTATGTTTTTTTGTTGCGTTTGATAAATGCAATTTCTTCTCACCGGTTGATCCATTTGAAGAAGTGCAATATCATTATTGTAGTTTTGGTTGGAATATCTGGGATGTTTGATGACCCTCTTGATCTTCCTTTCTATAGTTTCTGTCTCGTCAGCTATCCCTCGGTCGTGTTCTAATAAGCGGACTGCCATTTTCTCCATTTTAAATCTGTGGAAAAATTATTTATTATAATTATCAATACAAATAAAGTTGCATATCTCAGTTACGTTGGGGCATCGCAATTTTAGATCTAGATTTCGTTGTTAGCAAACTTTTCAAAACTTTTCCTATCTCAGTCGATATGTTTGTACCTAAGCATTGTAGTCTTTTGGTCTGCTTTTGTAGCGCGCGCTGCTTGCGTCATCGGCCTATTGTTGCAACGTCCGCAACGAGGCTCCGGTCATTTCTCTGACTAGAATTCTTTTCAACTTTACTCCAGAGTAATTTAGAGTTGAATATACAGATTGTAATAACAGATTCTCGGATTGTTGAATTTTGTCATGGTATTGACAGTTTTTGATCTACAGTCGTAAATGCCCATTATTTTTCATAGAACCGCAATATACATTTTCAGAGAAACTATATTAATTTTAATGATGAAAGAATTTCGAGATTTCTATTTAAAATTCATATTCACAATACGATCGTAGGCTACTTAGAGAATAGATTATATGGGAGTTAAAGCTTCAGTACCCCAGTGCACTATTAATAAAACAATAACACTAAATAATTAAACTGTAATAAAACATTTTTTGGACTTTGTAATGTTAGTACCCGTTAGAACGGTGACATTTCATCGCTTTCGGAAGCTTCGCTGTGTCTGTTTTCAAGCATGATTGTAAATTATCGTCGGTTAATTAGCTTCTTAACTTATTTTTTATTTGATTCATGGAAGAGAATGTTTGTTCACATAAATAAGAAGAGCCAAAGATTGGTAAATCCTAGTTTTTTTATTGTGTCATATTTTTCTGGCAAACTATTCCATGTATCAAATATAGTTGTAGATGAAAATATGAGCTGGAGTTGAAGAATTGCAAATGCTTATGAAAAAAGCCGAATGCGGCTCGCGAGCCGCTGTCGGACGACCCCTGGGTCTAGGGAATGAATTTTCAGTCGTGACTTCTATCTATAAAAGAAAATGAAATAATCTTAAATCTTACCACACAAGTGATGAAACAGAAAATAACAAAAATATCCACACCGATATTATACGACACTTACACGCTGTTTACACAAGGGGGTGGGGAAACGGGATGTAGGAAGGGTGATAGGAATTTGGTGTAGCCACAAAACAATAAGGGCTTACGGACCAATCAGGAAGCACGACTTATCTGGATTTTCTTCACTTCAACATCAGGAATAACTTCGCTGATTTACACGAAGTACTCTAAACACAACGGTAGTTTCGGCACACGCCGCGAGAAATCCGAAACACACCATAGCGACAGTAGCTATACAATCAGACTAGTGTAACGAGCACACAGCAGGACGTTGATACTTCAGTCATAAATCAGATACAAAAAAAGTCATGCTCTGTGGTAAGAGTGAGGGAGGGGGAAGGGAACAGATAGGTAAAGTAAACTGTAAACCTAATAGAGCATCCACACGCGTACATAAATACCGAACACTCATCATACAGGGCAAACTACTCAAAAAAATGAATTTCTTTCCCATATTTACATTTTTAGACGCATGTTCAGTCACCTGTAACAACCCTGTAATTGAGCAACCAACAATCTAAATTGTAATATTATCTTTTGCACTTGCCCGCTGACGCAGTGCGCTGCAGTGAGGACGTAGTAATTGTTGATGAGGGAGCCACCGCAGTAGAACTGTTTGTTGTACAGCAATAATGCCATCCAGGGGTACTGCTTGACTTCTGTCTCCTGACCTCCCACGATGCGGTTCTTCTTGTTGGTGTGTCCACACGCTGAAACACAGCCAATTGTCAGTGTGAACATTATTAGACTGATGGGAAAGTAGTATACATGAATCGTACGGTGTGAGTTTTACTACATGATGCATACGCAGTCTCTAGATCAGTGATGGCGAACCTATGGCACGCGTGTCAAAGGTGACACGCTACAGCGTTTTGGGCGACACGCCAGCGTTCACTAATATTGGAGTTATCAAAGAACGTGTGTGCAGCCACCAAACGTTTATTCGACAAAACGTTCAAATTTATCACTACATTTATGTTATGAAATGTATGAATAAGTTCATTTAAATAGCAAACACTCTGGAAACCAACATTTCGAATATTGTCTTATTTCTCGCTTTTTATTTTTTAAATTAAATAGGGTTTGATGTCCATTGAACTTACAGCACGGTGCGCAGTTCTCCGGAGGTTTGAGGTCTGGTTTCGGAGTCGTGGTGGTGATGCCTATAATGTTGTACAGCCAGTCCAGGAAACCATTTTTGTTCTCGATATCTCCAACTTCCACTGTGTCGACGTCGCCTTGTCTGAAGCTATTAGATATCTGTAAAAAGAAATAAACTAAATGATTTATGTTTGGAAAATCATGTTTTCTTTGACTATATTTTTCCATGGGCAAATTGAAAATGATCTCAAAGAATTATTTATTTAATGATTATGGAGATAAAAAATGAAAATGTACCTTAATCCCTTTCAATTTTTCATTGTCGAATTTTATGTTATCAGAGAAAGGGGGGGGAGAGAAAATAAATTGACATCTTCGAAATGTGGTACTGGAGACGCATTCGCCTTGTTCATTATGCGAGTGTTGTTCATGAAATGACCTTCCCGATCGCAGCTGGCCGTGATGGTATTGTTACAGGACCGAGACAATAAGCTCAAGGCTCCTATCTCGGTCATACTAATTCGCCGCCTGGTTGGCATTTTTTAATGCTACTAGGCAGCTGTTCGATAGGGCCCCGCATATATGACAGGACGATACCGCACAGCTGCCAAAACAAAATTTGCCCTCATTGTCTTCGGCTGACTCACTTTATTAGTAAATAAGAATATATTCAATACATTACATAAGTAATAAAATATGTTTATATATAAATAAAAGTGATAATATAATATAATACAAGTAAAATAGAATAGAATAACATAGATAGAATAGTATAGTAGAAGAGTACAAAATTAACAGCGAGATAGAAAAGGTGTAACAAGGCCGGGGAGCAGAGGGGAAGTGAACAGGCACTCTCTTCTGGAAAACGAGACGGCACAAAATAAACGTATATAGAGAACTCACCCTCCATGCACCACTGCTGGCAGATTTAACCTACAAGTACAGTACATCGCAGATCATAGTTGAACAAAAGGTAGAAAATAAAAATAACAAAGTGAACAAGATATGTATTGCTGCATGAAGTTGTTACTGAGTATGTTTATGGTTAATGAGAACTTCGTTTTGCGCACCGGTATCTGTATGGTATGGGTGTGTTCAGCTTCGTCGGGTGGTGATGATAAGAGTGGAGGCGAAGACCTTCATGCCGTCTTTTATTTCTGACGGAGTTTATTATGAACTTGTTTATAACATCTTCATTTATTTGTACTTCTTGGTGAAATGACTCTTCGGTTCTTTGAAGTTTTCAAACCCGGAGAAGATTATTGTTCGGAAAAACTTCAGAAACTAAACCCAAAGGACACTCTCTGATGTACTGGATGGAGCAAGTTAATATGAACATATCTCCGTCTGTGCACAAGGCCTTCAAACCTGCTGAGGACAGATTCAATAGAATATGGAGGCAGATCAATAAAATCATTCACACGAGAGGTAACGGTTCTCAGGAATGATGAAAACAATGAGAGAGAAAGAGAGAATAGAGGTGGGATATGGTAATAATCCGCCTCCATACTATGGTTCGGATATTTCAATATTTATATACCTATCTACCAGAAATATAAATATTACATTAGCTTACTATTGTAATATTACTGGAACGATTGCTCCATTAAGCAGAATAAAAAACTTGGCCAATAAGGACGTGTTATATTTTATTCCATACATAAATACAAAAGATTATTCTAATATTTATTTTTATAATCGGTTGTATATTAATACAATGTAAGGCATTTACTATCTATTTTATTTATCTTTCTTCTTTTATTTAAAAACGTTCTTTTATTTAAAAAAATATTTACTTCTTGAAACTACATTGGTAAACTCATTTTACTCTCCGATAGTAAAAACGAGAATCGATAGTTAAATGCGGACTTTTTACAGCTGTTCCGAAGTCATTTGACACATTTATATTTTAAAAGTTACACTATAGGACAATGGATCATTCAATATCCCGCTATTTTAGTGACGACAGTTCGTCCAATGATGATCTCGCTGTTTAATTTATGTTAGCACAATGTGACAGAGACGAAAAAATCCACAGATAAAGCGTTAAACAAAGCATATTTCATGATTATTTTTCTATAGACATCTCATTGTTGTGTAATGTCTCCATGGCTGTTCAACTTGTATATGGATAAATGTGTGAAAGAACTAAAATGTATGAATGTAGGAGCAAAAATGGGCGATTTGATTGTATGCTGTTTATTGTACGCCGATGATGCAGTACTAATGGCGAATAATGAACAAGAACTACAGAATCTGGTGAGTAGAGTGTACGATGTATGCAAGGAAAGCGACCTCATGATGAATGTTAACAAGTCGAAAGTGATGGTATTTGAGAAGGAGGAAAGCAAGACACCGTGCAAAATACTTGTAGGTAATGAATGTTTAGAACAAGTAGATGAGTTTGTATATTTGGGAAGTATGTTTGATAGAAACGGAAAGGCTGAGAATGATATCGAAAGGAGGGTGACTGCAGGAAATAAAGTAAACGGTGCTTTGAATGAAATTATATCTAACAGGAATATGTCAACCGAGGCAAGACAAGCGGTGCACAATGGAATTCTGGTACCGACACTGATGTATGGAAGTGAGGCCTGGAGCTGGCAGAAAAGGAACGAAAGTAGACTGAATGCAGTGGAAATGAGATCACTTAGGCGTATTTGTGGCGAATCTATTTATGACAGAGTAAAGAATGAAGAAATAAGGAAAGAATGTAAAGCTGATGTTAGTATAGTGAGTAAGATTAAGAAAGGATCACTTAGGTGGTTTGGTCATATAGAAAGGATGAATGAGGAGAGAATGATAAGAAAGATATATGACGCAAGTGTTGATGGAACCAGAAATAGAGGACGTCCGCGGAAGACTTGGCATGACCAGGTAAACCAGATAATGGAGGATGGTTCTGTTAGAAGCCTCAACAATCGGCGAGCTTGTATGACAAGATGTATGAATGTGGATGAGGCGAGAATTGTATGTCAGGACAGAAGAGTGTGGCGCTCTATCCTCTCTGCCTACCCCCACGGGGAAACGGCGTGATGGTAAGTAAGTAGACATCTCATCTATGCTTTGACAATAGTAAATTTAACGTTCGAACAAACGATTTTAGCCGCGGCCATTAGTAAAAAGTTACCATAGTAAAAATTTGCTACTGATCACGCAACCGGCCCTATGTTTTTTTTATAGGTAAATGTTTTTTTATTACGTACCGTTTATACAAATGAATAAATAAATAAATATGAATTAAAAATATTAATTAGAAATATATACATATAAAATCAATTTTATCGAAAAATATTGTTGTTGCGCCACTGGGATTCGAACCTGAATCTCTTTCTAAACCGGGGAAGGAGCATTATCCAACTATGCTACAGCGACGATATTTTTAACGACAAATTTTCGAACCTACATGTTACCTTTTTGATATTAATACATTTAATCGTTCCATTATTTGAAAGAGCCATCTACCTTATTTTTACGGAATCTCAAATACCTTTGAGTAATCTGATAGCAGACGCCAGAATTATCAATTCATTTTTATTAAATTTTGGACACATTGATACAACTTTATTATTAGGAGGATGTTTTAAATTAATTTAATTACAACTTCACAAACAGAATGTGTTCTCCTAAGAATAAATAAATATTCACCTTGATTACAGTGAGGAATGTAAGGATTTGAGATTGTGACGTGGTGCGAACGAAGAGTACTTAAGATTACAATGAAATGTGCGATTAGATTTACCAACAAGGTGGAGAAATATATTATCCATCTGGAGCTCAGCAGATCCGCTATGTGGCGCTAGTTTGCAATTACCCGGTAGATGTCATACTGTGTCCAGCTCAATGGAAGTTTGATCTAAATACATCAAATTTATCGAGTAATTGATTCATATGAATCAAAGCTTTCGTGTTTCCTGTGATTTTAGATACATATTCTAGAAGGACGCGATCGCATAATTTGAGAGTGATTAGGTATTATGATGGTAAATGATGCATTGTGTATCCACTGACGTGACGCAAAGCAATTTGTATGATTAGCATGATAATCTATTCCATATGACTCACGGCAGGTACCCGCCCTGGTGCTACGTGAAGAGTCCGGAGTACCATTCCACGGTGTGTTCAAATCGACTAACGGTTTATACTTTTTCGAGTCACAACTCAACTAGCAACATTCAATGGCTTGAAATTTAATTTTCAGCAGTTAGAAGGGTGCAGAAGGTAATCTGTATAGATGATAAACATTTGTAGAAGTCATATTTTCATACGAGTATATTAGGATATTCAGTCCTGAACCTGTCAACTCATTCAAATCCTGTCAATCTGATTTTAAAGAATCTAAATATGTATTTGAGAAGTAAAGAATGTTTTTTTTTTGAGGTATAAAACTATACAATGAAATAAAACACATAAAAATCGTGGTAATGGCCATGGTAAGATAATTTTACGCCGTTGGTACTACTGCCAGTAGTGCCACTGTACGACATCTCTGCAGATGCGTATTATCAATTAGAGTATGCTTGGAGTGGAAACGATTCAAGGTTATTCGAATCACTTATGTCGACCGTAAAATGGACGTAGCGCAACTGAACCATGATTTTTTTGAATAAATTTGCAAGCGTTGTTCTGGCGTAAGTCTATTCGTGGTGAAATGGCAAACCAAACTGAGCACAAATCAGCTATCATGTGTCAAATTGGCTGTCGTCGGAAAAAGTATTTCCAATTCGATAAACAAACACGTGGGTTACATACCTTGTTCATAATATTTCATTTTAGTTCATCATCAATGATTCAAAAAGAAAGAAAGGATTAAGTAATCAAGAATCTATTTTAAAACTTAGAACCGATATACAACATAGATCGTTTCTGAATGAACTATTTATTAAGTATTCAAGCTACTGTTATATACAGAACCACTTTTAAAAATAATAAATGGGTCCACTTTGCCGTGATTTGGACAACCAACATGTGTGATTTCCTTATGTTCGTCGTATTGTTGCGACAAAAAACAAACAAAATACAAGATCTGCTGTCAATTCTATCACGTGCAAGCGTGCGGTTGTATTTTTGTTGACTTTTTTAAACATGTATATTATGTTCAAGTTTTCAACGAACGTTGGCTAACATTACTTTGTTCACTGCGGTCCGGTCCCTCTACAGTAGTCCGGCCAAAACATTTCCTCAGGCTCTTCAGCCATGATGTCCAGCAATGTTTCCCTGCATTATGAAATGCAAGATCTCGTACTTCTCGGATGTCCAATCACATGTCCGAAACGTTGAAGTTTTATATTTTTATTGTTTTAAATACTTCTTTCATTCGTAACTCTATTATTTCTTCGGTAAGTGTCCACGCTTCTATTCTATAAAATAATATCGAAAATACATAGAATTTGACCATTCGCATTTGTAATTGTAATGCGTCATGATGTAGCGATTGTATGACGCGCGCAAGTTGGCAAGAATGACAGCGTGAAAGGGATAAAAGAGCGTCGAGATCTCTCTCTGCGGAATCGTAGATCAGAACACATATCTTATATGGTAGTAATACCTTGAGATCTGTAATAAATTGTATTGTTGTACATCGAGTTTTTGACTACCTGAATACGAGCACACCAGAAAATACAATTGTTTGCAACTGTGTAATCGGCTTAAGGATATAACAGTATTTTAAGGTTGAGGTTAGGTTGAGTGATGAGAAAAAATCCTATTCTTGACTCAATGGTGTGATCGTGATTGATATTCAATGATTGAAAACTGTGACTGTAATCACAGTTTCATAACTAATGCGCACGCGCTGAACGATATCACAATACACGAAATAAATTAAAAAAACAATTTTGAGCGTATTTACTGATATTATACAAACTTCATTTGCATAAAAAACATATTCTAACATATATATATAATTTAATACGATGACAAAGAGAATGAAAATTAGTTTAATTCTCAGCATTTCAGGTCTAACGTGTAAAACGTTTTGGCAGAATCTACCGGATGGCGCTAATATTTTCATTTCAAATGCGCATGCTCCGAATCACAGTTCACAACCAAACATAAATAAAATAAATAAATACGATATTCCCAGATATTCAATCACTGATAGTGAGTGTGATTCAAAGATATCAGAGATTGACTCACGGTTCGTGATTTTGAGCTCATCACTAGAAATTATGTTTGTAGAACATATTTTTCATTGCACAAGCTGGCTCAATGCGGTATTTGATATTAACAGCCTCCCATCTGTCATTTATATTATCAATATTGACAGGGGAGAATTGGAAATAAGATGTACGCGAGTGTTGAAGGTGTCAGGAATAGACGGTGTTGCGAAAGACTGAAGAGCTGAATGAGAAGATGCATGAAAGTGGATGAGACAAGAGTGGTTGGCAAGGAGAGAAGAGTGTGATGTTCTATCTTCTCTGCCTAAGTCAGTTGGTTATTATTGAAAGGTTAATTCTAGTGAATTTATAATTCCCGATCCAAGAAACCCAAAATGAGTTGTACCAACCCTTCACTCTGAGATGGTCCAAGAATGAATTGAAGATTGCAAATGATTGCAAAGTAAGCAACCTTCATTTTTATAACTTGAAATGATATTTTTATCTCACATAACTTTTATACGTTGCGTAAATTTATAAACAATTTTCTTGCTTCCTCTTTTTGATGTAAATCGATCATTACAATTCTGCAAGTATAACCCGCCGCCATTTATATTACGATTCGACCAATATCTACAAGTCTTCGATACTCTAAAATTTAAATGGACCCTAATATGGAAACTAGCGTATTTCAGAAATAAGGCGTTGCAGTAATTTCGTGTTTTATACCAGATTACAGCAAACGTCAGTCATAATAAATATATTGTCCTTCAACTTCTTACGAGTTTTTAACGTTTTAATGCTCATTATTGCTCCGTAGTATCTCGTTATTGCTCGAATTAGACCGAGACAAGACGCTCGCAGGAGTCACACAGTCATAAGTATCAACCCTTGCTTGCGAAGAGTATGCCACTGATGACCTAGAAGCTTTGTACAAAATAAGATTGTTATTCGTTTCACATACGCGTCTTTTTTAATCCTGAAGACGCTTAATTTGAAATCAGCAAACGTTCCAAACCTAACATGTCCGGAGATGTTCGCGCCAATCAGCGTTCGACAAATTGATTTAACGGTCTCCGAGAGGTCAAAATTATTCTGTTTGGTTCCGTTCTTCAACCGCGGTTAATATTTTATTAAATATATTAATTAGAAAGATATACATGTAAAATAAATATTGTTGTTGCGCCGCCGGGATTCGAACCTGGATCCCTTTCAACCGGGGATGGCGTATTATTTAAAATATCATTTTGAATAATTACAACATCACAATAAGAATGTGCTCTTCTAATAATATTTTGCAGCGAATTTCTATATTAAAACAATAAAAATGGTACCATCTTTTACCAACACTAGCAGAAAAGCAACTTGTAACTAGGCCCTGCAGGCGCCTATTGTGAGCGCTTCGCGGCTAACAGTAATATGTACACCCGGAGCTATCTTAAATTGATCTGATTATCGTCAGAATGTTACTAAAAGCATCAACACGAATAGTATAGTGAATTTAAAGAAATGAAATAATATGAATAGGTAAAAAACTTTCATAAAATCTCAAGTGAATACAATATTTTGTGTAAAACCATTCTGAACAGCAATGTAAAAATTATCGAGTTATTATGTCTAAGAATTATTCACAGCAGTTTTAACAAATATAAGTCATGGGTGACATCTATTACACAATGCGAAAAAATTGTAAATGAACATTAATATTAATTATTTGCTAATCTGCACTGCAATATAGAGGATTCTTTTAAGACTGCTTTAGTATTTTTAAAGGACACTGACGTATACAGATCCAGATCCAATAGCGACGAAGTGTAATCGTATTATTAGACTAGATTGTCTATTTAGTGGGTCCCCCAGTGCAATTTGTCATTTTAATATAATATTATTTTACAGTGATCGATGCCAAAAATATTTTGGAATCAAAAAGGGTGCTGAATATCTATCCCGGCAACTTTCACATTTCGACATTCTACCATCTTATGGGCCATGTTCACGGAGAAATTTATAGGTATGGATTTTTCTCCCACTTAACCATTGAGATTCTTTGACAACAATTAATTGATTCCTTGAACACATCACGTTTCAGAGACGTTTACCCTCCCATTTTCAGGGTGCATGACTTATATAGCTTCTTTCTGACTGTCTCCAACCCTGCTTTCAACCCATATCAGTAATACTGAATATAATAAACAATAACCAAATGTAATAATTGCGGCATAAAAAGAAAAAAGTTAATTTGAAGGAAAGCCATACGGTTTTAGTAATTAAATGCTCTTGTAAAATATTGCACGCGTTGCTTTGTTGAGTGGAATTGAAGTGAGAGTAAATAACTTTCAAAACGGACAAATGTAATGTAGCTTGTTGGACATCGAATGTTAAATATCAGCCCATTGATATTTCTTTTCGTTCTCTTTGTCAATTAAGTTAATTTGAATCTTCCCAGCAACAATTAAAACAGAATAAATATGTATATTTGAATCCATCTATTTGTCTAACTTTTGGAATAAATAGTTATAGGTTTAATTTTAGGTTTTAAATGCAGTCTCGCTGTCAAATCAAAAGTCATGTATTTCACCAATCTCTAATTGATCTCTGAGTTTATTTTCAGATCAAAATCTCAAAACGTAAATAGGTGAATTGTGATTTAAGTCTTTATGGACGCGGGATATTAGCTATCTCTTGTCTCGCCATACGTGTTTGAGATGTGGTGATGGCGTGTCATGTTGCGTATACTGTGGACTGATGGACATCCCAAGTTCGAGACATAACAGAGGCAAGCTGTTACCGCTGTGGAAGCAGAATAGATGACCACGACACTGAGTCTTGAGCAGATCGACCGAAAGAGAGATAGGTACATTCGTAGTATCAAATTTTTCATAATTTCATGCATATAACTCGTATACAAATGAAATAAGGTCGAAAATAATTAAAAAATAGATTGTGATAATTAACATAAGATAGCGTCTTCCACGCGAGTGAAAATAAATTATCAAAAAAAAATTATTTTCAATATTAGAAAAATCAACTTTGTGGTTAAAATTCATTTTTCGATTATTTTACTTTGTTTTAATTTAACTATTTAATTAAGTTAAATACATCAACTAGTTTCAGAAAATTCAATTTTCTTCTTCAATTAATTAACGTCATTAACTTAAAATTAAGTTAAATAATCTAAAAATAGATTTAACACAACTTCAATTAATCAATTAGAAAGATATACACAACAAATATATCTATCGATCAAATATTTGGTTGCTACCGTAATTCGAACCTAGATCTTTTCCTATCCGGGGAAACCTACCCCATCGAATGTATCGCAAAATACCGCATAAGTATGTTCTGAAATTGCAACTACATAACAAAAATGTGATTTCATTAAAAAAATTAAAATAGACGTTTGAAAAACTGCACCACTTTTTATGTCGCCGAAAAAAAGCACGAATGATCTTGGAATGCGCGAGCAACAGTTTACCGTTCATCTTATATATGTGTGTGTTTGTGTGCACAACTTGTTTGATGTTATTTGACAGGTCTCAATACACACTTGACGGCCCACGTGACAGGGCACACTCGAGTCAATATATATTGCAAATCCGGGACTGACCGGGAGGTTGCTATGTTCATTTTAAATCAGTTTAAAAATTGATTTTATATGTATATATTTATAATTAATACATTAATTTAGTATTTAAAATATCACAGACCTATGTTCTGAATAATTACAACTTCACAATAAGAATGTGTTCTCCTTAATAATATATATTGTATCAACGTGTCCAAAATTTAATAAAAATGAATTGATAATTCTGGCGTCTGCAAGTCGGTTTACTCAAAGGTATTTGAGATTCTATAAAAATAATGTAGATGGCTTTCAAATAATGGAACGACAGGTGTATTAATTTGAAAAAATGTAACATATAGGTCTGAAAATTTGTCAAGAAAAATACTGGCGTTATAGCACAAAGGTAGTGCACTTCCCCGGATTGGAAATGAAGATCCAGGTTCGAATAACGGTAACGCTAAAACAATATTTTTCGACAAAATTGATTTTATATGTATATATTTATAATTGATACATTAATTTAGTATTTAAAATTATCTTGTTTATTATTTTTGTAAAAGCACACACTTTTTGATACACTTTTCATATCTATTTAAAATTTTTAAAAACTGTTGCATGAATCAGTTTTAACCTAGTTTATCAACAATATAATGGTCGGATATCTCGGTTGATTAATTATTTAATTTTGATGCAAGCGGGCGCATCACGTCAAATTTTAAATTAGAATCAGCCGTGTATAGCGGTGAGAGACACTTCCTCCCCTTCCCCTTGGTAATTCATCCCTTTCAGCTAAATATAAATGTATTCATATTACTATATATTAATTGTCATTTGTTCCACGTTTTGCGTAGATACGCGCAAAAGATAGGTACCTATCCCAAAAACACTCGCAGTCCCACCACTCTCTCCCAAACAAATGTGTTCTTCTCCTTTTCAAACTCCTTCAAATTTTGTTCAGTTGCACTCCGGGATTCTGAAGAAAATATAGTCATCTCACCATACAGCCATCTCAATTTTTGCTTGAATTATACATCCCCATATGAACTAACGCAAATTCCTTGTCCCAATATTTTCATTATGGTGGCACCCACTTGATCGCTTTGGTACCATTCGCGCTATTAAAGAGCTCGCGACTTTTTTTTAAAAATATGACTCGATTGGAACGAAAATTTAAAAATACGTCTTGTTTACACAAATATTTAATTTTCGTCATAATCTATCGGATTTAAGTTTCGTTGGATATATGTGTGTAGAATGCCCCTCGTCTCGCAAATAATGTACCAAACCCCTCTCCATGTCTATTAATTTACTAGTACAGGGATATCCCTAAATACCTGTGTTAATTATAACTAGATTTAATTCACCGGACGAGAGTGTACTGCATATTAATTAGAATGTGGTTCTTCTTAGTTACATAATAATCTCTTCAACATTGCTTTTATACTCCAAGATTCCTTTATTTATATATTAATTTATTTAATCATTATTCTAACACTAAAATGTAAATGTCAGTCATTTTTTGACATTATTAGATCGTGTAAAGAATGTATATATAATGTAATTTAGTAACGCAGTAGGTAAACTCATCTGTCATGAAACTCGTATAAAAATGATCACTATGAAAGTATTTCAACGCGTGAACAAAAAAACCTTAAAAAATATTTTGTATTAACTTTAAAGGATACTTAAAGTTCTATTTAAGTTATGCAAATAAAATAAAATTAGTTATCCCCAAAACAAATCACACCACCTCCACCTTTGTTCGCGTATAGACAATAATAATCACATAAATGCTATTTGGAATCTGATGAAAAACAATCAAAAATCGTTATTTTGACATTTCGGAAATTCCATGATTTACCACAGACAGATGTCATGTATGTTTTTTTCTACTGATTGAATATATATTTACGTAGGTAATGTATTAAGTATATAAAAGAGAAAACATTTCAGTATTCAGACCTGGCCGTTTAATCAAGCACTATACAGCCATATGGATCCAATACATCCTAGACGTCCAGAAAGTCCTAGAAATATACGGGGAAACGTAATATATATCTTGATGATTATGGATTAGTCAAACAGGCGCCCATCATATATTTAGAACATCGATGATATTTTAATTCAAGATCTGATTTGTATTCCGGTACTAATCAGATAGATTTCAAACGCGTGTGAAAGTAAATAATATTTCCCATTTTAAGGTCCTCTAAAAATTCTCTGAAATTACTTTATTTCTGTATAACAATTATTAAAGGAGTCACGGCTGGTTGGCTAACGAACTTAGCCGAGATATTTACAGGATCAATTCGATAGAAATCTGATGAGAACTATGGGAGTTATCGTGAACACAAAATTAGTCATGGTTTTTTTTTTTAACAAATAATGATTTGAATGACGAAGACTGCATTATTTTTATTCTTAATAAACTATTAATTTAATAATTAATTTAAATAATGTTTGGTGTTGACCTATTCGGATAGAGGAGCGGCGCGTGGAAATAGTGGGAGGAGGTTTGGAGGATTCCGTGGGAATATGGATAGTAAGAATTTTTAAAAATTGTATTTCGATTAAATTAAATTGTGAAAATAACTGTAACTTTTTACTATTAAATCAGCACGCGTCACGCTTTTGACATGACAACCGAGATGTATGAAACATTTCTCAGAAATAGAAAGTATGGGTTATCGAAGATCATAAACATTCACTACTTTTCCTGGAACAATAAAATTATTTATATTAAACATCGAATGGTTTCTCTCGGTCCTAAGAAATGAAAATGAAATTGAAACGGTTCAACACAAATGTATTGCTGAATTTAAATTACGTCACGTATAAATAAATATTCGTCGGTTACTTGTTCTTTAAATTAACAATATTTAAGCAGCATTACAATTCTAAGATCTTTTGCGAATCCTCGCAGAATCGCAGTGACAGTCTTCCTGAACTCAACGTTTGAGTTCAGGAAGACTGTCATTGTTTAATTAAATAGATGAAGTGTTAATAATAAATACAAGGCGCGTTTTTTATGTAATTATCGGTCTTTTTTTTAAAGAATTACAACATAATTTTTACAACACTACTTTCTTAGGACGCTACACACCTTTAACTACTCCTCAACATAGTCACCACCATTATGAAGGACTTATCACAACGATGAAAACCATGTCTGTACTCCGTCTTTGGGATCATCATGGTCACAAAAACGCTTGCCACCAAGGAACCGCTTCAGATGAAGGAAAATATGGAAATCAGGACAAAATGGGCGATAAATATCAGCTGGTTTCGAAAAACGAATCACACACCGTATCTTACAGTCGGCGGGCTGTTCTATTATCACTCACTACAAGATGGCCACACTACGTGAATGTTTCTAACGTTGCATGTGGTGAGTCAACAAATGAAGGAAACCATTGCACATGCGTAACATTGCAACCGCAGCGCTACACCGGAAATATCCGGCAACGGTACTTGCTTAAAAAACGCGCCTCGTATTTATAAACGATAACACATATTATTAAGGAAAACACATTCTTATTGTGAAGTTGTAATTATTCAGAACATAGGTCTGTGATATTTTAAATACTAAATTAATGTATTAATTATAAATATATACATATAAAATCAATTTTGTCGAAAAATATTGTTTTTGCGTCACCGGGATTCGAACCTAGATCTCTATTTCCAATCCGGGGAAGTGCACTACCTTTGTGCTATAACGCCAGTATTTTTCTTGACAAATTTTCGAACCTATATGTTACATTTTTCAAATTAATACACCTGTCGTTCCATTATTTGAAAGCCATCTGCATTAGATTGGAAATAGAGATCCAGGTTCGAATCCCGGTGACGCAAAAACAATATTTTTCGACAAAATTGATTTTATATGTATATATTTATAATTAATACATTAATTTAGTATTTAAGATAACACATATTGCTAAGTTGCAGTTTTAAAACATATTAGATGAAATGCATTACTATCCAGACCATAAGTTAAGTTTGGGACTTATATATGCAGTCTTTTATAATTGATACATCTATTATTCTATTTTTAAAAGCTGTCAGCTTAATATTTGAAATGAATCGCTAAAATCTTTAAGACATACACGTTATAATATATTGTAGAACTGAGTTTGAAAATTGCTTCGATTACTGAAGATGACAAAACTCGGTGAGAAAATATCAATCGAATATAATTCTTTGCTGCTGAAGCTTTCTTTGTATACATATTTGAAATGAAACTAATGCATTAAATTTGAATTATGAATCAATTTTATTTGAAATACGTATTAAGTTGGTGTGTAACCTTCTTTAAAAATATTCGTTTTAAAGTTTTTGTTTAGTTTCACGACTTCAATCAATGGCGGAGGCTCTAAATATCTTAAATCGAACAGATACGATATTTATTTATTTATTGACATACATATTTTTGTTATAACAGAGTTGAATATATTATAATATAACATTGTAATATGTTTATTGTGTGGGATGGAGTGGACTCCACCTCTGATATATACAGCGTTGTCCTGGCTACTTTGCTAGACTGAAGTCTGTGTTAAAGTAGCCAGTTTTTTTGGTGCTGTTATTTAAGATTCGACAGGAAGGAATAAAAATAGAGATAAAATATATATATACGTATATATATATATATATAGAATAAAAGAAAATGAAGTGGGAGTGTTGTAGAATTAGTGTATTATTATTGTAGGTACTGTATAATGATTATGTTAGAATGTTGGATAGTCTTGCTTCTGATTGCTCTCTACCCGATTGGATCATATGTTGGGTCCATATTTGTGTAATCTTATTGGAAGTGAACGATTTCCAGTTGGTGTTAGTGTGTTGTACAGTTTCGGAGCCATTTATATTAAAGTGATACAATCAGGAAATCTAGCTCAGATAACAGGGAACACATAAGGATAGCTTCTGGAAGACACATAAATTTACATGGAACATGATATCTAATGAAAAGTTTGAAATGTACTTCTTCCTATTGGGATATTTGGTTGGTAAAAGGCCTCGTAGATTTGTGAGAATTCACCATCGGTGATTATCCTTAATTGGTTAACTCGGTTAGCCAAATGTGCAATTTGTTTTTTCTTGATAGTAATTCGGATAGTAGAAGCCTTCCATTGTTTAATCTGGTTTTAATTTCTAAAGATATCAATGATCTTAATAATGCATACATTTTTATTTTTAACTGTCGTAATTCATCGACATTACTGCACGCATGATGAGCTCAAAATCACGAACCGTGAGTCAATCACTGATATCTTTGAGTCACACTCACTATCAGTGATTGAATATTTAAGAATATCGTGATTTTGTTGTTCATATTTATATATTTATGCTAGCTTATTGCTAACTTAATTTTGTTCCATTTTTTTTAACATTTTGTATGTATGAATGCGCAATAATTTTCTACTAATTATTTATGCTAGGATATGTTTTTTACGCAAATTAAGTTTTAATAATATAAATAAATACGCTAAAAATGATGTATTTTTTATTTATTTGGTGTATTGTGATATCAGAAACTGTGATCACAGTCACAGTTTTCAATCACCGATATAATCGAATACCAATCACAATCACACCAGTGAGTCGAGAGCAGCATTTGTTTCATCACCAGATCTACTCTAATTTATGATTGAATATGTAAGGGTAGAAATAATCAACCTATTCCGAAACTGTTTTGCAAGTTGTGTAGCTCGTGTATTAGTTTACTCAGCAATTTTATAGTTTCAAATAAGTTATGTATTTTAAGATTTACGCGAAATATAAGAAGGCACTCATAAAATTCAGTTTGACAGCACCTCTCCAAGGTTTAGTATATCTCCACCGAGAATCAAATGTCAATATGGTATCATGGGAGTACGATGAGATGGTTAATAACATATAATTAAATATTATTAAATTAATAGATAATTTGTTAAATAAAAAGTACACGTAAAAGTAAAAAAGTTGATCAGATCATCAGCATTGGAGAGATATTTTGTTTTCAAATAATCACATTTCAAATTTAATAATTAAAAATATTCCGTATTCCTTACAACCAGCTATCTACACCAATAATAAATTAAAGAATTATATATTAAATAACAGAGACAATATTTTAAAAAAAATCTGTTTTTTTTTTGCAATAATTGTAATTATTTTTATACAGAAATTTTGATATAAAAATTAAGGAGCTTTTGAGATGTCTAAATAGCTATAACTATTCTGAATTTTCCAATCATCTTTTCGAAACGAATCATTCTTTTGACATTAATAAGAGTCTAAATTTTTACATACAAATACCATGGTTACTCATCACTTATATATATAGTTTTGTTTTTTATTTATTCTTGTATTTTTAATTTTAGTATACACATTGTTTGTGTTTATTTAAATAACATAAGCTCTTACTTGATTTTTCGCTCTCCGCAGACTGTCCTTCGCCTTCTGGAACATGGCTCTCTCCCGAACTCCCTCCCCCACTAGATCTTCGTACCCGTTAAGGGCTGAAATCACTTCCGCGTCTTGCGGACCCGTTTCCCACTCGGCGGGCACTTCTGCGTCCCGGGGGTCGGGCAGGCCTCGGCCGGGCGCGAGCAGCGCGGCGAGCGCCAGGAGGTGCGCGGCGGTCAGGTGCATGGCGCGTGGCTGTTCGTCCGCGACTGGTTCCGCAGAGTGGCTGCAGCGGGGCGGCGGCAGTGTATATAGCGGGCTCCGCTAGGGCCCGCATCGAGCCTTATCGGGGAATTTGGTTTAGTTCTGCGTATCGCGGGAATGCCCTCAAATCTAGAGGCGGCCCAGAATCGTGACACTGATTAGCCCAGCGACGGGCCCTACAGCCCACAGCTGGAGATCTAATTCGGTGTGTGCAATTTGTTTGTGTGGAGTTATCTTTTAATTTAGGACAGAATAGATAATTACAAATTAAATTAATCAACTAGAAAAATACACAGACAAAATCTATCTATCGAAATAATACTAAGTTGGTACCGGGATTCGAACCTGAACCTCTTCATATCTGGAGAAGCGCATTCGCCATTACGCTATAGCAATCGAATACATTTAATTGATAATCCATGTTTTAAAACAATCAACTTTATATTGCGGTGAATCTCAAATACCTGCTAAGAGACGCCAGAATGAATTTTTTTAGAACACATTTTTGTTCTGAAGTTGCATTTTCAGAACATGGTTCTGTGCTATTTTAATACAAGTTAATTTGCTTATAAAAATGCAATAATAGATGTATCAATTGGAAAGTTTACAGAAAGTAACTTCAAAATTAATTATATTTATTTGCTATATTTATTTATATGTATTTGATTGCTATAGCAAAATGGTGAACGCGCTTTGAATCCCGGTAGCAACTAAATATATTTTCGAAAGATAGATTTTTTTTGTATATCTTTCTAGTTGATTAATTTAACTCGTATTAAAATAGCACAGAACTACATTATGTTCTGAAAATGCAATATTACCATAAAAAATATAAATAATTTTTATTTACCAACTCCATCAAGAAGTTGTCACCTAAGTATTTGCATCGCCTTGCTCATATCCCTTTGATTTTCGATGGTGCACCTCTTTTCTTGCACTCTACTCATTTGCAATTCTCTCAGTCCAGTTTATTCTTTCCACCCCTCTCCAGCGCTACGAAACTTTCCACATAGCGAACAGTCAACTGAAGTCGTTTCACCTCGAGCGGCGGCTACTCGCGTCACTAGCGCTCCGCACGGCGCGAATGGGTACTACTTTCCGGACGGCCCGTACATTTCATACAATTCGTAATAACATTATGGGTCAGTTGTGTGATCGATAGTAAATTTTTACAATGGTAACATTTTACTAACGCCCGTGGTTAAAATTGACAAATTTACTATGGATTCTGTCACTTTATAAATTAATGTAAATTTTTTTCGGATTATGTGATGATGTATATTAAACAACGAGATCAACATCGGGCGAACTCTCATCTCATAATGATTAATTATCGTATACTGCAATTTTCAAAGTATCAATGTGTCAGATGACATTTGGAACAGCTGTGAAAAGTTCGCCATATTTAACTGTCGATCTCGTTTTTACTATCGAATATCCGAGAGTAAAATGAGTTAACTACGGGATGTACTTTCGAGAAGTAAATATTTTTTTACCAACAATCAACCTGTTTTCGGCAAAATTTTTACTTTGATAATTCTTTTTACTAAAGTAAAAAGTTATTACTGATCACACGTTTTTTAGTCAATATGCTCGTATCTGAGTATCGTATTTTAGTTTGCTTCATATTCATATATGCGGCATATTCCCCTTATATCCGATATTAAAAAAATAGTTGAAATTATATTACACATTAAAAATAATAATTTGAAAGTGCACGCCAATGCTTCTATAATCTCTTATATTTTTATATTTGAACGTCATAAATATCTCCAGGTGTACCGACATAATATTTAATATTATTTATGATCACTAAATCAATAATTATATTTTATGGGGAATTCTTCAAGACTGCGTAATTAACATAAATTATAACATATTACATTTTCGTCGAAATTGTCCGAATCAAAGATGGTCTATTTAAAAGATTTTTATTTCTGTGAGTCGGTAAAGAAACGTGTTACTGGATGCTTTATTTTAATCCGAGTGCGCATCAATAAAGTGATGATTTATAGATCGCTCCGTGGTGAACCCTGTATCGTCCTTTATCTATTCTTTACGCGCTCTCGAGTCGAATCTCCAAGTGAAATCTCACCGTGTCCCGTGGACACGGGCCACGGGTCTGAGTGAACGAACGTTTTGTATGTAAGTATGTAAATTTAAAGGGAAACTGACCTATTATTAAGTGAAATGTTAATTTCCTTTGAAATACGAATTAAATTGAGATATGTATAATCTTATAATACGAACGTATTTAAAAATTCATGATAAATATAATGATGCTATATTTAGTTTTATTACTGCAATCAATGGCGGTGCTCAAAATAGGGAAATTCTAACTGATACGACATTGCTATTATCATTGAAATAATACGATGAGAAACAGTTTTTGCACATGGCCAGCTCTATGTTGTATTATTACAGTTTTAGTACATGGTCAGCTCTATGTTGCATTATCACAGTTTTGCACATGGACAACTCTATGTTGCATTATCATTGTTTTTGCACATGACCAACTCTATGTTGCATTATTATTGTTTTTGCACATGGCCAGCTCTATGTTGTATTATCACAGTTTTTGCACATGGCCAACTCTATGTTGCATTATTACAGTTTTAGTACATGGTCAGCTCTATGTTGCATTATCACAGTTTTGCACATGGACAACTCTATGTTGCATTATCATTGTTTTTGCACATGACCAACTCTATGTTGCATTATTATTGTTTTTGCACATGGCCAGCTCTATGTTGTATTATCACAGTTTTTGCACATGGCCAACTCTATGTTGCATTATTACAGTTTTAGTACATGGTCAGCTCTATGTTGCATTATCACAGTTTTGCACATGGACAACTCTATGTTGCATTATCATTGTTTTTGCACATGACCAACTCTATGTTGCATTATTATTGTTTTTGCACATGGCCAGCTCTATGTTGTATTATCACAGTTTTTGCACATGGCCAACTCTATGTTGCATAATTACAGTTTTAGTACATGGTCAGCTCTATGTTGCATTATCACAGTTTTGCACATGGACAACTCTATGTTGCATTATCATTGTTTTTGCACATGACCAACTCTATGTTGCATTATTATTGTTTTTGCACATGGCCAGCTCTATGTTGCGTTATAATAGTTTTTGCACATGACCAGTCTATGTTGCATTATCATAGTTTTTGCACATGGCCAGCTCTATGTTGTATTATCACAGTTTTTGCACATGGCCAACTCTATGTTGCATTATCATAGTTTTTTGTACATGACCAACTCTATGTTGCACTCTCCACAGTTTTTGCATATTGCCTGCTTTATGTTGCATTATCATAGTTTTTTCGTATTGCCAATTCTTTGTTGTATTATCACAAAGAAAAATAGATTAGGTGAATGTCTGGATAACAAAAAACCTATAACAAGGAAAGCTTTTGGGAGATGTCTGTTAATTTACATGGAAAATGATGTTGAATGACAGGTTTAAAATGTTTTGTGTGGACTTGTACAAATGTTCCCTGTAAGACGGGAGTTTTAGCATGCACTAAGCAAAGTGAGTTGAGCAAAGTAAAAATCCTCATCACGGGTTTTTCGACAAATATAATATTTTAAATGGGCATTATGTAAAAAAATGTTCTTAGATTTTCACGGCCGTTCAGAATCTCCTGTGTATTGTTTTCTTTGTATTTTATTTATAAGTACATGTTCTGGAGATATGTTTGCAACCTTAGATTACGAATGCGAATGATTGGTCAGATGCAGTGTTCTAGGTATTATTTTTTGGAATGGATGCGTGGACACTTTCTTAAAAAATGATTAGGCGACTTGAAATATTTGAGATGTGGATCTACAAAATAATGCTTAAAACAAAATGGATGGATTGAGGTACGAATGCAGATGTTATGGTTCTGATGAATAAAGAAAAATAAGTATTTAAAACAATAAAAATTAGAAAACTTCTATTTCTCGGACATGTAATGAGATATCAGGAGAAGTACAAGATATTGCACCTCATAATGCAGGAAAAGATTGCTGGAAGTCGGGGTCCTAGAAGAAGGAGAACATCATGGCTGAAGAAGTGCTCTTAAGAAATATTGTTTTTGAGGTGTAAATATTGAATAGTAAATGCCAGATAACAAAAAGTGTGATAACCACAATATACATGGAAAATTTATAAAACATGCAAAGAAAGAGTTTTACATATTTTATTTCGTAACAAGATAATAAATAATGACGAGTCTAATAAAAGTGTCGAAATTTGAAATGGTAATAGGAATACCTAAGTAATAGTCACCAAACAACTAAAGTAGATGACTTAATATCTGACTTCCCCCTTATTTCATTAGGAGTACCGCAAGGGTCAGTTCTTGGACCTATCCTTTTAGTTATCTATATAAACGACATCTTAAAAATACTAAAACATTGCAAACGATGCACTCACATAAGTTTGCTACTATACTGAATTAATTAAACTATGACTTAAGAAGAAAAATAAACTAAAACAAAATATTAAGAAAACTAAATTGATGAACATTGGAAGTAAAATAATACTGATCACACCAGCAATTCTCATAGATGGTGAAAGTCTGAAGCATTGAATATTTTTTATTTATTATTCTATTAGGTATTTTATTATTTATATATTTAGCATATTTTAAATGAGATCCACAGTGGGCTGACAATATTTTAAGTGCACGCTTTTGACACGTCGCTTAGAAGAAAATTGCTCATCAATGTATGCAGACTTGTCTAAGTATGCACCTGTCTTGTGTGCAGCTTCTATGTAGGCATTTGTCTTGTATGCAGTTGCCGTATCATGTAGCAGTAACTGGTTACCCAAAACGCAAATACAGAACTCTTATTTCAAGACATGCCTATCGATAAATGGACCGCTATGATGTAAGCAGAATTACTGTTTATAATCCAGTTGACATTCATTGATGGATCTAGCAAAATTATATAAAACGCTGCTAGTAATGATACTAATTCAGATTGATTGATTGCGTGTGAATTGTATTGCGAGAGAATTTGCCACAAAATACGTCAGATATTTGTGATGACCGAGGCGATGGCGAACCTTTGCGAGTTGTCGTTGTTGATACACCAAATTGACTACTGTCAAAGCATAGATGGAGATGTCTATAGGCGCGACAAATAATCTATGCGTTCGAAATCTGTCACTTTTGTGGTGATTTTTTTTTCGTACTATCTGCTAATGTATATTAAACAACGAGATCATCATCAGACGAACTGTCATCACTAAAATAGCGGGATATCGAATGATTCATTGTTGTATAGTGCAACTTTCAAATGTACTTTCGAGAAGTAAATATTTTTTTACTAGCGATCAAACCCTTTTTAAAAAAAGTTTTTTCTATTGTAAAACTTACTACTGATTACACAACCGGCCCTTAAAGACTACCTCTGATCAATTACCTTACAAAATCTCTCCAGTTGTATAATACGTTATGTCAGCTGAATCTGTGTGATTATTTCTTAATACGAAAGACAAACTAATTTCTAGAAGAAATAGAAGATAATGATAAAATGAACTTAACGCAGATTATCTCTGAGGTGCTGATATATAATTAGGACGTTTTATAAATAATGCGGTATTTTTATAATTTTTTTAATCTAAAATATACTCTACTTCATTTACTACTTTAATTTTTCTGGTAGACTTGCAAGGTCCCTCTTCTAAAATACTCCTCCAGTACTGTTCTGACCTCGAAAGCGGAATAAATGATAATCAGATACGGCAATGTCCGGAGAATATGGTGGACGGGGTATCGTTTCCAAAAAAGGTTCATTCCTGAGACGTGGCAACAAAGATGAGCACACATTCACTCTCTGCCCCAATTTGCTGACTTTTCTGATGCCGCGCAGGCGTCGATGAATGGTTGAATGACCAAATCCAAGCTTCTCTTCTAGTTACAGTAGGATTTTATTCCACTAGGGTTTTCAGGACGTTGTCGTCGAGCTTTACAGATTTTTCTGGACGAGGCTCGAAGACGAGACTAAATAGAATTTTGTTTCGTTGAAACATATGGGTCGTATTCGGTTCATTACGAGGTCCTGACTCCCGGGCTGTCGGGATCATAACGACACCACCACGCTATGACAAACCGTACAACAAATATATATTTCGCACTTTATTAGTGGGACGGGCGCACGTCGGCTTTCGGTCACCGGGCGATCAATATGCAATATAAGTGTCATGTCTTTTTGACGCGTCGGAGTATTTAGAAATTGAGAATTTGCTGACGTTTTAATAACACGAAGAACGCAACACTTTCACCGTTAATATAATACACCGGTTAGATCTGTTCCGCGAGCTCATTTTATAATCCTTTCGGCGAACTGACAATTATGTTAGCAAAAAATATTTATTACAATTAGTTAACATACTCATACAACTCTCCCCAACCAATAAATCATGGACACAACACAAGACAAACAACAAACATCTACACACCAGTTCCGAGAGCAACGACGACATTTTATCAAAGATTCTACATGTTCCTAGCTCCGAAAGTATACAATACTCTCAGTACCAACTGGAAATCGTACAATTACTATAAGATTACACAAATATGGACCCAATATATGATTCAATCAGGTAGAGATGAATCAGAAGCATGGATATCCAACAATTTAATATAATGTATACAATTCTTTTACTAATAACTCACTAGTCCTTCAACACTCCCTCTCCATATATTTTTATTTTATTTTTACTTTTTTATTCATATTTGATTTATCTTTTTATTCCAAATAACACCACAACAGCACGAAAAAAAAACAGGCTACTTTAACACAGACTTTAGTCTAACAAAGTAGCCAGGACAACGCTGTATATATCAGAGGTGAAGTCTACTCCTTCCCACACAATAAACTATATATTATGTATGTTTATTATTTATCCACCTCTGTTAGTACAAAAATATGGATGTCAAAATATATATAAATAAATAAATTTACACGTTATCCGGTACACGATCCCCATCATTGTAGTCTCCTCCTTATGAAGTGCACTTGGTCCAACGTTTTTTAAAAATTGAATGAAGCAGTACTCTTATTCTTCGCGAGGTTGTTTAGAGCATGCGTCGTAATCTGTTTCATCTCTGCTCGTGATTCCCAATTATGATCATTTATCTCTATCTTGATTAAGGGAAAATAGTAGAGGGGACAGATCAGGCGAATAATCACTACAGACAAAAGGCTGCAATAATAGTTTGCAATGTCAATGCATACGAAAATTATTATGCGAACTTAACGTCAATCTTTCTGATATAAGAATATTAGAAAAACTCTTATTTTTATTCGAAGGTCGGTTAAATTTTATGTCCGTTTATTCAGTTCCGAGAGCAACAACGACATTTTATCAACGATTCTACTTGTTCTTAGCTCAGAAACTGTACAACACACTTAACACCAACTGGAAATCTGATTATTATATATGATTCAATTGGGAAGAGATCAATCAGAAGCATCGCTATCCAACATAATCATAATATAATACCTGCACTAATAATGCGCTAGTTTTACATCACTCTCACTACATATATATTTTCTCTATTTTTATTTGTATCTTTAATGAATTAAATAACACCACAACAGCACGACAAAAACTGTCTACTTTAACACAGACGGCAGTCTAGAAAAGTAGCCAGGACAATGCTGTATGTATCAGAGGCGGAGTCTACTCCATCCCACACAATAAACTTCGAGTGACACATTTAATAGCAATATAATTGTATCTTATGTTTATCATGTTATATTATAATATTTCATATTCACCTCTGTTACAACAAACACCCGTACCTATGTCAATAAGTCTAATAAATAAATTCACATGAAATTTTTATCACAAAGTGTTTATTGCGCTTCCCCGTCTATTATCTATCACTTTATGAATGTGGCGGGTTCGGATATAGTGTCATTTGTGGCTATAAAGTGGTTGCTTAAACGGCCAGGTCTGTGAGACGCGAGCAGGGCAAAAACAAACGTGTTTATAATATCTCTAAGTTAAGATTACTTAAATTTTTTCCCATTTATATATTCAATTGGTACGCGGCTACTACGAAAGCCTTTGTGCAAGTAGTCACCTTTTAAATTTGTTTTCACAGTAATTCCTGATTATAATAGTTACCCACTACTTATACTTTTAAACTTTTGTTTTTATCTAAGCTTGCATTTTTAATTTTGGTATACATTATTTCCTGAAGAAGATATATACATATATCTAAACTTGTTGATCAGTGGTTTTAAACAAAGGTTCAATCACACCATCTTGGAGGCCAATTTTTTCAGAATTGGAGGCAGAGTTTATCACAGAAAGTTTCCTTCAAAAAATAGATTGTGGCGCGCGCTGTGTGGCATGTTGGGCCATCTTGTTGAAACCGCAGCTCTTCTACATTAATGTCATTTAACTTGGGAACGAAAAAGTCAGTAATCATGGATCTATAGCGCTCTCCATTGATTGAAACGTTCTGGCCGGCATCATTTTTGAAGAAACAACAGCTTCTTCGGTGCGCACTGTACATAGTCTCTGCGGATGCGTATTATCAATTAGAGTATGCGTGGTGCGAAAACGATCCATGATTACTGGAATAACTTGCTCGGATGGACGATTATGTCGACCGTAAAACGGACGTAGCGCACGGTAAGTTTCGCGAACTGAACCACGATTTTCGAAATAAATTTACACAATAAGTAAGTCTATTCATGGTGAAATGAATAACCAAACTAAGCACAAATCACCTGTCAGCTGTCAAATTGGCTGCCAAACAACAAACTTTTAAAAAAACGCCCACATACAATATGGTTTTAGTTAGTTAATTTGACATCCCGATGAAGGGAAAAGTATTTTCCGAAACCGGTTGGTGTATTAAATATAACTCGCTAAGTGGTTTAAAACAAAGTTTTAAATAAAGTATGTTAAAATTAACATTTAAATTGTTCGAAATGTATAAAATACTTACCTATATCAATTTTTTTTTGTTCACAATATTGTCAATTACATAGTAAACCTATTGTTATCCGAGAAATTAAATACCCATGATAAATTGTAAGATGTTGTAAACATTGATTGAGTGAATTAAAAAAATATTTAGGAGTGAATTATATTTCTCGCACCAGCGTAGCATCGAATTTAAAGGAGAAATGCATTCTTTGTACACTTCGCAAGAGAAAATAATGAATTTATTTAAGAAGAACTTCCCATGACCAATACTCAAAACACAGTGATCTGGTAGATATGGCTTTGGGCCTTTTATTATCTAAAAACAAACGAATACAATAATAATTTTTATTTATTATCTTTGTTTTATTAACCACTGAATGGAGTTTAAATACATCTACCGGTTTCGTTCTTCTTCAGGATGTCATAACTAACTAAAAACATATATTATTCTTTCTTCAACAATTTTAGTTAGGTACTAAATTTATTTTTGAAATAATTGTTGTTTTTTTAAAAATAGATTCTGGTGAAGAAACAATGATATATGTTTTTAGTTAGTTATGACATCCTGAAGAAGAAAATGGTATTTTTCGAAACCGGTAGATGTATTTAAACTCAATTCAGTGGTTAATAAAACAAAGATAATAAATAAAAAATATGAATTTTAACCACAAAGTTAATATTGCTAATTTTAAAAGTAATACAATAATAATATGTAGGTATGAATTTAACTGGTATAAAGTGCATTTACTTTGATAAGTCGTAAAGTAAGTAGGTAGTGATAGTAATATAAGTAATAGTATGAAGTAAGAAGTATAAGAAGGTAGATAGCCGGAATATAACATGTAGATGTGCAACAATTTAAATTAAAAATTCTCAAGAAACATTCAATGTGTGGCGTTTGTCAACTAAACTCGGAACACGCCGAGATTATTTAAAAGTTCGATCGCTGAAAGTCAGATGGCGTACTTTGTCATTTTGTGACATCTGTGTTGTGAGCTGCGAAACAATTTTACACAACATTTAGTACAAATTTTGCGAGCATATTTTTAGTTTGTTTATTTTTATTAGTTTGTACACAATATAAGATATTATCTCCTTCGGCGGTTCCTCGTTACGAGAATGACGATACATGATACATGGTTATCGATTGTGAGTCCGTGTGTGGCTGAGGAATTCTATTCTGGAACCGCACACTTTTCCCCTTTTTTTCTTTTCTCTTTCTCCTTTTACCAAAAGGTAATTGCGTCCGCCTTCTTTCTTTTGCAAGTTTCCCCTGCACAGTATACTTTTTGACGGCATCGTTCTCGGTTTTCCAGTGTGCTAGAGTTTTTGCCGCCACCACCTAATCGGTCGCCCGCGTGCCGCATAGGTTAGGGGCGGTATTTTGTTAGGCCAGTATTTTGAAACCTATCTAAGGGCGGCATTTTTCCAAAAGGCGTTCTGGACACTAGTGTTGACTATAAATTACTGCTTTATTAAGAAATAACTATAATGTTATCGACTCCCTGACGTTTGATACCCCGACTAAAATGTTAAAACAATAAATTAAAAATGGCTTACCACAATTCGTAAAAGTAATAATATTTAACATATTAACGATTTATTGTAAATATGAAAACATTCCTACTTATCTAGAATTATATGTAATTTTGTACCAGAGCAATATTTGTATAAATTTGCTTACACCCTATTTATAACATTCATGGATGTTAGTACGTGAAGAAGCTATGGGAGATCAATTGGCAAAGATATCAACTATCAGGGGATCAGCTGTCGGGGGATCAACTGTCGGGGGATCAATTGTCGGTGGATCAACTGTCGGGGGATCAACTGTCGGGGGATCAACTGTCGGGAGATCAAACGTCGGAGGATTAAACATCGGTGCACCAATGCTCTTTATTCGATTTGCTTTCTTGGATTTTTTATACCTGAATTATTTTTATAAGACACTATTATCGTTTTGCATTTTGTTTTTCAATATTCATATATTTTTCGGTCCCCCCCCTTGATTTGGCCGCCACATGCAAGCGCCTGCTCCGCCTGTGCATAACGCCGGCGCTGATGCTACATCTGCTCAACCCTTTCCTCGGTCCATTTAGTATCCGTACGTACTGACAAATTGCCTGTCAGCATTACCGTAATAATTATTGACATTACCATACTCAAATGATTCGCAATTTTTCTTAATAACCCACGGCTAGACAAAAATAAGGTAAGGATTATTTTATTTCTTTTTATTAAGTAAGTCATTAAACGTTAACATAAATATTGGTCATCCCATAAATAATGAGGTTTTTCCAACTACATAAACTAAAAATCGGAGGGGGGTGGGATAAACTACCTGCATCAGGTAAAATACCTGCAATAAAAGCATTTTCGGCATATTTTATTTCATGAGTTCAGTAAAGGCAATAACGCAACGGAAAGTGCGAGGAATATTAATGCGGTGCGGTATATGGGGATCGGACAATAAGCGTAAGCCGGAAACTACAGCCTAGAAGACGAGCCTCGTCCTTGAAAATCTATAAGGTTCAACAGGGATGATTTGCTAACTCTGAAGTTTAGATTTGGTCTTTCAATCATTCATCGGCACCTGCGTGCCAGCGGAAAAATCAGCAAATTGGGTCAATGACTTTCTCACAAATTTTCAGAATCTAATCGCGTGTAGAGAGTGAATGTATGGTCATCTTTGTTGCCACATCTCAGGAATGAACCTTTTTTGAAAACGATACCCCACCCACCGTATTCTCCGGACATTGCCGTATCTGATTATCATTTATTCCGCTTTCGACTTCAGACTGGAGAAGTTTTTTTGTCACGGACAAGTGTATTTTGGGAGAGGGGCTTTGCAAGTCTACCAGAAAGATGTAAGAGTATTATAGAAAATGGAGAAGAGTATATTTTATATTATAAAAAGAACTTTGTTTATCATAATTTTGAAAAATAAGAGATATAAAAATACCGCATTATTTATGGGATGGCGATAACTTTTTAACTGTTACTGTCATCCAACTGAGAAACGACAACAAAATTTAACGTTTAACGTACGACGAGCGTGAAGTGAAATGCAAGACGGCGAATCTCTGCAACATGATAAAGTCATGGGAGCAAAAATTTCTATCGTGGACATATTTATGTAGTAATATTAAATGCGATTAAATAATGTTGGATAACAGAACCGCCGCGATCCGGTGTCTGCCTGCATTCGTTTATGCTAATTAGATTGGTTGGTGAAATAAACCTAGACATTGAAATAGTTACGGTTTCAGCAATATCAACAACTAGTATTGTATAACGTAAATTTTTTTTTGCGAAATACCGACGAATAAGTAAACAACTTAATACAGCGATAAAAACGAATTGACAACCGGTACTAAATGTTAAATAAATATGCTTTCAAATATGTATTTCAAGGTTTTAACATTTCTTCAGCTCCCAAGGTTCGGGTGGAATATATTTTAATCATATTCCCTGATGATTTGTAAATAGTTCAGATGCGCACTGCATAATGACACGTAAATAAATCATTTTCTGCATTTTTGTGTAAAGTAATTTTTTAATACAATTATATAAATACATATAATAATAATAATAATAATGTGTTTATTCCAGCGTGATCAGGTTTTTTTTTTAAGCCTGATTCGCCATAAAAATAATACATATTAAGTTATACATTAAAGGTTATGAAATAAATAAGCTGTGAAAAAAAAACCAAGGAAAATATTTGTTTTTTTAAAATTTCATGATATTTCATACACAGTGATCTTCCTCTTGTTTTTAAGGTTAAGTGTGCTAAATTTCATCAAGATCGGAATAAAACTGTAGATTTACATAGAAAACAAGCAAACACACCCACAGACACTTTTCTTTATATACTCGTACATAGTTATACGATTCCTATTTTATAATTCTTCGACTATAATTTTTTTAAATAGACATAAGCTATCTAAATTATATGGTGTCCAGCTAAAAATCTTTTATCATCCTCGTTCTATCTTTCTTTCATAATTTTCATCATACTCACAACACCACATTTCAATAGAATAGTCTGCCGCGGGCCGCGAAGGGTCGAACGCACAGCTCATAATATAACAATCTTCAGAAGATGAAGAGATAATTTCATCAAATAAATATTATTTTAGACTCTTCCAAAGTCAACTGACAACACACAAAATGTCCAAATAGGGGACGCATGTGTTTAAACAGGGTATTCATAAATTATCATCACCTTCAAAAACCATCGCGTGTCGAAATATTGTCAGACAGGTAGAAACTAAAGTTCATTGCATGGACTCAAGGCATTTACGATAATTATTATCAGCATTGTAAATATTATGCCAGTGTCACCAAAATGCCAGACATCAAAACAACGTGAATTTTGAATACTAAGGCCAGATTTTTTATAAATAGAGGAGTATCGGTAGCCTTTAACAATTTAGAAATTAAATAACACGATGGCCTTTAATTTAAAATTAGCGACACGTCGGAAATATGGTAAACGCGTTTTGTAAACGTATTATGAAAATATTGGCAAGTTGAAGAAAATGTTGAATGTGGCAATAGAAGAAGAAGAAGAATCGTCATAAATTTCACCATGGTGGAATAAGATCTCGTGGACTGTATCGACTAAAATTAATGGTCAGTTGACGCGATCTGAATTGGAACAAGAAAGGAGTAATGACAAATGGAACTGGGTTGGACGTCAATTTTCACCTCCAGTTGACTCGCACTTTTGTAATGAAGAACGGAGATCTCACTGCACGTCTGAAGAACACCGCTTCTTTTTCGTATTTAGGATTGTTACTCTCGACCGTTAAAATAAACACGTGTGCTAGATCGGCGTCGAAATGCAATGTGATTCCACGTCGGTGATATCCCTAAGTGATCAGTTGGCCCGAGCGGGAAAAGTATATTATTGTTTATTGGACAGACGGAATGCAATACACCGTCTTTACATCTAGTACCAGGACGCCAGTGGCGTGCACTAGGCATGGACTTCAATTATGCTGCTAATATCGATGATGTAAAAGTACGATTAGCTGAATTGTCACTAGAGACTATATTAATATAAAAAATATACACTCTTATGTAAGATCGGTCTTGAAAAACATTATATTTCAAGTATTATTCATGTGAAATTCTTCGAGATATTAATTTAATGGCTTAAAATATTTTATAAAACCAGCTTAAAGTGTATTGCACAATGCAAAAACGCCGTAATTCTGCAACATATCCAACCACAGCAAACCCTATTTATAGCATTCGACAAAAGATTCTTCCGAGGCGTCAGCCACGTTGTTGAAGGAGATTATCCTGGCCGATGAAGACTTGCAAGAGTGCCACAACGCTGGATGGATGCTCTGTACTGGCTGGAGATACCCTAGAATCAGCTATTCAGGGGACCCAGGACATTACGAGCCACGTCTCATCTGATTGAGGCCATTGTATCAATACTAGTATGGAGGAAGAAGGAACGCATATAATCAAGTCCGCTTCAAACGGGTTTTCAAACTTGCGGTGATTTGCAACACGCCTGTCCAAGCGAAGACGTTTATTCAGAGTACCGCGCGGCGCGAGAGTTGCGTTTAGTCGGTGTACGTTTAGGACAGACTTTGTGTAAAATTATACGAAACGCATGCGCAGCTTTATTTGTCATCTTTAAATTCTGCTGTTGATTATTGTTAATATATTATCGTGAGAATTTTGAATACTTTGTGCGTGGATATACTGAACACATAATATATAAATAAATTATGTAGTATTACATAGGTTTTTTACACTCATCATCCACGTCAGTTCCTCGAGTCATGACTGAGAATCGCGATTTCCACGAACTCCCGCCCCCTTGGCTATGCTTGTCTATTTTTTTCGAATGCTGCACATATAAGGGCTGTTACCAGAGGTGTGGCTGTTGCCTTTTTCATTTAATCGATTCAACAAGTGTTCCACCATAAAAACCTTTTTTAAGCTATCATTCCTTCTCGCAAGATGCCCAGGATTCATCTCAGGCTGCAGGTCGAGAGTCTGTTCTTGACGCTCAGTTCCTACAGAATGGAGATATTCGTGCGTCTTGTCGCCCATGGTACGAGCAACAAGAGTCTCTGGCGTCATATCTAAACGGTATCAATTCGTTTTCTCTCTCTTGCCTTCAGGGTTCATGATTTCACACCGTATAAAAATATAGAATGCACCAGAGACTGTACAAGTCTGATCTTCGTTGTTTTGGCAATACTGCAGTCCTTCATATACAGGGTGGCCTAAAAAAAGTGATAATATCTCGTAACGCGTAAGTTGTTTCAAAACAATATAATTAAGTATAATTCTTAATTTAATTTTTTTTGCACAATATTTAGCTAATTAATAAATCATCAAAACACTCAATATTGCATAATCTACTGAGTTTAAATCTGGGCTGTTCGGTGGTCACATGCCTGGCTCGATGAAATTAACATTCTCACGACGAAGAAAGTTGATTGTATTTCTGGCTGTGTGAGATGAAGCTTCGTCCTGCTGCAATGTCCAGTAATGCTGTAATGTCTAGTTATACTCCAGGCTTTGTTTTGAAACTCTTTGATCATTTCCCTAGCACTCCAACGTTTTTCAATTCTCAAATTTTTGATCAAAATACGGTCTTCTGCGGTGATATTTTGGGCAACAATTTGAAAAAAAAAAACAAATATAAACAATGGGAAAAATAATAATCAAATATGGCGACCGGAAATTATCGAAATAAATCGTAATATAGGTAAATAGGTAAGTAAGTGAATTAGTAAACTATTGAAGCTATTGTTGATATAGTTAAACTAATTTTGATGTAATTATATCACATTTTACGAAATGTTCTCACTTTTTTTGGGCCACCCTATACATGCATGGAAGTACGTACACACACCCCTACAGGACATACCTCGCCTATCATCCTACTTCGTTCCATCATTATTGATAAAATCACCAGAAGAGCGGACGTTAATACGCATATCTATATTTGCATTTAATTTCGTTTAAATAATTATCATAATATATGAATTATACGTCATCGGAAAAGAAAAACAATTTTTTCTTTTATTCACTTCCCAGAAATGTGTATGACGCACATGCTTAAATTATTTTCGGAAAAGTTCCAACTCTAAAGAACCACCAAACAATAACATACCAGCTGCTAACATTTTGTAAAGCATATTTCTTAGTACGACCAAATAACGTAGATTACAATATTATTCCATTCCGTTTTCATATCCGTGCCAAATCTTTTACAAAGAGGTGATTGTGTTTCATATTTTTCACGTTTTTAAAAATGTAACGTATTCTATACTTATTGAAATCGGTTTGTTTCTTTGATTGATTAATATGCAAATGAAATATTAACTATTTGAAACCTTAACTATTTAAAAATATAAATACAAATTAAATAAATCGATTAGAAAGATGTATAGAAAAAATATTTGGTTGCTACCGGGATTCGATCCTGGACTTTTTCCTATCCGGACAGACGTGTTGACCGCACCATTACATCAATCGATTACGTTTACGACAAATTTGTAACTTATATTCTAGTTCTTTAGTCTTAAGTTTAGTATTAGTAACATTACTGAAGATGGTGCGTAGATTAAAAACTTTATAATAAATAACAAATTAGTGAAAGTGAACAGTTTTTATTTTAAATATAACTTATATTCTGTACATTTTTATAATTGATACATCTATTATTTCGTTTTTAAAATCAATCAAATTGCAAAATATAAGATACTTGACTAAAAAGATTGCTAAGAATATCTCACTTCTGGGAAAGATCAGAAGATTTATTAGTACTGAGTCTTAGTACAATAGTATACAACTCTGTTATTATTCCTCACATCAACTACTGCTGCAGTACTTTGTTTTTGGCTAATAAAGTAGAAATGCTACAATTGTCAGTGTTTCAAAATAAATCTTTGAGAATAATACTCAAAAAAAATAGATATACTCGGATCAGTGCAATACTGGAAGATCTGAATATGATGACCTTTAAGCAGGAAATATATTTCAATGTAATGATATTTATTTATAAAATCCTCACTAGGAAAATATCGGTGAAATTTATACGAATAATTGATGCAAATCAACATGAGCACGAACATCAAACGAGAAGAAAAGATAGACTGAGACTGGCATTTAGAAAGAAATCGATGATGTACAGAGCGTTGAAGATTTTTAATGAAATGCCAGAAGACATAAGAAAAGAGGAGAAAGTGAAACTAAACAGATATGTGAAAGATAAGTTGTAGTAAAAATAAACTATTTTGATTTTGTTTATATTAAAGCATATATAAATACTTTTACAAGCACTATATTAAGAATAAATAATATTAAATCCCAATTATCTTTGAGTAAAACACCTTAGGCCACGTCAGAATTAAATTATTTGTTTTTATTATTTTGGAAAAACTTTGATCAAACTCATGTATTTAAATATGAATTAAAAATACCACAGAAAGAGTTCTACAATATAGGTTCTGTAATTGGAACTACACAACAAACAAAAATGTGTTTTCATCAAAATATTTTCATTCAAAATATATATTTGATTAAATTTAATATATTTCTGTTTACCTGTTTTATTTAAATATACAGATCCTTGTGGGTTGTTTTGCCGTGGGTGGGTTTTTGTCGTAGCCGAAGCTTCGGTTCACATATCAGGGGATGTAATTATTGTCGTATTTAATGCGTGATTTTACAATTTTTTTTATATAATTTTAAAAGCATTGTATTGATACGTTTCAGGTTGTCACTAAGAAAAAATATCACGCTGTCTGAGCAAGAGAAATGAGGATTTTCCATCATTCGGGGTCGGCTGTTCCTGTACGCGAGCTCTATGAAGTCCAAGGAGTTTATTATATCGGGACCCGAATTGTATCAACCGGCTTCTGTCTCTCCCAGACCCTAGGTGCTTAGGCCAAAAACCTGGCCCTACAGGATATAATTGGGAGCCGTCAAGCTCAGTCAAGCTTGATAAGAATTATTTCTCGTCTATTTATTGGAGCAGGCGTTATCTTGTTTGCCCTCATTGTTAAAATCTGGCGGCCCTGACCGTGGTGCCGGGCTAGGGTAGTGTACTGCAGTCAGCCATGATCCGCTTCTATGCTCGTAGAGCCCTGATTTTATCTCAAATTAGGTTAGTATCCAACATAAATGTTTTTACCACGATGAACCACCGGTGAGATGAAGGTTAAATATAACGTTAAAAAGGTCGTTAAATGTTCAATTCACAACAAACATTCCAAATGGCAGGATGTGAAAGGGTTGATAATAATGTTGCATAATATCAATAGCCCCATTTTCGTAAAAAAATTCATCTGATGGGCGTTTTATATATGAACTGTTTAGTTCTACACTAATTATATATAAAAATTGTTATTTGAATTTATATATATGATTTATTTAAAAGTAGGGTTTTTGGTATCTTTTCAAATGATGATGTTCCTTATGTTCAAATGATGAGTTCCAGTTTATTAATCCTACCATCGCAAAAACCCCTTCACTAAACTTAGACGTCCGACATCGGCTGGTCGGTTCTACAACCCTTTCTGCGACTGAAGTAGAGGCTGACCTAAAAGTTTGAAGTGTGTATTGGTACTATTGCCATGTTATGTGTCGCCCAGTGAATGGTGATCCACCGCTTACCTAGGATCGATTTATGAGCAAAAGCTCCCATATTGGTACTTTACATTCACCGTCAGGTTGACATTTTTTAACGCAGCTTGGCAACCATGTTGTGCTGCCGCAATGAAACACGCATGGCTGCCAAGAAAACAGCATTCACTGTCCGTACAGTGTAGTAAGAAACATTTATTCAGTAAAACACAACAGTAATAACATATGGCACTAAGTGGTACATGAAATGGCGGTTCCTAAGTCTTTCACACAAAATAAAGTAAAAATTTTACCCTAAACCTGACCGTCTCAAAATCTCCCAGCGATACACCCAAACAAACATGAACCCCGGAAAACTCCGAAATTCCTTTCGTTCCTCATCAGGTCATCGTTCCGAGCCACATCCGATCCCTGAATATTGCATTTTTTTTACTTTTCTCTCTAGTTGTGTTATTTGACTGATCGTTTTTTCAATCTTTTTATATTGAACATTACAATTTTACGTAAGTTTACTTCATAATTGTATATTATTTACTCTTACTTTACATACTCTTTTTTATAAATTGAACATTGCATTTACTTTAAGTTTTACATTGTATTTATAAGCTATCTAATTGTATCTTATTTTACTCTTTATATAATATTTATTTTTTATTTACATTAAACTTACATTTACTTTATGTTTTACATTGTTAGTTTCTTGCAGAAAGGGAATCTCGTGACTTAAAAATCTTGGATAATGTTTCGGTCAGATATTTGAATCTCACTTCTGAGCAGCTAAAAACAAAGTTCAAATAGTCAACATGATAGCGAACAGCACTCGAAGATGAAGATGTCAAATACAATTTGATACCGATCGTTAAATCAACGCATTGATCCCTGTCTGTCTCATTCGCACTAGGCGTGTATCAGCTTTCGTGGACACGCAACGTTAGATTGAAAAATAATCTTTCTGCATGTCGGTAAAGATCGGTATGTATCTGTTACATCATTCTTCTCTACGTACAAAATACACGCATCACAGATCGCTCTCATACTCGTATACGCGCCATAACAAAAAAAAAATAGATTGCATCTTGATATAAGATGGCATTTGCACTGGTCGATTATTATAAAAAATTAAATACGTGTAGGAGCGACAAATCCTACTGATATTTAAAATTATTAATGATATTTTTTTGTCTCGTAACCTGGTGACATCTGTGAGGAGCCATGAGAAACCAGGACGAGAGGTGAGATAAGCGACACCTTGTCCCAATTAGACCACGAGCGGAGTGAAGTGCGCCGCTGGTATCATCGTAATATGAATTCAGATGCAGGTGACGAGAGGTGACACGCTCTTGCACTTTCAATATAGATTCCGATCATATCTGTCGCTCCATTATCGACGAAGCAATGACCTTGTTTATGTTAATTAGTTGGCTTTATATTATATGAACGGATTTCATCATTTATTTTTAAATATATTATTTCAGTAGACATCTAGTGTCAAACGTTCGAACGACAATGTTTTTAGAATGATAAGATACCTCACATATAATAATAAACCTCACATATAATATAAGGATAAGATACCTCACTGCAACCTACAATGTATATCAGTTTATTAGTGATAAGTTCAAAATCATGAACCGCGAGTCAATCACTGATATCTTTGAGTCACACTCACTATCAGTGATTGAATATTTGGGAATATCGTGATTTTTTTTGTTAAAAATTCTATTGATTTTCTGACGCCGCCATTTAAATCGATTATCACTGCGCCACCAACTGGATGTTTTTGTTGGTCATATTTATGCTAGCCTATTGGTAACTTCATTTTGTTCTATCTTTTTAACATTTTTTATGTATGTGTATGTATGAATGTGCAATAATTTTCTACTAATTATTTATACTAGAATATGTTTTTTACGCAAATGAAGTTCTAATAATATAAATAAATACGCTAAAAATTATGTATTTTTTATTTATTTGGTGTATTATGATATCAGAAACTGTGATCACAGTCACAGTTTTCAATCACTGATATTATCAAATACCAATCATAATCACACCTGTGAGTCAAGAGTAGCAATTTTTCCCAACACTACAGATTATACAAATATTGATAGACGGATCTGTTCATCGAGTGAAAGTTGCTACCTTTTCAGTCACTACCAGCTTATTCAGGATATCATTGTCTCTGGGGGTGATGTGAAATTTTTTTAAGGATGTCTCTCAGACAAATCGTAGACAATCTGTATTGAATCCTTTTAAATTTAAAAAGAGATCGAAATCATCATCATCGGTCAGCTCTCGTGTCTCCACGATTGTGGGTCCTCAGTTGGCTGAAGACTCCAATCCTGGATCTACAAATTTTGGGGTATTTGGGCACGAGCTTGTGTACTACTGTATGTCATTGCTCTCCAGTTTGACCTCTCTTTTGCAGCTAATTCTCAAATATGAATGTTAGCCTTTTAAGGTTTCACATCTAAAAAATTATTAATGTTTTTGTAGAGGCTTACGATAAAACTTACATGTAACATAGATAGGACCAAATTCGTCTTTCCAAAAGTTCCTGAATCCTTTCCCACAGATACTGAGATATTAAGATATATAATGAAGGATACCAAAATGTTGGTGTACAGGACTGTTGTTCTCCCAACATTCTTGTAAGCCTCCGAAATGTTTAGCTGTGAAAGCGAATAGAATATTGTGATCTTCGATGTTTGATCGCTAAGAGTTTCAGATGGTAACTGGGCATGATCAGTTTCTAAACAGACTTTTCCATGAGAGAGTTGCGCCTTCGGTCGTGTAAGGCAAACGCTGGAACACATTTTATGGGATTACGTAATTTTTAGGGATGCTTGTGAGATAATGATTGGTGGTCTAATTACGCAGAATAGAACATGGATCTTTTCCGAGGATTGATTAAAGTGTGGGTTTCCCGCTGGGGGATTTTGGGAAGATCTACATATGATGACAGTTAGTCTCGCTTTCTCATTCATTCATTCATTGTTGCTTTGAAACATTTCTTTTCACGTAATTTTACGAAAATTGCATATGTGACTGTATTAAGCCTGACTCAAACCTATCCATATTATTATTTTTTCCCCGTGAGAGAGTATATATGATAATTGTCGTTCTATGTCTGCCTAAAATGAACTTTAATTATACATAATTAATATTTATAAAATTGTACAGGTTATTTTTTGTTTTATTTATCTCTGTAGTGTATATTTTATTACTTTCTGCGCTAATCGTATATTGTCTCATATATTTCTTGTTATGTAATGATCCATTTATATTTCTATATATTGTTAAATTTATACTAATGAAGAATAGCACATAGGGCGCCGAAAGAACTAAAATTATAATTTTTTTCTTTTAAAATTTTTTCTTTATTAAAATTGTATTTATATTTAATCACTGTAATCAAAGTTAAATATAAAAACATATTTTTATTTATTTTTTATTTCATACATTTTAAATCTTTTTTTTATTTTTTATTTTATATCATACATAAAATTTAAATTAAATAAAATTGCGGGTGTAAAATCATTTCTTTCTTTTGCTGAGTGGAACCGAAACTTGAGTACAAACTCATAAATAAATGGTTTCGGGAGAGGATGGATTCGAAAGGTTAATACCGTACAAATACACTTTAAGGCTCTGGAAAGGTACTATCGACGATTTTAGAAGGGGGCTAAAAATATAATGGCAAATGTGCTCGCAGAAGATAAAGAATACATGAATTATAAAATAAATCTTTATATTAATTTTGTAATTAAGCTACTCGGTGGTGTCCTGGTATGAGTCTTCAACTACTAAGTCACTATAGTAGTATTTTTTGGCTAGATAAAACAATCGAGGCAAACATTTTTTATTGAAAGTTTCGATAAGTTGAATTGATATATAATATAGGACTCGCTATTTCAAATTATACAATATAAAAATGTTATTTTGTAAATTATCTAGTCACCTATTGCTTACTTGTTTTATACTTCAATGGGTAGGCCTGGTATTATATTGGTTTGAACATGTGCATTCCATTTTTGAAAATTTTAAACAGCAAATAAAAGCGAAACTGCTTCTGTTCAGAGACGTTTTCGGAGTCGGTGATATATTTTTACGGCGGTGATATAAAACATTTTTTATAGGTTGTGTAAAATTTCGGAGGATGGCCAGCTGAGTTTTCAGAAGATTTAAGATAGCAGGTAGAGTGATCATCGGCAGAAGAATCGGCGAATAATAGCCCAGTTTCGCAAAGATTGGTGTCTTTTCATTTACATAGGTTGAATTAATATATTCAACAAATCAATTAGAAAACCCAGGACTAGCTATCGAAGGTAATTACGGCAACACCTGTCTACGTTGTTATTATATGAAATATCTGATAATACCTTAAGTAACATTTGAACAATTATATATTACACAAAATTATCAATACCCACAAATCGTTAATGATTTTGAGTTTTATGTGAATTATTATTTAAAGAACGAATTGATATCCAAAAAGATGTAGAATCCTAGAGATATATTTAAGGTTTCATGGAATTTATAATCTATAATCGTAGTCACTATAAAGTGGAATCCATCCGGTCCTGTGGACGCTCGCTACCTCTTTATTATTTCAGATTTTAGTAGCCTAAATTATTTTAAAATGTTCCAACCGAGTTTATGAAAAATACTTGCAAGCTTCTAAAGCGCGATTCACCGAAAATATAATAGCCCTAAAATCTTCAAGTGTATATAATAATGATTTGTTTGCGTACAGTACTAAGATATGTCTCAACAAAAGGGTCACGTGTTATTGAAAGGGCTCTCCGCGACAGCAGATAGTTACCCAAACTGTGCAGGGAGGTCATTAAAGTTGCGGTGTCGTATAAGAAAGTTGAGCAATGTTCAACATCACCTCAAAAGGTCTTCTTACGATCGAACAAATTGTCAAATGTATGTCAAAAAATCCTTGAATAATTTAAAGTGAGTGTGGCCTGGTCGGTTGGCCTAAATTGGACGAAAATTTCGTCGTTGTCCAACAGTTGTGCCGAGAGAATCGGGTCGGATGGTGGGCGACAGAATCTGACGAAAGCTCCTTGAAATTAAAGATATACCGAGTGCCATTTCTGCAAGGCGAGACAGCTATGTGACTGCACTTTCAATTGACTTTGAAAATATGATAAAATAATTTAAGATAAAATGCAATCTTATCGCATGCATTTCTATCGATCTTAAGCCATCTTCATTGCAGCGTTTAAAGAGAGCCACGAACTTCTTTAGTTGGTTTATCCATCTTGCAAGAGACGTCTTCTTGCTCGTTTTACCTCAACTGTTCCTGTGATCACGAGCACCTAGAGTCTCTCGAGACGTGTCCAGTGTATGTAAGAATTCTTCTTATAGATGTTTTTTTCTTCTTCTATTTTTAAAACATCACAGACCGTCTGTTCTGAATAATTACAACTTCACAATAAGAATGTGTTCTCCTTAATAAAAAATAATAATATTTTTTCTACTAAAAATAAACTATTTTTTCTTGAGTATTAATTTTAATGGAAGACCTGCTATGAACCAATGAATGTAACCAATTTATCCTATAATGCTTTCATATGCATTGTGGTCATTTTCTAATGACATGAGTTTGTGTTATCCGGATTACCAATGGATAATCGAGATTTTACTGTATATATCAAATAACAGTAATAAATTAAAACTGCACTAATTTACCTTGTTAAAAATCAAGGCAGAATAACTAAATACACACTAAACACCGCACCTCCGTACTTGACGAAATAAACCTCAACACTGATCCGCCAGTTTTCGGACATCTCTTTGATACAGGCGTTATCTTTTATCTGTCGGGTCGTTTAAGTGCCGGCCGAGTGCATCGGTTCCTTTCATGAAGGCATATCTGTCTACATCGCTTTCTAGAAACGGTAACCGTTAGTCTGTGATCGTCACAATATTTTATTTTTATATATTATATTTATAAATCGCAAATCTAAATTGTATTTTCTCAAAATTTCGTATACAATCCCCAGTGTCAATCTAGTATATAATACATATGTAGATACTCTTCACCATCACGATTATTTAAAATGTTGAAATATTAAACTTGTTTTTGATGGTTTGCCTTGAGTTTTTTTTCGATTACAATAATTGTCAGAAGAGCTTCCATGTTAGTTCTCTGCAGCAGCGAATATTGTCATAAGTCGGAATGCACAGGCATGTAGGCAGAAACGTGTAAACCTTGGGCTGTGCTTTTTTATACCGTGCAACATCGTTTAATATTTCAAAGCCATCAAATCATCAGTTGGCACATATTTTAAAATCGGGTCACACTTGTTACAAAATGGCGCCATTGTTCTTGTTAATTATAGTTTCATGCGTTCTCGATTGTACGTAATTACAATTATTTATTGCTGGATTAGATTATTAAAATCGCTTTCGATCGGTAGCTCAGTGATTGACGGACCGTGAGCATTCATATTGTATGTTTATTCAGTGGGCGTCCCAGTCAAAATTGTCATAACTGCGTTAGAAAATTTAGCAATATTTTTGTGACAAATGGAGACAATTGGAGGAGGCCTTCATATATAAGTATATATATATCTATATCCTGGATGCTGTGAAACACTAGAGATAGAAATGGATAGAGATAGAGATGGAATACTAAAAAGCTGTAGATATCTATGGTTATAGGTAACGATTGGGATTGTCAGTCTCGCTATCAAATTGAACGTTGTATAAACTACTTTTAATTTAGAAAGAACAATTGTATTAGTATGTGCAACAGCCCGCACCAAAAACATTTAAAAAAAAATCCCTATTATATTGCGTGAACTGTATCGATTATAATATTGATTAGTTGATGCAACCTGAAGTGGATTCAGTAAGGAAAATAATGAAAGATGGATCTGGTATGCCTTGCTGTAAAGTCCTGGGCTGGACGTTGTTTTTACCTCTAGTTGACTAGCACGTTTTTTGTGAAGAACCGAGATATCACTGCACTTCCGGAACTGTTGAGAACACAGCTTCTTCGTGGTCCGAGCGTTACGCACGGCACTGCTTTCGGACGGTAAAAAAATAACAAGATCCTGAAAGTTCGGTGTCAGAAGGCAATCTGTCCCCCTGTCGGCGAAATTCTTAAGTCATTGATTGGCCAGAGTGGGACAGGTATAGTAGGTACTTGCGTCAACAGTCGCTTTAGATGATATATCAATTCTACGGAGTGCAATATGGGCCGCGTAGCGGCCACTTTAGCTCCCCGCAGGTCCTAGCAGAAAAAAGCGATCGGCTTTCGCCGATTGATTTCTGCTTTTTGCACTGACCATGTTATATAGCATTCTGTATTGCTGCCCCTGGAATTGTACAAATGGTGTTTTTACGTATTAACTTTGAAATATATGTATACACTTAAAAACATTATTGAAAAATACGAACAAAACATTCACATTGTCATAATTTGACAGTTCTATCATAGATAAGAAACTGACCATAGAGTGCGACGCGATAAGACCATGAGACATAGATGAGATGACAGGACGACAGATGCTAAATATATTTGTCAGCCATAATACGATTTCGCGGATACACAATATATTTACATACTGTTATTGGCCGTAGATAAGAGATATGGCATTAGACCTGACCGTTTAATCAAGCTTTGTATAGCCGTGTCGTCCAAAACTCGCTAGACGTCCAGAAAGTCATAGAAATAGATAAAAATAGACGGGGTGATGTAATATATATATATTGATGATACATGGTGCCTAAAAACTTAAATTTTAAATTCAAAGCAGTAAATTATTTTTCTATTCATAACTGTCTTGTTAAACTTAGTGTGCGCTATGTTGGTAATCGACACGTCGCAGATCCTAATTTTTTAGCGACAATGGTGGCCGAACACCGCCATTTAAAATGTTTAATGTCGGTGTTCATATATTTTTTTATTAAACACACTTGAATGTAAAACGAATCTCGGACATTTCCGGGCATTCATTAGGGTGTGGGTCTCCCGCTAAGGGTTGCTGGGATGGATGGTTGCCGGGAAGAGCAGTGGCTAGAGGGACCTAACGGAGCGTTCTACTGGCTCTCCCTCGCACCTCTTGCGACCTAAATTTCTGCCGGACTGTGACCGAGTTCTGCGACTGCAACGCATAAATGTGGTGTCTACCCTCCTCTTTTGGGGGTGCATGATTTCTATACATTCTCCCTGATTGCCTTCTGAATTTATTGTGAAAACGAGTCTCACGTCAAATTATACAAGTATGGCTCTAGTACGATGATACCGGAGCCAACCTATGATAGTATTAAGTTATTAATAACTGAATATTAACGAATCGAAACGAGAGTAAACAAATCTCAAAACGATTCGGGATAGGGTGTAAAGAATTAAAAAAAAATAGAATCACTTGTATTTCGATAACTTCTTCTAGGGTAAGGTCATCAAACTGTTGCCGAAACTTAATCAATTACGGAATTCCAGAATTTTACACCAGCAGAATAAATAAACTTGTAAGTAGGGCAAGCCCAAAAGCTTCTTTGCTCTTCGTGATAAGGAACAGTGGATCTTCTTCTTGGGCACTATCCCTTTTAACGGAAGTTGGCTATCGTGTTGGCTATTATCACTTTGTTGACTGCGGCCCGGAAAAGCTCTACAGTAGGCTGGCCAAACCATTGCTTCAGGTTCTGCAGTCATGATGTTCTGCGGGAAATTGTTGCACTGTTGTCATAGTATCATTAAATAAATTTTAACCTGGCAGCGAATGAGCAGGACCACATAGGAGCTTTTGCTTATATACGGTCCTGGTTAAGCAATGGGTTTGCTCTCATAGTCATGATGTTCTCTTTTTTCCAGGTCCCCGACTTCCAGCAATCTAGCCCTGCATTATGAGCAGTGGCGTGCAGTAGGTATAGATTTAGGTTATGCTGTTACCAATGATATTATACAATCATATATAATATATGTAATAACCAAGGTCTTTAGACAAAATAAATCCGTCGTTTATACGACCCTTCCATGTATTTATTTTTAATTTTAGAGTACTAATAGTGTTTTTAATGTTTAAGTTTTAACGTTAAACCTTCTTACCCATATAAAAAATGTATGGAGATTTTTAAGAACACTTTCTATGACTGAACATGATTAATTTATTGTAATTGCTAAAGGAAATAATTATTAAACAGTAAGATAGTAAAACTCATGAATTAGTAAAAGAGAAAGAAGACACTTCAATGATTTGCACGCAGTTGTAACCCTTTTTAATGTTATTCTGTTAAAAAACAGCATAGGTAACGACTCCATATAAAACTGATCAACCGAAAGGAATTTTCAATTCAGCAAATAGCCATTTGTATGACTTAAGTAATTCACTAGCTTAGACGAATAAAAAAAGAGCGCCATGAATACAGCGGAAAGATGCGGTTAGTTTTTATTGCAACTAATTGAAAAATAATATTTTCGTTAATGTTAATCCAGTTTTTTAATTTATATTTGTTTCCCAGAATTTTTAGTTATGTACAGCTTGTATGCACTGCACGCCCCTGATTATGAGATACAAGATCTCGAACTTCTCCGGATGTCTCATCACATGTCCAAGATATTCAAATTTTTTTTTTTTTTGAAATAGTTATTTTTCTTTTTTCATCTGAACTATAAGATATTCATGCATACCTCTATCCATCCAGCTTACTTTGAGCATTCTTCTGTAGATCCACATCTCAAATGCTCTAAGTCGTCTTATTATTTCTTCGTTAAGTATCCATGCTTCCATTCCATAAAATATTATCGAGAACACATAACATCTGACTATTCGCATTCGTAATCTAAGGTTGAAATGACGACTGCAGAACATGCGGATAAAGGTTGCACGAGCTTGCACAATGCGGCACTAAAAACATACATTTTCACAAAATCATATTCATAAGTTCATTTAACAAATTTTAATTTTAAATACAAAAATAGTATACGCTAAATAGTTTGTGTAAAACAGCTTTGAGGTGAAGTTTTTTTACAAAAAAGGCATTACAAAAATTATACAATGTTATAATTTATAAATATCAATTAAATATGTTAATAAGAAAGATGTACATATAAAATCAATTTTATCGAAAAATATTGTTGTTGCGCCATCGGGATTCGAACCTGGATCTCTTTTCTAACCGGGGAAGGTGCATTATCCAACTATTCTACAGCGACAAATTTTCGAACCTATATGTTACCTTTTTGATATTAATACATTTAATCGTTCCATTATTTGAAAGAGCCATCTGCCTTATTTTTACAGAATCTCAAATACCTTTGAGTAATCTGATAGCAGACGCCAGAATTATCAATTCATTTTTATTAAATTTTGGACACCTAATATAATAGTTATAATTATCAAATAATTGGCAAAAATAGATCTATTTTAATGGTGCTAATTTCGATTATAAAACTAGGTGAGTAATTAAATTTGAAGTTGAAGGTCGTATTCCGTAAATGAGTCACTGGTTTTGAGTACCTGTTTTCATAATTCCGAGAAAATCAAGGAAAACTGCGACACTTTAATGGGATTTATGCATTACTTAAATTTTATATTTGTTTGAAGACAAAAAAGTATTTATTAAGAGAACACATTCTAATTGTGAAGTTGTAATTATTCAGAACAGACGGTCTGTGATATTTTAAATACTAATTAAATGTATTAATTAGAAAGATCTACATATAAAATCAATTACTTACTTCAATTCTTAAATTTTGTATTTGTTCGAAGACAAAAAAGTATTTATTAAGAGAACACATTCTAATTGTGAAGTTGTAATTATTCAGAATAGACGGTCTGTGATATTTTAAATACTAATTAAATGTATTAATTAGAAAGATCTACATATAAAATCAATTACTTACTTCAATTCTTAAATTTTGTATTTGTTCGAAGACAAAAAAGTATTTATTAAGAGAACACATTCTTATTGTGAAGTTGTAATTATTCAGAACATGGCTCTGTGATATTTTAAATACTAATTAAATGTATTAATTAGAAAGATATACATATATAATCAATTTTATCGAAAAATATTGTTGTTGCGCCACCTGGATCTCTTTCCAAACCAGAGGGTTATTCAACTATGCTACAGCGACATTATTTTTGACGACAAATTTTCGAACCCAATGTTACACTTTTTCAAATTAATACATCTATCATGGCAAGTTTTAAAAGTCACTTCGTGTTATATATAATATTGCTCATCCTACCATTATACTAATATTGATAGCTAACGAAGCTTACTTTAAAAAGAAAAAGATTTTTAAGTTATGTAAAGTTAGGTATATAAAACTCAAATTTAAAGAAAATGTTATAGCGGATGTAGAAATTCAATGACATAATTATTCTCTTTCTTAACTACAGTTTTACTTACGAATTCTTAGTGCCGATTATGTGATCAGTAGTAACTTTTTACTAACGTCCATGGTTAAAATAATTTGCGGGTTGTTCGACCTATTGTCAAAGCGTAGATGAAATGTTTATAGGCGCGACAAATAATCATGAAATATGCTTTATCTATGGATTTTTTCGGCTCTGCATTAAAATCTGTCACTTTGGTGGTGATTTTTTTTTGTTTTTTTTTTTTTTTTAAATAGAGATGCGTACACGGAATACATGTCACATCAATATTCTTACTATTTTCAAACTAAGCTAAATGCTTGTGCTATGAAAATAGGACTAACTTGCTGGTGTCCTGGAACGAGGCGCGAACCCCCGACCACTAGATCACTAGGCCAACGTCTTGACCACTACACCAACAAGCTACTCTAATGTGCTAATGTTTATTAATTAAAAAACGGACGAATTCTCATCACAAATAACGGGTTATTGAATGATTAATTGTTGTATAGTGCAACTTTCAAAGTATCATTGTGTCAGATGACTTTTGGAACAGCTGTGGAGAGTCCGCCATATTTAACTATCGATTCTCGTTTTTACTATCGGATATCGGAGAGTAAAATGAGTTGACTACGTGATAAAGTAAAAAGTTACTACTGATCACACAACCGGCCCTTAGAGTAACGTATCAGCTAGTCTTTCAATTAGATTTTTTCTCTACTCGATATATTTAAATAACCGGTTTGGCTAACCGTGACTGAATTTGATAACCGGTTAACGACGCGAACCGGTGCGGTCCGGCCGGATGACGCAACGTCGATGAGTGTCTAGGGTACAGTTCGAGAAAGTAATGAATGCTCCACGGAAAATGCATTAAGATGACATTAAGTATGTATTATTGCGCGTAATGCACTCCTTCATTAATTAGCTGATACAAATTATTGCCGTCCACCCGAAAATCTCACGTCCATCAACTTTCGCTTTCATCTCGACCTGAACTTGTTCCGAAACTGGACCACAGAGGAGGCTGTTCATCTTAGACGAGCAAATTAATTTTAATATATATATATTTTTTTCCATATTTATTTTTGATGTTGCGATTTTTCCGAAGTTTTCTTGACAATTAAAACAAATTTAGATATGAATATTTGTATATGTCCAAATTACACAATTACTGGATTTTCACCTACAAAGGCAATGTTATTAAACGAATTAAGTCAGCCGAAGACCGGAACCGTAATTACCCATACTTCCATATCTTTCCATTGAATATAATAAAAACAGCCTCGTCTCTATGAGATATCTATAATTTGTTTAATAGCAGTGCCTTTGTAGGTGAAAATACAGTAATTGTGTGTTCTTGGACATATTCAAATACTGCTTATGAATATTACCGGTCAAAATAATAAAATATATAAAAATTGATTTTGCAGGCGTATTCTAGTATAATGTGTTAAAAACAGATAAAGAATATTGTTTTAAATAATATCAAAAATAATTAGATTCTCATTAGTTTTAGTCCATAAATGGATTTAGTGCAGTCGTACTCGAAGTGTTTCCACATAGTAACATATATACAGCTTCCAAAAATTTGATAGATATGGAGATTGATTAATGGGTGGGAATGGTGAACGGTATATTTGTATAAAGTGATCACTTAAGCTAGCCGAAAACAGGTTGCAAGCCTTCTAATTACCCATAATTCCATTAAATATAATAAAAATAGCTTCGTTTCTATGAGATATCTATACACATTTAGATAAATCACTCAAAAAGATGCACGTCACTGGGACTAGATCCTGCTACTTTTTATTGCCGGTATTGAAAGAGAGAGAGAGAGAGAGTTTTATCCGATTTATCTATGTTAACATATAAAATAATCAAAATTTATTTTTACTAAGTGATTATGTATTATTTCCCGTCGGAAGCGATCAATGTTTCTTATCTTTGTTAGGTGGCGTAGTGACTGTTTATATATTGTGCATCTTTCTAAATTTGTTTTATATCTTATTCAATGATAAATAAAGCTTCAGCTTTGTGGCTAACGTCTCTAATGTCTGTGGCTAATTTCATTTATAAAATCTAATTAAATTAATATGTACCCTTTTTGTTTAAAATTTATAATAATTTGGTTGTGAATTTATAGTAGGATAACGGATAACTCACAAAAAAGGCGACTTCTGGAAGATGTACCTCAATTTGTGAAGTAAATGATATTTTGTTGAACACCGTGCCATAATAGGACAGGCTAACCCCTGCACACAAATAAATTAGATTCTAAAAGATTGACGCAACGTCTTCTCGTTCAATATAGGCTCCTACTCGGAAATGAAAAACACTTGTAAACATATTGTAAAGGAAAAAACAATTTTAATAGAATTGTCATTATTTTCGACTAATTATTCAAACATGTGTTTGAAAGATTTTTTTATTCGCGGTATTGTAAAAAAAGCAATAATTTTAAAGTTGTCCATGATTTGTTTAATTTATGTATGTACATGTTCCAAGACATTTATATGCAATTTTTGATATAATCGACGGACAATAATCGACGGACAATAATCGAATGGTATCCACTAGGCAAAAAATAACCTATTCGACGATTCTAGTCATAAATCATGCACAACCCTACAAAAGCGTTATTGCACAAACATGTTTTTTATACATAAATCTGTATTTTTGGGTTAAAGTATTAGTGTAGTCAGTTTTTAAGATTCATATTTATTAATATTGTATTTCTTTTTATATATTTCTAGAATAATTTTAAAAATAGATACTTATTCTAGACTATATATATTACGAATATTTGGTACTTTATAACGTTGTATTTTCACATTTGTATGTTATACAGGGTGTAACAAATCTAGTCCACAATATTTTATGGATGGATAACTGACTAAATTATGAGTCGAAAATGTTCAAGAAATACGTGGAAATTCTACACCGTTACGGAAAATATTATTGTTTGAATTTTTACAAAATCATGTTAAGCCTTTTAAGTCTACGTATTTTGAAATAAATATTTACGAAATATATCCATTATTAATCTAATCTTTACTTCAGGCCCTAAATCATCTAACAAAAAATAGTCTGGTCGCTCGAAATTCGATGGCCTTTAATTTTTTTGAATTCAATAAATAATTTGGAATCAATAAAATATTTCAATTAATCGAAATAATCGCATAATTAGGATTTTTTTTTGAAATGCTTATATCTCTGACACAGTTGAGATTAGGCACATATTCCTTGAACATTTTCGACTCGTAATTTAGTGTAGTTTAAAAAATGTTTTTGCTGACAAAATAATCCGCAGATAAAAAAATTTGAACTTTTAAAAACTTTCATTTGTTGACATTGAAGTAATACAATAAGCTGTTTATAATATTTATAAAATAATTCTTTCATAATTTGGGCAAAAGAAAAGAAAGAGAAAAGAAAAGAAGGAGTCTGGAGAAATTGAAAAAAAAGCGGATGGAGTGAAGTTTTGGTCTTCAATAAGATGGACAGGCCATGGCCGTGATCGGAGCACGACGATTGCACGCGAGACAACTGCGCGCCGACAATCACGCGCAAGACAACTGCGCGCCGACAATCACGCGCAAGACAGCTGCGCGCCGACAATCACCCGCAAGACAACTGCGCGCCGACAATCACGCGCAAGACAACTGCGCGCCGACAATCACGCGCAAGGCTAAATCGCGCAGTACGACTCCGACAACAGCGCGCAGACAAATGAATAACGCGCGGAACGAAACTACAATATTAAAAATTAAAGTAAGTTTGGAACCCTGGAATTAATGTAAATGAGGACATTTATTCCATCGTATTGTATTTCATATCTGTGATAACCTGCGTCAGTGTGATTAGCTGCACTTTTACAACTCGTTTACTACTGTGTTCGATCCTCTGTTGACTATTTGGTTATCACGTATACGGATTATTGGTAAGATGAATTCGGTCTTCCAGGTAATAATTATCAGTTTATTTAAGCACGTAATATATAAGCTAATTATAAATAAACAGAGCTGAGATGAGAGCCCGCTCTCCGCTAATGCGGCGCCTTATAAAGCTCATCCTCACACTCTCATGGCGGACATACACACACATACATTCACACAAGTGACAGTTCTTCCAATATCCAATAAAAATTAAAACATGCCTCTAATATGAAAAAATCATGAATTATGTAAACCAAAAATTTATAGTAAAAATTAAAACATATTTAATGGACAGTTTAAATTTCACCAACCTAACCTAACCTAACCTAACGAAAATAACTTTTTTTTTTTAGTTTTTTTTTTTTTTTCATGTAATGAGTATATTTTAAATTTAAAATGAAATACATAGAAATAAATGTCATCATTTACTTTTGTATTGCGCGCTATTGATAGAAATAGGGTTAAGTATTATATATTTACGTACAGAGAAAATATGGTTCATTGGAACATATATATATATATATAATGCTTTTAGGAATATTTATTTTTAATATACGGCTTTTATAGTGTAAATACGTAGTTATATATTTATAATAATGAAAAAACCAACAAAGGCATTCGACTATTATTATTATTATTATTACTAGTTATATTATAATATAAAAATACAATTAAAACATTAAAAAATATATAGTTATATATTTTCAAATATAAACTATCAATTTCAAACAACAGCCCCGTCCACTGACCAATTACAAACGCTGAGCGGCATCAATACACTGTTACAATATGCATGTTACGTATGGTATTACTTACTCTAATGCAATAGTTCTTTCTAAATGAAAAGTAGCATATGTTGACGCAAGTCGAATGTTATATGTGATATCCTTCGTTCCAATACATATCATGTCCTTGACTAGCTGACCTTTCACCTGGTCGCCGTCGGCAGATGGCGAGAGTGCAATTTCGAGTATTAAACTGTCAACACGCGCGTGGTTCCGCCGAGATATATTATTGGCGTGCTTTATCGTTATCCGGACCGGGAAACTGATTTTACCAGCATCTGATCGCCTTCGAAAGTGTAAAGTGGCGTCCAGCTCATAAGATCGAGATCAAGGTAAGGCCAGATTCCTTCCGTCCTTGAACCTTTCTTCATCCAAATCGGGTTGCGTCAACCAAAGGTTTATATAACCAGCAGAGAATACAGTCCACGGGATCTAATCCGAGCTTGAGAAGGCTAAGATGGAGCGAATATGTCTTCAACGATATAGGTATCTGTCTTTACAATGACAAGTATATCTTTGATGACATGATATATCTACCTATCATTTCTGTCATGCAGGACTGGAGAGAAATGGATCGAAATTGTGATCAACGGAGGAAAATTCTTTAAAAGGCCAAGACTCACCAAACCAAAAAAATTTGGCCCCGATGCAGAACGGAAAAAAAGGCTCCCTAAATAATTCTTGTATTTACATAAGATATTAATATTATTGTTTAACTGTATTGCGTGGCTTAATAATATTGTTCCCCCCTTCCCTTTACTCTTACCTAGACATTTTCTGCATATTGTCTGTGACTTTTGAACTGTCAAGAAGCCTTGTGTGCTATTGTGCGTTTCAGTTTTACCTCTACGCGTGCCGAACAACTATTGTATTCAGAGTGCTTCGTGTGAATCGGCGAAGTTGTTCCTGAAGTTCAGGTTAGCTGTGACTACAGCAGAGAAAATCCAGGTAAATCGTGTTCTTCCGGTTGGTCATTGAGGTCTTATTGTTCAGTCCCTGTACCAAATTTCTACCACAAACAATATAACATAACAAATAGTAATAGCCAATAAATATTAAGAACAAAATTAGCCTCTTGTCTTTTATAATATTCACAATTACATATTAAACATTAATTAGCACTAGCAATTTAAAAAATATTTTAAGGACATCGATTCTCGCAAAAATATCAATGCAAATGGATAGTAGGGAGCGCTCTTTTTGGGCCTCTATATATCGTGGGCCCAATACACTGCATTGGTTGCTTTGGAATAGTTACGCCACTGGTGACGATGATGAAATAGTTTTGGAGGACACACTTGATGGAGCGTGTCGTCCAATCATGCATACGTATTAAATCTGGATGAAGGCCTATCCACTGCTGGATGAAGGCCTGCCCAAGTGTCTCCCACTTTCTTCTGAAGCTTGTTATTCGCCGCCATATATTTCTGCAGGGTTCGTTGATTTCATCAGCCCAGCAGGTTTTAAGCAGCGAACAATCTTCACCACCATCGCCGATACTGTCAGACTTGATTCTATGATTATACATGTGACAATAAATGAAGCGCTTGTAGTCTAGTGGTCACGATACTTGCCTAGTGATTTAGTGGTCGGGGGTTCGAGCCTCGTTCCGAGAGGGCACCAAGTTAGTTTAGTTTAAAAATAGTGAAAATATTGATGTGACACGTATTCCGCGTACGCATGTGCGTAATATATTTCCACAGTTAATCAACACAATAAATCAAACACGATTTTTTTGGTTCTATATTTAATTTATCCAAATAATTTCGGCTGTCTAGGACATTATTAAGTGATTGCCTATGCGGCCGAAACGATCATCCAATAATTTGGAAAAATTAAACATAGAACCAAAAAAATCGTGTTTGATTTATTGTGTTGATTAACAATGGAGTACTATAAAACAAACACCGTCTGTATTAAAAAAAAAAAAGAATCATACTTCCACAGGATTAAATATACGAGTACATATTCTATGGCAAAAGGATACTTCTCCAATAATTGCAAAGTTACTTTGTGGCAACGTATTATATAATTAATAAGAAAATACTTTGTTCATTGATATATCAACATGTTTCAGGACCAATGGTCAATCAGAGAAAACTATAAATAGTAGTGGTGGGTAATTAATTAAAAACTACTGTGAAAACAATTGTAAAAGGTGAGGATTTTATTATTTATAATGTTTAATTTGTTAATACTTTTCTTATTTTTTGAATTTCTAATTCATTTTACTGAAAAAATACTCGTTTACTTGTATGTGAAATTTCTAAATCCTTCTTAATATCAAAATAATGGTTTGTTTCCAAAAGATGATTGGCGAATTCAGAATAGTTGTTGCTATTTAGATATCTCACGTGCTCCTTAATTCTAATATCATAATAATTTAAAAACGCGATTTAGGATACTAAGTAATTTATTATTATTAAATATATCATGACCTCTTCTAGATCGATTTTTGGCTTGTGGATTGGTATCTAAAGAATATTATCAAAACCCTTCGATAATATTGATGACCAGTGACTTCTGAGGTACACCCTATAGTTTGAAGGTAGGTATTAATAAGATCGATATTAAGTATTAATAAATTCAGTGTTAGGTTTCAGCGAGATAAACACACGTAATTGAATTACGTAAATATACAAAACCACGTGAATTTAAAAAATGGAACGATGTCCATCACATCTCAAGAATAATTGCATTATTTACATAACCGAAATCGCAGCGCGCATTATGTTCGAGTTTCTCTTTCGTGCAAATTATAGGACCGCGAGGGCGTGTGAACGGGACGGAGCCTGCAGATGCGGTCTCGTTGCATCAGCCCCCCACTGCGCGCCCGATCGTCCTCTGTTTTATCTGTTGACACATATATAAAAAAGGTTTTCTTTATTGCGCGATCAACCACTTGTCGGCTGCCGGCGACCCCGTCGTGTGCGCTCAGTGACATCTCAGTGACCGGTCGGCGGGCAGACGCGAGTGGCGGGAAAAACAAAAAAATCGACGGAAGTCGAAACAGTCGAAAAATTGACGGAAGTGACAGTTTCGAAAATGATCGAGAAACGCGCGGTTGCACATCAACGAGAGAAGGAAACATCGAAAGGCAGCCGAGATGATCTCGGAAGACATCTTAGTGAGTTTGAAAACGACGTCCAAACAGAAAGGGAAAAGAAACAATCTGGAGTAAATAAAGAATTTGATATCAATTTTGACAAGAATAATAAAAATACACGTTTCTTACACGATTATATACTTCAAAGGAAAGAAAATCAAGCTGGGTTTAATCCTGAAGCAAAATCAAAAAGCACGCTTTGCGTAAATTTGAACCTTCCAGAACATTCCATAGCTGATAAAAGTGTATCGAAAAGTGATCCATTTTGTGTTTATGGTTCGAGTGAACAAATTGAAGAGAACACGGAAAATATCTGCGAAGAAGTAACAAAAGATAATGACATCGAGATAAAAAAAAGTTGGAATACAAATATGCTAAATATGGACGCCAAATGTGGTGAAGTAACTGATTTACAAAGAAGTACAAGTAACAATAATAAAAAAATTAATTACGTATCTGGATGTAGAAAATTACCATATTTTTGCGGATGGTCTAAATACAAGAGTGTATTTGTGACTTATGTTTGGTTGTTGACCACCCTGACGGCTGTATCTGCGGCGCCCTCATTTTTTGATGGAAGTGGAAGATCATCTTTCGACCCTTTTAAATGTGGTAAGCTTTTTAAATTATGTTGGGGATGCTGTCAGTTTTTTGGATGTGTTTATAATACAAAATATTTACGGCAATGTAAGATTATTTTATATATCAGTAATACATTATTGGTGGCATTGTTTTGTTTAAATTTTTCATTCGGTTGAATATTTTTGAAATATTATAAAATTGTAAATTAATATAGAGACATAGATAAATTATGTTCATTTTTAATTATTGTGAAGTTGCTGTTTTTTCTGAATATAGTTCTGTGGTATTTTAATACAAATTAAGTATAGTATCAATTAGACTAATAATATATTTAATAGACATATTTTTTCGATAAATTGATTTTATATGTATATCTTTCTAATTGATACAAGTTATGTTAATTCTAATATTCTTTTAATGAATCTATAGAAGTGCTATATATAAATTCGAATATAAATACTGTTAAGAAAGTGGAAGTAATTACATTGTCTGTAGATTTTCAGACAAGTAGATTAAATAATTATTGGAAAAGAAGAAAAATCTAATGATATTTGATGCTTAATAGTAGAAGCATCTTTGTTATATATTATTGAGAAATTAACGTTATTGCAACAACTTCATAAATATTGAATCAAAACCATCCCTTTTTATCCCCTTATCCTGCGACGGCAGGTTAAGGGTCAATCTCAACAAAGATCTATCAATCAAGGCTCAGTCTGTCTTCATTATATAATATTTGTTGTTTATCCAAACTTTGTCTGGATTGAGCCACCGGCCACCCATGACATGCGCCTCTACAACTTTAATTGAGGTCTTTCTATAATATGTATTATTAGTTGGGACTCACTACAAAGGGAACGTAAAAAAAACTAGCAATCCCATCAATTCACCTTCTGTCTTTGGAAATAAATAAATAAATGGGATTCGAACCTGGATCTCTTTCCAATCCGCGGAAGGTGCATTAACCAACTATGCTACAGCACACAGTACTTTTGACGACAAGTTTACGAACCTATATGTTACACTTTTCAAATGAATACATCTTTCGTTCCATTATTTGAAAGCCATATACGGTAGCAATAACAACTTGAATTTACAAGAATATTTTTCGATAAAATTGATTTTATATGTATATCTTTCTAATCAATACATTTAATATGTATTTAAAATATCACAGACCGTCTGTTCTGAATAATCACAATAAGATGTGTTCTCCTCGATAATTCCGTACTATTTAAATTTGTATACTTGTTTATATAAATTGTAGAGGTATTTAAATTTATTGACAAGTCCTTTATGTTAGATCTTGTCGTGCATTATTCTCGGTTCTTGGTCTATTAATGTTACTCCTGCATGGAGGAGCCTGTTTATCTCATTTCGTAAGCCTGGATCCACTCTCTACAATAGATCTAACTCTCCCCGTGGGAATCCAAATTCGGTGACCGTGTGATATATAATTAAAACCGAATAATAAAACAGACATTAGATTTTAAATAACAAGGATGAGTTCAAGTTCAGGTGTTGTGACATTTAAACGAATGGACATCTAAGTATGTCAATATTCCTCCGCACAACGAATGCAATCATTTAAATTTCTCCGAGCGTGGCACATTTGTTTGATGTCAATATCGTAGGAAACTTGGGTTGGAATAATATGACAATGCAAGGTCTCACCATTTTAAAAATACCAGTTGGATTACAGGGTTCAATGTTAATGTTACAAATTTTGGCGTACGCTGCGTATTCAGGGCCAAATATAAATTCAATGAAAACCACATTATTATATTCAATGTGATTTTAATGATTCACACACACACAATGCCTCCTCAGAGATTGATATTGAAGGCGAAACATATAATGACATGTTAATTTTTTTACTAGTATGTTTATATATATATTTTTGTGTTATTCGTACTTTTTTGTATTTGGCAGTTTTTAAACAATTTCTGCAGCGTTGAACTTCGTGGTCCCCCAAAGTATCCGAAATTTCGTGCACTATATTTTTTCCTGCTTTGACCTGCTATCTCGGAAGAGACCGTCCTCTTGTTTGCTCTCTCTCAACTTTCCTTGCGATTACTAGATTCTCGAGACTCTCCTTTGTAAATATAAATTTTTGGACAAATTTGTATGTCTTTAATTGAACAGGAATTGTGAATTAGTTGCCAATCACCCATACACCAGTAAATGAAAGATATGAAATAAAGTGTGCATTTAGGAGAGAGGTTTGGAACATTAATTGCGGGACGAAGATAATTCTACACACATTTTTGGTGGAAACATACATACGATAGTTTATGACACATCTATGCAACAGTAAAACTATTTACTCTTCGAAAATTAAATCTTTGTGTAAACAAGACGTATTTTTTACATTAATGCATATTGTCAGCTTTTAAATTTTCGTTCCAATCGAATAATATTATTTAAAAAAGTCGCGGAGCTATTTGATTGCGTAAGTGATACCAAAGTAATGACACCAAACGTGGGTGACAACAATATGAAAATATTGAAACAAGGAATTTGCGTTAGTTCATGTCTATATATTTTGTGGTCTGTGCATTCACCTTATTTCCAATCTCATATAACTTCCAAACCTTGTATACACCGTCAAAGATTTTTATGGGTGTTACGTTGCGATTGCAGAATTTGGGATATTTTTGATTGATACGCCTCGGGTCAGTTTTTTTAAAGTGATATTTAAAAAAAAAGTTTTTTTCCGGTAGGCGGTACCGTCGAGATTATATAGTTGATGAGAGCTTATGGTTTGCAACCAGGTATTTTCTGAGTGCGTTCAGGAACCGTCGCCGGTGTTGTTGGTTGTGGAGGCAATAGGCGAGTAGTGAAGGCAACAGGTGTACATGAAGTATGCATGTCAGACCTAGCACGATCAGGTAAATCAGAAATATCTGTATATCCAATCGGAGCATGGACATTGTGGGAAGCTTCGTCACTCTATTATACAATATTATATAAGCGTTGTTTCCCTGCTCGCGCCTTACAGATCTGCACAAAGAAATCGCTTAAGAGCCATACAGTCCGACTCTAGACAACAATACACTGCGATCGAACAAGTCTGAGTAACTACCATTGTCGTCACTCTTATCCTGGCCAGCTCTTCGGTCACATATTGGTAACCTTTCATATTTATACGGGTGGAGCGAGGAGGTATAAGGCTATCAATTCTCACCGTACCTACATATCCTTCTGACACAAATAATCCCTATTGGTAACCCTAACGAGTCTTAATTAACTAATCAACACAAAGTCACCAAAGTGGTGACCCCGACGTGATACGTGGGTAAATGTATAAAAATGAATGAGGTAAAAGTGACACGTTAGGGCAGACGAATGTGGCGTTGTAGACCTCTGCGAAGAAACGGCACGATTAACGATCCTTCTAAAGGCCCGTGACCACGATGATCTCTCAATGAGACTATGATTTAGAAGTCAGTAAAAGTATCAATACTGGATGCGTCAATCTAATCCGCAAGCGAAACACACGCGATGATGATTTGTAGATCGCATCACGTTCTTTACGCTATACTCGAATCTAGGGCTGGGCCATGAGACGGGAGTATTACTGAGCGTTAAACAAAGGGACTGAAAATGTGAAGCTGGAGACACATGTAATGTAAACCATGGACGGCGAGACGCATCAATGTTTCCACTCTAAAGGAACTCAACATCAAGGATAAACTCTTAACCTGCAGCCTGTGATGAATCCTTCATTTTTTTGAAGAGAAGAAAGCTTCGAGAAGCTCGCTAGGACCATTTCGAAGGACGAAAATAAAAATTTAGCTACAGACGTTGGTTAAACGAAAGTACATATATTGTATTACATATATTATATATATTTTTTTTTTTTTTTAAATAGAGATGCGTCATACACGGAATACATTTCACATCAATATTTTTACTATTTTCAAACTAAGCTAAACGCTTGTGCTATGAAAATAGAATTAAGGTGCTGGAGTTTTGGAACGAGGCGCAAACCACCGACCATTAGATCACACTAGGCCATCGTCTTAACCACTACACTAACAAGCTACTCAAGATTAGTCTTAGTAAGACAATGATTATATAATATAATCAATGGTAACAGCATAACTGCACGCCACTGATTACAATATAAATTTATAGATGTCATGCCTGTAATATTATTTCGAAAAATTTGTCGCATCACAAAATTCACAAGTTTTACAATGTTGAGGTAAAAAAATTATTTACCATTCGTGGGCATTATTTGCTATGAATTCATTCATTCATTATGTTTCTTGATCGGATAGTACGCGGTGCACAGACAATATTTTAGGTATATGTAAATATTTGTGTAAAAATAACATATTGCAAAAGATCTTGGCACGTCGCGATTTTTCCATAAATCTCGTGTAAAATTGTATGCGCTGGCTAACCTTGTAATACTTCATCGATAGTTCTGAACTAGATTGTAGAGTGATGCCGATCCTATCCGCACTAAACTTAGCCTATATTCCCATTGTTTCAGCACTTGTTGTCTTGAATAGAGCCTACATGCGGGCCGCGCAACCTTCGCGGGGCCTGGCGGCCGCGGCGTACCCCACAGCTGCTTGCGTTTTCAAAACAAATCGTAACATTCTGTTATGAACGTGGCTGTTGGTTCGGAATTTACATTTTTTCAATGGAGCTGATTTGCATCAAACGGATGCCACACTGTATTTTACATGTGAATTATGATTGATTAATATGATTGATAAATTAAATGATTCGGTATCGAATCAATGCAGTTGGAGATGAACTAGACTTTAAAATAAAGGATATTTAGCCGTACGTGATACCATTACAAAATAAAAATAACAATTATCCTTGAATATAAAAAGCAAAGCATGAAGAATTATATATGAAGAAACACGAAAGAGAAAGAGAAAAAAAAGACAGCAAGACCTTCATTATATTAAAAAATTGCATCAATTGACAATGCATCAGGCGATGATCTCAAATTAGTTCTACTGATCTGTCAGTTATAAAAAAAATTGTTACAATTTTGTTTTTGTATTTATGAATGTAAAAATACTACATCCTATTCAGCGAATCAGCATTCTTATTGCCGATGTTTTGTATTCTGTGAAATTGATAATTAAACTGAGCAACCGTCCCAGTATTGTTACAATAAAATTGTAGTATTTCTTGAATACATTGTTGCGTCTATTGGATTTTATACGCAAGAAAATGAATATCTTTCGACTAAATTCAATGTAATGTGGTGTTCGACAGGTTCAGTTGTTGCGCATGGCGTCAGATGGAGACAGTGTTTTCTACAGTGAATAGCTCCCATATCGGTCCTCCACATTATATCGGCATTTTATAACGCTACTTGGTAACCGTGCTGTGCCGCAATGCCACATAGCGGCAATGCAACACGGCAACCAAATACTATTAACTGTCCATACAGTGCAGTAAAAAACATTTATTCAGTAAAACAGTATAAGGCATAAATAAATAAAATGTACACAATAGTAATAGAAAAAATATACACAAAATAATAGAGGTACTGGGAGGGAAAGGGAAAAAGAAGACAATACACAAAAATAAAAAAGGTTCCTTCCGGCAAGGTTTTTCGAGGAAAAAGGCGAAAGGCGGATGGCTTTCACTCGCTTTCTAAACACTTGGCCGTTTAAAAATCTCCTAGCGAGACACCCACACACCCACGAACTCCCAGAAAAGTGTTTTCAACGGTCACGCGTTTAGCGTGTTATCTTATCGTCTATTGTCTCATGGAACCTCAAACATCATTCTTTTTACCTTGAAGTTCTGTTCGTTCATTGGATCACTCATCAAGTACCGAGTGATGTCAAATTTCAAGTTAAGATCTTTGATTTTAAAATCATTAAGGATGCTGCAATTTTGATCTCACCATATTTTTTGAAAATTAGAAAAATGTGTTCCATTAATGCGTAAAGACTCTTAAAACATTAATTTATTAGTTTGTTTAGACTAAAAATAAATTAATAGAAAGACACTATTATCTTTCTATCTATTTATCTAAATAGACAAATAAAGATATCTATTTTCGATACTTAGAAATCCTGCCAAATAACAGTTTTCGCAGTGGCGATAATTTTCTTTTTTGAATAGTTAAAATACAAGAATGCATTATTTTTAGTAAAATATATTTTTTAGGGTTAACAATGAACACGCCCGATAGCGGGAGCCTACGTGACTATTTTTTTTTTTTGACATTTAAAAGGCTACCGCGAGAATGTGAATGAGGTAGGCATCGGAAGATAAGCGGTATTTTCATTGGAACACATATGTCACAGCTATTTAATTTATTAATATTGTATTTTTATTATATGTACGTCCAAACTACATACCGATCAATGTTATGTATATTGTACACTCGTGGGTTACGTATTATTAATTTATTTGTAATTTATGGTCTTCCGTTATGCTTGTCGTCTTCAACGTCATCTCGTTCGCTAACGAAACGATCAAAATGAAGCGCTCCTTTAGCGCATTATCCCTTTATGGTTCGTGTCCACGTATGAGATTTTTATGGGATACGGATTTGGTTACCATTAGATACAACTCTTAACTAACGCAGTTTCTAAGAATCACGAACGTGGATAACCGAAAATCTACCTACAAACTAACAAATGTATAAAGCACCATGTACGACATTTCCTGTGTGCCGCATTTAACGGGAAAAGAAGTACATCTGTTAGATATACACGTGTCTTTATATATAATATAAGGGCTTAAAGGAGGCAGGAGTTCTGCCTATATAAAACACCGGTATATATTTTATAACCATTCTTTTGAATAAATCCAACATAAAACAACTTGTATTTTTATTGACAGAGTTTTTATTAATACGTAACCTTCACGTATCTCTTGATAAATTATTATCCATATATTAAAATATCCAGGATATTAAAAAAATTAGCTTTTTTACTGTTATTTTAAAACTATTTTTATATAGTTTACAAAGTAGCAGGGCAGAATATTATGTTTGAAGGGACAGAGGTTTTTTTTTTGATATTCAACAGAATGTGAGACAGGTACTCAACAGTTCCAGGCCGGTTTTCAGAAATGGGAACGTCGTCTAAGTGAGTAAATAGAAGCACAAAGGGAGTACTTTGAAGAAGCCTCCAGTTTCACATGAATAATATATTTTTAATTATTATATCTCGTACATCTTCTGCGCTTGTCCTATGATGGGTTAATACTAGAAATTAATTAACTTTAATAAAGAATAATTAATTAATAAAAATAGAACACAACGTTCTTTACTTCACACTATAACACTTTAATTAAAACGTTTCCGATGCTTAGTGCATCATCTTCAGTAAAAACTAAAACTTTAACTAAATCGACTACATGGAGGGGGGGCGGTATAAGAGCGCCATGTAGGCGGGGGTAATATGGACAGGAGGGGTGATGTAATAGGATTTTAGTATATTAAGTACATTATTATTGTTAAGATTAATTTCTATACATTCTAGAATGTTTAATTTTCTCCCCTTTCTGCATATAGGTAGCAATGACGGTCGGTGATTTTTTGTAGAAGGGATGTTGGATGATAAGATTAAATCTACTATCAAATAAAAAAATCTATAGACTAGCCCACGAACACTCACATAATTCATTATTTTCATTTACAGCGTTAGAACATGTTGGCGAAGTGGATACTGTATTAATTTTTATTTAAATGATGAAATAAATAGATAATCGAAGGATATCAAAAATGTGTCACACAAACAAATCCATCAGAACAATTCGCTTCGTAATATGTGCTTATGTTATTTTGTGCATTATACCCATAAGTATTAAAGTCATTTTTTGTATATTGGATGCTGTTAACGAATGCGTATACAGTATTCGAAGACCTTGACAGGAGGAACTGAATGCGCATGCGCGAAAGTCGAATACTTTGTATTGTACTTCAAAGTTTGTGAATACGAAACGAATAATAGAATCCGCTGTTGCTGGTATCTGTGTGTTTACGCGATTACGCGAAAGTAGAGAATGTATATGTATTTAGACTTCGTGTGCGTTATGACTGGTCTCTAAAAGACAGACCGAATTTATTTGCAGCATTTAGAATGCGGAGTATCCAAAACATGTATGAAGCGACCGCATCTGATATGTAGTACTGGGCGAAACGGCGACCCTCTGATATTGGGTGGTCTGCCATCTCTAAGTTGATGCTGAAGTTATTTATCCCCATAAGGTGTTCGTCTGTTTGTGTGTGCATTTTTCTTCCAGTTTGTCCAATATACTCCAGCGGATCAATTATAGTTTCATTATTTAATATATATTTTCTAATGCTATTTTTGGTATAAAAAGCTGGTTTGAACTTTTCCCTTTAAATTGTATTTTAATCATTTTAAATTTAATATTGGTTATTGGAAGGTTAGTTAACAATAACGTCGCGCTGTTGACTCAGTAACTATTTACGACTTTAACATTTTACTGTGCTTTGTGTAGAAACTTATGTTGTAATTTTAAATTTTTTTTTTAAATGACGGAAAACTCAAATCAGCATTTTTTTTAAATTCATGATTAGTTAAAATGTATAGAGATTTTCTCGTAATTGTATAGGATTTTTTGTAGCGGGTCAGTTTTTATCTTAGAGCCGATGTGACAAAAGTTTTGAAATCTTTGTCAACTTATTGTACGTAGGTACGTCTTCCAAATACGGTCAATCAAGTCTCTCTTTTCCTTCTAAGTTCGGCCATCTCGTTCAGACATCGCTTCCCAGGGTAGTTTTCTCGTATATCAACCGAATACTCGTATGTCAACCGAATTCTCGTATGTCAACCGAATTCTCGCATGTCAACCGAATTCTCGTATGTCAAGGAAGTGCACTGCTAAGTCCTTAGATGCGGTGCGCGGTGGGCGAATTCAAAGCTGACAAAATCTAAACTTACAGTTTATTTAATTAGTTATGATTGCGAGGTATTTGTGGTCTAGTGGTTACGATACTCGTATAGGTCATAAAGTTAGTCCTATTTCATAACACAATAGTAAGTATTAAGAATATTAATGTGGCGCGTATTACGTGTGCGCATCTCTATTAAAAAAAACATATTAAATAATAAATTTAATGTACGTTTATCGATTAACAATACTTACAAAAGAACAAAACCACAAAGAAAATAAATAATACAATATTAAAATTAAGAAACATAAATTGTTTTTATCAAAAATAAAATACTTAGCCTGAAATTTGTTTTAAGGTTTCTCATCAATTGTAATATTATTATGTATTAACTTAAAACGAGTTAAATTATTTTGTAAGTCTTGTATATTCAGTTTATTTTTGTAGTGCTGACCTAGCTGTACATTCAGATTCATTTTGTAATGCCGACCTAGCTTTGTATATTCAATTTTTTTAATGTATGAGACTAGTTGCACGCTTTGTTGATTCCGATATTGATTTTAAATGTATTTCAAATCTATTTCAGGTTGCAGTGGGGGTGGGTCGAAGAGGGCGCGCGTGGTGGGCGGCTCCGAACTGACCCAGGGTTCTGCCCCTTGGCTCGCTGCCATCACCAAGAGTGGGAAATCTCACTGCGGCGCTGCCCTCGTGTCCAGGGACCACCTGCTCACGGCTGCTCACTGTATAGACGGGTAAGTGTTTTCATGTACCTGGTGGCGGTGATGATGCTGATGTATACTCGTATAATGCCGTTCCTTAATAGACTACAAACTACCAAATATACAGACATGAACTAACGTGTCACTCACGTGATCACTTTGGTACCACTTACGTAATCAAATAGTTCTACGATTTTTTATAAATATATGACTCGATTGTAACGAAAATTTAAACGCTGACAATATAATATGTATTAATGTATAAAAAATACATCTTGTTCACAAAAAGATTTATTTTTCGAAGAGTAAATATTTTTACTATCGCATAAATGTGTCATAAACTATGGGATTTATGTTTCCACTAAGAATGTGCCCCTCGTCCCCCAACTAATAGTCTGAACCGCTCTTCTATATGTACACTTTATTTCATTTTGATTTACTTGTCTGTGACTTCCGTAATAGTTTTACTTCCAGGCTGCATTACTAATGAATGTAAAACATGTGAAAGCTTTGACACATCATGGTTCAGACATAATTAGGAAGTTATATTATCTTCTTCCTTCATATCGAAGAACTTAATGCATTTTAATCGGCGCAGTGAATCTTTGTCCAGGATAACATTCAGAGTTGTCTGCAATCACCGTGGTCATTATTTGGTGGATGTATTTTAATCTAAGCTTTCCTCTCCGTTTTCTCCCCTTACTATATTTCTGAGGTACCTTCGCATTGTATCTAACAACTTGTTCTACCCATTAGCCTCTTCGATTTTCAAGGGGTGTCTATTATGAAGCTGTTTTCTTGCATTCTCCTTACACCTCATCATTTCATCTATCTCAAATCAAACTTTTGACTATTGTTTTTCCATAAATTCAAATATTCTACAAAAAGTGCTCAACATTTATATTCAGAACGTGCTGTAGCGGCCCCACAGACTCACCTGACAGTCAAATAAGGCCGAAACGAAATGACCAACAAGCTGATACTGATACAAATGACGGACGAGTCTTAAGAGCTAGCCGACCACTTCTCCGCAGACCATTCTTTCATCGACATCTCAATCGAGCTTCGTACGCGTATTTAACTAAACATTCGTCTATTTTTGTAACTACACAATGAGTAATCGCAGAACAATAGAGGTATGTGGATATTACGAAGGGATCGTTCCTAGAAAGCGAAGTAGAGATATAGCGCCTTCGTAAAAGGAACCGATGCACTCGGCCGCACTTAAAAAAACGAAAGACGACGACAGACAAAAGACGGCGACTACATCAAAGAGATGTCCGAAAACTGGCGGATCAGTGTTGAGATTTGTTTAGTCGAATGAGGTAGTGTGGTGCGTATTTTGTTATTCTGCTTTGGTTTTCTGTTAAAATAACAATTTTTTTTTAACAAGATAAATTGTGGATGTTTTGATTTATTACCATTATTTGATATATACAGTAAAACATCAATTATCCGGACTAATTGGGATATAACGTATAAACACGGGACTCCTTAAACTCATATGATCAGCAAATGACCACAATGCGTATAAAAGTGTTATAAAGTAAATTTTTTATATTGACGTCTTCCATCAAAATTAATATTCAAAAAAATTTTTTTATACAATAAATAATAATGAATTTATTATCTTAAATAAGTTATTTTTTATTATTAGTACTGACCAAAAGTTTTTTTTTTTTTCAAAAATTTGTCCGAATTCCGACTCCCCACTAGCCGCGCGACAAACCTACATATAATTACAACTGACGGACCTCACAGATATTATCATAGTCGGTAGAACTAAAAAAAAGATATTGGACGTATTGTGTATTGTCCCAAATATTGTAAATTTGAATGGTTTCAGTTAGTACAGTATCTTATTCTATGATGATGAACTCTAAATCAACGACATGTAAGCACAACATAGGATAATGATGTTAGCACAGCATAGGATAATGATGTTAGCACAGCATAGGATAATGATGTTAGCACAGCATAGGATAATGATGTTAGCACAGCACAGGATAATGATGTTAGCACAGCATAGGATAATGATGTTGCGAACTTGAGGCAGGACTCATATTGAAATGCCAATTTTCCTTTGTCTTCTGAAAAGTAATCAATGTCAAACTGTATTCCAGGCTTCATCTAGACGAGTTGCGAGGCTGGCTGGGGGTCCACGCGTTATCTGACGCTCAAAGTTCAGGGAAGGGGAGGAAGTTCCGCGACGCTCATCCCCACCCGCAATTCGAATACTCTGGCTTCCACAATGACATAGCGCTCCTGGAACTCCAGAACTCGGTGCAATTCTCCAGCAGCATCAGACCAGTGTGTCTGCCTTCGAGAGGTAAAACAATAGCTTCTAATAAATTACCATCTGTTTCATATAACTTGTGGGTTAAAAAATGAGTTGCAATTAATGTTTTCTAGACATAAAACACTTTGTGGTACCCATGTAACGTGCCAGCGTATGATGTTGCACAGTTATTTTTATAAATAAACAGCTCTAATTAAGCCTTTTCCAATATACATATCATATTACAGTAATTCATAAAGTAAGATAAAAACAAAAAATATAGAATAAAAGCAATAAGTATATGATAAAAGTTAAATAATTAAAAATACACTACGTAAATAATACACAGTAAAAATAAAATGTAGGAAATATAAATTATCTAAAGTATAGCAATTTTGTCATGCATCACCTTAAAAATCTATTTCATATATTCACATACATAATAATTAAATATGCACAGGAAAAATTCGACAATTTTGTATTTATAAATGTTAATATTGAATAACATTCTTTGTAGCTTGTGTTAGTCTCAAATCTATCCGTCCGATCTATCAGTCACAAACAAACATGTTAGAATTCCTCTGCATTCCGGTGATGCTACGTTCCATACATCAGCAACATCTGCATATTCGTTACACAAGTATTGAATCTAAGCAACCGTCCCAATATTGTTACAGTAATAAAGTAAAATGATTCTGTTATATCTGGCAGTCATGATTACTAATAATAAATCAGGGCTATCGATTGGCCGGTAGATCCCCGGTTGGCCAGTTTATTAATTTAATTTAGCTAACACACAAACCGCTCTACGCAGTAAAATGCCGAATTTGCGGCCAGGAGGCCGCGGAGTTACGTGTGTCACGGTATATTATGTAATAACACTATTTTTTACATTGATAAATAGGTTTAATTTAAAGGAGAAAATACTGGTTATGGCTGATTACGGCCGCGGTCTCAATATTCCTAGCAAAAACAATCGACATATTATTGTTTTCCTTCGCTTGGAATAGCAGTAGTTGTCTCTAAGACACTACTGACACTGATGAAACCAGAGTGAAAAGTATCCAACCCCATCGGAGTGTTTACGATCTGCACCGTTTCAGGTAGCTTCTTGAAGAAGTCGTTAACAACTGGTGAAGGCAATGTACCTCCTCATAATCATTAATATTGTCTGTAAGAAGTGACTTCTTAAGGTTTCTCTCATAGGGTCTTGTATAAAACTTATAAAACAAAAGTTATATTAATGTAAAATTTGTGTTTCATTTCAGCGGACGTGGAATATGCCAGTCGTACTGCAATAGTCGCCGGTTGGGGAAGAACGGCAGAAAATGACCCACCGTCCGACATTCCTCGACAGGTGGGTATACGAGTAATGCAGTTGAGAGGAAGTGCACTAATGTAGATAGACTCGGTGGAAATTTCTTGATACATCAATAGTCAGGACGCTGCCATTTTAACCATTTTGTTCCGTTTGACGTTCAAATGTACTGGTATCGTTTTGTCCATTAGTGGCGAAAGCTTCATATTTTTATAATTAATGTTATAATTAATTCATAAGCCGGACTGTTGAGAGTCTTTAGATGATTTTTTTTAATTTTTTTTTTAGAGGTAAATTGATTCTTCGAGCCGACAAAAGGCCCACGCTATTAAGCCATGCCACTTATGGAGGGTGCATCCTTGGGGCGCGACCTGCAATACGTCTACCAGCTAGGTTTTCAGCGGTTGGCAACTAGACTATACAGGTGGCCCAAAAAAAGTGAAAACATCTCGTAACACACTGAGTTATTTAAAAACATAATACAATTGATTATAATTTCTTTTGCACAATATTTAGCCAATCGGAAATCATCAAAACACCCCATATTGCATAATCTAGTGGGTTTAAATCTGGGCTGGTCGGTGGCCACATGCCTGGCTCGATGAAATTAACATTCTCGCGAGGAAGAAAGTTGATTGTATTTCCGGCTGTGCGAGATGGAGCTCCGTCCTGCTATAATATCCAGTTATATTGTAATGTCTAGCTATACTCGAGGCTTTGTTTTGAAACTCTTTGATCATTTTCCTAATATTCCAACGTTTTTTCAATTCGCAAATTTTTGATCAGAATACGACCTTCTGTAATGATTTTTGTCATTCTGGACAACAATTTGAAAAAACCAAATATAAACAATGGGAAAATTAATAATCGATCGAAATTGTCGAAATAAATGTAATACAGGTAAATAGGTAAGTAAGTAAATTAGTAAACTATTTAAGCTATTTATTGATATAGTTAAACTAATTTTGATGTATTATATCATATTTTACGAAATGTTTTCACTTTTTTTGGACCACCCTGTAGGATCAAATTAGATACTCGGGGATAGTGACGTTACAATGCAAGTTGTTAAGCAGTTCTATATTTCTATATTTTTGTATTTTATATTTCAGGCTCTGGTCCAAGTGTGGACGAAAGCCAAGTGCAGAGGGGCGGGTTACCCCGCCAAGAGGGTGGCCGGGGAAGTCTTGTGCGCTGGACTTCCTAAGGGTGGTGTCGACGCTTGCCAGGTGAGTCCAACGTGTATAATAATACAAAATGATAAGCGACGAGCCACTTTCTGAGGTTATGCAGCTAAAATAATATCTTAATTAACACCTTTACCGCATTCTATTTCCCCCTGCATAATGGAAATGCAGTAGAAACAGATGATGCCGAATAATTTTAGCTATGATGATGTCACTATCGCAATGGAGTTGTATATTCTATTGATAGAACAATTACAAATAAGAAAATGAATCGTGGATATGACACAGTTGTCTCTAATCAAAGTTTTTTAATCTTCTAGGGAGACAGCGGAGGTCCTCTAGTGCTAGAAGGTTCACACGGATCCATGGAAGTAATAGGTAAGCAATTCACTTTTACTTTATAATACACACATCTTTAGCAGCTTGCACATGTGTACTCACTGGATGATGTTTACAGAACTAATTTATTACTACATTCTAGAATAGCCATATATCGTATCATAAATTTACAGAATATTAATGTTTTTCTTGTTTCTTTTAGGGGTAGTTTCGTGGGGCCGCGGCTGTGCTAGACCAAATCTTCCAGGAATATACACCAGGGTCGCCAGCTACCTTCCATTCATACAAAATATCATTGAAGAATCCTGTACATAATATATAAATGGATAGCAATATTTATGCGTATTTTCTGAATAATTTAGACCTTGAATCAATCTACAAGGACGGAGGAATAATGCTCTAATGTTCTCCAGGCACGTCAGTCTCGAATCGAATCTCTTCAAATCCTGTAATCAGTGGGATCTGGATAAGATTACTTCATACTTTTATCATTATTGAGCACCGTGGGTCATCCAGGTCTAGGACAACGCTCTACAGGCATCTGTAATGTATTTGCCTATCTCATGCTTAGGTCCAGTCATCGCGATCCGGCCGGGGTCTCCTCGGAAACTTTTTAGAGGGTCCGAGAGTTGCGCTTCTCACGACGAGGCCAGCCTATATCCTCCATCTCATAACTGTCACAATTTCTTACTTTCAGTGATATAAACTATTAATGATATCAAAGTGTAAGACGAACATCACGCCAACAAATTATGTAGAATTCCTTTCATGCAAGGGCGACTTCTTGACTTTCTGACACTGGAACACCTCCGAAGGTCAGTCACGGGTCATGATGATATCCAGTTATCCAGTTAAAGATGATTTATAGATTTCCAATCGAAAGAACAACATAACATTTAAAAACAGAAAGATCTGCAGAAAAATCTATCTTTCGAAAAAAAAAATAGGTGTCTCATTTAAAAAAAGACTACGTATACCTATAATCTAATATATCTTAGTAAATTTTAATATTTAACATGGCGTAATGGTTTTCGTTTATTTCATTCTGCGCATCTTTATAATTAATTCATTTAATTTGTTTTAAATATCATAAAACTATATTCTAAAATTGCAATTTCACAATAAAACGTGTTTTTATTAAAATATTATATATTAGCTGCATTCTGATATACCATTGAGTAAATATCATATTATATTAACTGCATCTAACATTAGAAAATTTGAATATTTCTTTGTGTTATCATATACACGTGTACATTAGATTTACTGCAGAACGTGCAAAGTGTACGGATCGAAGCTATTTGTAATATAGTAATTATATTTCGCCAATATTTGCCAGTAGACTTTGCCGTAGCAGAGTACTAGTCACTTAGTTAGTTAGCATTTTAAGGTAGATCTTAAAGATTTTTTTTATCTACATTGATTTGTAAGAATATTTTTATTTGTTTGAAAATTTGTGTGTGTAAGTTGTTTTGTAAATAAACACTAATAATCGTTAATTAATTTTTTTGTTAACACTACGGAAGTTGAAATAAACATATTAATTTATTAAATTTAGATAATACGAATTAAAACTAAGTGTGATTTATCATTAGATGATGTAACTTATTTTAGATGTATTTTGAATTCCCAGATACAATATGTGCATTTTTATAAAATTATAATTGTGTAGTTTTAAAAAAAAATGTTGTTTTTTATTTTCTTACCGTAACGTCAAGAAACATCTTTCTTTAGTCGTGTGAGTCATTAATATGTCGACATGTCACCTTGACTGAATAATCTAAGGCTTTGAGAACTCCACAGTCCAATAATTTTGAACTGCTGCAAATGAAATAATGAGCCAATGAACAACTTGATCGCTTACTTTCGTTAAGTGGATAATCCACAAAAATAATATAAATTATTGCGGTGACCCTGCACGCGACCATAGACATGGCCGTGTAAGGACTCACCTATCAATCGTATAAGACCCAAAAACCAAAACGATCAATCAGCAGACGCAATAAAACAATATGCACCAGAGACGGATACTGCCCAAGCAGCTAGCCATCACTCTTCCGCAGACCGTCCTCTCCTAGACATTTCCATTCAACAGTATCTCGATCGAGCCACTCCAGAGTTCAACGCGAATTTAACTGTTTAATTCATCACATCAATAAACGAAATTTTGTAAGTGCTCTTTTATTTCTACACCCTGATCTAGTTACAACGACAGCCACCCTATACTGCGACACACAAACAACACACGTGAGACTAGAAGATGTTAGGAGCTTTTGTCTTATTAACGAGTTAATCATATTTAAATAACCTCTACATCCACACAGTCTGACTCCTACTGTTATGTACAAAGCATCGATGTCGGAAGAATCTCAGAACAGGAGGGAAATTGGCACTCACCACAATCCGAATTTTGCTGACATCTTCAAAGGTGAGGACTGTGTATTTTAACTCACTATTTCTTCAAAGGTATAGATATTCACAGTATAGATGCGAAGTCTCGAGATTAGTATAGTATTGTAAATTGTGCCGTATTCGTATAACTGCACTGCTTCAAGGTCACCAATTGACTGGTCGGCGGCGAGGCCAGGAGGGGAAGTGAAGGGGAGGAGGCACAGTGCATTATTTTCATTCAAAAATTAATATATTTATACACACATAAATATATGTCGCAAATACCTACACTACAAATATAGAAACGCTAAGACATTCCGTATGTCAAGATTAGTTAAAATTGTTACCATAATAAAACTATAAATACGACTTTTGTTGGTCACCTACATCGCATGTAATTTTTTTGTTAAAATAAACAAATTGATATATCAAAAAACAGATAACCTTAGACATCTTAAATTAAGCACTGTATGATGTATAATACATCGCATCGTTGATGCACGCTCACAATCCTCCTACAATTTTTGGAACTAACCTCACATTCATCTCCGCATTGTAATTATTTCCAGTGTACGAAAGTTTAATCCGATGTATGAAGTATATTTCATACCTCTCGACTCACCATAAAGCGAATTTGTTGTTTATTTTCTTGATTCCGTTATAGCGAAATAACGTTAAAAGAGGATACGTAAAGTGAGGCATCTTCCAAAACAATTATGATTGCAGGGTGTCCACGAGTTAGGCCTAAGATTATACACTGATTTCACTGATCCCATCGACCATATTACGATCCTGCGATATTCTTTATCCTAAATGAGAATATCTTTTTATGTACAACAAAAATAATAGAAATGTATGACAAAGAAAAAAGAATACACATGTGCTATTTTCAAAAATCTTACAGCTGTCATCATTTTTAATTTCTTGCCTAACTGTCCTAGTTATTTAAGACACCACTTTCATAAAATCCTTTTCTGATTCAGATTCAACGGAGATCAGTACCGGAGAGAGGGTTCTTAACCTTTACCATACCATGATATAAAATACCCGAACGCAGCCATGCTGTCAACTTGTGTTACCGTGAATAACAGTTAGAAAAAATGTTTTTATTAGCTTAAATGCCTTTTATGGAACAAATTTACTCTAAATACTGAGCATTTAATTTTGAAAAAATAATTAATAACATAATTTAGAGCATTCATTAAGTCCTATACAATGTGTCCTTTCTTCTTATCTCTCTTCATTTAATTAGTGAGAAAGAGACAATTATATTAATATGTTTGTTGTTCTTTTCACAGTGATTATATTGTGTGCTCTCTGTCTCTCAAATCACAAATTGTATTTTCACTAACATATTAACTTTACAATGGATTGAATGGAAAAAATAATTGTTTTTGTACGATTCCTCTTTCATAATTGGTTTTTCACTAGTCATTCCTGAGAGCTAATATTTTCTTTAGGATTATCTAAAATATTAATCTTATGTTGCATGTATTTACCAAAATATTACGGGTTTAATTATGATGGTAGACCTGTGTTACTACATGGTTTGGGAAGTTCTGACGACGAGTCAGAGTAATTTTCTTAAAATTTGTTTTCCGATTATTCTCTTGTAAATCTCAAAAAGTTTTTTTAAAACAAATTCACACCAATTATTAGTTACAACTAACAAAACGTCTCATTATTTTCAAATTTGCACTAAATAGCTTCTCGGCGTCTTCGATTTATAGGTTACAATTTTTCCGTACAGAATAACTGCGCAAAAAGTTATTATCAATTATCGAGAGATGTCTCTCTAAGCAAATGTATTTCGTCTTGTAATAATGAATATTAACACGGCTACATGATTAGATACTTTGTAAGTGTTCCAGACTTAATATTATTTAATTTGTGTTGTTTATGTAACTTTTACCATTCATCATTCCAGTACTGGATCAACATCCAATGCTGGAATGTGAGTCCGTCGGTTATGTAGGTATGTACAGACAGACAAGCAAAGAAATATATTATTTGATAATCGAAAGTGTCAATCCGTTTGCATCAGTGCGTCACTTTCGATGTTTACGGAAACTGTCAAATAACTCCAAATGGTAATGCAGTGTTCGACTTTTTTGAGCGTTGTGAAACAAGACGGATGTTCTTGATGTTTGAGACAGTAGTAGAATGTCCTAGACCCTCGTCATCTTTGACACTTGCAATATTCTTCGTTTATAACTGGTTCCTTCACTTCACGCTTAGTTAACGTTGCGCGCTGTTTGAGTTTCATAATGTTCGCGGTTAAATTTAAGCAAAATATAGCACATAGGGGAGATTGCCGTACGGAGTCTAATCTTAGCTTTTTCATCGAAACAAGAGATATACAGATATTTGCCTCACTCTAACGCATGTATTATGGCATGTCAAAACTAGCCTAGTTGAACAAGTATTGTAAAGAGGAGTGCATGTTTTATGTTTTACAGTTAATATTATTAACTGTTTTCTAATTTTAGCTCTTGATTTCCAAAATATTTTATCACAAAAGTAGTTATGATCATAATTTATTACATATATATATATTTGTGGAAATATTTCCAAAATTTTTTGGTTTTGTCGAGATAGGTATATTAGGCTAATTACCATTCACAACGTACGGTATAAACCGACGTTGTAAGATATTAGACTTAATGACTATGCGCGATAAGCAGATTTTCAGTTTCATAAAATGTACACGTACATTGGTATTCAATTAATGAAAACCCAAAATGAAGAAAATGGAAAAAAATATATAGGTGTACTGTATGTGCTGCTTGGGCCCATGCTCTTTGTAGTGGTGAGAACCATCCTAGATATTGTTGTTTGATTATTGAAAAAACTAACCATCATATCTTTTCTTCATTTTTATATAACATAACTAGATTTTTGTTTATTTTATCCAAAGTTTTTGCCAAAAGATGTCAATTTTAGTTTTTCTAATATTGTAATGATACTTTGTTACGTAACGTGCTGGCATCGGTGGATACTCCACCGGCTATACTCAGATTCTGGGCGTGTGGGTTTATGGTGTCGTTGTGGCTGACTCAGATGGATGCGAATAGTATAATTAATGCAAAACATTGTATCACATGATAAACAATATAATTTGATGTTTGCGCGATTTGAGTTCTGATTCCTTTCACCATCCTTTTGTCCAAAGAGTAGAGGACACTTTTAGTTACGAATTTGTCGCCTACGAAGTTAACTAAGAGTTTGGGGAGAGTTGGTTCGAGCTAGATTACCAGGAGTGATGTGTAACCGCCGTGGTCCCGGGCGTCACGGAGGAGATTCTTCTCACGCGCGGGTGTACTAGGACTCAGACTCTCTTGATCCACCGTGCTTAATCCAATCCTATGTTTGCGATGTCTTTTTGCGAGCGTCCGCCCGACGCTCTACTCTCGCCGCGCGCTCGCGCCGAATTCCCCTCCCACTCCTTCGTCCAGCCATTTCACAACCGACCGCGTCCACCCAGGTCGGCATAGTAGAGCGATCGTGCCGCCGCTTAAATTTAAATGTCACAACTCATTATTATTTGATTTACAAATGTTTTCAAAATATGTGATTTTTACGTTTCTATGCCGAATATAATTATCAGATTACATTACTGTTATTTCCTTATATATATGTCCCATATATAACATACGTAGGTACGGCTGTCATGTAGGGTATTACCCAAAGCTGCCGGGCATATCTTATAAAATGGCACAAAACTTATATACAATATAAGCTACCTAAATTCAATAAAAGAATTTCAATATGTCCTCGCCATTTAACTAAAAACTACAACTAAGCTTTTTTTTTTTTTAAATTGGCGTTTCACCCCTATGGAGTCTTCTTGCCATTAACGAGTAATTTTATTTAATGTGAAGTTTCTTTTGGATACATTTAATTTTTACACGTTTATTTCATTGGCGTTTAGGAACCTCGTTAATATTTTAAAAATGGTTTGATTGTTAGATGATAACAAAGTTGGGATGTTGACGGGGAATGGAATTTTGTTGTTAGAAAGATCTTGGATTAAATTTGGATACTGGTCATTGATAGGGCATCCTAAAAAACATGATTTAAATTTTCCTCTTCTAGTTGACATTCATACATAGGAGAGTCCCGAGTGCGGATTTTAAATAACTGAGAATTTATACAACGATGGCCGATCCTCATACGGCAGATCGAGGAAGTTTCAAACTTTTTAATTTCGTTTTGGAAAACCAGGGCCTAGCAGGAATCTCTGGCTGAATTTCCGCAAACCATTTTACCTTTTACAAGTTTAGAAGTCTTCCATTGATCTCTCCAAATGCAGATCATTTTCTCATTGAGAATAGGAAGTATATCAGATATTATCACATGATTATGTAAAGGGACGCCAGAAGGCATCGGCTTTTTCGTTTCCCGGAATTCCACAGTGACTGGGAATCCAAGCTAAAGCAATATCCATGTCTTTTTGTTTCATACTAAGCATTAATTCTCGTATTTGGATACACTGCTCGTCTTCGGCGTATGAAAAGGGACACGATTTTAATTTTTGTAGGACGCTAAGAGAATCTGACAGGATCAGGCTTTTGTTACAAATGGGTAGATTTTTCATAATATATTTTAATGTCTCGAGGATTGCGATGGCCTCAGCGGTAAATATTGAGGTTTATTTTGGTAATCGATATTTCTGTGCCAGGTTTCCTGAATCGCAAAATGTGGCTGCCCCGGTGTGACTAGTTAAATCTATTTTGGAGCCATCCGTAAAGAAAAGTTTCCAGCCCGGCCACTTTGATCTGGTAATATTGATGAAGTCTCTTTTGACTCGGGGGTTATTCTGGATTCCGAATGATAGTGGTATTTTGAGGGTGAACGTATGGGTTTGGAAATGAGTGGCATATAGGGGAAGAAGGTTTTGTCTTAAAATTTTGTCAGAATACGTCTGAAAAGTCTTAAAACTATTGGTCAACAATGGGGGACTTTTATTTTTCCAATATGAACTAATTACAACTAAGCTAGTGTACGGTAATAGCCTTCGCTCCCTTAATTTTTATTTTTAAAATATCATCGCTTGACTCAATAAATGAACATAACAAAATCAAATTAATAAAATATGTACATTAATTTTAATTTTATTATTAATATTTTATTTAGAAAGCGACTGTGACCGTGGTTACAAAATAAATAATGTTTCTTCACACCCTTGAACAAGTGGCGAAGTAAGAAATAGGCGCCTCGAGGTCCGACGCGGTCAGTGGTGTGATGACATTCTGTGTGCACTTTCTCTCGGTTGCACTCCTGAGAAAATATTAAGACTCGTCTCGTACAAATAGCAATAATTTAACCATAAAACTCCCCGCTTGAATCACAACCGTCGTAAAAATAGCCGTCACTCGAGTTAATGTATATAAATGTCTTAGAAAAATTGAAAAATACTGCCTTTTAGACGTATTCGTATTTGTTAATAATTCGAATGAATTTCATATATACATGTAGCGATCGGAATTTAAATCCACCGCCATCTCAGTCGGCATCGACGCTAGCGACAGCGCTGCCGGCTGCTGCTACAAGCCTGGCTCGAGAATTCACCGCTAGGCAGTCTTTCCAGTTCCATCGTTTTATAACGGCGGTCTTGCCGGCCCGTGCGCGCCGAGCGAGACCGCCAACTCGCTTCATTTCATTCCATAATACACGTGCACCTTCTACATCTTCATTCATTCTTTAATTCTATCTGTCTTCATTGTTTTCATCATACTGTCATAATAAACCTCAACACGCAAACAAACATTTCTTTCATTTAACCACCGTCCTAACCCCCCAAATACACATAAAGGTTATAGCCTCAAACTTCAAAAAATAGTCTCAGCTTATACTGTTACATGAGAAAGAATATCAAATTTCCAAAAAATCTATAGATGGCGACAGCATAGTTGGTTATAAATAATTAAAATGTTCTAAAGTGATAACAAATGTACAACTTCCAACAATTTGATAGATGTGGTAGCATAGGTGAACGTTACATTGTGTAAAGTGATCACTTTAGCCAACGGATAACAGATCGTAAGCTCTGTAATGCTCAAGACTACCATACTTCCCATGTAAAAATAATAGCTTCGTCTCTGTGAGACATCTATATCTTGATGTCAATCCCCCAGAGGGTAAAATCTCAGTAATTAGTACCTGCAAAGATTTGGACACACTCAAAATATCGGGTTAATGTTATTTTATGAAAAACAACGATATCATTTTGAAAATCAATCCAGATCACACGCAAGTTTGGTCTACGTTGTCTAATAAATAATCATCTTCCCTGGCTCTGCACCCTTGTAGAAGGTTCTCTCTTCCACCAGTCTCTGCACTGGACAGGTCTTTATTTACACATACTGTCCTGCCAGCTCATTTCTGATCTGGTGACAAAAATGTCTCTTTGTTTTCTGTTCACCTGATTTGAAACAAGTGTAATGATTCCAAAATCAACTATTTGTCATTCTTTAATATTTATTTAACAAGTGTTAACAGCTAATAGATATATAATTTAGTAAATCACGTATTAAATTTAAATAACAAAACTGAAAAACAATTTAATATTTGAAAAATACAAAAAGCGAACGAACGATACCAAAAAATAATTTTTAGATAGTTAATGCACACGACAATTGGATAATCGAATATAAATAACAGAGAATGTATCTTGATAATTCCAAAGAAAAAAGTACGGATTTATTTCCGATTCCATTGAAATTGAATTAGATATCCAATCCGACTACAAAGGAATCGGAATTTGATCAATAATTTTTACTTTGGAATCATCACAATACAGAATGTATTAATGGGAGAATCCCTTATTTAATTCAAACGTCACTCAGAAGATGGCTCTCTTTCTTCGTCTCCCTCTATTTATTTTAATAATATTTTTTTAACACTGTTAGTAAAATTATAAGTAAATAAAAAATTGTAAATCATTTATTAAATTCAACGCGCACGAGATAATAACATAGAAAAACAATTGAAAATACAAAAAAGTTAATTAAAGTAAGTACTAAAAAACTACGAATAAATTATGTTTCTTTCCGAGGACTTGGTACGCTTTGGCACATCATTACTGGAACTTCTATTCTTGACTCTTTCTCTTCTTGTCGCCCTTCTCCCGCGCGGAGATTTCTTTACAGCTTTGGCCCTTGGCTTTTTTTTGGAACCGACCGACTTCTCGGACCGGCCCTTCGAGTCGGGAACTGCCTCGGAGTTGCCGGCCGGTTTCGATCTACTGAAAATACTTTCGACCGGCACGTGCCGGTCGCTGTTGGCTGCCGGGGTGGTGGGGAGCCTCGCACCCGGAGCGACGCACGTGCAGACCTCGAACAGAGAATTTAAAACATTTTCTGATTACTGTTACTACATACACGAATATTTTGTATTATACGCACGTTGGGTTATTTTGTCAGTCGAGTAAAGTACAGTTCCTCTCATCATCTCTGATCAATTATAATGAAACCTTAAAAGGAAAAATTGCAAGAAGCGTCGAGTAAATAGGGGAGTGGATAGCACAAAATGGACATTTAAAAAGAAATACAAATTAAATGTATAAATCAGTTTTATCGAAAAATATTATTGTTGCTACCGGGATTCGAATCTGGATCTCTTCCTATCCGAGGAACGTGCATTAACCGATTATGCTACACCAACACAGTGCATTGACGACCAATTTTCGAATTTGTATGTTACACTTTTCAATTTGATACATCTATCGTTTCATTATTTGAAAATCATCTTCTTTATTTTTACATAATCTCAAATATCTTTGAGTAATCCGATAATTAATAATTCATTTTTATAAAATTTTGGACACATTGATAAAACTCGTATATTATTAAGGAGAATACATTCTTATTGTTAAGTTGTAATTATTCAGAACATTGGTCTGGACAGAAAAAGATCCAGGTTCGAATTCCGGTAGTAACAACAATATTTTTCGATAAATTGATTTTATATGTATATATTTATAATTAATACATTTAATATGTATTTAAAATATCACAGACCGTCTGTTCTGAATAATTACAACTTCACAATAAGAATGTGTTCTCTTAACAATTTTTAATTTTAAAAGCAAAGATAGTATACGACTAAACAGTTTATGGGTAACGTGCTTTTGAGGTGAAATTTTTGACGAAGATGGCGCTATGACTATTATGGTCCAGGATGCAAACATTGATGGTAATTTAGTTCAATACATTTTGCATAATGTTGTGTCGTTTTAGTTTTACATACTTTGGAACCGCCATTCCGTGAAGGCATCATATCCTCGGCATGACTTCTACATGTGCACATGTCGTTAGGGTTCACGATTAAAGGTTTCTGTCGCCTTTGTTCATTCCAGTGTCCATAGTTGTGTATGGCAATTCTTCTATTTAAAGCGTAAGAATTTGAATCACTGTTAGAGTTAGATTCCACGGACATAGTTTTCAGATAATTTTTATTATACTAGAGAAATTTAATGAAAATACATCAACGTTAAAATACAGCGACGGTAGATAAGAGTAATAAAAATTTGAATATCTTCGTTAGAATAAAAAATGATTTGAATTTTTTGTCGATGAATTCAGTAGGCCCTTACTCAATATTTGTAGATACCAACCCGGATAATATTGTTGTATAGAGTTAATGTTTAAGGCCAATGTCCACGGAAGGAGACACGTTGAGATAATCTCAAAGATTTAGTTGAGATTCATCTCAACTTGTACTCGTGTTAAGATTTTATATAATAAGCTCGGTGTGACAACGAGATTTGACATGTGGGCACAAACGTCACCCAAAATCACCGTAGGTCTGTACAACATCCTGCGATGCTTTTATATTATTTTTACTCTTTTCAATAAAACGTATCATTATAGGCTGTGCTGGTTTGGGAGAAATGACACTTGCTGTAGTCTTGTAGTCTATCCTATTTTTAATACTCTTGCCTGTCCTGAGGCTTCCCTACCACGTAAGTTCGCGGAATCATTGCATCATTATTTAAGGCCATCTTTCTGATTCTATTCTGGCAAAATATTCCGCCCTGTTAGTAGATACGCGTCCCTGATGTACTCAATATATCTTTATGGCTTGGAATTAGTTGAATACATCTTAATATTTAGTAGATCTGTACAACTCGCTATGCATGTCAGCTTCTTTCAATACCACATGACAGTGTAGGGTTTATGCAGGTGTTCCGTTACTTGGCTCTATGAAGTACACAGTAAGGGCACAAAAACACACTGTCGTAATGGAGATTATGGGGTAGACTTGGGGTATTACAGGTGTATCCCATTTTTCTAATACTCCTAGCTGTTCTGAGCATTTCCCATCTACCTGACGCCGCGGAGCCATTGCAAAAGATTTCAGGCCATCTTTCTGCTTCTATTCTGGCAGAATATCCTACCCCGTTAGCAGTGGCGCGCAGTAGGCACAAAGTTAGGTTATGATGTTACCGACGATGCTAACTAAATATGCAGGTAGGTATGATGTTAGATTTTATTTAAAATTTGAGAATAATAATTGTAGATATACTAATTTAAGAAAGGCAAGTTCTTTTATTGGTCGGTACCGTACTCTGCTTTCGATTTGGCTTAAAATATTTTCTACGATTTCTCCTTCGAACAATGTATTTAAAATTTTTCATTAACGTCACTCTGTTCAGATCTCAAGAGCGTGCGAGGCAAGGGTAGTAAAATGCTCCGCTAGGCCTCCCTAGCTACTGCTCTTCCCGGCATCGTCCATTCCAGCAACGCCAAGCGGAAGACCCAGATAAATAAATTCTCGGAAAAGTCCGAGATTCCTTTAATTTCTTAACAGGTTGTCGTTCCGGAGGATCCGAAGACCTATTCCTTCTAATCCCGCAATCATAATCTCACGCTCATCATTCATAATCGAACAATCCCAGAGGATGTGCTCTGGCGTCTGCCTCATCCGAGCCCAAACACTATCTGAGGTTATGCAGCTAAAAAAATTCTTAATTAACGCCTCTGGCGCCTTCTTTCTTCACTGTATAATGACTCTGATATCGAAACCACGTAATTTTCTTAAAATGCTCCGATTATTCCTTTTTAAATAATTTTACACCAATTAACTACCAATACCTACACTAAATATTAATCTGAAACAAAATTACACTCACAACTTTGTTAACGTCTGATTGATTTTCAATTTTGCACAAAATAGCTTCTCGGCGTCATCGATTTGTAGGTTATAATTTTTCCGTATAGAATAACCGCATAAACAGTTTCTATTAATTATCCAGAGATGTCTCTAAGCATTTGTCTTGTTTCAGCGATGAAGTCGATAATGAATTAGAATATTTACGATATTATTTACAATATTTTGTTATATGAGGGATCTAAATCTATATTTTTTAATTTGTATTGTTTATGTAACTTTCATTATCTTTCAGTGAGTCTATCGGTTATGTACATTAGAGAGACAAGCAAAGAAACATATTGTTTGATAATCGAAAGTGCCAATCCGTTTGCATCAGTGCGTCGCTTTCGATGTTTACGGAAACTGTCAAATAACTCCAAAATGGTAATATAGTGTCCAACTTTTTAGAGATCTAACGGAAAATTAAACTTTTATGAAAAAATCTGAGTTTGTTAGCTCATAGACGTGTCATATCTTTAATTTATATCCACATAATATGGAACTGCAATACGTAGTTTCATTTAGTAACGATTATTGGTAACTGATATTTGTAAACTAGTACATTTTAGGAAACTCAGATTATTACAGTTAAATTTAAATACTAAATAAATGTATTAATTAGAAAGATATACATATTAAATCAATTTTATCAAAAAATATTGCTGTTGCGCTATCGGGATTCGAGCCTGGATCTCTTTCCAAACTGTGGAAGGTGCATTATTCAACTATGCTACAGCGACAGTATTTTTGATGACAAATTTTCGAACCCAGGTGTTACACTTTTTCAAATGAATACATCTATCGTTCCATTACTTGAAAGCCATCTACTTTGTTTTTACGGAATCTCTACCTTTACCTTTGAGTAAACGGATAGCAGACGTAAAATATCACAGAGTGTCTGTTCTGAATAATTACAACTTCACTATAATAATGTGTTCTCCTTGATAATAGTTAAATTTACACATTTACCAACAGTAGTTACAATCGAACACCAATAACAGTGACATGGTATCATGATTTATCTCATAACTAGTCTCATCCACCTAGGATGTGCACACAAGGACGAGACTCGTCTCGAATCTCGCGTAAAGCACTTTATTATCGTTATTTTTTGCATTTTGTACGCAAAATAAAATGATCAACCAATGTATATCGACCTTTACCCATAAACCTCCAAGACGTAAGAGCAAAGCTCATCATGTACACGCACCCCAGATTATATTGTATCTAATCCATTAATTTAAATTTCCTAATATACAGGGTTGCCCAAAAAAAGTGAGAATATTTCGTAAAATGTGATATAATTACATCAAAATTAATTTAACGATTTCAACAATAGCTTAAATAGTTTACTAAATTACTTTCTTACCTATTTACCTGTATTACGTTTTATTTTAACAATTTCCGGTCGCCACCTTTGATTATTAATTTTCCCATTGTTTATATTTGGTTTTTTCAAATTGTTGCCCAGAATGACAAAAATCACTGCAGAAGACCGTATTCTGATCAAAAATTTGCGAATTGAAAAACGTCGGGGTGCTAGGAAAATTATGAAAGTTTCAATAAAACAAAACCTGTAGTATAGCTAGACATTACAGCATAACTGGACATTACAGCAGGACGTAGTTATGGAAATACAATCAACTTTTTTAGTCGTGAGAATGTTAATTTCATCGAGCCAGGCGTGTGGCCACCGAACAGCTCAGATTTAAACCCACTAGATTGAGGAAAAAGGGGGGTGTTTTGATGATTTCTGATTAATTAAATATTGTGCAAAAAAAATTTCATTAAGAATTATAATTAATTATATTATGTTTTGAAATAACTCACGTGTTACGAGATGTTCTCACTTTTTTTGGGCTACCCTGTATGTGTTCACGGGTGAGATTTTGACGTCGGTATGCATGCATTGCGTCATTTTACATTGCGTTCAAAATGAATAATAAATAAAGCTCTTAATAATTGTTTAAAGGAATTTTCCGCTGCTTCGCTGTTATTGTATTTTTTTGTCCTAAGTAGTTATGAAAAGTTGAACATTATCGTGAAGCGAGATGGGTGCTCTTAGGTCAGTGCTGATTGTCTCAGACAGTAGTAGAGTGTCCTAGACCCTCGTCGTCTTTAACACTTGCATCTCTGTTCAGTAGTGGTTTCTTCACTCCATTGCACGCTGCTTGAGATACATAATGCCCACATTTAAATTCATGCAAAAAATTACATGTAATCATTATTTTTTTAAATTAATAAATTAACAAACTATACGTCCATTGAAATAAATTGTATTATTAATATTTACAAAACAAATAATGTTTCTTCACGCCCTTGAAAAAGAGGTGAAGTAAGAAATATGTCTCGAGGTCCGACGCGGTTAGTGGTGTGATGACATTCTGTGTGCACTTTCACTCGGTTGCACTCCTGGGACACACTAAGACTCGTCTCGAACAGTCGAAAGTGATGATATTCGAGAAGGAGGAAAGTAAGTGCCGTGCTAAATACTTGTAGGTGATGAATATTTGGAATAAGTAGATGAGTTTGTGTATTTGGGAAGTATGTTCGATTGAAACGGAAAGGCTGAGAAAGATATAGAAAGGCCGCAAGGAATGAAGTGAATGGAATTATATCTAATGGAAACTTTGTAACGGAGGCAAGACTAGCGGTACACAATGGAGTACTGGTACCGACACTGATGTATAGAAGTAAGGTCTGAATCTAACAGAAGAGGAACAAAAATATACCGAATGCAGTGGAAACGAGATTACTTAGGCGTAGTTATATGTGGCAGATCTATTTATGATAGAATAAAAAATGAAGAAATGAATAAAGAATGTAAAGTTGATTGATCTTAGTAGAGTAAGATTAAGAAAGGATCACTTAGGTGGCTTGAATGAGGAGAGAATGGTAAGAAATATGACGCAGGTGTTGATAGCACCAATACTTTAACCCTAAAACTCCCCGCTTGAAACACAACCGTTGCAAAAACATTTGTTCCTCGGGTTAATGTTATTTGATGAAAATAATGATACAATTTGGAAAATTAGTCCCCATCACATGCAGGGTTGGTCAATGTTGGCTAATAAATAATTATCATCATCCCTGGCTCTACAACCCGTTGTTGGTTCCCTCTTTAACCAGTCTATGCACTGAATAGGTCTTCATTTAAACAAAATATTCTGCCAGCTGAAATGATTATCGAGGAACCATTTCGGGGGTTGCGTAACATTTATTCGCTCTGCAAGCCTATTATTCATCGAAGCCTCCATATTTAATGAAGTTTGTAACTTTCGACCCATCACACAGGTAGTAAAGTTTCTGGTTATAGCGCCTACTTCACACTTTCGAGGACCCTTCTTTCAAATGGATCTAGATTAAGTGCTGCCTGATCTTGTAGGAGTTGACGTTGTGGATGTTGTTGTTTAAATATGACTGTGTCGGAAGGTTTTGTTGCTGTGGTACGTGCGCCTGTTCTTTATATGTCGCAGTGTAGAGTGTCTGTTGTTGTAACTAGAGCAAGGTGTAGAAATGAAAAATTTCGTTTAATGACGTGATGAATTATTCAGTTAAACACTGGAGTGGCTCGCTCGAGTTGCTGTAGAATGGAGCTGATTGTCTGCGGAAGAGTGATCGCTGGCTGCATGCGCAGTGTCCGTCTCTGATTCGTATTGTCTTCTGATTGGTTAGTTTTAGTTTGGGCACTATATGGTTGATAGGTGAGTCGTGAGTGTGGGCGCGTGCAGGGTTACCGCAATCTAATAGATTAAATCAAAGCTGAAATATTATTGCTTAAATCAACATTTTTTTGATGATGAGTTGTTATATTATTTTTAGAGGATTTCTAAAATGCGCCTATTTTAAAAGATCTCTATCTCAGTCGGTATGCTTTTGTTTCGTAGTATCGTAGTTCTTGGATCTCCACTTATTCAGCGCGGCGCGGAGCTAGGTTCCGGTCTGTGTCTTATTGGAGATCGCATTCTTCTTCACACAGTACACGGGGAGAATCTGCACAGAGGCAGAACGCATTAAGAGGAACCCGGAGAATAGGGAGTAAAGTAAAGTTCAAGGTGTGAATGTGGAATGGAATCATAAAGACAATGCTAAAATATTTAGTCTTCCATCTCATCATTCAAGGCAAAATTATTAGCAGAAGAGGCCCTGGACATCTGGCGATGATTCTGGAAGTTCACAATCCATGACTGAATAAGCACTAGAAGAAGACAATTATAATATCTCGAATACATTATTAGATTCTACTACATCTCTTGATTCAAGGAAAGATTGGATACATATAAGAATGTGTCGACCGACCGACAAATATCGGTTCGGGCTTTTCATTTTATTCTTTTCTAGAATCGTCAGTCACTTATATGTTTCATTCGTCCAAATCATCTAAACCTTTTTCAAACTACTTCGTGAGTTCTTTAATTATTTTTCCACTCAATCATTCTTCCGTTGTACTCCTCTTACATTTTAATTGTTACGGAAGCTTGACTGCTTCCATAGTTTACAGTTCGTCTTCATGAACATATATTTGATCGTGGCCAGAAGAGTTTACATTTGGAGCTAGTCTTGTGACAAACCTTGCACGCTTCTTGTTCCGTTCAGAATATTGTTTACCCGACTGAAAGCGAATTTAAGTGAATCCAAAAGTAATTAATTAACAGCCATTCTTTAATATTTTTTTAACACGTTGATACAGAGCCTTTGGGCGATAAGAAACCGCCATCGATCTAGCTCAGTCTGGATCTTCAAGTGTTTATATGTGCTCGGGTATCGCTTGCTGCCTCGGATGGGATGATAATGGATTCAAGAGCGAACTCTGCTGCAACGCATTAAACATTTTATTCACAATAACACAATTTATCCTGTCTTTAAACCGACGTAAAATGTCTTTTGCATCTTCTTTGTTGAGGTCGACAACAAGTCGGTGAAGCTGGCTATTCAGACCACGGCGCGCAAATTCAAACATCACAACGTGTATTAGCAATTAGTAAAATATAGGAAAAAAAAATTGTAAATCATTTATTAAATTCAACTCACGAAATAATAGAAATATTCAATACAAGACTGAAAAACAATTGACAGGGAAAAGTACAAAAATGTGAATTATAGTTTTAAAAAACTGTTTATTTTTTAATCGGTACGCCGTGGACCGGACAACGTTCCGCACCGTTACCGGAACCTCTTCTATTCCCAACTCTTTCACTTCTTCTACCTCTTTTACCGTGCGGCGATTTCTTCACAGCTTTGGCCCTTGGCTTTTTTTTGGAACCGACCGCTTTCTTGGACCGACCCTTCGAGCCGGGAGCCGCCTTGTGGTTGCCGGCTGGTTTTGGTCTACTGAAAATACCTTCGACCGGCACGTGCAGGTTACTGTTTTCTGTCGGAGAGGTGGGAAGGCACGTGCAGACCTTGAACAGAGAATTAAAAATATTTTCTAATTACTGAGTAATTTTTTTATGTACATAAACATATATATTTTAAATACTAAATTAATGTATTAATTATAAATATATACATATAAAATCAATTTTGTCGAAAAATATTGTTTTAGCGTCACCGGGATTCGAACCTGGATCTTCATTTCCAATCCGGGGAAGTGCACTACCTTTGTGCTATAACGCCAGTATTTTTCTTGACAAATTTTCGAACCTATATGTTACATTTTTTCAAATTAATACACCTTTATATATATTTTATTACTACAAATTTTTCACGCGATAATGAGTTGATTATTATGTATTTTGCAGACCAAAACGACTCAATTCGGCTAATAAGAGTTTTCCAACATACGACGATAGCGATCACCGTTATTATTTCGATTAAGTGTTTTAATGACTTATAAACACGTTGTCGAGATGGTAATCAACTACTCTCTACGATTACTAAATGCGAACTGACAAATACCTGCCCAACCAAAATCGGCATCGGAAAAGATTTTCCCATACAAAAAAGTCACACGACAAAATGGGCGCTTTGACATTTGACCAGGTTGTTATGAAATTTTCATTTGTGTTTTAATTTATTACATCTAAAACATACATCTTCTTAAAGTCGTCTTGCAAAAGTTTCATCGTCTGAAGCTTGGAAATAAACGTGAAGCAAAATCATTATCCTTGCATTTTGGAAGCAATTGCATCAATGTTGACGTTTTAAAATCAAAAATATAAAAAAGTAACTTAATTTAATAAATATCTTTATAAATTCGTTTATCAGTTTATAGCGTTTTTATTAACCCTTCCCAAACCATGCAGTAACACAGGTCTACCATCATAATTAAACGTGTAATATTTCGGTAAACATATGCAACATAAGATTAATATTTTAGATAATCCTAAAGAAAATATTAGCTCTCAGGAATGACTAGTGAAAAACCAATTATGAAAGAGGAATCGTACAAAAACAATTATTTTTTCCATTCAATCCATTGTAAAGTTAATATGTTAGTGAAAATACTATTTGTGATTTGAGAGACAGAGAGCACACAATATAATCACTGTGAAAAGAACAACAAACATATTAATATAATTGTCTCTTTCTCACTAATTAAATGAAGAGAGATAAGAAGGAAGGACACATTGTATAGGACTTAATGAATGCTCTAAATTTTGTTATTAATCATTTTTTCAAAATTGAATGCTCAATATTTAGAGTAAATTTGTGCCATTAAAGCCATTGAAGCTAATAAAAACATATTTTCTAACAGTTATTTACGGTAACACGAGTTGACAGCATGGCTGCGTTCGGGTATTTTATATCATGGTACGGTAAAGGTTAAAATTGTGCTATATTGGATTCGTTTCCCTGAAAGAGTTGAATTTAAATTATGGTGGATTCAAGACCTCTGCATACCATACTCTCAGATCAGCATCTACTTCAGACATTGGTAGGGTTGACATTGTTGAGAATTTGCTTTGAATTGTGGTCTAGGGTGCAAAATATTGATGATAATTTAGTTCAGTACAATGACATCGTCATGGTTTTACATACCCTGGCACCGGCAATCTGTGAAGGTGTCATATGCCCGGTTTGGTTTCTACATGTGCACGTGCTCATGTTTAAAGGTTTCTGTCGCCTTTGTTCATTCCAGTGTCCATAGTTGTGTATGGCGATTCTTCTATTTAAAGCGTAAGAGTTTGAATCGCTGTTGGAGTCAGATTCCACGGACATAGTTTCCAGATAATTTAATATTTTTTTTATACAAGAGAAATTTATTAAAAATAATTTAAAAACAAATCGACGTAAAAATATAACGACGTTAAATCTACGAGTCGCTTGTTAGAACGAAAAGTGATTTGAATTTTTTGTCGACGAATTCGATTGAACCCTCACTCAAAGTTATAGATACCTACCCGGATTATACTGTAGAAGTGAGTTTATATTTAAGGCCCGTGTAAGGCTATTTAAGGTCAGTGTACACGACGCTCGGTGTGGTGGTATGGTGATGGTGTACAATGCTTTTATATTTTTTTATTTATTTAATTAGCGAAATACAATGACAAAATAAATGTTATATACATACATAGTTTTAACTTCGCTTATTATTTTTACTCTTTTCACTCGTAGGCATTTTCAATAGGCTGTTTTGCGTTACTTAAAACAAAATCACAGTGCCGAAATGAAGATTATGGGGTAGGTATTACTCCGAAGTCAACTTGTAGACAAATGAACAAGACACTTGCTGTAGTCTTGTAGTCTATCCCATTTTTAATACTCCTGCCTGTTCTGAGATTTCCCTACCACGCGAGTCCGCGGAATCATTGCATCAGTATTTAAGGACATCTTCCTGAATCTATTCTGGCAAAATATCCTGCCCTATTAATAAATACGCGTCTCAATATATCTCTATGATTTGAAATTAGTTGAGATACATCTTAATACTTAGTAGATCTACACAATTTCCTGTGATGCTTTTAGATTATGTCAGCTTCCGACAATACCATATGACCAGATTTATGAAGTACTGAATGGCACAAAAACACATTGTTGAAATGGAGATCATGGGGTAGAATTGGGATATTACAGGTGTATCCCATTTTTCCTCCTGCCTGTTCTGAGCCTTTTCCATCTACCTGACGCTGTGGAGCTATTGCAGGAGATTTCAGGCCATCTTTCAGCTTCTATTCTGGCGTGCAGTAGGCACAAAGTTAGGTTATGCTGTTACCGACGATGCTAACTAAATATTCAGGTAGTTATGACGTTAGATTTTATTTAAATTTTAAGAAAAATAATTATAAATTTACTAATTTAAAAAAGGCAAGTTCTTTTATTGCTCGGTACTGCTTTCGATTTGTCTTAAAATATTTTCTACGTTTTCTCCTTCGAACGATGGATTTGAAATGTTTCATTAACATTGTTCAAAAACAGTTATTTAAATAACTAGCTTTACAGAAATAAATGTATTTTGACATTTAACTTAATATTGGTAATAATATGTAATGTAATGGAAATTCGCTCGCTTCACAGATGATAAATTATAACCTAAAACACCGAAATATCGAATGATGGGTTGGAATACACCAAGAACACAAAACGTTTAGTCTATCAAGTAAAACAAATACGTAGAAATGTCATTCAACACAGTTTTCTATAAGGCTTATTCATTTTCGAAAACAGCAGCCTTAAACACAAAAAATGCATAAAATCCGCAGACATCAAGATGCCGACATAGATTCAGTAAAAAAGTATTTAGTTCAATACAATTATTATAAGGATTGAAAAAACAAGTTAGTTTCATTCAAGACTTAAGTTCTAGCAAATCGGGGAGCAGAATGCACATCAAGTTATTGCAAATGGTTAGCAAATAACTCAAGGCTAGACAAAAGTCGTGAGTTACGTCATAGACAAGGTTAAGTTATTATTAACGGCTAGAATTTTATAGGGTCTTTTCATAATTTAAAGATTATTTAATTTTATTTTATTTCCCAGAATTTTTAGTAATGCACAGTTTTTTTACTTGTATGTATGTAGTGCACACCCCTGCTTCTTAGTGGATATGTGTCTCTAATGTATTCTGTATATTTCTATGGTTTGGAATCGTAAACGGTGAGTAAAATAAGTTATAGATATGGTTACATTTCACAGATCATTAACCCAGTGTTACATTTCGTATATCATTAACCCAGTGTTACATTTCATAGATCATTAACCCAGTGTTACATTTCGTAGATCATTAACCCAGTGTTACATTTCATATATCATTAACCTAGTGTTACATTTCGTAGATCATTAACCTAGTGTTACATTTCGTAGACATTTTGCGACAAGGGAAGATAGCTCGGAGAAGCTTGTTATGATGGATCACGTCGAAGGACAGAGAGGAAGAGAAAGATCCACACACGTTGGGTCAACATGTGCTTTCAAGATGCTAAGATGCTATCTTTCGACAGAAGAAAATTAACATTTGGTACATGGGTTTTTAGAAACATTGAATATAAACATTACACTGACGTATAGGTCTACGTCCTCGGTCTATTTTTGAGTGTTCGAATAACAATCACGTATGGATGTGTTTGATAAAGAACAGGCTGGAATATTAGCTAACGACATATGTTTCGCCGTGCGTTAGGCTGTTGGGCACTTCCAAGAAGCAATGAATAAATGGATTCTCCACAAAATGGTTAAAATTGTAATAAATTGTTATTTCTCAATAAAGCATTATGAGCACAGCTGTCAGATCGAATTACTAAATTGAAATTAAAAAAATTAACAATTCCTTGCGTTAATTCGAAGAATTATCATTGATGTAATAGGACGTATTACGCAATAGTGGCCGGAGGCTCTAGCGCCAACAAGGAGTGAAATCAGACACAAAATATTTGTGAAGAAACATCAGTGCCGGTGGGATTACTCACTTACTACCCGTCAATGATGACGGGAATTAATTGATAATTTTTATATCAAAAATTTCTTTGATGCGTTATGGAAGTTACAGCAGATTTTGTATGTTTATTTGGTCTTTTCTCGGTTTTTTTGTGAAAAATATGTTTTCTAGTATAATTGAGTGCCTGATTTCAAAAAATGAGTATAAAAATATTTCAAATAGTCGCCAGTATTTAAAAAATTATTTCCAATATTTTAATATTTCGAATTTTCACCATACATTTTGATATATGAAACGTTTTATCTGTGAATATGACGAATTTCACTCAAATCATAGACAAGAGACAAAAATGACGAATATACCAAATTCAAAGATTTTAGATAGTGTTTCAAATTGTCATTAATTATTATGGTGAAATTTCAAAACTTTAAAGTGTAATAATAATGGGAGGACTCCAGCAATTACTGGAAAAATCTGCGTCATCGGAAAGGGTGTTCAGGATAATTTTCGATTGAAAGAACTGATTCTTTATTTTCTCAAACATGGTTTTTGCCACAGACCACCAAATATATCCCAATATTTTCATTATGGTGTCACCCATGTTACAATTTATGCAATCGAATATCTCCTCGAATTTTTTTTAAAATATGACTCGATTGGAACGAAAATTTAGACGCTGACAATATATAATGCGTTAATGTAAAAAATACGCCATGTTTACACAAAGATTTAATTTTCGAACAGTAAATATTTTAACTGTTACATAAATGTGTCAGATTTATGTTTTCACCAAAAATGCGTCTCGTCCCGCATCTAATGTTCCAAACCCTCTCTTATATGTATACTTTATTTCATGGCTATTCGTTTACTGGTCTGTGGGTTTTGCTTTCTCAATTCTTATTTTAATTTAAAAATTTGAATAACATTGGGTTCTCCTTTTATCATCATCATCATCTGTATGTCTGAAAACTGTCTTTACAGAAATACAATATTAAAAATGTTTAGATACACGTCCATCATTATGTAGAGCGAATAGAGAAAATATTCAAGGAGGTCTCATGCGGTGACGGGCAAAATCCAAGAGGGGCGGACTTAGAGGAAAAACACCCCTTCCCTTTATCATGTGGTGTGGCAGTCGCCCATGGGTAGAATTAGTGAACGTTACATTGTGTAAGGTGATCACTTAAGCCAGTCTAAGACAGGTCGTAATCCCTATAATACCTATAACTTACATACTTCCCATATAAAAACAATGGCTTCGTCTCTATGAGACATTTATAATATGTAAGTGTTTTATTTTCACATATGTATTTACAAATCTCGTCCATATTTTCAATAGAATCTGAAGATCTGCAATATAGTCAGCTAACGATACAACAGTCATAGGCATAACAGACGCATCGTCCGTTTACTTTAATGTTATTGTTACATCATCATTTAGGACAAAATCGAACAAGAGTGATGGCAAAATACTTACTTACCATCCCGCCGTTTAGGCAGATAGGATAGAGCGCCACACTCTTCTGTCCCGACACACGATTTTCACCTCATCCACATTTATACATCTTTTCATACAAGCTCGACGATTATCGAGGCTTCTAACAGGACCATCCTCCAGTGTCTGGTCTACCTGGTCGTGCCAAATCTTCCGCGGACGTCCTTCTGGTGCCATTAACACTTGCGTCATATATCTCTTTTACCATTCTCTCCTCAGTCATCGATTTCATATGACCAAACCACCTAAGTGATCCTTTCTTAATCTTACTCACTATACTAAGATCAGATTAACGTGATTATTAAGTGATCTAATTTCCACTGCATTCAGTCCTTTTCTGGCAGTTCCAGGCCTCAGGGCGGTACAGGTTGACAAGTTCACATTAGCTACAATTCCATTCAAAGCGCCGATCACTTCTATTCGATATCTTTCTTCAAGTCTATAGGTACATATATTAAATTATTTAACAATAAAATAATAATGGTAATAAGTACACAATTAAAAACAATAAATAGAAGAATAAAAACAGGATAAAAGCAATAAATACACGATTAAAATAATAAAAACAGGATAAAAGCAATAAACACACGATTAAAATAATAAAAACAGGATAAAAGCAATAAACACACGATTAAAATAATAAAAACAGGACAAAAGCAATAAACACAAGATTAAAATAATAAAAACAGGATAAAAGCAATAAACACACGATTAAAATAATAAATACAGGATAAAAGCAATAAGTGCTCAATAAGTACAAATATAAAAGCAATAAGTACACGATATATATGGAGTTTCCAAATTCTCTCATATAACATCCCTTTTACATCAGCTACATTGGCTCCGATTCCCTGAAACAGTTGAATTTAAATTGTGCTGGTTGATGTTCAAGGCGACACACAACATGGCGCTTCTGTATCATCAAGAACTTTGTATCCCAGACAATTTGAATGGTAGACGTTAAACTCTCAGGTCAGCCTCTACTTCAGCTGCAGAAAGGGCTGTAGAATCGACCAACCGTTGCCAGAAGTCTAAATTTAGTGAGCGGGCATTTGCGGTGGCAGGCCCAAAAGCGTGGAATTCTTTGCCTTCCGTTATAAGGAACAGTGCATCAGAGCTTTATTTAAGAAGAAACTAAAAACGCACCTTTTCAAAAAATCAATTCCATAAGTGAAAATAACGATTTTTAATTAAAAAAAACACAAAGATAGAAAAACACACAAATTGTAGAACTATAAACAGTTGATGTGTAAAGCGTCCTTGAGGCGAAAGTTTTTACGAAAATGGCGCTATACAAATTATCCATTATTATTATTATTATAAATACTGCTTGTATTTATTGCTACCATTTGTTTAAATCTTTAAAGATTGTTATTTATTTTGTTGCATAGCTTTCATCTTGAAAATTATATATTTTGAAAATGATATACTCGCATAGCTTTCATCTTGAAAATGATATATTTTGAAAATGATATATTCGCATAGCTTTCATCTTGAAAATGATATATTCTTCAACAAACGGACTCGATACGTTTGAAACTAGCCGCACGAGTGATGTGTTAATATTTGCACACCTTTATTGGGCGGGTATTTATTTGAGCGTACCGACAGGTACCGCCGTGTAAGCGCATCGGTCGCCGCCGAAAAAACATCTCGTATCGATTTGGAATGTCGTCCCCGAAATGTGAAATTTCTTCGGACCGTCTCTTACGAAACATCACGGCTCCAGGCCCGCTCTAGAGTGGGGACGCTCTGGACATAGGGGGGGAGCTACTTTCATCGGCACCGACACTGAAAGAAAGGTTGTACCTCAGTCAGCTGCGAGCCTTCGACCATATTGAAAGCGAAATTGTCGAAGAGTGAAAGTGAACCGAAGACATTGGCCTATCGCCGCGACAGTGATAAGATCAACAAGTTCAGAAAGTATAAGCATCAGAGCGAGTAGATTTTAAAGTATTAATGAATAGAAGAACTGAAACATAAAATTAAGATTGTTTACGAAATAGAGAAGCGAAAAAAATAAATATAACAACAATATACTTTAAAAATACATAAAAACACAACTGATATAGTCGTTTATTCAACAGTGAGAGGTCCTGAATACATCTATTGGTATTAAAACTCAAAATTTCAGGAGAAATATAGTATTCAAGTACTTACAAAACGTCAAATGTTATAAATGATATCAGTGAAGTTGAAGGAACACAACCTATCGAAGAACTTACAAAGGTACTGATGCATCAGTTATACTTAGGATACGGTTGTCAAAAGACAAAGAAGAAATAAGAAGAGGTCTTGCAGCAAATCAAAGAAGAAAGTGGAACGAAGTGATTTTTTTTTGACATTTTGTATGTGATTGTACAAGGCGAAAAGTGAAATTTGCAGTGTTAAGGGATATTTACACGATGCTGTACTGGACATCGCTGTTGGTTTCAATAGCTATTTTACCTTACTGTATTTCTTTGGTGAGTTTTGAAATATTCTTTCACTACTTGAATCATGATTGAATATATACTGTACTGGACATCGCTGTTGGTTTCAATAGCTATTTTACCTTACTGTATTTCTTTGGTGAGTTTTGAAATATTCTTTCACTACTTGAATCATGATTGAATATATACTGTACTGGACATCGCTGTTGGTTTCGATAGCTATTTTACCTTACTGTATTTCTTTGGTGAGTTTTGAAATATTCTTTCACTACTTGAATCATGATTGAATATATACTGTACTGGACATCGCTGTTGGTTTCAATAGCTATTTTACCTTACTGTATTTCTTTGGTGAGTTTTGAAATATTCTTTCACTACTTGAATCATGATTGAATATATACTGTACTGGACATCGCTGTTGGTTTCGATAGCTATTTTACCTTACTGTATTTCTTTGGTGAGTTTTGAAATATTCTTTCACTACTTGAATCATGATTGAATATATACTGTACTGGACATCGCTGTTGGTTTCAATAGCTATTTTACCTTACTGTATTTCTTTGGTGAGTTTTGAAATATTCTTTCACTACTTGAATCACGATTGAATATATACATAAACTTGACACTTGACACATGAATATGATAAATTAAATTATTTCTACAATATTAGATAAATTACTTTGTGGCCTCATTTTATATAAATAATTAGACAAAATAATTTGCTTAAACCACTATTTATTGATTTTTCAACATATTAGAATTAGATGCCTCAACTATTCAGAATTATCCAATCACCTTTTGGAAACAAACCATTCTTTTGATATTAACAAGGGTTTAAAACGTATACATACAAATTTACAGTTAGATAAATTTGAAATTTTAGAAATAAGAAAAAGTATTAATAGCAAGTTAAATATTATAATTAACCAAATATTCTTTGTAAATAGTCACCACATAAATTTATTTTCATATTAGTTCTTACTTATTCACCACTTTATAGCTTTGTTTTTATCTATGTTTGTATTTTTAATTTTAATGTACATTGTTTCCTGAAGAAGATACCATAGGTATCGAAACATGTTAAATTATCAATAAATAGTGGTTTATACAAAGCATTTTGTCTAATTATTTATAAAAAAAATTTTTGGTCGATTGTATTTGAAGTGGGGAGTCCGTGTCACGGTTGATGAGAATATTCTGAGAAGTTTTCACGGAAGCGTAAAAACGTTCGGACAGGTGTGAAGGTGTTATGCTTGACTTCCAGGATACAAGGTCCCAGCTCGGGGCTGCGTCATTGAATATAGCCCATTATGGTTTTATAGATGAACATATTTAATCATTGAAAATAATTTATTGTGAAGAGTGTAATAATTTTTATTTGATCCGATGATCTGATTGATGGACCTTGGCGGAGTTGAAAATACTAATAGTTAGGGTCGTATTTAAAATGTTAGTAGAGACAGGAATACCATAGTGGAAGGAACTCTCCAGTTTCGATCTGATTCAAGGCCACTGTAATACTTATTTTTTTACCTATTGGTAAGGAAAGGGAAAGCTGTTAATTTTATATATTAAAAAGATCGTATATATCTTTAAATGTTAATGGTTAAAAAATGTCGTATCATACAGTGTTTACGCGCTTTATACTTCGATAGGTAGGCCTGATATAAAATTTTGAATATGTGTGTTCTATTTGTGTAGATTTAAAAACATAAAACAAAAGCGAAGCTGCTTCTAGGAAAAAAGTTATTGTGATTCGGACGGACTTTTTACGGCGGCAATAATAAAACTTTTAATATATATAATTTCGGGTTATCGGAAGTGTGGAGGTTTTCGGTGGCTGACCAGCATATTTGCGGACCATCAGGCTACAAGGATAGCGACGTCGGCCTCAACCAGCGCAGGTTCACAAAGGCTTGTGTAATTTGAATTTACACAGATTGAATAACTGTATTCATCATTACCAATAGAAAACCCAGAACTAGCTATCGAAGTATTTACGGAAACATATAGAAATATTTAAAAAATTAAGAAGAATCTTAACAGGTCTCTTTGTTTCTCTAAAAATAAGTCTTCCTCTATCTTTGAGATATATCTCAGTAACTAAGTATTAAGTCGGTATGTGTACCTACATACAGGGTGGCTCAGAAAAAGTGAGAACACCCGTAACACATGAGTTATTTCAAAATATAATGTAATTAATTACAATTTTTAATGTAATTTTTTTTGCACAATATTTAGTTAATCAGAAATCATCAAAAAATCCCATATTGCATCATCTAGTGGATTTAAATCTGGGCTATTCGGTAGCCACATGCCTGGCTCGATGAAATCAACATTCTCACGACGAAGAAAATTGATTGTATTTCTGGCTGTGTGAGATGGAGCTCCGTCCTGCTGTAATGTCTAGCTCTAATATACTCCAGGGTTTATTTTGAAACTCTGATTATTTTCGTAGCACCCCAACGTTTTTCAATTCGCAAATTGTTCAGAGTCCGGTCTTCTGAGGTGATTTTTGTCCTTCTGGGCAACAATTTGAAAAAACCAAATATAAACAATGGGAAAATGAATAATCAAATATGGTGACCGGAAATTGTAGAAATAAAACGTAATATAGGTAAGTAAGTGAATTAGTAAACTATTTAAACTATTTTTGATATAGTTAAACTAATTTGATCTAGTGGTCAGAGGTTCGCGCCTCGTTCCAGGACACCAGCAAGTTAGTCCTATTTTCACACCAAAAGCATTTAGCTTAGTTTGAAAATAGTAAGAATATTGATGTGAAATGTATTCCGTATACGCATCTCTATTTTTTTAATTAAAAAAAATAATATATATATACAATATTTTGATGCAAATATATCACATTTTACGAAATGTTCTCACTTTTTTTGTGCCATCCTGTATATAATAATACAAATATTATTTCGGTTGGGCCCGCATTCCTCGTGTTGCGTATTACTTGCCTACACAAAAAAAAAATAGGCATAGATATTCTCTTTTAGGTATGGCTCATTTCTGAAATCATTAAAAAGAAAGAGTTGCCGTACTCGCCCACGAACGTACACACGCGAGATATTTAAGTTTATTTAAATGCATAAAAGAGTCGAAAGTTATCTTCAATTAAAATTATAAATGGCAATATGTAATCGCGCAAAATATATTTTTACTTTCCTCAATGCTCTTGACTTAAGATCGTGATCTACACGATCTCTTGCATGATCTTAGGGTTGTCACCAGAGAAGTGCCTGTTGCCTTATCTACTTGGTCCGTCCTCATACTCTTCGTCCTTTGACGTGGCCAACTACAACAAGCTTCTACAAGCTATCTTCCTTTCTCGCAAGATGCCCAAAAAATTGATGGATTCGTCTCGTTGAGACTAATTAAAATTTAGAATGTGTTCTCTTTGCTCACTAATTAGATGCAGCCCATTTAGTAAACTTGTGATTGGTCTTCTTTGCTAAACTAAATAGACTCAACCGGTGACGTTCCTAGGTAAAGTGCCGCCCGTAAGCTAATTTTAGAATGCCGCCCCCCCTACTATTTGAACGAACCTAACCTATCCCTATCAATGTTATATGACCGGGTGCATTACCTTCCTTCGTCAAATTTTTACAGCGTAGTTTTATGGACATTCTCGCCCTTTGATATTTTCTCATATCTTTTGTCGGATTGTTTTCGTACAATTCCGAAAAATGGACCCTTAAGTGCCCTATCATTTTATTTTTTGTGATTGATCGTGCGCCGTGCTGCCATATTTTATTAAGTTGATTTCGGCACAATTAAAATGTCTTAATTAATTAACTTAACCTTTCGGTGGTGTAAACTCAGTGTACATGTAGACCTAGTTAGTTAAACTACAGTTGACATGTTTATAAGTGAATACATATATATGTCAATTATTGTGTAAAAATAGTAAAAATGAGAAAAAAACATTGATCATCACGAACGACAGCATAAAGACGAATAAGACACGTCTAACTCGGCCAGCGCACGCTCTGCTATTAAAGTGACGATCGGCATTCGGCATACGCCGAACCGGAACCCCGGCCGAACATATTGACAAATTCACGTCAGGTTAATACTTATATACCCTAATTGTTTTATCCAATACATAAATGTATTACGGAGGAATACCTAAAATATTAACTCTGTATTTAATATATTTACAGAGATATTCACATAGATAGAGGCAATTGTCAACTCAGTTTATATCATCGAAGAGGAAAAGTAACTCCACATTCTTAAGCCTTGATATACCACTCTTACATGTATCTGGTCACTTTCATAGATCTACTTATGCGCGTTGCTTTATTGTAGAAGGTTTTACCAGGGCCGACTGGTTATGTTTCCTTCAATATTCACTCTTCTGTCTCGATATTTTTGCCTATTTTCCAGCTTCTGTTACGACTGTTTTCTCAACGTCCTTTATTCTTGTTATCTTCAACGTTTGCCAAATATTATTTTATTTACCATTCTCTTCTCACTTTCAAAGGTAGATGAAATGAATTAGTCATCTGAGTGTGAAAAAGATCACATAAGATATCTAAACAGAAGACCAGGTAATTCCTAATAACAGAAACGGGTCTTAACGATCAACCCTGCACCCTTAAGCATGCTTAGAAGCTTAAAATAAACTAAAAGAGGCACAGGGGTACTTTATAAGGAGAAACAGGTACGATAATCAACTAATCCCTTATTAAGTTGACCTGCGGTACACCGCAGGTATTTAGTATCCACTTTGGAAAGTAAATTAATACCTGTTTGAGTGCACTTTCACTTAATTATGCCTGATCGTCTCAGGTATCTTGCTTATATCATTCACGAAGCGTTACTAGAATTTTAATATTCACGAGTTATGCAACCAAAGTACGCATTATGTGTCATGGCTAGGTTATGCGGAGTTGATTTCTTTTTCCCAGCTGTCAAAGTCGTAAAGTTTATTAGGAGAACACATTCTTATTGTGAAGTTGTAATTATTCAGAACAGACGGTCTGTGATATTTTATATATTAATTCAATGTATAATTTAGAAACATATACATATAAAATCAATTTTATCAAAAAATATCGTTGTTGCGCCACCGGGATTCGAACCTGGATCTCTTTTCAAACCGGAGAAGGTGCATTATCCAACTATGCTACATCGACAATATTTTTAGTGACAAATTTTCGAACCAATATGTTACCTTTTTGATATTAATACCTTTAATAAGGTAGATGGCTCTTCCAAATAATGGAACGGTTAAATTCGGATTCGGAAGGACTGCTCGCCTTATCTTGTATATGAAGCCTCCCTAATCTCCGCAGTCGCCGCCGAGATTACACAAATGGCACGCGGATGAGCCGATCTCCGATCCCAATTGAATACAGCGATGTCACAAGTTCACCCACGGAACAAATAAAATACCACATATCTAAATCCCATGGAGAGATCAGAATTTCTTTGGTGTTGGGTTCAATAAACTATTCAGATTTATTTGGAGCGATGTTCATTTATTAGAGACTAACATGTGATAATGGTTTCCGTATTCCGTTGCTGGACAAGCATAACATATTGGACCTGCTATGACTATCGGATACATAGTACATTTTTGGAAGTTTATTTTACATAGTGTGTAATATATCTAGACTATAGACGCTATCAAAAGCGTCAATTTCTTTATTCACGTATTCAAAAAAAGGATCCAAAAGTAAAAAATAAAAAAATATCTCTTTTGGTTTGAATCAATAATAAGATGCAAAACGAGATAAAAAATTGAGGTAATGTGCGAATTTCACCACTTTCTGTTTTTAATGAGTGGCGGATCGAAGATTTTGGTGGTAAATATCATTAAATCCCGTGAAACAAAATGAGGGCAAGCAAGCAGCGCTGAAGTAAAAATTCAAGCACACTCTCAGAACCGAACTGACGCTCAAACGCGTCATTACCGCTGTACAGTTTCGATTCAACAGGGAACTGGAAATGGGACGTTTGTGTGAAAAATTTACCGTGAATGTTGTATGGCAGCTATGGTTAGTTTAACCATGGAACGCCATTACACACAGAACAAAGACTGTATTTAAGTGTTATCGCAGGTAATTTTTTCAATTTTTATATGATTTAAAATGATTATAGAGATGCGCGAAGGTAAAAATTGTAAGATTCTAAAATATTCACCATGTCCTTATATAGACAGATCGACGGTTTACATGCTATTTACTCTTGAGGCGGACGTGACATAAATATGTCGTTATGCAGTACCAAAAAACTAATAACGTGGGAATTCGGTCCTGATTACATAGCACTGCAGTCGTTAAAATGTGTCACATGGTGTAGTAATTCGTTTGTAGGTACAGCGTGAATATTATGATTCAGGCCGATGTTTTTTTTAAATAACTAAGAAATAAAACACAGTTTTATTATTTGGTTTTTATTTATCAATTATGTAATTTATTACAATTATGTATAAAATATGACATTGGCCAAATGGTTGCGTCTGATAGCGGCACAGATGCGTGCTCTTTTAATCATATTTTTTATAACATTCTTGCACACTTACTGTGTGTTACTTCAGAAATTTTATTTCAAATATTGTCCTGTAGCTTCAGAATTGTTGTGATATTTGCGAAGACGTTTTATATTAAGTACCTTTACAGAAAATAGTCGGAAGCCGTCAAATCAGGGGATCGAGGAGGCCAGTTGACATCACGACTTTCTGACATTATGTGACCGGGAAAAATTTCTCGCAAAATTTCAAGCGTGACTCGGGTTGTGTGTGAAATGGCACCATCCTGTTGAAACCATATGTGTTGCAGGCCCAATTGATTCAATTCGATCACCAAGATCCAATATGTGACGATAGCGATCACCATGAATAGTTACAGTATTGCCATTATTATTTCGTTAGATTTTTCATAATAAATTGTAATAAACTACTCTCTATGATTGTTAAATATTATATGCGAATATTATATGCCAAACCAAAATGGCGGTCAAACAAAATCAGCCTGGAACATAATATTCAATTCGCAAAAAATATAATTCAAAAGAAGATCTTCTGCGAATCAGCTTGAGTAGGCCTGCAGCTACTCTGATCTGATGGATGCCAGGCAGTTGATAGATTGTCTGCCTCATACGAATAAATATTCACTACGTTTCAATAATAATAGTGTCCATTATTATCCCGATAAGCCTAACGATACGCCCAAACTTTCTTGTGATTGTTCGGAGAAGATAGCGGATTTGATTTCATGGTTTGCGCTTCAGAAAATTGCGTCCGTCTTCAATTTTGAACACGTGCGCAAATGCTTTGGTTAGTTGAAACCTTCTGAGCACTGAATGATTTTATTTTGCTTCAGCATTGTTACTTTTTTGTTAGATTCGAGGGTTCGGATTTTGTACATCCCCAGGGGCGTGCAGTGCGTACAAGCAAAAAAACTGTGCATTACTAAAAAATCTGGGTAGCAAATATACATAAAATAATCCAAAAATATGTCATAATTACGCTAGCGCCCACCGGTGTGACCAGTCTAGATGCTACCGCGCGACGCCACTGGAGCGTTCTAGAACCTCTACTAGGTTATTTTTTATTCATTGCTACTACAATCGCAAGCAACTCTTTTAATGTATCGTTCTATTCAAGCCATACAATTACTACCCACCGTATTGAAAATTCTACTCGGCAGAATCAAAATTCAAATATAACGTATAACGACAGAATGACATTTGAAAGGTTTTGAATTTGGCTTGGAGGTAATCGAAGGATCTACTTCACTATTTACTAATTCATAAATTTGACTACCTTACTAAACGTGTTGTTTTCATATAATGTTCTTTACGTTCGAGGATAATGCATTTTTATTATTTTTGCATTTTGCTTAAAAAGTTAGTTAAACGAAAGTTTATAAAACTACGTACAATGTAGTATATAGTATTGTATAATATCATGATAACAGCATAACCTAAGTCTATACCTACTGCGCACAGATTCATCGTTTCGCGTCTTACCGCACGTTTCTCGTATCTACGTCAAAAGTCAAATGACACTGTCGTTCATCAGTTAGGTGATTTTGAATCTCCCAGTAGCAGTTAAAACGGAATAAATGCTTGCAATTTAAGGTCTTAAATTAACGTTTAAAAGCTTAGGTCTAATTTTGTAGAATAGCTAGTTGTGAACAGATCAATGGTTTTTCAGCTATTTTAGGTTCGTCACCCGGCTATCTACGTCTTCGAGTTCGGTTTGGCTACGAATTCACTCACCGTCCCCAGGGTCTAAAGAAGGAGGAACAAATTAGGCTAATATTGAGACTATGGTGTTTCCTCAAACTTTTACTAAAAACATATTTTGTAGAACTGAGTCCCCGGATTTCAAAATTGAAATAAAAATATCCGGTCACAAATATTTCAAATTTACACCGTACATATTTGATATGATGAATTCACTCAAATTACAGACAAGTCAGAAAGTTATTTTTTATGTTAGGTTAGGTTAGTTAGTTTAATAATACAATCCGATAATGGCGTGTTTTTTGGATTTTTTCTTTGGTTATGGTATAGTTTTGGTTTCTTTACTTCCGTACATAACACTATTATATTAGATTGTCCATCGGAAATTAGCTAATTGTCTTTTAATAATGGTATCATAAATTGTATTGACCAAAATTAATATTAATGTGATAACACTAAGGTGAAGTATTATAATTTTTCGACTAAAGGGTCATTTTTTGGTTATTTTGAACTAGAAAACTGTACTTTATAAGAAACCACGCCTTGGTCACGTGTCAAATGTCAGAAATTTCATTTTTGAAATCAGGGGACTCAATTCTACCGGAAAATATATTTTTTGTAACATTCCGAAAGAACACCACTTTTTCATTATATTTCACGAATTATTATGAGCTAATAGCCGACATATCATTAAACTCTTAAATTCCCTTGCAGAGAGTATTGAGCGCCACAATATTTTGTGCTGACATAGAACTCTCGCTCCATCTGCTGTATTTGTGGTGCCGTCAATCTACCGTACCATTCTCTCCTTATTCATTCATTCTACATGACCAAACCGCCTTTTCTTTATCCTAATCACTCCTCATTTATTACTTAATATAACTGCGTTACGTTACATCCTCCACTGTTAGTGTATTTTCTTTAGAAATCTGCTAGATGGCAGTACAGACTATCAAAAAAAGAATACTATGATTCATTTACAATTTTTGCTCATTGTGTAATAGATGTCACCGATTAGATATCGTATTCACTTAACCTTTCCCTTACGATGCTAAAATAAAAACGCGAGTTCCGGTGCTGTAAACTCAATGCACATGTAGACTTTGAAATTTTTTATTCTATTTTTTTTTTTATTTATTTTATTATATTTTATTTATTTATTTTATTAAATTGAATATTTTTTTTACTTATGTAAATCATTAAAATAATCGTTGACACATATAAAGGGTATTTTTTAGAGGTTTGTTTTTCGAATTGGCAACACTTTTTCCAACGATAGCCAATTTAACAACTGACAGCTGATTTGTGCTCAGTTTGGTTTGCCACTTCACCGTGATTAGACTTATGTCAGGACAATGCTTGCTAATTGTGCAAATTTATTTCGAAAATCGTGGTTTAGTTCGTACCGTGCACTACGTCTATTTTGTGATCGAAATAATCGTCCATCCGAGCAAGTAATTCGAATAACCCCATATCCATATCGTTTTAACACCATGCATACTTTAATTGATAATACGCATCCGCAGAGATGTCGTACAGTGCGCATCGATGATGAAGCTTTTGTTTCTTCAAAAATGATGCCGGCCTGAACATTCCAGTCAATGGAAAGCGCCATAGAACTATGATCACTGGCTTTCTCGTTCCCCAATTGAATGGCATTGTGGCATGTAGAAGTGCTGTGGTTTCAACAAGACGGCGCAACATGCCGCACAGCGCGCGTCACAATCAATTTATTGAAGTAAACATTCGATGAGCGCATAATTTCGCATAATGGACCTGTGAATTGTGATTTAAGACTGTGGGGATATGTAAATTGCTAGTCTACGCCGATAAACCAGAGACGATAGACGACTTGGAAGCCAACATTCGTCGCGTTATTGCCTATATACGGACCCAGGTGCTCCAAAAAGTGGTTGAAAATTGGACTTCCAGATTGAGCTTTATTCGAGCCAGCCGCGGCATCCATATGCGTGAAATCATACTTAAACACTAAAGGCATAAAAATATATTTTTCAATTTGATGTGTTTTATTTTATTTTAATGTTTTATACAACTAAAAAAAACATCCTTTATAAGGGAATATATACATCAGTTATTGTTTAAAAGTGTTAAAAATGAGAAAAAAACATTGATCATAACGAACGACAGCATAAAGACGCATAAGATACGTCTAACTCGGCCAGCGCACGATCTGCCACTACAGTAATGTTCGGCATCCGGCACCACTCCGCACGTATACATTGACAAAAATTCACGCCAGGTTCTTCAAGAAAACATTTTTTATTGTTGCGTATTTAGTAGTACTGCATTTTGTGTATTTACAGAGACATGGGAGAGGAAAGGTTAAGATGCTACATTAATTTATTTTTACCAATATTTGCTTTTAATAACATTCTGACGATAATCGTATCAATTTAAGATAGCTCTCGGTGTACATATGTATACAGCATGTATCATTTTACTAATATTCCGTTTACACTACAACCAATCCCATCTCATCAGCATTCAGACTACTTTACTACGACTACTTACTGCCGGATATGAGATGAACTGCTCGCCGCCGGTACGTAGAGGAAAGCGGAGATCACCACTGGTCCATTTACCAGTTTGACTTTTACCATATACCACGACCAAAGGTAATAAACATCGACAAAAATAAAGGAAGCCAAAAAATACTTTCCAACAACTGGCAAATCGATCTTATCACGTGGTTCCGCTTTCGTCTCGTTGGTAAAATGTAATACGGCAGCGGGAGAAAGTCTCCAACTGTTGAGCTGAACGGGCGCTCGACCGCTGGCCGAGAAATTATATTATCATTATATCAATCGAACACGCGAACACTGTGTTATAATTCTCAATGCAATACATTGTTATTGCATACGAGAGTGCATGTTATATTATGATTCAACCAATACCTTGTTGAAATTTGATGAACAAAAAGTCGTTAAAAAATTATGGCATTGTTAGCGCACGACGTTTTGCGATTTTAGCAATAAGTTGGCTGTTTTAGAAATGTACCATTCAATCTTGCCCTTGTCATGTATCGGGTTGTCTAAAAAGTCCTTATGGATTTGTTCACAGAGCAGTAAATGAACAGACATGAAATAAAGTGTTCGGTGCATTAGTTGCGGAAACATAAATATTTATGCAACAGTAAAAGTGTTTACTCTTACAAGACGTATTTTTTATATTAATGCTGTTAGCGTTTAAATTTTCGTTCCAATCGCGTCATATATTTGAAAAAAATTGCTGAGCTATTTGATTGCGTAAGTGGTACGAAAGTGAACACGCGAGTGACACAAAAATGAAAATATTGAAACAAGGAATATCCGTTACTTCATGTGTATATATTTGGTAGTCTGTGATTTTGTTCAATTATTTATTATTAAATCATATTTTTAAAGAAAAATCAAAACTAATTTGTAAATGTCAATTTCTGAGGTCAAGGATTAAAATAAGATAAAAATTACTTATCGGGTAATAAATTACTTGGGTATTATAGGACTTACTACCTGTCATCGGCTGGTTTAAGCGATCACTTTACACAACGTAACGTTCACCTATTTACCCAAGCTAACACATCTATCCAATTTTTGGAAGTTGTATATATGATATCATGATGGAACATTTCACTAACTACACTTTATATACCTTTTATTATTACCTTTTATAATGATTACCTGTTATGATTATCACTTCTATTATTACACATTATTACTTACAACTAATGTAAGGATTGATTAAGAAACGTGCCGACAAGCCAATAAGATAACAATAAGAAATTTTTTTTTATTAAAAATTAAATACCTGATTCAGTAAGTAATTATAGCAGACTCCTAATTATCAAACAATAATATAATAAATTAACATATATTGTATTATAAATACTAAATTAATATATTAATTATAAATATATACATATAAAATCAATTTTGTCGAAAAATATTGTTTTTGCGTCATCGGGATTCGAACCTGGATCTCTATTTCCAATCCGGGGAAGTACACTACTAATTGTGTTATAACGCCAGTATTTTTCTTGACAAATTTTCGAACCTATATGTTGATTAAATCTGATTGAACCGAATTGGAAATAGAGATCCAGGTTCGAATCCCGGTGAGGCAAAAACAATATTTTTCGACAAAATTGATTTTATATGTGTTTATTTATAATTAATACATTAATTTAGTATTTAAAATATCACAGACCGTCTGTTCTGAATAATTACAACTTCACAATGTGTTTTCCTTAATAACATAACATAACAAAGAATGTTCATAATGATACTATATTGATATTGAATAAACTAGTGATGAGAAAATCGCGATTGTGATTATTGTTATATAATGAGTATAACGATGTTCTTTAACTGTGATTTAACGATTGTAGGTTGAATTTCTAACGTACAGTGATCGAATTACAATCGAATACCAATCACATAGTGACAGCTACAATCAAGGTTTGCCTCATAACTAGAAGAAACCCGAAATCAACATCATCCCTGGATCTACAGTCCGGTATCCTTAAGAATATACCTTCACCGATTTCTTCGTCTTCTTTCATGTTTATTATTGCCATGTAGCCTTGGCACTGAAGCCTCATACAGATATAGCCTCATATCTAAAAGAGTTGGAAGAGTTAAGGAATAAACAAGTTGTTTGAATTTATTGTTAAAAGAAAATAAATAATTTTAGAACATAACGACTTGTCATGATCTCGTTTCATTATCAGGTTTCTAAAGGTTAAATGATTTTGGTCGTCTTTTATTATAAACAAGTTTTTATTTAATTATAATAATTTCAAGAATATATGTAAATGATTAAAAATAAAATTAAATGTCTTCTACTACCTGCTGTGGATTTGATGGTAATAATTCAAGTAGCTATAAATGTGCACAATATGTATATTTTTCATAAATATTTTCTAAATCTGGCTCCGAGAAACTTTAAATGAATTAATTTTAAATTTTTGGCACTGGACTCGTCAGCGAGGATAATGGGATTAAAGGTAAACGAGGCCAAGATCTTGATTGCCAAGGCACAGAGTCAAGTACCAAGACCGCCAGTCGGCGGAATAAGCAGTGAAGTGAAGAACCACATCTCAATTTTATGTCTACAGTTATGAGTTTCGAAGCCATTCCCAAGCGACGAAGGCTATTCTATGGGAAGAGTGGCGAGCAACAGATGAACGAGAAAGGCTGAAGATGCCTATGTAGGCTGATACTGACGATGATGATGATGAAGAAAATAAGGATATTAATATTTTGTCAATTGAGTTAAAACACTGTTTCATTTCACTATATTTTTTATTGTGTTAAACGTTAGAACATTTTCAGGAACATCTTCCCATTATCAATATTATAATTCAACTAAAATTAAAAACACTTTCAGATAATAATATTTATATGGTGTGTTTAGAGTTAACGGAGGTGGGGGTAGGGGTGAAGTTAAAATAGATAAGAATGGGGATGTAATCCACCAACCCACCTCCACCACAACCTCCGTTAACTCCAAACACTCATATATTACTGTCTAAAAGTGTTTTTTATTTTAGTTGAATTATAATATTGATAATGGGAAGATGTTCCCGAAAACGTTTAACACAATAAAATATAGTGGAATAAAACAGTGTTTTAACTTAATTTACAAAATAATCATGGATTTCCACAATGTTTCACCAAAAACCTTAGAAAAGGATATTATTGCTTTTTTGGCCTTATTCGCCAATTCAAGTATTGTCTGTTCTCAAAAATAAAATTCCTTTATAATAATGATCCATGTTCACGGAGCGAGACATGATAATAAGTCTCAGAGAATTAAGATAAATGTCAGTACCGTGTGCACCTATTTTGATTTGACGCCAAGACTCGACACATACGCACAAACATCACCCACCATAGATACCGACAACCATTTATTTTGTAAAGTAAGACAAAACATGAGGCAATTATTTACATACATTTATTACGTTTCAACTGGTGTTGAGTAGCTTCACATTCACCCAACTGATGAACGAAACATCAATGCACTAACATTAGAGATGGCAAATCTCCGATACTCGGTGTATACACGATAGACTACGAAAGCTGTGAGCTGTTTGAAGGAATCTCACGGGAGCATAATCCGTTTGTTTGTCGAGTCGAAAATCTTATAAAAACCTCATTCTTGGATGCAGGCCAACCTTAACATACTTTGTTGAGATGTAGGTATGCGTAACTCCGCGAAATGTATGTAAGAACGGAGTTTGTACGCTTTATATGTCGGTAAGGTCACGCCTCCGTTTAAATGCCTTCGCATTACGTTATGTCATACGTAGTTGCATGTGTTGTTTTAGCTATTCGGTAACCTCGTTCTACCGTGTCCTGGATTACCACATAAGGACATTTATTTTTAACACTAATATAAGCATTTATATAATATTTAGATAGTGGTAAAATACTTTTACTAAACACGATCAAAACGTCGCATCAAAGAGGGTGAATATGGCCGTTTTGGTTGGCCGCTATTTTGGTTCGGCAGACATTTGTCAGTTCGCATTTGGTAGTCGTAGAGAGTTAGTTGTTGATTACAATTTATTATGGAGCACCACATGCACGAAGATCATCGTTCCTAGGGATCCGATGACCTATTAAGGAATGAAAGGAATCTCGGACATTTCCAGTATTTATTAGAGTGTGGGTCTCTCGCTGGGGGTTGCTGGGATGGGCGATGCTTGGAAAAGCAGTGGCTAGAGAGACCTGTACAGAGTGAATTTATGCCGGACTGTGACCGTGACGTTGAGTTCTGTGACGTCTACCCTCGCCTTTTGGGGGTGTGCGATTTCTATAGCTTCTTTCTGGCTGCCTTTTGAATTAAATGTGATTAGTCTCATATTGTACAGGTATGGTTCTGGTACGACGATTCCGGAGCCAACCTGTGATGGTATAATGATGAAATGACTGTAATAAAATAAATAAAAATATTTGTAATTATGACGAATCGAAACGAGGGTAAACAACTCTCAAAATGATTCGGGATAGGGTGTAAATAAATATTTAAAAAAAATATGGAGCATTTAACGCCTCTATAAGGTGTCGAAGTCATTAAAACAAACACAAACCCGACTTTTGTAAAAAATCATCATGAGCCCGAAGCTCATTTCGACTTGGAGGGTTTTGTTAATAAATAATAGACACATACAAAAAAAATTCAATTATCCAAATTTTTAAAATCCAAAATAAATTTAATATTAGAAACCAATTCCGATCTACAAGATTTAGAGACCAAATTAATATTCCAGAGCTAAAATATACCGCAACCCAAAATCACTATATTTATCAAGGCAACACATTTTTTTAACAATCTCCCCTTAAATTAGATTTTAATTAGAAAAATTACAGACTACTATAAATTTATATCTGAAGTCAAAAAATATGCACACAGACTAATTTAAACATAAATTATACACTCTCGTATATACTCCTCTGTCTTACTCTCCCAGAGAAGAAATAAATGTTAAGAAATATACTGATTATTTTTAAAATGTATTATATCTTCTAATATTAAATAAATTTTAAAAAAAAGCCATTACTGGGGGACTGAAAATTCTCGATTGATTCGATTGACCAACGACATTTACACCCACGCAGAGTTACTGAATGGTGCAACTGGTGAAAAGAATGTGTTCTCCTTAATGAATTAAGTTAAGTTATGCTTAACTTAATAAATTAAGTTAAGTATAAGTTGCTATTCCCCCTAAAAAGAAATCAGCCAATCACAAAGCTTATTGATAATCACATGATCTTAAATCTAGTATGGCTCCCAGAAAGACAAACACGGAATAAATTACAGAATTGTAAAAACAAATATTTTGTACATTTGCTTACAAAATATACATTTTTATCCATAAATCAAAAACATACAAAGTCGTTTTAGGGGGTTTTGGAATTAGGCGCTACATAAATTTTTACTCTATCTATATGTTTTTGCTATATCTTTCTAATTAATACATTTAATTAGTATTTAAAATATCACAGACCGTCTGTTTTGAATAATTACAACTTCACAGTAAGAATGTGTTCTCCTTCATAAAATAATAACATTTAAAATAAAGATAATTGCTCTATTACACGTGGTCTGTTCTAAACCAATTACCTGTACAGTTTTTATAAGTTGTATATTATTAAGATACAATCAGAAGTTATAAAAAAAAATGTTTGCCTATAATATAGTTGGAGACGATATGTGTAGGTAGTTAGTTTAATACAAATGACAAATCAGTTTCATTTTACTTTCTATCCACATCGAGTAACATTAATTTAGTTTAAAATCGTTAATCACTTTAGATCGATTGGCAATTTATTAAATATACGCGGTGCACAAAACAAAAAAGTTCGTTGACCAAATTTGGTATCTATTTTTGCTCCTAGTTTCCTTTGAATCGGATCGTGGATGTGAAGTTAAGTTTTTTTTTTAAATAGTTTTAGGATTGATCTGGTAAACAGTTGTCTTTTGGTCTGGTCAGTCAATTGTCTGACTGGTTTTGTACTTTGTACCAAACATTTCAGAAGTCATCAAACATATCTCCTCTTGTTTCAAACTCTTATCTGACCGCAACCTTTATCTGGAATCCTTATGTATATATATACGCTAGTGAATTAAAAATATTCAAAAGGAGATATTTGTCGATGTAAAATGTAAATGATTTTTCTTTGTATTAAATAAAATAACAATAACTTTGTATGAAATCACGAAACCGGTTGACGTATAATAAATTTCGTTATTTCATATATATATATATAAAGATGGAGATAGAATATAAAGTTACATGTGAAAGAGAGAGACAGAATACATATATAGTTAAATAGAACATCAAGGGAGACAGAATTAAAAATTTGTAATTATTTACTTTTTTGTAGTACATATGAAAAATAAAGGTAATTGCTTTACTAGACGTAGTCTGTTGTAAAGCCATTACCTGTATAGTTTTCAAAGGTTGTAAATGTTAAGAGAATGTAAAATAAGAATAATAAGAAGTTATAAAAAGATATTGAAAAAAAACTTATGAAAATATTTATATACCAAAGTCGTTAACAAGAATGTGTGGGTAATTAGGTTAGCACAAAATGGTTAGCGCAAATGTTTCATTTTGCATCAAGCAACCACTTTGTTATTTTTGGTTTGAAGTCGTTAATCTCTTTAGACCCTTTAAGGTCTAGAAAAATTTATGTGAAAAAAGTATAATCAGAAGTTATAAAAAGATATTGAAAAAAAGTTATAAAAATATTACTGTCAGTAATATACAATAGTCGGTGACAAGAGTGTGTGGGTAGTTAGGTTAGCACAAATGACAAATTGGTTTCATTTTGCTTTCTACCCACATCAAGCGATGACTTTGTTATTTTTGGTTTGAAGTTATTAACACTTTGGACCCTTTAAGGTCTAGTGGCAATTTATTCAATATTCTCGGAGCACAAAATAAGAAAGTAGGTAGTTTGAGCGAATTTTGTTTTAAATTTTGGCATTGAGTAGTATCCTAAGACTTTGCTCTTGGTTTTTTTTGGATCGGATCGAGGAAGTAAAGTTATTTTTTTCTTAAAAAATAGTTTAAAGATTGCTCTGGTAAACAGTTGTCTTATATCCATATATCGATGTGAGGAACCTATCGCAAATTTTCATCAATTGTTAATCCGAAATAAATTATATGCGAAAGAGAGAGACAGAATACATATACAGATAAAAGGAACATTAATGGATGGGAAAATAGTGTTGACAGATATTAAATTGATTTTAAAGGAAAGATACCTAATACGGGGCTAATGGATAAATTAATTTGATTATTAAGAATTGGCGTACCACTATTTGTTGCCTTTTTTATTTCGAGGGCTTCTGAATTGTCCATTCGGAGGCCAAACCCGTTTTTATGGAGGATATTGATCCCTGTGGTATTATATATATATTTGTTTTACTTCTAAAAAATAAACAAACATGAATATTTTAATTGTTTTAACTTTATCACTAATTTTTCGCCTTCTTCGCTTGATTATACACCTAATTAATTTCCATAATGCGCTCGGTCTATTGAATAAATTAATGTTGAACGGTATTCGAAACTCCGGCATCAATTACTCAATGTTTCAATTGTTTTTTTTCTGTAAACGGAATCGCCACGGCCGATGTGAAGCCACTGTGACCGAGCGACTTTCTCTCCGCCGACCAGAACGAAATGGACGTGACTTTGAACTTGTCAGTGCGATTGCGTAAGCTCGCACATAGACACAACTACTATGCCGCGCATTCCGGGATTTATGCTCCGGGGCTTTCTCACTGGACACTTTGGGGGCTCCGCGTCTCTGAAACGTCAATATCTCGGATATGTAATGAGACGTCGGAGAAGTATGAAATCTTGCACCTCACAATGCAGGAAAAGATTGCTGGAAGTCGGGCTCCTGGAAGGAGGAGAACTTCACGGCTAAAGAACCTGAGGCGATGGTTTAGCCAGTCTACTGTAGAACTGCATCGGCAGCAGTAAACAAAGTGATTATAGCAGTATTTGAATATGTCCAAAAACACACAATTACTGGATTTTCACCCACAAAAGCACTGTTATTAAACAAATAATAGGTATCTCATGGAGACGAAGCTATTTTTTTATTATTAAGGAAAACACATTCTTATTGTGAAGTTGTAATTATTCAGAACAGACGGTCTGTGATATTTTAAATACTAAATTAATGTATTAATTATATTAATTATTATATTTGAAAAATGTAACACATAGGTTCGAAAATTTGTCAAGAAAAATACTGGCGTTATAGCACAAAGGTAGTGCACTTCCCCGGATTGGAAATAGAGATCCAGGTTCGTATCCCGGTGACGCAAAAACAATATTTTTCGACAAAATTGATTTTATATGTATATATTTATAATTAATACATTCATTTAGTATTTATTTTTTATTATATTTAATGGAAATATATGGAAGTTTGAGTAATTATAGGGCTTACGACCTAACTTCGATTGGCTTAAGTGATCACTTTACATAAATATAACGTTCACCAATCTCACCCATTTATTAATCTCCATATTTATCAAATTTTTTAAAGTTAAAGTTGTTAATGTATATTAATATGTGAAAACACTTCGAGTACCACTACACTATTGCCATCTATAGACTAAATTTGATAATTCATTTCCCTGAAACAGCATAGATATGTCACAACGAGAATCTAATTATTTTTAAAGCTATATTCTTTATCTGTAAAATGTTTTTAACACATTATACTAGAATACGTCTGAAAAATATTTTTTTAATCTATTTTTCTTATAGTTACCCATACTTCCATATATGACTATTCAATTTAATAAAAAATATGAGATATCTATTTATTTGTTTAAAGTGATTATACGTTGAACGGATAGGCCACAAGAAGAAGAAAATGTCTGACAAGTAATATGATGTTTTAGGTTAACTAACCACAGGGTAGGTGTGTAGGAAATGGAATGCTGTACTTTTCCATCCTGGTATGACACTTTTTAACAGGCCTGTTTAATATTATGCTTCACTTTTATCACGATATCACGAGGCGAGCGACTTGACTACTAGACCAACAAGCACGTCATTATAATGCGTGTGTAATATTATTTATTTTGATACACATGAAAGAACGTAATACCACGTGTTATGTACTATCGGACTACATGACACACTAATTTTAAGTAGATTTTGCTTAAAAAATGTTTTTGATTGTATTATATTTGTTTACACAAGGGGTGGGAAAACGGGATGCAGGAAGTAGTAGAAATTTGGTATAGGTATTGAAAAATAAGGGCTCAAGGACCAACCAGGAAGCACGACTTACCTGAATTTTCTTATTGTACTCACAGCTCTTCTGAACTTCAGGAAACTTCTTCGATGATTAGAACGAAGCACTGTGAACATAATAGCAATTTCGGGATGCACCGCGAGAAAATGGAAACACACAATAGCAACTGTAACCGTACAATCAGACCAGTGGAACGTTCACTTCTTGACAGTTAAAAAGTCATAGATAACACACAGAAAAAGTTGTGCTCTGAGTTAAGAGTAAAGAGTGAGGGACGACCGGCGATCAGGTCCTGTCATAAATACCGAACAATATTTAATAAAAAATTCTTAAGTGTTTTTTTTTGTTTCCATAGCAGTCGAACAGCATCGATGCACCAGGGGGCAACAGATCAGAGAGGTTCCTCTTCGACTCTCTCTTTGGACTTGAAGTACCCGGCTTCGAAGATGACGAGGATGATTCGGGCTCGAGACTCAAAAACTGCTCGTGTGGTGAGATTAAACAAAAATAACAAGCCGAACCTTAAACTATTTCAAATTCATTTAAAAAATTCATACTTAACCCTTAATGCCTAGCGGCGATATTTTATTTTTGACCCGTCAAAAAAATGTTGACTATTGAATATAAGTAAAAGCCTAGCTCTATGACTAATGCTTTCTAATGCATCTAAGTGGCAATTTTCTTTGGAAAAAACGTGGCTTTATTGACCATGAGGCAACCGAGAAAGAAATGAAGAAAATAAATATGTTTCAGATATCATTTTACAACTATATGTACAGTTGATCCATTCTCATTATTTTTCTTTCAATCGCTCATGACTGAGCACAATGATCATTTAGTCTGCTTCTACATCGTGAACCACTTGCCTTCACTCTTCAAGATCCTGCGCCTTGTTTAGTTCAACGTATAGTCCGACGAGATCTCGAGGTTATTCGACATCATTCTTATATTTAGATTCCTAGTTATCACGATTTTGTGCAGGATGAGAACCTTTCATTTGTTTCGCTGTCTTTGGTGTATACATCATACGAAGCCAACACTTAATCCAATACAAATGAAGCATTCTTTTCTTCTTACATTTCTTCTCAAGGTCCATGTTTTGACTTCATACAGAATAATGGAGAAAATCAAGGCAATCAGTTGAATTTTCACGTTCATTATTTTCATGGATAAGTACATTCAGAACACGTAAACACCTTGGCTTTCATTTCTTGAGACAATAGATCTTATATAGATAAGATCACTGACCTTTTCGTAGCCAACAAAAATATTCAGAATTATGATATTCTTGCAAGTGTACTTTTTAATACTCCATATTAATTATATATATATTATTAATATGGAATATTAATCAAATGTAATTAATTATCTTCACCTCAAAATTGAAATTCTTAACCAAATAGTAAAATAGAAAGGTTGACTAACTTTCCTGTAGAATAAACTATTGTCACGACTGTCTAACATTGTACTGAAGCACACAATTCAATTATTCATATTTACTTACTGCTTACGCTGTAAATAATAAATAATGTATACTTTTTGTAATAAATTACAATTTAATTTATCAATCAAAAATCAATGTAACAATGCAGATTATACACAAATGACAAGTAATATTAATAAATTGGCATTCTGCAGTGACTAGACTTGCATAATAAGTGAAATTGAACTTGGAGTTAGTTGACTTCTTGTGTTGCAATAAACACATTCACGTTTTCTCTTTCATATACATAATACTACATCTGATTATCTATTAGGAATCAGCTGATCAAGACATCAAGACAAGTAGACACTCTTCATAAAAGTCTGCAAACTTTTTCGATTCTCTTGCAAACAAAAGTTTCTGATGAGAAAAACAAAATCATGTGGGGAATTGGAAGTCAGAAGTTGAATGGATAAAATGTGGTAATTTCAAGGAGAAACTAAAATCGCTTGAATGAACTAGATTAGACTTCTCATCTTACTTTTTCCATGGAGTCAAGGATTGTTCGAATTACTGCTATTGCAACTGCCTTTCCCTAGTTCAAAAGACTAGAATATGATGTTCAGTTGATATTCTACCTCGTTGATATTCGCCTTATTCGTTCAACGTTATGTTGGCTATCATCACTTTGCCTACTGCGAACCAGAAAACCTGTGTAATCTGCAAATGCATTGCTCAAAGTTCGTCAGTTATTCCTTTCCTTCTTCAGGGTCCCCGACGATCAGCAATCTTTCATTTTGGGATATAGGATCTGATAATATCTTGATACTTCTCTAATAATGTCTTTATCCACGCAGCTGATTTTGGAGCGATTCTCTTTTACAGATTCACATCTCAAATGCTACAAGAAGCCATATAATTTCTTCGGCAAAAGTCTATATTTTCATTCACCTTGTTTCTCTCTGTCGGTTCGAAGGACCACATTATGATATATCGTAGTTATGCTATATTAGTTCAAAAAACATGGATTGCTTGAATTACCTCGATCTGATCAGATTCATCACATCTCTTCCTCAGTTTAGGTTTATCCCCTCGCATTTTCTTAGAATGGTAGTCAGAGGACCAGAATATTATGTAGATGCATGCAGTCAGTAAGCGTAGTTGCGACAGAATGAGTTACATCATTCCAGTAAATTATTTCAGTCTAATCGTAACCATGTTTTTCTTGACATTAAATGATTATAACAGACTGCTGTTTTACCGACACGCGCTGAATACGCTGAATAAGCATACTTACATTTATTAGAATTTGATCGTAGTTAGGTACGGCTAACAAAAAGTATGGTAAATATAATAAATGAATAATTAAAACATCAGTACGTAATTATAATGACATGTATGTACATAATATCTGCAAATATTTGAAGATTTTACATATAATTTTCGATAGCATTTAATGATAATGTACGTTACTAAAAGCTTTTTAACTATCAATAATATATTATTAATTGACCCAATTTCCAAAGAAAAAAAATATTATTTAAAACTATTTAATAAACTTTATATTACATACTTTAATTTTTAATAAATCTTGCTTGTATTATATGTATAATATTATTGTATTTTAAAATCTTTCAGAATAATGGAGTCACGAAAGTTTACAATTTGAACTTGGTTTGCGTATGAATTCGGTTCTGAATTATTGAATTCATATTAGTGTACTGTTATTCTAGATTTCTATGCCTTATATCTATCAAAACTGTGCTAGTCACAGATAGAGCATATCATGGAGTTCGGATCCTAGGGTAGTTGAAGCTAGGTGATGAATCAAAATGGCTGAAAATGCTAGTTCAAAGCGGTGTGCAATTTGGGAATATATAATACATTAGACTATCAGATAAGGCTTCGCGGCTATTGGTGACAGCTGTGCGGTTAGGGTCTCAATATACAATAATAGAACTTTCCCCAAAACAAACCACATATAAATAAAATCTCTTTGTAATTAATAACGATATAAACAATAGTAAACACAAAAATGCTATTTGGAATCGGATGAATAGTTTTCTTGCAAATTTGATTTTAACAAATTTAATGTCAAAAATCGTTGTTTTGACATTACGGAAAAAAGCTTTATTCTATGGTATATCATAGACAGTATAGATAAGAAAATATGATAGACGTTATGTATGTTTTTTTCTTACTCGTAATAAAAACAATGTACACTTCATTTCATATTGAATATATATTTACGTACTGTTATGTATATAAAAGAGAATACATTTAGGTGATCTTAACTTAGAGATATTAAAAACACGTTCGTTTTTGCCGTGCTCGCGTCTCACAGGCCTGGCCATTTAAGCAAGCACTTTACAGCCACAAATGACACTACTGAAACCGCCACATCCAGAAAGTCATAGATATATGGATACAAGGTTATAATAAAAAAAATGTGTTTAGTTAAGTCTCGCGCGTGTTTCAACTGCCTCTACTGAGCGAGACATGAATTTTGGGACAAGTAAGAGAAATATACTTGATGCCGTTGAAATGTGGTGCTTAAGGCGAATACTTAGAAGACATTGGACAGCAATATGAGTATAGTCTACTAATGCCTTAATTTTTGAACAATTATTGACCATTTTTAACATGGGTACACCGCATTGGTAGTGGTAGGTAAGCATTAAAAGAGATGACTTTAGATCCTTTGAAAAGCTGGAAACTTGTCCACAAACGACAGAATTATTTCAAATATATATTTTAAATAATTCAATAAATTTTCATCGTATGACCAATGAAATGAGAGTTAACGGCTAATATTTATTGAGAGATTACACTTTTATGTTTATCAAAAGTAAATAGCATCACGTAAATATATTTATATTTAAAACACTAAGGAATGGTCACCGCGAATACTCTTATTTGAAATATCAAGGAACTGTCACCACATATGCATTAACGGTGATCCGTCACGATTCCACAATAACCATGATATAAGTCACCACGTATATTCATATTTAAAATATCAAAAAACTGTCACCACATATGCATTGACGGTGATCCGTCATGATACCACAATAACTATGATATAATTCACCACATATATTCATATTTAAAATATCAAAAAACTGTCACCACACATGCATTGACGGTGATCCGTCATGATACCACAATAACTATGATATAATTCACCACATATATTCATATTTAAAATATCAAAAAACTGTCACCACACATGCATTGACGGTGATCCGTCATGATACCACAATAACTATGATATAATTCACCACATATATTCATATTTAAAATATCAAAAAACTGTCACCACATATGCATTGACGGTGATCCGTCATGATACCACAATAACTATGATATAATTCACCACATATATTCATATTTAAAATATCAAAAAACTGTCACCACACATGCATTGACGGTGATCCGTCATGATACCACAATAACTATGATATAATTCACCACATATATTCATATTTAAAATATCAAAAAACTGTCACCACACATGCATTGACGGTGATCCGTCATGATACCACAATAACTATGATATAATTCACCACATATATTCATATTTAAAATATCAAAAAACTGTCACCACACATGCATTGACGGTGATCCGTCATGATACCACAATAACTATGATATAATTCACCACATATATTCATATTTAAAATATCAAAAAACTGTCACCACACATGCATTGACGGTGATCCGTCATGATACCACAATAACTATGATATAATTCACCACATATATTCATATTTAAAATATCAAAAAACTGTCACCACACATGCATTGACGATGATCCGTCATGATACCACAATAACTATGATATAATTCACCACATATATTCATATTTAAAATATCAAAAAACTGTCACCACATATGCATTGACGGTGATCCGTCACGATACCACAATAACCATGATGTAAGTCACCGCGTATATTCATATTTGAAACATCAAAAAACTGTCACTACGTATGCATTGACGGTGATTCGTCACGATACCACAATAACCATGATATAAATCACCAAGTATATTCATATTTGAATCAAGAAATTGTGTATTGAGGGTGATCCGTCACCTTACAGTAATAGCCATGATATAAGGCACCACGCATATTCATATTTGGAACATCAAGTAATTATCACCACATACGTAGGTATATAATATCACCTTCTCGATATTATTACAATAACTAATAAATTACCACGTATACACCAATACTTCAGTATACGGCTTTTCGATATAAAGGCATTTTAAAATGATTCCTCAATTCGATTTGCGGTGTAAATTTGTTCGTTATCTATAGATTTTCAACTAAAAAAAATTTTTTTTTTGCGCTTTTTTCTTTCTAACTAGATATAAACATTCAACTTTAGACTGATTCTGACGGAGATGAGTTTTTAGAGACATTAATACAGCTATATTTGTACACACAATGAAAGAACTGCAAAAGGCAGGGCAAAAAACAAACGTTAGACCACAGACCAGTATAATATATTTGGTAGTCTGTGTGTTAGACCATTTTTTCAACCATGTTCGTTCAAAAATAGACTGAATGCAGTGGAAATGAGATCACTTAGACGTATTTGTGGCAAATCTATTTATGACAGAGTAAAGAATGAAGAAATAAGGAAAGAATATAAAGCTGATGTTAGTATAGTGAGTAAATTTAAAAAGAATGACTTAGGTGGTTCGGTCATATGGAACGGATGACTGAGGAGAGAATGGTAAGAAAGATATATGATGCAAGTGTTGATGGCACCAGAAATAGAGGACGTCCGCGGAAGACTTAGCACGACCAGGTAAACCAGATGGTTCTGTTAGAAGCCTCAACAATCGGCGAGCTTGTATGAGAAGATGTATGAATGTGGATGAGGCGAGAATTGTGTGTCAGGTCAGAAGAGTATGGCGCTCTATCCTCTCTACCTACCTCCACGGGGAAACGGCGTGATGGTAAGTAAGTAAGTATGTTCGTTCACAAAAACGGGTGAAGCTGATGTTAGCATCATATCATGCGATTCTTCATATTATTCCGATTAGAATCGTAGAATCGTGATAAATATGTAATAGATAATTTCTGTAGAAATTAATTATTTTCAATGATTCGTTAAACGGCATTTCGCTTTACGGCCAACTCTCCCGGAACGTCTCTAGGTCGTTGAGCGAAGTATTGGTGTATTTAAATTTGAAACATCGTATAACGACCGTCAATCTAACTCGATAACATGATATAAGGCATAGCAATATAGAATAAAGGAAAACTACATCAATAATGTCAGTGATGACCTCTGAGTCGGATGAATTTGATTTCTGATTATTTTAGAGTGCGGGATGATCAACGATTTACCTTTGGAGAACTCGGTGACTGGTTGTAACGGTACAGGTGGGTTGAGCTGACTGACTAATCACTTCTTCAGATCAGGGAGACAATTCTGAAACGTTCCGAAATTAATCTAATCTATTCGTAGAATATAATTTACGATTATTAAATATTAACCGTCGCTCCCGAATTGTCTCTCCACATTTTATTATTATTATTTTACATTTTTTTAATGTGCATACTATTTTGCTGTGTCTATGCTTCGTATTATATTTTTATTCAATACTCACATCGATTTTAATCATTTTTTTTTTTAAATTTAGTAATCTCCGATATACGAATTACCATGTACTAACAATATATCCCTATACATTAATTAATGTTGTAATCATTAATCCTTAATTATATTACGTTATAAATGAGATCGCCACTACGTGCCATCGTATGATGATGTACGTTTTATGAGAGATTCACTTCGTAGCCAAGACAGAAAGTATTGCAGTAATTTGTCGCCAGGCGACAACTTCGGAACGAGATGATTAAAACTCTCAAAGAACTTGGAATACGACTGGAGCGTTTTTTTTTTCAATTGCTGGTCTGAACGCCTGATTTCATTTTCATAGTTGTGCTCCCAGTGAAAGTAGTCTAGGTCATAGTACGTTGCCACCTACATTTTTGTACTGTCCATCACATTGGCGATGTTCCGCGTGGTCCCTTCTACCTGCCCTTTTTTCTAAGATGTTTTATGTGACATGACATGGTAAAATATCTGAGGATTATCGCTGCTTGCTCGATCAATCGACAATTAAAACATTCGTTCTGCTGGCGGTCCACGGTATGTCTTATCAGCATTTCGTTCCTGCTTTCTTAACATATCTTACTGTCCTAATTTCTTCCTAAGAGTTAGTTTATTCACGTATGATATGCATAATTTAAATTTTCTTACATTTATATATATATTATTTTTGTAACCATGTACATGCTGACGAAAATAATTTCTTAAATGCACATTTCAATAACTTGTGATGAAAGGTGTAAAAGTTCGTAAAACGAAAATTCGTATATCGGGAGAATACTGAACCATTTATATTGTACATTAACTCACACTTTTTTATTCATCATCTTATTTTTTTATATACTTGTAATTAATATTTTTTATAAATAGTCTGTAACATTACATCACACTATTGATACAAATATTATGTAAGAATGTTTAACTGTATATAAACTATTGTATCCGAAACAACTCGTTTTTGTAAAAAAATAATTGTGGAATTTCCGAATGATCCGAAGATTGAAAAATGTTAACTATGTATTATTTCACAATTAAATGATATGATATCCGTGTTTGATTTTTAGAAATATCTTTCTTTAGTAAATATAAACCATAGTAAATATGTCAAGAATAAATATTTACGGTACGGTATCTGGGACCTTTCTTTTTCCGCTAGTGTATTATTTATTAAAACAAATTAAATTAATCATTTAAAAATATTTACAGAAAAATTCAATCTATTGAAAAAATGTCATCACCACCGGGACTCGAACCCGAAACATTGCCTGTAGATAGTGACATTATACAATGTCGTCACATTTCATTTATATCATCACTATAATCAAAATTTATTATCATTATCTAATAATGGATGAAGGCCTCCCTAAGTGTCTCCCACTTTTCTCTAATTAACTAACTTACCACCACGCCGTTTCCCCGCGGGGGTAGACAGAGAGGATAGAGAGCCACACTCTTACAATCGCATTCAAGCTCACCGATTGTTGACGCTTATATCAGAATCATTCTCCAGTATCCTCTCTCTCCATCTCTCCAATCCTCTATTTCTGATGCCATGAACAACACTTGCGTCAATATACCTTTCTTATTATTCTCTCCTTATTTATCCGTTCCATGGGACCAAACCCCTTAAGTGATCCTTTCTTAATCTTACTCAATATTCTAACATCAGCCTTACATTATTTTATTATATCTTCAATTGTTATTCTGTTATAAATAGATTTGCTATTTTTCTCTGTTTATTGTTATTCGCTGTCACGTGTTTTAGGGCAAACTGTCGGATTACTGCGTTTCTCCAAAGACTCATCTATATATGCTACCTTATTAGTGAGATATCTATTTTTCCTGTTGGAAGGTATACTAGTCTCAGTGGTGTATATTTTTTTGATAGATGGATAGATTTCTTTGCATATTTTTCAACTTATTTTTTTAAACTATGACAACTGTGTTCTGAAAAATAGCGACTTGAATTAAATGTGATTTCGTCAATAATTTATATTTTTTAAACCTTTAATAAAGCTCGATACACGCTTCAGTGTAGATCCTCTGGCAACATCTTGCCAGGTTAAGAGCGGCAGCATCATCACCAGCTAACACGTGATCTTTCAGAATGCGGAGTGTCGAACCAGGAGAACAGGATCGTGGGAGGGGCGCCGACGGGGCCCAACAGGTACCCCTGGGTAGCGAGGCTCGTGTACGATGGCCAGTTCCACTGTGGAGCCTCCCTTCTTACTCAGAACTACGTGGTGACTGCGGCGCATTGCGTCAGAAGGTGAGTGTGTTAAATGGAATGCTGGACGCCCTTAATTTAACTGAACTGATTGTACACCACGTTCCCGCGCAGCGTGCCAGGTCGTCAGCTGTGTTCCACGTATTTACATGAAACAACGCATCATACACTAATTTTTATAGGAATGTACCCACACAGAGACTTTACAGTCTTGTGAACGATTTTGGTCTTGTAGATATATTCCGGTGTTCAATATTTTTGATGATGTACTGAGTTAAAGGTATATTTAATATTGATACTCAGTCGTTCTGTGTTAAATCTAAATATTTATTATTCCTGTGTCAAACCCGTAGACCAATAAATGAATAGACATGAATTAAAGTGTACATGTAGGAGAGAGGTTTGGAATATTAGTTGCCAGACGACGCGCATTCTACACACATTCTTGGCGGGAACATAAATCCGATAGTTTACGACATATTTATGCAACAGAAAAAATATTTACTCTTCGGAAATTAAATCTTTGTATAAACAAGACGTATTTTCTACATTAATAAATATTATATCGTTAGCGTTTAAATTTTCGTTCGAATCGAGTCATATTTTTTAAAAAAGTCGCGGAGGTATTTGACTGCGAAATCGGTACCAAAGTGATCACTTGGGTGACACCAAAATGAAAATGTGACAAGGAATTTGCGTTATATCATGTCTATATGTTTTTATTGTTTTATTTGATTAATTTTTAAAGCAATTCTATGAATTTTTGGTTTATATATATTCCATGTTACTCGTGTAGCTGCATGTATTTTTTATAATTAATTTTGTAAAAGTCCATAAAGGCGTGAATACAATATAAATAAATAAATAAATATTATCATCATCATCTTCAGTCATTATCAATCCGTTGCCGGAGTGAGTCCGCATGATTCATCGCCGTTCCATTCTCACTGCTCTTATAATTTCGTTCTTTGTAAACTTGTGAACTTGTTTATTTATAGGCGAATGGTGAGCAATTGTGGCCGCTACGCAACCATTGGTGACAGATAGAGCTATCCCCAAAATAAACCGCACGTAAATGAAATCTCGATGTAATAATTCCACCTTTATAAAACAGCTGTCAAAAATGACATCTAGATGATGTATAAGAATCGCGGATCGGCAAAAATACTTAAAGGCTATTTGCTCAGTATAATATGCATTTAAGTAAAGACGGAATCGAATGCAGATTTTGAAAAATCATAGGTCGCAAATATAACCAAAAATCGTCGTTTTGACATTGCGACTAAGAAAGTGCTTCATTCTATGATAAGCACTTACCATAGACAGCAAAGATAAGAAAATATGACTTCCCAGTCGTCTCGAATGATTTCGCTAAAATATGTATTTTTTTTTTCTTACCCGTAATAAATACAATGTACACTTAATTTAAAATTGAATACATATTAACGTACTGTTATTGAATATATAAAAGACAAAACATTTCACTAATCTTAACCTAGAGATATTAAAAACACTTTGATGAATATTTTTTTTTACTGGAAAATGACACTACATCCAATAAGTTATAGATAATAGATGGGGAAACGCAATATGTATTTATTGAGAAAATGCTAAATCATTCATTCTGTTCGTAATGAAGTAAATTACATAAATCTGAACAAAACCGATGACAATATTACTGATAATGGAATATGAAGGAATTGCGTGATGTGATATGGATAGTTGATTGGGAAATTTGAAGGACCAGAGTTGATGAAAGGGATCAGAGTGCGAGTAACGCTCCATTTTCTTGATAACCTCATTGGAAGTCTCTCAATCAGATCTTTAGACTACGAGAAAAGCCAGATTTGATTATTATATATACGTAATATTTAATTTTATTGAGGGATTTTGACAGAGTAAACTTATTATAGCTAACATAATAAATATTTAACATGTGATACTATTTATGAAAATCCACAGAAATGTTTAGGTATATAAGTATGTTTAGGTGCAGAAGAAGAGTGCAACTATTGTTGCGGTAAAGGGAGAGCAAGATGTGTCTATAGGTAGAATTAAAGAACCAAAATTAAAATGGTGTTGGTTCATAAAAAGAACCCTTTAAATTATGTAATGTAGAGCGACAAAAATAGAACTAACTTCAAATACTACATAAAAAACATAAAGTTAATAAAATATTTTGAGTAGGAATTAATTCCTGGGATTTATCCCCCGAGGGATTATCATCAAATATATATAAATGTCTCACAGAGACGAAGCTATTATTTATTTTACATGAAAGTATTGGGCAATACAGGGCTTACGACGTGTCATTGGCTGGCTTAAATGATCACTTTACACAATGTAACGTTCACCAATTCTACCCATGTTCGTCTACCACACTACATGAAATTTTTGAAAGTCGTATATTTTCTACATGATAATATTTTTAGGTTTTCACCGCCATTCAGAATCTTCTGTGTACAGTTTTCTGGTTTATATTACAGTTTCTGTTTCACTTTATTCCTGCTTTCGAGACACGGTGTTGCAAGCCAATACCTAAAGACGGCACACACCGCTTTCGACACGGTACCGCAAGCCGGTACTTAATCACAAAGCCGACAGTCACACATCATGGACCCTGCATTGAAGAAAAAAATATGCACAAAAGATTACAATAGTAGATTGTGTCAACCATCAGTTTGTTCCGTTGATTACTCTCAAAGAACGTGAGCAGTTGATGAGCTGGTAAATTACATACTGGTCCGTGAGAGATTTCACCTCAATGGTACGTCATAGATGTGTCTTTTATGCTCACCTATACGTTGTCTTTTGTAATTATTCTGAAGTTTGTTGTTCGTAGCAAGCAGGCAAGTATTCGAACCGACAATATTTTTTATAATTTTCATATAAAACAAGCTCAGTCACTAATCTAAGATTTATTACTGTCAAAACTTACTTACAATATTCACTAAAAGTTCAATAACCATTTTCGAATAGTTTTTTTTATTAAATTCTCGCTATTTTAATATTTATTATCATATTTAGGAACATTTTATATACGAGAATAGAATTAGACTTATTCGTTTTATTCTTGGCGAGAATGGTCAGCGCTACAGCCTACCGCGCACGTGCGAGAGTATTGCTATATTCAAAAATTTATTGCCAACCGATTTAGTTGATTTTATATAATTCAAGTATATTAACATTACAATATATATTAAATATATAAGTAGGTCAACGCGTAAATAATTAATTATTTCCATGTTAATGCTTTAGCTAGAACCATCCAGCGGAAGCATTTAGAAATGACAAATAAAGCTGGGCATGTGTTTTGCATATTTTTTTATAAAATCTGCCCCAAACGCACACCAAATAAATATAATACTATATGACAATACTCACGCTTGCGCCGTGCGGTATTCTAAATGCACACCTTCGTTTGAACAGACGTGTTGCAAAATAGCGCAAAAGTGAAGAAGAAGAAGCAGACTTTGATATATGCATTCCAATAAATGTGATGATAATTTATATTGCATTATAAAATATTTTTAATCCTTCACTTAATAATTTAAAGAAATTCTCTAGAGTAAAAGTAAAAACACCAATATTTTTCAAGAATGGAAATTAACTTATACAGGTGTACTTCTTAAAAAAACTATGCTTCAGTAAGAACATATTTTTTTCAGTCAAATACAACCTTCAGTGATAATTCAGTTCTTCATACTTTTACAGCATCGACAATAGCGGCCTAACTTAAATCCATTAGATTAGTAGCAAAACTCTAATTTAACGAGATTTTGAGACACGCAACGTAAATATAAAAGCTTTATCAGCTGGTTCAGTATTCTCTCCATACTCGTACAAAAACAGCGTTTGAATCAATGACTCACATGTACATATTCTTTAGAGTGTAGGTGTCGTTCTCGGCGAATTTCGCCTTCATGTAAAATATGTATTTATCAATAAATAATTATCGGTTATAATTTTCAGGTTGAAGCGATCAAGGATCAGAGTGATCCTGGGAGACCACGACCAGTATGTCGCCAGCGAGAGCCAGGCCATCATGAGGGCCGTGTCGGCCATCATCAGGCACAGGAACTTTGACGCGGAGTCTTACAATCACGACATAGCTCTGCTGAGATTGAGAAAGCCGGTGGAGTTCAACAAGATCATAAAGCCAGTCTGTCTACCCAAAGTTGGTAAGATTTCAATTTTTGAGTAGCCACTATTTAACGACTCCGTCACACGAAATACGCACGGAATAAGCAAAGCGCTTCTCAGAGCAGCCATTCCCTTTATGGCTGACGCCCGTAGCAGGCGTTTTTTATGACCAATGCGGGACTGGTACGAAGCGCCACCGTCTAACAATTAACTTCGTGCCAACATACGACAATTTTAACTATGTTGTGATCAGTGGCGTGCAGTAGGCATAGATTTAGGTTATGTTGTTACCAATGATCATATATAATATAAGTAATACAATATATGTCGTTTATACGACTCTATCATGAATATATTTGTAATTTTTAGTATAATGGTGTTTTTAAAGTTTAAGTTTTATCGTAAAATAATACCTTCTTACCCATATAAAAATCAATGTAAAAAATATATGGATGTTTTTAAGAACACTTTTTACGACTGAACATGATTCTTTTATTGTTTGAAAATACCTCACGAAATAATAAGCATCCACCTCGAATGCAAAGAATGACCATGAAATCTACACATTAAAAATAATAAGATAATAAAATTCGCGAATTAATAAAAGAGGAAGTATACTTCAATGATTTGCACGCAGTTGTAAGCCTTTCTAATGTTATTCTTTTAAAAAACAGCAAACGTAACAACTCCATATAAAACGGATCAACTGAAAGAAATTTTCAATTCAGTAAATAACCAATTATATGAATCGAGTAATTCACCAGCTTAAAGATAGAATAAAGTAATATAAATAGGTCAAGGCGGCGAATGCATAAGAGCGCCATGGGTGCAGTGGTGAGTTGTGGTGGTAATTTTTAGAACTAACTAATTAATGTTTCTACTGATACATAGATGGCGCTAGTTGTAAAATAATGTTTTCGATTATGTTAATCTAATTATTTAATCTATATTTGTTTCCCAGAATTTTTAGAAATACACAGCTTTCTTGCTTGTATGCACTGTGCACGCCACTGGTTGTGATATATTTGTACATTGTAACGTATTAAGTAATTTTTTCAACACAACTACAATGGTATAAATAATATTACTGTATATCTGCTTTTATTACCTGCCTATAGCCATCCTTTGTTGACCCGATCGGATCGGAGCAGCCATTCCCTTTTTGGCTGATGCCCGTTACTCGTAATTGCTCGTGCGCTTGCAATCCAATAGTTATAATCGTACCAACTTGCGACAATAGGAAACTTTTCTTTACGGATGGCTTCAAAATAGATTTAACTAGTCACACCGGGGCAGCCACATTTTGCGATTCAGGAAACCTGGCACAGAAATATCGATTACCAAAATAAACCTCAATATTTACCGCTGAGGCCATCGCAATCCTCGAGACATTAAAATATATTATGAAAAATCTACCCATTTGTAACAAAAGCCTGATCCTGTCAGATTCTCTTAGCGTCCTACAAAAATTAAAATCGTGTCCCTTTTCATACGCCGAAGACGAGCAGGGTATCCAAATACGAGAATTAATGCTTAGTATGAAACAAAAAGACATGGATATTGCTTTAGCTTGGATTCCCAGTCACTGTGGAATTCCGGGAAACGAAAAAGCCGATGCCTTCTGGCGTCCCTTTACATAATCATGTGATAATATCTGATATACTTCCTATTCTCAATGAGAAAATGATCTGCATTTGGAGAGATCAATGGAAGACTTCTAAACTTGTAAAAGGTAAAATGGTTTGCGGAAATTCAGCCAGAGATTCCTGCTAGGCCCTGGTTTTCCAAAACGAAATTAAAAAGTTTGAAACTTCCTCGATCTGCCGTATGAGGATCGGCCATCGTTGTATAAATTCTCAGTTATTTAAAATCCGCACTCGGGACTCTCCTATGTATGAATGTCAACTAGAAGAGGAAAATTTAAATCATGTTTTTTAGGATGCCCTATCAATGACCAGTATCCAAATTTAATCCAAGATCTTTCTAACAACAAAATTCCATTCCCCGTCAACATCCCAACTTTGTTATCATCTAACAATCAAACCATTTTTAAAATATTAACGAGGTTCCTAAACGCCAATGAAATAAACGTGTAAAAATTAAATGTATCCAAAAGAAACTTCACATTAAATAAAATTACTCGTTAATGGCAAGAAGACTCCATAGGGGTGAAACGCCAATTTAAAAAAAAAAAAATTGCGACAATAATTACACTGACTTTGGATTATTTAGTTGTGATGTATTTATATACTGCATCTTACTGAAAATTTATGTTAAGCTGGGTAAGTACCGCATTTATTACTTGTCTATAGTAATTATTTGTTGACCCTATCGGAACAGGCAAGACGTCTCTCATAGCAGTCATTCCATTTTTGGCTGACGTCAGCACTAATAATAATATAACAATTAACATCGCGTCAACTTGCGACAATAACTGATTTGTGATATAGTATAGTATAGTCAGAGAGGCCTAACGGAGCATTCTACTGGTTCTCTCTCGCACCTCTTGCAACCTGGACAGGGTGAATTTCTGCTGGACTGTGACCGAGTTCTGCGACAGCAACACATAAATGTGACGTCTATCCTCCCTTTTTGGGGGTGTATGATTCAATAGCTTCTTTCTGGCTGCCTTCTGAATTTAATATGATAATGAGCCTCACGTCGTACATGTACAGGTGCGGCTCTGGTACGATGATATCGGAGCTAATCTATGATGGTATTAAAATTTTAATAACTGAATGTAATAAAAAAATGTAATAATGATCAATTGTAATCATAAAGTAAAGGAATATGAAGAAAAGCCATTAGGTTTTAGTAATTACCTCCTACCGGAACTTAACTTAACTACTCTGTTTTTTAAATATAGTCCAAATACGAGCTTTTAAGATTTTGTAAAATATTGCGCGCGTTGTTTTGTTGAGTGGAATCGAAACGAGAGTAAACAACACTCAAAACGATTCCGGTTTGATCGCCACACTCCGAGGGGCCTCTTTTGAGCGCTAGTGCTTTAAAAAGATTTATTATTCATTATTCTTGTATGTAAATGTAGGAAATATCCCATTTGAAAAATAAAATGCCAAGGAGAGGAATATGTAACGTCGGATTCAGTGGCGTAGCTATGGCTCGGTGGGCCTAGGCAGCCCCCCCGGGGGCCCGGATTCCCATGATGACGAGACTATAATAAATTGTTCATTTTAACAAAATACTATCGGATTCTACTCATAAACTTTTTTTGACGTAATTTTTAAGCTTATATTTATTTAGACTAGAATGTATGTTAGGTAACAATGCGCCCGGTATTCGTGCTTACCCGGGACCAATTTTTGCTACGCCACTGGTCAGAACATTCACGCCGTTATCCGCAATCTAGTCGCAGGACCACGATCACGACCACGATCACGACCACTCTCACTGAGAGTAAAACGATGAGAGAGGGGATATAAAATCAGATGCAGTTGAGTTGCTAAAATGCAATCAACAATAATGATTGCACTTTCTGAACGTCATAATTAACGTTGCTGGCAGATTGCAATATTAATATGTGCATTTATTATATCGACCGGTACACAAAATGTCATGAAACGAGATATTTTCTCCATCTTTCACAGGTAGTTTCTGACTCAATTACACTTTCTTCTTAGAATATTTTTTTATGAACTTTCACATAAAAACACGTGTATTTGTACAATTATTACTTATTGTCTTATTATCTGTTCTGGAGTGGCCAGGGGAGGAGGATCCTAAAATTGAGTAAGCAAAATTTGGTTTGGATCTGTCTAATGTTGTAGGATTATGTAGATAACGGACATTCAGTTTGTAAATATACCTAAATAATGTAAGTAAATATTATATTGGCTATGACACTGCATAAATAAAGCGGTTTGCGTCTTGGCTAAATATACAGAGTGAATTCTTCACGTATTTTCTGAGTTTTTGAGAATCAGTGCTTCCAAGAAGCCGCTCAGAATCGATAAATATCGATCATATTAACATTTTCTCTCCCATAATGTAAACTGAATATCTCTGGAAATATACTAAATACAGAGTTAATATTTTAGGTATTCCTCAACAATATAAAATGTTTTCTCGAAGAACCTGACGTGAATTTGTCAATATGTGTATGTGTACGTGCGGAGTGGTGCTGATGGCGCAGTGCGCGAGGCGTGGGGTGCCGGATGCCGATCGTCACTTTAGTGGCAGAGCGTGCGTTGGCCGAGTTAGACGTGTCTTATGTATCTTTATGCAGTCGTTCGTGATGATCAATTTTGTCACATTTTTAGCACTTTCACAGAATAATTGATATATATCAATTATAATTATAATGATTAATAAATGTAAAACATTAATCTTGCGAGAGAAAGGTTAATCAAGATGTACACCATCCGCATCATTGGAATAATATAGTTAAGGATGACAATTTTGTTCGACCATTTTCTAGGATTCGATCCGGCTGGACGAGACGGTGTCGTGGTAGGCTGGGGCAGAACGGCGGAGGGGGGCTCCTTGCCTGCTATAGTCCAAGAGGTCAACGTCCCCATACTGACGCTGGGGCAATGCAGAGCTATGAAGTATCGAGCCTCGAGAATCACGTCAAATATGGTAATAATATCTTTTTGAATGTACTTAAAAGTAGCTCAAAAAGATAATTTTTGTTGTAAAATATAATTTAACTTTGTTTACAACTTCGTGAGTAATTTTAAAACACTAACCGGTTTCGGAAAATATCAATTTCTTCTTCAGGATTTTGGTTAGTTAATTTAATATCCCGAAAAAGAAAATGATATTTTCCGAAACCGGTTGGTGTTTTAAAATGACTAATTAAGTGGTTAAAGTTAACTAATCTGTAAAAAAAATTAAATTAAATAAACATAGCACGAAAAAATGGTTTCTTTGCGGATTTAAAAGGTGTACTTCGAAACGACTAATACTATATAATTTGTCTTTTGTCAATGTACTGCTGAATGAAGATCTCCCCATGACTCTGCCATTATTTTCAGTCGTCCGCAACAATATTTAAGGTATAAAAATAATCTTTGCCGTTTAATTAATGCTTCAAAATTTCGTCTATCTAACTTTGGGTATTTTTAAGAACTTTTATGTCTCTTGACATATGGTCATCTGCGGGGATATAGATGTTACTGGCGTCTTGGCGATGTTTTAATACACGACGAGTGTTGGACGGCTCGAGCTTCGACTGAGATTGATGCGGCTCGAACTTCACAACGAAATTCCTCGCAACTTTTTAAGTATTGACCCGGTCCAGTCCGGCCCGTTAGATTTGCCGAGAATACCTCTCAGACAAATGAATCTCATAGGAAGATGGGGACTGCTGAAAATGCCACCTGAATAGATAAGTATGCTGGAAGGTCCGGTGTACACTTACTCGATGTATTGTATATTTTTAAAGCATCTAAAAGGCGTGTGTCTTATTTAATTTCTAGTTGTGCGCCGGGAAAGGCAAAACAGATTCCTGCCAGGGGGACAGCGGAGGACCCTTGCTACTGCAAAATGGAGACCGATTCGAAATAGTTGGTGCGTAAAATGGAAAAATTAAAATTCATTTCTTGATTAATTACAATATGCCCTGATTAAATATAGAACCGAAAAAATCGTGTTTGATTTATTGTGTTGATTATGCTTTTTTGTTAATATTGTGTTGTTGTAATCTGTTAATAGGCATCGTTTCCTGGGGAGTTGGATGCGGAAGGCCAGGTTACCCCGGGGTGTACACCAGGGTGCCGCGGTACCTCAACTGGCTGCAGGGAAACCTCAGAGACACCTGCTTGTGCTCCAATTGATCTCAAATAAATTAGAAAAATTAATAAATCAGTTTTGAAATTTTCTTAAATATACAATGGATTTTCATTTATAAGATAATTTATCGCTTATGAGCGTAAAAGAGAATTGATCAAAATGACAATTTGTTTACAATGTTGGATAGTGAATTGAACAATTAGTTACACGTCTCAATCTCGTGTATCATACCATTAGTAATATAACTACAAAGATACTAAATACACGTAACAACTTTCATGTATATAACATCCTCATCTGTGAAACTTATATAAATATACTAAAGCTATTTTTAACGTTTTGGGAGAGTTTTTTATAAAACATATTCTAAGATAAAAAAACGGTATTAGGCATTTCTCAGACACATGTATCATACCACCCTTAAAAGAATACGCTTTTCTGGTTGGCCCCGCATCTCGTCGTATATACATCATTGTATTTTGTTTTATCCTTTTCAAACAAGGCTTACGTTTTCATGTTCAAATGGCGTTATTTTGTTTTGTGATGTAACTTAAGCAATATTAATATAAAGGGTGTTTTTTTTAGAGGTATAGAACTTTAAAATGAATTAAAACACAAAAACCATGGTAATGTCATGGTATTGGTTTTATTGTAAAGATAATTTTATGCCATTAGTGTTTAAATAAGATTTCGCGCATATGGCTTGAATAAAGTGTAATCTGAAAGTCCAATTTTCGATCACTTTTTTCGATCACTATATCGACAATATCGCGACGAATATTGACTTCCAAGTTGTCTATTGTCTCTGGTTTATCGGCGTAGACTAGCCACTTTGCACATACCTACAGAAAATAATTCAAAGGTGTTAAATCACACGATCTTGGAGGCCAATTCAGAGGTCCATTACGCGAAATTATCAAGAGCAATCTCGTTTTCTTCTCATTCACCGAACGCATTGTGACGCACACTAGTGTCAAGCGGCTTCAATTCTTGCATGAGCTGGATCTGGTAAGCTGGTAAGTTAACCAAGATATTTACGCAAAATCTTCCATAAAGTGGATGGACTGCTGTGCACGATGGTGAACCGACTCATTCGGGTCTTCCACAATACTATGCTCCGCTGCAGCAACAGCTTATTCGATGCGCTCTGTACGACTTTTCTGCGGATGCGTATTATCAATTAGATATTGCGTGGTGCGAAAACGATCTACGGTTATTCGAATCACTTGCTTGGATGGACGATTATGTCGACCGTAACGCGGACTGATCCACGATTTTAGAAACAAATTTGCAAGCGTTGTTCTGGCGTAAGTCTATTCATAGTGAAATGGAAAACTGAGCACAAATCAGCTGTCAGCTGTCAAATTGGCTGTCGCTGGAAAAAGTGTTGCCAATTCAAAAAACAAACCTCTGAAAAAAACACCCTATATATTTACTTTTATTTGAAATGTTTCGCATTTTCTAACGCGAGTTCGTGACACATTTATCATGGGAAGCCTCTAAAATAACACATTCTATGTAAATGTAACTTAACCGTAAAAAATATTCAGTATAATTATTATTTCAAATCTACACAATTTCACGTTTTATATGCATGACGTCATATAAATCAAATCAATATGTATATATTATATTGTATGTACTCCCACTTAAAAGCGGAGATGCTGTACTATTACTGGTTCGTAAATATACTCGTATATACATATATATATATATATAATGATTAGATTATTTTTTCCGAAGATCTTTATATTTCCTATTTACTTTTAACTTCTGGCCTTAAATGTGTTTCGTCGTAATTGTATGTTATTTATTACAATGGTCAATAATTAAATTTAATTTAAAATTAAAAATTTTGTCTGCACATCAATATTTAAAGGAATCTGGAATTGTTTAAGACCTTTCTGAGTGTTTACGTTTCTAGATGGGAATTACTTGTGATACCAATATCAGTGGTTTTTCTTGTTTGTTTCTCCTGTCATTGGAGACGAATGGCCGGCAGTGGTGCTCGGATGACAAATCACATCGTTATTATTTTGTTTTGTCTTTTTCTTGTTTGTCTTGTTTTTCCTTTTTTCCCTCGGCTCCATTGACCGCGTTGTCTCCCTACTCTGCTAAGGCCTGAAAATATGTAACTCTGTGAGATTTTTATTTGCCATTTCTTTTAAATTCAACCGTTCTTTGTATGTTAGTATTTCTTACGTACTGCGTTTTTGTATTCGATGAATTATGAATAAATTAAAAGGTCGGGCACAATGAGGGTGTTGCGATGACAGCTGTGCGACAGCTGTGTGTCACTTAGGTGACAGATGGAAATGCACAGCTGTCTATTAGCATTAAAAAATGGCAGCCTGACGGCGAATGAGAAGGACCATATATGAACTTTTGCTTATAAGTGGTCATTGGCCATTATAAATTCAAATACAAATCTGATGGCAACATTTTAGATTATAATCACAGACTGGTCAGACATGACATGAAGTGTATAATATAGAAGAGAGGGGTTTGGAACATTATTTGCGGGGTGAGGGGCATTCTAACATAAATCCGATAGATTTACAGTAAAAGTATCAACTGTTCGAAAATTAAATCTTTGTGTAAACAAGACGTATTTTTTACAAGAGAGCATATTTTTGTTCCAAACGAGTCAGATTTAAATAAAAAACCGCGAAGCTCTTTGATTGCGCTAGTGGCACTAAAGTGATCACGCATACACATATGTCGGCTGTCCCATTCACGTATGAAGCAGTAGAATGTTGCATATTCTCCTTGAAGACCTGTGAGCATTGCCACAACTTTCATGTTAGCACATATTCCACTATACTCGTTGTTTTTTATTTCCTATTGCTAGACTTCACTGTGCTGGATGTAAAAAATCATTAATTTAAATTTATGACTCCATTTTCTAGAAGGTTCCACTTTACAATAAACCCCCCTTTCCTGGAACTGTTGTAGAAGTTTGCAACTTCTTTTATCGGTTCCACACACAGTGCTACAGTAAAGCGAAATCTACAATTAATAAACACGAAAGAAAGAGAACTAAAAGCAAAAGCTTATGTAAGAAATTGCAAAACGAACAGAGATTTAAATTTAAATCTCTCTGCGCCCTTTTAATTGCTACCTTTATTTATTTTTAGGTATCTAACAACATTACAAACATACACATAATCAAGTGTTATGTGCGGAAGTAAAGAGACCAGTGGGTACAAGACAGCCATTAAAGGGCTAACTATCGAGTACACTCTCCTATGAAGGGACTTTGATGAAACACAATGATGTATGAGTCACGCCATACACGATACAGGCCAACGATTTTGTTTGTTTTAAGAATTTGACTTATAAAAAGTGAAATGTTCGCATTCTCGCTGACACGATCTTGTATATACGATATATACTGCCTAATATACCCCATCTCGTGGTCCACGTTCTGATGAAATTCCTGTACAGCTAGAAGCTGTAGCCCTAGAAGGTCCCACAGTTGGAGATCCTCAGGTTTTATTTTCGGAAGGCCCAAGTCACGATCAGAATGTTTAATCTTGACTGATTTACGGTTTGGACTTGAACTTGAACGTGACGCACCAGGCGCGCTGGCGACATAGAAGAAGTGATTACGTTGACACAGGATTTCTAATTTTAATGCATGAATTAGAAGCTAATATAGTTTTATAGTCTAGATTCGCGTTCGGCATCCCAAAATACATAAAATGAACGATTTTATTGAAGCGTTCGTTAGTCATTAATTTTTATTTTCTCAAGATTTAGAATAAAAATATATATGATTCTTGTCGTGCCTTGTCCGTTCAACCGATATCTTGAGAAATATTCCCCTGCATTAATAGATATAGAATTTAATATTTATGTGTACATCTCAGTACGTGTCCAAGATATTCCAGTTTTCTGATATTGATTGATTTAAAATACTTCTTCGCATTACTTTGTTTAAACCACTGTGCTGTTTTTAGTTTCAATACTAACGTATCTTCGTCAGGACTGGCGTACAACTGAATTATTTCATAAAATTTAAACGATTTCCATTACGGTATGTATGCGTAGTGTTGGTGAAAGTGTGAAGGTGATTGACAGGGGGGGATATTGAAATAGAGAATATGTATAATTCAGTTGTACGCCAGTCCTGATGAAGATACGATAGTATCGAAACCGGTTGACGTAAAAACAACACAGTGATTTAAACAATGTTAAACATAAATACAATTTTAAATTATGTCTAACTACAAAGTTAACGCTACAAACATTAACAATAGTTTTTTTATATCTTTCATCATCCTCAAGTTCTTAAATCTTTCTGGTATCTAAAAGACTTCTGCGTTTATATATTTATGACCATTATTTATATAATTTACCGAGAAAATTTATGGAGAGAGAAACTTGTAGATTTGATTGTAGACCGCCTGGATGCCGGAGACAATATTAGCACCCACATCGAACACTAGCGACAATTATTTACTGTTCAATTTGAAAGTTTTCGGTTTTTAAAAACAAGCTGTATTTAGCGAGACTTTCACCTTTACTAGTGACCTTGTTCAGTACTTTGGTCTTGTAAAAATGATGCAGGCACAAATTTTAGGCAGTATCTTGTTGATTGAATTTATTTTTGTTTATTGGAAATATAATACAATAATTCTATCTGTTACGTAATGTGCACAGTTTGGTAGGATTTTTTTTTTTTTGGGATTCTATTCCTTTCGGTGAGGATGTGAATATTTGAATAACAATGACTTGTGTGACCACCATAATAACGCTATAAGAATATTGATAGCCTCTTTATAGCAGTGATTCCCAACCGGTGTGGCGCGGCACACCGGTGTGCGAGGGATTATTCTGCTCAATTTATCATGTTTCTTTTTTTTTTTAAATAATCTGACAATAAGCTTAAGTATTGTAACACTATTAATTGTTATGGAACATGTTTTTTTCTGTCGTTCATCATTATCAGGCATTTCTATCCAACAGAGTTTGATGATTTTCTCTGATGTTGGCCTCTCGATTCCCCTCCGGTACAACTGTATGATTGCGTTTGTCCAACGATTGTTCATCTTCCGAGTTCTGGGGCTTGCCTGATATTTAATTTGATAACTTCTCTCGCCTGTTCATACGATTATTTTCCTGTTTCTTGATCTAACCAAACATAACTTAACCCTAGTATATTATTTCAATGAAAAAAAAAGTCAATCTGGCGAGGAATGAGTAGGATCGATATGGGAGTTGTTTCTCAGAAAATAGACCTGTTTTCTGTTTCTTCGCGTGATAGCCAATTTTTGTATCTTTTGTTGCGAGATCAATTTCTCTATAATTTGCGCATATCTATGAATTTAGTTAGTTAAAAAGTTACTTACCTAGTCTGTTAAGTACATAGTTATTAACATACTTTAATTTAGAAAAAATACCCGATGTCAAATAATAATGTTTCTCATTCAAAATTATCGTGATAGATTTGAGGTCTGATTCAGGTTATTTTTTCGAGTGAAACACCCAATATTTTACATTAATGAAAAATGCGATGTATTTTTAATAATGTAGGTACCGCGACACTTAAAAGGTTGGGAAACACTGTTGTATAGGTTATCTTATACACGTATATATGAAATTTGTTTACGGCCATTGACTGTATCGGTTTTAAAACCAGATGATTTTAATTTAATTTTTATATTATTGTATTCGAGAGTGCGCATTGCTTCGTATACAAAATAATTTATTTCTTACCGAAGCGATAAGTTTTTATGAAATCGTTTATCGACAATGAATTTAATGAACAAATCTAACAAAAATGTGTCACTGAAAAAATGTAAAAGGTCGGTAGACTCTTACTGAGCTTAGGAAATATGTCTCAGATTTGTATGAGTATAACACCATTTTTTTCCAGTTTATAATTTAATTTAATTGTCACTGAAAAAATGTAAAAGGCCGATAGACTATTACTGAATTTAGGAAATGTGTCTCAGATTTGTATCAGTATAACACTATTTTTTTCCAGTTTACAATTTAATTTAATTGTCACTGAAAAAATGTAAAAGGCCGGTAGACTCTTACTGAGCTTAGGAAATGTGTCTCAGATTTGTATCAGTGTAACACCGTTTTTTTCCAGTTTACAATTTAATTTAATTATCCCTGAAAATATGTAAAGGGCTAACATTTTAGCCCAAAATAACCGCCACCGGGATCTTGTCGTTGCTGATATATTTTACTCCCAACTGAATAACTTACTATTTCTTATTTTTTTTCCTACACTTAATAATAATATTAAAGTAATATTTTTTACAGCAAAAAATTATTGCTAATAGGCAAGTGATTTTACTTAAATAGATATTTATTGTCAAAAAATTATATTTATTGAAATATTTATGTATTAATTTAAACGTTTGTTGTTTGATTTAAATTTTTGAGTTGATTTTATGTTTTACAAATTATAAAATAAATTATTGAAATATTTTACAATTTATTGAAAAACCCTAATAATTATTTCTATTGACGAATTATTATGTTAGTAATATTTGAATATGTACAAGGACACACAATTATTTAAAGGTGTAGACTCGAAGGGAGTTCACATACTAACATATATACAACTTTCAAAAATGTAATAAATGTGGAGATTGAGAATTGGTGAACATTATATATATAAAGTCATCACTTAAGCCAGCCGAAGATAGGTCGTGAGGCCTGTAATTACCCCATATTTCCATATATTTTCCATTAAATATAATAAAAAATAGCTTTCTCTTTGAGATATTTGATATTTGTTAAATTATTTTGTTTTTATTTTCTTTCTTTCTCTGCAGCCATCGAAAGAAGAAGAAGCCATAGGAAGACCCTTCTAGGTCTTGGAGTAGAAGATGAAGGGAGAAAACATAATAGTCTCTACTCATCTTCTACGGAAGACAGCAGTGATCATGTAATTTAATTATTTGGCAATATCGTTCCATTATAAAAATAGTGTCTTTATATGTGTGTGTATAAAAGGTACTTTAATTCTGGTGAACGCGCCAGGCACGCTGGCATCACCGGAGCGGTGACTATACAGATAAAAAAAATTTTGAGTAGTAGTCGTGTAGATGAATTTGAAGCTAATATATAAAGTTTAACAAGAGTATGTGTATTTTTAAATAAAAAAATCAAATTCTCCGTATTTTTAAAACAGCGAGTATTTTTTCAATAACTCGTGTGCCGAAGTATTATGGGTTCATGTTCAAAATACATAAAGTAATGTCATTTATTCCAACGGGAGGATTTTTATGTTGATCGTTATTGTTAGTCAGTACGTCGGATAACAGTATCGTTTGAAGGTACACGTGAAAGACCACCTGGTTGCACGTGTAGTGCGGTCCAACACGAAGTCGTGCATAACAAACGACTTCCAGGTGGAATGACACAAAGTCGACAGGTAATCATTTGAATACGGTACCGATGCACAACAGTTATGGCCGATGTGGGGGGCATGTCGAAGCTAGTGCCTGTCTTCATTATAATCAATATTTAATAATTATCGGGTCAATCATTTTATTGAATATGTCTTGAATTTTTCAAGTTGTACAAAGTTTGATAGCTAAACGAAAACAAAACAGTAATGTTGTGGGACAAAGAAGGCTTCATCTACTATGAATTGCTTTCGAGAAATGTTACCATCATTTCTGAGGTTTGTTGCTTATGTGGAAGAAAACCGACAGGGAAAACGGCATCAAGTGATTTTTAGCGTGATAATGCCCATCCACATCCTGCAAATTTTACAAAAACAACTATTAAAGAGCTCGGTTGGGAGGTTACTCCACAACCATCCTATTCTTCTGATCTTGCTCTGTCAGATTTTTATCTTTTCTAAAGTGCGCAATTATTTTGACAGACTTCATTTTAATTTATTTATTGAAATTTTTAAATATTTTTTCTAAGGTAAGTTTCTAGAATTCCGTAATCACACGAGTAAAAATAAAATACTTGTTTTTTCTACGTATTGATATTAATTTCATTAGTCAAAATATCATTAGTCAAAAATGTATGGAAATCTTCAGAATTCCAATGAATAATATTGCCCCTTTTCATTTCATGCAAATAAAATTGTATAGCTGTCCTCCACTATAGATATATTATATATACAAGTTGTTGAGTTAAATTGTTAGATCTATAATGCCCTTACAAGGCGAAACGCGTCTCGATTAAATTAAACGAATGGGATAATAAAACAAGTGATTTATTTTCATATATGTATTTATTGAAATATTGCTGTCGCAACAAAATCGTTGCAAAGGTTTTATATTTCGCGCAGAATAAGAATTTTGCGTATTTTGGACATGTTGTTAGAAGTAATACAGAATGAGTGAACGTCGGGCATTGTACATTTACAGGGATGAAGAGCGAGAGGTCGAGGTTGTTGGATAGGCCATGCATTGTGCGTTTCTTTTTCGTATTTCCAAAAGGTCATTGATTTATAAAGGAGGCACAAGAGTCATTAAGATGAATGGTGTCTTTGCTTGGGAAGCAGCTTCCCAATGTCAGACAGATCAAATAATAAGAGCAAAACAACGATAAACAGAATAACAATACCAATAAAACCATACGGACAGCTATTCAAATAAAAACCTGTTATTATAATCCTATCAAAACGTGACAAATTATTATTTAAATATAATCAGGCGCAATTTAAAGTCTACCTAAGTGCTTAATAAATAAATCAATAGTCGTTCCCAGTCCTCACTTAGCGACCTGGTTTCGTTACACCGACCGAAGCGAATTGGTCGGTAAATGAATTCGATGTTTTCACAGCTTCTTCAGAACTTTAGTCAGTCTTGACTAAGTCGCCTGTCATTAGGTTAGACTATTTTCCAGCATCGTCGTCGTTGACAATTTTCATTTAGATCTCAATAGTGCGCATTCTTTTGGTCGACATTTTATACTAAAGGTGTATAGTTTTATAATTTGTGCACGGTGAATATTGATTAATTGATTGAATATGGGCAACTTGCTATTTAAATTAAGGAAGGGAGTGAAATGTTCCCTGAGGTCATCGACAATGTTAGACGGCTGCTCATTTGGTGCTAGAAGTAGACGATGCAACACACAATCTTAAGTGTCTCTTACTTGCTGTCGACGATGGACGCAAAGGTCTGATGATTCTCGTATGTACGGCGGTGGACGTAAATGCAAGCGGTATAAATATAACAATCGTTTACTGAGAAGTTACTAAATATACAATATAAACACCTGCTTAAGGACCAAATAAATCAATATAACAAAAATATCAAATAAAACAATATAAATCTTATTGATGTTTGTAGCGTTAACTTTGTTGTTAGACATAATTTAAAATTGTATTTATAACTTTGTTCGTTTATTTGTTTATACGTCAACCGATTTCGATACTAACATATCTTCGTCAAGAGTCGCGTACAATAAAGGGGCGCAAGAAGGGGGGATCCCGGAATCGTTGTAGAAGTTTCAACTTCTTTTACCGGTTCCACCCCCAGTACTACAGAAACGCGAAATGTAAAATTAATAAACACAAAAGAAAAGAGATAAAAAACAAAAGCTAATGTAAGAGACTAGGCTAAGAGACTAAGCTAAGTATTGCGAAAACTAACAGAGATTTAAATTTAAACCTTTATGCGCCCTTTTAATTGCTACCTTTATTTATTTTTAGGTATCTAACAACATTACAAACATACACATAACCAAGTGTTATGTGCGGAAGTAAAGAGACCAGTGGGTACAAGACAGCCATTAAAGGGCTAACTATCGAGTACACTCTCCCATGAAGGGACTTTGATGAAACACAATGATGTATGAGTCACGCCATACACGATACAGGCCAACGATTTTGTTTGTTTTAAGAATTTGACTTATGAAAAGTGAAGTGTCCGCGTTCTCGCTGACACGATCTTGTCATCATCTGACACAACTGAACTATTCCATAAAATTTAAACGATATCCATTATGGGGTATAGGCTGAGTCTTGGTAAGAGTGCGGAGGTGATTGACAGAGGGGCATTGAAATAGATACAATAATATATTAAAAAATGGGTTGTTTGTAAGATTTCATTGGTTGTTAATTATATTAAACTCCACTAGACTCCACCTCTGTTTATTGTCTCAAGTTTTTTTGTAACTCCTGGAGGATAGAGACATTTGTGCGTCTCGCGGTCCACGGTACACATATCGAAGGCATCCAAGATATTTATAAGAAGTGAGTCAAGTGAATAATTTGTGTGATTGATATTCGATCATAACAGTGAGAAGGGGTTGTAATTTAGAGGTTTAATTTTTACCGTGATACCGATATCGATGTAAGTTTTCATTCTGCAGGAACTGCAGACCGACGATAGACTCAACCATTTACCCAAGGCAAACCTTTCATTTTTTTGGACATCTTACGAGAGGAAAAGATATATTGGAAAAGATTGTTACGGCGAAGGAAATAAGGTAAATTGAATTGCCGGTTGTTTGATCAGTAGTAAATTTTTACTATAGTCAATTTTAATTTAATTTGCCGGTTGGTCGAACGTCAAATATACTATAGTCAAGATAATCTCGCCTAATATCTCAATAATGTCGATAACGTCGTCAAATTTAATTTATTTTAAATATTCACAATACATACATTTGTATGGAAATATTTTGTATATGGCTTTATTCTACGGCGTTCGAAATTTCTCACTATGCTGACGAAAATCTTCTGTCTAAACTAAGACTGACTAACTTATCATCACGCCGTTTACCCATAGAGGATAGAGTGCTACACTCTTATATCCTAACACACAATTCTCGCCTCATTCACATTCATACATCTTCTCATACAAGCTCGCCGATTATTGAGGCTTCTGACAGGACTATTCTTCAGTAAAAAGTTTTCCGCGGAAGTCTTCTATTTCTGGTGCCATCGATACTTGCGTCATATATCTTTTTAACCATTCTCTCCTCATTCATTCGTTCCATGTAACCAAACCATCTAAGTGATCCTATCTTAATTTTACTCACTATACTAAGATCAGCATTCATTTTCGGCCTATGTGCCAATATAAATTCAACGGCAAGATCTTCATAGCTGGGATAATAAATGAATAAGTTTGTAATATGAACGTTACATTGTGTAAGTGATCACTTAAGTGACAGGTCGTAAGCCCTGTAATGCCCAAGACTTCCATACTTTATCATATAAAAATAATAACTTCGTCTCTGTGAGACATCTTAATCCAAATGAATAAGTATCAAAATAGTTTTGTTTACCTCTATACTACAGTTCATATCAAGAGTTTTTTAAGAATTTTTGTATGAATTATGACGTTCATTATAGCGAGTGTTCGTAAACCGAGTGTAAAGCAGTATTGGTGCCAATCAAATAACTCAAGAGTGTAAAAAAAGCATCCAATAAAATGAAGGTTTTTTTTTATATAAAAAACCGTCAAATTCTTCTCGGAAAACGTGATGTTGCATTAAACCAGTTTCTGAATAATTTGCAGAATACAAAGATCTCGAGTTGGTCGGTATACAAAGTGAGTAATCAAAACTATATAAACATCATAAATATAATATCCACAATTACTGACGGCCTTTATACCGGTTTATCGGAGGGTCGATCGAAAAATAATGTGCGTCTTCACACATGGCAGCCGATCGGCCACACGGACGATGAAGACGTTCAAAGCGAAACCGTGCGCGTTTTTACAGTCACTTTTAGGACGACCCTCGTAAAACACGGCGAAACGCATACATCGCTACACCGTGACAATAATTATGTAGATATATTGATTCAGCCACTTTCAACTTCAGGGTATTAAAATATAATATATATTACATTGAATACTAAATTAATGTATTAATTATAAAATCAATTTTGTCGAAAAATATTGTTTTTGCGTCACCGGGATTCGAACCTGGATCTCTATTTCCAATCCGGGGAAGTGCACTACCATTGTGCTATAACGCCAGTATTTTTCTTGACAAATTTTCGAACCTATATGTTACATTTTTCAAATTAATACACCTGTCGTTCCATTATTTGAAAGCCATCTACATTATTCAGTTGTAAGTTGTAAGCCTTAATAATGTTATTTTGTTAAAAAACAGCATAGGTAACGATTCCATACAAAACGGATCAACCGAAAGAAATTTTCAATTCAGTAAATAACCAATTTTATGAATCGAGTAATTAATTAGAACAGAATAATATGAATAGGTCAAGGTGGCGAATGCATAAGAACGCCATGGGTACAGCGGTAACTTGTCATAGTAGTCTTTAGAACTAAGCGATTAAAGTCTCTACTAGTTCACGGATGGCGCTAATTATAAAATAATGTTTCCGTTTATGTTAATCTAATTACTTAATCTATATTTGTTTCCCAGAATTTTTAGTAATGTACAGCTTTTTTGTTTGTATGCACTGCACGCCCCTGCGTACGGTATTCATTTTATAGAACTCCATTGTTAATCAACACAATAAATCGATTTTTTTTTATTCTATACGTAATTTTTCCAAATAATTTGGACGATCGTCTTGGCTGTCCAAATAATTAGGAAAAATTAAATACAGAACCAAAATAATAGTATTTGATTTATTGTGTTCATTAACAATACATTTTGTAATGTTTACAATAAAGAATGGTTTCGTTTAAAATATTTTAAATTTGTTTATTTAATCTTTAAATCGTCAAAATAATATTATTTCCATGGAAAGAGCAAACATTTTTATTTGTGTATCCGAAGACGTTTTACTTTCAGATTTCTCCATACAATTCGTAAAATCTGAAGGGAGTATTTCTGCCTATTGGGCTTTGTTCAAATAATTATAATAAAATCTGATTTTTAAACAAAAATTAACAACATGATGTATTTTTCATTATTGTTTAGGACTTCATCCTATCTTTCAAGCAATTTGTTTTTCAACTTAACGTCACGCATTTGATTGGAGAGCGACCGAAAATTGTGATAATCTGACAAAACGAGGTCGGGACTGTAGAGTGGATGCGATGGAATTTCACTCCATTATTTAAGCACAAAATTAAGAAAACTATAAGATACGGGATGCTAAGATGATTATGTCAACACAAGTTTGTTTAATTATTTCTTATATTTTTGTTAATTTTTATTAGTATTTAACGCTCTCTATAGAAATTATATTTTAATTTGACATTAACCTACTATATTCCTTTACATCGTATGAAAAATAACCTTTTAAAATTTTGACATTAAGAAGTTTCACTTTAGTTAGACATTCAGATTTGTTTACATATGAAATGCTTCATATGTATTCCGCGGGTTCTTCAGTAGAATTAGTCACGAAAAGTGCGTTAGAAAAAATCTTAACAGTTTTCAATGCTGTTACTTTTAGCTTGTGTTTTATGTGTTTTAAAATCTATATGATTTCAAAAAGATTTTGGAGACCCCAGCACCACTTATTTCTGAGAAATTTCAAACAAAATTATTTTGTCTCCGGATCATGGTAAATGCTACTTAAATTACCGTGTGACATACACATGTTCGTTTCATAATATTTTGGAGGTTCGGTACCTGATAAAATCTATTTTTTATTATTTTTTTACGATGGAAAAGTCACCCCAAATGAACACACATGATGTCCTCGCCCTTATACCCGTTGACTACCCCTGGTCGGCCGCGCCGCCCGAGAGAGCGCTGACTCGGAGCTCTTGACCGCGAAACGACTTATGCTCAACCCACGGGACCGGCTGAGGCTTTACTCGAGCACGGACGACTCGTTCTGGCTCAGATTGGTCATATTACGCTTACGCATTCGTAATATTAATTTAAACGATCGAATGAAAGTAATATACGAGGCGCGGTGATTTCTTGCATCTATTGACTCGCTACATGCAACGTTAGAGACATTCCCATAGTGTGACAATCTTGTTGTGAGTGGTTGAAATGTTCAAGACAATAGATCAGCCCGCCGACTGTGAGATGCGGCCAATGTGACTTATTTTGTCCTGATTTGGCGTCGAGTGATTCCCATCTTTTCCTTCATCTGAAGCGGTTCCATGGTAGCGTTTTGATGACGAAGGTATATAAAAATTGGTGCCTAAATAATGGTGGCGATTATGTTGAGAAATAGTTACAGGTGTGTAGCTGCCGAAGAAAGCGAAGTGTTGTAAAAAAATCCGTTACTTAATTAAAATACACGCCTAGTAATATCCTAATAGAATCCGGTAGCGTCTTTCCTCATGCACAATATATTGAAATGTGCAATCGATTTAATAATATACATACCACGGAGGGCGAGAGCTGAACATCAAGAACGGACTCTCAACCTGCAGACCGAGGCGAATTCTTTAATTTTTAGGGTATCTTGCGAGGAGGGGAGAGGTTGCGGTTGGCCAAGTCGAAGGATGAAGAGGAAAATGCTCCACGAAAGACGGACCGACCGAGTGGAAAAGGTAAGAGGCACGTCAAGAGAGCGGAGAGTGTATGATGATTGAAGCGATGTTGGTCAGTTTAACAATACCCTGACTGAACCGAGCCAAACAATCCGGTCTTTTCTTAAGAATGTTGCACCTACTCATCTATTTCAATAAGATAATTATATTTTTTATTTATTTTCTTAGTTTAATAACCACAATTGAGTTTAAAAAACATCTACCGGTTTCGGAAAACACTTTTCCTTCTTCAGGATATGTCAAAACTAACTAAAAATATAGCATTGTTTTTCTATTTATCCAGAATCTATTTTTAAATTTTTAAAAAAAAAAACAACAATTATTTAAAAAGTAAATTTAGTACCTAACTCAAATTGCTGCTCAATACAAATTTAGTGTTTTCCGAAACCGGTAGATGTTTTTTAAACTCAATTGTGGTTATTAAACTAAGATAATAAATAAAAAATATGAATCTTAACCACCAAGTTAATATTGCTAATTTTAAAAGTAAGATAATTATATCCTATTGTTCATTGTGTGCTGGCGATAAGTTGAACAATTTGTATTGTGATTATATCCTGCCCACCATATGCAGACGATGTAGTATATATTATATACTTACACGTATGTATATTATGTTTTTTACACTGAAAAATAGGTTTTAACGAAATACTGGCTCTTGCAGGGATAATTCCTACTAGCTATCTTACATTATTCACTCTATCTTGACCAGTAGACACATTTTCTTGACACTTTAAAGTTTTTTCTTCATTGGACTACTATCACTACGTTATACTTGCACATCGTATCCATTCGTCTCATTGACAGATTAACAAAAAATAATAATTCATTTATAATTTTTCCGCATTGTGTAATACATGTCACATCAGTCTTCGATTAGGTGACGGACGTATTCGGCGTCGGTCCAATAGAGGGTTGTTTTCTTATTTATATATTCAACGTATTTAGACTAAGTGTCTGTCCTTAATATTATAAAATATTTAACAAAAACTGCTGTCAATAATTCTTGGATAATTGCAGTTCAAAACAGTTTTACACCAAATATCGTATTCCCTTGAGATTTTAAGTTCATTTTTTTTACCTGTCCATATTATTTCATTACTTTAAATTTAATATATCCTACGTGTTTATGGTTTTAGTAACATTCTGACGATAATCATATCAATTTAAGATCTATTTTATCTAGGTGTACATATTCATATAGCATGTATCGTTTACTAAAATATATTTTTAACTTTAAATATAAACTAATTACACTACATGTTGCATTGATAAGCAATGTAGTAAGGAATTTGCGCAAACAAACCCATGATGACGAATGGTTGAACCGTATGAAGGTAAATCGACACCGAGATTTTAGTTTTGCCACTTTCGGTAACCTGCAAGGACTAGTAATGCAGGCGGTGTTTTGGGCATTGAATTTCACAGATACCAATTTTGATGCCACCAAGAATGACATACAGGGTGAATATTATGTTCCAGGCCGATGCTGTTTCATTCATCAAAATTTCAAGCGTAGCTCGGGCTGTGTGTGTTTACAGCATTGTATCTTGTATCCTGAAAGAAATAGGGCTCAATGATTCCGCTGGCCCACATGGCGCACCATGCGGTAACTCTGCGTGGGTATAAAGGTCGTTGGTGTATCAATTGAGGATTTTCAGTGCTCCAATAACGGCTGTTTTGTTTATTAACAAAATCCACCGACTCTGCGACTTCAAAATGCGAATTGACTAATGTTAGCCAAACCAAAATGGCAGCCAAACAAAATCGATCTGGAACATAATATTCACCCGAGGATTCAAAGGTTTTGGATATGGATGGGATTTAGAAGCGATAGCTATTAGGAATGTGAAACACTACCAAGTCAGAATTAGAGGAATGATTGACTTCTCCGATAGTCTCATGGAGATATTGCGTCTTCTTCCACCGGTCTTTTGCACTCAATGTGAAAGTGTCTCAGCTCTTAATAGAAAATGTTGGTTAATCCACGAACTACTCTAAGGTATAGTATGTACATAAAGACGATGAAAGCTGAGACTCCAGAAAATCTCATGGGAGTAAACTCTCATCTAAAAATATCTCAGAGATTGTTTCGAATCGCTTAATCTAGTAAAAATCTCATCCGTAAACGGACCATAACTCTTCACCTCGTTAGTAAATTGAAATCGTGCATTTCTCTTTAATCTATATTGAATTAATGTATTCTCAAGTAAGTGCTATATTTTACTCATGCTACGCCACTGTTTCATTCCCCCCTTGTAGCCAAGGTGAATATTAAAATATCATTTTAAAGTATTAAGGTAGATCATTATTATCATTTTATATATTTCTAATCATTTCTCCCTCCATAAAATTTTAAATCGATTTTTACATACTTTACGAGACTCGTTGAAATATAATATGAGGATTTAATTAATTTTCATATCCCATTGCGAGTATCGCGGTCGCAACCTCTCTTCGGCAATTTTACAAGTGGAACCGATTCTGGATTACTCTCTCTTACAGCGAGAATGTGCCGAGCTTACAATGATTTGTTAACTGACATTGATATATTCTCTGTTTCTGATATATTCAGAAACAGAGGACGTTCGCGGAAGACTTGGTAAACGACCAGGTAAACCAGATGCTGTTAGAAGCCACCAATTCGACGAGTGAGATAAGGCGAGAATTGGGTCAGGACAGAAGAGTGTGATGCTCTATCCTCTCTGTCTATCCACGCTGGGAAAAGGCATGATGGTAAGCAAGTAAGAAACATTTTTTAAATCGTACTATGCTATTTTTGTGTCGCTTTTTTATTCATGTGAAAATATATTTATGTTGTAAGTAAATTGTCACCATTTTTTTTTCTGTCTCTCGCGAATCAAATTGCGTTGCCTCCGTCCGGACCTGGAGTGCGGCGCCAGAGAGGGGAGAAACAGGTATACCTGATGGAAGACAAAGAGGTCTCTCTCGCTCCCCGCCTGCCCCGAGCCTCGCCCTGCTCCGGGCCCCGCGGGCCCCGGGACATTCTTCAACCCGCGGCCGCGACCTCGACATTCGCGAGAGCGCCAGTCCTCGCGCGTCCGCTATTCACACCACAACAATCGAATTATGCGACCGGCCCCACCGCGCCAAACAGTAACGGGACCCTCGGCGGCGAACCCCGCACCCTGCCACTCCTGGGGACAAAAATAGCCGTCAAATTGTTTCAAATTAAAGGCGTGAAGTTTGGCAAACTTAATTAAAACACAACCATCTAATAGACTATCAAATAATAATGTGTTTGTCGATGTTTAACAGTGAATTCAAATACAAATAGATAGTTTGAGCTTACAGGACAGTCCAGTGATCTCAGTGTAGATAACCACCTATTATTTCTAGAAGACTCTAAGGTTCAAGATGATCAGAAGAAGAATTATTTCGTTCATATTTACCATCGTGATCCTGCCTTCGTGTTATGGGGTATTTATTTTCTCTATTATATGCTAGTGTGTTTCCTTATCTTCTTAAAAGTAGATATATTACGATTTTCAATACTTAAATATAAGAGTAATGAGACAAAGGTATAATTGATTAAAGTATTTGATCCGTTCTGTACCTAACCTAATTTAAAAAATTAATTTGTCAATTTATAAAACTTTTAAAATTTTTATTTTATTTTCTCTTTTTATGTTCAATTTCAATTTTTTTTGTTTCTGTTAATTTTTAATTTATTTTTTATAAGTATATACTCGTATTATTATGTTACTTGAGTACTTCTACTTATTGTACTTACAATGATGAATTATTTTGTACGAGTTGAACATGTTTTTATAATTAATTTAGTAAAAGCCCATAAGGGTGAAAGTATAATATAAATAAATAAAACGTACAATATCTTTATTCAGAAGCAATATTTATTTTTCTCTCACTTTTATTTTATTTAAAATAAAAATTTCGCGTCGATCCCGGTACCCCTCGTGTGCTAAGCCAGCTTTCTGCCAACTTTAACAATTTCCTAACAGATTAGTTTGTATTAACAGATAACCGATGGTTTATATGTGTTTTTTACATACATATACATTCGAGATATCAATTAAAAAAATAATAATTCAAACCCTCGGTGAACTTAATAACAAGCTTATATTGATGACCTTAAGATATTTGTATTATGAACTATTTTGCGTTCTTTAGTCCATGATGTCCATATTATTATCTGATGTTAATTATACCCATATTTAAACTACTAATCCACAATATGTTGTTGTACATCTGTAACTTTCTCAATGCAGGCTTCGGCCTCGGTAGTGTCATTATGGCCGTACAGTGCTTGATTAAACGGCCAGGTATGTAAAAACGAACGTGTTTTTAATTTATATATAGGTTAATATTATCTTACCATCTTACAATCTTACCATAGAAATTGTCTGTCCACGATTCTCATATGTTATTTTTGTTCGTTTTGACAGTTAACTTACGAAGATGGAATAATTTTAATTACATCGACATTTTATTTATGTGTAATTTGTTTTGGAGCAAGCTGTAGATTCTATTGAGACTCTAACCGCGCAGCGGTCACCGATGGCCACGTAGCGGCCTCTATTGGCCGCGAAGCTGCCTCTATTGGCCGTGAAGCTGCCAAAATAGCCTTCCGCAGGGAGTAGCAGCAAGCAATCTGCGATAGCCGAAATTTACGATAAATTTCCAAAAAGTAGTCAGCGCGCTTTACCGGATAGAAAGAGTTTCTGGTTCAAATCCCGTTTATTATCTCCATTTCTCCCAAAATGTTATCATGTTGCTTAATTTTCGTAATTTTCCTCCAGCACCACATTTCAGTCCAGTCTCTCTTTTTATTAGTCTCTCTTTGTTCGTTTTCATTAGTCGTTATCAGTTGGTTATCACTGTTAGTTTCAGCAAGAACTAACTGTATAGTGTCACTCATCCCAATCATGATATCAAATAAGATTTGTCTGTCTCCTTCATTAACAGTCGTGAAATTGAATATTAGCAAAACAATAAATTAGTATCACAATTGAGAGACGGAATCTAGAAGAATAGACTTGGATTATTGACAAAAGATATTATCTCTCACCAGAACAATATACTATCGGATCTCACATCGGAAGCTACAATGGACCCACCTATTCACCTTCCATGGCACTGTCAGTCTACCTTAGTTCAATAAAGTCATCCCTTAGTTCAATAAAGTCTCACAGAACTCATAGCGGGGTAGTATTTTCAAGTCCTTTACGAATTCTTCTTTCGGCTTTGAAGATTTGTTGTTGAGAAAAGTGCTTTCAGCTTCAACAAAAATTGAACCAATTATATTCTCTCTGAATTAACAATATACTAGATACAGTGTAGTACAATAATTTAAATAAGAGTTACTAGTTAAAGTAAAATATATTTTTTTATGAATATAAATGATAAACACCTGTTTAAAGCAATTTGTATATGATCTAGCGTTGGTGATTAGTATTCCATAGGCGCATTGCTTATTATTTGAATTAAAAAGATATTTCGTGGACACATTATGACTTTTTTAGTCAGTTTTAGTTCAATATTTAAATTTTAATGTTCTGGTGATAGATAAACGTGTAACGGATATAAATTTTTATCTTTCCCTCATTTTCCTATCAAAACACTTAGTTTATAGTTTTATCAAAGTGTATTAGCGAATTTTTTAATTTTTTTAATCTGGAGGTTGACAACAGAGTACTGCGTCTCTGCAAAGTACGTTTGGAACCGTGCGGTTGCAGTGGATAATCCAGTAAGAGTTATTAAATTGATGCAATAGCTTATTAAGATTTTAGTAATAAGAAATTAATTTTAGGCATAGAAAATTTTAAAAAGAGTGAGAACTTTCATTTCTATTGTAGGAATATAAAAAAATCAATAAAAATAAGAGAAAGCAGAAAATAAAAATATGTGTATAAAACGAGGAGAGATAAAAGTTAAAGGGATGAATCATTTCTAGGAGAACGGGAGGGTGAGGGTGAAGAAAAATAGGATTAAAATATGTGTAATATAAATAAAATAAAGGCCATTAAGTTTTATGTATTGATTTTGAATTTTGAGTCTTGTTTGGCGGTGGTGTAACAATATGAAAGGTTGAATATGAGATTAGTTCTAGTTGACATAAATGGCACTCGAATGGATATCCGTCTGAGTAAATCAGGACAGTCTACTTTGAAGTTATTTTGTATAGGAAGATGACATCTTCCTATACAAAATAACTTCAATCTTGCCGTGTCTCTTCGAATTAGTAGTGATGGAATTTTGAAAATAATAGATGACCCAGCAGTAGTGGTTAAGGTATTCCAGTGTGTTTTAACCATGATGTAAATTTTTTAATCTTCTTTAACTTTTCATCTACTTTTGGAACAAAATGGTTTTCAGGACTATTAATTTTTGTCTATTTATTCTTGAAGATATTGAGTTTTGTGGGTTAGTCACCTGCAATCTTGCTGTGCATTAAGGCTTCATTAAAGATATTAATCTAGAATCTAGTATCAACTAGCTTGAGAGAGAAAGTTGGAGCTCAGAATGAAAACAGGAAAATTATTACAGGCTATACGAGCACTTTAATAGACAAGTGGAAGTAGAGCATACCTCTTAATATCCATGTCAAAAATATGCTTTCAGTAGATGAAAGAATTCAATTAACACTTAGAAGTTCAAACATGGTTTTGTATACCTTTCGTGTCTGTCTACTAAATAACTCTTTAAATCAATGACAAACTATTTACATACTTATTAATAGCTTTTTATATTTACATACTTATTAAGCTCAAGACAGTGATTATGCTTCCATGCGATTCTTTAAATACAACTCTTGACTATCGTACTTAATTAAGCCAGAAATTACTTGCAGTCTTTCCAAGACACATTTGTCTTTGGTGCATTTTATATTTTTATATGGGGTGGAATCATGGACTCTGAAGATGAGAGGTTAATGCCAGGAGACATATGTTGCGCGTACCATGGACGGGGAGACGCATGAATGTCTCTATTCTGCAGGAACTGAAGATCAAGGACAGACTCTCAACCTGCAGCCTGAGACGAGACCTTTGAATTTTTTCGGCATCTTACGAGAATGGAAGCTTGGAGAAGCTTGTTGATAGCGATCCTCAGTCGTGACGGACCGACGCGGATTGTGCACACACCGAGTCTTAGATACGCTCCTCCTTTCACATATATTTTACGCCACTGATGTTGCGTTCGTGAGTTGGTTGTATTTAAATCTCCACAGTATAATTTCAAGCTGGTCTCTGGATCAAAATCTCTTTCTCAAAAGATTTATCTCATCTTGTCTCATTCCATGGATCCAGATAATTAATTTATTTCATCATTATATATAATTGGCCACTTCAATCCACTGCTGAATAAAAGTCTCCCTGTGACTTTTTTGAGACTCAGCTCGTAATGCACTTCCGCAAGTCTCGGTTCTGAATTGTCCTCACAGCTGACTTTCAGAGTATCTCCAGCTAGATGCAACTTACCTATCCATTGTTGTAGCACTCTTCCAAGTCTTCTTCAGCCCAAAGTTGTGTCTCTTTTTGTAGGCACATGACACATTTTATTTTATTAAAAAAACATACAGTTTTTCAGTAAATATTATACATAAATCATAATAAAAGGTAAACAATAATTAAACCAGTTACATGTTTTTTCAGAAGATACAATATACTATACTTTATACAGCGAGTACAATTTAAAATTTAAAAAGGACTAAAATGCAGAAAAATGTGAGAGAAGAAGTTGAACATAAAAATATGAACAGAGAGATAAATGTTATAAAAAAGAAAATATTCCATGGGAACGGGAGGGTGAGGGGAAAGGATAAGGAAAACGGGATAGGGAATAAAATCTGTGTGATAAAAATAAAATGAAGACCATCCAAGTTTATATATTGAATTTAGATTTGAAAATGTCTAGTTCGTTTAGGTGTGAATTGAAATAAAGGGGTGTTCGGTAGAAAAATGAGTTCTGTTTGGAATTAGTATTGCAATGTGGAAGGTGAAATGTAAGATTAGTTCTGGTTGACCTGGCCACATAATGTGGCCAAAGAATTGGTAGAACTTTTGTACATTGTTGTAGATAAGGCTTGTTGTGGTTGGATTTGTTACAGGATGAAGGCATCCACGGGATGCGCAACATCCTTCTCTAGGCATCTATTTTACTTTTACACTAACTGTTATTTAACATATATTTTTGATATTTTTATATATATATTTTATATTGTTATCTTATTTGTTATTTGAACATATAAGCAAGACCAGCATTTTTGGTCAGATTTATTTTCGTAGAAAAAACAACCTATATTAGACTTTATTGACAGATATGTTTTTGTTGTAACAGAGGTGAATATATTATAATATAACATGGTAAACATTAGATACAATGAGATGCAATATTGCTATTAAGTATAATATTCGTAGTTTATTGTGTGGGATAGAGTAGACTCCACCTCTGATATATACAGCATTTTCCTGGCTACTTTGCTAGACTGCCGTCTGTTTTAAAGTAGACAGTCTTTTTCGTGCTGTTGAGGTGTTATTTAATTCAAGATAGATAAAGATTCGACAGAAATAAAAAATATATTTGTAAATAGTTTTGTAAAACTAGTGAATTATTAGTGTAGGTATTGTATTATGGCTATGTTGGAGTATGTGATTGATTGATAATGCCCTCGCAAGGCGAAACGCGTCTCAAGTAAATTAAACGAGTAGAATTAAAAAAACAAGTGTTTTCTTTTCACACATGTGATTATGGAGTTCTACAAACTTGGAATAATGGAATAAAGGTTAAATAAAATGATGAACAAGTTCTTGAAAAGTCAAGAACTCTCGGACTACTACTAGGTCTTGTTATCATATTTATTGCTGCCTTACATCATTCAGATGTAATTCTTCATCACGGGTCTACATAAGTAATTTTTCAAATAAATAGATAAAGGATTACAAGCAAAATTATTATTTTTTTAATTTTTCAAAGTTTTGATAATGTGTGTATACTTGTGTATGAGGACAGTATACGAGTATGCGTGCGAAATTCATTGTACTATCTTCACTGCGTCATTTTTTACGTTCACTGATTTGTAAAGAGAAATGTCGGTAGGTCCATCGAGTGACAAAGGGACGCGTGCGTTACATACAGACATGTGTATGTGACATGTGAAGTGCGTATATATGTATGTAGACGAAAGCAATGACTTATAACTGTTAAGTTGAATAGATTACCATTGACAATGATTAACGCGAAGAGTTAGTCGTGCTGTCTTAATGTCGCGTGTGATTGTGCGGGTATTAGAAATGAAATAATAAACCTTGGAAATATTAATGTTACAATTTTTTAACAAATGTAGGATGCTACATATGTAAAATACACTTATTTTTTTATACTACTCGTTTAATTTACTTGAGATACGTTTCGCCTCGTAAAAGTCTAACAATTTAACTCAACAACTTGTATTTATATCTATAGTGGGGGACAGGTATACAATTTTACTTGCATAAGATGAAAAGGGACAAAGGGTAAATAATGAGTAAAATCAAAAAACAAGCGTTATATTTTCGCATATGTGATAATAGATTTCTACAAACTTACCTCGGAAACTGTAATAGGATGATCCAAACTCAATCATTGTAAGCTTTAATGCTTGCATCAATTGAACTTTATTTGAGCCTTCTAGCTTAGATTACAATATGCAAGTTGCTATATTATAATGTGTCTAATTGGTGTGCACGTCTTCTTATTGATATATCTGAACTTCGGCAACGTTTTCAGCTACATCAGAAATGTTTCGGTTAATAGTGCAGTTTTTAATTGACAGGTGTCAAAGTGACGTTTCTAACTCTGACAGATAAAAATATGGAGTGATATATAAATTAACGGTCGAGTTTGAATCCTCCTTTATAACAAATCTCTTTCGTTGCTAGCTTTTATGATAGACTCATCGGCGTCTATTATGTGACTGGTATTTCAAATGCGAACGAAAACAAAGCATGTAATATTACTAACGGTGTTTGCCCGGCGTTGCTTGGGGTTCAGATATTAAAAATTGTGACTTCGGGGGAGATGAGAGCGTGGTGTCTTTGTTTTACGAATGTTATTTTGTGGCGATGGTCTGAAGAAACAGGCATCCACCGACCGCACCAGCCAGGCAGAGGATGCGTCAGCGGGTCCTATCACCGGGGCCGCATTCTCACTCATTTTCCTCGGCTTCTGTACTTATTCCATGCCGCTATCCCATTGTGTTGTAGATCCCAATAGGTATGCTCCTCTCGATACTTAGACAATCGGTGGAAAAATCCTGAGTAACGCCAAGTGAAGTATCGAGTATAATAAGAAACTCGTTGTACAATAAGGGAATGTTGTAATTCCTGCAACAGAAAAATATTCACATCGTGGATTAACTCGATTATAACCTCCGAGTGTAACACTACTTGTAATCCTTATTGTACTCCCAATTTGACACTGAATTCTGACATTTTTAATGTATGCCGGCCGAGGTCCGTCACACAGTTCTACCTTGTCACTCGATAGAAAGATATGTGATAGTTCTCATCCGCGGAAGCGGTACGGCCATCTTTAAAGATGATTGGCGTCTAATTGGCTATCGCGATTATTAGTATTGCCATTCTCCAAAATAAATGTGGCACGTGTACTAATATACCATGGGTTTTTACTTCTAATGTTACAATATATAAAATTTGGTCCAGGCATGGAGAGAATAGAATAGAGATGAGGCGACTATATTTTCTTCAGGGTGCTATTGTAGATTGTATTTGAGAAATATTTGAAACGGATGGCATTCAATATTACTCCTGTGGAGGTCTATCGTCCCCACTCTTAGCATCACCGCCCGGCGTTACTCAATGCACCCTGTAGATACCGATGCATGAAATCAAACTCCCAGCGATCGTAAAGTCTTTCAGTACTGAAATTCTCACCGTCGTCTAACCCATCAACAAAAAACGCTTCGGAAACTACTCGCGCGTAGTAATTTTATTATACACTTGTAAACTGTGTCTGTCCATAATCTAAATGTTACAGTTACAATACATTCCGCGATTATCAATCGCACACGTGAGCGGTGAGTCTATTCATTCATTGGGGCATCCACCACTCACATATTAAGCAGTTTCATTATTATATCTTTTTGATACGATATCGATACACATTTATTTACACACACGCACACTCACAATTGCCTAACCTCACAATAGCTTACTAATATTTCTCTATTACTATTACTCTATACTTCTTTATATCGGAGGAAGGATATGGGTTCTAAAGAGAAATTACGTAAAATTTAAAACGCATTATTATATCGGTGAGAGGAGAGAGGGTGAGGTGGCAAGTGGGAGGAGGTTGATGTCTCTGTTTTGCGCAGGGTACCAAAGAATATCCGTGCAAAATTTGAATTAGATCGGTCAAATGGTGTATAAATAGGATTGTATAAAGAACTGACGTTACTGTACTAAGAAAGACGTTCAGTTTTTTATATTTTGACGTACGTGGTCTATGTGAGTACGCCCACCGCCCACCCTCGTGTTTTGCAACTCCGTTAGTCTGTCCGTGTAAGTGTGACTTAATCCATTTTGCGTCTCGTCCACTGTCCCTCTTTTGGGAGTGTTTTTGATGAATGGATCCCTGAGTGTCTGCCTTAAACTGATGCACCTTAATTTTCCATCTGTATGTAAAACTATGTTCTACGGATTTATGTTATGTGATTTCTATGAATAAAAATATCACTTAAGGGACGCTGGAGGGTCTAAATTTTTTAATCTTTGCCATAATTGCTAATAACCAGATTGAATTTCGAATCTTTTTTCATTTTGCGTAAAATTGAATATGTTATTGAATTAAGCTTTGATGCGTAGGCCGGACAAGGAAGCCCTAGTCTAAACCGGACTCCCCCCTCTCCAGCTGTCCTTTAATAGAGTACGCCCACCGGGTATAGAGTAGTGGATGCATGTGGGTACAATGAACAGAATTGACTTCTTCTGCCATGAACAGCTATTCCAGGGAAAAATAAATAGTAAAAGAGAAAGTGGTTTAAAGTAATACAATTTTCAAACAAAACAAACGAGATGAAATAGAAAATGAATTAAATTATTGTCGTAGAAGGCTGTCATAAAATTTAAGAGCTACAAAAGTTGGTCTTTAATACTACATATTTTCCACGTTAGATATTAAAGTTATAAAGAAGTCATTAATCTTTTAGTAATGATGTCACAATCAAGGCAGTTAAATTAGATCGGAGTTTCTTTGTCGCGTCGGATCAGAATGTAGGTCGCATTTCGGATGATCTAAGCTAAATATAAAGATAAATGTCATATAATTGATATTACTAGAGCAGTAGGGGTGGACGTCTCCTTTTGAAATATTGATACAAGTTTTCGTGCCTCGGTTCAAAAACCCCGAGGTACGAGATGGCCACAGCCAACTTGAATAAGAAAAAAATCAATGAAACCGTGGTACTCTCCAGTGTGTTTAAACATAAAGGAATAATGTGGATATACGTGCTAAAACAAACATCAAAATGACACAAACTAAGTAATCAACATGACACAAGCTAGGTAATCAAAATGACACAAACTAAGTAATCAACATGACACAAGCTAGGTAATCAAAATGACACAAACTAAGTAATCAACATGACACAAGCTAGGTAATCAACATGGCACAAATGCATCAAAGACCCAATGTGGTAATATTTACCCTTTTCGATCGCTTGGAATTACGTTTTTCTGATTTTTTATGGAGCTATACCGAATGGTGTGTCCCGTCCGCTTTGACCACAGAGAAAAATGTAACCGCGAGTCGTCCGCCAGTGTTGCCGTTCTTACCATATATTTCGCGTTGAGGTAGGTACTATAACTTTGTGTTATAATATATTGGTATAACGCACCTAGTGCACAATATTTTAGGGGTAGATATCACACCTTGAAAATGGTGAAGCTGCAGGTGCCTAATTCCAATCTTGTCAGAGATATAGAATTTTTAAAAATTCGGCGTCAGTCGTGTCAGACTATTTTTTCTTAGATTTTTTAGGAAACAAATAAAGAGTAATAATGGTTCAATGTCATAAATACTTATTTTAATAAAAATCTCACACATTAATATACTCCGTAACGATACAGAAATTATACATACTCCTTGAATATTTAGTCACATAATCCATCTGTTAAATATTATGGACCGGGTCTGTTACATTCTGTATGATATGAATATGTATGTAAACATTTCCAACTCCAATAACTCAACGTGTGTGTAATACAAAATTTAGTTGTGAAAATTAAAATAAAACTTGGGAAGGCTTTCCGATCCTCAGTCATAAAGAACAAGGACACAGGAGTATTATAACATGAAAATAATATAATGTTAGGAGCAATAAACTTTAAATACACAGCATAATGTCAGTGGCAAAAAAATTGAATAGTGTCCTGTCATTTTTTTTATAAAAGAGCAGTCATATTATAAAAGATGTCAGAATCTCATAATGTATTGAGATATTTTTATTTTTTTTCGTAATGGTTGTCATGCCTCGAGATTTATTGACTTACCGCGGATAGCTTAATTCACTTACAACGACAAAAAATAATTCTGAAATAAATATATTCTTGGCATTGATTTATTAATGTGGATATCAATTCGCATTTTAATTTAAACATAACATTATTGTATTGAAAAGTTGCGGAATATCGGACCATCTCATTCGCTGTCGGGTCGCCATTTTTTAATACAATAAGGCATTCACGGCTATCGGACAAAATGCACCTCTCGCTGTCTTCCGGCGAGAAATTTCTTTATTAATTAGCACATTACTACGTAAGTAACACGGTAAGTAGAGAAAAACTAAATAAATCTGCAATCAATAAATACACTTCTGTTATTATATGCAATAAATATAAATGATGGCCGAAATGCAGAGAGGCGGATTAAGATGAAAAAATATTCCCTTACGGTGGACAAGACAAATGAAAACAAAAAGAAATAAACATCCTAAGGCCTTCAGGGAACCCTGAACCCGCGGGATAATATACCTCCGTATATTATTAATCCTGTACACCCGAATTAAACCCCGTTCCTATCCCGAAATCGTCATGATATTTGCGCACTCAACAAAGTAACGCGCGAAAACAAAATTTTTAGTATACTTTTAGTATACTTTTAGTATACTTTTAGTATACTTTTAGTATATTTTAGTAAACTTAAATTTAATTCCGGCAGTTTGTCAGCTTTGTGTCTATTCTTCATTGTTAATTTTTTTCTATTTTCGTAGAAAGCTATCATTTTGTATGAAACCACGAAATTTATTACACATCAACCTGTATTTTACCCTCCCTTAATGTTCCGTCTATCTGTATATGTATTATGTCTCTCTCTTTCGCGTATAATTTTATATTCTGTCTCCCTTGATGTTCTATCTAACTATACATGTATTTTGTTTTTCTCTTTCACATGTAATTTTATATTCTATCTCCCTCTTTATGTATATATAAGTGCACTCTTTTAGTATTTATGATCAGTTTTAAATACGTCCTGACGAAGCTTGAAATAAGCGAAACCGGTTGACGTATAATAAATTTCGTAGTTTCATACAAAGTGATTGTTATTTTATTTAATATATATTTTTTCTTTATTATCATATATAGTACCATTAGCAAACACATTTGGTCATTTACTGGTGTAGGTTGGCTCCAGCATCATCGTACCAAAGTCTTACCTATGATATCAATTTAACGTGAAACTTTTTATCATATTGATCTCAGAAGGCAGCTACAGAGAAGCTACGGAAGTCATGCGCCCCCAAAAGGGGAGGGTAAACGTCATATTTACGTACTGAAGTCGCAAAACTCGGCCACAGTCCGGCAGAAATTCACCCTGTCCAGGTTGGAAGTGGGTGTGAGGGAGAGCCAGTAAAATTCTTTACTATTTTCCGCTTTTCACAGCATCGTCCATCCTAGAAACCCCCAGCGGGAAACCCACACCTTAATAAATTCTTGGAAAAGTCCTAAATTAAAATTTGTGCACCTACAGAATGTGCGAAGGATGTTTTATTTTGTGTGAAAACCTTTTCGTAATTCACGGTGATGTGAAGAAGGGCGCCATCTACCAACAATGGCGTAACAATAACTACAGTACTAAATGTTTTGTATCGCTATCGAGCTATTAAAGTATAGGTAACAGGTGTGAATTTGATATGGTGATTCTAGATCAGAAAGTTTAAAGATGATGGTTTGGATGCTCCAATATTCATATCAATATTCAATACCTTCGTGTTATTTATATCGCGGTGTGTTGTATGTTGTTCGTATTTGTTTTGAAATATATGAGTTCAAGTGTGACAAGCGACAGGTTATAAGAATAGTCAACTTGTATCTTTAACTAACTAAGATTCGAGGCGGCTTCTAAAGCTGCAGCTTGGGCGACGTCGATAGCTAGCATGGTTTGCCATTTGTTGCATGCAGTCGGTACCCAACGTCTTTATGGATGGTGAGAGTCATGTTGACGTTATTATCTTGCTGGATGATAGCCCGGTGATAAAAAAAATACTTTGCTCCATTAAAATATGTCACTCAAAATTATTTAACACACGCTGTCGACGTTTTATCCGATTCGCGTTGTATTGATCCACTTTATAAAACGATCGGTATTTTTTTATACAGTTGTCCACATTGCAGGTAATATATTGTGGCTTATGTCGTTTTACGTTGAAGTTGGTATAATATATGAATAAGATATTTTAATGGAGCCAGTTTTTTTACATCATTATAACGACATTTTGAATTTGAAAGTTGACAAAGATAGCTGTAAAAGGACGTTCATTATATTTGCACACACGTAATATGACACAATTGTCTAAAAATAATTATAATGTTTAAAGAAGTTTAAAAAAGAATAATTTTATGTAGACCTGTATAGAAGTCTGTATATACATTGTTTCTATTTGAATATTTCGAAAAATGTATTTCAAAATTTCTATAGAATTTTTCACTATTGTATCTCAATTCAAACATTCAATGTTAGGTCCCGCCTTAAAATACTACCTGTTATACTACATGTCTGCAATAATAATAATAAATAAAAACTATGAATTATACTCTTCGTTCTGTACGCGTGTGCTCGCGCTGTTAACCTCGCCTCTGCCGACGCGACCCGTGGTGCCACCGAGCGCCACCGGCGCGCGCACCTAACACGAGTGGGTGAGCCTGTCTCGTGTCTCACATCCACTCTACATTAAAAAATTAATTAATTTCTTGGCATTGATTAAAAATGTGTTTCTATTACTTCTAGGCGGAAGATTTGTCTCCTAGAGGAATCGGCCCTTTCGGCGGAGAGTTAGGCAAAGGAGGACTACTAAAGGCAGTTGGAGGCTTTTGGGGAAACAGACCGCCAGCACATGATTCTCCTCCTGCAGCCTGTTCTTGTGGTAACTATTTACATCCAACTTCTACATTCTAAAGCTCGTTAAGACTGTAACGTATGCTTTATGGAGACTCTCTCAATCGTGTATCGTGGTTTTTTGGTCTGCTTCTATAGCGTGAATTACTTGTTCACATCACTCATCGTCATTCTGGTCTGTGTGTGGGCTCGCAACCAGGTCGCAGCCACTTTCGTACCAAGCTCAGGATTCTTAAGCCACCCTCGTGAATGATAGAAGGGAGTCTACGATGAAGACGATGACTGTGACAGATGCGACATTTTTTCAGGACTTTTAACAAATATGAATGTGAAACAAAAAGTCCCTTCTTCTGTATCTAGTGATTGTAGTGTTGAAATGCATAACCATTCCGCTACGTTTCATTTTCGACCAATTTTGAACATATATTCTGTAGTCTTTTTTTATAATTAATACATTTATTATTCAATTTTTGAAAAAAATTAACATTGCAGTGAATCCCAAAATACGCGCTAGGAGGCGCCAGGATTAAATCAATCCACCTTCTTAAATTTGGGTGATCTTTGACCAAACTTATTTGACAAAAACACATTTTAATACAAATCCCGGTAGCAAACAAAATTATTTTGTTGACATATAGATTTTGTTTGCATATCTTTCTAATTGATTAATTTGCTTTGTATTTAAAAATAGCACATGAAACTGTTCCGAAAGAATCTTCACAACTAAATTGTTTTTATATTTTATTTTATTTGTGGCAGTTCGAATTTTTTGGACTATGAACATTCCGAACTAGATTAGATTTAATTTAAGAACCGAATTAGTTTTTTCAGCCATAATGTTCTCCATCTTCCAAAGCCTCTTCTGTTAGAGATTGTACCTTGAATGGTGAGATGTAATTTTGCCTTGGATGATGAGATGTAATTTTGCCTTGAATGATGAGATGTAATTGTGCCTCGAATGGTAATATGTAATTTGGCCTTGAATGGTGATATGTAATTTTACCTTGAATGATGAGATGTAATTTTGCCTTGAATGATGAGATGTAATTGTGCCTCGAATGGTAATATGTAATTTGGCCTTGAATGGTGATATATAATTTTGCCTTGAATGATGAGATGTAATTGTGCCTCGAATGGTAATATGTAATTTGGCCTTGAATGGTGATATATAATTTTGCCTTGAATGATGAGATGTAATTGTGCCTCGAATGGTAATATGTAATTTGGCCTTGAATGGTGATATGTAATTTTACCTTGAATGATGAGATGTAATTTTTCCTTGAATGATGAGATGTAATTGTGCCTCGAATGGTAATATGTAATTTGGCCTTGAATGGTGATATGTAATTTTGCCTCGAATGGTGATATGAAATTTTTCCTTGGATGATGGGATGTAATTTTGCCTTGAATGATGAGAATAAGAAGTGTTAATCTCTTTCATGTAATCTAATATATATTAGGCACATTAAGAAGGTTCAAGGAAAACGTAGACTGAAAAGAATAGGTATTTTCTGGTGTTACGTTTATTAGGGGGTCGGCAGGGGTGAGAATGATATCGAAAGAAGGGTGACTGTGGGAAATAAAGTAAACAGTTATCTGATAGCAGTTACTGATAATAGAAATTCGTCGCACAAAGTAAGACCAGCTGTGCATAATGAAATTCTGGTGCCAACACTTATGTATGGAAGTGAAACCTGGAATTGGCAAAAATAAATCGAAAGTAATGGCTCAAGCGTGTGTGGAAAATAAAAAAACAAATTAGAAGCTAATGTACATCTACTTGTAGCATAGTCAATAGAATTAAATAAGTGCCGCTGAAATGGTTCGGTCATGTGGAACGTATGAGTGATGGTGCAGAAAACACAGGCTGCGATTGTTGATAGCTACGTGAACAGAGCTTGTTCATGAAAGACCTGGCACAACCAGGTTATCCGAATTTAAAAAATGACGATAATCCATTAAAATTAAACTATGCCAACTTTTTAAAAACTATTGACATAAATTGTGCATACATGCGTGCATGCGTATGAATAGGTATTTAAAAGTATAGGAATATCCAAAGTGTATACTTTTTAATGCAATATGGAAATTACGTTTTTTAATTGCATCCCTTTTCATCCCCTCTCCATCCTCTCCTCTGTAAACATATTTTAGTTTATCTTTTTATTAGTAGGTAGGTACTATTCTTTAGTTTACTCATTTATATGATATTTTTAATTTATCCATCTAAAAAAAAACTTCTCTGGTCTTATTTTTATATTATGTTATTACGTATTTGTAATGTTCGTTTCTCATAAATAAAAGTAATGATTTTTCATAAATTTAAATTCTCAAGGTGCAAGCTCCGTTGCTACACCCAGTGGCGTAACCACAAAAATTGGGCCTCAATGCAGAACGACAAAAAGGGTTCCCTAAATAAGCATTGTATATAATTTGCACGAAGTTTATAAAGAAGAATTCTTCTAATGTTTAAGATGATGACTGAAGAGAACGTCTGATCATACGAGTGATTGGACTTGATCGGTTGCGCCAACAGCTGTGCATATTCGTGATATGACCTCAATAATGTGATGACTACTTTCCTGAGAAAGTTTGATGTTTTTTAAGTCCTGGTACTAATTGAGTAGTCAACGGAATCAGTGACAACCTGTTATGTTATTCAAATGGTTTTATAGATGATTAGATTCAATTACATATAGAAATTAAATTATTTTTAATCTTCTACACATAAAAACCCTGCTAATGCTTTTCTTGTAGTCAAATTTGAAACGATACATATATATTACATTCAAATTGAAAAACAACCGGCCTCATTTCTATTGTCAGTTTCTGGATGAAAGATTGTTAATAGTAACAAAATATTTATTTGGTGATGATCTTCAAAGCCATTTAACTTTTAAAGTGGATGCTTAAGCTGAACCTTTTATCTGTCTTATCATGACAGGGCACTTCGCGTTAGTCGTAATTACCTTAAAGTACCTTTTCACTTTTAATCTTCTTTTTTTTGCTGAACTGCCTCTAGCTCTTGCAGTCGGGCAAAATTAGACGCAAAGAGCAGATTTACTTAATGTTATCTGACCATCACGTCTTAGAACGGGTAAAGGTTAGTTGTTCTATATTATGCCGGTCTGGATTAATATCAATCTTGTTTGTGAGTGCAACCATAGAAGCCTATTTTTTTTTCTAAAATCCCCCTTTCAACCAGCATAGAGTTGTTCGCAGACTGCCGTAAGCGAAACATTAAAATTATTGGTAAATTTTCTGAAAATTAACTCTATTCAGTTAACTATAACTAAATAGCAGTACTACGCTTGACAGTTGAGTTGATTTGGATTGAGGATCTTTGCCTGGGTCTGCTCTGACGTGCTTGACAATATTGGGGGATGGAATACTTAGTTTTTCCTTGCTATGTATATAGTGCTGATTAATGATAGCAATAACATTATGTTTACTATTAATTACACCATTGGGGCTTAAAGCTATGCACGCGAACTATGTGTCGAAGATCAGGGGTGATACGGAAGCTGCTGTTGCGGAGAACGGTGGTAGGTGAAGTGAGTGGCCTGCATAGGAAGCTAACTAACGCATATACGCATACACGCAGTTAGTATTTAGATTTTTTAAGGTTGGTTCTTCTTACAACGACCTCTAAGATAACGGGACTTAAAAGTCCATGACCACAGTCACAACAGAGCGCCATACATCCCTTGACAACAGCTCCGTGAATCTTACTTACTTCTTGCAGAGCTGTCTTGATTATTATTCACCCATACTAGTCTTCATCTTGCCGTCGTTCTCGATCCTGTTGGTTTGTCTATGAGGGCTATGTGTTTGTCCGGGACTCATCTGCTCTCGCTACAGTCTTGCCACTCCCTGTTTTCACCTTCTTCAGGATATCTGGGGTAGTATACCGTTTAGAATCGGTAGTGTCTGATAATTGGGTAACGCTATGACAGACGTATTCTGCTGGATATAGCTGATGATTTTTATTAAGCAAATGGGAAAATATGAAATTATGGGTAATTGCAGGGCTTACGACTTGTATTCGGCTGGTTTAAGTGATCACTTTTCACAATGTAACCTTCACCATTACACCCACAATCAACCTGCATATCAATCAAATTTATTGAAAGTTGTACATATGTTACCATGTAGAAACACTTCGAGAAGACAGATATAATTACCAATACTTCTATATTTTCCCATATAATATAGCTTCGTCTTTATGACACATCTATAATTTGTTTAATAACAATGTCTTTGGAGGTAGAAATCTAGTAATTGTGTGTTCTAGAACATACTTAAATATTGTTAATAAGAATAGATCTTCTTTAAATGTTATTAAATCGCTTTTACAGCTTGCGGCGAGCGAAATGACCCTGGCCGAGTGGTGGGCGGGCAGGCTGCAGCTCCTCAGGAGTTCCCTTGGATGGCCAGGCTATCCTACTTCAACAAGTTCTACTGCGGCGGTACCCTCATTAGCGATCGCTACGTCTTGACGGCTGCTCATTGCGTTAAAGGGTAATACTTCTTTTTTTTCTTCCACGACACTACATTCCAGAATAGGATCCTATCCCTGGCCATTATTCTCCAGTTCCTAGACTCTCCTATACTTTTCCAGTTTTCTTCCACGGTCAGCCCACCTCTTTCTTGATTTGCCTCTAAGTCGCTTCCATTGGAGAATCCATCGTCCATGTAGGTCCCTCATGACTGAGCATCGCAATTTCCACGAACTCCCGTCCTCTTTACTATGCTCCTTCACTTTTATCGACATCTTGCGTATCTTAAAGCTATCACCAGAGATGCGCCTGTTGCGTTCAACGGGTGGGGGATCCTCTTCCTCTGCGTACTTCGACATGGTCCACCATAACAAGCTTCTCCAAACTATCTTTCATTCTTGCAAGATACACAAAAAGTTGATGCATCTTTTCAGACAAATTTTCAGACTAAACTTATTTGGAAATTTATGATTTATCCTCATTAGTTACTAAATAGACACAACCCATTTAGTAAATTTACGATATGTTCTTTGCTCACTAGTTAGATGCAACTCATTTAGTAAATTTACGATATGTTCTTTGCTCACTAGTTAGATGCAACCCATTTAGTAAATTTACGATATGTTCTTTGCTCACTAGTTAGATGCAACCCATTTAGTAAATTTACGATATGTTCTTTGCTCACTAGTTAGATGCAACCCATTTAGCAAATTTATAAATGATCTTCTTTGATTATTAAATAGACTCAACCAGTGACGTTGTTAGATAAAGTGCCGCTCATAAGAAAATTTTAGTAGCCGCCCCTAATATTTTTACTAACCTAATCTATCTCAATAAATGTGTAAGTATTGTTTAAATTCATTATTTTCCATCGACAAATTTTTACAGCTTAGTTTTATGGGTATTCTTGCCCTTTCATATTTTCTGTGTTTTCTGAGAGTCTGTTCTTATTAATAATTTTGTTTCATAATTTATTTATTTGATTCTTAGTACAGTACAGTACAGTACAGTGTATTATATTATAATAGGATAAACATTTCAGCAAAGTAAGACATATATTTGGGTACCCTGCCTGCTACACTAATATTTTACTACTATCTACTAATCTACTGGGCTTAAATCTGGGCTGTTCGGTGGCCACACGCCTGGCTCGATGAAATTAACATTCTCACGACGAAGAAAGTTGCTTGTATTTCTGGCTGTGTGAGATGGAGCTCCGTCCTGCTATAATGCCCAGTTATGCTGTAATGTTTTGAAACTCTTTGATCATTTTCCTAGCGCCCCAACATTTTTCAATTTTTCTAGCAAGCCCCCCTTTATGAATTAATTAAATGAACTTGACATTTTTAATACTTCAATTACCTTAATAAAATATTCCTTCAATTACCTTAATGGCCTTCATTTTATTTTTTTTCACAAATTTCATTCCCTATCCCATTTTATTTTCCCCTTACCCTCCCGTTCCTCTGGAAATTTTTCTTCTTTGTCACTTTGATCTGTCGTCTGTTTATATCTTTATATTCTTATTTGTAACTTTTTCTCTCTGTTCTCTTATTTTATGTCCTTTTCAAATTGCTGTCTTCACTGTATAACGTGTATATTGTTATTTCAGAGAAAATATGTCTTTGGTTAAATTTTTGGTACACATTCATTATAATTTTTGTTTTTATCGATTAATTGTGTATTTTCCTAATTAAATAAGATTTCACAGCCACATAGAGTGCAAGCCAATTGCCGTAGTTTCGGTATACATTTAACCTGTAATCGAAATGTGTTTCATTTCAGCTTCATGTGGTTCATGATCCGCGCTACCTTCGGCGAGCACGACCGGTGCAACGAGACCAAGCACCCAGAATCTCGCTTCGTCCTGAGGGCCATCACCCACGACTTCAGCTTCAGCAACTTCGACAACGACATCGCGCTGCTGAGGCTTAACGATAGAGTTCCGATTAGTGAAAACTTGCATCCGGTGTGTCTTCCCTCTAATCAGAGTAAGTAGACCATTAACTAAAGCTCTTAAATTTGAGAATATCTGTACTGAATTTAGGCATTTTAACAGGAGTAATTTAGGAATTTTAATAATGGTTAAAGAACCTATACTGAGGGAGACAAAACCAAGATGGAACATATAGCAGTAGATGAGTCCCGTAACATGCACAGTTCCCTCATACACAAGTCAACTATCGACACCAAGACATAGATGAGCACACACACATAGTATTAATATAATATATAATAGGAAATCATCCCTATTGATGCTTAGACCGTTTCTATCAAGAAATGGTTTAAAACTTAATATTTCTTGGTATCTGGCTTGGTATAAAATCAGTCCAATCAACATACAGTGATCCGGCAACAAATACAGATACAGAACATACACGTATACACAGACACATCTTGTTTTCAACACGGTATTGCAAGCCAAATCTAAAAAACCCCAACACACATATGTCGCATCAGCGACATCAACCCTGATGATGGACCCTGCAATGGGACTACATATACACGATAGAATAGCCCAGAAAACACAACACAAAATGCTAAACGATCGTGTAAACCTGAGAACATTTTCAGAAACCTGTCAAAATTGCAGCAATTTGGGTGCGAAATAAATTGATGAGATAATTTGGAGAGTTTTTTGTTGAAAATATTTGGAGCGCGCTCTCCCTCAAACAAAAATACCGAAGTGCCAACTCGGTGTACCTCTGTTAACTTTTATCTACCAATTCTATTTAAAATGGAAGACATCACAAGGAGTAAGACTATGCTTTATGGGTCTTGACTTATCTATCAAAAGCTGGGACCTGTCGTCCACAGATGGCGAAATGATTTGAAAATATGACTTTAGTTAGAAAGGTCCAAAAGTACGTGTAAACACTCTTATAACTTAGCGTGACATACAAAGTTTGGCGTGTTAATTCGCTCATGCCATTTAAAAGGTTAACAATATTAATATGGTTTTATTTGTCGTCAAATTATGTGGATACCGTGATACACAGTGGATTACGAGTATATGGATACATCGATAACTTCTCATCTGATAGATGGATCAAGTGGGTTAAGCTTGCCCAAGGTAGTTGCGTTTCGCTCTGCAGAAAACCGAGTGAGATAGATGAAAATTATTGTTGCAGCCAGAGGGACCCCTCATGTATTTAGATCAACTCGAGGAAACGACAAAGAAGATGATGTAGTTGAAAGGAGGGGACGAATACCACATTTGCTCCGGATGCCAAAGTAAAGTAACACTATTCATAGTCGCTTTGCATCTTATTTTACAGAAAACGCATACGTGGCTGCAGTGGGCACAGTTTCAGGCTGGGGGACCCTGAAGGAAGACGGAAAGCCCTCGTGCATCTTGCAGGAGGTGGAGCTGCCCGTCATCAGTAATAAGGCTTGTCGCAACACGAGCTACGCCGCCAAGATGATCTCTGACAACATGCTGTGCGCCGGGTATCCAGAGAAAGGAATGAAGGACTCATGCCAGGTAACAAATAAGTCATTATATTTATGTATCGCGGATTCATTGACTCATGTCATTAGTAAATAGACAAAAGCCCAGATTCATACTTGAATTAAATTCAAATAATATATTGACTAAATATGTACTTGAATTAAAGTCAAATAATCTATTGACTAAATATGTACTTGAATTAAAGTCAAATAATCTATTGACTAAATATGTACTTGAGTTAAAGTCAAATAATCTATTGACTAAATATGTACTTGAATTAAAGTCAAATAATCTATTGACTAAATATGTACTTGAGTTAAAGTCAAATAATCTATTGACTAAATATGTACTTGAATTAAAGTCAAATAAACTATTGACTAAATATGTATTATGTTAATAATCAAGTGAGTGACATATTACGTCTACGGTTGTTTCATACCATTATATTCATTAAAAAACACAAACAGTGGTGTAGTACATCAAGATTAATTTTTTTTATTAATAAGTATGTAATTATATGCTTTTGTGTCTTTCTAGGGAGACAGCGGTGGACCCTTGGTTACGGAAAGAGCAGATCACAAGTATGAAATTATAGGTATGTGTGAACGAGTCTATTAATAATTTTTTTTTCAAAGGTGTCTAGAACCCATTTCATGTAAGTAGGTATTGCCACAATAACAAAGCTTGAAACATTTTATCTGTTTCCTGAAAAATAGAAAACAGAGCTGTCAAATTCAAACCTTTCAAATGTCATTCTGTTAGAAAATAGCATAAGTAAGGACTTCGTACAACATGGAACAGCTGATCCATTTCTGCCACTGCCGAGTGCAATTTTCAATTCAATAGGTGGCAATTGTATGGCTTGAATTGAACGATAGATTAAAATAGTGGCTAGCAATTGTAGTAGCAAAAAATTAATAATAACCCAGTAGAGGTCTACAGCGCTCCGGTGGCGCTGCGCGGTAGCATCCAGAACTACGCAACTAATGATTCTACTGATACACGGTGGGTGCTAGTGTAATTATAACATGTGGATTATTTAATTTATATTTGTTTCTCAGAGTTTTTAGTAATGTACAGCTTTTTTGCTTTTTCTTTGTAATTATCATATCTAATAACTTGTATGATTATCGCTACCTAGGACAGTTAAATGTTAGTATAAATAAAGAGTGTTTTTTTAGAGGTTTATTTTTCGAATTGGCAACACTTTTTCTAGCGCCAACCGATTTGATAGCTGATAGCTGATTTGTGCTCAGTTTAGTTTGTAATTTCACCATGAATAGACTTACGCCAGAACAACGCTTGCAAATTGTGCAAATTTATTTAGAAAATCGTCGTTCAGTTAGCGAAACTACGTCCATTTTACGGTCGACATAATCGTCCATCCGAGCAAGTAATTCGTGGATCGCACCAAAGAAGCTGTTGTTTTTTCAAAAATGAAGCCGGCCAGAACGTTACAGTCAATTAAAAGCGCTGTAGATCCATGATTACTGACTTTTTCATTCCCCAATTGAATGGCATTAATGTGGAAGAGCTGCGGTTCCAACAAGACAGCGCAACATGCCGCACAGCGCACGCCACATTAAATTTATTGAAGGAAACATTCGATGAGCGCATAATTAACCTGTGAATTAACCTCCAAGATCGTGTGATTTAACACCTTAGGATTATTTTCTGTGAAGATATGTGAAGTTGTTAGTCTACACCGATAAACCAGACACGATAGACGACTTGGAAGCCAAAATTCGTCGCATTATTGCCTATATATGGTTCCAGCTGTTCCAAAAAGTGGTCGAAAATTGGACTTCCAGATTGCGCTTTATTAGAGCCATCCGCGGTGCTCATATACGCGAAATCATATTTAAACACTAATTGTTTAATATTATCTTTCCAATAAAGCGTGTTTTATTTCATTTTAAAGTTCTATACCTAAAAAAAACACCTTGTATACGTATATGTATGTTTGGAAACTAATGTGATGTGATGTGATGTGGTGTGCTGATAAGATTGGTTATGAGATACCAGACGGTTAGTGCCCCCAAATAAATATATGGTACACCGAGCGTTCAACTGTTCGTTTGGATTATAACACGAGTGTGCGTGTGCGAGTGCGAGTGTTTAGCCTGAGCAGGATGAACAATGAAAGACTATCCACAATAGATCGTTGTTTAATGATACTTGAGCAACAGTTACGGATACAGGTATAAGCAGTACATATTTTACAACGGAAAGCGTTGGTTAAATAACTCATCTAGGGCGCGTTGTATTGTTGTCTATTTTTCAGTCGGTACCGGCGTGGTTAATGAGAGCTCCATTCAGCTATTCAGGTTGTGGAAGCGATCGATCTCCATACGCGTATATAATATTTTAAAAGCTATATAAATAAGATCTAATAATTCCTCAATGAAATTATTTTCAATATTTGTTTTCATTTCAGGTGTCGTGTCATGGGGTAACGGATGTGCTAGAAAAGGCTATCCCGGAGTGTATTCCAGAATCACGAGATATATTCCCTGGATAAAAGAGCACACCCGCGACAGCTGCTTCTGCACTGAATAGCAGTAAACCTGGAAGGCACCCCTCGACTCTCATGACATTACAATGAATAAAATTAAACTCTTCATATTTATATACAGTGTGATTATAAAGTAGTACCTACCAATATTTAAAAGTGTCATATTTTAATAAATAACTAAGATTTTTTTTCTGTATCTAAGTGAAAAATTCAGAGTTTTATATTACTGTAATAACTGAATGCGATTGGTTATTATCGTGTGGAAATAAATTGACAGAATTTTAACTTACATTAAATTGATTTTTGATTTTTGAAATAACCTCATATAATATAATATTTTTACGGAATGGAATAAAATGCTTGTCAATAAAATATGTATAATACACTACACTACACTTTATGATACACTAAATCATCCCTAATTTTCTCAATGACACCCTCAATCCATGAGATTACATTGATTAGGGATTCATTTTTTTTAGACTACCGCCTTAGAGCTTATATTTCATCAGCGACAATTTCGATGGGATGGCCACGTCAGGTTGGCAAAGTTAAAATGTCTGAAAGCAGACTACCAATAGAGATAATGGGCAAATGTTCACATGAGAGCCAAATAAGATGCTAAGTAAAAATTAGAAAAGGTAAGGGCATCTTTTATCTTTGTGACGGAGGTAAGTTTGGAAAAAATAATAAAAAATTATTCCAATAGTGTTATGATTTAAATTCGTACATTTTATTTATCAAAAATATGAATAAAATGTATCGCGAAATGAAAAAAACAGTATATTATTTATTAAATGAAGAAATCAGTGTCGTAACTACGACATCTAATGCGATGCATTAGGGTCCATGTTAGATAGAGGCCCAAAATTCTACAAAACGTTCAACAAAATTTTATCTGGTTTTACTGTACTAATACTGTCAAATAATTTTTAAAATCCACCACAATAAGACTAACTAATTTATCATCACGCTGTTTCTTGCTTATTGCACTTGCCTTAATTAAATTACCAATTTAAAACATTATTTCTGACTATTTTACGAAAATACTTAAAAACTTTATAGATCTGTAAGGGACCAAATTTACCGCCGTCTCATTCGGCATCGATGCTAGCGATATAGTGCTGCCGGCTGCCGCTACAAGTATGGCCTGATCCTTCAGCAATGATCACTCTCTTCTGTTACATCGCTCCGCAACGGCGGTCTTATCGGCCCACGCGCGCCGAGCGAGACCGCCGACTCGTTTCATTTCATAATACATGCGCACCTTCAGCATCTCTTCATTTCTTTCATTCTATCTGTCATCATTACTTTATCATACTGTCACAATAAACATAAACACGCCAATCATCACTCTTTCATTTAACCACCGACCTAACCTTCAGACTATCGACGCAAAGCAAAACTCGCTTTCCAGCGATGATTCCAGACTTGTTTATTCTCATCAGGGAGAAGCCACCGAGAGCAAGAAACGACAGAGAATATATGAAAGACAGAATGGAAAAACGATCCATGGTTAGTGGAAGGACAGAGTCGGGATGAGCAGGATGTGCTTCCGTGGTCCGACCGGTTTGGGTACTGGGCGCAGATTGCATCGCAGACCGCCTCCTCTGGCGCACATCTGTGGTAATGTGTGTCATGCCCGTCGGACGGCGTAGCTTCGCTCCCTCGAACGTTCTCGCTTTGTTCGTGCGGGATGGCGCAATACCGAGAAATAACAGAACGAGGAACACTTGATGATGCGCGTGAGCCGCCACAAGTATATTTTGTTTTCTGCGATAGCTATAAAGGCGTGAAATGTTATTCAATTTCGAAAGTATATAAAGAACCTTAAACGTATATTTGTTTAGTGCGCTAGGCCATTAAAACCGCTCAAAAAATTAAATTAATAAGATAATTAGCAAATAAACACTGCACCATTGTACATATACAAATTCTAAAGATTTTTTATAGGGGCCCAATAGAGGGGGCTTTTTTCCATTTTGCAATAGGGGCCAATTTTTTTGTTACGCCACTGGAAGAAACATACTTACCTTCAAAACAGTCGGAACAGAAACACATACCTCCCTGATGAAGGTTCGTTACACACACGATCGTTGTAGTTACTTTACTATATCTTGCCGTAAAACTGCCATGCAATTAGGCAAAAAAAAAAAATTATAATTAATAAAACGGGACACGAGAACGTACTGTTGGAGAGCAGAAGAATTCAGGTAATTTAAATTTTATAAAAAGTGCCATCTGTGTGCAAGCACACAATACACATTGTACAAAAATAATGTTGAGAAAAAGTTCAGAAATTATATTTGTCGCACCAGCGTAGTGCCGAATTAAAAGGAGAAATGCGTCCTTTGTACACTATGCAGGAGAAAATAATTAATTTATTTGAGGAGAACTTCTCGTGACCGATACTCAAAACATAGCGATTTTTTAGCTATGGCTTCGGGCCTTTTATTATCTATAATGCTTTCTTCTTGGATAATATAAAGATTTTTTGTTTTAAGGGAAGATTTTAGTCCCTACAGTTTTGATGGGTTCATTGAACCCGCTGGTTAGCCTAAACACCGACCCATGGTATCTCAAGTGGGCTTCCAAGTAACCGAGTTCGTTGACTTGACAAAGTAAAAATATAAACGAATACAATGATAATATGTAGGTATGAATTTAACTATTATAAATTGCATTTACTTTGATAAGCCTTAAAGTAAGTAGATAGTAATGGTAATATAAGTAATAGTATGAAGTAAGAAGTATAAGAAGACAGGTATCTGGAATATAACACGTGCTGAGCAGAAGAATTCAGGTAAATTTAATTTTATAAAAAGCGCCATCTGTGTGCACGCACACAATACACATTCCATTAACATTTAGTTTCAAAGCAAAAATAGTATTGAGAAAAAGTCCAGAAACATCCATGTTATATCGCAAGTATTACATATTTCGTGACATTTTTATGTCCCGTTGTAAATTTATATTTACCTCTGTGTAACCATTTTATTATTTTTTTAAAGAATAGTTCTTCAGAAGGTAGGTTTTTACTTTGCGATGACATTATTAATGAGTTAAAGTCAAATAACTTTATTAAGGAGAACACATTATTATTGTGAAGTTGTAATTATTCAGAACAGATATTTTAAATACTAATTAAATTTATTAATTAGAAAGATATACATATATAATCAATTTTATCAAAAAATATTGTTGTTGCTACCGGGATTCGAAACTGGATCTCTTTCAATCTAAATAATGTAGATGGCTTTCAAATAATGGAACGATAAATGTATTAATTTGAAAAGTGTAATATGTAGGTTCGAAAATTTGTCGTCAGTGTACTGTGTGCTGTGGCATAATCGGTTAATGCACTTTCCCAGATTTGGAAGAGATCCAGGTTCTAATCCCGGTAGTAACACCAATATTTTTTTATAAAATTGATTTTATATGTTTATCTTTCTAATTAATACAAATGTATACAATTAAATAATTTGTATTTCAAGTAACTTTATTTACAATACGTTATTAGATATGAAATGTTCGCGTCCTCAGGATAAGTTGAATACGAAAGTTGACAATTGACATTAAGAAGAAGGAAGAATATTAAGTCAAATATAAATAATAATCAGATACAATTTATAAACAATCCTCTATTTAGCCACTTAACCATTCTTCCTCTTCTAATGACCAGGTAATAATCTAATTAACTACCCCTATTCCGATTTTGGTTTACTCTCTCCCTTCCTTCTTCCTAACCCTCTCCCAATGTCAATTTTTATTTTCAGTTTCAGATTTTCAGTGTTTATCTTCAGATCAAAATCTCAATACGCATACAAAGCACGGAGATTTATCTAAGTAGGTAAGAAAAACTTAAACTGTATCTCTGAGATATATTTCAATGTGTCTCACTCAGTGGACACAGCCCATTAGATTATTAATTTTTGATTTTTTAAAACAATATTTACTTTGAAGCTGGCTTGAGCAAACACGAAATCAATTTACTTAAAATATCAATTTACTTAAATTGATATGGAACATTTTTATTTAGAATTTACTGTAATATGTATTTACTTAAAAATTTCTTTTAATAACTCAATTTTGAGAATCCAACATGTTCAAGAAATTCAGACCAAATGAAAATTCGAATAACAGGAAACCCACAAAAACAACAGCTTACATTAAATGAGATGTTCGATACGTACACTTCATTTGTTACTGGGTTTATGGGGTTCTTCTTTCAAATAGAATAAGTCGTGAAATGTATCAATTATCCACGAAAATTACGGCTTTTATTGCTGTTCGATTGATATATTAGAGGCGGAATGATATTTCGAATTAGAAAAGTAATTCGATAAATAGAATAATTACCTGGTCATAAATGGGGATCCAATTAGATGATTATTGAGTTATTAAGGGTTGCTAAAGAGCATAAAAGGTCATGTTTTTTTTTATTTATTTTATCTAGCTGTAGATAATCTAAAATACAAATAAATGTAGGCAGTATAAATTAATATTTGTCAGCACAACATGGAAGGAAGATTTTTACAGACTGGTCTTCAGTTTGGTCCACAGCGAGTCTCGTTTAGTCCGATAATCAGCAGGAACCGGCTCCCCGAGTTATTGACCTTAAATATAATTATTTTATTTTATTTTTGATATACCCGCATTTACGAATCTTAAATTTCAACACATTCGTGACGCGTCATCGTTTAAAGAATTATTTTTTTCAAAGTGTTATTTAAAATGTTTTGATTTAAATCTGTGCAGTCAGGTCCTCAGGCAATCATCTTCTAATCATCGTAGATTTTCCATCATTTAAGGCGAGTCCTAAACAAAATTGCCACAGTCAATGTTATCAGCTATCTATTATCAACCGTGTGGTTGTTTAGAGTGTAGTTATCAAGATTTAAGTCGACCCTACTCATCTGCAGTTAACGTGGCTCCAACTTTCTTTAAATACGGTGATTCAAATCCACCGTCATCGTCGCCATCCCCATCTAACCGACAACACCAGTGATATATTCACCTAAACGAATTTGTTAAGCTAAAAGCCATAACAATATTAAGAAAATTGAATAGACGGACGAGTAGTACCCGAGAAAATTCAAGTCCAAGGCAGGAAGCAACACTAAAATCCACTGGACTGAAGAAATTATTTAATGTGTTATACTTGACAACTGTCAAACGGGTACATGTGTATAGTTTAAATAACTCTGATGAGCTGTGAGGAGCTCTCTTTACTTCTCGGTCTTCTAATAACTTCATAGTTAAGGTGTACTGTAAATATATAATCTACGAGTAAATAAATTATAAATTGTTGTAAGCACGGATTTTATTGCTACACCAACTACTCCGATAAATCCTCAAGAAGTAGAATTACAATTCTAGGAATTGTAAATTGTATTACCGAAAGTTATTACATATAAATAATGAAATATTATTGTGGTGGTGAATGGTTGCATCTGGTTGGAGAGAAATATTTTGTCTAAGCTAAAGGGAGTTTTTGTTTTTCGAATTGGTAACACTTTTTCCAGCGATAGTTGATTTGTGATCAGTTTGGTTTGCCATTTCACCACGAATAGATTTACATCAGAACAAAGCTTGCAAATTTATTTCGAAAATCGTGGTTTAGTTCGCAAAACTCACATTTTACGGTCGACATAATCGTCCATTCGAGCAAGTAATTCGAATGACCAGTGCCGGCTCTAACCTCTGTGGCGCCTTCGGGCGTAATTTCTCCTGCGATCAGACCCTCTTTTTCATGATTCAATCTTGCGCTGATGATAAGGTGGAGAGTGTTGTATTACACGGGCTAAATATTACAGTTTCTGAATCTTTTGATTTCTTAGCTCATTTCCTAGTTATTATTAAGATTACAGCTGTGGTGAGTTAAGGGCACCCCATAAGCTGTAATTATTGTGATAGTGGAGAATTAGCTGCCATTTTCCAAAGCAACACTACAGCGGAGACGTTTGTGATGATATTTGAAGAAGTAGATGAATTTTCTGGATCTATATGACGTTCGTCTTGTTTTTCTTGTATTATATATTTTGTAATGCTCATAAACTTTTTATTTTATTCTAACTAATAGATCTTTTTTGGGCGAGGCCCCGAACGGACCTGTGAATTGTCCTCTAAGATCGTGTGATTATTTAACCTTTACCTTTACCTTTGGATACCTTTGGATTATTTTCTGTGAGGATATGTGAAGTCGATAGTCTACGCTGACAAACAGACGATAGACGACTTGGAAGACAACATTCGTCTTGTTATTGCCGCTTACGTTACGTTACGCCGTGTTACAAAAGGTGGTCGAATATGGGACTTCCAGATTGTGCTTTATTCGAGCCAGCCGCGGCGCTCATATGCGCAAATCATACATAAACACTGATGGGATAAAATTATCTTTCTACACCCTGTTAAAGTTCTATACCCCTAAAAAATATTTTCATTAGGCTGAATAATTTCTCGGTCCGTATTAAGTTAAAAAAATATATTTGCATAAATGTCGGCTCAGGTCTCGTGTTATAAATGACCGCAGATTAAGCACCTAATAACGCACCTTGAATGTGTCGTGTTACATAATGTATAGCTGGGGTGGGTACAGTCTGTTGGGTCACCGGGAAGGGGCAATGCCCTTGGTGGAAATGACCCTTCGGTAACATCACACAACCCCACGACCTGCGTCATTTGTGCGAGAGGTTCTGATAACGAACCGGTGGGTGCTGAACCTTCAGTACTCTCTCAAAACATAATAATAATTATTAATAATAATTAATAATTTAATAACTTATATAGTTCCCTTGAGTATAATTATAATAAGTGTGTGGAGATCTATCGATTCCATAGCATCATTACCTCCGACGATCCCTGAATGCACTTCATATTTACCAGTGTGCAAAAACACGTCCGGTACCGACGCCACCATGTGGAAATAATATGCGCCGGCAGCCATTAATAATAATAATAATAAGAAGAAAACACATTCTAATTAATATTTTGAATAATTACAACTTCACAATAAGAATGTATTCTCCTTAATAAAATTAATATTTCTAATTTTTAAATACAAATAGTTTATATCTTTTATTTATTATCTTTGTTTTATTAACCACTGAATTGAGTTTAAATACATCTACCGGTTTCGAAAAATACCATTTTCTTCTTCAGGATGTCAATACTAACTAAAAACATATATTATCGTTTTTTTACCAGAATCTATTTAAAAAAAAACAATTTTTTAAAAAATAAATTTTACTAAATTTATTTTTTAAATAATAATTAAATAATTTTAAATAATATTAAACCTAACCTAACTCAAATTGTTACTTAATACAAATTTAGTCGAATAATTTTTAGCAAAAAATTTTAGAATGGAACTCGTAGTTAAATTTAGTTGGTTGTTTATAATTTTTTGATTAGTTTTACACGCTTTATTTATCTCCAACGATTCCAAATTATTTATTTTGTGACCAACACCGTTTATAAGCAAAATTGACAATCCCAATTTTTTATCAAAACCGTGACCATTTTCTATTAAATGATTAGACAATTCTGAAAACCCACTATTGTTCAAAAATCTCAAATGATCACTTACTCTTATATTAAAATTTCTACCCGTTTTACCAATATAAAGTGCAGCACAATCCTTGCAACTAAGTTTATAGACACCAGAATTGTTAAATTTATCATCTGTGTCTTTAGAATTTATGAGTAAATTTCCTATACTATTATTTGTATAAAATGCCGGTCTAATGTTTCGTGGTAGGTGTTTAGATATTTGTTTCGAAAAGTTATTTATGTATAAAATCGTACGCCAATTATCATTATTATCATTATGTTTTATCTGTGATTTATATAAAAATTGATTATTATATTCTTTTAATTTTTTTTTTTTAAATAGTGTCTATCAAACCTGTATTATACCCGTTATTAACTGCTATTTTATTAATTGTATTTAATTCAATATTGAAGTTGGATGTTGACATAGGAATTTGACTAAACGATGTATCATGGAGTGGAACCCTGAATGTTTATGTGATAATGGATGATTAGATTCATTGTGTATGATAGTATCTGTAAAAGTTGGTTTTCTAAAAATTTTGAACTCAATTTTATTATTATTTTTAATCAATGTTAGATCCAAAAAATTTAGGGTAGAATTATTTTCCATTTCTAATGTAAATTGTATTTATATTTTTTATTTATCTTTGTTTTGTTAACCACTGAATTGAAATTTAAATTGAAAAAAATAACAATAATTTTTAAATAATTTAAAAAAATAGATTCTGGTGAAGAAACAATGCTATATTTTTAGCTAGTTATGACATCCTGAAGAAGAAAATGGTATTTTTCGAAACCGGTAGATGTATTTAAACTCAATTCAGTGGTTAACAAAACAAAGATAATAAATAAAAAATATGAATTTTAACCATAAAGTTAATATTGCTAATTTTAAAAGTATTAAATTGTATTTTATCATTAAATGAATTAATTAAATACGCGAGGGGAAGTCACGCCCCTGACACTGATCGCGCTAACACTGCTAACATCATCGTCTTCGATTTTAATTCGACTGTACCAATTCATTATTTGTCAATCATATGAAAACATTTAGTTACCAATCCTGTACGTTCAAGTCTCCACTGATCACAATGCGCGCTTATTTACAAATGAATCACATCACAGATCTAGTCCGTCGGTCGATCGCATCGACAGCTAGCGCAGTTGAGACACGCGGTGTGAGAGGTTCGCTCATCATATAAATTATTAATATTTTTTGCTTTAAATACGACGTGGAAACTAAGAAAATGAAATAAATCCAATCCCGGTATTTTGAAGCAACCGTTTGTATCCGGTATTTCCCTAGTATTCAGTATGCAAAGTAGGGTCTGTTCCATGCGACAATCCTTTGCCTAACTTCTACGAAATCTTGATTGTTCTTGGTCAAATTGAATACGTTATATCTATTTCGTAAAGTCATCAGCTACCTCTGGATCTTATAGTGATATTTGAAGGCTACGCTTGGACCCAGTGTGTTTCTTAGTATTTCCTTTTAATCCTTTCAATCTTGTTCGTTACTCTCCATTATTTATGTAACATCTGCACACAGTAAACAGCAAATAATCAAATCGCAAAATCCACTTCTCTCACACAATAGTCTCTACAAAGTTAATTATTTCTTTAAATAAGCGAACTTGTATGCCTACGTGCAAGGGAAGCAGTTTTGGGTACATAGTATATATGTATAGCGTGTATGTAAAATATGCAAATATTTATTTTGGGAAAAGGTGCGATGACCCGAAAGGTGCCATTACGAGAATCATCGGTTACCCAATCTAACTGTCTATTCGTTTTATTTTCAGGTCTGGGGTTTCGCGACTGCATTCAATTTTTGTTGATTTATTTTTGATCGTCAAGATGAGGTCAACATTTTTTATAACATTTTTAAAACACGCAAATCCAGAAATATTACGTGAATATTCAGTCAAATAATATATTGTTTTATTCGGGAAAATATATAGGTTTTCTTCTTGAGCGGCCTCATGAGATTTGGAAGCCCATAGCTGAAGTCACTTCAGATGTGGTTCAATCTATTAGAAACTCGTCTACGTCTTGCAGGTCTGATTTAATGTTATTCACCCATCTGCATCTCGATTTGATCCTGTTGGCTTGTGAGAGTATGTTATTCTCACTACCCCGATGTTACGAGTTCTTTAACATCCTTCGTTCTTCGGTTAGGTTATCTGTACGTTATCTATCTGCAACCTACTGAAGCTATTGGTATTCCTGTCAAAAACCCCTGAAGGAGATTCTGTATAGCCAAGTGTAAAAATATTAATAGTGGATCGTGAAATTCAATTCCGTGTTCTTTTAAAGATTTACGATATAAAAAAGAATCGGACAGGTTTGTCATCACTGTTGAACCACACTTCGTTAGATTGGAGAATAACTGTTATTATGCATCTTTATAAAGGTAAAGGGTTGCATATGTAATGCGAAAAGTTCAGTTGGTAAACTATATATAAGAATTTTAATAGAAAGATTATAAACGATGAACGGATGAAAAAGTACGAATCGTATAAGAGGCTTTTGTAGGTGGGAGCGGATGCATGGATTAGATTTTTTCTCTATGAGTGATATCGGTAAAGATTTACAGAAAAATTCAAAACTTTTGGTGCCTTTATATATCTGTAATAGATTTACGATATACTGATATGAAGAAAGTTTTGGAAGGCACTCTCTGGTTACAGAGTGAATAGTAAACTTGTACATGCAATCGCGTCCTTGTAAGAAGGCATTGATACTGCATGTGTATGAACCAATGGATCATTCACACCATGGTTTTATATTTTAAAATACGTCAAACAGTACTGTATATGTAAATACAATGTGTTCAAACTTTTTTAAACATTCATACTCGTAAATTGGAATCTTGAAGGAAAAATTGAGAGCAGAAATTAAACGCATTAGAAGATGAAATGGATGTAGGTACTGATTTATAACACTGAAAAAGAAAGTAAGAAATTGTATCTTGAGATAAATAAAGAAAAAAATAAAAGATTTGTGTTGGACAAGACTAGCTTTCCCGGATAATACATACTGAGGTCTGGAAACCAGGGGTAGATGAACATTGCAGAAGCCTGTCTCACTGGATAGATGGACACTACGTAAACTGCGAAGTACACAAATATAGAGACGATGTTTTAGGTTAAAATATCAATAATAACAAACTTGGAGCCCAGAGCTCACGAGCCCACCCGACAAAGACCGAGCGTACACGAAGTCATGAATATCGGACGTGCTACTATTTTTGGACAATGATTTGTGTATCAAGACTTTATTTTAATTTCTTCTATCTTTTCAATTTCTCTGTTCATCCTAGTTTTACATTATTTTTCTCGGTGATTCTGGAACCCTTTGAAAAGCGGGGACGGTTGCGACCGGCCATTGCTGGATAGCTTCAAATTGTCAAGAAGTTTATATGATTCCTGACGAGGGAAGCCGCGAGCCAAGAATCAAGTGACGCATGTATTGGCTTATTTATATAAAAAAAACATTTTTATTGATTGCAATTTGCTTCGAGCAAAACCATTTCAACTTTGCATTCTTAATCAATCGCACTTATATTTTTATTTGTATCTCGCTGGGCGAATTGAAAACCAGTTTTTCGGGAGTATCTCTGGTGGACCAGCTAAACCTTAATCCCTCCAGGATCAGTCTTCCTCAAACGGCCTTCCGTTAACCATGGACCGCAGAATCACGAGAAGAGCCCTCTGTGTCTTTGTACTGCTTCAGTTTGCCAATGTAAGTATTGATAACAATTTTGTTTCATATTTATGATCGTATTCTATCTAAATTAAACTTTTTTTATTATATTTTTAGACTGAAATAATTTCTAACAAAATTTCTACCAATAATTACAACATAAAATGTGAATAAGCAAATATAAATTGAAATAGTTAAGTGAATTTTTTTAGAATTTTATATTTAATTGGATTTTTTATTAATTTATAATAATTCAAAATCTATAAATAGTTATATATTTCACATATTCACGCATTTGAAAAAGCCTTATCTTTTATTTATTAAACTATATTTAACCGCTTTATCTTAAGGAAGCGGTTGCTCTAAAACCGGTCGGCATCAAATATAAAACCACTGTGGTCAAATACAAATTTTAATAGTTACCATCAATACGTTCAATAACCAGAAGGTTACAGCTTCGTTGTCCAAAAATAGTTGTTTATCTTTTTTTGGGGAAGAGCCGTAAACTCTTTTCCCCGTTCTTCATTGTGCACTATTAGAAGTGTAAAATTATTTATATATAAATAAAATTTATGTGGTAATGATAAATAGATTTTGCTTTCTTTTTTCAATACTAATTGTTACTATAAAAAAAAAAGAGATTGAAAGGATTTATTAAGTTTATTTTCAATATTGGAAATCGTAAAGCTAGAAATGTTCATTATTATATTATAGTTTCGTAAATATATTTCGTCATCTGTAATCAATTTTCTTTAGTTTTAATTATTATAATGTTGCTGTTAAGCAAAAATGTTCTTTAAGATATAATCAGAAACGAAAGACTACACATTAAATTCGTTCTTTAAAATAAACATGAACGTTTCATTTATTACAGGACTCTTTGTATTGTTTATAAATATTTATTTCTTTGTGATGCTAATATTTAAAAAATTTACAGACATTCTTATACATATTTACTATAATGTACGCCATTCTTGCTTCGTTCGCTTTCATACGATGTTTCTAACATAACTTTCCTTCAATTAGGTTTGTCTAATTGTGCCAGTTCTTTCGTCTAATGTAGGGCTGTCGTACGTCCCGGTACACCGGGACATGACCCGGTTTTGAGGTCTGTGCTTCAGTGTCCCTGACCGAGAGTCATTTATCCCGGTCGATTTAAAATTTACGCATATTAAAAAAATATTTTCTGCATACATAATATCTAATATTGATACAGATTTTTATGGAATTTCTACAGATTTCTGCAATCATAAATATATGAAGATGTTTCCAATACTTATCTATTATTTCACAGAAAATGATGGGTTAAAAATTAAACTGCTGGAGATACAGACATTACCAAATGAAATGTTGGATACAATGACGGCATTTTACATTGAGGTTCTAAAAAATTCTGATATTCCAAATATAAGGCCTCGTGGCACTTGGGGCTGATAATACTAACACGAATTTTGGAGGAAGGGAGAGGCGCGGAATAAATAATGTATTTTATAAATTACAAGAAGTTGAAGTTTATTCACAATACAGCTTCTACTGCCGCTGATGTCTCGTCAGTAGATATAGAATAAAACTTTAATATTTCTGCAAGTCTGCTGAGGTCATATATAATAACATACTATCCCATTCAAAAAGTACAAGAAAAACCTCCAAAAACGATAACAGATTTTTAAAAAAATCCATTATTAGAACTTTATATATTCTTTGTTCACACCCAAACGTTTTTAAACGAAAAGCTTGAAAAGTCTATCATTGAAGTGAAAAATATTTTAGACGACATGATTAATTGTGTTAAAAGATTTTATTTTTTTTGGGGGGGGGGTCCCCGTCAGTGGTTCGACAATTATGGCAGACCTAGTCTAATGTGTAATGTTAAATGTATTAATTAGAAAGATATACATATAAAATTAATTTTATCGAAAAATATTATTGTCGCTACCGGGATTCGAACCTGGATCTCTTTTCAATCCGAGGAACGTGGATTAACCGATTATTCTACAGCAACACAGTGCATTGACGACAAATTTTCGAACCTATTTTTATACACTTTTCAAATTGATACATCTATCGTTCCATTATTTGAAAGCCATCTTCTTTATTTATACGTAATCTCAAATACCTTTGAATAATCCGATATGAGACGCCAGAATTAAGAATTCATTTTTATTATTGAATTGTAAGATATTCAGGTACGAATCCTGGTAGCAATAGCAGTATTATCGATAAAATTGATTATTTATGTATATTTTTCTAATTAATATATTTAATTAGTATTTAAAATATCACAGACCGTCTATTCTGAATAATTACTACTTCACAATAAGAATGTGTTCTCCTTCATAATATATATTCTTCTTAATAAACGTTCCCTTGTCACTGTATAGATATAGCTCCCTCCTTCGATCTTCTGCAGTGGCTAGTTTCGTTATATTTCATTACATCTGAAACACCTCAATTATATTATTTTAGAAATAAGAGTCCTATTTATTATATTAAAGTAAATTAAAACAAAAAATTACTTTTCAGATATACAATACATTATATTATGATTAAGTTAATTGCCCACAATTTTTTTTAAATTGTTCTTTACATTTTGTATAATTAACTGAACATCGCTTAATGGTACTGAATCATGTGGTCGATAACTTGTTGTAGACCCTACTTCATACGGTCCGTAGATTTGTTAGATTCAGCTTTCTCGTCTAGTAGCTTATCTAATTACATTATTTGAGACAGAATTGAAGTTTACATTTAGTTCGAACAAAGGATTATGGTCCTGAGACGTTTTTGCTTCCGTGATATTTTTTTCAGGACAGATCTCGGCTTTCGTAGTTCCTGTGTACATAACATAGTCACATAGAGGTTCGCCGTTTTAGACCTCATTTCACACTTTTTACAAGTTTTCACAGTTAAAACAATGTTTGTCTAATTTTCAGAATAAATAGTTATAGGTATCTATGTTTATAAGTGACAACGAACCGAACGTCGTGTATACGGGTTTGAGTTTATACCTCTTTCTACTAATCTCATCAAAATTTCAACACATGTACATAATACTGAGATTCATTTTAACTAAATTTCTAAGATATGTCTCATCGTGTGTCATACTGTGGAAATGGACCATAAAATAACAAATTTGTGTGAAAATTCAATTAAGATGTTACACTACACAGTTTATTTGAGACGATGAGATATGGTAGAAGTGTTTATATAATATTATTATTTGACACAAGTATATTATATAAAGATCAGCGTCATCATTCAGTTACTGTATTTTAGTTTCTATTATTATTTTTTATTTATTTAGACACATATAACATATAAGCATTGTACAGCTACAAAAAAAGACAGTTTGTTACATATATTTTACACACATTTTAAAATGCATTGCCCAACTAGGCAAGACTGTTTTAAGGAAAATTGTTAAATAAATCAAATAACTCATTGAAGGCAAAACACAATCAAATAGAATGCGTAACATACAAAGCAAGTAAACATGAAAATATAAAAAAAGAGAAAAAAATACCAATGTGCAATACAATATGTAAAAATAGGAAAAGGGAAGTATCCAAGATCAAAACACAAAATGCAGTTATAAGAATTATTTCATTATGTAAGACAGTTTATTCTCAGTATCTGCTCTTCCTAATTTCATCAACAAATTTGAAACATCCCTTATAAAAAAAGCCTTAATGTCAGTTAAAGTTCTAATTTTATTTCCAACTTGATTGTATATTCTGGGGGCTTAAAAGATGAATAATCTTTGACCAAAGTAGTTTTCATTCTTTGAACTATTTCAAAAATATTTGCTCTTGTGGGATAATATCTTGTATAAGAAGTTCTGTTCAAATAAATTAATTTATTCTCTTATAACAGCTTTTCAAAAAAGTAACACTTAAATGCGAGTAAATGTAGAAATTTAATCCAATCTGTTTCAATCCAGCCTGAAATATCTGAGTAATTATTATATTATACTTTCGGTACTTTACATTCTTTAATTGATTGATGAACTCTTCGTCATGCTCCACCATATTTGATACGACAAAAAAAAATGTACAGAGCAGAATAATTGATATAAAATAATTTCAGGGTAATCCGGTGGTACCGCCTGCAGTAGCGCCGGAAGTGAGCCAAGAAAATATGCCACCTATTCAACCAGCCGCCGGAGAAAATGGACAGAATCTTCCTCAGCAAGGTTTAATCATAGTGGTAGCTGCCCCGTGCGGTAAATATCACATTCCAATACCTTCATTGATTAACCTTACAATACTGTAATGAACACGTACAAGGACTGACTGAAATAATATTTTAACGCCAAACGGTTTCGCTTAGCTCAAGCGTCGTCAGAGCGTATTTAAAAGTGACAATAAATGCATATATATGTATATATATATATATATGTATATGTATATATATATATATATATATATAAAGAGGGAGACAAACTAAGACAATAGACAGTACATCAAGGAAGGGGAAAGTATAATGTTGATAGATATTTAATTGATTTAAAGGAAAACATATTTAATATGGAACTAATGGATAAATATGGGATCTCTTTAGCATGTAATTTTATATTTTATTTTTGTATTTATTGTTAGTTTTAACGCAGCTTGAGCTAAGCGAAACCGGTTGGCGTTTAATAAAATTGGTGGTTTTGTAAAAACCAATTGTGTTTAATGAATATTTATTAACTGCAGAATATTGGTAGGAAAATTATTGCAGTTTTTCGGTTTCCGTTCAGTTCGTGCGGCACCCACTTTTCACGCTTTTTGATTTTCCTAGCCTGTTATTAGCCTAGCAATTATCGAGTGTGGTTCTGATTAAATTAACGCCTTTAGTTGGTCGTTATCAACAGAAGAAGATCTTCTTTATCCTCAAGGCTCTCGTCCCATGCATGACATTTTTCGAACCACCATTGCACAGTAAATTCTTCAACAGTAATCAAAACAAAAATAATGCAATGTCTACGTTTCTGGTATTTTTCCACCCGTTTTAATTCATACAAAAAAGTTGTTCTTATTTTCTTCTTTTCCATCATTAGTTATTAGGCCATCCCAATTGGAAGCAAATTTAATAATAAATCCAAATTCGATGTTATCAAAATACAGACCGAAAGTTATGTTAGAATTAAGAAAACAAAAAGTGCAATTCAAAATATAATAGTCCCCTCATAAAGCAAATTAAATTGGTCTTCAAATTCCCAAATTCGATTGGTCAAATCGAACGTCGCGTACCCGGGTTTGATTTTTGTGTCGTCCTACCGATTTCTCTCGAAGTCATAATAATTTCCATATCAAAATTTGAACATGTGAACACGATACTGAGATATATCTCAACTAATTCTCTGAAGGTTATCGTATTTCAGTCCATGTCCCGTTTGCCCATAAAACATAATCTCAACATAATAACAAAATTACAGAATCTTTGTTTTTATATCTTGAAAATAATGTCTTGAATCTTGTAAATATATTATTCAAAGTTCTTAAAATTATCAATCGATAATTTTTGTGACTTTGATCGTCAATTCTCATCATCGTCGGCTGCCTGAAGAATTTAGGCTATTGTTTTATATCATTTTTAACATCAATAATAATATTATATTTCCCTGTCTACATCTATGACTACCGGTCGGTATGGCTGTATAGTGCTTGATTAAACGGACAGGTATGTGAGACGCGAGCTTGGCAAAAAAACAAACATTTTTAACATTTCTAAGTTAGGTTAGGTTAGGTTGGATGTCTTAAATGTTTTCTCTTTTATATAATCAATAACAGTAAGTAAATATGTATTCAATTTGAAATGAAGTGTACATTGTTTTTATAAAGAGTAAGAAAAAAAAAACAATTTAGCGAAATCGTATAATGACATCTGTCATCTTTTCTTGTCTATGGTAAGGGAGAAATCTTACTAACCGTAGAAATTGTCTATCCACTATTCTCATATGTCATCAAGATATCATTTATCTTCTTACAAAGGTGAAACTATTTTAATTACGTCGAAATTTTATTCGAGTATGGTTTGTTCTGGAGAAAGTTGTATCATTAAAACATAGATTCTATTGAGAACCTGACGCGCAGCGCTCACCAATGGCCGCGTAGCGCCCACTATCGCCCACGAAGCGGCCACAGGGATAAGTAACAAACAATCGGTAGTAGCCGATTGAGACTTTTGACTCGCGGTACCAATGGCCGCGTAGCGATCACTATCGGTCACAATAACCGCAATCAGCGATAGCCAATTGCTTATCTAATAGTCTTTATAACGATTGCGCTTCTTCGCTGTTGGATCTGAATTTGGATATGTTAGTGTTATTGTCAAATACCAAAGTGGTTTTTAAAAAATTCAACAGATGGCAGCAATCTTTCCGCATCGTGCAATAGACGTCACTAATTAAGATACCGTATTCAGATTTTAAGTAATTATTTTTTCCTGTTCATATTATTTCTTCATACTTATGTATACTTTTAATTACATCAATTTAAGATAGTTCAAAGTGTACATTTGTATATATTTAGCACCAATCATTTGATTAATTAATTTTTTTGGGGTGGGACCCTTTGGAGTTTCGTTCATATCATACTGTACACAAAATCAGATACTGCTTTTCTATCTCGTGTTCAATGATAATTATATATTATAAAGTATTCAAGTTTACTGTATGTGTTAAAAACTGATCCGTCGACATAGCTAGGTTAGGATAAAATAGAATTCAAAAAGGGTACTAAGTCAGTTTTAATATAATTTATTTAAGATTCACATTAATTCAATATAAATCACAAGTTCTTAAACGCCGGCAGTGAGAAAATAACTGGCGCCGGTAAGAATGCCACATTACTTCGGCAGGCACGCTTAGGCTGATTCGGAAGGTGATAAAAAATTATCCAAAATAATTATCATATTTATTGATCCCTGACTATTTCCAGATGTTTGATTTTATCCGTTTTCTTTCAGTGCCTGAACAACCTATTCATGGTAAAAGTAATGAAGGGAATGCTGCACCCATCGCAGTAATTCCTATTAACTTAGGAGAACTTCTGTTGAGAAACCAATTGATTCAAGCTCTCAGCCAACAACGCCTACACGATGAAAATACTCCAAATAATTTAAAGGCTGGAGATCTCTTGAACGGTGGTGTTATAAGCAGTGGCTTGTTCGGATCTCTCGTTGGCAGTGGAGTCAGTGGCGCATCAGGAAGTAACTTGTACGGGGGAGGATCTTTACTCAGCGGTGGATCCCTCAGCAGTGGTTTGCTAGGTAATATGATGACCTCCGGATCAACTTCGGGATCAGGGATACTCGGATTAATACCTTTCAATTTAGGAGGATCAGGCAGCGGTCTGGGAGTGTTTAATCTTGGCTTAGGAAGTGGTTCTGGTTCTGGAACTGGAATTTTGGGTACAAATATACTGAGTGGCCTTACCAGCGGAGATAATCCAGTGTCTAACTTCTTGAGCACTCTAAACTTGAGCGGCTCTGGGCCTGGACTAGGCACGGGACTTTTTGGCACAAACCTGTTTAGTGGTCTCGGACTGAGCGGAACAAGCCCCACTAATCCTATTACGACCATCATTGGTAATCTCGGTCTTGGTCCAGGATTAATATCGGGATCCCCTAATTCGGGGGGACTCTCGGGTTTTCTGGGTGGGCTCGGAATTCCTGGAGGAGGCATCCCGACTGGTTCTACAGGTCTCCTGGGGATCTTAGCAAATCTCGGAATGGGAACAGGAACGACTGGGTCTTCTACAGGACTTTCTGGATTTTTGAATAATCTCTTGGCCGGCATGCCTGCAGCAAGAACGATCGGGAACTTTAGGAGATACTATGGCCGTAACTTGGATGTGAAGGAGGAAACTAATGAAATGCCGTGGCTCGTGAGTATCCTCGTCGATGGAGTAGCAGTGGCAGACGGGGTGCTGGTTTCTGATCATCATGTACTAACAGCTGCAACACCATTAATCAGGTAGGTTGAGTGAAATCATTATTATTAATAATTATACAAAATACTTTGTTTAAAACCATTTTTAATAATTATTCTACATGTTTTGATACCTATGGTATCATCTTAAGGAAACAATGTATGCTGAAATTAAAAAATATAAAAAATAAATAATAAAATAATGGAATTCTCACTATCATGTGAACATCTAAATCAACAAATTATTATTTAAAAGTAATAGTCAGATAAAACACTTAGATTCATTGAGTGTGAAAATCGAGATATCTGATATTTGTTTAATAGTGATTTCACTTAGTGCTGAACTGCCGGTATAAAATGCGTGTTTCACGATTATTTTAGAGCGACGCTTCTTCGATAAGACATCCCTTGAAATAATAGCGATGCTCATGTGAGTAATGATAATGATGCTGCCTCCTTGCTCGTTGCAGCGGGGCCTCAACCCGGGGGTGGACTAGGCCCATACATCTCTGGGTCCATCGCGGTGATCCCACTGTTAGTCTATTCGTTCACCATATTTCTCCGGAGCGCGGCTCCTCCAACCCGCTCTCCAAAAGTGACGTCTCGCTCTGCTGCCCGCTAGAATCAGATTCTCGTCTCTGATTCGTTCATTTAGACAGCCAACCATCATAAGTCGGCAAAGTAGGCTGGCTACCCAGATCTCGGCGCGCAAATTCAAATATCACAATATACATGTATAGATGTTACACTATATATCTGAACAAATTATAATGCAGAATATATGAAAGAATTACAATAAATAATGACATACAAAAACATTAAAATAATTATACACAATTATTTAGTACCAACACAGTTACAAAAAAAATGTATCGTGTAAAAAATTATATAGCTTGGTAATGAATTGAAGAATATATCCAACTCATTTATTGTAATAATGTGTCATTACTCAATGTACACTTTCGTCAAATCTTAATGAAGAACATAATATTGCTGTAGTAGGCATCTAGTGTAAACGTTTCATGCTTCCTTCATGATCTAGTACTTAGATATCAGTGTGCATAATAGTAAAGATTTTTTTAAATCTGGAGATTGACAACCGAGTACTGCGTCTCTGCATGGTATTTTTGCTACCGTGCGGTGGCTGCTGTGGGCAGACTTCTAGTAAATATTAAAGATGTTATACATTTTTATTTTATCTTCAATTTCATAAACTTTTCTTTGTAGCGCTTTGGACACCAGCGTGCTGGTGACTCTTGGCCACACAGATCGCTGCTCCGAAGACCCTGAAGCTTTTAACATGACCATCTCAAAGATTCTGAGAAATCCCTTGTACGAGCCCGAAACGCGGGCTCATGATTTGAGTCTCCTTCGGTTGTCCAGCAAGGTGACTGTGGGACCCAAGCTTCTTCCTATCTGTCTGCCATCCATGTGTAAGTGTTTGATTTATATTTTATTATTTATATGATATTATCGGGGTAGTTTCTGATGGTGAGAATGAAACGCTGGGTTGGCATAGAGTCGTTTATTTGGTTAGCGGATAGAACAGGAAGAATTCATGAGATAAAGATGTGTCATTGGCGAACGATCGGAGTAAACGGAGGCGACTGGTTTTTGCTGCAGTTTACGATCTCAATCCAAGTGTCGCTCGTGTCGTTCGTCGGATAAGTGCGACGATGCATGCGGTAGATTTGAATCGCTGCCCCCAAATCAAATTATATTAAAAGCTATCAATGTTCATAAATGATGAGCCCAAAATCACCAGCTGTGAGTCAATCACAAATATTTTGAAGTCACAATCACCGATGGTGATCGAAATTACATTTGTTCATTTGAAGCACTTTGTTATGATTTTTATTTATGCTAGGAAGTTTTTTGTATAAATGAAGTATAAACCGTCATTTTGATAGTAAATTTTGTTTTTACTCTGAAAAATAGGTTTTATTGATTGTTACATTCGTAAACGGCATTAAAGCAGTATCTTTATTGCTAATTTTTCACCAGACTTTGCACAAGGAACAACGGATAAAGGACTCAATGTAAATTGTTATTTTTTATATTTTCGTGGTAGCGTAGTGGCTACAACTGGAAGTGGCCTCTACAGGTGTCCTTTGTCTACAGTATTCACGTTTGAATATTGCTTTCATCAATCCACAACTCCTAGGTGTACATTCATAGACAGAGTTCGACTCTCGAAATCAATAAATTCTTTCAAAATAAATGTAAATAATCGCTCTCTTTTGTAGTTACTCCCTACATAGTCTACGAAGCCACGGTTGCATCCTACGCCGAAGCTCCGACATCAACTAAGGGATCTTCGTGCAGACCGAAGCAGTCTCTTCTTCCACTGCAACCCATTACAACATGCTCCGACGCTATATCGCCAGCAACTCTTGTCACAGAAGATAAAACCTGTCTGGGAGTGCTTGGAGCTAAGGAAAATATGTGCGCGGTAAGATATGAACTGAATATTATTCTTTTATGAAAGTTTCCCCAAAACTCCTTAAAGTTCTCTAGATGTACAGGTTTTAAACACTAGTCGTTAAATAAATTTCTAAACAGGTATTTTAACAAATATCCACCCGAATGTTCTTACGGTGATTCGTCACGAACAGCATCCGGCGTAGCTGAACGCATCCACTGAGCCAGCATAGACCAGATTTGTCGAACGGTCTGCGAGAACACACCTAGTGGGCACTGAGCACTCCAGCGGAAGACGCCTTACTCACTTTCCTTACCGACGCGCGACGTCTAGCGCACCGACAGCTCAATTAAGGGGTTACATCACCCTAGAAATTTTGTAGTATTTTTTATAACATTTTTTAAAAGTTCAATGGTTTTGCTTCAATATAAGCATCCTTCTTTGAAAAAATTCTAAAAATTGACCGAGATATGAAGGATCAATGATGGCAGGTGTTTAGCCGTCACGTACGTCACGTTTTTTATTCAATAGAAACGCAATAGCGTTTTCTCGAAATCACGTTTTTCGGTCTAGCCTGCAATTTTACAGCAACAATAAAATATTTATTAAATAAAATTATTTTACAGATATTTAATGTAATATTATCTATAATGTAGCACAGGATTTTTTAATTCCATAAACTATCTATTTATATCAGTAATTTAAAAAAATATTTTTTTAAACTGCTTCTAATATTATGAAAAACGTTTTTTTTTAAATTTAATATGCTACATTTATGATATTTTATTTTTAAATAAGCAAATGGTCTTACTTTTTGTTTTATATAAAAGTGCACTGAGGAAAATTGCATGCCAGTCAGTCACGTGCCCAACGGTGGAGGAGCTATTTTTTTAAATAAAATATTAGCGTAATATATATATTAATAAGTGCTAATATACTCCTTGTAAAAAATTACCCAATTTCTACCTAAATTTTAGTTTCCCAGGGTGACGCAACCCATTAATTAAGTTGACACGATTGTAACCTTGCTCAAATAATTTCAGGGAAAAAGTAAATAGCATTTCTCTTGTTGATACCTGCCGCTTGCGCACTACGTGATACAATTCGCGATACATCTGAGCACGAGGTTATGGCTGACTTGGGGAAATCTGCAAGAAGATACTTAAATTTTTCTGATACGTATCTATCATCTAGCATCCTAGAAGTGCCTAGAACCCCTTACTCAACAAGAACACCTTTAAAAACTTCAGACTGATGAAGTTTTTCCATTGGAGATTTACTCCGCTGAAGCCTCGCAATACACGGCAGATAGTAGATATTTATAGTCTGTGCCATTTGTTGCGAGTCCTGTAATATACACACCCACTGAACCTCACAGTTCTCTCGTATTCTTCCAGACCGAACCAGGAACGGCTGTGCAGTACCGCGCTAAAGATGGATCGTACGAGCTGATCGGCGTCATGTCACACACGAAGGTCTGCGGATCCTCCAACAGCACGCTCTTCGTCAGAGTGCACGACCACCTTCCGTGGATCCTGGAAAACATTCACGAGGACAAGCTGTGTATTAAAATATAAGCCATATTTTAAATCAACTCTTCATTACATTATTATGCTACATTTAATTACAACGCCGTGGTTTAATAGTTAAATCTTCGTAAGCTAGATTAATGTTGTCATCATCATCATCATCATCAACCATTTTCTAACCACTGCTGGATGAAGGCCTCCCTGAGTGTCTCGTACTTTTCTCTGTCCATTCTTATTCTCAACTACCTATTTCCGAAGAGTTTCATGATTTAAGGTCAGATTTGTGCAGTTTCTGGTACATTAAATATGTCTATGTTATATGAAGGTAAATACGCTTGTGAGATGTGGTGTTGGAGACACACGCTGAACATACCAGAGGCCTCGATTTTGAACCATTTTCCTAAAATGGATCAATACATTTTTTAAGTATCTTGCTAGAAGACTAGATAATTTGGAGACCGTTGTGGTGAGCCACGTTAAAGGACGGAAAGGAAAAGGAAGATCCTCCACTCGTTGGATCAGTCAAGTAGAAAAAGCAATAAGCACTTCTCTGGTGACTGCCCTCATATCAACGGGATTCCGAGAAAACTGGAAGAGCACAGTCAAGTGGGTGGGAAGTTTATGAAGATCACGATCCTGATGAGGAACGGCGTGATCTCATTAGCCCAGCGGTTTTAGTGTGCGTCCGCCGGGCGACGTGGTTTTCTTGATGCACTCGAATTATATCGACCGCACTTCACGCATTTATTTTGTTGAGAGTTCTTGTAGCGTTGGTACTTTTTCAAAATAGTACTCACTTTTGTTAAAATTATCCTCCTCGATACAACTGTAAAGACTTGACCTCAACTCTCAATAAAATAAAAAATTCATTAAAATAAATAAAATAAGCCAATGTATTACAGTGGAATCACGATTTTACATGGCTGGAATTCACGTTTCCCTCCGTTTGCGTGTTATTTCTGCTGTCATTAAAAACCCTATTTTACGTTTGATTTTCCCGCAATTTACGTTTAAAATTTATTGAAATTCGTTCGCCCAGTTAGTTTTTCACCATAAAGCCAAGAGTGTGTTGGTCGTTTGCTTGTCGTATATATGCATTTTTCATTCTTATACCTACGTATTTTGTACGTTTCGTTGTTTTTCATAATCTGGAATCAGTATGAAAATTGCGCAGAAGATAGTACAGACATCATTGATGGAAGAGAAAGAATTGATGAATAGCCCTTACAGACATACTTAGACGTTGACTTCAACGTAATAACACCAGAAGTAGTGGAAATTGATAAAATAGTGGACAGTCGTATAAACGAAAACTTGACAGAAGAACCTGCCTACGAAGAAGAAGTGTGCTCGTCCCATAAACCCAGTTCCTACGAAGGACTTTTTTAATTCCCCCAATTTACAAATAAAGAGATTCCACTGTATCCAAAAAAATAGATTCCACAATCAGTCATTCAAATACTATAATACTATTATCGTTCACTGTAAGTTGAGAGTTATTTATTATATATTTTTAATATTTGGTGATGGATGGGGTATCATGTCAAATGATAATATTTACATATTTCAATATGTATTTTGTTAGAATATTTTCGTCACAGTTTTTTGCAAATGTATATTTACTGAGTGCAATAAAATACATTTAAATATTTAAATTGATTTTAATTACTAAATAGTAATATGACAGAAGTCTAAATTCAAGCATACTAGAGTAAACTATATAAAACTGATGTGAAGCTTGGACTTACACTTTGGTGCGTGTAAGCAGGTTACAGGTCTTCGAAAATAAAGTTTTGCGCAAGATTTATGGCACAATACGTGATAATCTAATGGGAAAATAGAGAAAGGAGAGTAGGAAGTTGATAGATTTTTGAGGAAGGAAATGATATAGTGTTTAATGTGTTGTAAAGATAGGTTACGAGATATCCGAAGGTTATATGTAAGCGTACGAGTACCCCCAAATAAATTTACATAACTTTTAAAATTAGCAATATTAACTTTGTGGTTAAAATTCATATTTTTTATTTGATGTATTTAAACTCAATTTAAGTGGTTAATAGAACGAGGATAATAAATAAAAAATTTACTTTAATTAATAAGTAGTAGATGTTCTAGAACGTGAAATTCGTTTGGAATTTAAGTGGTTAATAGAACAAAGATAATAAATAAAAAATTTACTTTAATTAATAAGTAGTAGATGTTCTAGAACGTGAAATTCGTTTGGAAGGCAGCCGCTAGAGAAGTGAAGCGCTAAGGCTGGCTCCCCGATTTTAAATACTTACAAGTTACAAGTCGAAACTACATAATTTTTTGGTCCTGACAACACAAGTTCTCGGTTGAAACAACACAAGTTCTCGGTTGGAACAATATAAGTTCTCGGTTGGAACAACATAAGTTCTCGGTTGGAACATCATAAGTTCGCGACTTATATATTACAAATGATAATCATGTTTTGAATTTATCATTTTAATGATTTAATAGGGTATTGTTACATTAATAAATTATATTACAGACAAATAAAAATTAAATCTCCTGCTATATCGGCGAATGATACATGCAGATACAACTAGCTTAAAAATAACAACAAAATCACACTGTTACATATTTAAAAATAATTCATTATACGCCATGATTGTAATTATATTAATAGTCATTTTCTTCCTTTTGCGAAATCAAATTGATTTTGTAATGACTTCCATCTCCTGTTCTCAAGGCACGAGAGTATACCTGGAAACAAGTCATATTTATCATATCATATATATCAATAATGATTTTATAATAAATTAACAAGAGTACACAATCGACATGGAATAACGTCTAGATTTAAGTTTAACTTTGCAAATTAAGTTTTCATATGTATCTATTCATATTTAAAAATTATTTTTAAAAGCTTTACTATAAATATATATATTTTTTGAACAGAACATGCTCTAAGAACCGGTTATGTGATTTTGACGAAGATGTATTTTTACTATAGAAACTTTTTACCATCGCACGTCAAATTTACTACTGTCAAAGTCAATCCCACCTAATAGTGTGGAAATTGTCAAATACCTGCGATTTTTACCAAAACACAGAAACTTTAATACAAATTAAATTTATCAATTAGAAAGATATACCTGTCACCGGATTCGAACCAGGAACTTTTTCTATCCGGGGAAACTCGATGACCATGTCAGCCTAAATATTTTTTCGATAAATTGATTTTATCTGTGTGTATTTATCTTTCTTATTGATGCATTTCATCTGTATTAAAGTAGCACAGAACTATGTTCTGAAAAAAACGATGTTCTCTTTAATATACAATTACTTTACTCTGGCTCTGGACTGTATATACCTTATAAGTATTCATGCAGTAGTGGATTTATAGAGACAATTGTAAGGGCTTCCCTTTTGAGAAGGGTCACTGAGAACAGGGATGTAAAATTTCATGTGACCAAATCATCTAAGATCACTTCATAATTCCAGAAATAGAGAACATTTGCGGAAGACGCGGAAGCATGACTGGGTAAAATAAGTGCTGGAAGATAGGGTGAGCGTGAAAGAGAACTGTTTACACGCGTTGTTACTCCGACTGGCACCACTGGATTTCCTGGTTGATAATATTGTGCATGTGTGTGTGTGGGTATTGCCGCCTTTTTTTGGAGAATGCAAGACAACGTTAAACAACAGACGGAGCAATTACATTCCGTGCTTCGATCAGTCCAGAGGATCAAATAAACCAATCGTTAGGAATGCCTACTTCGGTCGGTCGAAATCTACCCTGCCAAAAGAGCAACATCGGACCAAAAAATAAGCACATACAATCATATGTGCCCTTATTGTCAATCGGAAACCTGAGAACCAGATATCAAAGAAAATTACGGAAACAAGAACAGTGTGACGTTTTATCTTAACTATATGGTGGTTAATTAGTAAATTACTTAAATTAATGCATTTTTTAAGCCATAAAAAAAACCCTTTTCGATGAAGGAATTCTTAACTATCGGATGAATTGAGATCAATTGAACTAAGGTTAATACCGTTTCATCGGAAGCTTCCTTGAGATCATGGGCCCATCCGTGTCTCTCCAGCCACCTGATCACGGAAGCTGTGAGATTGATTTTAGTTCCGAATTCAGCAGCTTTGTAGTCCCAGGGGAAGGTGTGATGATAGTTGTGCCAGCCTTCTCCGTTTGATATCATCGACACAAACAGGGACTCCACTGGCATAAGATTCCTGAAACAAAAAGCAACTGTATCAATATCATTTACGAGTGATGTATTGGAAAGATTGGAAGGTGGACAATTTATCTTGGATCCTTAACTCTTCCAACAGCACATTTCAAAAGCTTCAAGTTTATTTCTCTTGCTCTTAATATTCATGTTTCAACTCCATAGAGATAAATGAAAAAAAACTCTATTTAACTTAATACATTTTTGTGATTTTGGTTACGGTTCCATTTTTCCATATTGTATACATCTTCGATGACTTTAATAAAGTCACTTAATTGAACAGGTAAATCATTATGATTAAACTATTATTTAACGAAACTTACTTGTCGTAAGGTTTAGTCCCATACAGATGCGCCACACTATTGACAGACCAGGTAAAGTTGAGTTGTATCGCAAATCGGGTAAAATATCCGATGCAAAACGCAACCAAAGGTTTCTCATCCCAAAATACAACAGGCGTATAAATTGGAATGATCATTGCCAGTAATATGTAGAGAGGTTTATAATATCTAAAAAAAAAACATAAAATTTACTCCTATGGTAATAATATAAAGAATTATGCTAGTAGGCGCTACCAGTTTAAATTTACTAGTCTCTATGGAGTACCGCAAGGTAGTATTCTAGGGACGCAAGTGTGATATTGTAGCCTATCCAGAACAAAATAAATGAAGACAGTACAATAATTGCGATAACTGTCACTGTATTAGAAGTGATTGTTAAAATTGCATCGGTTAAAGCTATTGAATCAACATTACAAGGTATTAACATAAATGCGCCCTTTTTATTTCTTTTGAGTCATGTGATTTACTTTGTTTGTGTTTGAATATCGTGTTGTGATAATTCGCTACTTTCGACTCTAGTAGCAAGACCGCATCGATAGCAATGTCTATGTTTATTTTCTGTAGCTCTAAACACCATCAGGCGATCCAGATAACGCAGTCAATATGTTTAAAATGTTGAAGGGTTTGTGTATTAGGATCTACTATCGATGACAGAAACAAGGTCATCGCTGATGTAATAATACAGATTATATTAGCCAACATATGTTATGTTGGTCTCTGAAACTATTTAAAGTTCACGCAGTATCAAAGTTTATTTATAAAAAAACAGTATTAATATACGGAACAGAAACTTGAAACTCTTAAATTGCAGGTGTTTGAGTGCAAAATCCTAAGAAAGTTCTTTAATCCGATTTGCAAAGATAATTGTTTGGCATCACTGCTACAATTTCAATGTTTACAAGCTCTGCACTGAGCTTGACGTTATCAAATTTATTATAATACAACGAGTTCGATGGGTACTACATGAGGAGATTTGAGGTTTAATTTTGGGTTCTCATTTTCAAACACGTGTTAAATATCTGCATTAAAATGTCATCAAATACAATAATGCTTATTATTTAGATTGAACAAATCGAGGCAGTCAGTGGTTTATCGTTTTCCGTTAAGAAAATATTGCCATGGATTCTTAAATATAGAAAAATGTGTTTGTAACATAATACTGTTAAGTACTCACATATGTTGAATGAAACCATTTCAAGCAGAAAAAAGAGCTAAACAGCCTACAAATAATTGCCTGCCAATGGACAGGCTAAGCGATAAAAAATGACTATCGCATAGTCGCGCAACTAAAATGTATTTATAATAATATTAATATTGCTAATTTTATAAGTATTAAAATGTATTTTTTTACGTTTGGGTAATTTTTAATATAGTGTGGAATCATGGATCCTAAAGGTAGGGGAGGGATGACGGATTGATACCTTTGAAATGTGGTGTTGAAAACAAATATTGCGCGTACCATGGATAGCGATACGCACATCACAACTGAACATCAAGAACAGACTCAACCGGCAGCCTTAGGCAAATCCTTCAACTTTCGGGCATCTTGCGAAAAGCGAAGATATCTTTGAGAAGTTTGTTGTGGGCTACGTCGAAGGATGAAAAAAAAATGCAGGATGCCGAGAAAAGAGAAGTTAGAGAAGGTCACGATCTTCAGTTATAAGAGACCGACGAAATTCAACAATGTTGAATTTCAACAAGTTACTAAGATAGCACGGCTTAGGTGAGCCGGTCACATTCAAATCGTGGATTTAGACCGACCAGCGAAGAAGACGCTTGAAGCCAAACGTATTGATTGGAGGAGTATTGGAAGACTCAAGACCAAGATGCCGAACAGAATATGCGAATGATGAGAAACATGCAATGTGCCACAGAAAAGAATATTTATATCATCAGTCATACTTTTTCTGCAGCATGATGAGTGGATCCGCTTCCAGATCTGACATATCTATTGTCTTCCCGGCTTCGATGACCAGCGGATGCTTTCTGCTCATTAGCCAACCGATGTGGGAAAAGAAGAAACCGCGTTTGGCATTGTGGGGGTCGGCGTCCGTGTCGGAGAAGCGGTGGTGCTGGCGGTGATCTCTGGCCCAAACCCATAGGCAGTTCTAAAAAACAATTTTTACAAATATATTTTTAATTGTCACAAAATTATCTTGATTACTAATGATTAATTAGGCTGGAAAAACACACATCAGTTATAAATAGTATTTTTTTTTTTTTAGAGATACCTCTAAGTTCTATAGAACTTTAAAATTAAGTAATGGTCATAGGATTGACTTTATTGGAAAGATAATTTTATTCCATTAGTGTTTAAATATGATTTGCGCATACGGGCGCCGCGGCTGGTTCAAATAAAGCATAATCTGGAAGTCCAATTTTCGACCATCTTTTGGAGCAGCTGGGGACGTATATCGGTAATAACGCGACGAATGTTGGCTTCCAAGTCATCTATAGTCTAGTCTAGTCTCTGGTTTATCGGTGTAGACTAGCGATTTCACACATCCCCACAGAAAATAATCCAAAGGTGTTAAATCACACGATCTTAGAGGCCAATTCACAGGTCCATTACGCGAAATTATGCGCACATCGAATGTTTCCTTCAATACATTGATTGTGGCGCGCGCTGTGTGGCATGTTGTGTCATTTTGTTGTAAACACAGCTCTTCCACATTAACGCCATTAAATTGGAGAACGATTAAGTTAGTAATCATGGAAGTATAGCGCTCTCCATCGACTGTAACTTTCTGGCCGGCATCATTTTTGAAGAAACGTGGAAACCACCAGGCCATAAAGCACACCGTGCAGTGACTTTTTGTGAATGTAACGACATAACATAACAGTAACAACATAACATAACAGTAACAACAATCATTAGAATTTAATTTATTGTGTTTTTCAAGGCAAAAATCTTAAATGGTTCTTTAGTAGCCTATAGAAAAAAAATATCCTCTTATGAATACAGTATCAAATAAGATCTAAAATTGTGGCACAAAAACTTAATTCATAATTCAACGTTTTTTTTATTAAGATATTCTAATGTGCGTCAAAAGCAGATTTATTCTTAAGTAGAATAATTTATTAAAATGTTGGTAAATTGAAGGTTATGTTTCTTTCTTTTAGAAAGTTCCACTCCCTTATGGAAATTATCACTTTAAATAACATTGGAACCAGATAAGCAAGATCTTCTCTTCCTGTACCACACTTGACTTAAATCATCCCCTGTAGGATGGCTTAATTTTATATTTCTCGCCTCTCATAACATGTTGAAGGATATTAGAAGATTTTAATAATTTTATAAATTGAAGAACTCTCTGATGCGGATGTTTAAAAAGTTTCATTTGGAAGATTCCGCAGATGATTAGAACTAAATGAGAGAATATGTTGCATCGACTTACCTGACCAGCCAATGTTTGTAGAGCTAGGAGGAGAGCATTCAATGATCTAGTCACCTTGAAACTTCTATGGGACCAGAGTCTGTGCGCTCCGATGGTAATGCCCTCTCCTCCCAGCATTATTAGAAGTATCACTAGAATCATTCATGAAATATTATGTCTTGCGACATATACTATAATAATTTGGATGAACAGTAGAGTAAGAAGGTCTCGGGGTGGAGGTCTTAAGAGTCTTAAAAATTTATTATCCATTAAAAATTATATGAAACATAATTTTCTAAATATAGAACGCCTTTACAACACGTAAATGGCCTAGTATTCATACAGGAAACAAGAAATGTGGACAAGGGTGGTTCGCCAAACTCCGCTTATCTCAACTGGTGATGATGATGATTATGTGGTCGGAAGAAATGAAACACAAAAGATGTTCAATCTAGGTGCACTACGGTGACATAATCGAGAATGCGATGCCGCCCGCAGAACATCTCCTTTTATTTTAGTTACAAATGTTCATTAATTTATTCACATTTTTCCCATTGTATTAGCAAGACGTATTTTATAAGAAAATGATAGTCTTAGATAGTCTCCAACGCCGCGCCGATGATTGTATCTCTAAATCACTGCCTCGTGTTCTTACAACATCAATTAATTAGCGTCACCTCGGCGACTTCTCCATCCTGTGCGATGCAGCCTAGTCTTTCATGTTTAATATTATTCTTGAAAAAATCATCAGGAATTTCAAAATAGACATAGGTGGTATCGTCTTCCACAAGTTATACCAAAGTGTAGAATACTCTGATGATGTGGATATCATTGTAAGATCAGAGGTAGCTACAAGGGATGCTTTTAAAGCGGCTAGCAAAATTAGATACTTTTCAACAGATCCAATGCAGTCACAGGGTAATATTTGTATTGGAGCTAGCTCTTTTGAAAAAACATGTAATTGTTTGATTATGTTTCTGTGACAGTCTGTTCATAAGGTGTTTTAAAATAATCGCTGAGGTTAATCTAATTTACGAAAGGCTTGAATTGAATCATGATTTGAAATTTAAAACAGATTACCGCAAAACCGGGAGAGTTTTAGTCAAGGGCACATCTGGAGGAGATCACGACCTTCAATATTGAGAAATGCGATTGAGAAAAGAAAAGCCACATTAACTTCATTTAATAATAAGTTTAAAAAGCAGTGTTCTGCCATCAAAGTTTCTGAAGAGATATGTATCCATAAATATCCACGAGCATTATGAGCCGAGTCTCATTTGATTGAGGCCAAGAATTGTCAATTCTGACATGAAGAAGGAAAGAAGAAGAAGAAGAAATATCTACCATAACAAATCAAAATTTTGTCTGATTTATTGCTAATTTAAAAATAAATGACCACTAACATCCATCTCATATATTACGGGGTTCAAAAGTAAAACCGCTACAATCCAATTGACAAAATTGAGATAAACGTATTTGTAACTGATTTTTTAGACGGAGCGGAGATTTCAAAATTGACATGCTTTTAATAAAATGTTTCAATCAATCAATTAAAAACTGTCACAAATACTAGATAATCATTTTCAAACACGTAACTCTCTAGTTTCGTCAATTTGGTGGCGTCTGTTTTTGATTTTGAACCCCTCACTCATAATGATAATGAACACCAACACGCATCATAAATGTAATGTCCATGGAATTGTATGTGTGTGTGAGTGCCGCACTGCCGGCGCGCGTGTGTGAGGCTATACGGGCGGGCGCAGCAGGGTGCGGCTCTCTTTCTCCGTATACACTAAAGACGTACTAAGAAGACAAGTACGTAACAATAAATATAGAGAAAACAAATCTATCGACTTACTCCACACCGTCGTATATAATTTGGCCTCAGAAAAGCACAAATACAATCCATACAAAGCTACCACATGCAGGAACAGAAATCCGATAGCATTTTTCCACACGATCTTTCTTTTAAATGTCAAGTCGGTGCCATAATCCTTCGCAGACTTGACGTAGTCGAACCGCTTTTCTTCCGGATCGTCTGCAGGCTTATGTTTATCATTGTCACAAATAAAATTATTTTCAAATCTTTCTTTCAACTTGTCATCGCCGATTTTGAAAGTGGCCCGATTTTTCGTTATTTGTTCGATTGTTTTAATTTTTTCGTCTCTCATTTCATAGAGAATTTTTATCAATAGATTTTTATCAAAAGCAAAGCAGTTCTGCAGTTGCAATTCTAACTCTCAAACACAGCAAGACTCGAAGGAAGACTAGCGGTGCTTTACTATTTATATGATTACTAGTTCTTTTGTTCAGTTCATAAAAAATTCTGGAACAGAATTGGGTCGCCTATTGTGTATGATCTTATTCAAGACGATTGTGGAACAATTCAATGAAAACTAGGACATATTGTTGCACGCAGGTGTGACCTTGTATTTTGTGTCCGTTTTAAATGCGTAGCATGATACGCGTGTCCTGTTTACCTGTAGATCTAGAGATGTTATTAGTATTTTGTATTTTGATAAATAGTTTTGGTATTGTATAAACAGAACAGAATAGGTTCAAGGCAGAATCGATGGAATCCATTCCACTCTCACTGAACTGACAGTCTCACTCAAGTGAGATTTCACTTCTCGTCATCATTATTACCATAGCGACCACGACTGTTCTGTCGAGAGCATAACGAAGAAGAAGAAGAAACATAATATAAAACAAACGTTCGATCTTTATGTAACAGTTTCTAATCCATTACCTACCTATTTCTCTCTCCCTCCTCACTTTATTCCTCAGAGTACGACTTTTTTATGTGTATTGTCTGTGGTTTTGGACTAGTTCTGTTGATGTTCGCTATCATTAATCTTGATGTTGCGCTTTTGTCGTTCCCACTTCGCGCTATCGACGAAGTGTGCGTTCGAGAGTGCTTCGTTTCTGAAGCCAGTAGATCTGTGAAGTAAAATTCAGATAGCAATATTTGGAACGCGGGTTAGCTGAAGGATGCTCGCTCTTTTCTAACTACATGGTAAAATACTCATCTACGTCAATCCCTCATGACTGAAAATCGTGATCCCAATGAACTCCCGTTAACAAATTGTGAATAATAATGATAATATAAATTATATAAATAATTTGTTATTAATTAAGTCTGCATAAAAAATTTATCAAAAACCAAATTACAGATATGTATTATAAAATTTGTTCTCTGGACCTGGACAGGCGGTAACTCATAGAGGAGTACTACTTTTCCTTGAGGATCTTCCTCTCCATCGCGGTCCACCAAAACAAATTTCTCCAAGCCATCTTCTCTTCTCGCAAAATGTCCAAAGAATTGAAGAATTCGTCTTTGGTAGAGAGTCTGTCCTCGATGTACTGAGACATTTGTGCTATTTCTCGAACAACGGATAGCGTCCGAAACGAAAACAATTCTAGTACCGTCTGGTATTTAGAGAAATTTCCAAACCAAATTTGTTCAGAGAGAAAATTATCTCACCGGCCGACCGTGCGGCCGAGCTGTTCGCGTGTTGATAATCGATCCGTCGGAGATTTCATATTTCCTAATGAAAAGGAATTTGCGGAAGAAATCTCCGTAATCGTGTCGCGGTGAATTGATTGCTTTTCATTTTAAATCGCAGTACATTTTTAAATCGGAAAAATTGCAGCGAAATGGAAATACGCGGTTTTTATTTATTGTCGATAATTTCTTGTGTATTATGCCGAGTAAGTTCTACTATTGATATATTATTATTGCAACATGCCCACGGATGAGACTGGTCTCTCGTGTCAGAGATTTGTCGGTAAAGAAACGTACGTTTCAGTTACGTCATTCTACCCTGCGGTGCAATTAATTATCTCGCTTCGCGGTCGACTCCGTACTGTAAACGCGCTTTCGAGGCGAATATTTACGATAAATCTCATCCACGTACACGCGACACGTGCGAATCAGTAGGTGAGACGTGAATGTGAATAAGTGATTAAAAGGAGTTTTGTGCCATATGGTAAAATATGACCTAACCTTAACATTTATCATCAGACATGGATTAACCTAACTAAAATAAATTGTATGACGACATTCAGTCTGCTCTGCTACTCTTGTCGGGTTTACCCCAATCTCTACCCTTAATCAATGGAAATTTGGGATGGGCATGCCCATCGTGGGACTGCCACCTTAAGACCAGAACATGTTTATATTTTCTGTATGAGATTTCCTTCCCTTCCTTCGCTGGTTTGTTCCAGTTTTAAGGCAAAGTGAGATTTATTAAGGAGAAAACATTCTTATTGTGAATATTATTATCGCAAAATATTGTTGTTACGCTACCGGGATTCGAACCTGGATCTATTTCCAAACCGGAACGATAGATGTATTAATTTGAAAAGTTTAACATATAGGTTCGAAAATTTGTCGTCAAAAGTACTGTCGCTGTAGCATAGTTGGATAATGCACCTTCTCCTCTCCCAGGTGTTTTGCTCGGATTTTTAAGTGGCTTCCACCTCCAGTCTATTAAGATCTTCCGAGGCTCCTGCCAGCCCTGTATCGTGAGTACTTAACATCCATGCTAACACGGTATAGCAATATCTCCTCAAGAATACACCACCACCGGTCTCTGCACTGAGCTGTTATTCGCCCATTGCTGACCCCAAGAATGGACAAGTCATTATTTATGTTGTCACGGTACTTTAAAGATGGGTTTACCTATTAATTATCTTCCTTCAAGTTAATTATTAGTTAACTATTTCGATAGAAGCGCATCATTCTTACACTTTACATGGCCTGGCCACCAATGCCAAGGGCTTCGAACTGTTATTTTTTCATTTCGGTTTTCGTACCGGTTCAATTAAAAATATATATACTAATTCGGTTCCGGTTTTCGTTCTAGAAAAAATAACGGTTTTTTCGGAAATCGGTTTTCGCTTCAGTGATTAATTTAAAAACAAATTAAATTAATTTATTTGTATTAAAAATTAATTTTCTACCATACTTTATAAGATTTTATTACGTTTTAATACAATAATATAATATAAAGTATAATAATAAGAACTAAACTATACAAATTTGTATATTCACGGTTAAAGTATACAAGATTTTTGGATATAAATATTTATAATTAAAAAAGATCAAACTTACATCTAATTATCAAAATATCGTCCGATAAATTTCCATTTAAACTATTTCTGTTGTCTCGTTGAATAACTAGAATAATAGATTAACTGAAGTGAAAAGTAAGAGAGAAATAAATCAATATATTTTTCGGTTCAGCTTTGGTTCCGACAAAAATAACGTTTTTTTTCAGTTTTCGGTTCAGTTCCGGTTCGAAGCCTTGATCAAAGCCAGAATTTTATGAATTTTGTGATTTTCATACAGGTCGTAAATACGCCTACACCGTATTCTATTTCCTTTGATACCTCCAAAAATTCTCCTACGAGTCCTTCTTTCAAATATTGTATATCAAGTCTTACTTCATCTTCCTCCTTGTTAGAGAATAACTTTCAGTGCATATTATTATTTAAATATTGTCATGATGCTAAGATCCAGCATTTAATTTTATTATACAAAGGGCCCTTAATAGTTGTCCGTGTTGATATTCGTCTTTTTCGATATCCGTCATGTTTTTACGGCGAAATTTTTGTTTGATATTCGCCTGAATAGTCGATATTCGTTCCATCTGCCACGTGAGTTAGTCAGTTAGGCGGTGATTCAAAGTGTGCGCATCAACTTTTGTTTAATATATACTTTATTTCTTTTAATATTTACGCAATATTTATTAAAAAAATGTTTTTTTTTGTATTTAATTTTAGATTTTATTTTTTTATATTTGATTGTATTTGCGATGATTTCCGAGATCGACTTTTGAGTGAATTTTTTTTTGCTACCAACCGCTTTTAGTTAACTTATAAGGGTAAAATTCGTTTGATATTCGTTCTTTTTAATATTCATCATTCCCTCGGGAACGAATTAATGACGAATATTGAAGGTCCATTATCTTTTTTTTCTTCGCCATTCCTTCATGTCATATTGACACATACTAGCCTAGACTAGATACAACTCCTGATGCATCTCCACAAGTCTTGTTCCTGCCTCGCGGCTAACCGCAGGATCTCCTGCTAGATGCGACACATCCCTCCAAGACTTCTTCGTTCATTGTTTACGGTGTAGTATTGACTTATTTGACAGAAAAATTGTAAGAATCTATTGTGACTACAGTACATATACAGAGCTTGCCGTGATTGGATTTATTGTAGTATTTAGGCGTCTGTAATTCTTGTGGATTTTAAAAACTATTTATCCATATTAGCGTGAGAAAAGAAGTTTGTAAGACGCGAATCTTTCGAAGAGTTCAGAAGCCGCCACTTTCCGAACGATGAAATTGAGATAAATATTTGGCTATCCAAAGCGGAGATTTTAAAATTGACATGACATACAAAAATGCTTTCAAGGACAGTTATCAATTGTAAAACTAGCACTACTGCCAGATAATATTTTCGTAAATATTTCGTAAAAAAGAGGGCTTCACTTCTTTTTTGGACCTAGTGGGCGCAATGCCGCAGTTACGCCACTGACCACGAGTATGATTAAAAGCGTCGATCGTTAATATTTTCCGCCTGAGATTACGAAATAATGAGTCTTTACTAAAATTAGCCACACTTCTTTTCACTACTTTAAACACATTTGTTCCAATTTCTTACATGGCACTTAAAGGACGCAATACCCGCAGAGTCATCTTGTGCCAGTAGGCTGAGCCGGGTGGCACAAGCTGCCTGGCACCGTTCACCCTGTAGCGATGGCTAACTGGGCGCATAATTTTCTTTATCTGTTTTATTACCTGTACACTTTTTATAAATTGGTCGATAAAGACTCTTTGTTTGTAAGCCTCCACACAAAACATTATACTGAACGTTATACGTGGTGATCCAAACTCAATCGTTATTTTAAATATCGTTCAGGGTTAGAAACGTGTTATGTGACATCTGTTAAATAAACCTATACACCAAAAATTCGATACACGATCGAGAAGCGCACTGAAATTGTGAAAATTTCGCGGAAACAGTTCATAAAGTTTCAAGTGCTTTTGGATGACGTCCATTTTCAGCAGAATGGGGCTACGTGCCACACAAGCTGGAAAATAATCGAAAAATTGCCTGGACACGTTAATCTCGTTTCGGAGATATCAATTGACTGCCCAGATGGTGCCTCTGAACTTTTTTCTTTGGGGTTATGTGAAAAATTAGATCCACGCTAATGCTCCAGAAATGTTCCAAACACTTAAGATTAATATTCTAGCTACTATTGCCGAAATAATGCCTCAATTGTGTCGATAAATAATTCAAATAACCGCTGAGATTGAATCAATCACCTTCATATATTTTTTAACTAAATTAAACTATTTCAAAATATTACTAAGTTATAATTTTTTCAGTTGAATCGTGGCAATGGATTTAATAAAACGGAAAATTGTGGTGAGTTTTCAAAACAATGTTATATTTTGAGTATTTATTTCTCTATACTTATTATGGTTTACTATTTTTTGCTTTTAGATAAACCACTTAGAAAGATACATACACAGAAAAAATGATTTACCAAAAACATCTAGTTGCCACCGCGGCTCGAGCCTGTTATTTTTTCTATTGCTGGTAGATTGCTTTATCAATTACATTTGATTTTGATCTAGTTTTCACTACAGTTATGATACAACTTCCAGAGTGCGGTATCAAACCTAATGCTGCTGTGATGCAAAGAATAGTCGGGGGCACGGAGACAGAGCCCCATGACTTCCCCTGGATGGTCGCATTCCAGACTTTCGGAGCGCTTCACTGCGGAGGCTCCCTCATCAGTCACTGGCACGTCCTTACGGCAGCGCACTGCTTACAATGGTGAGTCCCAACTAAATACCACATGAGAATCGTGACTACAATATTATACAAAGTCCTTACGTATATATTTGTGAGATCTACGGAATTCATACATTTTAAAAAGGGTGTTTTTTTTAGAGCTATAGAACATTAAAATGAAATAAAACTAAAACAAATCGTGGTAGTGGCTATAGTATTAGCATTATTAGAAATACAATTTTACGCCATTAGTATTTAAATATGATTTTGCGCTTGGGCGCCGCCGTCGGTTCGAATAAGACGCATTTAGAAGTTTAATATTCAACCACTTTTTGGAGCAGCTGGGGAGCAGCGCATATCGGAAATAATGCGACGAATATTGGCTTCCAAGTCGTCTATCGTCTCTGGTTTATCGGCGTAGACTAGCGATTTCACATATCTCCACAGAAAATAATCGAAAGGCCTCCAAATCACACGATCTTGGAGGCCACTTTACAGGTCCATTACGCGAAATTATGCTCTCATCGAATGTTTCATTCAGTAAATAGATTGTGGCGCGCGCTGTGTGGCATGTTGCGCTGTCTTGTTGGAACCGCAGCTCTTCCACATTAATGCCATTCAATTGGGGAACGAAAAAGTCAGTTATCATGGCCGGCATTATTTTTGAAGAATCAACAACTTCTTCGGTGCGCACTGTACGACATCTCTGCAGATGCGCATTATGTGATACGAAAACGATCCATGGTTATTCGAATTACTTGTTCGGGTGGACGATTACATCGACCGTAAAATGGACGTAGCGCACGGTAAATTTCGAGAACTGAACCACGATTTTCGAAATAAAGTTGCACTATTTGCAAGCGTTGTTCTGGCGTAAGTCTATTCAGGGTAAAATGGCAAATCGAGCCGAGTATCAGCTGTCAGCTATCAAATTGGTTGTCGCTGTAAATGTATGCTTTAGTTATGGCGCACGGGATTTAAGGTTACGTGACCATTTTTATTTAATAGTAAATGTTCAGCGAGAGCGACTGATTACCACCATGGAGGTGGAATTATTCTTGTAGTGAAGATTTGCATTACTTTGTTAGGTATCACCTGCTTATTCTTCTCACGAGTCAATTATTTAACTTCATTATGCGGGAGCCTTCCTTCCGCGAATCTGTACACTGAAAATAAGTTACAAATAAAGGTTTATTAATTGGTCAAATTATTATTGAAATCTACTATGCGAAGGAAGCACTGCATGTGTAAGAAACAATAAATTATTCACGCAATAGGTTTTAAACACGGGTGTTCTATATCTAGCCTCATACATGATCACTCATATACCATCCAATTGCCCCAAGCTAAGTACATTGCAGAGCTTTTTTGGTCTAGCGGTAAGACACTCGCCTAGTGATCAAATACTAAAGGGTGCAAGACATTCCGGGAAATCGCCAAGTTAGTTATATTTTTAGTGACGTTATTTAAGCCGTTATTGTGACTGTGATTGTGTTCGATTGTAACGATGATTGGTAACTGATTATTTGCAATTCTTTGAGCAATGACTGGTACACTAGAAAATAAACCTCCCACAGTTAAATTTTAGTTACGAATATCGTTAAATCTCAGTTATAGTCCGACCAATGTAAATAGGCGAACGGCGGAGGGTGGCGCTAATACTGTACATTATGAGGAAGGGAACAGCCGCGCGTGGACAAAGAAAATGTTCGAAAAGTCACTGCTCACCAATTTACGTTGGTCGGACTATATCAATCATTATCACAATCACAGTCGCATAACGGCTTAAATTTCATAGCACAAGCGCTTAACTCCATTTTCGTCCCTTTATTCTAGGAGGGTCAGGGGCCCAACATCTCGACAAGGCGCTTCCATCTTCCTCTGTCTTGCACGTGAATTTATTGTTTTTACTTTTCTGAGAGTTTAGTTTAGTTAAATGTAAGTTTTATTTTCTAGGACCAACAAGCAAACAATATCCGTGGTTCTCGGATTGCATAACTGGCGCAAGAGATCGGGAGTCTTAACACGAAGGGTACGCAACGCGTACATCCACGAAGATTTTGCCAGCGATCCCCTAAAAGACAACAACGACATTGCAATCGCCACCCTTAATGAAGCCGTGCCCTACAGTGACTCCATCAGGCCACTTTGTCTGCCGGCGAAATGTAAGTGTCATTGATATCAAAGCCTTTTCCTTGAACAAGTTTCATATACAAATTAATTCTTCAGGAAATAAAAACGGTCATGACTATGTGTCCTGGTATTTATCAAAAAATAAATTAAGACCTTTCCTATACTTATAACGAAATCCAAATTCCGAGTACCACCGGGTTTTGAACGGTATGGTACGATGTATAGATATTGAATATTGTTAGAGATAAAGTTTCTCGGTTATCCCGCATCCGCTGTTGTCCAAATGTTTCGGGGAGGTGCCCTATCGGTGAAGTGTCGCTTTGAAACGTGATCGTGGAATACGTATTTTCAGGCCGGCAGTTCAGCGCAAGTATCTGGACCTCTCTTTTGTTGAGGGTCCGTGTTTTTCACTGAAGTGTTTCGTACAGAATAAATATTGTAGATACATATTTTCATTTTTCATAATGTTTCATGTGCTTGACAGAGTTGTTGCATATTATATGATATCAATGTTATTTTTATTTTAAAATAACAAAGAATACATACCTTAATACAACTAAATATGTAAGAAACTTTCAAAAAAATGTTCGACAGAGGTCAATGAACAAAATGTGCTGTATAGCATTGTTCTACTCACATTAGTTGGAGATGTTGACCACTATCTTTAATTATTTTTTCTTGATACCTCTCCAGTTTGACATGTTAATCTTTCTATTTTTTTTTTGTTTATTTAATATCTGAACATCACTCGGTGAAAGAACAAAGTCTGACAAGTCCGCCATCTTGGGTGATTTTACAGCGTTGTTCTACCACAGGGAATATTTCAAAACGCCGTAACTCCGTCAGGTAGAAGAATTTCGAACTACTGAATACACCAACATGTGAGTAATTTGGCGTACACCTCAAAATGTGCCGTACATCGTTGTTCGGGTGACGTCATCAATTGTAGAATTTAACAAATGCAGCACAGAGATACTTATAAGTAGATCTATATCAGTAGATTTAGTATACACCTACACTCGGTCAATGAATACAATTTGGGTTGTCGTTATATGGCAGATTTAGATAATGTGTTGGATTGGACGTGATAAAAATAGAACGTTATATAAAAATGTGTTTTTTTTAGAGGTTTGTTTTTCAAATTGGCAACACTTTTTTCAGTGACTGCCAATTTAACAGCTGACCGCTGATTTGTGCTCAGTTTGGTTTGCCATTTCCCCATGAATAGACTTACGCCAGAATAACGCTTTCAAATTGTGAAAATTTATTTCGAAAATCGTGGTTCAGTTCGCGAAACTTACCGTGCGCTACGTCCGTTTTACGGTCGACATAATCGTCCATCCGAGCAAGTAATTCCAATAACCATGGATCGTTTTCGCACCATGCATACTCTAATTGATAATACGCATTGTGCAGTACAGTGCGCACCGAAGAAGCTGTTGCTGCTGCGGAGCGCAGTATTGAGGAGGACCCGAATGAGTCGATTCGCCATCGTGCACAGCGATTGGAGCCGTGTTCATCCATTTTATGGAAGATTTTGCGGAAAGATGTTGGTTTACGAGCTTACATGATCCAGCTCGTGCAAAAATTAAAGCCGCTCGATCATCGTGTGCGTCGAAAGTCAGGGGAATGGGCCGAAAACGAGATTGTCCTTCATCCCCATTTTCAACACTCAATTTAGTTCAGCGATGAGGCTCATTTTTAGTTGAATGGCTACGTCAACAAGCTAAATTGCTGCATTTGGAGAGAAGGAAATCTACAAACCATTATTGAGAGGCCGTTGCATCCACAAAAAGTCATTCTATGGTGTATTTTATGGTCTGGTGGAATCTTGGTCCATATTTATTCAAAAATGATGCCGGCAAGAACGTTACAGTCAATGGAGAGCGCTATAGATCCATTATTATTGACTTTTTCTTTCCTCAATTGAATGGCATTAATGTAAAAGAGCTGCGGTTTCAACAAGACGGAACAACATGTTATACAGCGCGTGCCACAATCTAATGATGAATGATAAATTATGATAAAATAAGGATCACTGCGGTCGGGAACTCATTCTCTCGCCGCAGATTGCCTACAATGAACATCTTCCTGCATTTTATTTCTTCTCCTTACTTCATAATCAGTATCGAGAGAAGCGAGATCGGCGAACCACCCAAGTTTAGTCGTACTTATTCCGTACAGGAAACAAGAACTGTATTGCAGAGGTTGGTTCGCTGACGATGTTTGTGCAGCGATGCGCAGGGTCTAATCCGGTCTAAAATCGTAGTCCAGTGTAGCAGCCAGTAATCGAATCCGTTTCCAAAAAGTCCAGAGTAAAAGCGAGGTAAAGAAAATAAAATACTCGTTTACTCGAGGAGCGCGGTGGCGAGAGTGGCTTCCCTCGGCCGCAGGCGCAGTATTTATTTCCCACGAGACGGGGCCGGCCGCGCCAGACTCTCGTCTCGCGCCGGACCAATGGGAGCGGGCTTACATCCCTAGCCCTGCCCTCATTCGGGCCGACACCTCCGCCGTCTGGCGGTAAATCTTTGCAACTACCGACCAGACGAGCAGCACAGCGCTCGGGCTGGCAGATCTTACTTCGCGCTACATTTTTATTAAACAACAAAAAGTTTTCTTATACCTAGAGACATCGCGGGCATTTTATTATTTTATTACCACATGCGCCCGCGATCTCTTATATGTTACGAGTCGAGCGATTGCCCGGGATTAATTTATTTCGGTTACAAAAATACAAATTATATTCACGTATGAAAACACACAGCTTATATTACACTGTATTGCACATTCCTGCACGGGCGATCCCCTCAACATTCTGTATCGTAACATCCTTGGCCCAGAAGCCTCGTGCTCCAGGGATTTGGGATGTGGCCCTGAAAAGGCTCTTTTACGCAACACACGATAAACATAAGATAATATTTATACATAGCGTATTCGTTTTATGTAGATTCATACAGTGAGTGAATTCTCGGAATAATGTTTAAACATTAAGTATGCATTGATCGAACACTTACTTGACTTTATAGTTTGTAAGTATTCACATTGATTATATTGTAGCTGCTGACCATGCAAATAAGATGGCGACGTTGACAGGATGGGGAAAGCTGTCAGATGGCGGGATATCCAGCGACGTCCTGATGGCGGTCAATTTGAAAGTGATGACCTTCAAGGAATGTAAGGCCATTCCTAATATGACTCATCACATCTCAGCGGGCATGTTGTGCGCTATGGCCAGCGGGAAAGATGGATGCCAAGTAAGAAAATATTCTACTTTATGATCCATGTATGTAAATAAAATTTGTTACCATTGTCGGCTACTAGTTTTCGCAATATATTCATTACTATTTTAAGAAATTAATATTTATTAAATCTTTGATTTTCTGAAAATAGTTTATCAGTCATTTATAAGTTTTCGTAACTTTCAACGTATATAAAAAATTGGTTACATGTAATATATCACCACTCTATAAAAAAAATTTAATGGGTGATTTTCTAGCCATTTGCCAATTTTGTATAAAATATATTGATATAAATTTTATTAATACAAATTAAATTAATCAACTACAAAGATATGTAGAAAAAAAAAATTTTGTTGCTAGCGAGATTCGAACCTGGACCTCTTCTTATTCAGGAAAGCGCGTTACCATTTTCGCTATAGAAATCGAATACGTTTTCGATCAATTTTGAACTTATATTCTGTAATATTTCCAACTGACACATCTATTATTCCATTTTTAATAAGCAATCATCTTTATATTGCGATGAATTTCAAATACTTTTGAGTAAATTACGCTAGGAGAAGCCAGAATATTAAACGTGGATAAACTTATTTATGGAGAATAGGGAATTTTGAATGTTTCCTCAGATAGGAAGAGGTCCAGGTTCGAATCCCGGAAGCAACTAAATATTTTTTCAATAAATAGATATTTCCGTATATCTTTCTAGTTGATTAATTTTAATTGTATTTAAAATACCACAGTAAAAATGTAACTTCACAACAAAACATGTTTTTCAATTTTTTTTTTTTGATTAGTTCTTTACTTATTATTTCATACATATACGTCACAGCACACAACCTTCAAGATATCATGTTGGATTTGATTGTACAATTCATCTAATACAATAACAAATTTAACATCAAATGTAACACAAGCTCTTTCACATGATGCCAACATTAAACATATTATATATTAACCCACATCATAATTTAATTTATTAGGAGAACGCATTCTTGTTGTGAAGTTGTAATTATTCAGAACAGACGGTCTGTGATATTTTAAATATTAATTAAATATATTAATTAGAAAGATAAACATATAAAATCAATTTTATCAAAAAATATTGTTGTTGCGCCACCGGGATTCAAACCTAGATCTCTTTCCTAACTGGGGAAGGTGCATTATCCAACTATGCTAGTGATAATATTTTTAGCGACAAATTTTTGAACCAGGATGTTACCTTTTTGATATTAATATATTTAATCGTTCCATTATTTGAAAGATCCATCTACCTTATTTTTACAGAATCTCAAATACCTTTGAGTAATCTTATAGCAGATGTCAGAATTATCAATTCATTTTTATTAAATTTTGGACGCATTGATACAACTTTATTATTAGAATAACACATTCTTATTGTGAAGTTGTTAGGAAAGAGATTCAGGTTCGAATCCTGGCGGCGCAACAACAATATTTTTCGATAAAATTGATTTTATATGTATATCTTTCTAATTAATATATATAATTCATATTTAAAATTTAATTAAACTTTCTAGGGTGACAGTGGAGGGCCTCTGATATATGAATTATCACCCGGAAAATGGGAGCAAATTGGTAAGATTTATATAGTGTATAAACATTCTACATGAGATTTATAATATGCGCAATAATGATAGAGAAAGGTATTTTAGAATTTACACAGAACCCGCCTTCTATTAGTGAATTTAATAATTATTGAATGTAGGGTAAGTATTATAATAATTTTATTTTAAATAGAGATGCGTACACGGAATACATATCACATCAATATTCTTACTATTTTCAAACTAAGCTTAAAGCTTCTGCTATGAAAATAGGACTAACTTACTGGTCTCCTGGAATGAGGCGCGAACCCCCGACCACTAGATCACTAGGCCAGCATCTTAAGCGTTAGACCAAAAAGCTACCCAGGTACCTACATAGCTTTGACATGCACCACCGTGTCTTACAGAAGTATTTTGTTAACATAACAAAGCTGGGCAACCTCAGAAAATCTCATTTCAAAATTTAGATATAAGTTTTCCAAATTGATATTCTTAAATTAATTTCTCTACCCTTTAGTAAATTCAAATTTCTTTAAAAATTTCACCTAAAATACAATTTACAAATTCATCTGCTGTTACTTTCCTACAACAATATTTTGTTGAAACTTTTTGTTAATTTATAACTTTTCTCCATTCGTTTTTAAGGTATAGTTTCATGGGGTTTCGGCTGTGCGGAACCAGGAGTCCCAGGTAAGTAACATTTTAAAAATTCTTCAAGGAATTCTCAACAGTTACGAAGCAATTTATGTAAGGCATTTTTAAGAGATAATCACAACGTTAGATGCAATTAAAATGTTTTAGAGAAATACTGATTTAAAGATAAACATTGCAATAATTTTTAAAATGTGAAACTAAAACAAACTGTTACGCCATGAGAAGAGCGATATATTTTTTTTGAATAGCAGAAGGCGATTGTTACATTTTGCCTTCATTCAATTTAATAAAATATAATATTTGGGGGTAAATAGGGGAAAAACAAAATACATAAATAGTAAAAAAGTGTAAAAAGTAATTCTGTTTCATTTCACCTCAATTAAATTTAATAATTTCATAAGTTTGTCTTGTTTTTAGTACAATTTTGTATCATTTTATTAGTTTTTCATTTCATTTAAATTCTCTCTATAGATTTTTTAAAAATATATTTATCTGCCGTATTCATTTATATCTTTAGTGAAAAAAAGCTCATTTAACCTAATTAATTAATTAATAAGCAGATAGATTATAATGACAAATTATGCGGCATTTATGGTGTAAGAATATTTGTATTGTATTTTAGTCCATTTTTAGATTGTGAAGAAATTAATGTGAAATATTCTTGTTTATCAATGTATTGTGCTTTATCAAAGTAATAAAAACGAGGGAATCGTCAAGTTCATCTCCCATTCTCAAAAATGTTTGAACATTAACGGGAATTATGTATAATGAATAGTATGTAGTTTAAGACATATAATGAGAACATTTTTGTGTTACAATAAATTGTCGTGAGTTTACGACAAAACAATTCTTACTTCAAAATGGCTGTGCCTTAAAAATTGTGGAATCTTGGGTAATCGAGGGTCTACTATATTGTTTTTCTTATTTTTCTAACCATTTATGAAACTACATAATACTTTTTATATTGTTTTAGGAGTGTACAGCATTGTTTCCTATTTCATGGACTGGATCGAATCAAAACTTGGTGGCACAGTATTGTGCAAGAAATAAAATTTTATGTTAATACACTCAATTCTCTTTTTGTGCGACTTTTTTTGTGCGATTTCCAAGTTATGCAGTTTTTTTTTTAATGCAATTTTTTTTTTTAAATCATATTTTGGATAAAATAGAAAATGAATCATCAACACTAACCAAAATTTGGAAAAAAATTACAATTTTTAACTGTTTAAATCATGTTGCATCTGCTATCGCTGAATAACGACCACACACTTTAAATGCATGCTGTAAAGCAGCATGGCCTGGATGTGTTACAGTCAATGCAATAATTGAAACAGCGTCAACATCAGCTGAAATCGTTAATTTAGCGCATTGATTTGACAGAAAGGGATTTAATACCTTCAACGAAAATGATATTGACGAGTTACCTATGGATAATGCTATAAGTGATAATGATATTACCGATTTAACTCTGAATACTGACAAAGAACCAGAAAACGATGACATGGTGGAAGAAATACCAGTTTCTCTCACGGCAAATATAATTCGGGAAGGTCTACAACTTTGCCGTAAATTGGACGATCATTTTATTCCTCATGATACGAATTCTGAACGAGCCTTCAAGTTTCAACGTGGGCTCAAAAATTGTATTTCTGGGTATGAGAAACTGCATAAAAAATTAGTCATCGAAATAAGAAAATCCGAACAAACTTTGATCACTAATTATATTATTAGAAAGAGAAAATCTACAGAGAACAATGATGAGATCGACGCTGATACTTATTATGATTGGGCATACTATTTCTTCCGAAGAAGAGAGCAATTTTGGGCCATATCGCAAATCGCAACGAAAATGATCATACAGCGATGATAGTTTGTAATTAAAATGATTATTATTTCTCTAGTGGATGTCTGGCGCTAGAGATGTCAGCGATCCTTCATATTTTCCCAATGATGCGAGACATTCTTAAAATGTCACCTAAAATGTTATTACGTAGTAAAAAAAAGTAAATAAAGATTTTAAATTATTTTTTGAATGCCTTATAGTTTTCTTGATTTTCTATTAACTTTTTTTGTGCGATTTTGGGTATATTTTATATAGCTGTTTCAAAGTTATGCGATTTTTATAATCCATGGAACGCATCTTCACTTTTTTTATGTAAGTCATAGCCTTTTTTGAGCGATTTTTTTTGTGCGATTTTTCGCGAAACGCATCTAACGCACAAAAAAAGATTTAAGTGTATCTAATTTATTTATAATTTTTACATTAAAATTACAATATAAGTTGAAGACACGTGTTATATTATTTCATGCCCAAAATAATTCAACCAACACTTTATTATTTATATGACATGTACACTGTAACATTATAGTTAGGCTTCGGTAAATACTGTCAATAAATCTCTATGTAATGGCAACCGAAAATCGAATCTGCAATCCTTGTCTGCAACCATACTTGTCTCCGATATGATAGCCAATACTACCACTTGTATTGTGTTATCTTCTGAACGTTCTGACAGGACCGCCCGGTACTCCATAGATAAAGATTAAAAGAGTGTTCTCATTTTTCGATTGCTATTACATAGAGATTTATTGACAGTATTTACTGGGGTCTAATAGTAATGTTACAACACTTCTAAAAATACTCATCCACATCGGTCTCTCATGACAGAGTCGTAATCTCATGAATTCCCGCCTTCTTGACTAAGCTCTTCAGGTTTTCTCGGCATTCTACAGAACTTAAGGCTGTCACCAGTGAAGTACCTGTTGCCTTTTCCACTTGGTCGGTCCAGCGTGTGGAGGATCTTTCTTTCCATTCTTCGACATGGCCCACCACAATAAGGTTCGCAGGCAACAAAATTAAAGGATTCATCGTAGACAAATGGTTGAATCTCTTTTTGATGTTCAGTTTCTGAGTGAAGAGTGGAGACATTTGTGCGTCTTACAGTGTGCGCAGCATGTGTCTCCAGCACAAATGCTAGGACATTCAAAAAAACAGTACATAAAATATTTTGAGATATAGGTATGTATTGTTCCATACAGGAAACAAGGATGTAGACAAAGGTGGTTCGCCAATATTAGCTTTTCTCAACTGGCGATGATGATGATTATGAGGTCGAAAGAAATGAAACACATAAGATGTTCAATATAAGCACACTAGGGGGACACAATCGAGAATGGCTTCCTGCCTGCAGAATACCCTGTTTTTATTCATATACATAACTATACATACAGTCATACAATATTTTCCCATCATATTCGCAGGTACCTACACAGCGACAGGCCGCCACTGTGACGTTTCACTAAGAATGATAGTCTTTGTTTTCCCAAACTCTATCCCACGGGTTTTTTGGCGCTACATCGATGATTAAACCTTTAAATTGCATGATTACTGTGCGATACATGTATAATTCAATTAGGTAGAGATTCAAAATATGTCATTTTCCTACATAATTACTTTTCTTCTCAACACATAGTTGCACCGACTTCTTTATTCCATCAGTAAAAAATATTTTTGGTTGTAGCTTCAGCCTGGAATGCACTGCTTCTTTGACCAGACCTTCATCCTCTCTAAGGGCTATTCCGTTCATCATAGATTATATACTTAATTGTTAATCTACTCACTTGTACACTCTTCTCTCGTCATCTCCATACTGTTACAACATTCTTCTATGAATTGCACAAGGTTTCACACCCTCTGACCACAAACATCTGATGATTGCTCGCTGCTCCCTTACGGTGCAAATAGCCTAGTGCGCTGCCATTTTGTATATTTTTCCCTTCCAATTAAGCACGCTACATCATCTATTGGGCAGCATCAAAACCTTCTGTAGGAATATATCTTCCCTGTGCGGGAGTTTGAAATGCCTGAGGCATTTATATCGTGAATTTTTTTCAATTTGCTGTTACTTTTATATTAGTATTATAGTCTTGCTCCGTAACCTCAGAGAGCCAACGGAAATATTTGAAAAAATCGGCATGCATTTTATTAGGGTAATTTATCATTTACCATGTGTGTGACTCACATATAAGTTTGTAATGTATATAAGTCTACCACATAGCTGACACACATATGTGCTCCATCAACAATGCAATCAAATCTTCGATGAAACTCTGACCAATCAAATGTTACCATGATGATTATATATTTTATTCAGTAGCCATGACGTTTCAAACTTTAGAAAATCGGTTGGTTTCAGAATTTTACATCTTCATATTATAATGATCTTTGTACCTATCCTAAACTGAAATAGGTGTAAATATGTACAGAGGCCTATACATATTAGTGATGGTAAACCGTTATGTGATTTTGATTGTGTCAATGATGGGTAACTGAGATTTAATGATTGGTAACTAAGCTTTAACTGTTGGAGGTTTACTTTTCAGTGTACCAGTCATGTTTGAAGAATTACGTTAATCAATTATCAATCATCGTTACAATCGAACACAATCACAGTCACAATAACGATTTTACCATCAAAAATACATATCTATGGTACAGGAGTCTGTTTCACTGAACATTTTTGAGACACAACAAAATAATAATATCGCAACACAACAGGTATAGACATTTTCTTAGTCATTAATAATAACAGACCTGGAGCATAAAGCTTCCGAGTCGATCTGACAAAGGCCAAGTGCACAGTCATGAATACCCGATGGTAGCCAAACCTGCTAGTATTTTGAGTATGTCCAATCTTTATAGGAATCAATTACTAGGATTTATTCTCTGAGGGATTGTCATCAAGATATAGATGTCTCACTTGGGCATTGCAGGCCTTATGACCTGTCATCGGCTAGCTTAAGTGATCACAATGAAACATTCACCTATTTACGCATGCTACCACATCTGTCAAATTATTTGAAGTTGTGTATATGTTATCATGTTGGAATATTTCAATTATTTATGTTTATACAATGATAGGTTGAAAGCCCTGTAATGCTCAAGACTTCCATACTTCCCATATAAATAAAAATAATAGCTTTGTCTCTGTGAGACATCTATATCTTGAAACTTGCTAGTATTGTAGATTTAAAATCATCTTTCTAGGCCTTATATTTTAATTATTTTTTGCTTCTTTTGTTCCTGATTTTATATCTCCTTTCTCAGCCTTCTGGAGAGTGGGGTCCTCTCGATTGCTACTTGGACAGCTATAAATCGCTACTCGTAATAATGCATATCACATAAATTTGTCTTTTATTGAAAATAAACACAAAAAACATGTTTTTTATTATAATATTTTATTACAAGAAGTTATTTAAAATACAAATTTATCTTACAAAGCAGACGTGATTGATTTTACATAAAAATCACAACAATATGAACTTTTAATGTTTTTTATTTTGGTTATATTTGTGCTTCAAATGTTTAATAATAAACAATCATTTTATGTACAGGTCAACAGAAAACACTAAATATTTTGAGTCAAAGTGAATAATCTGTCATAATGTGAATAATACTATCAGACTGTAAATAATAAATTTAAAAACGTTTTGTGTTCAATATCCTTGTGAAAACTCTATCAATCAGATCCAAATGTCGCCCTTATTTCTAAGACAGACTTTACTTATACATATACGGATGCAAGGATAACATAATAGCAAATTTAATGTAACATATCGCCATCTGTTATTTGCGGATTTGGATATACCACCGATCTTTTCCATTCTCCCTGCCTTTGAACAAGCAAACCTCACACTGTAGGAAGCTTTTCCACTCAAATAAAACAGTCTTAACAAACAATATAGCATGTGGGGTTTTTCGGTAATCCTAAGTGACTATTTCCTCGGTGAAAGTTTTCTTCAAAGTGAGATAGAGAACAGTAGCACGTAGGCAGTAATGAGTCACTAGCTCGAGCAAGAGCTGTTATCTATGTATATAACTCAACATGAGAAAGTGACAATATTTTTCGCAAGATGCGTAGAAGTTATAGTTACTGCAGGTAGTATTGAGAGTTGCTAGTTTGAGCGAGAGTTGTCTCTTTCTTTCCTCAAAGTGATAGAGAGAGAGTAGCAACACATTTTACAAGATGAATAGTAAGTAGTTTTGGATACTGCAGGTAGTATAGAGAGTTGCTAGCTTGAGTAAGGGATGTCAGAGCGATTACACGAATGAGAATTACAAGAGCAACTAGTAAAATTCAATCCGTAACATGAAAAGGTGTATGATTCTTATTAGCTATTTATATTGGTGTAACAATACTAAATGCACACATTTGTTTATCATGCTCAGCATTGTAAAATTAGAGTTGTTTCAGATTATTATGGACCACCAGTTACAGTTTTTGTCGGGTCCCCGTCCCGCAAGAATGCAACTGGGGAGCTGTGTTTGTACATATTAAGTATGTAAGAAATTAATTTTATAACAAGAATTGGCCGTGGCGGGTGACTTATATTGCAGAAAATGTATTTTCCAATTAGATACATTATCTTGCTGGACGGAAATCATTTATTGAGAATTTTAAAAGATGTGCGTAAAAGAAAATATTGAAAGTAAAAAAGGGTTTTGTAAAATTGACGACAATGATTTTCAACGTGTTGAAATGTATTATTTATGGAAATATTTAAATACTTGTTCTAATAAGTTGTTTCCTACTGCAATTACAGTGAAATATAATAAAATAATTCACTTGTAGCAAGGTTACAGTAGATGTGTATTTATTTTCGACTAGGGTATAGAAAAATAGACATTTTAAAAGAAATAAATACGATTTCTAATTTTCATAAAATACTAGATATTAGGTTGTTCAGAAAATAATGGCTGATTTTAATATGAAAAGTATAAATATTGGGTTAGTAAAAATTAACAACCATTAAATCATTTGGATATCATACTATATGTGGTTAGCAAACAAACAAAATTTTATCAGCAAGTAAACACATCTTTAGACAGATTCATATTTATGCATATTCAAAATAAAGCCATAAAATGTTATGTTATGTATTACTCGGTCAGCAGGATTATAAAATTGATCAGCAACAAAAAAGTTAGGTTAGGTTTAGCAGAATAAAATAAATTTTACAGTTTGCCAAATATGACATTAGATGATCAATCTTGTTTTACTTGCTGACGCAAGTGGCGACTCAACTGACTATATTTGCCGGCAGAAAACATGTCAGAGCTGATCGAAACCTCAATATTATGCTGACCGTTTAAATGATAGCTTTTTAATATTATGTAATTTTTAACATTATTTATTAGTTTTAGTGTACATCGGATCAGTGCTTACACATGCGTCTGAGGCATAGGTACTGACTAAGATGACCATATACTGGATGTTTTTGAAAGGAAAATTTAAAGGCATATATTTGGGCGCAGACGCTACAACAATACTTTGTATAATGAGATTGGTGTCTCAGGATTTATTGAAATAAGATGACTTTGGTGGTCGAGCAATGCGGAGAGGATGACTGAACAACAATCACCAAAGTCCTCGCTGAACACAAGACTATCAGGGCGCAGGAGCTCGGGGAGGCCAAACCTCAGATGGAACGACAATGTCTTTGAAGATATGTAGCACCTAATTCAAAAACCCCCTAAAACAGATTTTGGATAATTTGAGTTAAATATGCAGTTTTATAGATTTTTTGTCAGCTACATGCATAATACAGATTGCTATTGCAGAGTATAGATTGCTATTCCCCCTAAAATTAAATCATCCAACAACAACGCTTGTTGATGATCATGTGATCAAAAATATTATAAAATCTAGTATGGCTGCCAGAACGACATATACGGAAAATAAAATATTACATTACAGAATAGTCTCTTTAAAAAATGCTGATGTAAAAACAAACACTTTGTACATTTGCTTACAAAAAATATGTTTTCATACATAACTCAAAAACACAGTCGTTTTAGAGGGTTTTGGAATTAGGCGCTACATTTATCTGTCTTAGAAAACCAAGACTGAAGAAAAATGGCTCATAATAAGGATCAATGGAGGAAAACTGATTGATTGTTGATTTACTTCTTTGTTAGGAAATGTATGTTCATTTGTTTTTTTTTGACAGTTATATTTATTTATTGACTCATACATTTAATCCATCAAAAATGGGATTGAAAAAATTAGAATTACATGTAAATTTTTGCATAATTTGAAACTTTGCTTTTATGCATCTCAAAACAGCATGCAATTTTAATTAATCAAGTACAGGGTGAATGAACCACCAACAAACATGACAAACGACCAGCACTGATTAACCGAAGAGGAGCCATCTCGCTTCATTTTTTCAAGCAATGAATTCAATAACAATGCAGCAGAAAATGCTTTTAAGGAATTCTTAAATTTTAATACGCCAGAGATTTATTCTACAAGCATAAATAAGATATATATATATATATATAATGCGTAGAATCAAATGGCTCTTAAAGTTATGTTTAATTGAATTTGAAGGTTAAAATCTGCCATTGTTTTCAGAACAACAAATTATTATTGTGAGATAACTCAATTTCATACTTACACCATACAGTAAGAACCACCCCAAATGTAATAAAGATAATATTTTAATAGAGAATCATACTTTTGTAAAGCTTATGTCATCATACATATTAAAATTATTGTTTATTGCAATCAGTTATAATGTAAACATTATCATAATCCCTAGAGTACGTAATTCACATCCTTTTCACTTCTTAAAATCAACTAAATCATAAATAACATCGACAGCTGTAGATTTTAGCATTATGTTTTTATTATAAAACCGGCATGCGGTCATTTTGATCATTTATTTGTCAACCATTAAACTATTTTAATATCAACTAGCAAAAATTATCTACGCCAGATATTACAAATTTCTAATTTTCATTAAACTCTGTATTTTATGAAAAGGAACATTTATGACACTATATGTCTCGCACTTAACCTCTTAACCAGGTACGATGAAATATTAAGTCATTCCATGAAAGCAACTATATTGGGTATAATACAAAATGGTTATATAAACTAGAGCGGAAGTTTGAGCGGTGATTTGACACCCGAGCTGTGACAGATGAATATCAGATTAGGACTTGTTGATTAATCATTAGTGATAATATTAGAAGTGCACTTTTTAAGTGGTGACTTGTGCCTTTAAACATTGATCATCCAAGTCTTAGGGCCGGTTGTTTGATCAGTAGTAAAATTTTACCAACTTAGAACTTATTGCCATCGTCTGTGGTAAAAAACATTTGTGGATTGTTTGAACGTCAAATTTACTATTTTCAAAGTTAATCCCGCCTACTAGTGTGGCAAAGTGAATAATCATCAAATATCTGAGAATATTGTCAAATTTGATTTATTTTAAATATTGGCCACTGGCAATTTTATGCCTTATTTATAGCTTTATTCACCCCTGCGTTTGAAATGTCACATTGCTGGAAAAAAATCTACAGAAATATAAATTAAACAGCAAGATCAAATAGTGGGATATTGAATGATTCATTGTCGTATATTGCAATTTTAAAAGTATCAATGTGATGATTTTTGAAACAGCTGTGAAGAGTCTGCCATTTTTAACTAACAATTTACAAATTTTGCCATCCAATATTAATAGATGGCAAAATTAATTTACTAGTGTTGAATGTACTTTCAATGAGTAAATATTTTTTACCAATGAATGAACAACCCGTTTTTGCAAAATTTTCACTAAAGTAACTTTTTTTACTTAAGCAAAAAATTATTACTGATCACACAACCGGCTCTTATTCAACTTTCATACCCGCCGACTTCAACAATTTACTGCGAACAAGTGCTGAATTTACATCTAGTTTATTTAACCTCCTAAGATGACATATTTTGTTAAGACATTCATAAAACTACGCCCTAACAGGTGGGACAAGTTATGCATGACTCAGTGCATTTTTTTGTCGTAGAGTCTCTTGTTGTTCATATTTATAAAAATACATAATATTCAATCATAATTTTGTATTTTTTATTTTTTAGTATTTTTCTGTAAGGTACTGTTAAATTTATTTTATATAAAATGAATAAGTATGAAAGATGTCGTCACATCATTGCTATGTTTATTACAATCGTGATGACATATTTCATAATTGTAATGGGTGTGACAAAATAATTTCTCAGTACATATATATATATATATATATACTGAGGAATCATTAAACATATACAAAAGAAGTACTCCTTGGTTAAGAGGTTAATAAATACACAATGCACTAGTGTTGAGATAAACCTCAATTGTGATTTAATAATTTGAGGTACAGGTTTTAGTTTTTATTCGGAAATATGAATAATCACATTCACAATCATGGTTTCGATTCACGATTCATCTCATCACTATAATACACTAATGTGGAACAGTGATCGGTGAATACAACATTAACACAAATAACAATGACATCAATTGTCAAATGCAACAGACAGTAAACATAATATTATTAAGTAGTTTTCAAATATAAATGGCCAATTAAATTACAATCTGTTAAAATTTGGCAGAATCGGCGAGTGGCTGAATAAGACGTTGAAGACGTGAGGTATAAATTGGGTTATCTAATAAGTCTTAGCGGTTTTGTTGAATTATTTATTGTAAAATCAAATTTTATAAAAAATATAACATTTCAATGAATGATGTATTCTGTATTATTGTTAAGGTCTTCATCCCATCTTTCAACCAATTTGTTGACGCATTTTCTATTAAAATTGGCTGGTCTGGTATTGAAATAGTTATCAAACCAATTTCTGGGTTATCATCTTTGTCGAAGGTAACACCACACATTTGATAGTGACTGAAAAAAGTGTTAACTGACAGAGCGAGGTTGGAAGCTTGATTAAAGGTGAATAGAAGAATGTGTCAAAAATGTTAATTTTTCTCAACTTGATATTCCATTATTTAAGCTCAAAAATTAAGAAAAACTGTAAGACACAGGACAACGGCGACACTGACGTTTTAGAGCAAAAAGAAATGCTATGACATTTTTTGTCGCAAAAAACAAAACCTGTATAAGGAAAACAGCATTTAAAAGAAAATCGCAAAAATTTATTAGATGACCCAATACATATGTACTGTACGCATATGACGCGAGGTCAAGAGCGTAGAATAGAAGCAATCATGTTATAATTAGATTGCAACTACATGTTCGGCTATCAAAAAAAGGTGAGCGCACTTTCATGCAAGCTTCGTGCGTGCTCCGTGTACAGTTTGCCGGTAAAGAAGGAATTAAAATTTATTACATTTATTTTAAGCATTTAATTTTTTTTTAACTTTTGCACAATGTGTAGGTAGGTACCATGTATGTATATATTATTTTTATAGGTAGACATTGAATAGATAGGTGTAAAAGGACACATTAGAATTTTTGTAGTTTCTGAATCATGTGAAAATACGTGTCAAAATATAAATATGACATTTACATCATATATTTAGTCACCATGGTGATTAGTTCATCATATATTTAGTCACCATGGTGATTAGTTCATCATATGTTTAATCACCATGATGATTAGTTCACCATATATTTAGTCACCATGGTGATTAGTTCATCATACATTCTTCTGAGATAACTCTAGTAAGTAATTTTAGGGGGGTGGGGAGGGGAGCTAAGATGTATGTTTACACATCAAAAATTGTACATATAAGGATTATATAAATAATATCGATTGAGAATTTTCAAAATTTTACAAATCACTGTTTAATTTCATAAGACACACTAATAGTAAATAATTTGAAAGTTTAGGCCGCATCTAAAGAAAAACAATATCTGATTCACATCGACCAACCTTCTCCTCAACCCAGGAGTACCTCAGTTTCTGTAACTATGTAAGTAAAACACAAATTCTCAAAATAATGATGACACAACTGACTTATTTCAATCCCTCCTACATCATCATCACAACTAATAAATATATCATTTTTCAATGTTCTAGCATTTTGCATATGACTAAATTACGAATCGAAAATGTTCAAGGAATATGCACAAATTCAGCACCGTTTCGGAAAATATTATTGTTTGAAATTTTTACAAATCAAATATATAATTTTGAATCAATAAAATATTTCAATTAACAGACATAATCACGTTTTGGATATACTGCGATCTTACAATATTTTGTCTGGTCTGGACACAGAACTTTTCTCCATACTTACGCATCATTCGATTTCCTGCTCGCAGCTACCGGCATTATAATTATGGACCCGAGATAATTAAAGTTCGTGACAATTTTACGTTCTGTTGAAAACAATATGTAAAAAAAATATTTCTGCAATTTAAAAATCTATAAGATATATGCAAAATACTAAAAGAATTAAAAATGACCGATTTGTTAGTTTCAATACCTTACATAGGAGGGAATGATTTGTTAATGAGGTTAAAAGAGGTCTCATTGTGATGATATTATATTATTACAGCACTAAATAGTTAACTCAATTCTCCATTAAGAATATTTTAATAAATCAATGTTTATTTACAATTAAAGGCATACCTCGCTTTACAGCGGTTCGAAAATCTTAAATCATGATTATTTTGGGAGCTGCATTGCTCTTATTGCATTGATTTGACTCCAATCGAGTCTCTTGATGTGCGTGTTAACCTTGCGCAATTGTTTAGCGCCTTTATGACATCCCACACTCAGTTTGTTTACCTACAGAATTAGCACACCTTGTGTATTTTCAAACATTAGTGTTTATCTATGTTTTCTATATCATACCCTCGGAACAAGGTATCAGCTGACATTTACAAAATCAATATAAGATACAGAAAGATAATTTTTAATATTTAATACAATTTTTTGGCAGAATTTGTTTCATCGCCCGTGAGGTGAAAATTTAAAAAAATATTACTTTATAATTTAGAAAAAATTGATTCTTGATTTGGAGCCCGTTATATAACTCATACACTTTAATTGTATTCAAATCCATAGTTGTTCTAAAAAATATTCCAAGTGCTAAAATATATATTTAAATAAAAAATAGAGATGCGTACACGGAATACATGTCACATCAATATTCTTACTACATACATATTTTAAAACAGGACTAACTCGCTGGTGTCCTGGAATGTAGCGCAAACTTCTAACAGATCACTAGGCCAACGTCTTGACCATTACACTGACAACTTTGTTTTCTTGTTATCTGCTAAACTACTAACACAGTTTTAAAGAGAAAATTATTGTCAGAATTTGAGGACATTTTTGACTAAAATGTCAGATGATAACTTGCTGTTCCAAGGTCCCAATCAATACTTTGATTTTTAGACCTACGCTTATTACACACTTAAAAAACGATAATGTAGACATTTTTCTATATGACTTTTATACGTCCTAGTGTGTTTAAAAAGTTTATGATGCACTTTATAGCGATGGTCTGAAAGAGAACACACCACATAAGTGAGGTATGTCCGTTTGTAAATGATAAATTCACATTTTATTGATGTTCCGATTCTTCAGAACATAATACTGCTTGATAATTAAACTAAGGTTGAATGTCATTGAAAAAAATACAAATCTTTCTTTGAAAAGAACACAGGTGCCACCGGGATTGGCTACCCGCAACAAAAAGGTCCCAGATTTAAGTTCAGATGGTGGTTTTAATTATTTTGATTAATTTACATTTGTTAACAAAACTTTGATCTCGATTATCTGCAGAATTGTTAATAAAATTCATTATTTCAATCAGTGCAGATGGACTGTCAAGAACTGGGTTTCATTCAAAATAACATTTCATCTACGCGTCTGTAAAATCGGCTATTTATTTATTTTCAAAAAATTCCACAGAAGGTTCAAAAAAACAATAACACACTTTACGAAATTGAAACTTTTGTGTAAAATAACTTATCAAAAACACGGTAATTGACAAAATTATTTTCCGCATTTGAATGCGTAGTTTTTGATTTTGAGGAACGATTCCGTACAGATTTTTAAATGTCAATGTGCACAAATCGTTTCTGCTAAGAATTTGCATTTGATCGCTTTCACAGGCGCAATAACGATTTGTATACCGACACTTCCTACATAAAGTATTGTACATAAAGCATGTAAAGTATTGTCATTTTTAGTTGTTTTAGTATCGTAGTGGCAGTATTATTTTTTAATGCATACTTATTTGGTACTCAAATAACCGAAACTATCAAACAAACACACAAATGGATGTTTTGGTATCGGTATTTATTAAAAATTTTATACACTGCATATTTAGTGTTGTGTTTAAAATTTTAATAAAGGCAAGTTTATTTTCATTACATATTCAGTTAATATTTTATGTACTGATTTAATAAAATTTGTTCTTTATTTAAATAACACTTTTATTTCTTCACCAGCAGCAGGTGTATAGAGTTTTGTAAGATTCTGTGATAATTTAAATAGTGATAATCAAGTATCTGGTAAATTCTGTTTTAATCCGGTTCCAGTGGTGCCAGATTAGAAGGAGAATACTGTATATTGTATTCTGTAATGTTCTATTGAACACAATATGTATATAAAAGATTACTACCATCTAAAACAACTAAAAATGACCCATTTTTTAGTTAAAATAAAAATGTATTGTAAGAGTGGGCGCATACTGAGGATAAAACAGCTGTTCTATCATTTGAAAATATAGTTATCAGTATGCGCACTGCCATATACTCTCATAGACAGAACTGTTGTATGACAGAAAATCAACAGTGTGCGCTCGCACTAATATAATACATTTTTATTTTCTCTGATACATTGATGTAATAACAACACAAAAGCCAAAAATAAATTATAAACAATCATTTATTTAATAAATGAATGTAATTTAGAAATAAAGTTGCAAAGAGAAGAAGACGAGACAGCAACAGTTCTCTTGTTCCACTTAAAGTTTTTATCTTGTCACTTGTATAAAACTACGCATCTAAATAAAACACCCATCTGTGGTAAAGATGATGAATTGTCATTGTTGAAAACACTGTCGGTCGGGTGTCGTGGTAATCAATACACAATGTGGGGCGTGTGGGAGGGGGGGGCAGAGCTCACGGCCTCCTCCAGCGTGCAGTCCAGCTTCCTGTAGGCCGGACCGCCCCCGGCGCACCTCCTGCGTCCTTCGCCTTTCCTACCTTCCAGAAGAAGTCCCAGAACCTGGAAAGCATAGTAAATAAACCTGAAGGATGACAAAGAATACGTAGATCGAAAAAGAGGTGACAGAACAATATGAGTTAAGATCTGCCTATCGTTGGCGGCAGCAATTGGCGGGAAGCAGTGCACAGAAGTTTGGTGGAGGTCAGGACCCGTACCGGGTTGAAGAGACAACGATGATGACGATGAATAGTATTTTGAAAAGTATTTGTTCAAAGATTTTAACAGTTGATAATTGAGATCCCCTGCAACAACACTGTACATCGGTTTTAGACGGAGTATCAGCCATCTTGGATAATATACAGTATTGTTGCAGGGAAGCTCACTTAAAAATTGGAATTAATAGTATTTTTATTTACATTGTATGGTTGATTAATATACCATTCGATGCCCAAGAAGATTCATATACAAAGTTGTGGCATTCTTAACTCAGATCTGATCAAAACCGAAATACTAAATTCTAAAAACCAGAAGCCAGCCAGATATTAAATACACATTCAGAGATATGTGTACCTTAATTTGGACTACTGAGCTACTCCTCAGCTTCCACTCTGAGTAAAGATATTTAGTGTATTCTGACGAGATGTAACAGTTTATTAATTCTATGTCTAAATCGTTAGTAGTGCGGTTATCCTTTATACACTGAGATTGTTGCAAAGAGTTGGCCATATTTGAGATTAGACATGATCGACTGACTCATTTATTTTGTACAATAAAAAAAACCCACTCACCTTATTTTTATTGTGGAATATGATGTATCCCAATATGAGAACACCGGAGGCAAACAAAAAGTACAGGAAGAAATGTGAGTCTTCCGCTCCGATGAATTTGCCACTCGCCGTGTAGCCAGCTCCACCCTCCACTAGAATTAAATCGAGGTAAAAATTAAACACGTAATAGATCTAAGTCATTTCATTCCAAATAGTATCACTCCTGCAAGAGGTAGGCGGTTGCCCAACAGACTGGACCACAACGGCAGCATCACGGGACGAATAGTGTTGTGACTGCGGTCACTAAATAAGTTTGATTCCTGGTGGCGTATTTTGTAAGCAGTGCACGACTGAACAACATATATGTGTCCACGAGCAAAATTGGTTCAACGTAAGTTTAAAGCGGGCAAAGGTCAGTGCAGATGCTGTGAATCATCATCGCGTGTTTTTTGCTCTCGGATTAGAATGACACGGGCAAGTAACAATACTAAGGAACATGATTAGTGTACCGATTGTAGGGTTTTCCACCGGAGCTGCACCCCCTGCTTCTCCCGTTGCAAAGTTCACCTTCCCCGGGATGTATTGTTCCTGATCATCATCTTGTTGAGGAAAAAACAAAATTAGGAGTTACCACGGACAATGAACAAAATAAAAGATCCTTTCAACAATGATTCGTATTATAGTTTTTTTATGGAAACAGATTCTTGTTATTGATTTATATGAGAATACAGGTATACACTCGGGTTAGTTTGACAAAGAAAAAACTTGGATAAAATTAAAACCCACACTAAAAAACTGCAAAAACATGATTATATTTTTGAAATAACTTTATTTCTTGAACATCTCTCCTACTAAAATTAAAATGACACACACTAATTACACTTAGGTACTTCAATAAATTATTTAATTTAAACACTAATGATTATTTTGAATGGTAATATCGGTAGATAAGTGAAAATGCAATATCATTGCTATGTACAGTACAAAGACTGTTAACACAACAAATCAAACATGATTTTTTTGGTTCTGTATTTCTACAGTTTTATAATTGGACAATCGTTTCGGTTGTCTAGGTCAGTGATAGCGAACCAAAATCTCAAAAAATCTAACATAACTGTGCCCTCCCACATACGGACAACCATGGAACCCATAGTATTTGATTTGATGTAAATGAATTAATTGCTTATTTCAACAGAGATATATATGTAATATGTACGTAGTGATAAATTCAAATGTTGTTGTCGGGTAGACATCTGGTGGTGGGACACGTGCTCTTTGATAACTCTGATATTAGTGAACGCTGGCGTGTCCCCCAAAACGCTGTGGTTTTACTGTTCAATGGAGTTCTATAAAATGAATCTTTATTATTTAGTATATCTTACTTGATTTTAATTGACTGATAATGATTGTAGAGAGATGTGTAAAGGTTAGGTATTAATATTTCAGGATGTACTCCGTCAATAAAAACTCGGTAGGTTGTTACACATTAGATTTATTCCAGAGAACAGTTCTTGAAATATTAATTGTGTTCTTATACAGGGTGTAACAGTCCACAATATTTTATGGGTGGATACCTGATTATATTACGCGTCGAAAATGTTCAAGGAATATGTGCAAATTCTACACTGTTACAGAAAATATTATTGTTGCAAATGTGGTATCTAATCAAGAATTATCAGCTATGGCAGAGAAATAGCTGGAAAATTCCACAACGACAAGGACATTGCGAGAGAATAACTTATACTTTAACTATTGAATGCTAACGTATCAACAGTTGATACGGTATATATTGGTTTTTGTACGCGGCCGTATTAATAGTTGATACGCCGACTTTAGTCGTCGATCAAATAGTGCACCTATTCCAAACAATATTTTGACACACTGGAGGAATCCTAATACTTTGACAGTGCTGACATCTTCAGAAATTTCTGGAAAATAAAATCGTATTTCTATCATATAACCCATCACATGTTTCGAGCAGCGGCCGCATTGCTGTACTGTTATGTATGTTTTTGTATGGAGTTTATGTTTATTTATTTATAAACATCTTACGCATTTTTACAACCATGGATTTGGTTTTATATTGAACAGCATAACTTTTAATCTCTATCTGAGGTGTCGTATTAGGGTATTAAAAAAAAAAAATACCGCATGTGGGTATTGGAAGTCAGGGCTGGGAGTAACGTTCAAAAGGTTAAAACTTACCATAAGCATTTTCCAAGTCACCCGTTTTCGAGATAATATTGTTTGCGGAATCTCCTCCATTGTGTGTGTCAGTATCCTCCATCTGATCCTCAGCTCCTTGAGAATCCAGAGATGATTCTGATTTCTTGTTGTCATCCAGCGGAATGTTTTCAAACTCATCTCCTTTTGGCTTCACGGGAGCTGGTGATTGTTCCACAACTTTTGGAATGGAAGGTGGCACTGCTTGTGCAGTTGGCAACGGTTGAACATCTTCCTATGTAAACATAAAAGTGTGTAAGATTTCAAAATACACGTCAGGCAAAAACAACTATTAACAACAAAATCATTCTCAAACTTTGAAATAATTTACATTGCGATGCACCTTTTGGTGTGAAGCGTGTACAATCCCTGTCAAAAGAAAAAAGCTAAGCGTAGCAACAGCGACTCAGGTGGGTGGGTCATGTACAGAGAGCGCAGATCCCAAAAAGAATGGAAACCCCGATGGTAAGAGAAGAGTGGAAAGGGTCTGATTTTGCTAAAGATGCAGAAGAGTTGCTCCAAATTCCAAATTGGAAGACAGTTACTAAGAATGATGCAGGAGCCCAAGGTCCAAGATATGAGTCGCAGGACTATTGAAGAAGAAGAAGAAGAACCTTTTGGTAAATAATTAGAAATTATTGTGGTTATCGATAACATTATATTATAGTGGTTCCGGGCAGACAATTCTGATAAACAAAATATAATAACATCATAATCAAGCTACAACTTCATTTTTCATCAACCCTGATGACACCTACTCGGTGTGGTCCAAAACATTAAACTCAGATTAAATTTTGAGTTTAATGTTTTGGCACCGGGACTTCCAATTTTTATTACTTACCATCTATTTTGAAATAAGCTATACTTAACTAGAATTTCTGTGAAATAAATAGCAGTAAAATACATATTTCGTAAAATTGTTATAATAACTATATTATATCATAATATTCCGTCAGATAAATTAATTTTTTTGCTATATGTATTTCTCAAAATATATATTTACACACAGCTTATTTCAATGTACTGGCTGTATGCGCCTGATACGCAGAGAGTATGGAGCGCCACACTTTTCTGTCATGACACAACTCTTGACTCACCCACATTCATACAAGCTCGTCGACTGTTGAGACTTGTAACAGGAGCATCTTCCAATATCTGGTTTGCCTGGCCACGCCAAGTCTACTGCGGGCGTCCTCTACTTTTGGTGCCATTAACACTCATATCATATGTCTGTATTACTGTTCTTTCCTTATTCATTTGTTATAAGAAACCTATTTACTAACTATTACTGTAACTATTTACTATATTAAGATTAGATTTACATTTTTCCATAACTTGTTCATTATTTATTCTTTCCGAATGGATTTTATTTATTTATTTCCACCAACGCCCCTGTGGGCTTTTACATAAACGATAATAATTTATTTTATTTAAATATAACAGTACAGTTTAAATAAAACATAATTTTATAAACTAATTCAAGTACAAATATTTCGTCAATTTAGGTATGCTCCGACAATGAAAAATGTCAATGAAATTCAACTTGTTTCCAAGCTGATGCTTTGAGCATTTGAACACACGTTTGAGTTGGTACTTTATGTGAAACCATTTGTGTTAATTAAGGGCAGTCCGACATGCCGTTTATAATTATGTATAGAAATACTATATCATTCACATCTCTTCTCCAAGATAATTTTTTTAAATGAAGTAGACCATTAAATAATCATAACTTATATTTTCTATTGGAATATGCAAATTAAAATTGATAAATCTTTGAAAAATTTATGTTGCACTTTTTGGATTTATATATTACGTGAGCAGTGCCATGGCAGAGAGATCAGAATCTCGTCACATTATATTTCAGTGTACTTCTTACAATAGATGTATATAAAGTTGTTAGAGAGCGAAGCGAATAAAAATTTTTTGGCTGTTTGACCAGCAAATCGGTCATAATGGTGTTCAAATATGGAAAAGGGCCAGACCCCCCTCCCTCCAATTGAGCATTCAAAATAAGGTCAAATACCTTGGCCATATATTCAATGAAGATGGACAAGGCGATGAGACAATACAACGGCAGAGCAGACAGTTGATCCTGTTTAAATTCGAAATACAAGCAAGTGACGTACAACCGTCTTCAAATTCAGTACAACAACTCATACACGGACTCGTTCTGCTTTTGAGACATCGAGTTTCGGGCGTAAAGTTGCGGCTGGAGTTCAGCACCAACTCTCTGGTGCAAGCGGCGTTCTCATGGAAAGCTGGTTCCCTGAGCAGAGAATGGCACCGACTACAGAATAGCTATATGTACAATAATGGCCGTGACTGAAGTATTTATATATGTATTATTTATATTTATATATATGTGTGAACTTTTTATTTATTTATATTTTCCTCGGTTTTCTTTTCATAATATAAATAATATTTCATAACTTTAATGTATTATCTTTTTGGCGAATCGGGTCTTCATAAAAAAAAAAAACGATCATGCTGGAATAAACAAATTATTATTATTATTGTCAACAAAAATCCAAGGATTTCATAGTCAAGTTGCAATTTTCGTTGTAATATTGAATAACTGACAATTTTTCATTGAAGAGCACACCCAAATCTCGCATAACTGTGTCTAATGCAGTATTGAAATACGAATTGATTTTTACTTCTATTAAAACTGATTTGTTCACATTTTTCTAGATCAAGATATAGTTCGTTAGCACAGCACCATATATAAAGCAGATTCAGGCTATTTTGCAAAGTAATAGTCATTTATGTTAAGAGATTTGTCACATGTACGCCAAAGTGATCTCATTTAAACTGCATTCGGTCTACTTCCATTCCTTTTCTGCCAGCTCCAGGATTCTGTGTTGGTACCAAGATAAGTTATAATTGGAATATTTTGAAATAAATTGTAGAAGTAATCTAAAGGAAATAGGAAAGGCCCTGAGTTCAAGTCAGTTTTATCAAAAGAAAAATTTGTCCTCTGGATATGTTTAAAATTCCCAGACTGTATTCCTTTTCTATTCTTTTTATATCCTCAAGTTCTATACAGTCTCTCAACAGATGAGAATGGATCGTACCTTACGTGGGTCAACATTTTAAAAACACTTCAAACAAAAATGTAGAAAAGCATACGTACCTTTAGTTTCTGAATTTCTCCAATAACAGCTTTATTTTTATTACTATCAACCGGTGGTGAGAAAGGGGGGGAAGCATTGGCGACATCCGACCGGTGCGCAGTTTCTTCTTTTTCAACCACCGATGCATCTCGGTGAGCGGTCACAGGAACGGAAGCGGTAATTGGAGACGGTTGCTCCTTAATGGAAGAAGGTAGCACATCAGTCTTGATCGGTGTAGTTTCCACATTGGAAATAGGAACTGCAACTGAAACTTTAGGTGTGATCGTCGGAACAACTTCTTTTGAAACCATCGGCGTTTTTGTTATATACTCCATCTTCAACCGGTTAAACTTCTTGTATCCGTCGGTGCTGTTCTGATAATCGCTCAGTTTATTTGTCCCCCACAATATAATTTTGCAAAAAGGATTCAGCTTCTTTTGCCAGTTGATGCACATGTGATGACATATATCGGGATCGGAAAGGGAAGATGAAAAGATCTGAACGTATTCTTTAGTCTGGTTGAATTCTGTTTGACCTATATCGTGATGAGTCTTTTTGCAGAAATCTTCAGCCAAATCGATGTCATCGTAATGCAACATTATATCATCGATGTCTAATTTGTTTTGCGGTAGATTTTTTTGAAAGTTTATTTCACCCTTCATCAACAAATCGCAAATCTTTAAATTGACATCATAATACGTCATGCACAAAAACGATTGGTAATTATCTTCAGTTAAACGCTTCTCTGGTACAGTGACGTTGCATTTATTTAAAAACACGAAATTTTCCGGGTCTATAAACGGGCTCTTGCAATTTTTTATAATCGAGGCGTTTTGAAATATTTCAAGGATAGTACTTTTCTCCGGGACACTCGGAGGCAGGAGCGCCGGCGACGAAGTGCTCTGTGCTATAACGATGACGGAAAATATTAAAAAGCCTCGAAGACTCATCTTTTCAAATGCGGGTCACAACTAAAGAATAAATAAGACGTCACAACTCGGGAACAGGGGACGGAATCGTGGACGCAGGCACAAAAAATGTTTGTTCAAAGGGTCGCCGTTTGTTGGCGGGTTAGTTTAAGAAAATAAATAACTTGCTCAACAGATCTATACACATTATGTACGCGTGAAATAAACACTTGTATTAAGTACAAGAACAATATTAGACGTGACAGCGACCTAGCCAATGGTTATATCGTTTCGAACAATTTGACCATAGATATGAATTTGACAGGTGACCCAAGGACATTACTCCATCTCTTATCTATGGACATCACACAACATTGATACCATAGATAAGATAGACATCTACATATTTTCTTTTATTTATGATCGACAGTGATACAACCGAGGCCACGACTTGTGCGCCATTCGGTTCGAGTCGGGGTTCGTCTAGGGGTCATGATTCATACCATGCTCCTGGTCGCTCGTCAGAACGATACCCCGCACTCTGATGGAATATTCGCTCCGCGAATCATCCGTCGGATATCACGCTTTCATTATTATTACCATGGTTATAGATAAGGATACAGGTGAATATGAACACGCAATGATACACAAACTATACTTTTATTCAATACACAAAATGCTTATAACTACCTTAATCTAAGACTATTTCTACCTCGGGTCATCTTGTGAATTTCTCGGATCTTCTGGCCGGCGAAGTGATCTCGTGGTCAGCCGGCGTGGACGGCTACCTGCTGGGTCTACGGGTGCTCCGGCGACAGGCTATCTGACCGCTTGCTCGGGACGGGCGGGGTGGCTGCTCCTGGACGATATGCGGTGAACTGCTTCTGCGTGCTTTTAACTGCGTCTCGGTAACTTCTCTTCTGGACCTCGTTTTGACAACTCTCGGTGTTTTCCAATCTTTTTCTTCAACTCTCTTTTTCCTTCCAACTGATTACGACTGCGTTCACGATTCTTCGACTGACTGGTCTCTTTGACTTTACGACTTTCTGCTCCGGGCCTCGTTTCGGCAACTCTCCCCGTTTACCACTCTCTTTTACGTCTGACTGACTCGGTTTTCCACTCTGTTTGACTTTCGACTGACTGATCTTCACTTCTTCCTCCGGGCCTCGTTTCGGCAACTCTCCCCGTTTACCACTCTCGCAACTCTTCCCGACTGTCTGTAGCACTCTTCTTCCTCCGGGCCTCGTTTCGGCAACTCTCCCCGTTTACCACCCTCGCAACTCTTCCCGACTGTCTGTAGAACTCTTCTTCCTCCGGGCCTCGTTTCGGCAACTCTCCCCGTTTACCACCCTCGCAACTCTTCCCGACTGTCTGTAGCACTCTTCTTCCTCCGGGCCTCGTTTCGGCAACTCTCCCCGTTTACCACCCTCGCAACTCTTCCCGACTGTCTGTAGCACTCTCCTTCCTCCGGGCCTCGTTTCGGCAACTCTCCCCGTTTACCACCCTCGCAACTCTTCCCGACTGTCTGTAGCACTCTTCTTCCTCCGGGCCTCGTTTCGGCAACTCTCCCCGTTTACCACCCTCGCAACTCTTCCCGACTGTCTGTAGCACTCTTCTTCCTCCGGGCCTCGTTTCGGCAACTCTCCCCGTTTACCACCCTCGCAACTCTTCCCGACTGTCTGTAGCACTCCCTCCGGGCCGTGTGTGGGCCATCTATATACCCCAACAATGGGGTGTCTCCCAACTGCCGATCCGCCCTCTTCCCGTCATGGGACGGGCCACCATCCCATTGGTCCATTTGCTTCTTCTGGAGGCCACGCCCGATCCGAACCCGAACTGACTCCTCCTTCGTCTTATCGCTGACTATAATTAATCTTATATCCTAATTATTTACACTTTAGTTAAATCTAGTTATTTATTCATTTCTTACGCTACTTACAAAATCTTACATCTTGTTACATATATCATTTAATTATTCCTAGTCAATTTAGTTTTTATTTATTTCTTATTCTACTTAACGCTAGGCCCACCGTGATCGATTATCATATGCATTATTCATTCGTACTCATCGCTTCAAAATCATGTTCACGTTAATTATTATTTACCTAGTGATTAAACTAAAGTCTGAATTGGCGGGAATGTTATTTCTTTCAATTTTCGAGCATTGCATCATATTTCGAGCCATGTGGTTCGTCCAACGTGGCATTAAAGGAGCAGATTGCACAAAGAAACTGCGTCTTTTGTTTTAGTCACGTCCCGACCCTGAACGCTCGCTAACAGACACGCAACGGTACATTTCCTATTCTCGCCAGTACAATGGGTCCAGCTTTAATGGCCCTACGACCTTCGGTTATATCCTTCGGCAGGATGCGTCTCCTCGAAACAATGCGCGCCCTTAGAGATCTGCTATTTTGTTTCTCAGGAAACCTTCATAATCCCGTTATTTTTAGCCCTCGTCATTTTCCGTTCATTGCATAACACGTGGGCTGAAGGTCACTACGGTTGCAACTCGCATTATGAACGAACCGCTAGGTTCTTTTTTGTTGAGGGACGTCCGGTCCCGTTTATATGGGTCTGCCGTCGGAGACCTGCATGCTTTTGCGAGATGCGATTTCCCGCCTTTATTCTATTTCATTTATTCGGCTAATAAATGTGATAACTTCGCGTCACTTCAGGCTTAGGCATATCAAAACGCCCACCTTCCTTTGACGCGAAGTATCACCTTCAATCTTATCCTGGCAACCTAATCTGCAAGGCGCTTCGAAAGACAAACTCGACCCAAAACATCTAACACGAAATATTTTTCCGACACAAATCACTATGCTAAATCCTAACCTGCTCAGTTCGACAAAACCTCCGTAATTACTTTCTCGGCTGAAACGATCCCCGCTATTTCCGAAAATACAACATCGCGATATCTCTAGAACGTTACGTCGCCGAATTACTTGCAAAACAAACTATCGTCTTCTGGTTCGGTTCATAGACCGATCAAAACTTAAAATTAACGATTAAATTTTAGGCATATTTCAAATCATCGGAATCTGGGATCACGCCCGATATCTATCAATTCACTTAACGCTCTAAACAAAACTATCCCTACATTTCGTTATCCTTTATCCTATCTATGCTAACAGCCGTCTTTAAAACCTATTTACTCGCACGTATTTTTCATATTAAAATACATAATATTATACAACATTTGAATCTTTGGTCTTCCGTTACTACAGGCAACGAGACGACGCTAGCAACGATTATTTGATCTTAACGGCACTCTCTACTTTATCTATATTTACGAAATCCTAGTCGCTAAAACTGTTCGCATACATATGCCTCAGGTTTTTTTTGTTTCTATTCCCGTGATATTAATTCTGATGCAATTCCGACTTGCCTAACTCATCATAATCTATCCCATACGCAACGATACTTAACCCGTCTTCATAATTACACACTACTGTTTACTATACATTTCCTTTACAACTTACAAATTTTCTGTAGTCCGCCCCATCTGACGAATTTTTTTCCTTCTAAAAAAAAAATCTTATGTTCTATCTTCAAAATATGCTACATTAGCCGATACTATCAAACCCATTCTTTGGACGGGCAAAACTTCGTACCAAACAACGTGACCTCACACGGAAAGGAAAAAAACGCGCCATTTTTTCCTTATAATCATTACATTCTTGGTTCACTTCAACCTACTAATTAACGTAACTATCTATATATCTTACTTTCGATGAAACACTGAACCGTACGATCTACCCGGTATTTTACCTTCGCTTTTTCTTTTATTTTCTTATTCCCATGTATATTCTAACCGCTATCCCCGTGGTCAGGTCAATTTTTCAATCAGTTAGGAGTCGCGCCGATATCTCGCTGATATCGATGGATCTTTTTTTTCACCTGCGCGATCTTACACTCATATCAAATTTCGCATTCCACCGGGTTAGTAGATTCTACCGTGCTCCGGCCGCTGTGATCTATCTATACAGTGTGTACACTACTGGCTGCTCTCGCTACCGTATACGCCCGTATACTGTTTCAATAATCGTCTCGTCTGTTTGCGCTACACACAATCTATCTCTGTTGCTGCCTTCGATTCCACACGCTCGTGTGTCTCCTCGTCTTCTTGGGTCTTCGCTACCCTCTGATGCATACCGTCGTTTCTTCGCTTGTTCCCTGCCGACTCCATTATCGACACCGGGATCCCCTCGTCATCGTACACTGTATAGATTCACTACGCGCCTTTTCATGCAAAAGAAAATTCCCCACTACCGTTTCGATTAAAACCCTAATAAAATTAAAATATTTCCAAAAAAAAAACTCTGTTTACACTGCGATCATCGCATCTATGTTATCAACTAGATAATATCTCAATTTTCACGTGTTCTTCGTCACCCTCCGGCCTCCATCGGCTTACGCCCTCGTCAATCCTCTTACGGCGGTCTGAGCATTTTCATTGCTAACCGCAACATATGTATCACGTGTACTTCCTTGCAATACGTCCTGTCGCCGGTAGCGAATTTCTTCGTGCGTCCATCATACGGGACGAGGAAATTCTCTGTCTTTCTCGCGATGACGTCACCGATTTTCCCACGCAGGCCAGATATGGTACAGGATTCGTATTCGCTGCAAAGCCTATCCGCAACGGCCACTGCCGCTCTTAGCAATCGCCTCACCTTCGTGGATAGCTCCAGCGTCAGGGGAAATCCAACCTTCTGCGCCCTCTCTCTGCATGATAGCAGGCATTCGGCCGTCCACTTCGCCACATCTCGCTTCCCGAGTTCGATACGCCCTTGCACATTCAATCTCATGCGTAATTTCGCTCCCTTGCGAACACACACCATGAATATAATCGCAAACGCGTTTTTTACTCCACTCGTCAGAATCTCTGAAATCGCGCCAGCTGTCGACTCATATCGCACCCTGGCCTTATTGCATAACATTACTCCCGTATTTATGCCCCTCACCGTCGTTACGGAAAGCGCGCCATACGATTCGTACACCAAAATAAACATCGCGCGTCCTATCAATTCGCATCGTACTTTGGCCTTGTTGCATAATATCGGTCCCGTAAGCATACTTCTCGTTATTACATCGCACGCCACTCTGCATATTTCACACATTAATTTCCAAACTACACGTATTAATTCACCCCCGCTGAATATAATCACTGCTATTCCGACCAGCATTGTCTGCATGACCAGTGTGGTCAATCTCGTGGCCCACATTACAGCGCTCGTTGCCTCTGTGGCCATCTCTCTTAATTTGTCCGCCGCTGCTTCACACGCGGCCTTCAGCTCCGCCGTTTGCTTTTCAGTAGGCCCCTTCACTTCTTCGGTGGCCGCTACATGGCCCCCAGTACTCGGCAGGTCAAGCGGCGCACGCATCTGCTCGAGTCGTCCGCAGTTATCTATCTTCACTTCCGGTAGCCCTGGGCGAGACGACGTCCGTTGTTGTCCACGCCCGGGCGGTGCACGTTTCCCGCCTTCCGTTCAAGGAATTCATTCCTCTCTCGGCAGTCTCTATTGAAGTGCCATCCTGGGCAGTATTGACACTTCGGCAGCGCCTGTCTGGGCGGCTGCCTGCTCATGTTGGCTGGCGCCGATGGTCGATCCTGACTCCAGCGGTTCCTCGTGGCCGGCTCTGGCGCTCGGTACTGTTCTGGCGATCTGGTAGCCCGTTCTGGCTGCTGATCGGGTCTTCCGAACAATGGTTCCCTTGGGAAGTCCATCGCCGAAACCCTCGCCTTCAGGATCTCGTAGGTATACGTTCCGAACATCAAACCAGTCTCCAGGATGTCTCGGTACTTCGGCTTCATCAGCGCTATCAAATCGGGGCAGGCCCCATCTAATGACGCTTCGCCGTGCAGCCTCTCGTGGACGAGCCGCTTCCGCTGCAGGAAGCTCACACCACTCTCGTCACTGCGCTGAACGTCTCCGTATAGGCTCACCAGCAAGGAGGCTCTCGCTGACTCCGTGCCGTACCTTTGGCGTAGCTGCGTGGCAAACTCCTCCCAAGTCCATCGTCCTCCGAAATGTGGCTGCCACCAGCGACGAGCTTCTCCTCTTAGCCGCAGCGCTCCTTTCTCAACTTGCGTAATTGGTGCGCATCCCGTGGCTTGGAAGTGCGCTTCACAGGCCCGAATAAACAATTCGGGATCCTCCTCCGCCAAGCCGCTAAAATGATCCTCCAGGACCTTGGGGATGCACGAGAACCTCGGCGTTGTCTCCATCTCTGCGACACGCTCTTCCCGGCGTTCCGCTTGTCGTGTCACATCCACTCCATCCGTTAGCGCGCCGTTGGTGGCGCGCGTCGTAACTCTTTGTTTCATAATGGTTATCCTTCCAATTTACGACTTGCGGTGGTATTCCGTGCCGTGTACACACACAGAATGAACATTAGTTGTACCTGCATATTTAACGTTATGAAAACACAATTATCAATTTACCTATTGTTTTCGACCCATCATTCCGACCTATTAGATAAAAAATAGGTAAAAATTATCATTACCGCAATTATAACATTACACAAACTTCAACAGTACTCGTACACTTAACGCAAGTGAAAGAAAAGACAACGGCTAAATTCTACGTCAATTTAAAACATTTCTGAAATTACGCTGAACTTATTCAGTTCCCGAATCATGTTTATCTACTTTCTTTTTCATCTGAAATATTTACTATCGCACAAATTCCCCAAATATTTACGAGTGGTGGCCATCTGAGAAGCCTTCGACTCGACGAAGTTCAATGACCCATATTCACTAACATAGTAACCCACTTAGCTTGTCATAAACCTCCGGCGGTAATGACGTACTCATCGTTGACCGCAATTATCAGTACTTAGGGCTGAGGGTTTTTTCCATTGATACCCATCCCCTTTGTTATTCGCCCGGCTTAACGAAAAGGTTTTTATGACGGCTCCTAGATAAGAGAAAGGTCTCTTTCACGAATTGTAATAGCGAGTAGTTAAACATACGACTAAAATTTCTGTAATATATTTACGTAATGCATTTAACATCCCGCGATGTCTATTATTTCTATTCTATACTGGGCGCCACGTTTTTTTTTTCTAAAAAAACGAAAAATTAAAACCTATTACGTTCCCGTATTCTACCTGTCTCCTCATATAACCATGGTACCATCGAATTATCTCAGGGTTCGGATTCGTTTGGATACACTCTCCAAATGTGCTAACATCGTGTGCTAGCACGGCCCCTTCACGTTTGGGCGCCATGTGATACAACCGGGGCCACGACTTGTGCGCCATTCGGTTCGAGTCGGGGTTCGTCTAGGGGTCATGATTCATACCATGCTCCTGGTCGCTCGTCAGAACGATACCCCGCACTCTGATGGAATATTCGCTCCGCGAATCATCCGTCGGATATCACGCTTTCATTATTATTACCATGGTTATAGATAAGGATACAGGTGAATATGAACACGCAATGATACACAAACTATACTTTTATTCAATACACAAAATGCTTATAACTACCTTAATCTAAGACTATTTCTACCTCGGGTCATCTTGTGAATTTCTCGGATCTTCTGGCCGGCGAAGTGATCTCGTGGTCAGCCGGCGTGGACGGCTACCTGCTGGGTCTACGGGTGCTCCGGCGACAGGCTATCTGACCGCTTGCTCGGGACGGGCGGGGTGGCTGCTCCTGGACGATATGCGGTGAACTGCTTCTGCGTGCTTTTAACTGCGTCTCGGTAACTTCTCTTCTGGACCTCGTTTTGACAACTCTCGGTGTTTTCCAATCTTTTTCTTCAACTCTCTTTTTCCTTCCAACTGATTACGACTGCGTTCACGATTCTTCGACTGACTGGTCTCTTTGACTTTACGACTTTCTGCTCCGGGCCTCGTTTCGGCAACTCTCCCCGTTTACCACTCTCTTTTACGTCTGACTGACTCGGTTTTCCACTCTGTTTGACTTTCGACTGACTGATCTTCACTTCTTCCTCCGGGCCTCGTTTCGGCAACTCTCCCCGTTTACCACTCTCGCAACTCTTCCCGACTGTCTGTAGCACTCTTCTTCCTCCGGGCCTCGTTTCGGCAACTCTCCCCGTTTACCACCCTCGCAACTCTTCCCGACTGTCTGTAGAACTCTTCTTCCTCCGGGCCTCGTTTCGGCAACTCTCCCCGTTTACCACCCTCGCAACTCTTCCCGACTGTCTGTAGCACTCTTCTTCCTCCGGGCCTCGTTTCGGCAACTCTCCCCGTTTACCACCCTCGCAACTCTTCCCGACTGTCTGTAGCACTCTCCTTCCTCCGGGCCTCGTTTCGGCAACTCTCCCCGTTTACCACCCTCGCAACTCTTCCCGACTGTCTGTAGCACTCTTCTTCCTCCGGGCCTCGTTTCGGCAACTCTCCCCGTTTACCACCCTCGCAACTCTTCCCGACTGTCTGTAGCACTCTTCTTCCTCCGGGCCTCGTTTCGGCAACTCTCCCCGTTTACCACCCTCGCAACTCTTCCCGACTGTCTGTAGCACTCCCTCCGGGCCGTGTGTGGGCCATCTATATACCCCAACAATGGGGTGTCTCCCAACTGCCGATCCGCCCTCTTCCCGTCATGGGACGGGCCACCATCCCATTGGTCCATTTGCTTCTTCTGGAGGCCACGCCCGATCCGAACCCGAACTGACTCCTCCTTCGTCTTATCGCTGACTATAATTAATCTTATATCCTAATTATTTACACTTTAGTTAAATCTAGTTATTTATTCATTTCTTACGCTACTTACAAAATCTTACATCTTGTTACATATATCATTTAATTATTCCTAGTCAATTTAGTTTTTATTTATTTCTTATTCTACTTAACGCTAGGCCCACCGTGATCGATTATCATATGCATTATTCATTCGTACTCATCGCTTCAAAATCATGTTCACGTTAATTATTATTTACCTAGTGATTAAACTAAAGTCTGAATTGGCGGGAATGTTATTTCTTTCAATTTTCGAGCATTGCATCATATTTCGAGCCATGTGGTTCGTCCAACGTGGCATTAAAGGAGCAGATTGCACAAAGAAACTGCGTCTTTTGTTTTAGTCACGTCCCGACCCTGAACGCTCGCTAACAGACACGCAACGGTACATTTCCTATTCTCGCCAGTACAATGGGTCCAGCTTTAATGGCCCTACGACCTTCGGTTATATCCTTCGGCAGGATGCGTCTCCTCGAAACAATGCGCGCCCTTAGAGATCTGCTATTTTGTTTCTCAGGAAACCTTCATAATCCCGTTATTTTTAGCCCTCGTCATTTTCCGTTCATTGCATAACACGTGGGCTGAAGGTCACTACGGTTGCAACTCGCATTATGAACGAACCGCTAGGTTCTTTTTTGTTGAGGGACGTCCGGTCCCGTTTATATGGGTCTGCCGTCGGAGACCTGCATGCTTTTGCGAGATGCGATTTCCCGCCTTTATTCTATTTCATTTATTCGGCTAATAAATGTGATAACTTCGCGTCACTTCAGGCTTAGGCATATCAACAGCACTGATCACCAATGGTCAGAAAATTGACAAAACGGTATCAGCGCGTGTTTCATCATACGATGAATTACTAAATAGTGATAATAATTATTGATTTGTATTGTAAATACCGTAACAACGTTCTTATTTACTACAGATAATATGTTACGATTTTTTTCTTTTTTTGGGGGAATCTTCGATAAAACATTCTATATCAAAAGGGGAATGATATAATCACAGTACAATCTAACTTATCAATTTATGATAACAAATACCTAATATGTAAATACGTAATGAACAGTTACATGATAAGCGCCACATTAAAAGGTTAAAAGCCAACAGTCAAGACCGGTTGATGGACCATGGCGCGAACATATTGTTTGGAATATTTATGAATGTTCTGATAAACTGCCCAAGGAGGCCACTGTTCCCGGAGTTTTCCTTCATCAAAAACATATCCCGATGTATAACAGACTTAATATGGTAAAAAACACACGAATTCTATTTGGACTGCATAAAGGATGGATTCAAATAATTATAAGGGTAATCGGCTTAAAATAATTCAAAGATCTATTTCCCGCACCCCCTGATTCTCCAAAACAACAATATCAAATATCTCTAGAATGAGAATTATGCATTACCAGGTAGCCTCACATTTACTCAGATTGAACTTAATACAGTCCCCAATGCGTGAGTGTGGTGCCAAGGAGGAAACTCTTGACCATATCCTTTTGCCTGGAGCAGTCCCAGTTTCTAAAAACTAAAAACAATCTGTCTATTTTTGATTAAATATGCGTAAGAGTGGGGTTAGCCTTTTAGCGTGGGGCTTCAGGCTATTGGGTCTTAGAAAAGCCATAGTGTTCTTTTTAAAATGACTGTGGAACATGAATAAGAAATAGAGATGCTGTGGAAGGAATTGTGACTTCTCTCTGTATTCAATATTATCATTAACACACCAGTTGATAGGGGGGTTACGGAGAAGAAATTTTGTTGATCCCCTGGTCCTCGTTATATCTGAGTTCGACTGTATTTGATTGGTATGGTACTGAACACACCAAAATGAACTGCTTTTCTTAATATAATGAAACATATCTGGCATTTCAATATTTTATTATGAATATTCAGCAATACTTGGTTCAGTAAGAGGTTCACAAACCAATGTGAACCCATAGAAGATATCATTACTGTAGGGGGACATTATTGTTCATCTCTCTCTGCGATATAGTGATAAAATCCTCAAGCTCAGTTTTGTGTTGTAAGTAGAATAAATTGTCAAAATCAAATAAATTGAAGACTAAAGCAATAAAAATATTTATTTAATCATATGTTTATAATATACACAGTTATGTAATACAGATATTTATATATCTAGAAAGTCACAACAAATTAAATAATTATTTGTATAAAAATACAATAAAACTCTCTATATGATAAAATCATATTGAGGATAGTAATATTATATTGTAAAAAGTATAAAAAATATTTATCTTCAAACGTATATGTTATCGAAAAAATCATCAAAGTACAGGTATAACAATGAATCGAAAAACAAATATAAGGCTATTTTGTAAATTGAGTTGAAACATTATTTTATTCCACTATATTTTATTACATTAAGCGTTAGAATGTTTCCGGGAACATCTTCCCATTATCAATAATACAATTCAACTAATGATAAAAACATTTTAAGACAGTAATTAAGGGTGTGTCTGGAGTTAAAGAAGGTGGGGCTGGAGTTAAAATAGATAAGAGAGGGAATGTAATGGACAGTATTTGGATGTTTATTATTTTCTTATTGTTATTCTTATCTAACGTTTAATATAACAAAATATAAAGGAGTAAAACAGTGCTTCAACTCAATTTATTAAACAATCATGGAATTCCATAAAGTTTCACCAAAAACCTTTGAACAGTTAAATATAAGAAATTTTTCAAGGGATTGTTCATTCTCCAACCTCTCAAATGAATAGATGTGTTTCTTTACATAGAAGAATTTCAAAAATATTGAGGAATCTCTTTGAGGCTAAAAATATAACTTTCTGGTGATAAAAATATAACTTTCTAACAATAAAAATATAACTTACTAATAATAAAAATATAACATTCTAATGTGATTTTATTATTCTTCTTCGGGTATTCTACCCAATATCAGGCATTAACGATCACCATTTTGATAACATATCTCTGATTCTGTCTAAAATTCTTCAAACACGAGAACTTTTACGACCACTTCTTCCCCATAATATTCTGCATCACTGCCACGCAGAGTATATTGTACTTGTGTTATCTTGCCTAGCATGTCGCCATCAATTCAAATTCCCTATCTTTAATCCTAATCCAAGATATCTTGACAATACCTCTGTAAACCCACTTATCTCTAATGCTTTTATTCAGTTTATAATAGCTACATTTAAGATCCACATTTTGTATTCAATACACAGTGCAGTGCACCGATAAGACTGCAAACTTAGCACTTTGAAGAAACAGTCTGTTCGTAAACATGATTTGCAGGTTTCAAAAGAAAGCATTCCAGGTCATTTCAATGCGGATTTAATCTCTTCATCAGTATTTGTTTCTTTGATCATCCAGCATCTTAGATATTTAAAGTGCTTAATTAGCTTTTATCGTTATTTGTCGATAAACATTGACATGTAAGTACCTACATAAGTAATGATGAATAACAATCCTGATAATGTAGTAGTTTAACATGATTTTGTAAAAATATTAATAATAATGTTTTTAAGGAGAATATATTATTATTGTGGAGTTACAGTTTTTTCAGAACATAGTTCTGTGGTATTTTAATACAAATTAAATGTATCAATTATAAAGATATACAGGAAAATTCATATTACCAAAAATATATTTTTATTAGTGGAATTAACGCTACTTTACTGTCTTACTATACATTGTTGTTTTATTTTTTTTGCCCGTTACATTCTTTGGGATATTTATAAGAATTACACAATATCATTAATATTTAATAAATAGTTTTAAAATAGTTCAATTTTTTTCATACGAATAATGTGTAAACAATAAAAAAGATATTAGGGTAATATAGGATGTCAAGCAGAAAACTTTCGAGATTAAACTGTAATGTCGCACTTTTTGTACTCGCTTACTATTCGACGAGTAACGGATGGGCCGAGCACGCAACTTATCTGGACAATGGTTAACCAAACTCCTCCGGGACCATCAACGTCAGCAGCGACGCCAGAACACGTGGCTCAAGTTCGACGTGAAATTATGCGCAATCCGCGTAAATCGATAAGGAAGATTACAGCCTTTACTGTAATAAAAAAATTAACAGTGCACGTTATTTTGAAAAAGAAACTACAGTTTCATTCATACAAACTGCAAATTTCAATGAAAATGATTATTCTTTACGTGAAACCTTAGCGAGAATGATGCTGGAACGTTTTGGAACAGCACGAACGCTTGGAAACATATTGTTTACTGACGTCGCATATTTTCATAAACATAAATGCATAAACAGAACATGAGATACTGGTATCCCGATAACCCAAAGGAACGCCATCATAAACGTTTACATTGTCCAAAAACGACAGTGTGGTGTGCAATTTCTGCCCGAGGGATAATTGGCCCTTATTTTTTTAACCAGCGAGAGACAGCCACTGCCGACCTATATTGCCGAATGGTCCACGAGTTTTTGGTACCGCAACTGCAGCTGTTTCCCGGGTTCAACAGTAGAACACAATTTCAGCAAGACGGGGCCACTCCACACACAGCTAGAGTTTGAATGGAGAAGCTGAGGGGAATTTTTCTCAATAAATTAATTAGCAAGTACGGAGACATACCCTGGGCTCCTCGGTCACCGGACCTTACACCGTGCGATTCTTTTTTGGGGGGAAACCTTAAGTCGAGAGTTTACAGCAACAATCTTCGAACAATTCAGGTCCTACAAGAAAATATCCGCCGTGAAATTGCTGCCATTGAACCAACGCTTTGCTCTCGCGTGTTCGCAAATTTAAGAGTCCTATTGCAAGAGTGTCTTGAGAGAAATGGACGGCATTTAGACGACATTGTTTATAAAACGAAAATCAGCATCGTTAAACTCCATTTGGCATAAATAAAATATGAGAATAACATTGTAGATTTTCTTTTATTTAATATTAAACTTGAAAATTTTCCGCTGGACACCTTTATAATTTGAAAAAAAATTGTTAATAACCACTGTACACATCAGTAAGTAGTACAATCGTCAGCCGACGAGAAGTTCACATGCTCAATGGATGTTTGTATTTTGGCTGTGTATGACGTTTGTTGATGCATGAGAATACGTACATTATTTGTAATATATTATAATTTTTAACATTAATTTTTTTGAAGAAATATTACGGCACATCATGTCATTTCATTAAATCATATTTAAAATTAAATATCAATAAAAAATCTCCCACAAAACAGTTGAAAAATCGAAAACTTGAGGATATGTTTTGTTACAACCCACCGGCCAGTAGGGGTTAAAAAATGTTTTTAATGTTTGAAGCAGTTACTTTGTGGTTATACATTTTAACTATTAAAACTATTGGTATTCTATAAATATTAACTAAAATTGCATGTTTAGATATAGTTTTATACTGCCCTGATGAAAGAACAGATGTTGTTCCAAAACCGGTTGTTTTCCAAAGCCATCTTATTATTAGTGATAGAAAATCGTTATTTTAATCGTGATTGTAACTATGATTGATAATTGATTAACCTAATTCTTCCAGCAAGACATTCTTCATACCCGTCTCGACACAGAATTTCTCTAGTGAGACTGGCACAGTCCAAACAAATTTTTATATGTATTATATAGTTACAAATAAATAAATAAATAAAGCAATGACTGGTATACTGAAAACTAAGCCTCCAACAGTTAAATCTTACTTAAAAATCATCGTTAAATCTCAGTTACCAATCAGTGGTACAATCACAGTTACGTAACGGCTTGCCATTATTACATCTTAAGTAATTGTACACAAAGTTATTTTATATTTAATTATTAAAATGTCAAACCGCAAAGTTACTGCTTCACAAATCATTACAAAATTTATTTTAAAATGTAATATGACACTTGGCATTTTGGTTTATTCTGCATATTTTATCATTTTTCAAATAATAAAATTAAGGTATAATAATTTTTTTTTAACATCCTGGATTTAAAATGAAAACAGAGAAAATAATGTCTGTAGATTCTTGTTTTCTTAATTAAATATAATTCATAATTGGTGCTACAACTAGTATTTGTTATAAAAACTTTCAATTTATGTATCAACATACATTATTTATTTATTTTAATATAAACATTTGTATTTAAATAATTAAATTTTCTGTTAGAAACATGCGTGAAATATTTTTATCAATGATTAAATTGATCCATTCGGGTATGCAACCCTTAATTTTACAAACAAATAAATATTTTACATTATTCAACAACAAAAAGAATAAACATTTAAAGAATTTTAATTGATGGTATTCCGGCATGGGAAGTAATTTTCTAAACCTTAGATCATAAATATCTTAAAAAGCAATAAGTATTTATAAATAGTTTAATAAATTATAGGAAAATTATGAATTGTAGGTATGTATTAGTGAACCTTTAAACTATAAAGACTAAGTATGTATTGATAAAACTTTTTGGAAAATTAGATTGTTAATATTGACACCACATATGTATGAATGGGAAACAAAATACGCTTAGGATTGATCTTTCAATATTTAATTTACTATAAATAGTTACTTTAACCCTTCCCAAACCATGCAGTAACACAGGTCTACCATCATAATTAAAAACCTCTAATATTTCGGTAAATACATGCAATATAAAATTCATATTTAAGATAATCCTAAAGAAAATATTGGCGCTTAGGAATGACTAGTGAAAAACCATTTATGAAAAGGGAATCGTACAAAAAATTATTTTTTCTGTTCAATCCATTGTAAAATACATTGTTAAAAATACAATTTGTGATATGAAAGACAGAGATCACACACTATTTTCACAGTGAAAAGAACAACAAACATACATATATAATTGTCTCTTTCTCACTAACTAAGTGAAGAGAGATAAGAAGGAAGGACACATTGCATAGGACTTAATGAATGCTCTAAATTATATTATTAATCATTTTTTCAAAATTGAATGCTCAATATTTAGAGTAAATTCGTGCCATTAAAGCCATTGAAGCTAATAAAAACATTTTTTCTAACTGTTAGTCTGTTATTTACAGTAACACGAGTTGACAGCATGGCTGCGTTCGGGTATTTTATGTCATGGTATGGTAAAGGTTAATAGAAATATTGATATAAATACAGATGAACGTAACTATTGGTACATCAACGTTAATTGAAAATATGTTGTTATGCTCATAACCTGAATACTCTTATTTTATAAGAAAGTGAGGTTGGTATAAATTGATAGCAGTCCATTAGCTATGAATGTTGAAATTCTTACTCTTCTGATTATTGAATTCCATATTCTATTCAGTCGTTAGTCTCGACTGTCAAAGCATCTTTCACATTCTGCAAAAGCTCGGCAGTATTGAGTTTCACGGGTCTGTCTTCAGTTTTGCCTTCTAACCAAAATGTCTCCATTTCGCCTTTGCCCTGTTCACAAGAAAAAATATTTGTGATAATTGTTTAATTGTGACAATGAGTGATGCACATGATTGTATGCTTGGTGGTTTAACTGGTTTAAATGGTTGGATGCTTGTAAATGCGGACCTGATCAGCAATACTAGGAAGGAAGGTTGTTTAAGGATTTTATCAGAATATGGAAAGTGAGATGGAGTGACTTGGGCAGATAATCAGTGAATACATGTCCTTTTTCACTACATAAATTAATTTATCTATATAAATATATATATATTATATAATGGGGTAATTTTGAACACATTCATATAGTTTACTGTTCGAGGCTGATCTAAATACTTACATTCATCGGAAGCTCTGCCCCTATTCGTGTATCCATTGATCATCTACAGAAAGTGGCCGTAATATCGTTGCCTGCACCGTGATTGGCGAGACTTAAGTCGTAATTGTAACCCATTGTTTTCCTTTTGGGAGAGTCTAAATGCCTGGCCCTTAAATGGCTGTCTTGTTTCACTATCTCTAATTATATTGTTTGTTCGGAGGCAATCTCCAGCGCTGTTTTTTTGTGTAATTTGTTCGTATGATATTTGTTTTTGCTTTTTCTTGTAATCTTTGTTATATGTGATGTTAATATTGTTTGCATGTATCTGTTATTACAATAAATAAAGACAGCACTTAAAGGGCACCGGAACATTAGATTCATTTTGCTCATAACTTTTGCTTTAATTCGTGACATAAGAACTAATCATTAGTCTCGGTTTTGCTCTTATATTAAAATAGTTTAAAATCGCGTTAGTATAGCATTGTAGCATGGAACTGATGAAAGAAGTTTCAAGTTCCAACAACGGTTCTGGGAAAGGATGGGTCCTGACGATCGACATCCAGCACTCCGCGCCTTCTGCACCACTCCACACATATACATCATGTCAGGTTCTTCCGAGAAAACATTTTTTGTTGTTGTGTATGGTAAATACTTATATATTGTATTTATTTTATCCAATACATAAATATATTACGGAGGAATACCTTAAATGTGAACTCTGTATTTCATATATTTTACACAGATATTCACATAATTAGAGGCAATGTCAATTCAGTTTACATCACAGGAGAGGAAAGGTTAAGAATCTGGTGGTTTTGGTGATATATTCTCTTGTTACTAGACAATATCTAATAATTTAGAAGTAGAGTAAAGTAAAGATTAAAATGATGAAGTATAAAACCAAGATTTATTTAAATACTGAATTGTATACGGAAATTGAATAAATGTACATATTTTTAGTAATTCAATTGATGTACATATTTTTAGTAATTGAATTAATGTACATATTTTTAATAATTAAATAAATGTACATATTTTTGGTAAATTGATAATTATAGATATTTTTGGAATATTGATAAGTTTACATATTTTAATGGATAAATGTGCATGTTTTGGTAAATTTATAAAGTTACATATTTTTGGTAATTGGATACATATAGATATTTTGTTTGGGAATTCTTACCTTCAAATTAACAAGTCCTCTTAAACTGACCACGTACAGGGATGGAAGCAAGTCTGCTGTCGCACGGGATATATGAATACGTCCCACCTAAATATGAAAAATCATCAATTAAATTAGTAAGAAAAACTCTGATCAAACCAGTACCATTTCATTTGTTGGTATTTTATTATATTAACCCTTCCAAAACCATGCAGTAACACAGGTCGACAGCTCCAATTAAAACTGTAATATTTCGGTTAATATGTGCAACATAAAATTAATATTTTAGTTAATTATAAAGAAAATGTTCATGCTTGGAACTGACTAGTGAAAAACCGTGTAAAGCGAATCTTACAAAAATAATTATTTTTCAATTCAGCCAGTTGTAAAATTAATATGTTGGAAAAAATTTCATTTGTGATATAGAATTCACATTAAAATTCCATTTGTGATATAGAAAAAATTCCATTTGTGAAATAGAGTTGGTACATTAATTTCACAATAAAAATAATAATAAACATACGAATATATGATATCTCTTTCTCACTAATTTAATAAAGAGAGATAAGAAAAAAGATAGTATTGTATGGGACTTGATGAATGCTCCGAAATGTATTAGGATATTAATCCTATTTTTGTAATTAATGCTAATATTTAGAGTAAGCTTTTAGGATTAATAATTTTAAAGCCATTTGAACTAATAAAAGCTTTATTCACATTTAAAATGTTATAAATTTCTTACGGTAACACGAGTTGGCAGCATGGCTGCATATGGATATTTTATGTCACGGTATGGTAAAGGTTAAAAGCATCACGGTCTTAACACAAGACAGTCACATCGGTAACACAAGAGTTCTTCACCTTTTTGAAATGTCTCAATAATTAGTGTGGGTGCATATTGTTACAAACGTTTTTAAATATTATGCTGAGAATTCACTCTCTCAGCATCCACTTACAACACATGCACCATGTACAAGTTATGTATTATGTTTACCGGACCAACGGCCAAATTAAGAACACGTGCACGATGTATATAACATATCGCTATGTTCTTGCATCCGAGCTCATATCAAATTGAAAAGAACATCTGGACGATTTAGTGTATGTACCCCAGTGCGCGGATTTCTGCTATTTAAATAAATTTTTTATATATACCTACTATGTAAAGAGTATTTTTGTATAAAATTATCTTTCCAATAAAGCCAATACCATGGCTATTACCACAATTTTTGTGTTTTACTTCGTTTTAAAGTACTATACCTCTAAAAAAAACTCCCTATACAAACACATAGTATAATAAAAGAGCTACAACCAATTATTTATAGCAGTGATGGCGAACCTATGACACGCGTGTCGAAGGTGATACGCCACAGCATTTTGGGCGACACGCCAGCGTTTACTAACATCAGAGCTAAGTCCAAAAGGTTCCCTATCACTTGTCCACAGGATAATATATTATAGCAATGCTTAAAATTCTAGACGTTCTCTTCATCTTCAGTGATAAAAAATAACTCCCTCCCCCGAATGCCTCAAGAAGACACGAGCCCCTTGTTAATATATTGGCAGCCCACCAATCTACAATCAGTTACTTCTAATAGAACCTAAACTATCTCAATAAAATGTTACTATTGCTATTTTGACATAAGTGTTGGCGATGTTAACCTCTCCACCGGATTGCATACGGCTGGCCGTGTTGATGGTGTCTCCGAAGAAGCAGTATCTGGGGACCTTGAGTCCTACGACCCCAGCGACTGCGGGACCGCTGTGCACACCTGGAACATTTAATACAAATACATTAGTATTAGCGTGTTTGATCATTGTAGTGTGAAGTGAATGCAATTCCGACGTTAAAATTAATTCAATTTATTCACGTAATTCGGATGTAAATGGACGTAGGTTAACATCTAGCGGCAGTGGCGTGAAACTGGTACCAGACATGTTACGGATCTAGCGTAGCGGCCACAATAGCCTCCCGGCGACAGCTGATTATTTTTCTTCTAGTATAATACAAGGGTCTATTTATGCCACGTCCACCATAAATAGCACATAAGCAGAAAATTTGACTATATGAGACACAGGTAAATATTTTGTAACCAGTTCTCTTGAATAAATCCAACGTGAAAGAACTTGACTTTTATTGATAGAGTACATATACACAGTAGGATATAAAAGAGTTTATAAAGAAACTAAATGAATACTTCAAAAACACATAAACAATTTTACAAAATTCTTCAAAAGCACACAAATGGACAATGAATAAAATATGTAAGGTATTATATAAAATTATTGTAGTGTAACTCCCTCTCCGAGCACAAGAGCTGGTCTCTTTTTTGGAGAGGTAAGCGAAAGAAACACCATGTATGTATATAATCTTGTATGTTTGTAACCATGTATTTTAAAAATTGAATTTATTTTGCCAATGTATTTTTTCGCTAAATTAAATAAATAAAAAAAAACATCTTAAAATCGTAATACATAACCTTCACGCATGTCTCTACAAATCATTATAAGTTATTTTAAGAAAGAAAAGTAAAACGACAAATTACAGTCTTTACCCTGATGTAGTATGTATGTAGTCTTGTATTTATTAAATAAAATTACATAGATATCTGTCGCACTTATCGCGGAATGAATTACGACAATTCCGGTTGTAAGTCGGAATCACCGCAAGGGGGAGGAGGAATAGGGAAACGGATACGGGAAGAGGTCGGTGATGGGATGGGAATTTAGTTGAAGGACCGGCGATCTCGGGGAACGGGAATTTAGAAAGACTGTTCGCCGTAACCGAAATCACACACAAGGATCACACAAAACAGCGCTGGTGCACTGGAGGGAACTGATCCATCCTGTGAATGATGTCGAGTTGACGAGATCAAACAAAACACATATCGATCAAGTTGACGTCCGGTGGCGTCAAGGTCACATTTCACACTTCTCATAGGTCATGGGCAAGAAATTTGGACGCGGAATATGTGTCAATAAATTATTCGCGCGCGCTAAAAGTATGTTTTTTACGAATACGGAACAGCTACCTACACATATAATATTCGTATCTGATTTCATATTTATGAATGATGTAAATGTTGAAAAATGTACCTTGTAACATTCAAATTTGAGCGGCGGCACCGAGCGCTCTACTATACCGACCGAGGCGGACGCGGTATCTGATTTGGAGAAGGCTGGACGAAGGAGGAGTGGAGAGGACTTCGGCGTTGGCTGGCGGCGGGTGTGGAGCGAGCGCGGGACGGAGAAAAATGCCGGGCCTTGATCTACCTGCGAGATGTGAGTTAACTCCGCGGGGACAATCGGGAGGTTGCGAGCGAGCAATAGGAGTCTGAGGCGAGCGTAACATGGCGCTTGTGAGAATTTTGGCAAGGACGTGGGACGGTCCGGAGTCAGCAGTGATAGCAGCAATCTCTAATCGGTGATCTCTTTAGTAAATATCAACCTTGAAGCGAACGATATTTGTGTCAAATCTGTATCCATGTGTCCTCGCCCAGTGGTAAAATCTGTAACCATGTGCTCTCGCCCAGTGGTAAAATCTGTAACCATGTGCTCTCGCCCAGTGGTAAAATCTACGGCAAGTGAAGAAGACAAAAAACTGAAATCGCGCAATCATTATGTCGGCATTATGTGGTACTTGTATAAATTGTACAATCCGTTTAATGTGTAAATCTAGTGTTGTTATTATATAAGACCATTCTCATCCATTCGAGTCAGCCATACCGACACCACACACACATCCACCCACAGACTGAGCCTAGCCCGATCGCAACGTAACAACCTACTATATTATTCTTTTCTCTTACCGATTTTGATTTCCACTTGAAGTGTGTCTTGCGGCCTCCGGAGCGCACTGGCGCCCTTGAGCATGGCCAGTGCAGCGTCAGCGACATGCTGGGCGTGCTTCTTGCAGGCGTCTGGCGCTCCGCTCACTGCCATGTACACTTGCCCGACTGTTTCCACCTGGAATCAACAAACGAAATCAGTTATCGAATGAAATCCGCTCTGTTGTACTTACTTACTTACTTAACATCCTCGCCGTTTCTTCGCGGGGGTAGGCAGAGAGGATAGAGCGCCACACTCTTCTGACCTGAAACACAATTCTCGCCTCATCCACATTCATACATCTTTTCAAATAAATTTGACGATTATTGAGGTTCCAAGACCATTCTCCAGTATCTGGTATACCTAGTCATGCCGAGTCTTCTGCAGACGTCCTCTACTTCTGGTGCCATCAACAATTGCATCATATATCTTTCTTACCATATTCCTTTCTTAATCTTACTCACTATACTAAGATCAGCTTTGCATCATTTCCTTATTTCTTCATTCTTTATTCTATAATAAATGGATCTGCCACATATAAGCCTAAGTGATCTCATTTCCACTTCATTCAGTCTACTTTAGTTCCTCTTCTGCCAGCTCCAGGTCTCACTTCCATACACCAGTGTCGGTACCAGGACTCCATTGTGAACCGCTAGCCTCAGTTGACAAATTCCCATTAGCTATAATTCTATTCAAAGCGCCGTTCACTTTATTCCCTGCAGTCACCCTTCTTTCGACATGTTTCTCTGTCTTTCCAATTTTATCGAACATACTTCCCAAATACACAAACTCATGTACTTGTTCCATAAATTCATTACCTACAAGTATTTTGCAAGTCGTCTTGCTTTCCTGCATCTCAAATACCATCACTTTAAACTTGTTGACATTCACTTGAAGGTCACTTTCCTTGCGTACTAGCCTCTGTAATTCTTGTTCATTATTCGTCATTAATACTGCATCATCGGCGTACAATTAACAGCATACAATCAAATCGACTATTTTCGCTCCTACATTCATATATTCCAGTTCTTTCACACAAATATCCATATACAAGTTGAACAGCCATGGAGACATTGCACAACCCTGCTTGACATCCTTTGTAATGCGATGCGATTGCGTGTGTAAGTTTGCTATTCACCCTGTAATCAGAGAGTACCTTGTTGTATTTTAGTATTAATCGTGTGCCTCCTCGTTCTTTTATTCCCTTCCCTTCACCTTCCCACAAGGCTACCCCACCATGTATAAAAATCCCGCAGACAGCACGACACACGAATGCCTCGATTCTGCAACAAATCCAATCATAGCAAGCTCTACCCACAGCTGTGAACAAAAGATTCTTCCAATTCTTCTGCCGCATTATGCGTGATCATCAAAGAAGATCTAGAAGAGTGCAACAACGGTGAATGCACCGCATCTGGCTGGAGACTCGTCGACTATGAGGGTTTGGTGAATACTTAAAGTATTTAACGATTAAAAGAATTCATCTCGGGTGTCAAATGAAGAGATAGATTTTAGCAATATTTAAATATGTCCAAAAACACACAATTACTGGATTTTTACCTACAAAGGCACACCGTTAGTAAATAAATATCATATATTAATATTTAAGAGTGATTTTTCAGGCGTATTTTAGAATAATGTATTAACCTTTCCCTAGCCATGCTGTAACACAGGTCTACCGCCTCAATTAAACCTATATATTTCCGTAAATACACGTAGCACAAAATTAATAAAAAATAAACTAAATTCAAAAAATTATTCATACTTAGAAATGACTAACAATTTGTAGAATTCGCTTTATAACCAATTATGTAAAAGCAAGTATTTTTCAATTCAATTCCTTGTAAAATTGCTACGTTTGAAAAAATAGTATTTGCAGTAAGACAGAAAAATATCAAACATTCATTTCACCGTGAAAATAATAACTGTAATAAAATCGATATTTTCCTATTGTTTTTCTGACTTAATTATATTATATTTATCCACAACGATACATGTAATTGTTAGGCAGTATTTTATTAAATTATTTCAGTACAGCGCGGTGCGGTTAAACTATGAATTACTCCTGGTCTTCGGCACCCCAGTAAAGAATTCCGTATTATCTCTAATCTATTTATATATAGTTAATTTGAATACTTATATTCCTCTAAATATTAATTTAGAATAATTAATATAACTCCTGGTCTTCGGCACCAGTGTAAGGAATCCGAGTAATTCCCTAGTCTTAATTACTCCTGGTCTTCGGCACCAGTGTAACAAATCCGTATAAATTCTAAGTTCTACATATTAATTTATAATAAATAATAGAACTCCTGGTCTCCGGCACCAGTGTGAAGATCTTACTTTTCTACCTTAATACTAGTTTTTACGCTTAATGCTAGTTTATTCGCTTAATATCTAAATTTGGCCAACGTGATCGTTCTAGTGGTTACGAATATTCCCCATGTTATGTCCGTAATAATCCTAATTCTTTTAACCCGCGTTTTCAATTATCAAATATCCAAATATTATAGCCGTTCAAATACCTATAGAGCAATTATTAAAATAAATATACCGATTATCTTATAGTACATGACTAAGTAACAGAAAAACCTCCGGTCAAGCGGTACGATATTCGAGCGCACTCGTTATAACACTAATTATGTATGTATTATTCAGAGCTAGAATGTAAGAGTGTGGAAGGAATTATACATAGAACACCAACCTTGTCGTAGACTTGTCCTCGTGACTGTGGCCGCCTCGTGGCGTCGCCTAGCTGTTCATAAATTATGTGGACATGTGAAACAACATGCGACATGCTAAGTGCCTGCCTCGCTTGGCAAATATGTTCCGTGATTATGATAAGTTCTCTAGACACCAGTCTGTGGCGCTCGCTCGGCTCCCCCAAACCCCAGATTAAGAAACCCGTACGCCTGGTGCCTATTCGTAGTAGGCGACGGGTGCTTAACCCCGAGCCCTCTCACCCACGCGTTCAAAAATTTAATGATAATGATGATGATCCAAAGTTTTGATTCGGCCAATGTCTTAGTGAACAATATCATTTGTTATGACTCATTCAAGATGCATGGCTGAGGTCCTTGTATCTCCAATATGTTGCTCTTCAGTATCGGTAGGAAAGTGGCCAATCCGGGGCCGCGTCCACCACTGAAGGTAATTAATTGTGATGATTGTGACATGACAGTACGATTCTCAGGAAATTCCCTTAATTCCTTGGGTGCGTCTGAACACGTAGGTCATGTGACAACGGTGTCAACGGTGTGGATAGTTTTGGTTTGTCTGCAGGATGATCCTCGGTGTCTCGAACAATGCATCTCGAATAGAGCCAGAAACAAATCAGTTAGATGTTCCGTCCACTCACATCTTGGCTAGGGCGTGAGGCAACAGCATTCAATCGGCAGACTTTTTCGTTTTTTGTGCCGATAACACCTCTTGAACGGCTAGCTTATGTATGCACATCAGTACCTGCAGCCAAAGTGTACGATTATGTTTACCATAATTCCCGCAAGTATTATATATCGCCCAGAACGGAGACCCTCCTCAGCAATTGTAGACCACTCCAAACTCGACAATCAATTCCTCTGCATCAATATCTGTCACCCGCGACACTATTGTTACTTTGATCACAAGGGAGCAAGGCCCTCGAATAATTTCAGTTTGGGGTGGATGTTAGTACCATGTCAATAATAAAAGCAGTATGATTTCCATACACGTGTAATCGTGCGATTTCAAAGTAAAACAAACACACAAAAAACAACTCTGATAAATTCTATCATTTCGACCTGCAAGCCATTACTTCGGATCGAAAATGTAAACTCTAAAATGCGCCCCGTCTCTCACCATGGTGCCAGCAGCGTGAGCCACGACAGGATTTATGAGATTTTTAGATTTATATTTAGATAAGCAAATACACAAATAATTACGTACATAGTTACATGATTATTTACACGGCCAATAGTAGTATATAATAAGTCCTAAATAATGAGATACATGTAACTAAAACTTGTAGGTGGGTGTTTCAAATTTATAAAACGGACAGTAATTAAATAAAGTGAAATATCAAGTAGTCTAGCGGTTACGCCAGTCCCTTTTTATGAATGAGTAATTACATGATGATCCGATTCACACTACAGGATTTGTTAACGGTTTTGATTATGTATACAAGCATGCAAAAAGATAACTTAGTATTTCGGAGCGGTTGTGGTCCTCAGCGTCTGCGATTTGTGAATTTTAACACAAGCTTCGCGGACCCGGAAACCCACACGATCACCCCTAAAACACTTGCGGCGTAAATCTCGAAAAGAAAATCAAATTTCGTTCCCCGAACAATCGTTTACGTATCCGTCTCTTTTCCCGGTTCAAAAGTGACCCTCACGCGTGCAACCCCTCCACTCTCCCGAAACTGACTGTCTAGAGAAGCGTTTACAACCCCCGACCCACTACACCCCTACTCTGCCGCATCTGCTCTAGAAATTTCTCGGAATTCATATTTTTTTATCAATTGGTTATATGTGGATCATCACATAACAAACATAGGAATATAATTATTTATCTTTCTCATTAATTAAATGAAGAATAATAAGGAATGTCATGTTGTATAGAACATGAATCAATGAATGCTACGAATAATATATATTTTTTCATGCATACATATAAAAAAATAATATACATCATTAACTATTTTAATGCAATTTAAGCTCGTAAAAGCATTTTTTCATTAAAAATACAAAAAAAAATCTAAATACTTAACAGTAACACGAGTTGACAGCATGGTTGCTTACGGATATTTTTTATCATGGTATGGTTTAGGTTAAAAACATTTTACAGATAAAGAATATTGCTTTAAATAATTTTCAAAAAAAAATCTGATTCTCATTGAGTTGACATATATGCTGTTTCAAGGAAAAGTGAATTATCAAATTTGATCCATAGATGGCGATGGTGTAGTGGTACTTGAAGCGAGTCCATGTACTAACATATTTACAACTTTCAAAAAATTTGATAAATATGATGATTAAGGGGTGAGAATTGGTGAACTGTATATATATATATATATATATATATATATATATATAAAGTGATTACTTAAGCCAGCCGAAGATAGGTCGTAAGCCCTGTAAATACCCCATATTTCTATATATTTTTCATTAAATATAATAAAAATAGCTTCATCTTTATGGAATATCTGATATTTATTTAATAGATAGTTTTTATTCTACAAAAGTTTAATTATTGAATTCACAAGTTAAGATCGATTTGTCACAATACACACTTTTGACAACTTTTAATTTATGTATGTAATAGACGGTGAGATTTATCTTAACTAAATCTCGTCTATATGTTAGTTGAGTAATCTTAGGTTATACTTAATAATATTCGACAAAACATTTTAAATCTGTAGAATTAGTAAAACGTGCCATTGCACGAAATGATCCCTTCAACAATCAACATAATCCCTTTCGATAAAACGATAAATAACGAAATTGATTGAGTTCTGCAAAATTGGTGGACGTAAAGATGCCTCGAACATTATACTAGTAGAGACATATTTAGTTCAGTAAGATAGATATGCGGATTGAACAAACAAATGTGATGCGCGCATACAAGTAAATTATCTCGTATACAAGTAAATTATCTCGTATACAAGTAAATTATCTCGTATACAAGTAAATTATCTTGTATACAAGTAAATTATCTCGTGTACAAATAAATTATCTCGTATACAAGTAAATTATCTCCTATACAAGCAAATTATCCCGTATACAAGTAAATTATCTCGTATACAAGTAAATTATCTCGTATACAAGTAAATTATCTCGTAGCACCGGTGTGATGTTGCAGGCAGAAAGACTGTCGAAATTAAAAACTTGTGAAGAGGGTTACTTCAGTTATAGTAATCTATATAATAATAACGTCTAGAATTTTATGGGAAAAAGGATTGTATAATTTAAATTTGTTTCCCAGAATCTTTTAAAGCAAGCTTCTGGCGCACGCACAATTTATCTCAAGGTAGAAGAGTAATTTTAATGTGATATTTGAACTTGCTCATGATTCATGCGGATCTCTGTAAATAATCCTTAACATCGTCTCGAGTCGAATCTCTGAGAGAAATCTCATAAGTGGACACGGTCCATAACAATTCCAGCCCGTGCTCGCATGAGATGTTCTGGTAAATCACCAAAGCTGCTCCAGCACTAGATCAAAGTCTTCCGTAACAAGCTGATCCTAGGAACAGATTTCCTTTGATAAATTATGACATTCTTCAAATGACAGAATAAAGAATCCAGTGAAAGCAACGTTGCCGAGTGGCAAATGGCACGTCACTTTTATTGGACACCTGATTGATACCTTGTGTGCTATGAAGTGCTAACGAATGGCGTCAAGTGAATGTCATTTATATTCCTAGACGATCCAACTAACAATCTATCATTTTTTTCTTAGAGCAGATAACGGGTTGGAAAAATATTATTCAAATGTTCGAATGAGATTGTTTTTGAAAAAAATATCTCCGGCAGTGAATCGAATCCCAGTCTCTCGCGTACAATACAACCACTACAATACCGAGGCTACACAAGCAGTATATCTGACCGAATTAATTACTCTGCGGGAAAGCAGCAATTAATTGATATGATAGGTCACGTGTCAGTAATTTAAAGGTGCAATCATTAGCGTGGCGCCGAAGAATCCGTGGGATTGATTTTGAGAAACAAAGACTATCATTCTTGATAAAACGTCATAGTGGCGGTCTCTCGCTATATGTACTTGCAAATATGGTGGGAAAATATTATGTGAATGTGTGTATTGTTTGTAACTGAAATAAAACAGGGTATTCTGTAGGAGGAAACGTCGCGTCGCCGTAGTGTACCGATATTGAACACGTTTAGTGTTTCATTTCTTTCGACCTCATAATCATCATCATCATCATCATCGCCATTTGAGAGAAGCTGAGATCGGCGAACCACCCTTGTCTACATTTCTCGTTTCGTATGCGGAACAAGCAGTTTACAAATATTTAAAGCTTTTTATTAATACTGGTTTGTTACAAAGTTCAGCACGGGTCACTACAGAAGTAGTCATTTTCGACGCGTTTTCACTTGGACGTAATATTATATTACCCAGTCTTAGAGGTTCTCTCATGAGATGAATAAGTGTGAGCGAGAGCTTCATTGAGCCTCTCTTTAACATATTTTATGACACCAGTCGCCCGATAGTTTGGACCCGAGTATAGTGCTGTGAAGCGTAAAAAAAACAGTTTTACCATTAAAAATCAAATCAGACCTTGTAAACATTGTAATGGTCCAAGAGCTGATCAAAGCAAGAGAACACCGCGTTGATGGCTGAAACCGTGTCCATGACCTGCTGCCTGGTCTTGTTGCTTGAGGCGCGCAATTCTTCCAGAGAGCAGAACATCACCGAAACCTCGTCAAAGGACTGGAAAAATAAATAATATGGGTTTAAAAAGATATCCAAAATAATAAACATATGAAATGGCCAAAGCAGAAATCTGGCCATAAACAAATAATATGTTCGTTTAGACATTATACGTGCATACCTTGATTGTCAGCACTGATGTTCAAAAATATCTGAGTATGTGCATTATTTTTATGTGGGTAAGCTACAAACTTGTGGCGCGTATTATGTATGTATAATGTAGATCGCGTTTTGTGTCTCGATAATCGGTTCGGAGGCTGGTCAGCAGGGTATCGGACGAACCACGGTAAGAAACCAGGGAGACAACATCGGATTGCTGGATTAGCAGATTGCCGAGCAGATCAAGCAGGTTTGTGGTTTAACTTTCATAATTTCGAATAACATACTCTGTAAACATAACCAATAGAAAACTAGGATCTGACTTCTGTCACTGCTATCAAAGTAATTTACGGATACAATGTCGTAAACATAAAAAAGTATTAGAAACAAGACAAGGAGGAAAAATTATTATCGTTACAGAAAGAAATAAAACAAAATGTATTAAATACTAACACTGAAAATCTTCCAATTAACCAATAATGGAAAGGCACACTTTTCTTTCTTGTCACACAACTCTCGCCTCATCTTCTCATACAAGCTATCAGTAGTTTACCAAGTCTTCCGAGGATGTCCTTTACTTCAGTTAAGTATTAGTTTACAACACCATGCTGAAAGCAGGGTGCGTTATTGTTTCAGATCTAGCTGGCAATACCGTGTTGTAAGCAGGTGATTTATACTTATAAGATTTCATGGAAACCTTGTGAGAAAGGAAGATAGCTTGGAGGATCTTGTTATGGTGGTGCGAAGGACGGAGAAGAAAATAAAAAATTCCCATCTGTTAGACCAACAAAATGGAAAAAGCAATAATAACTTTTAATTTGAGCAGTTTATTCAAGAAAGCGAGAGTTCTTTGGATAAGAGGGAAAGAATATCTGTAATTGACTTACCTCACACGTGCTGAGTGGAGACTGCCCTTTGCGTAATCGATCAGCTACACTTCTGGGTATCATGGAGTACAGCAAATCATCTCCTCTTCTTTTCCAGCGATCCAGCAGTTGGAGAGATCTTTCTAGCTCGTCAGAACGCTGCTCAGCTCGTTCGCACATAAGTTCTAGCCTAATTATTTTAATATAGGTCACTCTTATATGGTCATGGCTGTTTGCTTCAACACTTCACCACTGTATACGCACTTTTATACTTCGATAGGTAGGCCTGGTATAAAATTTTGAATATGTGTAGATTTAAAAACAAAAACGAAGCTGCTACTGGAAAGAGATAGTTTTACGGTTCGGACGGACTTACTTACGGCGGCGATATAAAAAACATTTTTTATTACATATTTTCGGATTATTGGTTGAGAGAAAGTTTTCGGAGGCTGGCCAGCAGAGTTAAGGACCATCAGACTACAAAGAGAGCGACATCGGCGTCTACCAGCCCAGGTTCACAAAGGTTGGTGTATTTTGTATTTGCATAGATTGACTTACTGTATTCAACACTACTTATAGAAAATCCAGGACTAGCTATCGAAGTATTTACGGCTACAACCTCTACTATCCATATTCTTAATAATGGTCGAAATCTCACACCCCCACTGAAAGCAGTGCAGTGAAAATGACAATTGAGAGATGCTGTTTTTCACACACATTATTGGAAAAAAAACGTTAATTATATTTCCAAATAAAATAATAACAATTATTATTGTGACGTTATAGTTTTTTAGAACATACAATTGTATAAATATATCCAAATGGCAAAAAAATATTTTTTCGATAAATTGATTTTATATTTAGTTCGTATTAAAAATATCACAGAACCATTGCATGTTCTGAAAAACTGTAACTTCACAATAGTAATGTCTTCTTCATAAAAAATAATTATACCGCTTGATTGAAAAGCTATTTTAGTTTTATATCATTCAGTCTTTCGGCGGCCACCCTGTATTAACCGAGAACAAAAGATGTAGATTATAAAAGGCCGGAAGCCACAAGTAGAAGATCACTGCGTTTTGAGCATCGGTTACAGGAAGTTTTTTTCAAACAAATTAACTAATTCATTTCTCTTGCAAAGGATATGAAGGATTTAGGTACTTCTCATTTAAATTCGACGTTACGACGGTGTGAGAAATATAGTTCGCATTCTTTAGCCAGGAATAATTCACTTTTCGTTTGATCATCGAATCGACATTGAAATGATAATCTCATATACAGGTTCTGATGGTTTTCTGTACGCTACTAATAAAGAACAGCTGGAGGAGGGACCCAAAAAAATCATATTACATAAATCCAAAAAAACAAAAACGAGGACCAGTGGATCTCGGGAAATCTGGAATCTGAAGGACTGCTCGCCTTACCTCGTGTAAGACGCCTCCGTTACTCCCGCAGTCGTAGTTGAGATCACATAAACAGCGCGCGAGCGGGCAGATCTCCGCTTCTAAATGAAGACGGCGATATCAATCACGTCACCCGCGGCTCACACAATAATCACTATGCACAAATCACAGGATCACAATATAACAGTACTGACGCACCGGAGTTGAACAAATCCAAATCCACACCACTGATACAATCGCAGTGTCGCAACCGAACAAGTATCGCGTCGCGTTAACGTCTGCCGACGTCAAAGTCACTATTCACACTGGTCAAGCAGTGGGGAAAAAAGGATGGGTGGGAATTTGAACGCGGAAAGGTGTCAATAATACGGTCGCGGCTTCACGAATGCGGAACACTGCGAGTTTATAATATTTACTAGGATCAATGCGGAGATCAACGCCAGAGACTTAATGGCAATGTTTATTGTGTAATCTTTTTTAAAGTGTTTTATGTGTCGTAATTTGTTCATCTCTCTGTATGTAGATGTATTAATTAGAAAAGTGTGACATACATAATGCACTTGGTGCTATAGCATAATCGGTTAATGCACGTCCCCCGGATTGTAAAAGATCCAGGTTTGAATCCCGGTAGCAACAACAATATTTTTTGATAAAATTGATTTTATTTGTATATCTTTCTAATTAATACATTTAATTTGTATTAAAAATGTATTACAGACCTATGTTCTGAATAATTACAACTTCACAATAAGAATGTGTTCTCCTTAATAATTTTTTTTTCGGTTGCCGTCACACTCAGAGCGCTGACATTTCATCCCATTACTCGGATTAATTAAATCCCTAGATACCTTAGAGAAGGAGAGATTAGTATTGATTTACTTTGAGCAATGTTGCCATCCGGCAAGCACCATCTCCCTCGATAATCCGTGAGAATTCAAATCGTTTAGATATAGTCCCGTTGTGGGTAGTTCGTCCAAGTTGTTGATCCTGTGAAGAGAAAAAAAAATCAGATATAAGCAATACCAAAATAAATACGAGATCACATTCTTGTCTATACAATATCTATCTATATAACGTGTTGATCAAATAACCTTTTCGTTTCTCTCAACTGCTGATGATGATGATGAAGTCAGAAGATATGAAACATACAAGTATATTCTTTATAGAGACACCGTGGTTAGAGGATGATTTCCCGATCGCACTTTTATATCACTTTGGACAATGACAGTATTCATTTAAACAGTTAAGCATTCATGTGTTTGTGATCATATTTAAAGACGAGATGTGCTGATTAGGCGAGTCTCAATAATTTTTATTGTTCCATTTATTCCCGCGATGCACTAAAACAGGCGACAGAAAGGCGCTGTTGTGAACAGTGTCACTTATTGTGTAGAGCAGGCGCCGACTTTTCACTCGTACGCATTCTAGCGCCTATTGTATATAATTTAAGGTTTGTTTTTATTACTTTATGATTGCTTTGGCCACGTGTTTATAAATTAATTTGTACTTCGGCGCCTGGATTGCGACCTTGGTTTGTTCGTTATCAAACATTCCAGGCGAGCATGGCGTGAGAATTCAATACTGTTCAATACACCATATATATATATATATAATATATTAATTTCTACGGTCTTTACATTCAAATCTATTTATATGCATTCCATCCAATCTATTTACATCATTACCATAATCTATTTGGGAGTTAAAGAGTAAAATCAAGTTAGCAAAATAATACTTACAGTGGACTGCATAAGAATACCAAGGCTGTGATTTCTTTGACAAACAGCATTTGTCCTTTGAGGAGAATGCTGCGAGCTCCCTGACTTCCTCGGCGGTCCAGGAGTCCTGTACCTTTCAAAGTAAAAGAGAAATACAATACGTATTCACATTTACCTAAACGCAAAGCATTGTCAAAGCAGTTTAGCTAATATCAAAAAAGAACTAACTTGGCCTGAAGTCAGTCGGAGGAGTAGGTGGTCGAACTTGATTCGGAGCCATCACAGAACTTCGTACGAGTTCCAGTTCAAAGAGCACAGACTGTAAATATCGTACCTAAAACAAATTAGAGTAAAAATATATACAATTACAAAATAAGTCAAACTGAATTGTTGTTTTGTAAAGACTTTGGGTGCTTTTGGAGATTTCATCTTGTTATTTCATCACTTACTTCTCTGTAAAATGTACGGCCCAGTAAACGAGAGTGTTGTCTGAAGACAGAAATAAGAAATATGATGTATGGAGAGGCCAAATGAGATGATTGTGCTGACTGGGTAATACTAGTAACCCATTAATAAAGTTTTGTAGTGATCGGGGTATGGTTCCGAACGCACCCAGCAGAGCAGTGATCAACCACCACTTAGCTTTACTCTTATTCTACCGCCCGCACTTCGAACTCTGAGCTATAAATTTCATCACGCATTTTCAACTACTTGGGAACTTTTGTAACTTTGCTCTAATATCTTCAGTGTGAACATGTAAGTATGCATTTCTACTACATTAATAAGCGCTGCTATTAAAACGCTGCCTATCTTCACGCAAAACCGAAATAGGAGCTTTAGCATAGCCTTATAGAACTCACTCATTTTTCATAAAAAACACAAATACAAATAATTTTAATAATTCCCCATAGTTTTGTTCAGTGATGCGCAAGGGCGCTGGAAAGTGGGTAGGACAAAATTAAGATGGCATAATGGTACAGTGATGCTCTGAGGATGGTAAACTAGTAGATGAATGTTATCGAAGAATGGAAATTGCGACAGAAAACTCAAACTGAATTACAGCGCTGCTGATGATGACGATGTTATTTCATGACTAGACTTACAAATTATTGTTTGTTTACCAGATTTAAAAATAAATTCCTTTAATCGTTCTTTACAATTTACAATCTATGAGGTAAGATAACAATGATGGTATTGCCTTCTCTTTTCTTTATTCAGTACTCTATAGGTATCTTGGGTAATTAAAAAATAATTCATAATCTTCTTCTCCTCCTTTCTTTCCATTTACACGTTAGTTTGGTCCCTCGTCGAGCTCGTTTTATTATTGAAAAGTTATTTCCCAGCTGCCTCTCCAATATTCGATAGTAAAAACAAGAATCGACAGTTAACCCTCACTGCCCGGTGGGTCAAAACAAAAATTTCAACTTTCGATGAGTAAATATTTTTTACCAACTATCTAATAACCCATTTTTGTTAAAAAATATAATAAAGTAACTTTTTTACCATAGTAAAAAGTTACCACTGATCACTCAACTGGCCCTAGCATTTCGTATAAACCACACGGACTCGTGTGTTAAATATTATAAATACAGGTATGGACAACACAGAAATCAAAGAAGTAAAGCTACAAAGTTGAAATGAATTCTCGCAATACGAAACGTGCAATCCAGGAATGATGTAGACCGGACGAAAAATCGGGAGGCAATATTCTCGTCGACCGCTGTGCGCCGCCCCGCGCCTATAGTCCCCCACCTCCTAATGCGGTGCGCGCGAACGTCGTTCATCATGGGGCGCTCTCTACGTGCAATAGTCTACATCGCAGAAGAAAAAGTATGCTTTACTTACCGTCTCAAATGTGAACGGCACTCCTTTGGGGCGCCGGACGCGGAAGAGATCTGTGACCGCTGAGCCAAGAAATGCTTTCCTACCTCCACCCCACGCTTCTACCACCTGAAAGTGTAAAATGTGAGACAAATTATGAAATCAATTTTTACGGTATATTTTTAAAAATTTTTAAAAATCGTGCTATTAAAAATGAAGTCTTTTGAGTACATTATAGTAGTAGCTACTTTAGTAGAAATAGTGAAATCATTATCAAATTTAAATATTTTGTGCCTTAACACTTTTTAAAGGCGAATTTGTACAAACATAATTTATAATAAGACTATAAATTCTTTTAAAAATATAATTCTCCTTGATACTAAAATACAAATGTTAAAATATGGAAAGATTTACTTGATAGGGTGGCATTTTAATTGAAGCTTCATGATTAAGAAATCTAAACCAGATAAAAGTCTGTATTTACAAGAAACCCACAACAATGACAGCTTCTAGAAGACGCATGTGAATTTATATGGAATATGAGGTTTTTGAAATGTCTAAATAAATCAAGAATAATAAAGGCAAAGTTTTGAAACCAGGGTCAAAATAATATTTTTATCTGACTCATGTATTTTAACATATACAGAGTGGCCTAAAAAAAGTGAGAACATTTCGTAAAATGTGATATATGAACAATAGCTTTAATAGTTTACTAATTTATTTACCTATATTATGTTTTATTTCGAAAATTTCCGGTCGCTATTTTTGATTATTAATTTTCCCATTGTTTATATTTGGTTTTTTTCAAATTGTTGCCCAGAAAGACAAAAATTTGCGAATTGAAAATTTGCGCTAGGAAATCTAATCAAAGAGTTTCAAAACAAAGCCTGGAGTATAGCTAGATATTGTAGCAGGACGGAGCTCTACCTCACACAGCCAGAATTACAATTAAATTTCTTCGTCGTGAGAATGTTAATTTCATCGAGCTAGGCATGTGGCCACCGAACAGCTCAGATTTAAACCCACTAGATTGAGCAATATGGGGTGTTTTGATGATTTCAGTTTAGTTAAATATTGTGCAAAAAAAATTACATTAAGAATTGTAATTAATTATATTATGTTTTGAAATAACTCACGTGTTACGAGATGTTCTCACTTTTTTTGAGCCACCCTGTATGTTATTACTTACAACATTTTAGGATGGGTTGACCCCCCTATTCGTAAATATGTAAATGTGTACAAACCTTAATTATGTATTAATTTATTCGTCTTTATTGTTTATTAATATAAAAAAAGGTTTTAATGTAATTAACATAAATTTTAAAATGTTGTATATTTTGGTCCTTTGAGCCAGATGTCATGAAAATATTATATTCAAACACTCTGAAATGAATATAAATTCATAATTTTTGTTATAGTTTGATGCATTACCTTCTCTCCACCAGAAAGCACGTTCATATTTTTATCCAAGAGTACTCCGAAAGGAAACAGATGGAGCAGCAGACAGGCTGGAACCTTGGGAAGACCGGCATCTTCACCACGTGAGGCACGCTCTTTGGCAGCATGCATCTGAATACAAATGGCACAGTAAAATATAGTCGGTACATTAAATAACGTTTCTGTTTGCAAAGCTGGCATTAATTTGTAACAAACTGACGTTAATTGGTAACAAAATGGTTTAAGGGTTGAAGGGGTGAGGATTAAACTAAAACGAGAAAGATTTTCTCATTTAATAAAGGTTATCATCGGCTTTGATTATCAAAATATGTCTGTAATCTTACTTCAAAATATTTAGAGAATTAATAGTGTGGAACATTTTTTGCAAGAAAATTAAAATATTTAAAATGTTTTTTATTTGAAATAAGATTGTTAAATTGAAACCGTACATAATTATACTAAATAATTATAGTTAGGTAATCAAGTACGATAAATGATTTTATTGCCGTATTCATCCTGTCCCATTCCTCTCCATAATAAGATAGGGTGGTTTGAGACAGTGAAGCAGGAATGGTACTTATTTATTCATATTTATTTTGAAAGTATAAACTGTATACTCCTGATTATCCGTGAATGAATTTAATTTTCGTGTTCGTGTTTAGATATATTCATGTTCACAATCAGTTCGCATTATACGCGTAATATATTATCTTTAGATATGTAAGTGATAAGATGTTTCTGAGTCTTAAAAATATGTAGGCAGTTTTCTTAGTCCGTTTGTAAGATTAGTAATATGTTCTTTTTATTTGAGTTTATCAATTATGATTCATAGGTACTTGATACAGTATTTTTCTTCATTGGTCACAAGAGTTTTCTTGACTACAGGCTTTGCTGTGATCGATGCGTTCCAATAAAGTATCAATAGAAATCAGTGCCGTGTTGTAACTAATGCGATAATCTCGGTAGCAACAACAATATTTTTAGATAAAATTGATTTTGTATTTATATCATTCTAATTAATATATTTAATTTGCATCGAATTATTTTACGTTGACTTTTAGTAATGTCTATTGCCCCTGCTTTCGACACGATACTACAAGCCTGTAATTAATTACAACACCAACAGTCACACATCACATCAGCCCTGATGATGGTCCCAATAGTCAAATATTCACGGCAGATTCGCTCAAAAAACTGTACACAGAAGATTCTGAACATTTTTAAGTAATGCGTATTTTTTGTAATAATAATAATGAGTTTATTCCAGCGTGATCAGGTTATTTTTTTTAAGAACCTGATTCGCCATAAAGATAATATATATTAAGTGATACATTAAAGGTTATGAAATAAATATGCTGTGAAAAAGACATGATACTTAACAAAATTACTTCGAATTTTAAGGTCCTGTCCCCACTCTCCCCTAATTGTCCAATTAATACTACGTAAATACATCTGAATCTCATATAATTTCTTATATTTATAGTGCTATAAAGTTTATGGTGTCTAGGAAAATTTATGGGTGAGTTTTATCGCCAGTTTTTAGAATTAAAAATATGCGCGTTAATTACAACAATTTAATTAACTTTGTTATCAAAGAAAATCATCTTCGTAACTTTAAATAATTTGTTTTACGGACGTAATCATTGCATGTCCCTACTTATTAAGTATGATGTCGATCAACGATGATTCACATTCAAAATTATTATATATATATATGATATATTAAAATATTCAATCAATGTTTGTTTCATAACTCAATTGTAGTTTTTTTGCTCTTTTTAAAAACATCAATGCCATGCATTAAGATGACAATGATTTTTTGTTCGTTTTGGTATTTAATAATGACTGTTCGATAGACGAAAAAAAGGACATAAAGAAATTAAATGTGGAGGATACCAGTTCAATTTATTTAAAACGTAAATTTCCAAAATATTGAAAACGTCTCTATTACATACAAAATATAGGCTGTACTCAAGTTGTTTCACGTTGGATTTATTCAAGAAAACTTTTATATTGGCAGATTTCTTGACTACCTGCTGTTTGTCACGTGTGCCATAAATATGTCATTATATTATAAATGTTAATTAAATGTATTAATTAGAAAGATATACACATAAAATCTATTTTATCGAAAGATATTGTTGTTGCGCCACCGGGGTCTCTTTACTAACCGAGGAAGATGCATTATCGAATTATGCTACAGCGATATTATTTTTGAAGACAAATATTCGAACCTATGTGTTACCTTTTTCAAATTAATACATTTATCGTTCCATTATTTGAAAGAGACATCTACTTTGTTTTTATGGAATCTCAAATACCTTTGAGTAATCCGATAGCAGACGCCAGTAGCATAGTTGGATAATGCACCTTCCCCGGTTTGGAAAGAGATCCAGGATCGAATCCTGCTGACGCAACAACAATATTTTTCGATAAAATTGATTATATATGTATATCTTTCTAATTAATACATTTAATTAATATTTAAAACATCACATGCCGTCTGTTCTGAATAATTACAACTTCACAATAATAATGTGTTCTCCTAATAACGTTATATTATACATGACGTAACATGAATTAGTCGCATGTATGGCTTGCAGGTGTCCTTTGACAAACATGGGGTATAATGTATTCGTTTATTTGTATTTTAGGATAATATTGTTTTATCCACGTTCGTAACAGTCTCTCAAATAGAAACCACGCCAATAAGAGGCCATCCTTCTTCCGTCAAATGTGGATAAATTATTTAACAGTGTAAATGACACTTAGAGAGTTAGAGTCAATCTTGAACACGGTGAATTGATGAAGTGAAGACTTATGTTAACGCGCAATCTTAGTCACGAACGATTTAGCATAAGCAATAAACATTAGATTTACGTTTGCTGCTCAAGTGAGCTTAAGAGAAGAAAGCTTCACTCAACACGTACACGACGCAGACATTGTACACGTACAATACGTCAGTATGGGTTAACTTGAAGACGCTATATCCGCGGATTGGATAAACCATATCTTCATCTCAATCCAACGGATTTATTCATGTGAATTGTCGAAACTTTGAATTTGAAATCTTCCCACTCGAGACAGCGTATTTAACCTTTTCGTCACTAAGCGGCCAGAACTTTTGTGTGGTCCGAAGCGGGGTATAGAAATACCCCAAATCATATTCATACAAACAATAATAAAAAGTTAGTGATGGGCGACGCGGACCCAACTGCTTCGCAGGATCGCGAATCGCAATAAGCGATATAGCTGTCTCCCTCGTTCGCATTTGCGTTATGGGGCTATCCAGTGCATTAGTTAGAGAGAAAGAAATAATAAACACAATAACTAAAAGATATGATATAGGGGTTTGGTATTGACACGCACAGGTGTATGTACCGCGCGAAGATTACTGGACCGAAAACAATATTTTTCAATATTATACGCTTTGAAATTTGAAAAGTAAAAAATGACAAAATTTTCGTCACTATTTCCGTGAAGATTACAAAAAATAAGAATGAAATCGTTTGCATAATTAGTGAGTTATCGAGTATAAAGCGATCTATGGGGAATGTGAATACCCCGCTTCGGGAAGGCAAGGTTAATGAATGATAAAATAACATTATGTTAATTCTAATGAATTCTTAATGAAATTATAAAGAGTTTATAAAATATATTTCTTTCAATACCTGTATTACCGATACATACACTCTGAACTAACATCTATCTTTTGGTTTGTCAACCTTTCATTATTTTTTAATATTATTGTTTACGTCTTTAGTCTAATCATTAATTATTTATATGATTTAAGGTGTACCCAATTATTTTTATTTTGTTAATATTTATGTTTTCTGTAAATGAATGTGCATTGAAACGCTTATTTGATATCATTAAATTGATTACATTGTTTACCCGGTACGGAACCCGGAATTCAGATTATTTTCTATTTATTTATTAGATTTTATAAACATACACGTTTTCTTTGTGATAGAGGTGAATATATTATAAAATAACATGATAAGCATAAGATACAATTATATTGAAATTGAGTATAATACTCGTAGTTTATTGTGTGGTAGAATGGTGAGTAGACTCCACCTTTGATATATACTGCATTGTCCTGGGTACTTTGCTAGACTGCCGTCTGTGTTAAAGTGGACTGTTTTTTTCGTGAACCGCGACCACTGTTATTGACATAATTCTGCATCCAAATTCCCATCAACATATTTCTTAATGCTCGTCTTGTCAGAGTGAACTGTGACTATGACTTTGACCTTATGATATTTGTTCGATCTCGACATCGTGATAGCATTCGCGGTGTGGACTTTCAGTTCTAGTGTACCAGCATTGCATTTGGTGATATTGTGACATTGCCATATTTAATTGGCTCATCCGCCTGCCATTGTGTGATCCCAGGGGCGACTGTGGGGATTACGGAGACGTCATATACAAGGTAAGAAGAACAGTTCTTCCGAATCCCGGTTCCCGAAATCACTGATCTTTCGACCAGAACCCCTATCCCCTCACCGACCTCATCGTGTACCAAGGTTTCCCTACTTCTCTCCCATACCCTGCGGTGATTCCGATTTACGACCGGAATTGTCGTATTCTATTCCGCGGGACGCGACGCAGCGTTTGCGCAATTCATTCATTTAGATCATATCGATCCGGATTTATAGTTTGAATTCAATATATATAATATGTAGTGAGAGTGTTGTAAAACTAGTGAATTATTAGTGTAGGTATTATATTATGGTTATGTTAGAATGCTGAACAGTTGGATGTCAGAATCTATATTATGTAATGATTTCCAAAAGAGCACTATCTCCAGAATTGTGTTTATAAACTGTAGCATATCAGTAGTCAGATCATATCTGAAATTCAAACGAGAAAGAACTGAATATCTGTTCATTTCAATATATGTCCGTGAACTACATTATACCGTGTAGAACCGAGCCGTGATTTCAAAATCTCCCTGCACATAAAATTAAGTTAAATAAAATTATAAAGATTTAAGAAAGTTTAAGTGTACGACTTATTGGAACAGAGAAATGCTATAAAATAAGTTTCTCCGCACCATTGTAGATAAATTTTCAAAAAATGTATAATTTTATCTACGATAAAGTTATCAGAACTTCATCAGTTATGGGCCAGCCCTACTTTCTGAATGATTCGTCGCCAATGTGATGATGAAGTCAATTTGATGAGAGAGGAGAAAAAAATCGTACGATATTTTCAAAACACCAATATATCGTTCAAATCGCTGCCGTTAATAATACGGTTGACGTAAAAATTATAGTTTTTTTTTTAATTTTTGTTTGATTGTTCAAGAATTTCACTCAATTGACAATCATGTGATATAATGCCAATCTCCCACCTTTTCACAAGCTTAAGTAAATAACTTTTGTAAAAAGACAGAGACCGCTTTGATCTTGTTTATGGCACAGAACTTTTTATCTGTTCCTGCCTGAATAGATGAAAGTCAGAGGTCAGGAGAATATGGTGGGTGCTTTATTACATCCCACATCAGCATTAGGTTAGTATATGAAAACCGTCCTCAAGCGATAAAGATATCTAACCACGATTCACTCTTATCATAATTAATCCAATTTATTATCATTAATGCCTTTAGCCTTCAAATTAGCCCAGTTTTATTGTTGGAAAAATGTCTGATCAAAACTTTCCGAAAAATCGTAATTTAATTGTTCAATTGCATAAAAGTTTTTGGTTATTACAGTCCTGTTGTGATGATCCACACACAACCAACTGATAAAAAAATATGAATTCCGAGAAATTTCTAGAGCAGATGCGGCAGGGTAAGGGTGTAGCGGGTCGGGGGTTGTGAACGCTTCTCCAGGCAGTCAGTTTCGAGAGGGTAAGAGGGTCGCACGTGTGAGAGTCGCTTTTGAACCGGAAAAAGAGACGGATACGATTGTTCGGGGAACAAAATTTGATTTTCTTTTCGAGATTTACGCCGCAAGTGTTTTAGGGGTAATCGTGTGGGTTTCTGGGTCCGCGAAGGTCGTGTTAAAATTCCCAAATCGCGAGTGTGGTGATTTCAAGTTCCAGAAGGCAGACCAGGATTGACGCAGATGCTGAGGACCATAGCCGCTCCAAAATACTAAGTTATCTTTTGCATGCTTGTAAATATAATTAAAACCGCTAACAAATCCTGTACTGTGATTCGGATCATTATGTAATTACTCATTCATAAAAAGTGGCTGGCGTAATCGCTAGACTACTTGATATTTCACTTTATTTAATTACTGTCCGTTTTATTAATTTGGAACACCCACTTACAAGTTTTAGTTGCATTTATCTCATCATCAATAGGCATAAGGCCTATTGGCCACGTAAATAATCATGTAACCTATGTACGTAATTATTTGTGTATTTACTTGTCCGCGGAAATCTAAATCTAAAAATCTCATAAATCCTGTCGTGGCTCACGCTGCTGGCACCATGGTGAGAGACGGGGCGTATTTTATAGATTACATTTTCGATACAAATGATAGAATTTATCAGAGAGCATTTGTGTGTTTATTTTACTTTGAAATCGCACGATTGCATGTGTATGGAAAACATACTGCTTTTATTATTAGCATAGTACTAATATCCACCCCAAACTGAAATTATTCGAGGGCCTTGCTCGCTTGCTTTGTCGCAGGTGACAGATATTGATGCAGAGGAATTGATTGTCGAGATAGTCTTTCGTCGAGTTTGGAGTGGTCTACAATTGCTGAGGAGGGTCTCCGTTCTAGGCGATATATAATACTTGCGGGAATTATGGTAAGCATAATCATACACTTTGGCTGTAGGTACTGATGTGCATACTTAAGCTTAAGCTTAAGCTAGCCATCCAAGAGGCGTTATCGGCACAAAAGACGAAAGAGTCTGCCGATTGAATGTTGTTGCCTCACGCCTTGGCCAAGACGTGAGTGGACAGAACGGATCCCAGAGGAAGGACGCCTCAGCGTACCGTAGGTACCTCTTCGGATTTCTCGAGAGATGAGTCTCTAAACATGAATGCCGGGAGATAGTCATTTCACACCACATAGCGTGGGTATCTTATCGGAAGGACGAGAGGGAGACTTATATCAAAAGGCGTCATTTTGCACAGACTTACGCATTATTAACACATCTAACTGATTTGTTCCTGGCTCTATTCGAGATGCATTGTTCGAGACACCGAGGATCATCCTGCAGAAAAACTAAAACTATCCACACCGTTGACACCGTTGTCACATGACCTACGTGTTCAGACGCACCCATGGAATTAAGGAAATTTCCTGAGAATCGTACTGTCATGTCACAATCATCACAATTAATTACCTTCAGTGGTGGACGCGGCCCCGGATTGGCCACTTTCCTACCGATACTGAACAGCAGCATATTGGAGATACGAGGACCTCGGCCATGCATCTTGAATGAGTCATAACAAATGATATTGTTCAAAAGACATTGGCTGAATCAAAACTTTGGATCATCATCATTAATTTTAGAACGCGTGGGTGAGAGGGCTCGGGATTAAGCACCCGTCGTCTACCGCGAATAGGCACCAGGCGTACGGGTTTCTTAATCTGGGGTTTAGGGGAGCCGAGCGAGCGTCACAGACTGGTGTCTAGAGAACTTATCATAATCACGGAACATATTTGCCAAGCGTGGCAGGCACTTAGCATGTCGCGTGTTGTTTCACACGTCCACATAATTTATGAACAGCTAGGCGACGCCACGTGGCGGCCACAATCACGAGGACAAGTCTACGATAAGGTTGGTGTCCTATGTATAATGTCTTTCACACTCCTACATTCCAGCTCTGAATAATACATATACAATTAATGTTATAACGGGTGCGCTCGAATATCATACCGCTTGACCGGAGGTTTTCTGTTATTTAGTCGTGTACTATAAGATAATCGGTATATTTATTTTAATAATTGCTCTATAGGTATTTGAACGGCTATAATATTTGGATATTTAGAAACTTTAGATATTTGATAATTGAGAACGCGGGTTAAAAAAACTAGGATTATTACGGACATAACATGGGGAAAATTCGTAACCACTAGAACGATCACGTTGGCCAAATTTAGATATTAAGCGAATAAACTAGCATTAAGCGTAAAAACTAGTATTAAGCGAGGTAGAAAGCGAGATCTTCACACTGGCGACGGAGGCCAGGAGGATATAAATTAATAATATAAAATAATATTTAAGTGAGTAGGATTTCGGGATTCCTTACACTGGTGCCTTGCGACCAGGAGCGCTCGCACGTAGGAAAATACCGAAAACATCCCAGGGGTGCCTTGCGACCAGGAGCGCTCGCACAGGAAAAGTGTAAATTCCGCGTTAAATTAGAAATAATAATATTAAAACTATATTTAAGTAGACTAGGGAATTATCGAATACATCACAATGGTGCCGAAGACCAGGAGTAATTAATAGTTTAATATAGGGGCGACGCGCCGTACTGAAATAATTTAATAAAATACTGCCTAACAATTACATGTATCGTCATGTATAAATATATTATAATTGAGTCAGAAAAACAATAGAAAGTATCGAATTCTTTACACTGTCATTGCCTTTACGAAATTCATAACGTAAATGCACTCAACCCACCACTGTTTACTGTTTACTGTTTCATGTTTCAATTGTTCTATCGACGTCTCTGACCAACGTTTAGGGTCCCATTGCAGAGTTTATCATCAAGAAAAACGCAAGCCAGAGAGGTCAGAGACACAGCAAAATAGCTATTTTATATATCAATAGCAGAAAACTATACACAGAATATACCGACATATTATAGTAGTGTATTATGTTAATGGTGCTAACAATCTTGAAAAGTATTATTACTTTTATTTGTCAAAGAACGGTTTAATTAGAACTTAACTAGATATGGTAAAACTGTGCCATCAAACATCGTAAAACAAGAAACATTGTACAATTTTAAATATTCGTAAAGTAACTAAGCCTAGAATTTATTTGAAAGAAAATAAACGCGCTAAAAGAAAATATCTATTATTTTTACGAAAAACTAAAGTTTATTTAAACATTTTTAGTAACGCCATTAAAATTTAGATTTTAGAAACGTAGTATTTTGGTACTCTTTTTAAGGAGTAATTAAATAATTGACAACCCTGATTTCTGTTTAATTATTTGTTGACATTTTGACCTTTTCAAAAATGAGATGTTGTACTTACGTATTCTCTGTTGTCAAAGTCAAGTCTGTAGGTCACCAAGACGTGTTTGGTTTCAGCTGTGGGAAGCTGTTCGTCCAATACGTAGATCTTAAGATCAAATCCGTACAGCTCTTTCGCTATTTCAATCAGTTGACCTAGGGTTGACAGAGAGCATTGATTAAATTTTCGAAAAAATAATAGTACAATCTCTACAAGAATACATAGAAATTATGAAATGCTTCAACCATACAATAATTACAATGAATAATAAGAAAATATACAATATATAGTAGGTACATTGAATAAGAAGGAGAAAATCAATTAGTTATGTCATGTACGTCACCAGATGGCGTTCGAGGTAAAATGAAAAGCATGAAGTCGCCGCTTATTGGATGAACGTGCGCACGCAACGCACCGTCAGGTGGGCGCCGGTTAAACATCTCGGAACGAAGTATCCTCTCAGCATTGCCTTCCTACTCGTAGCCCGGGATACGCGCTCTTCCATGACCAACGCGAGATACGGGTTTACACCGTAATTCTATAGAGTGATCTTTGTGTGAGCAATTTGAACTTTAATACAGGTGAAAGTTATTTTCCAGGCCGATGTTATTTTTGAATAACTAAGACATTTCCTAGTTATTCAAATAAAAAACCATAATAAATTCCATTGAATACATTTTTTAAAATTTAGTTTTTATTTATCGATTACATGATTTATTACAATTATGTATATAATATGACATTAGCTAAGTGGGCGCTTTTGCAATAGCACAAATGCGTGCTCCTTTAACCATATTTTTCATAACTTTTTCGCACTTCGCGTGTTATTTCAGCAATTTCATTTCGAATATTGTCCTGTGGAATTAAATTTATTATTGAATTATTAGCGTAGATCTTTCCTTTCAAGTATAACTACAGAAAATAGTCAGGAGCCGTCAAATCAGGTGATCGATATCACCACCTTTTAATATTATGCGGTCGGGGAAAAATTCTAGCAAAATTTATAGCGTAGCTCGAGCTGTGTGCAAAGTGATACCGTCCTGTTGAAACCACATCTGTTGCAGGTCTAATCGACCCGAACATGTGACGATAGCGATCACCGCTAATGGATACATTATTGCCATTATTATTGAAATAAAATGTTTTAATAACTTTTACACGTTGTTGAGACACTAGACGTTTTATAATAAATTGTAATTAACTATTCTTTACGACTACCAAATATGAATAGAAAAATATTTTCTAAATCAAAATGGCGGCCAAAAAAAATCGGCCTGGAACATAATATTCAACCCGGGTGTACCTTTGTGGCCCTCGTAAATAAACCAGTAATACGTATAACTGAGAATAACTGAGAAAGAAAGTACTTTAATCTAAGTGTTGTTCTGTCCGTTGTTGAGTCGATCTGAACTTGAAGCTTTGAACTCCAAGCCCTCGGGACTCATCAGCCCATCGGCATTGTGTAGGGCGTTAATCTATACACGTACACGTATCATAGTCCCTTTATTACACTTAAGCTTAGGTGAGAAGGCCAGAAACATTATATTTTGAAAATAATGTGAGGCTGTTTGCTGAAAGTTACAGAGAAATAAGGATATTATATTAAATAAAATAACAATAACTTTGTATGAAACCACGAAATTTATTGTACGTCGACCGGTTTCGCTTATCTCAAGCTTCATCAGGACTGATCATAAATGCAAGAAGAGTGCACTTATATATACATAAAGAGGGATATAGAATATAAAACATGTATAGTTAAATTGAACATCAAGGGAGACAATATTTATTATATGCGAAAGAGAGACAGAATATGTATACGGATAAATGGGATATTAAGGAATGGTAAAATATAGTGTTGATGGATATTAAGTTGATTTGAAAGGAATCATATCTAATATGGGGCTAATGAATAAATTGATTTGATTATTAAGAATTGGTGTACCAATATTTATTGCCTTTTTTTATTTCAATGGATTCTAAATTGTCCAACCGGAGGCTGAACCCGCTTATACTGTAGAGGATATTGACCCCTGTGGTCCAAAAATAATGATCTTTTTCAATAATATGGTTGGAAAATTCTGAGAAACTATTAATATACATTATAGATAGAATCGGTGTTAACATTGTAATTTCATCATCAAATTGGATGGATATAAATAAAACAATCTTATAACTCTACTTCAGTTTATTTGCACTACTCGAGTGTTCGAAATCTGTCACATGCTGCTGATGAAAAATCTTCGGTCCACCTGCTAATATAAATTCAACAGCGAGATCATCATCAGACGATCTCTCATTACTAAAATAGTGAGATTTTTCAAAGTATCAATGTGATAGATGATTTTTGAAACAGTTGTGAAGAGTCTGCCATTTTTAACCAATGATTTATGGTTTTTACTATCCGATATTGGATAGTATATTCTTTACTCTGTCATAAATGGAGCTGCCACAAATTTCCACTGCATTCAGTCTACTTTCGTTCCTCTTTTGCCAGCTCCAGGCCTCACTTTCACACATTAGTGTCGGTACCAGGACTCCACTGTGTACCGCTGGTTTTGCCTCGGTTGACAAGTTCCTATTAGCTATAATTCCATTCAAAGCGCCGTTCACCTTGTTTCCTGCAGTCACCCTTCTTTCGACATCTTTCTCAGCCTTTCCATTTCTATCAAACATACTTCCCAAATACACAAACTCATTTTGCACATTGTCTTGCTTTCTTCGTCCTCGAATACCATCATTTTTGACTTGTTGACATTCACTTGAAGGTCATTTTCCTTGCATACTAGTCTCTGTAATTCTTGTTCATTATTAGCTATTTATAAATCGTTGGCATAGAATAAACACAGCATACAATCAAATCGCCTATTTTCGCTCCCACATTCATGTATTCCAGTTTTTTCACACAATTATCCATATACAAGTTGAACAGTCATGGAGACATTACACAACTCTGCTTGACACCTTTGTAATGTTAAAAACCATGGTTCGAATGATCCATTGATCTTTACACACGCAGAACTTCCATTATATAGGGATGCGATTGCGTGTATAAGTTTACTATTCACCCTGTACCTTCCATAACCTTTCTCGTAAAACTCTATCATACGCTTTTTGCAGATCTACAAAGGCACAAAAAAGTTTTTGGTTCTCCGCCAAACACATGCATCTTCTTCCAACTACAAAGACCCCTTTGCACATCCCATACTTTTGACTATAGTAAAAATTTACCAGTGTATCAGTGAAATTACTCTTCTTGTCTAAATTTCGATCGTCTATTCTTTACGCCAATGAACACATGCAGATATTTGTCACTTTCCCGATATCTAACTAACAGCTTTATTAGCTTGAAATTTACGCGAAAATATGTGCCCATTATTATGAAAGTGATCTAAGTCATGTTTCTTTCGTTTCGAGATATTTAAAGGTTTGCGTTTGAATTGATTAAAAAATATTTTATATTTCACAACACAACTAAAATTTATTTAGTCTACTGATTTATAATTTATTTCGTCATATATAAATGTTGCATGTAGTTTATAAGGAAACAAAAAAATTAAGGTTGAAATGACTTACTTTTTGTTATCAAAATAAACACTAGCGGAATACCGTCGAACATCGTAACAATTGAATTTTTCACAATCGTTATTGTTTGCGTAATCTCTGGGTCGCGCGTCCCGCGGAATGGAATACGACAATTCCGGTAGTAAATCGGAATCCCCGCAGGGTAGGATAGGGGAATAGGGAAATGTGGTATATATCGATGAGGGCATAGGGGTTTAAAGAAGGACCAGTGATCATGATTCGGAAGGACTGCTCGCCTTGCCTTGATTATGACGCTTCCGCAAATCCCTGTGGTCGCCGCTGAGATCACACAATGACGCACGAATCCTCGTGACCATCCGGTGACGATCGCCGCTTCCGACTGAAGATGGCGATGACACCACTTTTTATAATAATGGGCCCATATGTGATTTCGATACAATTACGACTACACGGCTGTTCCGGGAAATAAGATACTGTCACATTTCGTACATTATGGTTCTCACCTTTAAAATAGCAGGAGAATCCTTGCCTGGTGCTCCTGTACACCAGGATAGCTCCGTTGTCTTCCACCTTCGTCAGGTACATGGAGGGACTCTTCATTCTCGGGTAGGTGAAGCGCATGCGCAGGTGGATGTTATCAACAGACTGAAGGAAGTCGCAGAAGTATCGCCCTGTCGCCTTTATCATTTCATCGTACCTAAAACATGGACATTGTTAGTTTTTAATTCATGTAAGGGGTGTTTTTTTAGAGGCATAGAACATTAAAGTGAAATAAAATACATCAAAATCGTGGTAATGGCCAAACCATTATTAGAAGGATAATTTTATGTCTTAGTGTTTAAACTTCTTAATAAATAATAATAAAACGATAAAGCGCAATCTGGAAGTCCAATTTACGACCGCTTTTTGGAGCAGCTGGGGCTGGCTATAATAATGCTGGCTTCCAAGTCGTCTATCGTCTCGTGTTTTATCGGCGTAGACTAGCAACTTAACATATCCTTACGGAAAATAATCCAAAGGTGTTAAAGCCAACTCACAGGTCACATGCGCTCATCGAATATTTTTGTGTGGCATATTGCGCCGTCTTGTTGAAACCACAGCTCATCCACATTAAAGTCATTCATTTGGGGAACGAAAAAGCAATCTTGGATCTATACCCCTCTCCATCAACTGTAATGTTCTGGCATCATTTTTGAAGAAACAACAGCTTCTAGGGTGCGCACTGTACGACGTCTCTGCGGATACGTGTTATCAATTAGAGTATGCGTGGTGCGAAAACGATCCATGGTTATTGGAATTACTTGCTCGGATGGACGATTATGTCGACCGTAAAATGGACGTAGCGTACGGTAAATTTCGTTAATAATTTGCCCAATTTGCAAACATTGTTGCAAACCAAACTGAGCACAAATCAGCTGTCAGCTGCCAAATTGACTGTCGCTGGAAAAAATGTTGCCAATTTGAAAAAAAACATACTTTAGATCTAAAGCTCATCCTGTTTTTGAAATCAATCAGATTGCCCGCAGAAATCATTTAAGTAAATTTCATTAAAGAAAAAAAGTAGTAAAAAATTAAATTTTCATACCATAATAATAGACGAATGCTGGGTAACTTTAGAAAATACACGTAAATGTGGTTAGGTATTGATTACTGTAAAAAGAATATTTTATTTTTCGCTATAAAATGTAACCATTTCAGACGATAGATGTATTAAATATCAAATCATTTTTAAGTAAAACATTTATTTATTTATTGATTTTATAAAATATAAATATATAGTCGATGGTGAAAAATTTCACCGAAACCATATATATTTTTTATTTATTATCTTTGTTTTATTAACTACTGAATTGAATTTAAATACATTTACCGGTTTCGAAAAATACCTTTTTCTTCTTCAGGATGTCATAACTAACTAAATACATATATTATTGTTTCTTTACCAGAATCTATTTAAAAAAAAAAAAACAATTATTTAAGAAATAAATTTAGTACCTAACTCAAATTGTTACTTAATTTAGTCGAATAATTTTTAGGAAAAAATTGTAGAATGGGACTCGTAGTTAAATTTAGTTGGTTGTTTATAATTTTTTGATTACTTTTACACGCTTTATTTATCTCCAACGATTCCAAATTATTTAATTTGTGACCAACACCGTTTATAAGCAAAATTCACAATCCCAATTTTTTATCAAAACCGTGACCATTTTCTATCAAATGATTAGAAAATTCTGAAAACCCACTATTGTTCAAACATCTCAAATGCTCCCTTACTCTTATATTAAAAATACAAAATGCAGCATAAATTTTAACCACAAAGTTAATATTGCTAATTGAATGAAGCCATATATTTTTTTTTATATCTAAATCAAATCAAAGTAATTATTATGAACAGACCACACTATTATGGAGAAAGGTTATGTAAAGAATTTTGTGTTTTAGAAGGATAACTACAAGGTTCGAAGTAGTGGATCTCTGCTGAATAGATACTACTGTCTGGTTGAGGTACGGTGAAGAAGTGGCGCGCCGAACAGACGTCGCCCTATGTCTTTCTGTAAATGTAATTCAATAATATTTTCTATACACACCATACCGAGCTTTGGATTTAAATATGATCTCTACTCGGGATTATATTAATTGAACAACGTAACTGGGATGTTTCGTATTATTTGCCCGCCACTGATTTCCATATTCTGGTTGGTGTAATACATTTTGAAACTGTTTAAGAAATATGTGAAGAAAATTTTTTCTTAATTGTATATTTATACATATCGTACATAACCGAATTAGATGGACTGCTGAACTCAAGTAAGTGTATAATTAAACAGTTAAAGTAGATAGATAGAGAGCTATCACACACGTATCGAAAAACCAATTTTTGTTTTCACAATATTCAAGAATTTGACAATAGTTGAAATTGAGTAACTACCAGCCCTACTGCTTCATAAAGAACAACCCAGGGCTTAGTTTTATATTTAAAGACAAAATACATTTATCTCTATGTAAAGAGTATTTTTTTAGAGGTTGTGGCAATATTTTTTCCAGCGATAGCTAATTTGACAGCTGATTTATGCTCAGTTTGGTTTGCCATTTGCATTGCCATTGCAAATTTATTTCGAAAATCGTGGTTCAGTTCTCAAAACTTGCCGTGCGCTACGTCCATTTTACGGTCGACATAATGACATGACCTTCCACATGCTCCTGACTACCCCACGCCTCTTTAACTTAATAATAAACTTTTGGAGTAAACGAAAAACATAGATACCATCTCTCCTCCCCTGATAAAATCTATCCCTCATCTTGGCAACCTTACCCCTTCCTTCTGGCAACCCTACCTCCACTCCTCGATATAATTGTGTATTAAATAAGTATCTGAAATAAATACTCTTCAGACCCTGCGCAATACAGAAATACCCTACCTAACTCATCTCTCATCCCGATACAAATTAGTTTTATATTGAAAGTTATCCTTTCCAAATTTTGCATAGTTCACTGTCACACTGTCTTTCCGATCACAACTCTAAAACATCCGATATAAATATGCATTTTGTTGAACACTATCCAAATTTTGTACAGTTACACTCTAGGATCCTGAAGAACTCCCAGACATATCACCTTCCTTCTGCCTAGATTAAATTTTGCATGTATCTTTATTAGATATTTAGAGTCCGCGCAAAATAAAGGAAAGCCGTTAAGTTCCATTTTAAATTATAACTGATTCTGAAACCAGGGCAGCGCTGGATACTGACTGCTAGTATAATATAATATACCTTTCCCTGGTGGTGCTGTTTTATGAACATGTTTACAGTAGTTATGGCGGTGGACAAATTATAGTTTACGTGTACAAACAATCATTTGTGCAAACTTCTCGTAGAGGTTGGTTAACAAACACACACGTGACATAATTTAACACCGCAATCAACGGACAATGTACACCCCGGCGCGCCCAGTCTAGACGACCGACAAAAGGCGCATTAACAACAAGATGGAAGTAAAAAAAGTAAAACGGAATTGACATAATTGTTTTAATACATTTGAAACATTACGCGAAGAAGGGGAATGTATTAATATCAGGTTTGTGTCATCAGACTGAATGTAAGTATTTTCAATTTCTATTTCGACTTGTTTACATACTTTCTTATTCTTTCGACTGGCACCCTTGGTTCTTTTATTATTGGTATGATTAGTTTATGTAGTGTGAAAGTTGCCGCTTTCTGCGATTGGAGAATCGCTGTAAAACCACGGTCGGAGCGACAATTGTAGACTAAGATCGAAATAATTCGTCGATACAAGAAGACCAATACAATCCACGGTGAGCAGAGAAACAGCATCCATAATACCAGATCAGTGGTGATTATTTCTACCTGCATTGCTTTTCATATTATTAATAGGACACCCGGGAATGGCAAGCTGTCGAAGGAACTCATTAGAACACGATTAACATTTGTAATTGCCCGTACCCACAATGAGACTTATGGGAGATATGAGTTAGAACGCAGATGCGATTATGATCGAATGATATGATAATTCATGGATCGGTGCAGATGTGTGAGCGCCTGGTGCCTCCACATATTTCATCACGCATTCACGATTCTTTTTAACATGATCTTGGAGTGTACGCGTGTGTGGGCCAGAGCAAGGTTGAACAAGAGAAACTACTTACAGTTGCCAGAAGTTCGTTTATGCTTGAGGTCAGTTACAGTTAGAAAATATGCAAATAAATAGTCTACAACGAGGAGCGTTTGCTAGTTATCTTGACGGGAAGGTAGCTGCGAGAGAAGTGGCGCTAGACGGCTGTGAGTGCATTAAGTCGGTGTGTTTTTTGAGGCTGTCAGGAGTTTAGTTTTACATCCAAGTATTTTGCAAGGTGCATTCAGGGGTCGTCGGCGGTATTGTTGATAATGGTGGCGATTGTCCTCAATATACTGATATCTGAGAGATATTTAATGTATATATGTATTAGATGGGTCACACTAATCCATGAACAAAACACACATGGTCATGATTCGTAGATCGCTTCGCATTGGATTCACTCGAGTTGAATCTCCGAGAGAAATTTCATGCTTGTACACGGGTCATAAGAAAGTGATTGCTAATGGAGATCTCAATTTTGAGTTTTATTTGGAAAATATCTATCATGATAAATTTATTCTTCCTCAAAACCACCACTATCCAATTAACAAAATTGAGATAAACGATATTTGTAACATAGCGAACATTTTAATGATACGTTTTCGATAAAAAGAATAGACAAACGTGTTTTCCAGAGCAGTTATCACTTGTGAAACTGTCACTTTTCATCTTCCACGTCGGTATGAACAACCACCCTCTTCTTCTTCTACTTCTCCACATATTTCACGCTACCCTTCTGTGTGAAATATATAATTCGCGCCGCGAGTCGAGGTTTGGCTATTTTCTCTGGTGATTATCTCTGCGAAAGGTGTCTTGTCTGCGAAAGCTGTCTGCGAAACCAGCCTTCTTCATAGCACAAATGATCGTTTATTATTTATTAGTTCCCGCGGTGTATTCCGTACACTATTTGTAATCTAATCCAAATCTAAGTTACTCAGACGCATATTCATTTGAGTGCCATCTAGATCAACTAGAACTAATCTTACATTCAACCTTCCACATTAACTAACACCGACGCCAAACAGAACTCATTTTTCTATCGGGCCTCTCTTTATTTCAACCCTCACTCACTTAAATGAATTAGATATCAATAGTTCAGTTACCTCAATTAAATTAAAATAAGTACAATATATTATATAAACTTTAATGACCTTCATATTTTATTTATTACACAGATTTTATTCCCTATATTATTTTTCATCCCCTTCACCCTCCCGATTACTGTTACCTATCACCTAAGACCAACAAGACCTAGGGGGGTTATGCAAGTCAGACAGGCTATAGCTGCAATAAACCGAAAGCGTGAACAATGACAAACGACCCTCTGATTTGGTCCGTCGGTAAGAGTCAATGACTTTATTAATCCTTTGAAAAGTTTTTATACCGTAGGGTGGAAATTATTGTATAAAGGTGTAGTCTTCGTCTAATTGTGAATGCCCTTTACTCAGAAAACGTCACATATAACATGCAGGCTGACGATGAAGGGATGGGGTAAAATTATCGGACTTTGACGTGTCAACAAGGAAAGTTATTTATGTTCATATTGTCCGCACATGCAACGGCCATGTTAAACAGAATATTCTAGACTAAAAATAATCAATACTAACCCTACGAAGCTAAATGAGCATTTCATGTCACGTATTTTATGTTTTTGAACGCTTTGAAAGATGCCAATTATTTCATTATTTTTATTTCTTTCATCTTGGTTTTCTTAATGCCTGGGGCAATGACGGTGTTAGGCCCGAAGTGTATAGAAATCTGCTGTGAATTTTTGACTTCCGAGCAGATTTTTGTCGCTGATGCTGGCGCATTATGTAATATAATTTTTACTACTATTAAGAGTGCTTCATATTCATCGGCGAAGTTGTTCCTGAAGTTCTTGAAAAAATCCAGGTAGGTCTTGTTATTCCCGGTTGGTCTTGAGCCCTTATTGTTCTGTCCCTTTACCAAATTCATTTTATTATTCCTGCATCCCGCTTCCTCACCCCTTGTAAATAAACAGACATCCCGCTCATGTTAGGGAATGTTACGTTGTTAATTAATGTTTTCTCCGAATTTAAATTCTTTTGTGTTTCAACGGTTCATAAAGTGGAGAAATTTTGGTCTATGACCTCTCGAAACTAGCAGTGAAAATAACCCAACGTGTGTGTAGTAAAAAGTTTTGTTATGAACTTTTAACCGACGTCTTTAAGCAAAATGAATCCATCATAATAAATATGCATTATCCTCGAACGTAAAGAACAATCATGAAAACAACACGTCTAAGTCAAGTTCAAAGGTAGGTAGCAATTGTATGGCTTGATTAGAACGATATTAAAAGAGTTACTAGCAATTATAGTAGCAATAAATGAATAATAACCCAGCAGAGGACTACAGCGCTCCGGTGCCGTTATTTAATTTATATTCGTTTCCCAGAATTTTTAGTAATGCACTTTTTTTTTTGCTTGCATGCAGTGCAAGCTGCCAAGTGCCAATAAATTACTTATCACTAAGCCAGATCAGATTAAGAAACGGAAACTACTTACGGTTGACACAAGTTCATTGTTGAGCACAGATTACAGATTTAGGGAAGTGGTCAAGCTGTATTATAAAATGTCTACATGCAAAGAGTTACAGAGGCATTTCCTGAAGATATTCACTGGAAGGCGGAAGTGAGAAGTAATTGTTACCTAGCGTTGGCATCAGGTGTGTTTTATAACACATATACTACAACCCATAACTTCCAAAAAATATATATTTTGACACAGTAATGAACATACGAAGTTCTATAGTCATTTTCGTTCGTTTTTGAAAACCTGACTGTATATCATATGTGCATGTGTTGACGCGAGTCGAATACTCATTCCCTGTCCCCTTTCGTCCATCCACTAATCTATACCTGTCCCGCTCTGGCCGATTAATTACTTGCAATTTCGCCGACGGGACCACGGAGTACGATTATTATCCGATCGCGAAGCATTAACTACTTGTGTTCTTCCTTCTGCCGCCCTACACCCACGCCGTGCGTAACGCTTGGGCCGCGAAGAGGAAGTGGATTCCAAACTTTCGGAACTGCAGTGTTTGATATCTCGGTTCGGCATAATAAACGTTCTCGTCAACCGAAGGTGAAGACGACGCTTGGGCTTAGGAAAGCAAGCTAGGCCAGATCCATCTGACCTTGTGTTCCTTCACACTTCCAATTCGAGTTGCGTCAACTATTTAAAATGATTCTAGATTCAGTCCACGGGATCTTATCCCACCAGTATGTTTAAAATATTATTCGTGATAAGCGTCAACACATTGACGTACAATATTCACCGGTAAGTATTGCGCGGCAGACTTCTAACTTTCTGCCATAAGATCTGAAAGAAAAATACATACACAATTTTTGGTACCATTTTTCAGCATTTATCATTAATGAACTGTACCCTCTTCACTCGCGTGTTCTTGTCAGATGGAATCCAATTCTTTTAGAACTTGTAAAGGAATAATTCTTGGTAAAGAGAGACATTTGCCGCATTGCTGAGAAAATTCAAAAATAAATCAAGTACATATTTCTCTCACCAGCGTAGTGTCGAATTTAAACAATATATTATAATTAACTTACAAAGAACTATTTCAAAAAATAATTAATCATTAAGATAAAACACAACGTTGTTTACTTAACACAACACTTTAATTAAAATGTTTTCAACGTTTACTGCGTCATCGTCAGTAATAAACTAAAGCTTAAACTAGAAAATAGACGTCATTTTTACATCTTACATACACAATTCATTAATTTACCTGTTCATATACCATAATGAGAAATTTACAGAAATTTGACTTTTTCAACATTAGCCTTACTACGCTTAAAGAAATCTTTTCATGAACCACCACAATCACAATTTTGGCCAATTATTCTTCCTATAAACATATATTGCCCTCCGTTTACCGCTACAATAGTTGCAACCTTCCCACCCTTTTTCCCACTCTTTATCTTTTTATTTATCTTGTGCACCTAAACATACTTATGTACATAAACATTTCTGTGGATTTTCATAAATAGTATCACATGTTCAATATTTATTATGTTATTTAGTTATATTAAGTTTATACTGTCAAAATATTTTAATATATATTTTTTTAAATAGACTATCGACTACATGGAGAGGTGGGGGGAGGTGGCAGTGGCTGCATGAGAGCGGTGTTGGGGAGAGAGAGGTTTCGGTAAAAAGTGAAAGTGTTTGTGGACGGGGCTAAAATGGACAGGAGAGTAAATGTAATATGGGGTGTTTGTATTTTCTCCCCTTTCAGCATATATGTAGTGCTTCTATGTTATCATGCAGCCACTGGATCTTGCATGGTCTGCCATCTCTGAATTTATCCCCTTAAGATATTTTCCTTCCAGTTTATCCAATATAAGATGATTCTATTCTAGTTTTATTATTTAATACATGTTTTTTAATTTAATGTTGGTTTAAAAGTTAATTACAATGGACTTCCACAAAGTTAATTACTAACATTTTGAGATATGAACGTATTGTACTTACTGTAGTTAAATAATTTGCAAGATAAGTAATTAATTTATTTGAGAAGAACTTCTTGCAAACAATATTATATAGCACAGTGATGATATACCGCCGCTTTAGGCCTTTTATACCCCAAATCCTTTGTCTCGGTTAACGTAAACCGTCTTTGTTTTTAAGGGAAAATTTTTGGGCTAACCTAAACAGTTATTATGCGATTATTGACCTGAATTGTTAATATAAACATACTTATTTGTCCTGGAACCATTTTATCTCAAGAATATCTATGTCGCTGGCCTGACTAGTTAATATAAAAACAAACGAACATAATAATAATATGTATCAAATTAAATTTGAATCAATTGTATCTAATTTTCTGAGCCGAGTAGTAAGTAGTCGGAATATAACAAATAATTGAGGTCATTATCAATCTAACCATTTTAAATTCAACCACATGTATTTATATGAAATCTATTTAAAAGGGCAGCTATATAATTTTAAGTGCTTAAGATAAAAATGGGAATTCGCGATTCTAAGGAACAATTCTGTTCAAACACTAATGACATTTTAATGAAAAGTAATATATGAAAGAGGATAGCTATACAGTTTTATGTAAATGAGGTAAATACCACATTATTCATGTTAATTCTCCTAAACCCTAGTTTTTTGTATGTAGGCAAGTACGGTCGTGCCAATGAGAGCTGGAGGTGTCGTTTCGAGAAATAGTTACTCAACCATGTGTAATGAAGTGTCTCACCGAGTTCAGGAAAATCTGAACGTTAACTGAACACATATTGTAATTGAGAAGAAATGCCAAATTGAATTGTTGTAGTACTGTGATTAAGTGATCGTGTTAAGTAGGATTAATATTAATATAATAATATAAGCGAACTCACCCGATGTTGCTGAAATATCTGACGAAGCACCTCCCGAAGAAGCCCATGAAGATGTCAACTGATGAAGAGGTGGCTTTGGCCAGGGCTGCGGCGATCTGGGGCATCAGCTCATCAGGATATTGCTGGAAATAATAAAATTTGATATTAACCTGGGTGATTGGTATTAAATGTATGTTGTGGGAATACAAGTTGATTAACATTTAAATGCCATGATCGAGCTAGCACGCCAAATTCTGCACGTCGTGCCGATCTGACGGGATTAAATACTACTTTTAATATCAAATAAATATATATATAAAATACATATATTATGATTGTAAAAAATGCCTAAGTTAAGAAGTTGCAATTTTAGAACATTGTTGACGCAAGTCGAATGTTTTACCCCGTGATATCGTTCGTTCCAATAATTCCGTCACGATGTATACCCGTCTCTGTTTGGCTGATCTTTCACCTGGTCGCATACGGCGGACGACGTGAGTGCAATTTTGATTATCAAACGGTCGACACGCGCGTGGTTCCGCCGATATAGATTATCGCCATGCGAAACCGAATTCGCCAGCATCTGACCCCCTCCGAAGTACAACGAGACCTTCTTCCTTTAATGCGAGTCGAGGAAAGGTCAAAGTGGCGTCCAGCTCGTGAGATTTAGATCAAGGTAAGACCAGATTCCTTCTGTTCTTATACCTTTCTTCATCCAAATCGTTGCGTTTAACAAACAATAAATAGCAGAGATACAGTCCACCACGGGATCTATTTCCCACCTAACTTAGTTATATTAGAAGTATTAGTAGGATATTGGATGTAACACGATCTGTTGTGTAATATTTTAGGGACAGATACAGGGATAGATTATTTCGATTAATTGATATATATAACTAATTCCAACATTCATATTGAATATAAAAAATAAAAGGTCATCGAACTTCGGGAGGCCGGATTATTTTTTATTAGATGATTAATGGCCTGAAAGAAAGATGTAGAATACAAATGGGTCTATTCCGCAGTACGAAAATATAAAGCTTTACATGATTTTGTAATAACTTTGCAGCTTTTAGAATGATAATTTCCGTTCCGATACAGAATTCCTACTCCTTGAACATTTTCATTTCATAATATTTTATAGGAATTCAGAATTTTATCTAGTTAGAATAAATTACAATTTCGTTTCAATTACAAATGTTAACCACGTACTTTCACGTTGAATTGAAGATAACGTTTTGGTTGCAAATACATATTTTTTTAAACAAATTATAAACATCTCATAGAGACGAAGCTATTTTTATTAAATTTAATGGAAAGATATCGAGGTATGGGTAATTACAGGGCTTACGACCTGTCTTCTGGTGGCTTAAGTGATCACTTTATACATATATAACGTTCACCACTCTCACCCATTAATCAATCTCCATGTCTATCAAATTTATATACAAAACACTTCAATTACCTCTACACTATCGCCATCTATGGACTAAATTTGATATTCATTTCCCTGATACAGCATAGAAGTCAACCAATGAGAATCTAATTATTTATGAAATTATTTAAAGTAATATTCTTTATCTGTAAAAATTTTTTTAACACATTATACATATTTTTTTAATAAAAATTATTAATTAAAAAGATATACATATAAAATCAATTTATTGAAAAAATATTGTTGATCCCGGTAGCAACAACTAACAATTAATAAATTTAATTTGTATTAAAAATATCACAGACCTATGTTCTGAAAAGTTGCAACTTCACAATAAGAATGTGTTCTCTTTAAAAACATATTTTTTTCTGTTAATTCTAAGTTAAGTTTTTCAACTAATTTATTTAAATGTGTATTATTTTAAACATTCTATCGTCAATAGACAACAGTTGCCAGATTTCAATAGACTTTGACACCCTCAAAGTCTACACCTCCCCTAGGGATGTCGTCCATGACAATTACAGTTGGTATTTAAAAGATTTATGAGATTTTTCTGAGTACGGAATATTAAGGAACGTAATATATATCTGTTTTTATTGTCATGTATTTTCAAATTTCTGACAGTATGCCCTTTAGAACACAAAGGTCACATATCCTCCTAATTTGTATATTTGAAAGGAAATTGATACTTCGCTCTAATATAATATATCAGTTTCTTTTTCAATTTCTCCAACCATGACACACAAATAATTTTTTAAAAATATAATAAAAGAAGGGACAATAGGTAAGTACAATAAAATACAAAAAACTATGAAATCTTTATTAATGTCTGTTTAAACTCTTTAATACCCTTTTTAGAATCCCCCACAAACACAGGAATCCTCCTTCCACCCCTTGGCCACCCCATTCACTCCTCCAATATAAAAGTATACTATATTGAATGCCATTTTTTCAAAATTTTGTATAGTTACTATTAAGGACCCTGAAGGATATATTTATAGCAACCTCACAATTAGGGAATCCAACTCCCCGAAAAATATTAATCTCGAAACTTTCGGGATTAATATTTTCTCGGTACACCGAAATTAATTTCGGGGTACCAAAATTAGATCAAGACTAAATGATAAAATGGTCTCACCATTGCTTCGGGCATATTATTCATAATAATACAATTATTTCATATTCATGTTATTTGTCAACCTTGTGTTATTATTTCTTCCTTAATTACTTATTTAAATGTAAACGTCTTATTCAAATTGCATTTTTCTTTTCTAACATTTTTAATAAATATATCTAACGGGTTACGTTCACACATGGGCGCATGTGTGAACGTAACCCTTCTAGGTAATGTTTCCTGTCCCATTACCTACTTGTTTCCCCCTTCTCTCTACCCAGAGCATGACCCTTTTCTGTATGGGTGTGTTTAGTGAGTTTGCTATTAGAGTGCGATAGACTGTTAAGTTGACTTATCTTCCTGCCATGTGGGAATGAATAAGTTGGACTGCAAAATTGACGTCCTGCTATTGAGCTCGTCAGACTCTATGAATTATCGTCCTGCTATGTGGGGTTAATAGTTGAACTGAATCTTGTTATTGTGCTTGTGGCATCCCACATTGCGTGTGTAAGTTCGAGAGTACTTCGTGCGGAAATAACGAATTATGTATTCTGAAGCCAGAAGACCTGTGGCTCCCTCAGGTAGGTTGTGTTTCTTCCTGGCGTCTGGTTGGTCTTTGAATACCCTTGTACCCTACTCCTGTTCTTGTGTTTAACTCCCTCCATCTGTCCTTTCTCCTGTTTCCCTATTCATCTTAAGTCGACCTGAGATTGCGTACACAGTAACATTAATAAGCATGTAAGTACTCACAATCTCCTCTCCTAACCCTGGAAATCTCACCATCTCCCTCTCTGGACCAAATTTTACCTACATCGTTATCATTCAAGGCTTGCGCGATGCGACTCGTCTTCCATATAACTTTAACTCTAGTTACATATAAAAGAAATGTTTAAAGTGCAAAAAAGCTACATTATCACAGAACATTCTCGTAATTTTTTTATTCTGCTTTTAATAATCCTTTAAAGTTTTATATAATAAATATTATACAATGTTCCGCCCGATACGGCTGAGCGTGTAATTTAGCCGCTTTGTAAGGGGTAACACGTTTTTATCTCGGGACGGTAACACACCGGCAGCGTTAACCCGCTGTTCAGGCAGATAACAAAGGGTTGAGCTACACGAGGGTTGTGTACTGTGCACATAATAATAAATATTAAGTTTTTAATAAGGGAAAAATTACAAGAGACCTTTTGATACATTCTCTTTTTAATTATTTAGGAAAGGTGGAAAGTGAGTCGATTAATTATTAATTTTAATAATTATTTGTCCATCGATATATAATTTCTACTTTTTAAATGCTTACACATTTTGCCAGCCTACAGTAATTTTAATACTGGGCTTCGCCCGTACTGAGGACACCATTTTACATTACAAGGCTAATTAGTCATATTGCAATATTCAATACCTTAATTTAAGATAGGGTTTTAATAAGAAAGCAATTGTAATAATATACGAAAAATTTGTTCCAGGCAGAGAGATTGAGATGTTCGGGAGTTGGTGAGGTTACTATGTTTTGTACCGAGTTCTAAACAACAATTCTGCAGAGCTCTAAAGAGTAAATCTGTGAGACACGATCGTGGTACAAAATAACGTGTTTTTAATATCTCTAGGTAAAGATTACTTAAACGTTTTCTCTTTTAATATTCAATAACAGTACAAAAATATACATAAAAATTGAAATGAAGTGTACATTGTCTATTACGAGTGACATGACACCTGTTATCTTCGCTTATCTATAGGTATTGTCTATGGTACACCATAGAATTAAACACTTTCTGAAATGTCAAAACAACGACTTTTGGTTATGTTTTTCATCCGATTCCAAATAGCATTTTTGTGATGATTATTGTCTATTCGCGAAAAAGGCGGAGTGTGGTTAGTTTTGGGTAGAGCTCTGTCATTGAAATAGGTATAGATTCTATTGAGACCCTGACCGCGCAGCGGTCACCAAAGGCCACTTAGTGGCCACAAAGTCGCCCGCAAGGTATTACAGCGAGCGATTGCTTGCTGCTAGACCCTGCGGGCGGTTAGTGCCCGTTTTACGGCCATAGTAGCCACTTCATGGCCATTGGTCAGAGTCTTATCGGCTGTAGCCAACTACTTTCTGCTTTATGCACTAGCAGAAAAGTAATCGGCGAGAGCCGATATTATATAGCATTTTGTATTGCTGTTCCTAGAATTGTACAAATTGTGTTTTTACGTATTAGCTTTGAAATATATATACCTATCCAATAACATTCCGTAAAAAACCGAGCAAAACATTCATATGCCATAATTTGATAGTTCTACCATAGATAAGAAACTGTGACCAAAGAGTGCGATATGGATACGACCATGAGACAAAGATGAAATGACAGAATGACAGATGCTCAATATATTTGCCAGCCGTAATACTATTTCGCGGATATATATTTACGTACTGTTGTTGAATATATAAAAGAGAAAGCATTTAAGTAATCTTAACCTAGAGATATTAAAAACACGTTATTTTGTACCATAATCATGTCTCATAGAGCTGACCGTTTAATCAAGCACTAAACAGCCATAATGACTGCCATAATAAACTGAAGCTGGTAGACGGGGAAACGTAAAATATTTTACCAATAAATTGCTAGAGCTCAGATACTGAAATAATAAATCTCTTTAGTTGATAAATCCGATGAATCTGGTGTAATATAAATGATAGTAAAGCGATACCTGGTGCGTATTGAAGATGGTGTGTCGACAGCCAATCTCCTCCAAAGCTCGTTTCCATATGTCTTCGCCATACTCCAACTGGAAAAAAATATAACCATCAATCAATGTAATGGATTAAAAATAAGAACAAAGAGAAAAACGTATCCGGCAATTAAGCAATTGCTATGCTCACCGGGGGCTAAGTGCCCGTTGTGGATTCATGGCCGGTATTTTCGTAAAATCTATTTTTCTATGTCAAAGATGTAATTTATTATCAAAAAAAGAAAAGTGATCTGCTACAGTTCAACCTAACTTAACCTCTTCTCTTTCTCTCTCTCTCTTGTGCTCATGTCTGAATATCGTGGTCTTTCAGTCTGTTAAGCGTAGACAAACGCGAATCGCTTGTCATTTAATTTTTTCGACTTGGTCTATGATGACTCATTGGTTTTTGGTACATACGTCTGCTCTCATTATACGTTAAGCAAAGTAATTACAACGAAAGTAATATTGAATAACGTACGTGTTGACCCAAGTACTCCATGTGCATTCCGTCTTCCCAATAACCTTAATATATCTGTCCCACTCTGGCCAATTACGCCAATTACTAATTAGAGATTTCAGCCGACGTGGGATCAATTGCATTTCGACGTGGACTTGTCGACAGGCTTTTTTTGTGGATCGAAAGTTTCGCCGTGTAAAAATCCAAACCACGAAAAAGCGGTTTTCTACAGCATCTATAAGTGCAGCGATATCTCTGTTCTTCACTACAAAAGTGCAAGTCAACTGGATGTGTACATTGTCGTCCAACCCAGGACTTAGATCAAGTCCACAGTTACATTCCATTGTATAATTTTATCCCTTTTTCAGTATTAGCAATTCGAATTTCCCACGATTGAAATTTCACGGACAGCCGTATGATGTTTCATCGGTTTCCGTAAATTACACATCGAGCGAGATTCTAGCCCTTTCACAGCCGGTACCCGACATTATTTGATGAATTTTACATTTTGAGGTGAATAGATGTGATTTTTGAGAAGCATTTCTTGTGCCTACGTGTTACGCCGGTATAATAAATATATTCAAGGTAATAATTCACATTAATAATAATATAAATAAGTAATAACACTTTCAACACTGTTGTGTGTGTAAAATCAATATGGTACTTTTGATTGTTGTTTTGAATCTTCATAGAAATCGTCATTTCCTGCCGAGATTTAGATTAGTCCGTCAGTTTTCTTTATTGGATTTGGGGCGATATTCCTGTACCTGGAAGAATATCCTAGACGAACCTTGCCAGAATGGCACTATTTCACTATGGATAGGGAGACGTCAAAGGCTTGTAAAGGATGTTTTTTTAGAAGTTTATTTTTAGAATTGGTAACACATTTTCCAGCGACAGCTAATTTAACAGCTGACAGCTGATTTGTGCTCAGTTTGGTTTGGACTATGAACAACAGTCCAAATTGTGCAAATTCATATCGAAAATCGTGGTTTGGATCGCGAAACTTAACGTGCGCCACGTCCATTTTACGGCCTACATAATCGTTTATCCGAGCAAGTATTTCGAATAAGCATGGATCGTTTTCGCACCAGGCATACTCTAATTGATTATACGCACCATTAGAGATGTCGTACAGTGCGCAGTGAAGAAGTTGTTGATGCAGTGAAGCTTAGTGTTGAGGAGGAGCTGAATGAGTCGATCACCATCGAGAGCGCTGTAGATCCATAATTACTGACTTTTCCGTTCCACAATTGGATGGTATTTATGTAGAAGAGCTATGGTTTTCACAAGACGGTGTAACATGCCATACAGCGCGCGCCACAATCAATTTATTGAAGGAAACATTCTACGTGCGCATAATTTCGCGTAACGGACCTATGAATTGACCTTCAAGATCTTTGGATTATTTTCTGTGGGGATATATAAAGTCGCTAGTCTACACCGGTAAACCAGAGACGATAGACGACTTGGAAGCCAACATTTATCGCGTTATTGCTGATATACGCCCCCGGCTGTTCCAAAAGTAGTTGACAATTGGACTTCCACATTGCGCTTTATTCGAGCCAGCCGCAGCGTGAAATTATATTAAAACATAAAAGTATTTTTCCCATTAATCCAATACCATGGCCATTATATCGCGATTTTTATGTGTTTTATTTCATTTTAAAGATCTTTACCTATAAAAAAAGCATCCTGTATACAAGTTCCAAATCTCTGTCCATTTGACAGTGAAATTATTGTGCGAATCAGGACACACACTTGAGCTATAAGTCACGGTAATCCTGTAATATTTCTCCGGACTGTGAATTCGATCAATCATATTTCCTTTTTATCCAGCAGAGACGTTTATCTTTTGGAATCTAATCTAGGTTAGTGATTTTTCTCTCTCCCTAAGTTTGAAGGTGAAGTATAAGTAACATAATACTTTTTACTTACGTGGAACTTTTTCTCATTCAATACAACTCAAATCAGTGGAATTAAAAATATTCATTGAAATTGGCTTTCAAATAATTGGAACTTTCCTTCAATACGAAGCAGACGCAAAATTAATTTATTTGTGAAATTTATATACTAAATTTCTAGAAATTCTTACTGTCTAATTGTCACAACCATAATTTTTATAACTTGGTTATTGTTATAATGTGAAAATGCTCTTGGTATTTTGACATTTTGGTATTTTTTCAATCGCCCGGTAAATTCTCCCGTAATGCAATAACATTTTATCAGATACCACTGTTATCTGGCCTAGAGAGTTAAAAAAAATATTTTATACATTTAAAATATTTATGCCGCCGTTTCCCAGTTGATTATTGATAATATAATATTTGTACATTTATGGCAGTTTCACAATTCATATTATTTGATATAATCCGATTGCTCCTGATATTTGAAATATTTCCACTGTGAATTTTATAAAAGTGATTTTGCCTTTCCATCAAAAAATATTAAGTAATTATATATGTTGATTCGCGTGGAATATTACCGCTTTTTTTTGGAGAATGTAAGACAACGTTAAACGACATGCGGAGCAATGAGGGTGGATCCGCCGCTTACCCAGGACCGTTTATAAACCATGGTCCTTCTCATTCGCCGCCTGGTTGCCATTTTTTAATGCTAATAAGCCGCTGTGCAATTCCGCCTGTCACTTAAGTGACAAAACGGAGCCGCACAGCCGCCATCCCAAACATAACAGGAAGACAACATGGTCAATGGAGCTGTAGTCGGGGAGTCGAGGGAAAAAACACGCCCCCGAAAAAGGGAAAAAGACAAAACAAAATAATTATGATCTGACTTGTCATCAGAGCACCACCGCTGGCCATTCGTCCCCAATGTAAGAGAAACACACATAAAAAAGCACTGGATATTGATATTACTAGTTACCCCTAAGTAAATCCCACCTAGAAACCCAAACTCTCACAAAGGTCCTGAACAATTCCAGATTCCTTTTGCAGCTGAGGAGATCGGAGTTCCGGATGGACATCCGATCCGCTCCCACCAAGCCTTCAATCATATCCTCTCTTGTATCCGTCAATATTTCGCATTGCCAGAGAATGTGATCCGGCGTTTGTGGAGGCGGAGCAATTATATCCCGTTCTTCGACCAGTCCAGAGGTCCAAATAAACTGATTGTCAGGAGTGCGCACTTCGGTCGGTCGAAATCTACCCAGCCAAAAGAACAACAACATCGGAGCACAAAATCAGCAAGTACAATATTGTCAATTGGAAACCTGGGAACCAGCTATCGAAGGAAATTATGGGAAAACATATTTTTGTTGTGTAGTTAGTGGTGTGAAAAGATTCCGTAAATCGATTAAAATTATGGTTTAGTTGACGCAATCCGAATTGGATTCAGAAAGTAAATAATGCCAGATGGATCTAGTCTACCTTGGACTACAATTTTATAGGAGATATGGGTATGTACGCGGGAACTACGAAATATGAGGTTTGTCTTCAAAGAATCTCATGAAAATTTCATAAATATCGTCCTGCCATCCGCCGTTTTGCCGTCCTGGATATTAGCCTTTTTATGTCTTACATGTCTTCAAAAATTTGTTCTGGCCTAAAACAATATTAAAATGGAGCATATTTAAAATTTTCATAAAAAAGTTATAAGACACTAATTGCTGTAACACAACAGCTGTAGTCGAAAATTTCAAGAGTTGTCGGATGCTGCCAGAAGAAATGCAAAGGTTCAGATAATGTGTTCTGTGGGATTGTCAATTTTGCATATAAACGGTGTCGGTCACAAATTAAATATTTTGGAATCGTTGGAGATAAAAAAAACTATAAACAACCTACTAAATTTAACTACGAGTCCCATTTTAAAATTTTTTCTAAAAATTATTCTACTAAATTTGTATTAAGTAACAATTTGAGTTAGGTACTAAATTTATTTTTTAAATAATTGTTGTTTTTTTTAAAAATAGATCCTGGTAAATAAACAATGATATATGTTTTTAGTTAGTATTGACATCCTGAAGAAGAAAATTGTATTTTTCGAAACCGGTATATGTATTTAAACTCAATAAGTGGTTAATAAAACAAAGTTAACAAATAAAAATATGATATAATAATAATATTTTAATTTCGGCTGGTGTTTATTTTTTGAGCTGCGAATTTTTTAGCCTATCCACGTCAAAATTTTGATTTGCGATTTCAATCAATTTATATACTTTCTGGGCTGTTTATTTCGTCAATAAAGAAGAAAAAATTTTTGAAACGGAAACCGGGGAAATTATTATTTTATCTACTTTGCCATTGCAATATTAATTCGAGATAAATAAGCTGAAGACGTTTCGTCACTTTCATCATGGTAAGAATAACGATTTCATAAATCAACTAAATGATCTTTGTGTGTGAAGATATTGCGTCGGTATTCAATAAGGGTGTGGACGCAACAGCCGTAGTCGAGAAGAGAAGACATACACAAGCTGAACACGTTTGGATAGTAATAGGAACCCGAGATAACTATATACAAGTTGCACTCGGCGAAACGGACAAACATTAGATTAACATTGAAGGACTCTCCGATCATTTGTCTAAAGCAAATCTTAACTTTTGCACATCCAGCAGGAGGCCTGTTTGTGGTGAGCCACGTCGTAGGGAAGACAGCACTCATATCTGCAAGATGTCGGGAAAAGCAATAATGTACAGTCAAGAGGGCGGAAGTTTATGAAAATCACAATCTTCGACTGATGTAGATGGATGAAGGAAATTTCATTCACACCAATGGGAACCCGAGATCTCGTAAGTTCTGTAACGGCTATACACATGTTATACTTGATGGAACTATGGAATTAACATGGGAGGGTGCAAAAAAGCTGGCGGTGAACCTCTGATGAAGGAGCAGCTTTGTGCTGTCTGTACTCTTCAACTAGAGAGAGAAGAAAATTTCCTCTTAATTTTTAAGTAAAATTTCTTAGGACCTTTCTGGGTTGCGAATTACTTTTGTGGTTCTACTATTAGTCTAGAATAGTCTGCAGCGTCTTTGTTCTGGTCAGTTCATCGAGTAAAAAATCGTCCTCTTCCTCTGTGGTCTTTCGCCTATCTTATCGTCACTGGCTTCTCCGGGCTATCATCATTATCATCACTGGGATTTGAATCAGCAACTCTTCCTTTCCGGGGAATTGCGCTGACCAATTACACCGTGTCAGTCAAGTGAATTGATGACAAATTTTCAAACTTATATATATATATATATATATATTGTGACATTACAAAACTAATGTCATATTCAAAATCACCCCATCGTTATTTTTAATGCCAATCACTAATCACGAACAACGCCCTCATGTTGGTAATGCGAGCGGACCTGATGGTTATAGAATCGGTCGGAGTCTATGGTTGAAATTAATTTAATTTTTCTCTCGGAGCTGTCAGATATGCGGTTTGCTGCTGCGGCCAGTGAAGCTATTTATTAAGAATCCAAGATGTAACCGAAGGGTAAATACTTTGATTATAATTCAATCACTAGTGCACCAATTTACTGAAATTTATTTTAACCTAATCGCATAGTGAATGATCTTTTCAGAGGAACAAAATTGTTTCTCTTCGATCTACATTAATTCTTATTACATTATTTTTCTACAATTATTTCTACCAATCCTTTTGCATCAGCTTGAGATGCCGAGAAAACTAACTACGACGATGAACTGAGATGGAATGTATGGAAGAGCATGGATTTTGAGGTTATGCCATCTTTTGTAACATTTTTAATTTGGTCACCAGCCTGCCGTGAAGAACGTCGAACTCACGCTCAACCCCACGAAATTAAGAAAATTTAATTTTGATTGTAATTTGTTCTAATTTAACCTATGTTTTTTGGATTAGATTCCATTTGATAAAGTAAAACATCTTTTCATTTATCTCTCACAGGTACTGTTCCGGATTTGTGAAACACATTTTTGGCGCGTCTTGCGAATCGGCCGCGACCCGCGTTATTGACACCTCTCCACGTCCAAATTTACACCCATAACCTTTCCTTAATGCTCGTCTAGTTAGTGTGAAATGTGACCTTGACGTCAGCAGACGTCAACCTGACCGATACTTGTTTGATCGCGATAGCATTCGCGGTGTGGATTTGTCCGCTCTAGTGTACCAGCGCTGTAATTTATGATATTGTGTTTGATCACGCATTGTTTGTTTTATGTGTGCCGTGGGTGAAGTTGTGATATCGCCGTCTTCAATTGGAAGCAGAGATCTGCCCATCCGCGTGCCGTTTGTGTGATTTCGGCGGCAACTTCAGGAGTGACGGAGGCATCATACACAAGTCCTTCCGAATCCCGGTTCCCCGAGATCACTGGTCCTTCAACTGGAACCCCTATCCCATCATCGACCCTTACCCCGTATATCCAGGTTCCCTTATTTCGTTCATTAGGTACTAATAACAAATTTTTCCAGTTTAGGATGAAGGCAGAATGTGGAAAATCAAGGTTAGTATGCGTTTCTGATGTGAAGAATCCGCCGTTTTGACTAACCGATGAAGAGGATAAAACGCCGTCCTTTAAGTCGACCATTACAGATATATAAAATTGTAAGAATTGGTCGAAATTTTAATAATTTAAGTTTAAAAAATTTGCTGTTTTATAAAAAACAGTAACACGGACTAATAATTATTTCTTCATTGAGTTCTGAGCCTGGCTTTAACATACACTTTTTAACCATTTTTCGCGTATTTATAATCCAATTTAGGCTAAAATATTAGAAAGAAGTTTTGATATTTGAAGCGGAATCGTATTACATTACTGATATTGTAATAAAAATACGACAAACGCGAAAAACAAAATTACTCGCGAAGAAACACCGAAAGACCTCAATAAATTTTAAACGACTCGGTTATTTAACACGGCTCGATTTCCGGCTTTCACAGAACTTGGCCAATTCGACAAAAATAATAATACACAGAAATTCAGGAATAAACCGGAGCAAACCGGAACGGTTCGTGGTATTCTCGCAAATATAGCTCCGGCTATGTCATCCTTTCAATTTTAATTACAGCACTTGTTTATTATTTTAGATTGAATAGAAATGATTAAAAGTGTTTTGCAAGTGAATTATGTAGGAAATAATGTTAAGCTGATCGTAAGTTATTTGATCATATATAACGAATGAATGAAGAAAGAATAGCAAAAAAGATTTATGACTTATAGAGGACTTATAGAGGACGTCATACCGTGGGATTTCCGTTCTAAAAACACCTGTTCTTAGGTACTATAAGTCGTAGATTTGCCTATATACGGAAACGGTAAATATTTTAGGAGCAGTTCTCTTGAATAAATCTAACGTGAAACAACTTGAGCTTTTATTGACGGAGTACATATTGAAACAACCAGCATCTGCAAAAGAATACGAAAACATAATAAGGAAATACAATCATTGTTCTGTACATTCTTTTTCTTAGGTATTAAAAAACTATATAATTGTTGGTGCTTGTTTGATGTTCGCCATGCATCTCTATCCTGGACACCATTTAGAAGTTCAGGTGTTCGTCTTCCATCTTCCTTCAATCTTTCCAAAAATTACATTTCTGAGGTATGCAAGAATATGTCCAATCCATTGGCCATCTTGATTTTCGGTGGTTGTATATTATGGACCAGTTTTCTTGCACTCTCCTCAGTACCTTCTCATTTGTAATACTCTCGGCTTAGCTTATAATTTTTATCCTTCTCCAAAGCACATTTCAAATGCTTTCAACTAACTTAGAGACGTCTGTCTCTGGTTAGGGGTAGGTTTATGTATATTATCCTTTATTTATATCCTTTGAGACGTTTTACTATACGTAAGCACCATCCCTCCTTCCACTGTCCGCACCACTGTATATAAATGTGTTTTATATCTAATGACATCCACTAATGTATGTATGTAGGCATAGAATTTCATCCGTTACAAATTTTGCATAATTACTCTTTGGGACTCTAGGAAGACATAGGCACCCTTACCCCTAGCCCAAAATACTCCTGCCCTTTAAATGTTTATTATATTGAACTCCATCCAAATTTTAGTAAGTTGCACTAGTAGGGGTTGTCGTTGTGGACTATTATTGACTGGAGAGGATCTTAATTGTGTGATCGTATCAGAAGGTTTTGTGGATGGTGAGACTGAAGACCCTAATTCTCTTCTTATCTCACGCGTATTAGTGCATATCGCAGCGTATATGAATGCGCATATATGAATATTTATGCAATGTCTAGAGCAAGGTATTTAAATAAAAGAGAACTTACAAAAGTTAGTGTTTATTGCGGGATGATTTACAATGTTGACGAAAGAACGGACTGCGAAGTGGTCGGCTAGCTCCTCAAACTCGTCCGTTACGATGTATTGGCATCTGCTTATTGGTCAGTTAGTTTCGGCCCTATATAGCTGTCAGGTGAGTCCTTACAATGGCCATGTCTGTGGGGCGCGTGCAGGATCACCACATACTCTAGGATCCCAAGAAAAATACTGTCACCCCCCCTCCACTCCCCTTGATATATCACCATCCTCATTGTATGAGCGATGGCGAAGGTGATGACCTTCAATAGCAATAATTCTGGCCCTGGGTATTCTATTGATAATAAGACCATGTCACTCTATTAAAACAGGTTACCACTAATCTGGACTATTGGCTACTGGTGGACCGATTTCAACGGTACCGCCGTACACTTTCTGTCAAGTTAAGAGGCGCTCCGCCATACGCCGCCAAAGGCTAATCTTACTTAACCTAACCCCCTACCTCAAACATTTTTAAAATTATAACTGAATCTAAACCCTGGGCAACGTCTGGCACGGACCACTATTAGTATATTATATATATTATGAATGAGTGCGTGACGAGTGCAATGTTGACAAGGTGAAGCGCGAATGAAAGAGATAAAGGATCGCCCCTCGTCTCCGAACCGTTCTACGGAACGCACTATTGTCATATTGTCAGATAATTATTACGATACCAAATCCCGCACACTGAGAGGACACATCTGTCAAGATCCAATAGTGAATACATTGTATTATGTTTTATAAGTTAATATATTTTGATCAAAACTTAATGTTAAATTCTTACCTTTCCGGTTCGTTAAATCTATCATATCAAGCCTCACAGGGTATGGTTTAAAAACCACCCGCAGATAAATTACAGGCGTTTTTTTCCCCCACGTTTTTCTCCGCCATTTTTGTCCGCTTTTATCGCAATTTCAGTGGCCATCATTCTTTGGTTCCGCGCGAGCTCGCTCACTTTTAAAGTGATTTCGTATTTAAAAACCACTTCAAAAAGTTACGATTGCCAAAGCACATCTATTTATATAAGTAATGAATAGTTGTGTAACAAAACATGAATAATTTGTGCATCGCAATTGTATATTTGTTGACATATCAACTTTTCATAAATGCCACGATGTTTACGTACCTTTTTTCCTTCGATTTGCACCCCGGGGAATGTTCTTGTTGTTGAAATTGGTCATTTTTATGTGTGTGAATATTGCCGCTTTCGGAGATTAAAGAGCGTGGTTAAACGACCAGCGGAGCGCAATTGCATTGAGTACATCGTCCGATAAGGACTCTCAGTGCGCATTTTGGTCGATCGGAAATCTACCCAGAGAGAAGAAGAACAATAACATCAGACCAGCAAAGATGCCAGAGAACCAGTACTGTCAATCAGAGTTTAGTGGTAGTGTTCATATTGCATGTATGACCATGTTATTAATAGCTGTCGAAGGCATTCACGGGAACACCTTGCGTCCCTCATAATTTCACATTCACATTCAGAGAGAATATGTTCCAAGATCTGTTGCACACCGACACAGAATACACCATGGATGCACAGCGAACCCCAAATCAAAGTGTTTTACCCTAAATTCGTCATAGCCCGAAACCATCTGTAACGTGTAGTGGTCAATTACACCACCACTAACCACTACCACATTATCACTAACCTTTGATTGACAGTGCTGTTTCTCTGGCGTCGTGGCTGGTCCGATGTTATCCTTCTTCCTATCCCTAGGCAGGTTTCCGATCGACCAAAATGCGCACTCCTGTCGCAAGCGATTATTACCGGACAATGTACTGACCGTAATTGTTCTCCGCCGATCATTTTACTACGATCCTTCAACCTTCGAAAAGTGGCAATATTCACACGCATAAAATGACCAATACCAACCAACAAGAAATCTCAGGGGTGCAACAAAAGGTGCGTAAACACAATTGTGGGATTAGATGTGATCAGTCATCATTCGGCCGGAACGATGACCTTGTGAGGAATGAATGGGTGTGTGGGTGTCCCGCTGGGTGAGGGTGAGGTTATCCGCCCATCTCGTAATTAGCTTCGATTAGTTATATTTCTTTTGGTCCTCGTTTTCTAGCCGGAAGTAACTTAAGGGGGTTTTGTCCCTTTAAGGGGATAATGCAAGTTTATTAATATTTTCTCCCTTTTCTGCGCACAGCAACACGTTTTACTTTTTTATATACGATTGTGTACAAGCGTTGAATTAATAGTAAATGGTGTTGATTTGGTGTCCGTACCACGTCTCCGTATTGCTACGTAGCTCTGAAACGTAGCGCGGTAACTTTTCTAGTGTCAAAAAAATGACCATCTGATGGCAAATGAGAAGGACTGATGTGGTAGCTTTTTTTCATAAAATAGTCCTGGGTGGTTCTCATTCACTGCTGATCCTAGCCTTAGTCTGAGATTTTAAAATAACAAATAAAATAAAAATTAACGTTAGGCGTGGCAATTTGAGTAACCCACGATAGAGTATATATTCTCCTTTTGTAACATTATTCCCCTTCCACCTGTTGCTTACCTTTGTTTCGAAACTATGTTGATTTGCAAAATACAAAAGAAACTTGGTTTATTACTTTGCTCGAAGAATCTTCAGAGGTTTTTGTTTCAAGATGATAAGAAAACAAGTAGATATCACTATATAGTAGAAAACAAGTAGATATCACTATAAGTAGATATCACTATAAGTAGATATCATCGGAAACTAATAACAAAGTGTGTTAACTTACAAGCGTAACGAGACGTATCCGAGTGATATTGTATAAATATTATTATTATAGGCGGTGTTGGAAAACTCGTAGTCTCAATGGAAATATATCGCTGACAATTTGAAGTCGGAAGTATTAAATAATAACTTAGCACATTATTTCAAAAACAGATTTCGATCACAGTTGGTTAGTTTTATAGAGTTTTAACAATAAAGGTTTGAACACGGTTATTGCCTCCATTCTTGTCAGCCATTCATAAAAAAACGCAACTAGAAAGTCGATACTTTACTACCAGCTACTACCAGTTTAAAAGATTCTAGATACTGATTGCGGGCAACAGCGCCCTGGGCGGGCCAAATCACTCTCTTCACTTCGCGTACTGACGTCCGCCGCAGCAGCAGCTTCCGAGTTGCCTTCTTAATTTGTTTCAATAAACGCAGTGCCAATTGTAAGTATTTTCAATCCATAATACTTCCTCGCCTGTTATATTTACGTATCTATAAACAGTCCAAATATTTGAAACAGGCTTGAGGGTAGTAGAAGGTATCTTAACACTTTAAACCTTCTGTTCGCTCTGAGTCTAACACGCAACACACGACATGCTACCCCCCAAAGTCTCAACATGATACTTATATCTAAATTAAATGGAAATACGGCCATCCATTATGTTCCGTCTACCGCCATTAAGCGAACGTCACCGTAAACCTATTCGCTTGCCAAAAGCCTAGAAATATATTTACACTCTCATTTATTAAGAATCTACGTTCAACAATAATTACAATTTTTGCGATTTTTATGAAAATGTGGGTTTTTATTATTCAGAAGTTATACATTAGATTTAACTATTTTTAAATTATTTGTTAGATAGGATCTTCATACTCATTTAAAGCTAATAAACTGAATGTTATTTGCCATGATTAAGACAAAACAAGCATTATAAGAAAGACCGTGATTAATAGATGGATTTTCCGCGTGCCATAAAATTGTGTTATTATGGTAAATTATTGCATAAACGAAATATATTTTCTTATAATCTGAAGCTAAGATTACGGAGACAAATCTTAATTGAGATAAATTAATAAAATGTTAAAAATTAATAGTGTTATAAACTATTCAATTAGCAGGACATATTACCAATTTTCGACGTTTTTAAAATACTTTGTTTTAGTGAAAACTTTTTAAATAATATATTTTCGGTCTTATAAAACACGATAATTTTTATTGTCCATCAAACTTCAATACGCCGCCCGATATGGTCATGACGGTCGTTGAATCCATGGTGTCATTATTTTCGTTTAAAAATGCTGAAAATGTTTTCATATGCATTTTACCCACGGTATGAATTAATATTGAACTTAAGCAAATTTCATAAATTATATGTTTTTTTTTACTGATTTTAAAGGAAAACAGCGTATTCTTGAACAGAATAAACATTTTATGTACGTTATTTTCATGTATGTCGCCATTAAATATTTCGTTTTTATATAACACTGTTGCATTTTAAACACAAGCTATCTGTTTCATAACTAGTATATAATATAAAACAGACAGAGCGTTTTAAATCGATAATATCAAAAAAAAAAAATTGAATCTGTTGTAATAATTTTAAATTTAGAATATTAATTTAAGCGATCATCTAAATATATGTAGGTACTTTGTTTAATTTCAAAACATATTCATATATATGAGTTAGGTACATCAATAAATGATTTAATTTTCCATTGATTAATTAAAATGATAACACATTTTTATTTATTAATATGAACAAATTGGATAAGGCTCTAGACACGAGTTATGTTTGACACTTGTATCGAATGAGAGAAAATCAATTCAATAATTTTATTGTCATCTCTTTCTATTATATCCTTCCCCTCTTGGATGATTTACGTAACAAATAACGTCATTAATTATTTATCTGTAACTTATAAGAATTTAACTATTAACCTCGTTTTGAAAATATAACTAATTCGTGCATAATTTCACGATTTTCAAACTGGAAAAATGAAAGCTCGCCCTTAATAAAATGTGTAAGATTGGATGTCTGTTATCGTTCATTTGATTAAATAAAAATATAAAATTTTATCGGCTTCCCCGAATACTTTTCCTGAATACATATTGCAAAAAGGCTCTATTTTATTTTTCATCGCATATTTTACCGAAAGAGGCCCGAGTGACGTCACGACAAAGCTGTTTTCTGTAAGATTTTCATCTTGTCTCGCCCAAGGCCGGGCAACTAATTGGGACAAATGTCTCGCCGAAGGAAAGGTCGCCGCGATGTGAACACTGCTCTCCTCCGCTGTCCTTGCGCATATACTGAGCTAACTAAATAAAACTAAAATACTCTGGAAAAACAAATTACACCGCTGCGAGATTTACTCGACTCACCATCTCACTGGGATGCTGAGAAAGGTACAGTGTAATCGAAAAATTGTATCCTACGTACGTAAAGAGTACAACAGACCTAATCTACAATATTTTATGGGTAGACATCGTACTAAATTACTCCACGACAATGTTCAGAGAGTATGCACAAATTCTGTACCGTTACAGAATTATCTTATTGTGTGAGATTTTTACAAAATCATGTTTTGCTTTAGGGGGCGGTTAGGTGATCAGTAGTGACTTTTCATTATAGTAAAACATTTTTTTGATCGTTAATAAAAAAATATTTACTTCTCGAAAGTACATCCCGAAGTAAATTCATTTTACTCTGCGATATCCGATAGTGAAAACGAGAATCGATAGTTAAATATGGCGGACTTTTCACAGCTGTTCCAAAAGTCATCTGACACATTGATACTTTGAAAGTCGCACTATAGGACAAAGAGTCATACAATATTCCGCTATTTTAGTGATGAGAGTTTGTCCGATTATGATTTCGTTGTTTAATATACGAAAAAATTTCACAACTAAAGTGACAAATATCGAAAAAATTCATAGATAATGCATTAAATAAAGTATATTTCATGATTATTTGTCACATCTACAGACATCTCTATCTATGCTTTGACAGTAGTAAATTTGACGTATCAACAACCCGCAACTGATTTTAACCACGGGCGTAAAAAGTTACTGCTTATCACACAACCGAACCTAAGTCTACGTACTTCAAAATTAGTAGACAGTAGTAAATTTGACGTATCAACAACCCGCAACTGATTTTAACCACGGTAGTAAAAAGTTACAACAGTAAAAAGTTACTACTTATCACACAACCGAACCTAAGTCTACGTACTTCAAAATAAATATTTGCGAAATTGACCGACTATTTTTTTACAGTTTTTTTTTCTGTCTAATTATTACACAAATATTTTATCACAAAGATGGCTGCAGAATTCTGATTTTACTAAATCCATACTACTATTATACTATAGTATTACTATACTTAAAAATTGGACTTGGAGGAAAGGTGGTTTGATTTACTCAACTTTAAGGGGGCCCTAGAGTGCAACTGCGCAAAATTTTTAACAGATGACATTAAATATAATACATATTTACATTACAGGTGGATTGAGAGGAAGAAAATGGGTAGGTTGCTCATATTTTGTGCAGGAACTTAAAGAATAATTATGCACATTTTGAAACTGACGTTATTCAATGTAATACACATTTAAATCTAATATTTGAAGGGTTGGGGTGGCCAGGGAGAGAAAGGTGCCTATATTTTGCGCAGGTCCTGGAGAGTTTGACAGTTGACAGTTTTAAACCAAATTTTGCATTCTAATTTTTTGGGACCCTTTGCAAAACGAAGGCATCTATTCCCTCCATCCCCTGGCTATCTCTCAAACTGAAATTATTCGAGGGCCTCGCTGCCTTGTGATCAAAGTAACAATAGTGTCGCGGGTGACAGATATTGATGCAGAGGGATTGATTGTCGAGATAGTCTTTCGTCGGGTTTGGAGTGGACTACAATTGCTGAGGAGGGTCTCTGTTCTGGGCGATATATTACTCGCGGGAATTGTTTTAATGCAATCGTATACGTTAGTTGCAGAGCCGAGGGGGGTACATAGGCTAGCCGACCAAGTGGCGTTATTGGCACAAAAGACGAAAGAGTCTGCCGATTGAATGCTGTCGCCCCACGCCCTGGCTAAGACGTGAGTGGACGGAACAGATCCCAGAGGAAGGACGCCTCGGCGAACCGTAGGTACCTCTTCGGATTTCTCGAGAGATGAGTCTCTAAACATGAATGCCGGGAGATAGTCATTTCAAACCACGTAGCGTGGGTATCTTATTGAAAGGACGAGAGGGAGATTTATATCAAAAGGCGTCATTCTGCACGGACTTACACATTATTAACAATCCTGACCAATTGTTCCTGACTCTATTCGAGATGCATTGTTCGAGACACCGAGGATCATCCTGCAGATAATTAATACTATTCTTCTGACACCGTTGTCGCATGACGTATGTTTTCAGACGCACCCAAAGGAATGATGGGAATTTCCTGAAAGTCGTATTGTCATGTCACAACCACATCGCAATTAATTACCTTCAGTGGCGGACGCGGCCCCGGATTGGCCACTTTCCTACCGATACTGAATAGCAACATATTGGAGATACAAGGACCTCGGCCATGCATCTTGAATGAGTCATAACAAATGATATTGTTCACTTAGACATTGGCCGAATCAAAACTTTGGATTATCATCATCATCATCTTTAAACTTTTGAACGCGTTGGGTGTAGGGTTCGGAGTCCAGGGCCCGTCGTCTACAGACGTACGGATTCTGGATTTGGGGTCAAGGGGAGCCGAACGTACGCCACAGACTGGTGTCTAGAGAACTTATCATTTAATCACGGAACATATTTGCCAAGCGAGGCAGGCACCTAGCATGTCGCATGTTGTTCCACATGTCCACATAATTTATGAACAGCTAGGCTGCACCACGAAGCGGCCACAGTCACGAGTACGAGTCTACGACAAGGTTGGTGTCATACGTATAATTTCACCCTCACTTTACATTTTAGCTCCGAATAATGCGTACATATGTATAATTTCTTCCATACTCTTACATTCTAGCTCTGAATAACACGTACATAATTAATGCTATAACGGGCGCGCTCGAATATCATACCGCTTGACGGGAAGTTTTCTGTTACTTAGTCGAATACTATAAGATAATCGGTAAATTTATTTTAATAATTGCTCTATAGGTATTTGAACGGCTATAATATTTGGATATTTGTAAACTTCAGACATTTTGATAATTGAAAACGCGGGTTAAAAGAACTAGGATCATTACGGACATAACATGGGGAATATTCTTAACCACTAGAACGATCACGTTGGCCAAATTTAGATATTAAGCGAATAGACTAGCATTAAGCGTAAAAATTAGTATTAAGTAAGGTAGAAAGCTAGATCTCCACACTGGCGACCGGGAGAGCTCGCACGTAGGAGAATACCGAATCCATAACAGAGGCGTGTCTTGCGAGCAGGACGCCCGCACAGAGAAATTGAAGATTCCGCATTAATTTAGAAATAGTAATACTAAAATTATATTTAGTTAGACATAGGGAAATACGGAATCGCTACAAACTCTTACTTAAATCTTTATTAAATTACTTTTTAAATTAGCAATATTAACTTTGTGGTTAAAATTAAGTTAAGAGTAAGGGAGCATTTGAGATGTTTGAACGATAGTGGGTTTTCAGAATTTGCTAATCATTTGATAGAAAATAGTCACGGTTTTGATAAAAAATTGGGATTGTCAATTTTGTATATAAACGGTCACAAATTAAATAATTTGGAATCATTGGAGATAAATAAAGCATGTAAAACTAATCAAGAAATTATAAACAACCAACTAAATTTAACTACGAGTCCCATTCTAAAATTTTTTCCTAAAAATCATTCGACTAAATTTGTATTAAGCAACAATTTGAGTTAGGTACTAAATTTATTTTTTAAATAATTGTTGTTTTTTTAAAAATTTTAAAAATAGATTCTAGTGAAGAAACAATGATATATATTTTTAGTTAGTTATGACATCCTGAAGAAGAAAATGGTATTTTTCGAAACCGGTAGATGTATTTAAACTCCATTCAGTGGTTAATAAAACAAAGATAATAAATAAAAAATACTTTATTAAATTGTTACAAAATCTTATGAAACCTTAAAGAATTAATTCTCTTCAAGATGTTCATGTGATCCCTGTGGAAATACTTCAACGTACACCGAACATATTTTGTCTATTAGAGTTCTTGCAACTCTCCACCATATTGTATTTAATATTACCTTGCAGAAACGTTACTGCAAAGTACAAATGAGATGTTAAAAGAAATACGGAGGTATGGAGATTTATACGTAGGTGGAGTACAAGGTTTTATATGTATTTATAGTATATTATTTAAGTCTAATTATCTTGTACCGATATGACAGATGAAGGATTGTCTTTGTATTCTGTGATGTACTTATAAATATGATTTGTAATTAATATTAAGGGTGCCGGGAGGTGCCCAAGGCTATAAAAGGGAAGACGCGCGTTGAAGGCGCTCTCTAACACCCAGTAAATTGTCTAGAGGGTTTTTATCGGTAATTTTTACCCTTCCAAATAATGTATTAATATAAAACACATTTGATGTTTATTACAATAAGGTGGTTAGTAAAAGTGTCAAAGCGATCAGCGCTGATGAACTTGTAGTAGTAGATTAGGCGGTCTAGCCGCACGCAAAGTACTCAGAGCATCGTAGACTTTAAGGCATTGAAAAAAAAATAAGGCGCTCTCTTTTTATTTTCCTTCGGCAATCCATATTCCATACAATAATCGTCAATAATCAATAATGCGAAGTAAAAGACATCACAGATTCCATGATATTTTAGGAGGTTGATGTTGAAAACGCGAGTTAATGTGTAGTCGTTTATTATAAAGAAAGTAAAGAAGAAAGGAGTACGAAGAGTTAGTGGAGCGGATTAGCGGCGCTCGAAGCCTGATCCCTAGATGTAGATGTTGCCCGCGTCGCAGGTCAGCTGAAAACGGCGATGGCGGCGTTGAATTTAAATCGCCGCCCCCCACAATATTTCAACATACGGACTTTAGTACAAGAACCATACAATTTGTAGACTAAATAATGATGATGATGAATCATTATTCGTGTCAATAATAATGATAATGATCGTCGCAAATGAAAACAAATTTTTGATGTAGTTAATACACATCGTTTTTATATTTAAAGAGAACAAATTCTCATTGTGATGATGCAATTTTTCAGAACATATGTCTGTAATATTTTAATACAAATTAAATATCTCAATTAGAAAGATATACTGATAAAATTAATTTATCGAAAAAATATGTTCGTTGCTACCGGGATTAATAATAAATGCATTAAACGATTACACTGCACCAACATAGTAAGTTGACGACAAATTTTCGAACTTACATGTTGCATTAAATGAATAAATTAGTATTCGAATCCCGGTAGCAAAATATATTTTTGTGATACATAAATTGATTTCATCTGTATATCTTTCTAACTGATACATTCAATTTGTGTTAATACACATTTACATCGCTGGGAAAAAGAAGAACTAGAACTACGCTAAATTTGGTTGGAATTTGTGACATTCATAATTTCACGTCGAACTTGAACCACATGTTTTGACGTTAATATTAAAGTTAAATATTAAAGTTAGTACAAAGAGCGCGAAGCGCACGAACTAATGAATCACTGCACTTTAAACATTGCTCAACCGCGAACGCGCGATGCGCTCCCGGCCAGTGACTCATTGCAATTGGCAAATCCGCAAATTACGCGCGTCGAACAATAACCCTCCCACTTACCACACCCGGATGATTTACGAGCAATTACAATTTAATCTTGAAATTTTCAAATTCAGTTTCCAATTTTGCATAGTTATTCCTGCATAAAATACAGGTACCCTTCCACCTCCTTCCCACCCTCTAACTCCAATTTTTAATTATTGCAAAATCTAAATTCTGCAGCCATCATTTAAATATAATATTAGTGTATTATAGAGAGAAAAAAAAAGTATTTTCATTACAAATCGTTTTATAATAAACCAATAACAAACTTTTTCTTACTTTTATAATGTTTGCGGTATTATCAGAGTTAAACAAATACTTTAATGAAGAAAGTCGACGAGATATTTTTACAAAATAAAAAAAAAAGACTTATTTCCAGGACCCGAAGTTCGCACAAAAGCTTTGATGCTGATTAAGGTCATTATAACGCCATCTAAGAGCTTCTTGTAATTAGGGCGTCATAGAAAATGTTAACTAATTATCCACGGGAGAAATTTTAACACAAAATATGTTTTTTCAGCTGCTGCCTCTGGTACAAACTATGAGAAAGGAGGGACTCCTGCCCCTGGTGTCACCATCGCCGCAGTCACCAGCATCTGAGGGACTTTTGGGGTGTGACGTATGAGAGAAGGTGACTGTGTTTAAGTACGGAGGTATGTGAGATCCGTCAGTTGTGTAAATATGTGTGTGTGTCCGCGAGAGCGCGGCGTAATAATTATGTGACAGATGTGTGTCAGATTATGCGTGTGTGGCGGAGGCCTTATAAGGCGGCGCTCTCTGTGAGAGGTCTCTTTTTGCTCTGTCGCAAATTAGTTAAGATAATTATTAATACCTGTTGTAATTATCTCTCAGTATAATAATAATCTGAATAAATGTTGTAATTGGCACCTATCAGAGTTTTAATATACGACCTACCGAATGTGTTGACTTCGGGTACAATACGTCAGGCTGCTTATATCTTACATTTAATTACAAACAGTTAAGGCGATTAGCGATGGACAAGCAGAAGTCGACATTACAGAAATATCACCAAATCCACTAAGGTGAAGATCGCCAGAACAGTAATCTTCCCAATCTTTTTGTATAGATCTGAGATTCCAAGAACACAGGAATCTAAACTCATTAGATATGCGGTGTCTATCTTTCACAATACAAATGGGCATACTGTGCGACACGCTATGGGCATACTGACGTGCTTGTGGTCTAGTGGTTACGAGACACTCGCCTAGTGTATTCGTATTGATGTGACATGAATTCAGTGTACGCATCTCTATTTAAAAAAAATATACTGTGAACAAGAGTGAATAGTGATGCAAGGTAAAAGAAACTAATGCGGGAGAAGGGATGAAAGAGAGGGTATATTGTTATCACAAGTAGATTAAAAGAAAGATGGTAACACAGTTACATTGGAGTTACAAGTGAAAATCACAATTTCCTATTTTATTAAATAAAATAACAATAACTTTATATGTAACCATGAAATTTATTATAAGTTAATCAGTTTCGCTTATCTCAAGCTTCATCAGGACGTATTTAAAACTCATCATAAATACAAATAGAGTGCACTTATATATACGTAAAGAGGGACATAGAATATAAAATTACTTGTGAAAGAGAGAGACAAAATACATATACAGATAAACGGAACATTAAGGGATAGGAAAATATAGTGTCGATGGATATTAAATTGATTTTAAAGGAAGCGTACCTAAGTAATTGGGAAACACTGTTTATAAATTATATATTGAGACACATAACTCTATATTTGATTGAAAAGTTTTTATGCATTTTTGTTTTATTAGCCGTACTCGCCAATATAATATTTTCGTAGAAAGCAATCGCTTAGTGGTTTGACATATTATATTAAAAAAAATAACAATCACTTTGTGTGAAATCACGAAATTCCTATTTTCCCTCAATCTGCTGTATTGAATCCGCTCCGATAGGGTATAACACAGTGGTTAAATTACAATTGTAAAACAAAACGAGAAATAATAAGAATATTTGTCAAGCTCCCCAGGGGCCTCGAGAATATAATCTGAGAATTGTGTTTCAAGGCACGGACGCTATGGGTGCACGCGTCCACCCATAGCGCCACCCATAGATCGGTCCTTCCAAGAAGCCGATACGTCAGCCATTTGTTATTTTCAAGTTTTCCTAATTAACATGGTTAGTAAATAACAACACGCCTAGTAGTTTAAAGGATATATTAATTAAAATAAATCTAAATTCTACACATAAACTTTAATGGCCTTCATTTTATTTTTATCACACAGATTTTATTCTCTATTTTTCTTTTCGTTTTCCCCCTCTTATCCTAGAATATTTTCTTCTTTATAACTTTTAGCTCTTTTCAACTTTTCATCATCAACTTTTTTCTGCATTACAGGAGAAAGTACATTATAGTCCTTTTAAAATTGTCCTCATTGTTTAAAGTATACTGTATTTTCTTAGATTCTGGTTAAATTATTGTTTCGCTTTCATTATTATTTTTGTTTTTACAGATAAACTGTATATTTTCGTAATAAAATAAAAATTATATTTAGTACGAGTTAACGATTATTGAGAAATTATTTTGTAAACTGAGTTAAAATTTTATTCCATTTTAACTCCAGCCCCACCCCCACCTCCGTTAACTCCATACACACCACATATTACTGTCTGAAAGTGTTTTTAATTTTAGTTGAATTATAATATTGATAATGAGAAGATGTTCCCGAAAACGTAGTAAGAAAATAATCATGGAATTCCACAAAGTTTCGTAGAGAAACAGCGTGATGATAAGTCAGTTAGAGTAAAACGTCTGTTTTGAATTATGAATGATGGAAATCCCATTAAGTGAAACGATTAAGAGGAATGTTTTTCGGAATTCTATGTTTATCGGAAAACCGAAGATCTATGATACTTTAAAATATATAACCTTAGTTTGCGTATCAGTGGGTTCTCTGCTTGCATGCTTTGTACTGTATAGTAATGGGCGACCGTGAGTCTATGAATAAATTGTTTTATGAATTATATATCATGTTTGCAAAACTTTTACAAGTTTGTGTACATCAGAATATTGCAGATAATTTTTACACATTTATATTAGAATTGAAGTTAGTTTAAAATACATTTATTGCGTCAGATATGTTACTGAATCGTCGGCTGTTCTTCGTGTTTGAGAAAGACTATCCTTCATGATTGTGGGTTCAATTCTGGATCCACAAGTTTTAGGGATCTAGGGCATGGAAAGACAGTGGCTGCGGGCTGATTTCCACGCCCTGTTTTCAGCATTCTGTCGTCATTCTGATTCGAAGTATTGGATGTCACAGTATACTATTGCCCCCCCCCCCCCCCCCCCCAAGCCTGTCCGCTGCAGTTAGTTCCCAAGTACCGCTCTTAATATAAGTCTTTTGAAGGTTCGCTTTAGGGAGTCTTCAAAACGTTTTTTCCCCTATGTAAATGTTAAATAACAATGTTATTGAATACCAGAGCAGTGTAGTATTTATATAGTATAAATTTAACAGCCCTTTTCCAATTAAACGGGGTATATTTCTCCAAACATTGTTTGAAAAATATATTGATTCATGAGATAACTAATAAACCCTTGATATAAATGGAAGCAACGTTATTGTATCGCACAGAATTGCGAGGTCGCAGCAAAGGCGCCAAGTAATTAATATGATAAGACATGTGTCAGTAATTTAAAAGGTATAATCATCGATGTGGCGCCGAAGAACCCGTAGAATAGATTTCGGAAACAAGTTAGATATAGTATAGAAACGTATAGAAAAGTATAGAAACGGAAACATTCTTGATAAAAAACGTCACAGCGGTGGCCTGTCGCTATGTAGGTACTTGCAAACATGGTGGGAAAATATTATATGAATTTATGTATTGTGTTTAACTGAAATAAAAGCAGGGTATCCGGCCTGCGGATACGTCATTCTCGATTGTGTAGTGTATCGATATAGAAAATATGTTATGTTTCATTTCTTTCGACCTCATAATCGTATCATCATCATTAAGAAAAGCTAAGATCGGCGAACTACCCTTGTCTACATTCATGTTTCCTGTACGAAAGTTATCATACCCTGAAGCCTTCTCGTTCTTAATGTGTTTTATTGCACAATTTATTTCTTCCATGTTTAATATGAGTCGTCATTTGATTTTTATCTTATTTTCCAACAATTTTTTACTTTTACTTAAATTTTAAAAATATAGTAATATACCTGTAAAGGTTTTAATAAGCTTCTTCTTTTTTAAGCCACATTCATCCACTGTTTGGTAATGGTTTCTCTTCGATACTACCATTCATATCAGATTTCTGTCACCTGCATTCAGCTTCTTCCTGCTATCTTTATTCTTTCACGAAATTTTTCACATCAAACAGTTTTTAATGAAATCAGGATGCGATAATAAACTGCGTAAAAATACCATCGATCGACACACGCTTGCGAATGACGTGTCGAAGTGTCGGAAACTTTCTGCTGGACTGTGATTTTTTTGATGATTTTTTTATAAAAAAAATATTCATTTGTATCTTCACTACTGGTAGATTGTTTATTTTTACTATAAAAGTTGATTAAGTTATATTTAAATTTAGTAGGTATAACATATTTTCCGTTAAATGGTTGTGTTGAACGTAATTTTGCTCTCTTCTGTGTAGTTCTCATTCTAGAATACTTGACTATAATAAAATTCACAAAAATGGTTTATGTGTCGGCTTGTACACCACACACCTCGCTAAAGTCACATTTCTCCAGATCGCCTTGTAAATAGCGTTAAATTACATCACACCATATCATATGCTCTTGGTCAGGCTCGCCCCGAGGGCCCTACCCTGGATTTTGGATTCCACCCTTCATGTGGCGACATTCAAAACTCATCCTCGAATAATACATGAGTCGATTAATAGTTTTAAAAGGCGATAAGGATAAAACAAATTAAATATCGAAAAATTATTTAGTTGCCACGGGGATTGACTACTGACAGAGTAGAATTTAAACTGTGTTCATACAAGGCGACACCTAATCCGGCGCCTCCGTATCTTCAAAAGACAACTTGAAAGATAGTCATCAAACTCTCAGGGCAGCTGGAGGAGGAGTTCTAAAACTGATCAGCCATTGCTAGGAGACTAAGGGTAGGTACATAAGTGATCAGTAGTAACTTTTTGCTATAATAAAAAGTTACTAAAGTAATACAATAATATATGTCTTAGCTGGTGATGTGTAGCCTTGAAACTGTGTTTTGAAAATTAGTTACGTTGTTTAGTTATGTTATCGTTATCAGCACTTCTCCTCGAAGCCGTGCTCTCCTCCGCTTCCTCCCTCGTCCTTTTAAATTATTATTTTTCCTTGCTTCTTAATGGCTGTACCGAGAAGCTAAATAATAATTCGGCTGCGCCACTGTGATAACTTTGGTGTTTTATCCTATGTTGTTTGTCTGGTTATCTCGTGTAAGGATTATTGAGAGATAAACTCGGTTTTCCTTGTTTATTATAATACTTAAGTATAGAGGTTAATATAAGATGCACTCTTCACAAATAGTAAATACAATTAGAAGGAGCTGAGACGAGAGAGCTGTTAGTTTTAGAACTTTTATTTTAAAACATATGATTATTTGATAACTAGATAACAAAATAGCTCGTATTGAATACATTTTCGTATTACAATAGACACAAACATGTATTTTATAGAAAAGCAAAAACACGCAAATTTATGTTTCATAACTGTCAAAATGACAGTTTAGAGCAGCTTATAATTTCACTGCCGCCTATCAGTCTAAGTGTATTTTTGCTAGTAGAAATATATAGGGTGTAACAGACCTAGTCCATAATACTTTAGGAGGTCATAAAAATGTGAGTCGAAAATGTTCAAGCGACTATGACCAATTCTTAACCATTTCAGAGATAATCGAAATTTAATTTTCAATTTTTTTATTAGTTTTCGACTTGCGTTGATATATTATTTTTATGATTCCATTGAAATGTAATTAAATTGCCTAACAAATAAAGCGAGAATTGCTAAAAAGCCTCAAATGAATTAATATCGCAATTTAATAATTCTCCACTTGAAGGGTAGACCCCCCTGCAGACCTCCCCCGGCGCTAGCTGCAAAATAACCAAAATAAAATAATGAAATTTTCAAATTCTACAAGTAATTTGACCCATGATACAAAATATATACTTTTAAGGCGTTAAAAATTTTATTTTTAATGTCCAGCTTCAACTTTTTTACCCACAGCACATACATTGTTTTAGAATTCTAAATGGTTGAATTTTGTAGATATCGTAAAATATTTTTTATGACATCTAACAAAACACTCGTTACTTCGATTGGCGCCATTGGGTTTCTTGGTTTATAATAATGTTCATGTGTATCTTGTGTGAGAATTGCCGCCCTTTTTTCGGAAAGCTAAGAAAACGGCAACCGACAGGCGTCATTCTTTTTACATACCGCGCTTCGACCAGTCCGGCGTTTTAAATAAACCACCAGTGCGCGCTTCGGTAGGTCTAAATCTAAAAGAACAACAACATCGGACCAGAAAGATAAAAAAAAATAAAACGGTGCTTATTGTTAATCGGAAATCTGTAAATCAACTATCGAAGGAATTTACATAAACAAATGGTATTCCGACGATTCTCAAAACTGAGATGTCAAATTAAATTTTTTCTTGAGATGTTGAAGTTAAAAGTGTTTTACATATATGTCATTAAACGTTATCTTAAGACGATGAATTGCGTTTTAATTGCTACTGGGGAGATTTAAAATAACCCAAATGACAATGACAATTCGTGAAGTAAGTCGCGAGACGACGAATCGTGGGGACACGGTGTGTACACAAAGTAGAGAGCTGTCTCCAAAGCGTCGCATGAGAGCAAAATCTGTATCTGAAATCTCTTCAAATCTCAGTCGATGTGCTGATGAATAGACATCGTTGTCCTCTGTTCGGCTTCATTCATGTAATCATGAACTTAATGTATGTGATGTGTCACCATATCAAATAATTCAATTTTCATCGTGGAATTTGTTAATTTATTATTTTATTACGGACGTATTAATAATTGTGAATATTAATTAATTAATGTATTAATTGTAGGTACCTGTTATGAAATTAAGATACTTTTATTTTGAGAGATATTTCAGATTCATTGTCTTCGTAAGAATGACACATGAACTGATTCACAGCCAGATAAATAGTTGTAAAACCAATCTGTTATTGACAGTCCGACCAATTGTTATCTATTGTAATTTTTTACTTCACATGAAAGCGACATAATAGTATTGTACTACAGGGTGGCCCAAAAAAAAAGTGATATAACTACATCAACATTAGTTTAACTGTATTAAAAATAGCTTAAATAGTTTACTAATTGATTTACCTATTTACCTATATTACGTTTTATTTCGACAATTTCCGGTCGCCATCTTTGATTATCAATTCACCATTTTTTATATTTGGTTTTTTTAAATTGTTGCCCAAAATGACAAAAATCACTGCAGAAGACCGTATTCTGATCAAAAATTTATGAATTGTAAAACGTTGGGTTGCTAGGAAAATGATCAAAGAGTATAGCTAGACAGTATAACATAACTGGACATTACAGCAGGACGAAGCTTCATCTCACACAGCCAGAAATAAAATGAACTTTCTTTGTCGTGAGAATGTTAATTTCATCGAGCCAGGCATGTGGCCACCGAACAGCCCAGATTTAAACCCACTAGATTATGCAATATGGAGTGTTTCGATGATTTCTGATTAGCTTAATACTGTGCAAAAAAATATATATTAAGAATTATAATTAATTATATTATGTTTTGAAATAACTCATGTGTTACGAGATGTTCTCACTTTTTTGGGCCACACTGTATATTTTAAAAGAAAATAATTATTTAATAGGTACAACATTTGAGGATCATTTATTTTATGACTTCATCACCTCGGTTCTAAACTAAAGATAAAAAATTATGTACGTGTACTAAAAAATGATATTTACATGTACAAAATAATAAATTTATTATGTTAATTCAAATAATGTTGGCAAATTATCAGCATATTTTTCAAGTAGTTATCGAAATCTGTTAAAAATATTATTGTGGGAGGATTTTACAAAATCATATTAAACTTTAAATCATCTTATAAACTTCGAAATCAATATTTGCGAAATTGACCCATTATTATATTGAATCTTTGTTCAGTCCCTAAGTGATGAGGGTCATAAATCTTCCAAGAAAATATAGTTTGGGTATTCCAAGTATAATGCCCTTTTATTTTTTGAGTTAAATGTATTGTTTGATATCAATTTAATATGTTCATCAAAACCCTCCAGTGACTATAACTTATTAAAATGCTTGTATCTCTGAAATGTTTAAGAATAGGTCATGGTAGCTTGAACATTGTAGTCTCGTATTATTATTAAAAGGCATGACCTACTAAATGATTGTGAACTAGGTCTGTCACACCCTGTATATCTTCCGGTGAAAATGTATATGGATATTATTTTACTAAAATACCAGTGAAAATACAACTTCGCTGGTAATTCACATTCACTGTAACATATGTTGTTCCGAATTCGTAAACACACTTTTAGCACGTCTTTTTGAATCAGCCGCAATCGTTGTTATTGACACAATTCCGCATCTAAATTCCTAATGCTCCTCTTGTCAGTGTGAATTGTGACCTTGCCGTCAGCAGACGTTAACTTAACCGATATTTGCGATAGCATTCGCGGTGTGGACATTTCAGCTCCAGTGCACCAGCACTGTATTTTTGTGAAATTGTGTTTTGATCACGTATGGTTTGTTGTTTGTGTGCCGTGGGTGAACTTGTGACATCGCCGTAATCAATTGGGATCGCCGATAGGCTCGTTCGCGTGCCATTGTGTGATCTCGGATTACGGAGACGTCATATACGTGGTAAGGTGAATAGTCCTTTCGAATCCGGGTTCCCGAGATCATTGGTTCTTAGATTAGAATTCTTATCCCCTCATCGACATCATCCTATATCACGGTTCCTTATTTCCCTCCACTACCCTGCGGTGGTTCCAATTTACGACCGGAATGGTCGAATTCCATTCCGCGGGACGCGTGACCTGGAGATCGCGCAATTTGTTCAGTTAGATCCTATCGATCCGTATTTATATTTCGAATTCATACACTCTTACTCATTTCTGCTGAATTAAAATATTATTTTTTTCTATTTTGTTGCATGGGGGAAAAAATTTTACAAAATTATTTAATACTCTCACGTTTTTTACGTACTTGGGTTCAAAAATATTTAAAAAAATGAATATTTCTGATCAATACTTACGGCATGCTTGTAATTCACGGAAGACTAACCTTATCGGGTTTGGTCAACGGTATTTATTGTTCGAAATATTTGTGAAACCGTTTGAAAGGTTTCTGCCTCCCTTTTGGCTATTGATTTTACGACGTGGTACCATGCCTCAACAAATTTACATACCTCTCTAAATTTTAGAGTAGACCTGTTTTATTTGATAAATTTAATGGAGACACGAAATGTTTTTGAAAATTAATTTAAGTAAGTCGGTCCGTACTTCATATTTTAGATTAACGTTAAGTGAGAAGGGCCAAAGAACGAGAATTTTGGATGGAACGATATTGGCGCATATGTCTACGTTTTGGTTATAATTACTAAGATGACATTTAGATATAAAATTGTAATAAATTATATGTTATCACATATGTAATTTATTTTACTTAAGCTACGCCATCGTTTAAATACAATATAAAAAATATAACATTTCAATATACGACTCGGTTCGAAGTGAGGAATCACAAAAAGTCAAGTCGCATACTGAAATATCTGATCACGAATTATGGTTCGAATGAGCGAAATTATATGCAATGAATATGTATATTGGGCATGACACGAAGAAGCAAAAATATTAAATCTTTGTGTAAACAAGACGTATTTTTAACATAAATGCATATTATATTGACAGTCAAGTCAGGGAGCTATTTGATTGCGTAAGTGGTACCAAAGTGATCACTTGGGTGACACCAACGTTAGTTCATGTCCATATATTATATTTGATAGTCTGTGGTAAAATTTAATATTTGTTGTAATAAATCCACCGTCGAGTACACAGATTTGAGTTTTGTCTTGTCCTACCGATCTTAATCAATAACTGACTGACCCAACTAAATCTCTGAGACTTCTCACCGTTTCTCGTTCCGTGGATAACCACTAGGCTCTAAGATGATCGTACTAGAAATATCTTCAAATAATTCATTCTCGACAAAATGCTCGAGTACTGTAGTAACAGTAAAATGGGGGGTGGTTTTCTAAAGGCAGCCTAGCGTTAATCGAGCCTCTTATCCCGCCACGCTCGTATGAATTTATAAAGGAACACTTGAAGCCTTTTAGCTCGTATAGAGTTAAGGCTGTGTGGGTATTGGGTAACCATGAAATTGAGAAAAAATCTCAGTAGAATTTTTATCATAATGTATGTAATTCGTTTATATTTTTCATTCGAATTCTTCTATGATATATATTGTATATTATGTTTACTTTAAGGTATACGCGAGTACTTTTTTTAAAAAAGGACAGCTGGAAGGGGGGTCTCACCCTTACCCGGGACCAGTTTAGAAACTTAAAACTTAACTCCCACTAATAAGCTAATAAAATTTTGCAACTTTAATGCAATATATTGTTGAAGAAGCTGAGCAGTATAGGGAAAAAAAATTTAATGGGATTATTAGCAATTTTGCAAATCTCTTGAATATTGTCTTTACATCTTATATTCTATGTTATATTCTAAATATTAATTAAACGTATCAATTAGAAAGATATACATATAAAATCAATTTTATCAAAAACTATTGTTGTTGCGCTACAGGGATTCGAACCTGGATCTCTTCCCAAACTGGGGAAGGTGCATTATCCAACTATGTTAAAGCGACTGTACTTTTGACGACAAATTTTCGTATACGTTACACTTTTTCAAATTAATAGATCTATCATCCTATTACTTGAGAGCCATCTACTTTGTTTTCACGGAATCTCAAATACCTTTGAGTAAACCGATAGTAGAATATAATATAATAATAGTTCGAATTCTGGTGGCGCAATAACAATATTTTTAGATAAAATTAATTTCATATGTATATCTTTCTAATTAATGAATTTAATTTGTTTTAAATAATTACAACTTCACAATAAGAATGTATTCTCCTTAATAGTTACATTCGATTGTAGACATAAGAAAGAAAATAAAAGTACTCGAGTACTAATGTATGAACTTCTTGACTAGATCGCGTGTTTTAAGATGGTTTCCTTGAGGAAACCTTCGTTTTGGAACGGGAATGCATTGCTTCCACGGAATTTAGTCTAGAAGAGACTATAAATGTGTGTATATATATTTATATTGTAACGTTGCAGTTACGCCCCGGTAAGCACTGACAATAATTATTTATGTCGAACTAAACGCCCTATCTATGTAATAGCAACTGTAAAAACGAGAATAGCCTTCTAGTCCTTATCTATGGCATACCGAGCTGGTTTCTGTCATAAGGGTCAAAAGTGCAGAATGTCTATATCTTAAACACTTGTAGTTGTAGTTGTGAAGAGTTATTGATTTAAGGGAAGGGTAAGTAACATAAGATAATGGATTAGCGTGCCCTGTCTCTTGTTTGTATAACTGTCCATTGCATCATAAGTAATTGTCGCATTTCTGGACCCCTGAGAGGGACCTTTCATGCCGTGTAGCAAAAGCGTATTACTACCGTGATTCTATCTTACTTCTTTGAAAGTCGGTTGAGGTTTTCCATTAACATTCTTATTTTTAATTGGACTAAAATGAACGAAGATGACCACGATGCAGCTCATAAAATAATCTCTCTGTCACGTGGGAGATGCGATTAGTGCCGTTTTCCAAGGGAGCTCAAGGATATCGGTAATCAACATCGGTATCATCACCATACTGATTCTGCGCAAGTTGTTGTCATTGTTTGATTTAGTAAGTTAGTTTATATTAAATTCAATAATAGCAGTCACATGAAAAAACTGGAATCCTTTTTGTATCCAGTTATGTTTTATCCCAGTTCGAAGCAATGCCAATAGTTTATCCACAGTAATTAGACTTCTTTATATTTTTATAAAATATTATCTTGTTAAAACACATTGCTCTCTAAATTATAGTAACGTGTTTCTTTTTATAGTAAGTTTATAATAATTATAGTAAGTTCTGAGTATTGGATCCACGTGTCTATGAATCACCATTGACTAGCCGGTGAATGTCACAATACATCTCTTTCCCCTATCTGTATATTTAACACTGACGGTTTTTACAATGTTCTACTACAAATTTAACCATTTGTATCCCGAGCTATGGTCCTTTGAAGTTTTCATTGAAAGCAACAATTAGGAACAAATTTAATTAAACGGTTCACTTCTGACGTCGTATATTCAATATGGTAAAACTTTTTGTAACAGTAACTTTTCCTAGAACCCAATTGATTTATTGCGATTCACTTTTTCGCTTCAGCGGCTTCCACTTCCGATTTGCCATGATGATAAACAACATGGTGTAAGGTTACTTTCGGTGTAATAAACAAGACAAGAGATGTTACGTAATATTAGGTATCCCTTCCGGCAAGCTCAGTAGCAGAAGTGACATATCTGTAGCGACCGGAATTCAAATCCACCGCCATCTCAGTCGGCATCGACGCTAGCGACAGCGTTGCCGGCTGCTGCTACAAGCCTGGCTCGAAATTCACCGCTAGAGAGTCTCTCCAGTTTCATCGTTCTACAACGGGGGTCTTGCCGGCCCGGGAGCGCCGAGCGAGACCGCCAAATCGCTTCATTTCATTTCATAATCAACACGCACCTTCTACATTTTCATTCGTTAATTTCATTCTATGTCTTTCTTGTTTTCATCATAATGTCATAATAAACTCAACACGCGACAATAATATATCTTTCATTTAACCACCGACATAACCCCCAAATATCCTATACTATAGTGCGAGCTGTGGGTCAATGTCATCATAATGAGAACATTCCAATAAAAAGACATGTTTCAGATTTTACACAATTTATTCAGGAAGGTTAGGCAACATACAAAAACAGAGAATTTAGAAAATGACATGAAATGAATCCAGGAAAGATTATATTCAGATAAATAAAAATACAAATAGGTATATGCGTTGCAAGAGGCCGGGAAGTTTAAATTCTCTCATATGTAATAGTTCACGATTTCAACCGATCACCGTGCCAGTATGGCGGTGACGCTTAGGACGCCTCGTAGGCAGTACCACTCGCTGAATTTAACCTGATTAAATATTCAATAAATACCTTTGGTTTATATAATACACGGAGAATGCCTGCACAGAGGCGGTATGGTACAGGTGGCGGTGGTCGGATGAAACCAACAGGAAGGCAGAAATGATGATTCAGGCGTTAGCAGAAACGTCTAACATGGTTCCGAAGTGGATGCTGAAGAGGTGTGGTACGATGAATGTCGGATGTAGTTTGTTCGGACAGATCGGCGGATGACACTGTAGATGGTTCATCACGACGATTCGGTGAGACCTCGTGGAACATGTAATGGCGGTCGATTATAATTACACTAATAATAAGATGTATGTAGATATCTCTGATCATTCGCGAATTAACAGTGACAATTTACACAAGAATATGCTAAGTCAGATGGTAGATCACGATGGATTATTCCCAACTAATGACTCTTTGAATCGAGACAAGTTATTTACCGGAATACAAAATTCAATATCGGAGACTGTTTGTTCTCAGAACTCGGACCGCAGAGTGAATGACGGTTGGGATTAGCGTTGGTCGGGCGGAAGCGGATGTTTCAAAATCTATGAGCAAGGGAGCAGGGGACTAGACGTATTTCGCGACGTTTAATTATCTTATAGAGTAGGTATTTTGGTTTGAAAATAGACTCACCACAATGGGCTTAGTTCAAAGGAATTAGAGACACATTTTTCTCTTATAGTCAATTTTAAGTCGCAATTTCACTTGCAGAGCATTTAAAACATGTATATGTGCGGACAGATGAAAATAATTCAACAGAAAACATTTTCTATACTCAACTATTCTCACAAATCTCTCTCTCTGTTAGTTGATGTGCTCATATCTGAGCTTCTTGGTCTTTTGAAAGAGAAACACAAGCGATTATAATTCGTAAAACAATTCTATATTGACCTTTGCCCGCTTTCGAGACAAATCTCCGAGAGAAATCTCATTCGTGGCCCTTGATACGATTAAGATTAAAATGAATTTTTTTTTTTGTACAGCGGAAAATACCGTTTGAATATATTATAGTTCAGGCCGATGTTGTTTTAGAATAACTAGGAAATGAAACAATTAAAAAAAAAATTATATTACAATTATATATGAAACATGACATCAACCAAGTGGCCGCCTTTGGCAGCGGCACAATTGCGTGCTCCTTTAACCATATTTTTCATAACATTCTCGAATATTTGGCGTGTTATTTCAGCAATTTCATTTCAGATATTGTCCTGTAGCATCGAATTTGTCGTTGGCTTATTGGCGTAGACTTTTCGTTTCAAGCACCCCCGCAGAAAAAAGTCGGGAGCAGTCAAATCAACTGATCGAGGAGGCCAGTCAATATCACCACTTTTTGATACTATGCGACTGGGAAAAATTTCTCGCAAAATTTCATAGCACATTCAATTTCGTAGCTCGGGCTGTGTGTCGAAATGAGCTTTGTCACTCATGTTGATTTATTTTCCAAAAGTCGGGCGACATTAACATTGATCTGCAAAACATGTGCTGTTGCATATTGTTGAGGTGCTAGATGGTCAGTAATAAATTGTAATCAACTACTATGTCGGCCTGAAACTCCTGTAATTTTCACGAAAATCTTATCTAACAAGCTACACTAACTGCCAACTGGACCAGACACACAAAATACAGCTAGGTAATTACTTCTTTATTTTTTTTTTAATTTAAGAAATCTAAAAAAGCACAGAAATGAGAAATGTAATCTTGAATTTAAGAAAATATTTTTTTAATTCTCTTAAGAAAAAAGAAATTCACGTTTGCGAAAAATTTTGAGGGAAGTATTTTTATAAAACGATGAAAATTTATTGTCTAATCAATCAATATAATAGCTACAAGGTGGTTTTTTATAGATAGATAAGATATTTGCGGAATTTATCTATTATTAATCTACATATTAGCTTCAGGTCCAGGCCAAATAATATCATATTTAATTTTTTGTGGACTCGGTCTTTTACACCTGTATCCATAATAAATATGGTTCTCCGTTTACGTCTGTGACTTTCTACTGCGGGCTTGAGTGATGTCGTTATGGCTGTTTAGTAGTGATGAGCTAAACCGTGATTGTGACTGTGATTCTGAGATTTGTGTTCGATTGTAACGATAATTGGCAACTGATTATTCATAAATTGGTCCGGTACACCGGTACACTAGAAACTAAACCTCTGACAATGAAATATCAGTTACCAATTATCGTTACAATCGAATAGCATTTACACAATCAGTCACAATAATTGTTTAGTACGGGCTTAAACGGTCAGGTCTGTGAAATGCCTTCATGGTACAAAATAACGTGTTTTTAATGTCTCTAGGTTAAGATTACTTAAATGTTTTTTTTTTATATATTCAACAACAGTACGTAAATGTATATTCAATTTAAAATGAAGTCTGCATTTAAATCAAAACATTGCGAAATCGTACGAATTTTGATCTGTCATCTCTCTTATCTATGGTATTCTCGTATCGTATCATAGAGCTGTGAATGTAATCGGATGAAATTTTTCTATGGTCACACTGTCAAATCATTTATGTAAATATGATTTCGGTTTCTTCAAAAATATGGTCACGTATGTTAAATGTTTTCTCTTTTATTATGCATTACGTTTTTAATACAGAAAAATTTCTAAAAATACCAGATATTACTAAATACTTAATATTCTTAGGTTTTCACAGCCGTTCAGAATCTTCTAGTCTACACGTCTACAGTCTACTGTAAACTCGGAGCAAAACTAATGAACATACTATTTTTAAAATGTCTAAATTAGGAATAGGATAGAGACATGCATCATACATTGCTCCTAGACTGTACAACCAACTGCCAAAATCAACTAAATTAGCAGCAAATATAAATGTGTATAAAAACAGGTTCTAAAATGGGTTAAAGATCTTCAAAATTTTGATTTTCAAGTTCTAATCTGATCAATTTTTAAACATTTTTTATATTTTGTTATTAATTTTCACATTATATTATTATAGACCTTGATCTTGTTTCATATAAACGTCACCCCAATAATTAAAGAACTTACTCTTATGTGGGGGTGCATAACTCTATTGTATTATGTTGTATATATATTTGGGGGTTATGTCGGTGGTTAAATGAAATATAGATGTTTGTTTGCGCGTTGAAGTTTTATTATGACAGAATGGTAAAAACAAGAAAGACAAAATGAAATGAATAAATGTAAAAATGAAATGATGTAGAAGGTGCGTGCACATTACGAAATGAAATGTTGTGAAGCGGGCTGGCGGCCTCGCTCGGCTCTCGCGAGCCGGCGAGACCGCCGTCGTGAAACGCTGAAACCGGAGAGAGACCGCTTAGCGGTGAATTTCGAGCCAGGCTTGTGGCAGCAACCGGCAACGCTGTCGCTAGCGTCGATGCCGACTGAGATGGCGGTGGATTTGAATTCCGGTCGCTACATATATATATATAAAATTAAAATAATAAAAAAATGAAGCTATCTTAGTTTGAAAGACCACATTAGCATCTAGTTTGTTACATGACTTCTGGTGTTTTAAGAATAATTTAATTGTTTATAAGAACCGTTTGGTTACCTACTGTTTGTTGAACGTTTGTCTTTCTGGTCCGGTGTTATTGTTCTTTTAGCTGGGTTGTCTTCTTTACCGACCGAAGCACGCACTGGTGGTTTATTTGGACCGCTGGATTGGTCGAAGTACGGGATGTAATAAAAATGACGCCTGTCGGTTACCGTCTTCTTAGCTTTCCGAAAAAGGGTGGCAATACTTACACACACACACATTATTATAAACCAAGAAATTCAGCGGTGTCAATTGAATTAACAAGTAAACACCTACTTTGTGTCTAAATTTGTTGGATGTTGAAAATCGTTAATTATATTTAAGTTCACACTGCTTTCTCTTATTATTTTTATTCTCAATTAATTTCATTTCCCTTAGAGTAACTATTTTAAGTTGGGTGACGAGGTATGTAGCCAATTCTGTGACGTTCTCACTACGATCTCGTGTTCTGCATTGAAGTAAGCCGGCGGACAAACAGACATAGGTCGTGTATGTCACGATGTATAAAAAATTAATAAATTTATTAATTTAAATAATAAATTTTAAATCGTTTGATTTAAAAAGTTATTCAGGAACTACATAGGCCTGCTTGTACAAAAAAAAACACCAATTTTTAATGTTGTATAATGATTGAGATATATCTATATATTTTTGATATTTTGTGGAAAAAACTAATTTATTAATTTTTTTTTTACATCCGTGCGTACATACCTTTATATATTATAATAATCAAGTTTAAAAAAATGTAAATGACTTTAAAACAAAAAAAAAAACACTGTTCTTACAAAAATAATTTTAATTTTATTTTAAAATTTGATAATAATATAAAAACAAAGCATTTATGGAGCAGTATTCTAATTTTGAAACACATTATGCTGTCAAAGTAAAAACTCGGTAGTTAGGTACGTAGGCGCCTATTGGGTACTTTCATTATTACTATAATATAAATTACTATTTATCATAAAATAATTAATTTCTCTCATAAACGATAATAGATTTATTTTAAAGAGAACACATTATTATTTGTGAAGTTGTAATTTTTTCAGAACACAGTTCTGTCATATATTAATACAAATTAAATGCATCAATTAGAAAGATATACATACAGATAAATTTAGTTACCGAAAAAATATTTTAGCTGCCACCGGGATTTGAACCAGGATCTCTTCCAATTTGGGGAAGTGTGATATCCAATCGCGTAAATCGTCGACAAATTTTCGAACTTATATATTGCAGTTTTTGATAATTGATTTATTTAGTTATTGATTTCACAACCTTGAACGAGCTGTCTAGATAGTTTGAAAATATATTTATTTTTTTGCTTTCAAAGAAGTGCGATTTAATTGTTCGCACGAGTTTTGTATTGAGTTACAATTATTTTTCGTTTTATAAGTGACAGAGCTGGAGATTTTAGGGAGTGACGATATGCAGAATAAATATTGGATGGTATGAGGTTAATAATTAAAAATAGAACTCGGATTGCTACTGCTGGCAGACGTGACACTGTCGATTTATTAGAGGACACAGGTTTTTTCAATTACATGAACTGAAAGTCGGGGGATCAGGTAAAATCACTACCTGCTATAAAAACAAGTAGTCACGTTTTCTTAGTGCACGTTTTGAAGAGCTCAGTTCGATTTTAACAGCTATTTTCAAAGCTATAAATGAAAGTGACAAAAGAGCATATTAGGCATATTTTGCTTCATGAGTTTAAAAAAGGCAACAATGCAAAGGAAAGTGCGAGGAATATTAATGCAGTATAGGGGGTTCGGACAATTAGCATAACCCAATGTCAACGGTGATTCCAGATTTTCCGAACCGGAAACTACAGCCTAGAAGACGAGCCTCGTCCTGGAAGATATGTAGAGCTCAACAAAGACGTCCTGCAAAACCTGATGGAATAAAATCCCATCGTAACTATTAAGGAGCTAGCAGAGAAGCTCGGATTTGGTAATTTAATCATTCAGACACCTGCGAGGCATCGGAAAAGTCAGCAAATTGGGTCAATGGGTTCCTCACAATCTTTCAGTGAGAGAGTGAATGTGTGCTCTTCTTTGCTGTCACGTCTCAAGAATGAACCTTTTTTTGGAATCGATGCCCCACCCACCATGTTCGCCGGACATTGCCCCATCTGATTATCATTTATTCAGCAGCCTTTAAAATCATTCGGACGGAAAAAATATCTGTCAGAACACAGACAAGTAAATTTTGGAAGAGAGGCATTACAATTTTATCAGAAAGATGAAAGAGTATTGTAGAAAATGAAGGATAGTATCTTTTAATTAAAAAAAAACTCAGTTTATCTTAATTTTGAAAAATAAAGTATAAAAATACCGCATTGTTTATGAGATTACCCAATACATTTCTTACTCAGTTCACGTAGTGTTTTGGGAATGCCTTGTGGACGCCGTGCAAAGTAAAAATATTATTACATTATATATATAGACGCAAGTCGAGTACTCCATGTGCATTCCGAGTTCCAATAAATCTTTATACCTGTCATTTTCTGGCCAACTAATATCGGTATTTATATATAACTATAGGTATTTATATATAACTATAGGTATTATATATAACTATAGGTATTTCGGCCGAGGTGGGACAGACGACGCGGACTTGTCAACAGGCTTTGTTATGGATCAAAAGTGTTGCCGTGCGAAAAATCCGGACCACGAAAAAACTGTTTTCTACAGCATCCTGAAGTGCAGTGATATCTCCGTTTTTCCCCACAAAAGTGCAAGTCAACTGGAGGTGTAAATTGCCGTCTAACCCAGGAATGAGATCAAGGTAGGCCAGATCCATCTACAATTATTCATTTTTTGCTCCAATTCGTGTTGCGTCAACTAAACGCATCTGCACTCAAGTGAAAGATCTCGATATAAACTTAGATTCTAAATTAACTTTTATCCAGATATAGAGTCGGTAATTGCTAAAGCCTATAGACTTCTTGGATTCATTGCTAGAAAGTCTAACCCATTTTAATCACCTTTTACACTTATCATTCTATATTTCTCATTTGTAGGCAGTCAACTTGAATTTTAGGTGAATATTTAATATTAGCGGAAGCGGTCTAAATATGGACAGTGGTTCAATTATAGGCTAGTAGGATTTATGTAAATAAAATAACTGCCATCTCGTATAGAACACTTAAAACTCGTTATCACGAAGATAGCTAATAGTCATGAGTGAGACAGACTATTAAACTTGTTGAGAAATACTTTGTGTGGTGACAATCGCGCTATCTAAACTGTTGAAGAGGTATGTAAATTGTGTTATTTATTCTAATTTAAACATTTTATACCTGTTAAATATCATTACAAAGTAACTTATGAATATAAAAACAACATTCTTTTAAATCGTATTAAGGTTTATTTTTTTTTTGTCATTAAATGTTCTCATGGCGGTTGGTCTAAATATGGGCTACAATGTGTTTGAGTTCAATGTTTTCAGACTATGCTGGTATCGAAGGATACATTCGTATCATTTTTGTAAATATACATTTTTTTCTTTTGTGTATTTTATAAATTTTGTTAATAAATATGTATGTAGGGTAAAACATATCATAAATAAATAAGTTTTTAGTAGTGTTATTATTTTCTTAAAAAGCCTTATATTCTAATAAAAGTTCAAATATCATTTTTAAAATACTGAATAATTAAATGGGCACCAAACAGTGTTGATTTCTATATATATGAAGGAAAAAACTCAATATTAAAAGTGGTAGCTCATACTTAGATCACTTTCTCAATGCCTATCATTTTTGAACATTATTGAATATTATTTGTGTATCAGTTCGAGGTGATTTTTTACATAAACCATACATAGATCAAAGTATTTTACTGTTAAATATATAGTACCATTGCGTATTGTTTGCGCATTATACATGTTTTGGTTGGCAATCCAGGATTTTCAAAATACGGAGTATGTACCCTTCAGTTTTTGTGTGGGTATACCACAAACCTTGCGATAGGGAGAACCAATGGGACCCCCCTCGGAACATATATATTTTAGATATCGATCCCGTTTAGGTATCGGAGACCGACCAGCCAGAAGTACAAAGAGAAGTTCATTAGTAGAACGCGGCCCGAAGAAACAAGATCGCATACCAGACAACCAGGTTAGTGGCTTTCCGTCTTCGTAATTATTTTTTGATAGGTGAACACATAATTTCTACATACATTCAATGACTCGAATCAAAATTATTATTGTTAAATGTAGTATTATTATCACCAGTTTTAATTTTGTTCCTACCTCTCAGTACGCTCTCAACCAGTACACATTGTTCCTTTGGCTCGACTGGTTGATTTTAGAATTCGAGGAGAGGAAGTGTTCTCATGTGATTATTTGTTGGATCACTAGTTCATATACCGCTGTGATTTTGGTGGGTTGTGAACGTTGATCATCATCATCAGTGAGTCAAACTGTTTTCCTTGTCTCGTAAGTCATCCTGGTCCGCTATCGAAGGATTCTCTCATCCCTCATCGTTCATTCATTTCATCCTCCTATTCAATTTCGTCCGATTTCATCATCACCCACCACTGTGATCGGTGACTTGCGGTAGTTTACATGAACACGCACGTGATCAAAAAAAATTTACCTCTAAAGTTCCTGGATTGTACGTACTAATCCCGGAATTCATTAATACTATAACTAGGCTTAAATTCTCAAGGTACCTTGGTCCCTGAGGAGTTGAGAGATAAAGAGATTTCGAGTGATCGTGACAAAACAAAACATTTGCACGGATACCGTGTGGTTCGTGAACTTATAAAGTTCACGGACCACACGGTAATATTAAGGCAGGAGAAAAGGGCTCGCTGTGGAGAATAATCTATTTGCTTCCGACAGGAAAGTCAGGGGCGGATTGGTCCGCTGGCACCTATAATGCTCGGTGGTCCATTAACGCATCAACAAGAGACTATATTTGTAAATAATAATAATGACAATAATAATAATAATAAAAGTATACTAGGGCGTCCTCTATTACTATAGAGGACGCCCGCGAAATACTTGGCACGACCAGGTAAACCAGATACTGGAGGATGATCTTGTTAGAAGCCTCAACAATCGGTGAGCTTGTGTGAATGTGGATGAGGCGAGAATTGTGTGTCAGGACAGAAGAGTGTGGCGCTCTATCCTCTCTGCCTACCCCCGCTGGGAAACGGCGTGATGGTAAGATAGTTAGTTAGTTAGTAGTTTATGCTCGGTACTGTACAGTACGGCACATAAATAAATACGTTGTGTAATTTTTGTTTTTTGTTTTTATGTGAACTTGTTTTGAAATTTTGGATAGTTATTGTTAATTTAATTTTATTTCACTTAATTTACTTCCTTTTAATGTAATTTCTAAATTATAACTAATATTTAAATTCTGTGTTGCTTATCTTGTATTACTTTGTGTTAAAATGCGTAGTATGGTGTGCCGCTTTTGTGGGTTAAATCTGCCGGCAGTGGTGTGTGAAGTGTGAGTCCCCTATTCGTTTTCCCTTTGCCGTCTTTTTCTCCGAAAGAGAGAGTCTCCTCACTTCCCCTCTACTCCCCGGCTCCGACGCTGTACTTGGCAAACAGCATTGAAACGAACATTCATCGCCAATTAATATCTTTATAACTCGTGTTTTTCTGTTTTGATCTGCTACTTGTTTTTTATAAATCTACTCTATGTAACTTGTTGATTTATTTTCAATAGCCTAACATTCTACCTATAAATAAATGCATAGAGACAATGACTATTACATATCCGCTTCCGCCGCGCTCCCCGCTCAGCCAACCAGACCCCTCCAGATTGCCGTTGAAGTCGGATCATGCTCCGTCACTTGTACAAGTAATCCAAGAGTTGTTTGATGATTAGGTGGACGTTAAACCTTTGTTATTGACTTTGCCACTTTATTCTGTCACCATTTTGTACTGTGGTTCGCGTGTGCGCTTGTTTTTAACCTTCCAGGCGTGTCAATTTTCAACATTCCATGCACACGCCATTTTGTGTCTCAACCACGCATCGGCCATCATCCATCCGTATCTCCAACGTAGAATATCGTACGAAATCCCCTATGCTGAATTTTCATTCTCTCAGTTAGCAGATAGCATTATTCTCCATATTTCGATTGCCACGCGTCCGATAGAATTCATCGAATTCATCGCCTTCTCCGTCTAGTCTCCGGTTGTGCACTCCCGCTGCGTGACTCCTGATCCACTTCGGTCTCACCACGCTGACATCACATCTTCACCACCTCGCCAGACCTTTGTGTAGGTCGTCACCATTCCGTCAAGTGTGTTATCTGTTGTGAAATCTGAGGTATTTATCGACAATCCATAATTTGTGTATCCTCTATTGACCTCAGCACTGCTGACGGTAGTGGAATCCACCCAGCGGATAAATCGGTGTTTTCCATCACGCGTGGACCTTGTCAGGAAGAACTGATTCACGCTATTTAGTATTTACCATTAAGAGCTCCGTTGACAAATCTATATAACTGTACCTTGTATTAAGCATTACAATTTGTGTCATATCTCTCTTGCATATATATATTTCTGTCTTAGTATAACATAACTTAACTTTCATTGAAGTGCTTTCTCACAGTCTATATTCTGATAACCCATTGACCCACATTGAGAAGGAGAGAATCCCGTGCTTAGACGAGCTAGCTGCGCACGGATTAGAGGTAATAATAACATCGCGCATAACCTAAAAATGCACTACACGTTATGTCTGCACCTTAATTTTCCATCAATTTTCCATCTGTACGTAATACTATGTTTTTATGGATTTATGTTATATGATTTTTTATGAATAAAGACCGCACTTAAGTTTAAAATTAAAAAAATCTTAATTGCCAATAACCATTTTCAATTTCTTCTCCTTTTTCGTTTTGTAATTGTTAAAATGTAATCGAATTAAAGATGCGTATTTTTTATTAGCTTTGATGAGTGGGACCGACAAGGAAGCCCTAGCTTTTAAACCGGTCCCGGAAAAGGTGTCCCCCCCACCAACTGTTTCTTTAAAATATCCGGTAAGTAATATCCGGGTAAGTATCTACAATTTTGAGTAAAAGCCTACCGAAAACAACGACAAAAAAATTCAAATCATTTTTCATTCTAACAAGAGAAATATCTTTTCTACACCGTCGTGACATTGATTTATTTAAGAATTATTTAAAAATATTATTCGAAGCTATTTTACAAATTTGTCTGGCATCTGCAAACCATGTCCGTAGAGTCGGACTCCGACAGCGTTTCGAGCTCTGTCACGCTTTACAGAAGGGTTCATATTTACAATTGTCGTTCAATGGATAAAATAATTCAACAGAAACCTTCAATCATGAACTCCGGCGACATGTATAATAGAAGCCAACCCGAGGATATCGCGCTTCCGCGGAATTCCGGTGCCAAGGTATGTCAAACCGAGACGATATGTCATTGTGCGAAGTGTACTGAAGATAATTACCATCAATGTTTACAACCGAGACCATTGGTAGACTAATAGTTTTACTTGGCTTTGGTGTTTAAATTGACAAATTCTATTATTCTATGTCTTTATAGGGACCAGAATAATTTCATGTCGTATTTATTTAATTGATTTTTAATAATCTGTCAAAATTAAAACTAGTTTAAACAATACATCTATTTTTTGTGTACTGGTACTCAAAGCGAGGTAATGTAATAAGATATGTATAACTTTAAAAAAATTGATAAATATGGAGATTGAGGGGTGAGTAAGCCAGCCGAAGACAGGTCGTAAGCCCTGTAATTACCTTACTTACTTACTTACTTACTGTAATTACCCCTCATACCATTTCCATTAAAAATATAACGAAAATAGCTTCGTCTCCATGAGTTATCTGATATTTATTTAAAATTTAAGTTTATTTTACATTAAACCCTATTTAGTTAAGTTATCAGAGATGATGAGAGTAACTGCACCTCTCGTAACTGTAGTAGTGACGATATTACCCGACGTGTGTGTAGTACAAAGTTAAGTTTATTAAAAAAAACCTACATAAGCAAAATGTTCCGTAATCAAAATATGTTTTAAATTTTCTGTCCAAGGTTCTTTGCACATGCGTCGCTCCGGGCGCGAGGCTTCTCTTCCCGGCAGTCAGCAAGAACCGGCACGCGCGGGCTAAAAGTATTTTTAGCAAAGTAGGCAACTTCAAGGCAACCCCTGGATCGAAGATCTCGGCCCTTCCGCCTTCTTGTAGCGGTGTCTTGGACCTGTCCAAGAAGGTGCTCAGTTCTAATAGCCAAAAAAGGACAAGAAGAGAAAGAGATAAGAAAAGTAGAAGTTTCAATAAATATGAGGAAAAGGGTCCATTCAACGGCGTTCCAAAGAAAAACACTGATTCCAGAGAAAAAAAATAACTTTGAAAGATTTTTAGTAATTTAACTCACTGAAATTCAGAGTTATTCCTTCTATTTTTATTTCATGCGAGTTGAATTTTAATGTTTTACAAGTTTTTATTTACTTGTATTTTACTAATTGCTAATGTCCATCTAAAAACATATTAAATAATATTGTTTCATTGATTTTTAATTCTCTTATATTTGTTTTTAAGTCAGGTAAACAGTATGCTGAACAGAAGAAGGAGTGTACAAGGTTTGTCACAAGACTGGCTCCAAAACGATCAAAAATGTGTTCATAGATATGAACTGTAAACCATGGAAGCAGTAAAGATCTGATGAAGTAAAAGGAATGTATTGACCAAGTCACCCTATCCATTTTGTCCTTCAAATAAACTTTAATATACCTTTCCCGCTCTGGCCAACTAATTACTTAGGGATTTCGCCGACGTGGAAACAGATTGCATTTCGATACGAAACGGTCAACATCTGTTTCTTTTCACGTTCGAGAGTAGCACCGTACGTGAAAATCCGGACCACGAAAAAGAAGCGGTGTTCTGCAGCATCCGTAGTGCAGTAATATCTCCGTTCTTCACTACAGTAGTGCAAGTCAACTGATGGTGAAAACTGACGTCCACTGACAAGGTAGGCCAGATCCATCTGCCAATGTTCCAATTCGGATAGCGTCAACTAACCATTAATTTAATCGATACGGTTCACCAGGAATGTAAGCATAGACCACCAAATATATATGCATGAATGAATGCTAATTATTTAACCCAATATTTTCATTTTAGTGTCACCTACGTGATCATTTTGGTACCACTTACGCAATCAAATAGCTTCGCGACTTTTTTAAAAAATATGACTCGATTGGAACGAAAATTTAAACGCTGACAATATAATATGCATTAATGCAAAAAATACGTCTTGTTCACACATAGATTTAATTTTCGAAGAGTAAATACTTTTACTGTGAAACTTATATTTCCATCAAGAATGTGTGTAAAATATCCCTCGTCCTGCAACTAATGTTCCAAACCCCTCTGTAGGCGTGTATACTTTATTTCATGTCTATTAATTTATTTAACCCCAAAAATTGTTTTTTAATATATTTATAGCTAATTTATTTAATTTGTACGAGGTGAGTTTTTTTAAGTAATTACAGAAATTAGCCTTAAGCTTCTTCTCAACATAATCACCACCATTGTTAAGGCACTTGTCATAACGGGGCACCCATTTTTGTGTATACCTTCACAAAACAACGCCCCCACACAGTTGGCGAAGAATGTCAGCTGCTTTCATGTTTCGTGCATTCAAGGACGAATCACGGTCCGTATCTCGCAGTCAGCTGATCTATTATCTTGAACATTTCAACCACTCACTACAAGATGGCCACGGTATGTGAATGTCTCTAACATGGCCACGGTATGTGGTGAGTCAACAGATGTAGGAAACCATTGCACCGGAATATCAGGCAACGGTACTTACTTAAAAAACGCGCCACGTACATTGTTTGTAAATAGAGAAATTTTGATTTGTCATGTGATGTAATGGTGTGATATTCAAGATTGTTTACCTGAGGAGCCTTGAAGGTCAAATTATTTTGAATCTTCAATATAGGATAATAGGAGTCGCGCTCGTTTGGAGCTCATTATTCGGATTATTTTCTTTTTTCCTATTATATATTTCCACAAATGCGGTAGACTCTTAAAATTTACTACAAAATTTAAAGTCAACGTTTTAATGAATGATTCTGCACTTAAATAAATTTTATTATAATACCAATATTATGTATGGAGGATGAAATGTACTCCACGCTCCGTGGACATGCACGTTCAGTATTTTGTATCGTTCAGTATAAAGTAAAAAAAAATTTGAGTGAGTACTATGGAAATAGGATTCTCATAGTTATGAGAAAATATCACGAGCATTTTATATATAGTTCACTGAAAATGAAGGAAGGAATTAAATTGTATTTTTGACATTTAAAAAAAAATTAGGAAACAATTGCTTAGCATTAAACTCAGTGTGGGTAACTACTAGGTACGTATTATTTTTTATATTCTAATTCTTAGAATGTAACAAGTGAATGTATAAAAAAAACTGTAAAACATAAGTTAGGTTCTGAACAAAATATATAGTCACCAAAGATAACGAGTATTACATCTTTGGCCACTTTTTCGTTACATATTTTGCAGCGGTATCAAAATGGTTTATAAAAAGTAGGTGTTTTTTTAATATTAATATTATGTTTTACCAATTTAATAAATTTAATATTGAACATCAACATTTTTTTTGGTTTATTTTTAAACTCCCTCAATCCGCCCCTGATCACGTATAGTAACACGACATGGCAGTCTGAAGGAACTAAATTGAATAAAATATATGGGTTTCCTGAATTATTGAGCCTGACAGATACACGCTGTTCTTAGAACGTAACCCCAGTTTGCGAAGCCTTTTTTTAGAAAAAATATGTTAGCACACGGAGTTCCAAAATTCTTTGTCTCATCGCAAACCTCTTCACATAGTATATATAGTATTACGGGGATGCACGAGTGAATGTATCAAACGTTTATATTAAAATATTTAACTTGGCTCACAGTGAGGAATAAAAGAAATTGAGACAACAAGAGGGCAGTTGGATGGGGAGGACCCACCATTGTCAACATAAAATATCATAAAATAAAAATTTAACTTGGTTATTAAGAGTTTTCGCAAAAGTTAAAATTTAGACTGCGTGTATTGTCATTATTTATATAAAATTTAGATTACACATAGTAGTTCAAGGCAGACGTTCGGGTATCTTGTCATCAAAAACACTCTTAAAAGAGGAACAGTGGATGAGACACAAAATGGTTCGAGTCATCTAATTGTTCTAGCCGTTCGCTTCCGTTCAAACCAGAGATGCCGATTTCCAACGGTCACTCTCCCCAGCGAGCTCTGACTACTAACATCGTCGTGTGTGGATTTCATTTATATAACTCAGCTCGATGCTTTAAAGAGCTGTATTTAAATCCATCGTGATCCACTATCTGGCTTAACATATTTTTATGTAAATTGTCACTGTTAATCCGCGAGTGATCAAAGATATCTGTAACTATCTTAGGGTACTTTAACCGATCGCCATTACATGTTTCACGTGATCTCGCCGAATTGTGGTGTCGAACCAACTACAATATCATCATCGATCGCACTAGAATCACTCGTAGCTCGCAATTCCACACCATCTCATCGTGCTTCGCATTGTCAAAGCCTTGAGCACTTGAGGTGCCGATTGCATCAGCCCGAACAAATTGCATTTTCGTCTCATCAAAACACATAATTCTTCAGGATCCACTTCGGATCCATGCTAACCTTTTCTGCTGACGCCTGCCTCATCATTTTTGTGCACGAGTTGGCATCGTCCGACTAGGAGTTCTTTCACCGCCACCTGTACCCTACAGCATCTGTGTAAGCATTGTCCGCATATCTGCTGATTTATTAAGTAAACCCAAGGTGTTTATTGAACAGTTAATCCGGTTAAATTCAGTGAGTGATATGCCACGGTGATTAGTCGATACTGTGAACTATTATATTAAAGAATTTAGACTTGTCAGCTTCGTGCAAGGCACACACACTTGTTCGTACTATTATTCATCTGCATATATGTTATCCCGCATTCTTTTAATGTCATTTCTTCTATAGTTTGATTATTGTATTTTGTATAACCTGTTTGAATAAATTGTGTTTAAACTAAAGGCCTCTTTCATTGGAATATTCCCCATTGAATGTCATCGACCCACAGCCCAAGTTTGGATAAGATATCTCTCTACTTACTGAGCTACACCAAAGGAAATACTCTTTAAATTGTTCATAACCTCAAATTTTGTAATTATACCACACCTACGAAGTAATCCTTACAGTGGTTAAAATCGTTTGCGGGTTGTTCGAACGTCAAATATACTACTGTCAAAGCATAGATGGAGATATGTATATGTGTGACAAATAATTATGAAATATGTTTTGTTTTATGCATTATCTATGGATTTTTTCGCCTAGGCGTTCCATGTCTGTTACTTTTTTTCGTATTATGTGTAATAACGCATATTAAACAACGAGATCATCATCGGACTAACTTTCATCACTAAAATAGCGGGATATTGAACGATTCATTGTCCTATACTGCTACTTTCTAAGTATCAATGTGTCCGATGACTTTTGGAACAGCTGTGAAAAATCGCCATGTTTAACTATCGATTCTTGTTTTTACTATCGGATACCGTAGAGTAAAATGAGTTTACTGCGGGATTTTGAGAAGTAAATATTTATTAAGTTTTATGTATATTTCAGTTACCACTCGATTCATCGATTTCTTGAAAGCTCTTTCTTAAAAAAAAAAACATTTTGTTTGTGGCCGTTATGTCGTCGGATCTAATGTCGCATGGATCAATAGTCGGCTGGAGCTTTAGTCGGTCGAAGGTTTTGTTGTGGAACAGGAGTCAGGTTCATCAGCCATGATGTTCTCCTTCTTCCAGCAATCTTTCCCTGTATTAAAGGTGCGAAATCTAATAATACTATTTAGAAGATTATAAACTTTCTGCAAAATACCATGGAAATCTGACAGAGGGTAATAAGGGCGATATCGCTCAAACATATAAGCAAACAAACTATTCTAATGATTTTCCATTATAATACCAATTAAGCTACGAAGTTTATTTTGATGAAATTATTTATTGCGTAAAACAAACATAATAAAATTACGAACAACGTTAACGGGAGAAGGGAAATTAACCCCTATTTCGACAGTTCAGATACTTGTGCTATCATTAATCCTAGATAAGAAGATCAATGTTGACACATCCTCCCTGTAAACTTTCCCCATAATTAACTCCCATCTTTCCTTTCGAGGAGGACGTTATGACGTGCCATAAATCAAATTCGTCTTTGTTTCAGAGCTTTCTCAACGTTTCGTTCCTGATATTCATATTTACCCCTTTGTTTAAGAATAACACGCCTCAACCGGGTCCATGTCAACCACGTTGACAAGGGTAGAGGACGAAATGATTAATCTGTATCTTAAAAATAATCGGCACATATATTGAAGGAACCTGGCAACAATCGGCATTGAAATGAAATCATAGCCAGCACGCTTTATACAAAAATGAAAACAAATATGGCGGCTTGAAAGTTTTTATAAGACTCCGCTGCTGCAGCGCTGTCCTGAAGAACAATAATTTTGGTCTCCATGGTGCGTAATATTTTGGTTTCTATGGTGATATGAAATGGATGTGGATGATGAAGTACAATTTTTTTCTCTACTGTTGACGCAAGTCGAATACTCATTCCCGGGCTTCTTTCGTCCATCCAATAATCTATACCTGTCCTGCTCTGGCTGATTACTTGCATTTCGCCGCCAGGATCACTCTCTCCGATTATGCTTCGATCGCGAAGCATTAAGTACTTGTGCTTTCTTCTGCCGCCCTACACTGACGCCGTGCGTAACGCTCGGACCGCGCAGAGGAAGTGGATTCCAGATTTCGGAAGTGCAGTGATAGATATCTCGGTTCGGCATAATATACGTATTCTGGACGTGACACCGGAGGTGCAGACGACGCCCAACTCAGGACTTTAAAGGAAGGTAGGCCAGTTCCATTTGCTCTTATGTTCTTGCAGACTTCCATTTCGAGTTGCGTCAAATATTTAAAACTATTCTAGATACAGTCCACGGGATCTCATTCCCACCATCCACAATTTATTAAAAATTATAATTTAAAAGTGAATTAATACTTAAATATCAGAAAAACTTAAGTTAATCTAAATGACATAAAAAATTGTACCTAAGAAGAATATTATTGTTGACATGTTTTATAGAATTGTTATATCTAATTAAATAAATTGTCTTCTGATCACCCTCACCTTCCTACCTGAAAAACCGCGGCGGCGCTTTTACTATAAGTAAAATGTGTAAAATGCCATTCCTGTTGACGTGTTTTTAAGGAGTATTTTTGTGAATTTTTATCAAATATTAAATTTATTTGTTTGTCTAACTCTGAAATCACATGAAAGTACATCAAACCATCTGGATTTAGAAAATATACGGAGGTTTATTTCTGAATTTGAAAAGGGGTGCAAATTGTTTATTCTATTAAAAATGAAATCAATATTGAATAACTAACATCGGTGAACTTCATAGATATTTCCATATATTAGAGAATACAATAGATATTGCTTGACACCAAATTCTAAATTAAGGTCGGTTCCTACTCATACTAAGGCAAATAATAATTTTTAACAATGAAAACAATTAGAATTCAGTTAATTAAATGAATGTAAGTAGGGGAACTAGGGGGAATAAATATATTTTAAATGATTCAACAAATTATCATTTAAACAGTACAAACAGACGTTTTAGAGAGCTTTTCTATTCGTATGAATAATTTATCAGTATAAAAAAAATATTTTTATTGTATCCCTTGAATTTTACAAAATAATATCTGTTAAATGTATGCCTGCCTTTTTGTTCTTTATATACTTTAAAGACTTTTGAGCGATCTAAACAAAATTTTGGGCAGTTGCATTCTGGATTCTGAGTCAAATAAAGTCACTCCACCACAGTATCACCGGTCTACTATTTGTATCAAAATTTTAATAAATCTGTTGATGTTTTGTTTATCTATATGTTAGACTATTTTATAAATCTGAGTACCTACCCTCGTAAATAATCAAAGTGCCGCGCGAACGTCTGGTCACTCGTTCCATGCAAACCGTACATTTCCGTTTCCCTCATTGTGCATACTAAGATCCGCCCCGAACACCGTTGAACTCGGCACGAGCTCCGTCCCGCTTCCAGTAAAATTTCCAATCTCGAGTTTCAAGAGTTGTGAGATCTTTATTTTACTTTACTATTGACCGTATCTGTTAGTGACCTAACATCTATGTACCCTTAGTTCTGGATTACATTTTTTTCATACTGTTCGTGTGTAAACTCGTTCAACGGCCCCATGCGCACGCCATCTTGTACGCTAACACGGAGATTCCATCACGCTTCGTGAATCATCGTACCTAATCTCCGCCGCAGAGCGTCATCGGAATATACACGCTGCTAGATCTGTATTCTCCCATCCCTCGGAGATATTCACACACAATATTCCAACTACCGCTCGCGACGAAGCCGCGTATAATTCATCTACCACGCGCCCGATGGCGACCGCCTTGATAATTCGAAATCGCCTCTTGTATCGTCTCATCGTCTCCATTCCTGCACTTCTGTTGGAAGGAACTCTCGTGCACTATGTGCAGGTTCACCTGTCTAGACACCTAAATTGTGATTCTCAGTGTAAGATACGAGGTATTTATTAAACTGTTCTTCGCCTTGTGTGATCAGCTCCGCTGATTTGAAGTGAGATTCGCCCAGCGGAGCACACCATTGATAATATTGTCGATTGATTATGGACATGGAAATCTAACCTCACTTGAACTAATATACATTACAGCTAGATCTGCGCCTGTCATGCATTCTTGTAATCCTATACTTTGATTTAAATAATTCTGTTGTTGTCCTTCCTGTGTTGCTTTATTGTATAAATATTTACTGTTCGTAGAATCTTAACATTTTTCATTGAAGTGTTTTCATCGAAGTTGACTCTGATTCCCACTGCCCACATTGAAAGGAAGAATCCGTGCTCATTTCCAGCTAACCGGAGCAACGGAAGCATAAATATCTTAATAAGAAATACTCTCTTCTTACACCGCCTCTACCGTCGAACATTCTTCAGTATTTAATGTGTAAGTATGTGTGTCGCTTGAATATGTTATAACGTGACCTTACGTGACGTATACCTTAACGCGAAATTTATGGTAGGAACTTTACCGGCTGACAACACTGGCGGACGACTCGCGGTTACATTTTTATCTGTGGTCAGAGCGGACGGGACACGTCATTTGATGTAGCTCCATGAAAATCAGAAAAATATAGTTCCAAGCGATCGAAAAGGGTAAATATTATTACATTATTATTTATTATTATTTAAAAAAAAAAAAAACATTGGGTCTTTGATGGATTTATGTCATGTAAGTTACCTAGTTTGTTTTAGGACATATGTCCCTTTTTTGTTGGTGAATGGCATCGACGTCATTATTCCTCAATGTTTAAACACATGGGAGGAGTGCCACCGTTTCATCGATTTATACTTATTCAAGTTAACTACCATGAAGGATTGTCCACCTAATTATTATACGGAGACGTGAGGATTTAAGGGCTGTGGCCATCTCGAACCTCGGGATTTTTGGACCGAGGCACAAAAACTTGTACCAATACTTCAAAAGGAAACGTCCACCTCTACTGCTCGAGTATATCAATTAAAGGGAATTTTTTTTAGAGGTTTGTTTTCATTCGAACTTTTTCCAGCGGCAGCTGATTTGTGCTCAGTTTGATTTGCCATTTCACCATCAATAGACTTACACAAGAACAACGCTTGCGAAGTGTGCAAATTTATTTAGGAAATCGTGGTTCGTCCATTTTACAGTCGGCATCCGAGCAAGTAATTCGAATAAGTATGGATTGTTTACGCACCACGCATACTCTAATTAATAATACTCATCCACTAAGCGTCGTGCAGTGCGCAGTGTAGTGTTGAGGAGGACCCGAATGAGTCGATTCGTCATCGTGCCCAGCTATTGATCTATGATTGCTGATTTTTTCGTTCCCTAATTGAATGGTATTAATGTGGAAGAGCTGTGTTTTCAGCAAGACAGCGCAACATGGCGCACAGCGCGCGCCACAATCAATGTATTGAAGGAAACATTCGATGTGCGCATAATTTCGCGTGATGGATCTGTGAGTTGGCCTCCAAGATCGTGTGTTTTAACACCTTTGGATCATTTTCTATGAGGATATGTGAAATTTCTAGTCTACGTCGATAAATCAGAGACGATAAACGACTTGGAAGCCAGCATTATTATAGCCAAACCCGAGCTGCTCCAAAAAGTGGTCGCAAGTTGACTTCCAGATCTTGCTTTATTCAGGAACAAAAGTATCTTTCTAATAAAGCCATTACCACGATTTTTATGTGTTTTATTTCATATTCAAAGCTCTGTACCTCTAAAAAAACACCATTTATATTGATCCGATGTGACGAAGAAACTTTTGTGTAGTTTAACTGACTGTCATAATCACTTGAAGATCTCCGACTTCTTTATAACCTTAATTTTTAACGTGTATAATATGTAGTTTTAAAAACCAAACTTTTGTAGAGCTTAAATTTTATGACAACCCTCTGTGACAATGATCATTTATCCTATTTCATGTAATTTTTTGTTTGATTTCTTTCTATTTTTTTGAAAATTATATTACTTTGAACCACTCTCTTTTCCAATTTTTTTCCCTAGAATAGTTGTTTATAGAATAGATGGTGAGCAGGCGTAGTCAATTCTGTTCACTGTTCCATATTAACTCATGCACTACCCTGGGAATACTCGGTGGGCGTACTGACATAGGTCACGCACTTCACAATATGACAGCCTCTATAGGCATCGGGTAGATATATAATAAAATGAGTACTCACAAATTAGGTACACTGAATTTATTCAAGTAGAGTCAAGTAGAGCTGCACATTATTTTTTAGAGTCTACGCAAATCAAAGGCCTTGTCTACATACATGTCCAAGCTGACAAACAATGTAAATAAAATGTCACCGTGATGTAATATAAAATCAAATTTTATTGAAATAAATAATTCTCGGCTTTTTATTTGAGAAGCAGTGTCATAAATCATCTCATCCCTACATCAGATTAGTGGTTGTTTCGCAACCCCTCGCGGCACTACTGACCAAGGGATGTTATTAATAACTTTAATCCTTTAGGATCATAAAAAAAACCACATTTTTATGCCAGACCGAGATTATTTTGTAAATAAGGGAAAATCGTAAAACTGATTAACCCGCAGGGAAAAATCCCTGTCAGCAGAAATTAATTTCTCGTGCTTGTGACCTCCAGTAGCGGAAACAAAGGGGAGTTTACACGTGGGAGGCTCTCGCCTAGAGTGGCGGAAAAATATTGAAATAATACGTTCAAATACTCCAGAAACCTTTTGTGAATATTGAATAAGTTACACTTTAGTACATTCCCATACTAGCGTTTTTTTAATCCTCCGAATTGCCTCCATCCAAATCCGGCTCGAAGGACCAACATTTGAGGTTGGGCGAGTAGTTCTTCTAAATCCCGGTCGCCGAGATCACTGGTCTTTAGAAAAATCCCTTTCCCCTCATCAACCACTTCCTACATCCATCTCCCGATATCCTTCCCCACCTTGCGATGATTCCGACTTACAATCGGGATTATCGTAATCCATTTCACGGAAAGTGCGACCCGGAGATCGTATACAATGAATGTTTTGCTGATAGAACAAATATATATTACGTTTTACAGACTCCATCAATCTTAGTTTGACTCGTACGGTTCGATGGTTTATAGAGTAAAAATAGAAACAAAAAAGAGAAAAAGAAATGTGTGTAAGTCACGACTTGAGAATAAAACTCTGTAACCTGATGTGTACTGTAATGTGACGCGATTATTGACGAATACTAGTTTTAAAAATGCACGAAAAAATAAATTAATCAAAGCAGCAAAACGGAAATTGCAATATTCTGGTCATGTTATATGATGTTTCTTTAAGACCAGAAAAATGACAGCGCCTGCATTTTATAATTCGAGGTAAAATTGGAAATTCGAAGTGGCCCTGAAAGGCAAAGAACATCATGACTGGCAATGGTTCGGGAAGTCTGCAATCCAACAACTCGGAGCTGCAAAAATAAATAAATAATGGTCGCCAACAAATTTGTATTCAGTAGTAAGTACAATTTTATATATATAAATTTTACTGATGATTGTGAATAACAATATTGTTCCGCACAGCAAGGCGGCCGCGGATAAACCCGCGGCAATGTTTAGCCAAGACACGAACCCGGCCGCGGAGAGCGCGGCGCCCTGGCCCGCGCAAGCGTTTAGCCAAGACGCAAACCCGGCCGCGGTTTCGCGCCGCCGGGTGGTCGCGGGGGGCGCAGCGCCCCGATCCGAACACGCGCTGGGCTGAGATGTAGACTTGGCCGCATCATAACATCTTCGCGGTCGCCACACTACGCCCGTGGAAAGTCGCCGCCCCTGGGGACAGCGAGCGGCCGCCGGGGGAGCGGGGAGCGGGGCGAGCGGGCCGCGGACGAGGCCACGCCCCGGCCGCCGCCAGAAAATTTTGATTATGTTTTTGTGTAATAACTCATGTAAAAAAATTATTTTCAATGTAATAAGTATACGAATAAAAAGAGAATTGAGAGGGCGATCGCCCGGGAATGATTTAATGCACCTCAAAAATCCTTTGGTAATAAAGAATTATGTTTTAAGGTTTGAGGTGCATTTACAAATTATCCGGGCCATCGCCCGCTATAAAAATTACCAGGCATCGCGAGGCAGGTCCATGTTTGTATTAAAAAATACTCGCGATGCCTGGGGCATGTCATGTTTCATAAATATAATAAGAAATGTAAGACAAATCAGAGTTCTGCCGCCCCTCACGGGACGGCGGAAAAAATGGCCGCTGTTGCCAGTTTTCGCCGCCGAGCGATGGCGGCGCGGGACCGTATCGGGGCGGCGCGGGGCCTGTCCTGGCCCCCTGATTGGTCTCTGAGTTTGCTGGAGCCTTACGCTCCAGCACAAAAGAGTTATCGCATAAATAAACGATCCAGCGGTTGCAAGGGCACTCTCTCTCGCACTTCGCTGCACCTGCACCGCTGGACAAGAACTACACCTGCTTTTTTACTTTGACCCCTGCCTTCACTTTGGACTTCCTTCCCTCTGGACATTTCGACTTTGGCTGCACATTTGGACTGATCCCGGAAGAACTCCTACGACTTGGCAACACTACTGGACACGATTTGGACCTCATTGGATAACTGCGCACCGGCAGAGCATCGTCGTCCGAGCTACGGAAGCAGCGACGAATATACACCAGCACCTACAAAGATTACAGTCTTGTTCCTGTACAGAACAAATATTATCCGAGAATTCATGTACATAGTGCACCACGTACAAACCACCTAATGTGACGCAATTAACGGCTAAAAAGAACACCTGCAAGCTGTTCTCGAGATCGAATTCTCACGTTATGCTGGACATAAGAACACGTGTTCTTAGGTTTTGTATAACGGCCTATTTATTCCGTCACAGGAGTAAATAGCATGGATCTGCGTATATAAGGACATGATGTATTCAGGACTGTATCTCTCATCAAACATTATTGTTCAGTTAAAAGCATATGACGATAATGAAATGATAACTGGTGTGATAAGATTAAAATTAACGGTTAGTTGACGCAATTCGAATTGGAACAAAAAAGGAATATTGATAGATGGATCTGGCATATCTTGATCTCGGTCCTGGGTCGTTTCACCTCCAGTTGACTGGCACTTTTGTAGTTAAGAACGGAAAGATCACTGCACTTCTGATGCTAAAGAACACCTCTTCTTTTTCGTAGTCCTGGTGTTACGCACGGTGTTACTCTTAGCCGTTAAAATAAATATATGTGTTGATAGCTCGACATCGGAATGCAATCTGGTTATGGAACGTGTGTCGGCTAAAAAAGGACAGGTATAAAAAGGTTTATGGAATAGACGGTGTACACAGGGAGTACATAATGATAACACGGAAATATAGTCTTTGTTCTGTACTAAACAGAAAGTGTAAACAAAAAAATGGGAATAGTGGATTAAAATAGCTCTCCGTTGTTTTGCAGCCTTTTCCATCTATGCACAGACTACAGTACAGTAAGGTCCCACCGATCGGCGCTGATAACATACGCGAGGTAATGCATTATTTAATGAAGCTAATTACTCATTATTTAAAAATGAATTAAAAATTCATGAATTAGTTATTCAGTTAATTGTGTTCTGACACCTGACACTTGTCACATGTCCAATCCCCCAGCGCACAAACGACAGCATTGGTACTTACTATTGCACAAAAGATTTTTATGCTCATACTGTGATCCAAAACTAGAGGGAACATTTGTTACCAGTGTGATATATTTACTGGTCACTTTTTCCTCAATTGTTACTCTGGTATGAAGTTTTGGGCGGAGATATTTACATATCAAAAATACAGGTAATAATGTATATTGTAAGTGTTATGTACTTGACTTCTTAGTACGACTTTAGTGTACACCTCGTAATGTGAAGGTCCAAGAAATAGACTTTGTAACAATTAATCTTTTATTACAATAAGCTATAATTTAGTACAAGGTATATCACTAGTATAGGTCAAACTATTAAGCCGATGAACCGCAGATAAAAGAGACGCGCACGCTCCTGCGCACCGTCTTTATAGCCACACATACCCGCACCGGCGGTGCGGCACACATACACACATGCACACGCCACCCTACCATTCCAAAGATATCACAGTAAGTCTTCACCATCTCGTGACCAATAACAATGACAACCAGTTATCTTTTGAGATTTTGATAAAAATAAAAATCTAAAAATTAATAACACAAATTAAATTAATTAATTAGAAAGATATAAGATATCGAAAAAGTATTATTGTTGCTACCGGGATTCGAACCTGGATCTCTTTCAATTCATTATCATCCAATACATTAACCGATTATGCTACGCCAACAAATTTTCGAATTTATATGTTACACTTTCAAATTGATACATCTATTGTTCCATTATTTAAAAGCCATCTTCTTTACATTTACGGAATCTCAAACACCTTTGAGTGATCCGATAGGGACGCCAGAATTAATTGATAATTCATTTTTATTAAATTTTTGAAACATTAATACAATTTATATATTATGTTCTGTAAAATTGTAACTTCACAATAAGAATGTAATTTCTTTAAAAATTAATATTGAAACTTGACCTATCTTAGATTGAAATAAATATCAGATGATTTATGGTTCTTTCAAAACTTACCGTTTGATTGAGACATATGACGTAGGCACGTTGCGTGGCGCCAGGCACTATACACAAGGGTGGAACTCGCCACCCCCAGAGGCTTGATGGCCGGATAATTTAAAATAAACTACCCTTGTAACTGACGTAACGAGATATCTAAAAATACTATCGGAAATAAAGTGAATTTTCTTTTAGCAGCTGTTACAATTTTTGTTCGAGAAACTGTCAACTAAAACTATTACGAAGATTTTTATTATTATTAACGTGTTGATTTATTACGTGCCATAAAACTTTAGATTTGAGAACTTACTAAGAATTTATTTATCGAAAGTTTTTTAAAGATGGGATTCGTGATATTGATGTAACATATTGTGTGTAGGTATAGAATGGGTAAAAAAAAATAAGATGAACAATTAGCAAATACAACGCAGCTGACAATGAAAGTCTTTATATTGTTTTAACGAAATTGGAGAAGAGACAAAATATTATAACTGTCTCAAAAAGTTGGGATTTGTTTTGCGGAATGCAAAAAACTTTTCACACCTGCACACTTATAAAGTCCTCTACACTTCTTTAGTCAGACCTCAGGTAGAATATAATTCGGTCATATGGTCGCCACTTCATTGTTCACTCGACGGCGGTTGAAAGAATCCAGAGAAAGTTCATAAGATTTATTAATTTTAAATTTAATATACGCTCTGAGGATATCAATTATGATTATTTCCTAAGCCGTCTGAAATTGTGAAAATTATCGGTGAGACGTACAATGACCGACCTTATATAATAGATTGCCCCCAGATTATTGGTCTGCTTGAATTTCACGCACCATTGAGATCATCGAGACACAATTCATTGTTTTATTACAGTGGTAATGTCAGATTACATTCTTTGGGAGATAAATATGCAGCAGAGGTAGTCGACATTTTTGCTGTAAATTAAATTTCTTATAGGACTACATTTTTCAAAATATGTATGGTGACGGATAAATTGCATTATTTCACATTTTATGTATATTTTTAATTTTGATTTTGAAAAAACATGCTGATATAATTTTTTTTTCTTATGTATTGCACTTCTAATGAAATGTGTATAATAATAAATAAATAATTGTGTTACAATATAAATTAAAGATGCGATCCTTGTATTGAAATCAAATACCGCATTGTGCAAGCTCGTGCAACCTATCCGCATGAAAAAGATGTTCTGTAATCGTGATATCATCTTTAGATGCGTATGTAAATGGTAAGATGCCACGTGCTCTCGACATGGCCGCTTAAGAAATCACTCAACAGCTATATAGTCCGACTGGTTCCAACCAAACTAGACAACAATATGTCGCGCCGCAACCAGTCCGAGGAAAACTAGAACCGACCACTCTTCTCTTGGCCAGCTCGGCGCCGCCTCCAGTGCACTACGTTTATCTTATACTTTTTATAATATAATAACAAACAAGTGTTAATTCAATCTGTATATAAACCCCAACTATCGTAAGTACTATTGTACAGTCATAATCCACCCACTCTAGCTGAACATTTCAAACATCGTCCTGATTCTATCGATCTATAGGATCGATAGAAGAAAGCTTAAAATAAGCTGGATAGATAGTTTTCGAATGAATTCGATATGGTTCAGATGAACACAGAAATATATATATATATTTAAATCAATAAAAATCCGAATACTTTAATATCTCAGGCGTGTGATAAGACATTCGGAGAAGTGCGAGATCTTGTACCTCATAATGCAAGAAAAGATCGCTGGATGTCGGGGCTCTGAAAGTAGAAGTTCATCATGGCAGTAGAACCTAAGACAATTGGCCAGACTATTATAGAGCTTTTCCGGGTGAAGTTCCGGTAGTGATAGCCAACGTCCATTAAAAGCACAGGGCACAAAAAAGAGATATTTTAGGCACGTAGTATGACAATTTTACAAAATTCGAACAGTACATACAGCACGTCGTGTTTTTGGAACAACAAGAACGATAATTATCTGACATTATAGTTAAAATTCATCGTTTTGTATTAAAATTGTTACAATAATGTTCTATTATAAAGTCAAATTATTCTGTAAGAGTTAAAATTGATCGATAATCATCTTAACTGGAAAGAACATATATCGAACCTAGTTACTTTTTTAAAGGAATACAATGTATAATTGACTACAAACTCTTAAGATCGGTGTACTTTGTATTCTGCTAATCCTTAATTAATTATGGTATTTTAGTTTGGGGAGGAGCAGCAAAAATAATATTAGATTCGACTAAAAGAGCACAAACGACAATTCTTAAGGTAATAAATGGTCGCCCCTTTATATATCCATCAGATCTTATATTTGAAGAGTACAATGGCCAATCTTTAAGTTGAGACTTTTAACAATTTTTCCATGCTAACAACAACTCACCCCAAGCAATAAATCATGGACACAACACAAGATAAACAACGAACGAAACGAAAACGACATTTTATCAAAGATTCTACATGTTCTTAGCTCCGAAACTCTATAACGCACTCAGTACCAACTGGAAATCGTTCACCTCCAATTAGATTACACAAATATGGACCCAATATATGATCCGATCGGGTAGAGAGCAATCAGAAGCATGGCTATCCAACATTCTAACATTATCATTATACAGTGTCTACACTAATAATTTACTAGTTCTGCAACACTCCCACTACATTTTTATTTAAAAATTTTGTTGTTTTTATCTCTATTTTAATCTTTATTATTTAATATTTATTATTTAATAATACCAAAACAGCACGAAAAAACTGTCTACTTTAATACAGACTTCAGTCTAGCAAAGTAACCAGGACAATTCTGTATATATCAGAGGTGGAGTCTACTCCATCCCACACAGTAAACTACTAGTATTTAATAGCAATATAATTGTATCTGATGTTATATAATATATTCACCTCTGTTACAACAAAAATATGTATGTCAATAAAGTCTAAATAAATCAATTTGAAACTGTGTTATACATATGTAAAAAAAATTTTAGGAGTTAACAAGAAAATAAAGTTTCAGAACAGCAACTGTTGATATGAATGCAAATAAAATATGTAAAGTGTTTCGCCTCACGGGCGATGAAAAAAAACTCCGCCAGAGAAATGGAAAAGCGTATATTCAAAATTTTGAAGATCAATATCTCAGTCAGACGTAAATTAATTTCATATAATAATAATAATAATGTGTTTATTCCAGCGTGATCAGGTTTTTTTTTAACCCGATTCGCCATAAAGATAAGACATATTAAGTTATACATTAAAGGTTATTAAATAAATATGCTGTGAAAAAGAAAACCAAGGAAAATATTAATAAATACAAAAAAAGAAAAATTTAAAAAGTTAATAAAAAGTAAAAAGTTCACACATATACACACACAAAATATAATTATTACATTTATAACTACTTCAGTCACGGCCATTGTTGTATATGTAGCTATTTTGTAAGCGCTGCCATTCTCTGGTCAGGGAACCGGCTTTCCATGAGAGCGCCCCTTGCACCAGAGGTGCTGAGCTCCAGCTGCCGCTTTATGCCAGCAACTCGATGTCTTAGAAGCGGAACGAATCCATGTATACGGCCTTCGGTAAACATTGTAGATGCGCTACATTAACGCGCCAATCCGAACAGTTATGTTATGATATTTTGTTAATGGCATCATCATCATCATGTTCTCTTTTTATTCCAGGAGTGTCACCTCCATCTTCCCCTCCTTTGCGCTGCTTCAGTCATCATCCGAGTCGGTGCCTCATGACTGAGGATCACGATCACTATAATCCCCCCCCCCTGGCTATCATCCGTCACTTTTCTCGGCATCGGCAAACGGGTAAGAGATGTTCCACAAGATTCTCCCAACTATCTTCCCTTCTCGCAAGGCTCAGGTCTCAGGCTGCAGGTTGAAAGTCTGTCCCTGCAAAATGCAAACATTCCTGGGTCTCGCCGTCCATGGTATGAGTAACGTGCGTCGCTGTAATGAATACAATGTATCACGAAAATTTAAGAAGTTTAAGGGATCCTTAGATCTTAGATCTTAATTGTATTAAAAATTACATTCACAATATTCAAAATGCATTAAAAAATATCAATTATATCCATGTTAGAACCTTTTTATTTTAAAGCCACTTTCACGCGAGTCTCTTTCATTCTGAATGTCACATACCTAAGATGTCAGCAAATCGACGGTGAAAGGCAGAGGACTATTTGTCTTCAACCTACTTCTCTATATACACGTCAAGAAAACTAAAAATACACGAATTTTTACTCGCGAATGTTCAAAGTTTTTCCAGGTTTCAAAGATTTTCGTTACATATATACAAGGAAAGCTGAAAAATTCACCGCCTCGAAAAAAACAGACTAGCCGATATCAATTTATTGTATTATTCTTATTAATAACATAAACCATTTTATTTTTCAGCGTTTTCACTTTTTGTTCCCTTTTGACGGCTGTTTGAATTTAGTGCGTTTGATATTATTGGTAATATTCGGCTTTGCAATAACGTATTTTTTTATCAAATTTTTGAATAGATTTCGAAAACCTTGTTGAAGTGATAATCGAGTTAAAATGCGTTTACGCCTCTTTGTTTCTTCGACTGGCACACTGTATTGGTCCCATATGAGTATGAATATTGCCGCCCTTTTCGGAGATTGGATAGCGCGTAAAACGACAAGACGCAATTGTATCCAGTACACCGTACGGTAAAGAGATCTCAATAATTAGTGCGCATTTCGATCGGTCGGAAATCTACCCAGAACGCTACGACGCTAGAGCATCAGCGCACTCAATCGAAGGTTAGTTAGTGGTAGTATTCATATTTTATATCTGACCATATTATCAATAGGAAGTCCGGCAACCACAGCTGTCGAAGGAAATTACGGGAACAACAACCTTCGCAGTGGAAGACCATTAGACCAAGACTTGTTGCACTTTCTTCTCGGTCAAGGCTCCTGAAGCTGGATCAAAAACGCGTTTGGTTGTTTGTTAATATGAATGAAACCTGGACCCATCAGTGGCAACCAGAGTTTTATCAAAAATCGGACAAATGGTGTCATGGCGATTCGCCGCCTTCGAAGAATGCTAACAGTTTTGTCAGCTGGTAAGACGATGGCATCAGTTTTCTGGTACCGGAAGAGAATTTTCGTGATAGACTACTTGGATAATGGTATAACAACAAACTGTACTACGATAGCTTCTTAATCCAATCGAAAGAAGAAATCCAGATCCGGAAACATTGTCAGCACAAAGGGCATAATCTTTCACCAAAACAACATGAACAGCAATAGTTGCAATGCCAATAACATATCATCCATCGTATCGTCTGACACGACACCTTCAGACTTTTACCATTTCCCTTACTTTTTGTTGAACTTGATAATGATTGGCTGTGTGGCTAGATTAGCGCAATATGATGGCAATATACTGACGAACTACTATGTTACTAATAAAATACTATCTACTTATATATAATTTAGAAATGTTAAAATACTAAATATATAGCGAGGTACTTACCAACCTCGCGCCTACCTGGATACGGTCCTCGGTGTGGTGATATAATTTTTACAATAAATAAAACAATCCAATCTACAGATTGAATAATTTACTTTTCAATAAAACTTGTGTTGCTATAAAATATTTGAGTTTGTGCGGATAATTTGTCGATATCGGCTCCCATCAGCCCGTCGTAAATCACCATTTACGACAAGAAATGTTCAACCGAACCGAAATAACAAAAAGCAAATCGGATCCATACAAAACATACACAGTACGTAATTTGATACTCCGATTTTATTCCTGCGATCCTTTTATTTTGTTCCAACTCGTGTACAGGGTGACGTACAGGATGAACCAGTGTTTGTTATGTGTGTCGCAGATGTCCAACTTTTATTCTTAATCATCGCTTTGAGTCAGTACGCAAAATGAAGGAATAATATTTTGCGAAGCGTATGTCTCGGTGAAGTTTCTTTTATAGGTAGGTAGGTACCTACCCTTTTTATTTACCGGCCTCATGAGACTCGGAAGTATGTGATTGCAGTCAGCACAGAGCGCCATATATATTTTGAATCCACCGATGTGGTTCAGTTTAGTAGGCATTCGCCTATCTTCTGCATGTCCGTTTTTATTACGCTGTTGAATGCTTCAGTAATGCTTCCAGAATATGGACACCGTACGGTTACAGCACTGTAAGGGCTGCGATTGTGGACTCGTAAGGATCTTAATTGTGTGATCTAAGTTACCGAGTTACTCGGATGGAGCGACCAACGTTTGTATGTCATGCGATTCAGATCCTATCTATCTTCTAGTCTCAACGGTATTGAATGTGCGCGTGAGTATTTACGCTGTGTCTAGAGCAAGGAATTTAAATAAAACAGAACTTACAAAAGTTTTAGGCGTTTATTGCGGGATGATTAACAATCGCAAGTACGAGTATAAAATTAATTGCGCGAATAAAGTTGAATGCTGGAGTGGCTCGCTTGCGGTGTTGACGAAATAACGGTCTGCGGAGAAGTGTTCGCTAGCTCCTAGAACTCATCCGACTCGTGTATAATATTATTTTTAATTAGTTGAATATTTTTATAGTGCATCGTGAAATCCTAAATAATTTATTATTAAAAATACATATTTCTTAGAATTTTGATCATTTTTAATCGTACGCAGAAACTTATAATTTTCTTAGATATCTTCAGGCATTTGTACATAACTGTCAACCTGCTGCATTATTCAACAATAATTCGATTAGTAAAACCATTGAGTGGAATATTATACAAGGAGTAGATTAAGACAGTCGCATAATTTTGTTTACATCTCATCTATTGTTTTTATGACCCACCCAGTAGATTTGAAGTTTTAATATGAATTTTATACGTGGAGAATATATAGCTTCAGAGATAAATATGTGATTTGGTATGAATTCTTAATAGAATATGGATACGTGCGTCATTATTTATATATTTGTATGAGGCAGAAAACAGAAAATTGGTATTTTTACATTAAATGCGAAGTGTAGGATCTTAAAATGTAATATTTAAGAGATGTTTAGGCAACCTGCAAGCGCCTTACTGTACCTGGCTGTCAATCCAGATATTTCACAGCCATATCAGTCTATCTCATACCCACAGAGATGCAGTTAACAATACATCGCGACGGACGAGTCCTAGAAACTAGCGAAGGCCAGCCACTTCTCTCGGAAATACCTCAAACTTTATTTGTGCTAATTAACATTCTAATCGACCCACAATATACGCCAAGTCCTGTTTCAACTAAATACCTTGCTCTAGTCACAGCATACGAGGGGCAAGTAAAAAATAAGGTTCCTACATTTTTTTCAGTTATAAGGTATTTTTTATTGCAATAAATAAGTAAACCATCTGAAAGCTTGTACTTTATTCTATTTTTCTACATAGTCTCCTGATTTTTCTATGCATTTTTCCTGACGAGTTATCCACTTCTGAAAACCCGCTTCGAAGAATTCCGCCGCTAGGCCGCCGATGAACTTGGTGACCGCTTCTTTCACCTCTTCATCTGTATTGAAGCGTTGTCCACCCAAGTGTTGCTTCAATTTCGGAAACAAGTGGAAGTCGCTGGGAGCAAGATCAGGGCTGTAGGGGGCATGGTCAAGCAATTTCCAGCCGAATTTGTCCAGTAGGGAGGTGGTCTATCGAGAGACATGCGGGCGAGCGTTGTCGTGGTGCAGCCCTTGGTCAGCCTTCCTCTCCGGCGATTTTGGATGGCTCTTTTGAGTTTTGTCAATGTCTCGCAGTACCTGTCCGAATTGATGGTGGTCCTTTTAGGCATAAACTCGGTCAGCAAGACGCCTTTTCGGTCCCAAAACACCGTAGCCATCACTTTCCCTGCGGAAAGCGTCTGCTTAAACTTTTTCGGTCTAGGCGATTCAGGATGGCGCCATTGTTTGGACTGTTCTTTTGTTTCTGGAGTGACGTAGTGACACCACGTTTCATCTCCCGTAATAATGGAGTCCAAGAATTCTTCAGTATTCTCGGCGCATTCTTGAAGAAACCCCTCGGCACACTTGACACGATTGTCTTTGTGGGTTTCTGAAAGCATGTGTGGGACCCACCGCGCGCACACCTTGCGATAACCAAGTTTATCGGTCAAAATGTTGTCGATGGTTTTTTCACAAACCTCAGAAACCTGGACAGCAAGCTCCCGAAGCGTTACTCTCCGATCTTCGAGGAGAATGCGCTCAATCTTCGCCACGACTTCGTCCGACACCGATGGCCTCCCACTCCTTTGCTCGTCGTGGACGTCTGTGTGTCCTTCGGAGAACTCCCTGCACCATTTGCGGACGTGTTGGACGCTGATGCAAGCTGTGCCATAAACTTCTTACAACTGTCGATGAATTTCAACAGGTTTAAGCTTCTTCGCGTTTAAAAATCGAATCACCGAACGGATTTCACACCTGGCGGTAACGGCGATGGCGGGTTCCATAGCTGATGGCTGTCAGGCCTTTACTGAGCGTCGCAGCGTTTGCTCCCGGTAGTGGGGATGTAGTTAAGGGACCAACAATCAAGGCAGTGTTGCCGGATTTCGCCTAGCATCTCGCGTGGCGAGTGTACAGCGTAGGGAACCTTATTTTTTACTTGGCCCTCGTATATACTCACTCGCACATTCCACATTCAGATACACTGCGAAATACATCCACACGCGTTAGAACTGAAGAAGGATATGGCCTTCAGTCTCACCACGAATATTACTCAAAGGTATTTGAGATTCCGTAAAAATAAGGTAGACGGCTGTTTCAAATAATGGAACAATTAAATGTATTCATATCAAAAAAGTTAACATATAGGTTCGAAAATTTGACGCTAAAAATATCGTCGCTGTAGCATAGTTGGATAATACACCTTCCCCGGTTTGGAAAGAGATCCAGGTTCGAATTCCGGTGGCGTAATAAGAATATTTTTAGATAAAATTGATTTTATATGTATATTTATTATTTACTATTTAAGAAATCATTGTGTACTGCTTAAATTAGTTCATCTTGGTTAATTTAGCAACAATGCTTATTGGAGATAAATCCTTTCGACATGCCCTGTACAATACACAGGAGTTATTGACTCCATATAATTGAGAAAGAAATCAAATAAATCTGTCTCCCTTCCGCGGGCTTCATTTGTGTTTATGGCCGAGGACGTGGGCGGATGAGGAAGGGATATTGCGCGGGTCCTTACTCGGAACTGTGTGATGCCGCTGTGATTTGTAAAGGTTAGGGCTCGGAAAGCACTAATAAAAGCAGAGAGTTATTCATATTTTTACATGTTACCGATGTGTTTACGGAAATGGATCCAAGGGCAGGAATTCTTTAAGTGAAAATTCTTTGACAATATTTGAGTATATCCAATAACACAATTACTAGATTTTTACCTCCTAAGGCACTGTTATTAAAACTAATTGCAGATCTCATTGAGACGAGGTTATTATATTATATTTATTTATTTATTAGCCTTTATTGACATATATATTTTTGTTGTAATAGAGGTGAATATATAACATGAGATACAATTATATTGTGATTAAATACTCGTAGTTTATTGTGTGGGATGGAGTAGACTCCACCTCTGATATATACAGCATTGTCCTGGTTACTTTGCTAGACTGCAGTCTGTGTTAAAGTAGCCAGTTTTTTCGTGCTGTTGTGGTGTTATTTAATTAAGAAAGATAAAGATTCGACAGGAATAAAAATAAAAGAAAAGAAAATATGTAGTGGGAGTGTTGCAGAATTAGTGAATTATTAGTGTTGGCACTGTATAGTGATTATGTTAGAATGTTGGATAGCCACGCTTCTGATTGCTCCCTACCCGATTGGATCATATGTTGGGTCCATATTTGTGTAATCTTATTGGAAGTGAACGATTTCCAGTTGGTGCTGAGTGTGTTGTACAGTTTCGGAGCTAAGAACATGTAGAATCTTTGATAAAATGTTGTTGTTGCTCTCAGAACTGGCGTGTAGATGTTCGTTGTTTGTCTTGTGTTGTGTCCATGATTTATTGCTTGGGGTGAGCTGTTGTTAGCATGGAAATATTGGATGAGTCTCAACATATAGATTTGTCTTATATCTAGGGCATTGTACTCTTTAAATATAAGATCTGATATGAGATGTATAGAAGTAAGAAATACATAAAATTGAAAATTTACTTTTTAGGTGTATTCTAGTATAATGTGTTATTCATTTGTCATATATATACAGATAAATAATATAGCTTCCATTATTCCTAATAAAAATAAGATTCTCATTAGTGACATCTATGCTGTTTCAGAGAAATAAATATCAAATTTCAGTCAATAGATGGCGACAGCGAAGTTGTTAAATACTTTGAAGTTGTTTCTACATTGTAAAAAATTGATAGATATGGAGGTTGATTGGGTTGAATGGTGAACGTTATATTGTTTAAAATGATAATTTAAGTCAGCTGACGATAGGTCGTATCCCCGTAATATCCATTCTTCCATAAGTCCCATATTATATTATATAAATAGCTTCGTCTCTGAGATATCTATAATTTGTCTTGAAAACAGTCAAAAGTCATACGGATTTAAAACAAAAACACATCTTAAAATATTTTAAAAAGGGGTCATTTTTTGTTTAAAAATTTATATACTGAGATTTATCTCAACTAAACCTCTGAGATTTATCTCAACATGTCTCATTCTGAGGACACGGGCCATTAGTTTGATCCGCAAATAATGACCCATTTAAATATTATATTATTTTGAACGCACTAATGGTACTAGAAAATATTTGTTAATTAGTTTTTGTTTGACAGTAGAGAATTTGGTATGTTTATTAATTTACTCGGACGAATTTAATAATTTGTTAAAGAGAACACACTCTTATTGTGAAGTTGTAATTATTCAGAACAGACGGTCTGTGATATTTTAAATACTAAATTAATGTATTCATTATAAATATGTACATATAAAAATCAATTTTGTCGAAAAATATTATTTTTGCGCTACCGGGATTCGAACCTGGATCTCTATTTCCAATCCGGGGAAGTACACTACCGATTGTGTTATAGCGCCAGTATTTTTTATGACAAATTTTCGAACCTGTTTTCCAATTAATACATCTGTCGTTCCATTATTTGAAAGCCATCTACGTTGTTTTTACGGAATCTCAAATACCTTTGAGTAATCTGATAGCAGACGCCAGAATTATCAATTCATTTTTATTAAATATTGGACACATTGATACAACTTATATTATTAAGGAGAACACATTCTTATTGTGAAGTTGTAATTATTCAGAACGGACGGTCTGTCATAATTTGCGTTATTTTAAGAGCTGGACCATATAAGTTCGAAAATTTGTCGCTAACTTATCCGGCTGCTGTGGTTAAACTGAATAACGCATTTTCCCGGACAGGAAAAGGTCCAGATTCGAATCCCAGTAGTATATTTTTTAGAATTTTTTTTTTTTTTTTAATATCTTTCTAGTCGATTTGTTTAATTAAGTACGTACCGGAATTATTCGTTTAAAGAAACACATCATTTTTACAACACTTTACTACACACCGTAAAATACTTTACAACATGTCGCTTGTCATAACGGGCCACTATCGTATAATTATTGTATACCATCGTCATGATGAAAACTATGTCTGTACTCCGTCTTTGAGTTCATCATGGTCATCAAAACGCTTGCCACTAAGGAACCGCTTCAGATGAAGGAAATATAGAAATCACTAATCGCACTTGAAACACTTGGCGTCAGCTGGTTTCAATGAACCAATCACAGACTCACAGTCGGTGGGCTGATTTATTGTCTCCAAAGAGATTTATCCAGAGAGTTGAACTATCCAGTTGTTCCGAGATAAATTTTGAAGTCAGGCATTATCATATGTGAGAAGGCCATTCGGTTGTTCGGAAATGATCGGCAGTTTTCGAAAATACCCGAACATAAAGAGCATTACTTACAATAACACCGTAAGTCAATTTTTCACACTAATTTTGTTTATTAAGGTCGATATTTATATCGTGTTTTGTTTGTTTCAAAATGTTATGTTGTCGTTATTTAAGATGTTTTTAATCGTTTTAAAATCGTCAAAGATTAATTTAACGTTAATAAAATCTGTATATTTCTTATTTCTCGTAATTCCTGATGCATTAATATATTTTTATATATTATGGTTAACTATCGTGGCGTTTAATATTTCGTTTCGTGTTTAATATTTTTCGATAATATTATAATTTTTTCACACATATATTCAATTCCATTTGTTGGACTAACCAAGAAGTTCAATTTGAATAACAGCAGTTTGAGTATATTAGTTCTTTTTATCCAAATAATGATGTACCCTATATTAATTTCTAGTAATTAATTAATTACAAAATTTGGACTACGATAGGTGCTGATATTAATTAATGTATGAGCAAAATTAAAACATAAAAAAATACAATAACACTTTTGATATTTTATTTGAGATTGATGAACACAGTTTGACAGCACAAATTTTGAATAATTAGAGCACTTAAAAAGCACACTTTATGTATGAAATCACCATTGAAGCTTCAAATCACCACGTTTGTTTCGACTCTTTGTAATATAACCTCATTGATTTTCTCTCACGTTGCATGTGGTGAGTCAACATTACGCATGCGCAGTTTTGCGACCGCACTGGAATATCCGGCAACGATACTTAAAAAACGCGCCTCGTATTTAACATAATGTTTACTTGATATCACTGTCTTTTTATGTTCTCTCAGGTTGGTTTGTGGCATATTTAGCTTGTTGTAGTTTTTTAGAGGTACAGAACTTTAAAATGAAATTAAACACATCTAAATCGTGGTAATGGCTTTATTGGAAAGATAATTTTATGGCATTAGTGTTTAAGTATGATTCCGCGCATATGGGCGTCGCGGCTGCCTCGAATAAAGCGCAATCTGGAAGTCAAATTCCTGCACGAACTGGATCTTGTAAGCTCGTAAACCAAGATCTTTCCGCAAAATCTTCCATAGAGTGGATGGACACAGCTCCAATTGCTGTGCACGTTGGCAAATTGACTCATTCGGGTCCTCCATTGCAGCAACAGCTTCTTCGGTGCGCACTGTACGACGTCTCTGCGAATGCGTATTATCAATTAGAGTGTGCGTGGTGCGAAAACAATCCATAGTTATCACTTGCTCGGTTGGATAATTATGTCGACCGTAAAATGGACGTGGCGTACAAATAAAGCGTAGGTAAATTTGCACAATTTGCGAGCGTTATTTTGGCGTAAGTCTATAAACGATGAAATGGCAAACCAAACTGAGCACAAATCATCTGTCAGCTGTCAGATTAACAGTATCTGGAAAAAGTGTTGCCAATTCTAAAAACACTCTTTATTTGTCTTCGAATTTCCTGTTTACTGTGCTCAAATAAATTGTTTCTTGAACTGTTTCACTTCCTGCTGTTTGAAAAGTTTGCTGCATTAGCACAAACCATCATCCACAGCCAGTATATTCATTATCAGCTGACGATACTGAATATACAAATATCTTGTGTGTATTTATACACCACATATATTATATTCACATATATGTATTAATTAATTCCTTAATGTAGAAGATTGTTTTTTAAATAATAATTAATGTGCTATCTAAATTCTTGGAAACGTTTAAACTTCAAAGCAGACTAACATCCCTTATTTGATTCATGTCAATAGGGAGTGTTATCGAGAGTAATCTCTAAACAATGTGAACTGGAAATAGTGTACACCATTACTCTGTGTAGTGTATATTTGAGAAGGGTAAACAGAGCAAACATTTCCACTCTCGACCAGCCGTAATCCTCCCCTAATTAGGGCCGCTGGAGCCGCTGAGCACGCTCCAGCCAACACCATCTTAGATTTATGTCTGGATTCAAATTCCAAGCTTTTACACTATTAAGCCCCCGGGATAAAGAGCGACTTCCTTAACCCCTTAATAACCAGAAGATACTGTATATGTGCTTAGTCAGTAGTGAACAATCCAGACGGGTTCTGTGGAATTATTTTTCAACTCATCCGTTAAATTTGCACAATTTTACTTAATTTTTCTATATTAAGGTATACGAGATTTATAAAACTACAGAGCTTAGATACTCTGAAATCACGAGGAAGTTCCACACTTCCGCATCGCCTCCACAATCATCAACCCTGAACGCACCTTGCGCAGAGCCCCTAACTACCGCAATAACAGACGTCGCAATAAATAAGTCATACGTCAACATGCGTCCGTAATCAAGTAAGTCTGGTTCCTGACCGCCACTCATCTCGCTACTACTTTCTAATTAAGGTACTCCTCAGTGTAGTTCTCTTCTTCAACCTGCTGTGACCACACATATACAATACATCTCAGCGATCTTTATCAAGTGAACCGGCGAACGTTGAGTGAAATATATGGGGCATCCAGTGCTCACACACATAACCAACATATTTCACACAACATATGTGATCATCAATAAAATTAATTTTCTCTAAACTGGTGACTGTAATTCATATCACGTCCCATTAGATTGCGGTGAATCATCCATAATTGGTGATTCCGATCCCGTCTTTCTTTTATAAGGTCGCATAAGGTATAAGGTATGGGGTATAGTCCACAGAAGATATAATAACGTAGCTAGATGCTAACTTTAATACGCCTAATAAGACCTTATTTAGGCGACCGTGCGTCTGCTAGGGTCGAAAATGGTGTGTCAACGAAACAAACTTATAATATATTGTTAGAATTTAATCCCTCAAGTTGTAATTTTTACAACTCGCCACGTTTATATGAGGTAAACTCTAAATCGCAGATAAGTAGTTCGATCGATGCCGACGGATCGCTCGGCTCACAACGCCACTTGAGCTCTGCGCCGCAATCGAAGGAATATCAGGGTAAGATTTAGATCTTGTTGATACTAGTGCATCATATGTAGAATATTGTAGTATCTAATTTGCATTGTACTCTCTTCCTATGCAGAAATGACAATTTCCTTTTTTGCACCCCGGGCTAAGGGCACCCGGTTCAAATCTGAAGTTGGCGTCACGGGTGGCTGGGATGCGCGATGGAAGGACGTATCCCTTTGGGATGGAGCGATTATCGGCACATTCAGCGTGACGGCCACGATCCCATACTACGGAGAATCGAGTGCGTGCGGTAGTTACGGCGCACGGATTTCGAGTTTACATGACCATCATTTGAACTTGGTTGTAATATCAAGAGAGAACGACAGTTCACTACCATAAAAGTGAGAGGCTCGCCATTCATCATTCATTCAATCGATATTAAAAAATCGTGTTGTTAATTAACTTCTTTCATTAATTAGTTTTGATTCCTAGTCCGAATTACACAACACTGAAATAAATTTACCACACATGAAAGAAAGGTCGTCAGCTGAAGCAGTACTCAAGGGACTCAATTCCAGCCGAACTCACATTTTAATGTCAACCACCGAATGAAACCAATGAAAATCTCGCGCTCTCCGCCGTTAATAGATTTGTTCCGAGAGCGCCCGATTACTGCCGTTCGCAAGGTTTTTGTGATATACCCACACAAAAACTGGAAGGTACATACTTCACATTTCGAAACCTCAGGATTGACTGAAATATGTTAAACGAGAGTAACCCAGGACAAGGGCTTGTAGAAATCCATTACGAGCCGATTCTCATCTAATAAAGAAAAATAAGTAATTAAAACTTGAAAGTAATTAAATCCGAAAACTTGAATATCTCAGACATGTAATGTGATATTCGGAGAAGTACGAGATCTAGCATCTCATAATGAATGACGGAGAACATCATAGCTGAAGAACCAGAAGCGATGATAGCTAACACGATAGCCGCCGACGTCAATATAGCACAAAAATAAGAATATGTCAATAATGATATAAAAGAAGAAAGAAGAAGATACAATTATAATTTAATAAATTTTGGGTGCGAATGGGTTAATTAAAGACTATTCTAGATTTTGACCTTTCTTTCATTTCATCGCTCAAATCTTTTGTCAGCCGCTTCGCGAGATTATAGAAATAATTTAGTTATTTCATTCGGCTTCAGGGATAATATAATAGTATTGGCGGGCTTATCATTTTGGCACTAAGGCAGGTTGAGACGGCACGTTTAGCATTATTAACACATCCACAGTGAAGCGTGCGAACACTAATTTAGTCAAAGTGATCGTTAGCTATTATTCAAGATGAACGTCTTCGCTCATTCCAATCGTTCATCAAATATTCGTCGCTACAGACTAAACTGGTGACATGACGTGGAACATTACAAACAGCTCCTGATATAAAGAAATAACCGTTTCAAATAGTAGTGACAAAATAAAGTTCATTGTAATATCTACAGGGATGTTTTATTCTAGAGTTCGATAAATCATCCATGGGAGGATTTATGGTGCAGGGGTATGTCTCACTGGGCAATATAACAACACAATGTGAACTACAAACAGCAAAACCAGACTGTTATATTAGTCCACACGACGTCATGAATACCCGACGGCAGCTGAGGAAAATAGGACTAAAACAGTTTTTTTTTTCTCTTTTGTCAATAGTTCTAAGAAAGTTAGAACCCTCAAACTGTTTGATGTTTAGGAATTGTAATGTATTGAGTTGTTTTTCGTCAGTTCTAGTTTATGACTCGCCTTTGACTATGAGTTACCTTTACAATGTTTTATGGAGGTATATTGCCTCCACAGCCATCATTTCCGCCGACGATCCCTGAACGTACCTCACATTTACCATTGCGTAAACCAAAGCTTCTAACAGCCGCAAAACACACCCGGAACAGATGTCAGGTGTCGGTAAATAACAAGCGCCCGCAGTCGTCCAGAAGGCCAACTTTTGAGCGCCACTCTACTCGTCAAAATCTTCCCGACCACAATCTCCGAGAGCTTGTGTAACTGTGCTCGATAAACTTCTGTCAACTGTAAGTATTTTTTCTCGTTTCTTAATGTTTTTCGGCCACATTTTCACATATTTTTAGGTGTGGTGCGGAGTCCACCCCCACACCGGCAGCATCAGCCGATTGAGAAGGTTCACATACTTATACACTGATCGGTTCCATTATCTACCGTATTCGTGGAAATTTATAAGCGGTGAACAACAGGAAAGAAGAAAATAATATTAATGAGCTCCAAACGAGTACGCCTCCTATTATCCTCCATTGGAGATTCAAAATAATTAGACCTTCAAGGTTGCTCATCAGGTGGCTCGCCTTGATTGTTGCTTTAATAAATGGTAATACGGTATTGGTTATTTCCTCATTGTTAAAATTTGCAAAGAATCGTGAGGGGTAACCGCGCGCAGAGCAGTGTAAGCAGCGAAGTATGTGATGAAACTAAGAGAAGTACAAAGTACAGCACGAGGACCCCGCGGACATAAAGAAGAAATAATTTACATGGTACATTTGAAATATAGTGTAAGTACGTTGTGTTCACTTGCTTCATGCACGGGTTAAATTTAAACACATACAATAACAATATTTGTGATGCATCTATGGGACGAATGCGTGAGCGCGTGAAGGTTGGTACGAATGCGCGCGTGAAAGAGATAAATGTATCGCGCCTCCGAACTGTTCGTTGAACTATAACAATCTTATATTGACCTGTACTACATTTATTTTATTTTATTTTTTAGACTTTATTGACATTTTTATTGTAACAGGAGTGAATATTGCAATTAAGTATGTGTGTATTCTTAGTTTATTGTGCGGGATGGAGTAGACTCCGCCTCTGATATATACAGCATTGTCCTGGCTACATCGCTAGACTGTCATCTGTGTTAAAGTAGACAGTTTATTTTGTGCTGTTATTTAATGTTAATAATAGAGCAATAAAATAAATTGAGAAAAAAATGTAGTGAGAGTGGTGTAGAACTTGTGAATTAGTGTAGGCACTGTATAATGATTATGTTAGAATGTTGATGGATCTCTACCCAATTGGATCATTTGGGTACATATTTGTGTAATCTTATTGGAAGTTAATGATCTCCAGTTGGTGCTGAGTGCAGTTGATGCTCTCGGAACTGGCGTGTAGGTATTCGTTGTTTGTCTTGTGTCATATCCATGATTTATTGCTTGGGGTGAGTTGTTGTTAGCATGGAAATATTGGACCAGTCTGAACATTAAGATTTGTCTTATATCTAGGGCATTGTACTCTTTAAATATAAGAACTGTTACTTTTGCTACCACGGACGGATATTATTCTGAACACACAATCCCGCACACAAAGAGTCAACATTGTCATCAGTGCGAGTTAAAGATATAACAATATTTTTGTAATTCTTTGAACAGACGTTTTACAATGTTATTTTATAAATCAGATATCTCCAAAGCAATCACAAAGCCAACAATTTTCAGATATAACCGAAGGAATACATCTGGATCCAGTGCTCATCAATTACTTCGACGGAGAACAATTAATTGAACTTCCTTGTGCGAGAGAAATAATTAAATTATTATGTGACAGGGTGGCAGCCGAGGAATGCTGTTTAATATCCATCCCCCGGGGTGGGCTACTGAGTCGGGAGAAAACTTTATCAATTTAAGCTAAAAAATGCTTGCTTAAAATTTCTGATACGAATATTCTTAATTACTAAAAACACATTTTAACTAACACAAACGAAAATAATTGATTGACGAATATTTAATGAAAAGCTAATCTTTTAAGTACTGTGTGAGATGTCTTCTGGCGGACTATCTGCCACCGCTCAGTAGCATACTTTACTAAACAGCAAAATTGTGAAAGGTGATATTTCATAATAAAAACAATCTTAACAAATTTTACGTAAAATTTTATTGAGAGAATCAAACAAAAGAAAGTTACTAGAATTATTATTTTTTAAATAAACTATGGAGTTACATAATAGCGGTGACGACAATAATACTATTAAATAAAAAATGCTTCGACCTTGGGCAATTCTTCTTGCGTCTTCCGTAAAAATCATTATTATCTTCTTGCATCCTTGCATTTTGATCTCCCGGAAGCAGCATCCACCGCCGTTTCCGAGTGCCTGGCAATCGGTCAAGACACCTCTTCAACCGACGGTCCACACACGAATCTTTTTCTCCCAGGTAGACCATAATGAGAAATAACAAGAGGTAATGGCACGAAGATGTAATGTGAAGTAAGAAGAAAGAAAGAAAGAGAAAAGTAAGAAGGAAAAGAAGGGAAATTAAATTTTTTCTGCAACAATAGAAATTTTTACGATACAATTAAGATTCGAAATGCTATAAAAATGAGTACTTGTAAAATTGAAGTACATGGCGCGACGCCCATATGCTACTCCCTGGCGTTGTCTCTGCGCCTGGATCTTGTATAGGACTCCATCCTCTCCGTATTTCCTAATATGAATTCAACAGAATGGCGGCAACAGCCGAACGGCTATCCGCGACCAACTCCCTCAGCTCGAAGCGGCGAGTAGAATAGTGAACATACCTGCTAGCGCTGGTCCGTCACTTGAAGCGACGGTCGCGAACCTAGCGCCCAACATCGAAATTACTGCTCGGCGATCCGAGCCGAGCGGGAAATTATTTAACCAGCGTGTTTACTAGTTAAAGTTACTAACATTACATTCTTCTTCTGCCAAGAATTCGTATGTCTATGTATTTGTAATCGAAGTGCTCGGTTTGTAAATCTCTCCAAGGTTTATTTTATTTTGAACAGAACGTGGAAACTCGGGAATCAGATGTCAGTAGCAGAGTAGGGTTACATACGAACATGTAATGATGAATTACTTTGTTGATTTGATAGTCATTTATGTTAATAGATTCAGCTTGAACGAATCAATAATTATGTTAACCTAGAACAACAAATTTTTACAACAGGATCTGTATCCGAAGAAATTGTGATTTTTTTAAATGTTCTTCCACTCTATTTACACACAACGAATAGTGTTCAATAAATCTTATGTGCGACTGGCAAATATATCACGAAGAGATATGTAAAGAATCGTGCAGATAACAGAGTAGATTCAAAATGAAACTAAGCAAATATATGCCAGATAAGTTATAGTAAAAAGGAACATTTAAATCTACTTATGTATGCACTATATTAAGAATAAATAAATATAATTAAATTTTCTGAGAACCGACTGATTCATCGGAGAGCATGAAAAATGGGTTCACAACGTCAGGATTGCCAACTCACATTTTTCTTTAATATATTCACCGACCTTCACTCGTGGAAATTTTTTTTTTTAACTAAATGAATTTTCAGATAATAAGACGGGAATAGAAATTTCTACCATCATTGTGTTTATCATGTTATATTATAATATATTCACCTCTGTTACAACAAAAACATATCTGTCAATAAAGTGTAATAAATAAATTGCTAGACTAGTTAGAACACGATGATGATGATAATCAAATAGCAACAATAATAAGTTGGTACTGGTGCTAAAAAGAGCAGCAACCATGACATTTTTAAGAATAAGTTGGATAAACATAGAACAAAATATTTTTGGTTTGGGCGAATCAGGTAGAGAGTAAATATTCGAAAATCTACAAATGAAACGAAATCTCGCTGTTTTTTTTTTACATGTCAACAATATTCTTACAATAATAAAATATTCAAACTAAGCTAAACGCTTGTACTATGAAGATAGGACGACTTACTTTCTGGTTTCCTGGAACGAAGCTCAAACCACCGGCCACTGGATCAGTAGGCCAGCGTCTTTACCACTAGATTAACAAGCTACCACGTTACTAAATGACATCACATCACTTAATAATTGGGTTGCACAATACAGTTTTTCATGGCCGCACGCTTACGTATCACTTACGCCAATCGTACGTTCGTCCGACGGAGTGACCGCGATTGCAACGGCTATAATTTTCGCTGTTTGCTGTCCGATTTGGATAAAATATAATATATTCAATTCGTCAAATTAAACATCAAACTATCTTAACTATACGGCTCCTCAGATATTTTGATCATATTACCAGACCTGAGAACACCACGAAAGGTAGGTCATTTAGGATAGTAGGATGGAAGGAACCAGCTCTCGTGAAACGATGGACCGACCTGGTTAAAAAATTGATGCAGAATCGTTGCAGACCTCCAATCCAATCCACAAGAAATACGAAATCGGTGGCGACAGATCATCTCTGAGTCTGAATGAGTCAATGCACCACCCTTCAAATGACATCAATCTCAACAACGGGATTTATCTTGAGAAACGAAGAAATTTTTTCGAATGTTTGATTGCTTTAGTGAATTTATTTCCCTGAAATGTTTGTTCTTTGGAAGAAAGAAAATTTAAGAAATTCCAAAGAACAATACAATTACAAGTTGTAGTAAATTTGGAAACTCGGATAACTTTCATTGAAACTTGTAAAAATATTTTTCATACCGGAACGGAGTTCAAATATTTCTCCGCAAAGTTGTCGGCGGACCTTCGACTCGGAAAGTAATGTAACTAATTTCTACAATCGTTTCTTTTTAATAGAATTTCTATTTACTTCGCTGAACTTTGATCTTTCAGACATTCGGAGTCAAAGGGGTGTAGCGGGTTAAAAGTTACTAACGAGGGTTTCTTGAAAATTTGTGTTTCTGTGAAAAGTGTTTTACCTCGGTCGATCTAAATGATCATTAAAATAAAATAATGAAACGTATAATAAATGACTTACATAATATCTCTATTAAAAATAATTATTTCTACTTTCAACTGTTCAACCGAAAACCCGCAATCGATCCGCGAGCACCTAGGAGGTAAACGCGGCACTAGCACTATTTTATTGTTGCAATTTGATCACCAACTTTTATACACACCGTTATGTGTATATAGGTACTTTATTTACAATTTATCAAATAGTTTTTTTTATTAGATTTCAAAATATGTTATAACATTACGTTTTAGTATCTACCCGCCGATAGGCTTAACATTCAATGGCAGCACTGCCGCGCGAAAAGATCTTTCTCTAAGCATTTCCGTTGACGAACAGGGAAGCGCGATCTGCGACTCGTGTAGCGCATTCGTTACAAACATGTGATTCCATATTTAAATGGAAGGGATGTAAATACCTTCGTGACAATGGACCTCGCCAAGAGGCTTAAGAGGCCGTTTCTCAGATTTGCACAGCTTCCATCTTCTCCAGGCTTCCTCCACGCGCGGCACACCGAGCGGTACACGCGCACACACACCCATACATCTGTCAATCTCACCGCGCCGCGCTCTTGCACACGAACACACATTTAACAGAAGTAATGTACACCACTAGACTTGGGAGCGGACATTAGACGATTTCGAAATTTACTACTGAATAATGAAGTAGAATCCTGCAACAAATTCAATCTAGGGTAGTAAACAAAAGATTCGAAAGGCATAATCCTGGACAAAAGTTTTAAATGAAGTTTAATTATTCTTCTAGGTCATCTTTTACTATCACATTGTATTAATGCGGACGTGATGGAAGAATTAAGAACATATATAAAAGGCAACGTCGATCTGTTGCCTTCAAAGTTGACAACGGTTGGTTGGAACAGTATATATATTTGGGGGTTAGGTCGGTGGTTAAATGAAAGAGTGATGGTTGGCGTGTTGATGTTTATTGAGTTGGATAGAACAAGGAAGATAGATAGAATGAAAGAAACGAATGAGTGAAGATGCAGAAGGTGCGCGTGAATTCTGAACTGAAGCGAGTCAGCAGTCTCACTCGACGCGCGTGGGCCGGCAAGACCGTCGTTGCGAAGCGATGAAACAGGAGAAAGGTCGTCTGTGAGGAATTGGGCTAGACCTGTAGCGGTAGCCGACAAAGCTATATCGCTAGCATCGATGCTGGCTGTGATGGCGGTGAATTTGAAATCTGATTCCTACATACATATATATATACTTTACAATAGGAGGCTGAGCAGTGAACAAGTACGTTGCGAAAGTCGAAAAAAAGTCGTACGTGTGACACATTAAATTCGATACAACTATAAAGACCCGTGTCCGTGTAAAGAGACACGATGAAATAATCTCTGAGATAAATCTCAATACCGCGTACACGTGTTGAGATGTTGATGTAGAGATTAAATCAGAGATCAACTTAAAATTGGTAGAAAGTCACAAAAAATCAAACCACTAAATCGACAATAACATTTGAAGTTTGACGTACGTGATGAGCGTGATGTGAGGTGCGAGATAGCGAATATCTGAGACATGGTGTGAGAGTTGTCTCAGAAATTATTTCGAGTCGAAAACCTCTTTCGTCAACATCAAAATAAATATATGAGATATAGGGTTTAATATAATATATACAGGCAACTGTCAATAAGAATGTTGATTTTTTCATTTTCGCCCAAATTTACCCCATTCTATTCCAATCAGTGGGTTCTCCCTGGGGTGGGGGGACGCTGCCTCGACCAGGGTGGAAATCTGACAGATTGTGGGTTTCGAGCGGTGAATCATTTGTTTCTAATTCTATTGTCCATTCCATTAGGAGAGTAGGAGAGCTCACTACCGCGCCGTGGAATTCATTCTATGCAAGTGTACCACTGTTCCCTGTGTGACGCCACCTATCAGTAGTGTTATGTTAAGATGATTATTTGCTTTAGTTTTTATTCTCCCTTATATCTTATTAATTTTAGTCTGTAATTACTGTAGAAAATATATTATAAATGAAACTCCAGCTTTACGGCTAATGCTTACTTTGTAGAGAAATATGAAAGAAAACAGACATTAGTGAAAATTGATATGTGATAATTAACTTATAATAGTAACATTTAAAAATTAATTTTTATATAAAAAATAAGGGTTAATTTTGTTACCTCAAAAATGTAATAAATACAAACCAATAGGATGTAGCTATTTTCATTGTCATGATCAAAAAATCTAAACCGGGCGAAAGTCGGTGTCAACCCACGACAAGACGAAGACGTACCTCATTTTACACATAATGTGGTGTTCAACGAAATATTTGAAATGAACATTTAAATTAAACATGACTTAACAGACAGGCAAAAAAATATTTTTATTTAAAAATCTTTTGTTACGAACATATATCTAAAACGGATACACTACGTGCAAATGCCATATGTTCTTACATGTGGACGAAGTAAATAATATACGGCTGTGTACTTCGCATTCGAGTCCACGACGTCTTTAAAAAACACGTATGCAGCGCAGGTTTTTACGCAGTCAACGTGGACTAGTTAATTACAGTTTGTAACGGTACAACAGGGTGAGCACAAATAACGGTGAACACAATCACAAATCATCTATGATTGAAAACACATAAACAAAATAAATGTGTGTATTGGGTCATTTGAACTCTTTTTTTGTTTTACGAGGATAATATCAACGTCATAACACACAAAACGCGCAGGAGAGCCGTTGACTCGCTAAATCGAATACGTACCGAATCATTTGTATAACCCGATTCACAACTATCCGATAACTCGAGTATTTGAGTCATCGTTCAAAGTAACGAATCAAAAGAATCGGTTCTTTTCAGTCGGGTAGCTCGAAGATCCGATTCCGTGAGAAATATAAACAACACCTCTAAAGATACAAGATAAACTTGTTATCGGTGGCAAGTTTGCTATTCCTGCCCAATAGTGGATACATTGCGCACTGTCCGTAGCACATAAAGGTAGTTGGTAACCTTTCGTATATGCTTTATGAACGTTAATGCTGCCATTTCTGTACATGTTTTGACTTGATTTCAGGGGGTCCTGAAGTTATGGCGCTGGCTTTCGTAGAGCAGTTGCGAACGTTAGTGGCGCCATCCATGAGGTCAAGGTAATATTAAGTTAAGTTGTATTCGGAGGCGCCATCTATGAAATGTAACTGATATGAAAATTAGTTGACGCTACATGTTGTATTTTTAGCACGCCATCAATACGTGGACAACACATAGATCATAAATCTGTCTATAAAAGGCAGACATTAAATGTCAAACATTACTTTTCTTAAATAAATCTGACGTGCAACAAAGACCTGAGTCATTCATTAACCGCTTACATCTTGAATTTGCTCTACTTACCTACAAGTATATCTCTGCTGTATTTATTATCATCAAATTTTACTAAAACGGAATGCAGTCTTAGTTCTGTGACCTAACACTAACTTTTCATCTATTTTAAATATTTGTATCACAACGTTCTAGGATTGCTTAACCCTAATATATAAAATGATTATAAATCATTTAGATTTAAAAAGATAGATACAACCCCTTGGGACCGGCTAACCCCCAGTGGCTATCTAATAAAGGCCTAACCACCATAAATATACACATTGGACAGAAAGGCATAAATATAGATAATACCAAATAATAATACGGGGGTGCTAGGCTGAGAGAAACTAACATGAAACTATCAGCCCCTAAAACATTAAAACTGTCCGTTGGTGAATATCTGAAGGTCTACGAAAATAAATGCAAAAATCTTATACTGTTGTATTCCGCTTTAATTTAGTGGTAATCCATTATAAATATAATTAAAAACAATTCACTTTGTTTAAAGACCACTTTATTTTTGCTAACACCAACCAGTTTCTGAACCACCGTTCCTTCTTCGGATGTGCAAGATATTAATTTATTGTTACAAAATATAGGAATACATTAGTGTCAGGTGTTAAAGTAGTGGTGGGTGACTGGGAGGGGGAGGAAAAGTGATAAATGATATGGTGACGGGGAACATATTTAAGAAAGGATTATAGATTTTTTTTGGTTGTTAATTATGCATTCAATATTCTTTATGGACTTCTAGATTTCTAAGTTATCTATACGTTTACTTTATTATCAATGTGGAGAATATTGACTCATGTATTTTTTGCAGATAATTTAAGCTGTAGTTTTCTACCCGTATTTGATAATAGTCTATGATGAGCTAGACACAGTGTGGCACCTGTCGGATTAACTCAAAACTTATACCGAACGTCATACACGAAAAGCAGAATGTAACACAGCGGCGCGCTCATCACACTGGTGAGCGAGGACGTCAAAATATTTTATTACCATCGGGATTTTTTCATATTCGAAAATATGAGTTGATTAATTTAATTTGTTATTTAGTAGTACTTGTTGTAGATGGTCGATAGATCGTCATCATCATTGTACGTCTTTCTGATCATAAACGATCTTCATAAATAAAAAATATAAAATTCAACTTGGATAAACCTACGTAAAAATATAGAAAATTTTATTTCTATGTTCAAAATAGTCGACCATTTTCCTCAATTCCTAGCGAATCAATCAACATTGACTTGGTGAACGTTAAGGGTTGATAGAATTTTTTATTATCAGTAAAAAGTAAATGAAAATATAACCGAGCTGTTCTCGAGCCTATGGCGATATTTCTCAATTTCAACCCTCGAAAACCGAGTATAAATCAATAAATGGATGGTGTACTTTTATATATTTTTTATCTGGAGCGACCGTTTGTATATCTTTAGACAAATTGAAAATAATTTTATCAGCTTTTCGCAGTATAAAGGGTGTATGCATCACCCTATTTTTTCAATAAATCGTTTTCAATTTATCATGATTCCACTTACAAGAAGTTTATTATTTATCGACAGGTGCACCTCTTGAAAATATCTCTTCTTCCACGATGACTTAAGATTGTAGTATTTATTTATTTAACTTCCACCCTTGTGACTTCGATTTGAGTGCTGTCACTAGAAAGTGTCTGAAGCATTTTCCACTTGGTCGGTCCAATGGGAGAGGGATCTTTCTCTTCCTCTCTGATCTTCGACGTATTCTACCACAACAAGCTGTTCTCTGCTCACAAGAGGTCATAAAAATGGAAGGATTTATCTTAGGCAACAAATAGTTGAGATAAAGAGTTATTAATGTATAATTCTTACGCGTTTCGCTACCATGGTAGCACACAATCTCCAGTACTGCATCACAAAATCGTCAATCCATCTACTTTCCCTTGTATTCCATACTAAAAAAATAATTTACCAGAGACTCTAATATTATAGATACTATATTAAGTCTTGTTAAGTCTGGGAATAGAACTGGTACATGCAAGACTGTGTAGAGTGGAAATCCTATTATGGTGAGACGGACATAGATCGGCATCTGTGGATGCACCGTCTAAACTTCCATTTGATGATATCCGGCGCGCTCGCCAGGGGGTCGAGCGAACGACCGTATACATCGCCAGTCTCGGGCCGATGCTCCTTGTCGAGTTAACTATTCCTCGCGTCTACGCCGCACAGACGTTCGCCTCGTAACCCAGTAATGCTTTTAGCTTATTTGTAATTCTCTATGAACAAACCTGTGACGAACTGTAAATATATTTTACTCATGCAATAATTTGTCTGTTTACTTCATTTCCCTTAATGTTGAACCCAATGATGGATTGAGATTGGAGGATATCCATCACCTCAATGAATTGTACAGACAGACCATCTTTTGAGTTATGTATCTACTGTCATTTGACATTACAGTAGCGTAACAATGCCAATGCATCCAGTGCATTGCATTGGGACCTAAAATTTTCACGTCTTACAATCCATCTGCATTGATATTTTCGCGAGTATCAATAGCTATACCAGCTTTGATAGTAATCCACAGCAAGAAATTTAAATATAAGTGAGAAATGATTTTATACATTATATATTCAATTTAAACTCGTTCTCACGTTTCTTTCATGTATTAAGAAAATTATCGTAAAAAAATTATCCATGTATACAGTAGAATTAGCCCGCTACCATGTCGGGTTAGGGACCAGACCATCGCCGTAAAGTAAAGCAAGCATTTTAAAAATTGTAAATTGTTTATAAATGTAAATAATATATGAAATGAAAGACTAATTTAGTTCATACTATTTATTGCATAAATCATACTGTAATATTCGTTAGCGTCAACTCATTTTCATATCAATTGGATTTCATAGATGACGCCTCCGAATACAATTTAACGTAATATGAAGTTAACCTTATGGATGGCGCCACTAGCGTTTGCAACTGCTCTACGAAAGCCAGCGCCATAACATTTAGTACCCCTCAGAATTCGAGTTGGAACATGTATGGACTCCGAACTCACCTGGTGCAAACATATACATGATCGATTAATCGGCAGGCGTAGCAAACTTGCCAAAGAAAACAAGCTCCTACTATACAAGGCCGTTTTGAGGCCCATACTCCTTTACGCAGCCCCCGTCTGGGTCCACGCGGCAAAAACACATATTAATAAACTACAATCCTTTTAGAATAAGGTCTTCAGACTCGCTCTGAAGGCCCCAAGATGGATCAGGATCACTCAGCTCCATCAAGAATCGGGCATTCCCCCAGTAAGAGAATTCATAAAACATCTTGCCAGGCGTTTTATGGTGATATCCCCAAGCACCAAAACCCTACTATCAACTCATTATCGACTTACCATATAAGACAACGCTCACGTATAAAACGGCCAAAATCTATTATTTTATCTCCTGCCCCAAGTTAGCAGCTAAATCTTTGCAATATTTCCGTTATTTTTCTTTAAATAAACACCACCATTTCAAAATTCGGCCCTTAGTGGCAACATTAGATGAAGGAGCAAGGGACTCTTTGAGCCCGGTACTCCGTAAGACCGTAGAACAAAGTCCAAAGTTAAAACATGTACAGAGATGGCAGCACTAACGTTCATTAAACATATATGAAAGATCACCAACTACCTTTATATGCTACGGGCAATCAGATTCAAGCGTTCGAAGACAAGAGTACAGGTATACCAAAGCCATCAGTGCTCAGTCGCCAACTGGAACTTAAAATTTAAATTGGTAGTACCAGGAGATCTGCAAGATCAGTTCACCGTGGACCCTGGATGTACTAGCCAGTAAAGAGAGAACGATCTAACATGCCCACGGGCGACCTGCATGATACGTCCGCTGTAGAACCTGGAGTAGCGATTAGAAGGAAGTGATTCGCGAAGTCTTGGGATCACACAGGAACCAACTCGCAGGGGGACCTGCCTAGATACACATAGAGAGAAACCTGGAGTTGGACCACGCCGCTTGGAAGTGGGGTACTTATATTGTACGAAACGAAAGGAACCAGAACTAAGAAAAAACCTTTGACCTAGTCTGAAAATAGTGTATGCTTGTGATTTGTATCCAATCACAGCTACGCGGCCGCGGGGCGCGTTAATCGCGGCTCAAGAAAAGCGCCGGGCGGAAAACCTATCTTGGCCAATTCACGGCAATATTTCGCCCGGCACCCCGCGCCGCTGGAATCCCGACGCCTCTGCACGCAGCCACCGGCCGAGTGGAGGGGGAATAGTGGGCCGAGGCTGGCCCTGCCCCCAGCGCCAGCGAAACTTACGAAATATATTTTGTATTATAACTTGTTTTAAAAAATTATATTGAGCTTCTGATATATGTAAATAAAGAGAGTTTTTGGAGGGCGATCGCCCGGAGATAATATTATGCACCTTGAAAATCATTTAGATAGTTAAAACGGATTTTTAAAGTTTAAGGTGCATTAATTAATTCCCCGGGCCATCGCCCAAGGTAAAATATGTAAGGCATCGCGAGGAGGGCTAAACTCTATGTAAAAAAGTACTCGCGATGCCTGAAAGATTTGAATTAAAAATAAAAGAGACATTATTGAAGCGAAAATAAAAATCTGCCGCCCCGTACGGGACGACCAAAAAAATGAAGTAAGTTGCGGAGTCTGGCCGCCAGGTGGTGTCGGCGCGGGACCGAATCGGGGTGGCGCGGGGAGTGTCTTCGCCCCCTGATTGGTCCCAGCATCCGGCTGGAGCCTTATGCTCCCAGGAGATGAATCTCCAGGATAAATAAACGGTCCAGCGGTTGCAAAAATCACTTCCCTCGATCGCTTCTGCACCGCTGGACTTCTCTACAACAACTGTGTTTCATTTATCTCCGCTTGACCTCTGCATTACATCTGGATTTTCCTTGGGATTCGACTTTGGCTACGACATTGGGACTGAACCTGGAATATTCTACGACTTGGCTGCTACAACTGGACGAAGACTTGGACCCCCCTGGACCACTGCACACCGCTGCAGACGTCGACGTTCGAAAGCTCAGAGTGAACCGGCGAACCACCCCTGCGTGATTGCTACAGTTCTTGTTCCTGTACTGAACAACGAGTAAAAAAACTCCTTCAATTCATCAATATCGTTACAATACTTATTTATGAGCTTTTTTTACCACTCTGCATTGGGACATAATTTTTATAGTTACGCCACTGTATTTACAATTGACATTTTATGTTAGAAGTTAATTGTATTGCAAAGGGTTGGTCAAAAATAGAATGACACGCGACATGTAATAACTAAACTCTATTCGCGTCATTTTGTAAAATGACGCAATATCTAAGATAAAATAATAAAAGTAAGATATAGCTGATCATGACATAATCATGTTTAAAATAGTACCGTAAGATCTAAAATATGTAGTTCAACACCTTACGTCAAGTGGAATTTTTTTCAATACGAAGCATTTAGATAAAACTTTCAACACTGTGATGGCGTACAAATTCAACAGAATGTTGGTGAATCGCATCGAAGTATATTTTTGATTAATTCGTTTGAGTTATGCGAAGGGCTGACGCCCTGTTCTCATTAAAAGATAAACACCGTTACAATATTTAGATAGTGTAAAGACCAACGCTAAGACCGAAGATATAAGAACTCGAAATACGCTACTTAGTCTCAATTCCAGTCAAGACCCATCGTGGCGGAGCGACGTAGCGGAATATGACTTGTGATGAGTTCTTTGCTGCAGCCTGTGTTTTCAATCCAAGTGTCGCTCGCGTCGTCCGTCAGATAGGAGAGGCGATGCAGGCGGTAGATTTGAATCACCCTTGGCCCTTTAAGATTTTACCCTAGTATAACGAAACAAGCACGAACTGGGTAAGCAAACACATAAATCGCCGTTGACTAACTAGAATCAATAGTGATAATTTTATTTATTATTATATTATTTTAATATACGAAATACTTAAATTATTTATTCCAAAGAGGAAAAACACGAAAATTGTTTTTACGAATTTTTTTCAGAATACACAATCCGATCCAATCTTACCTCCAGCCAAATTTCGTGCTCCCGCTGAATAGAATTTCATCTTCCTGAATTTTAATGATTTAAAGTACGAGTTATTTTTGTGATAACAAACAAATAAGACTTTCTTACATAATTCTAAATAGATGAACAGAAATTACTTTTGTTTACATAGCGCAATACTCGAACATAATTTCCAAAAGTGAACTTCGAACGTGTCTAACACGAAATGTGTTCAACTAGTGCTGTTTGCGCGCCTTAATATTCTTTCGGCTGGTATCCCTGAATTTTGTGTGTTGGTATGATATGTCCATGCGGTTTGAAGATTTCTGCTTTCTACGACAACCAAGATCTCTTAATGATCGGAGCTCCTGAGATAAATTTCGATCGGTCGAGATAATACGTGGAGGCCGACGACATACAAGATACAACATCGGGGATCCAGAATGATATTTCGGACCATCTGACAAACCATTTTTTTTTCCTTCACTCCGAGATGACCTCCCACAGCCCCTTTTTTTACCTTAAATCTTTCATTTTTCTTTAATTTCTAGCATAAAGTATTAAGACCGTAAGGTGTTCAATTATTTTCATAATTTCAAAGTATAGCCAAAACCATTTTTATTTCCTTCACTCCGAGATGACTGCCCTTTTGCTCCTTTGTTTACCTAAAATCTTTAAATTTTCTAGTTGCATCTAGATAAAGTTTCTAATGTAGGCAAAATAATCGCTTAAGAATGGCGGGTGGAACCATCGTCGGGTAGAAAACCATTGAACTGGCGACCACGTATCTCAAAATGATAATTGTGACTAAGTCGGCTACCACTCGGGGAATAAATGCTTTGCATTAAAAGGGACTTAATTCTAGGCTGAAGGTTTAATCGCTTAAGCAAATCCAATTGTTTATTTGTCTTTGTCGAAATGGAAGGTTAACCCACTTATAGTGTAGTACATCCTGCACTGCAAGGGGTTCGTGTTGTTTTGAAGGTCAAGTATTCACGCAACAATAAAACAATTATCACGATTTTATAGGTACCACGAAAATATCTGCCATTACCCTGTTGGGGTAGTAAAATTTGAAAAGTAATAATGAAATATTTTTCGATAAAAATATTCTTCAGGGATTTCGTTTACACGAAAAACTTTGCTAACACTGAAAGGGCACGCTGTAAGGTTTTTTTCCTGTCAACTTAGGATTTATGAAGACAAACTTGGTTTCGCAAGTTTTACTTTATGTAACAAATATGTATGTTGAGTATCGAAGAAAGGTCTTATTGAATCTTTGAAGAAACTCGACGTATTTCTATAGAAATAACTTTTTAAAGTTACGGAAATACTTGAAGCAATAAATAATACAAGGATACACCACGTCAGGATTAACAAACTTTTATTTAACAAGGTTTTCTATTAATGTAAATACCATCTGGGTTATAATGAAAATGTGCGATTTTAAATGCATACTTTAACCAGTACATCTATCAAGCGCCACAGAAATAATAAATCCCTTATTTGTTCTATAATCTTAGATTAATTACCAAGAGACGATGTTTGGGTCAGTTTATGTCATAGCTTAATAGCGGAAAGTTAAATATTTCGGGCGGTCGGATCGAAGACTCGAAGATCGGATCGGCGCATCCAACAATACAACCCACGACCAGCAAAGAAACAGTATCCGTAAATCTAGGTTGCTGTCGATTTTTCTACCTGCATATTATCAATAGGAAACCCGGGAATAACAAGCTATTGAAAGAATTTACTAGAACATAAGCCGAGTTTCACGCATTGTCGGAATAAAGCGGTTTGGCGAAATAAATAATGTGTAAATAGAAATTGAAAAATACTTGCCAGTCGGGATTGGAGCCTACGTTCCCAGAGAGGTAGTCTTAGCTCCCTTAGCCAAGGCCAGGGGAGATATTATCGTATATTTATGTGGTTTGGTAATGTTTAAACAAGTCAGTAAAAAGCGTCAGGGTTTGCATTTGGAACTTGCTGGCCGTATAATATGACTTCTTTGTAAAGAATAATGCTGTTGAACATAAATGAAAACCCGCCTTCTAGTGCTTAAAATTGAACGAAAACCGATACGTTACATTGGAGGGAAGTATCAATTTTCTTTGAAATAAATCATGCGGATATGCGTTCTTCGTTCTGAAGGTACATTTTTCAAGCGAAAACTCCATACAAATCTTATACAATAAATTAATTTCTTCCGTCAGAAATTTCTAAATTAAAAACTGTTTCTGGATTATATAGAGGGTGGCCCAAAAAAAGTGAGAACATGAGTTATTTCAAGACATAATTTAATTCTTAATGTAATTTTTTTTACACAATACTTAGCTAATCAGAATTCATAAAAACATCCCATATTGCATAATCTAATCATGGGTTTAAATCTAGGCTGTTCGATGGCCAAATGCCTGGCTCGATGAAATTAACATTTTATAAAAGATGACTGTATTTCTGGCTGTGTGATATATATAATATCTATTTATCTATCTCCAGGCATTGTTTGGAAACTCTTTGATCATTTCCCTAGCACCCCAACGTTTTTCAATTCGCAAATTTTTGATCAGAATACGATCTTCTGCGGTGATTTTTTTTATTCTGGGCAACAATTAAAAAAAAAACAAATATAAACAATGGGAAAATTAATAATCAAATATGGCCACCGAAAATTGTCGAATTAAAACGTAATACAGGTAAGTAAGTAAATTAATAAACTATTTAAGCTATTGTTGATACAGTTAAACTAATTGTGATGTAATTATAAATGTTCTCATTTTTTTTTGGGCCACCCTGTACATTCAATCGGGTCTATTCTCAATTTCAAATCAATGTCAATAACCATGATCTACATCGCTATTGTATAACATTGTATACTTCGTCAATTTTGACGCTTTCTACGATTGAGTGACGTGAAACCAAAGGTTCAATTTTAACAATTGGTTATACGAATATAGCAAATGTTTGTTGTCTATAGTTGGATATTTTTATTTATGGTATAGTCGGCTTCTGATTGGTCGATAACCAAATAGACATGAAAAAGGGTTGTGCATTCGCAAGCATCGACATCAGTACATGATTTTATTTTTTCTGTTTTATTAGAAAAATAAACACGGATTATAATTTTTAAAATGTCTTATATACATATTCTTATTAATATATAATAATTAATGACTTACTAAAATAAGTAAACTGTTTCTCTGAAACGCAGGATTAATAAGTATTTTCATTGATTTATACCATGTTTCAAACTTTTTGTGTTAGCAACTGATTTAATTTGTTGATTCGCTAATTTGTTTTTACAAAGGGAACTTTACAAAAGTACAATAAAAGGGCATTTAACGATCCAGCGTCTTTATTTATTCAACATATTTTTTTAGATTCCGAACCGATGCGGAACAAACATCTGATACGCACTGATTTAAGGGTAAGAATACAGCCAATAGCAGAAGAGATAACGTAATAACGTATATGCCGCATTTTTGTCTTCATGAAAAAGTCTTAACCCATTAGCGGTACAAGTATCCATATGGACACACATATTTAGATCTTTGAGTGACATGGATTTTCATTTCTTTTTAAACTATTTTTTTATATCTATATTCCAGAGAACTAGTAACTGGAAGAATTAACAGACGCATTGCTTGACAGACGAGTTCATTCTTATATCCAACGTACAACTCCAAAATAACATTTTACTTAGAACCACATTATAGCCAGTCAAAATTAAAATTCCAACAAAACAACTAATTTCATCTGAAGCGAAGGTTTAGATTGGTTTATTTTTGAATTGTAAGTATTTATTAGACTCCTCAATAAGCTAATTTATGATAGTATAATAGAAAAATAATTCAAACAGTTGAGTTGTAGATTTATTTTTGAACCAACTATAATTCGATATCTTCTATGGTATCATCAATATCAATTTGGTCCATTTTTATGCATACACATGCATTATCATTACATCATCGGCAAATAATTATCTATAATTTAAATGATCTATTTTGCCGCCTTCGTCTTCATCATCCAAATTTTCATCGTTAAAATGGCAGGATCTGGCGGTGATATATATATATATCACCGTTACTGAGTATGATATGTATATATATATATATACATACTCAGTAACTTCATCACTATTCTCTTCTTCTATTACGTCCAATATACCGTTTACTGACAGTAATCTTTTCGTTCTAATATAAAAAAAAAACAAAAATAATATTATTTCTTGAAAATCATATTATTTAATTTGTTATGTTTACTATCAAGCTTGTCCATATGGACACGCTTGGGTTCACGGTAATTGATTGCATCATTAAAATACACAAACATCAGTTATTATTATTCAAATTTTAATTCTACATACTTATGATTCATTCTATAAAATAAAAAAGATTTTTGAATCAATCAAAGCAATAAAAATACTTAACTCAGACATCGGATCGCAGTTTTTTCGTTCGTAATATGAGCGTCCACTTTGATAATTAATATTGTTTTCACTAAATTGTCCAGAATCTTGAAAGAACGTCTGGATCGAGCTGCATACTACACTCGAATGACTCATGCAAAGAACATGAACGTTTTCTTAGAAATTACACAATACGAGACCAACATCGGCAACAATAATTTTGTGTCCATATGGACATCTGTGACACTAATGCAAACTATTGGGTCTGGTACTAATCAGTTTTAATCTTACTAAATGTTTATGCAGGTGTTGGCAAAGAAATTTCCCTTCAAAAATTCAAGTTAATAACTTTCTTAGCTTATGAGCTTTGGGTGACAGACAAACGTGATTCACATGCACTGTCTAATGGGTAATGCGTGATTAAATAAAGAAATAGTTTTCACCTTCGTACTTCCTAATACGTAGTCATTATTTAATAGTTCCCATTATATTTATGCTTTCATTATAAATAACCATCTGTCTATCGTACGAATTTTATTTGAACATTGAATACTGTGAAAAATTTATGCACGCCCATTTAGAACATCTCCATTGAAATAATCGAATCTCTCGAAATATGTACTTTTTAAGGACTTTAATGCATGAAATATGAAAATAATAATTCTAATAAAAAAATTTACCACAATAAAAGTCGGTATTATTTTTGCGAGATCATTCATTCTGCACATCCCTAAATGAAAAGTAAGAATTCTAATATTTTCTACGGTTGTTACTTGTCAACATAAATGAAACAAAACTTTGTTTTGATTTACGAAGTTATTTATTGAATTATCAAATGGATATGTCGGCTCACCGTGGACTTGAAATGTTGTCGATACAGAGAAGCCTGATGCTGGATTGAAAATCAGGCCAAAATGTTAAATAATTGTATTGATTGGGTGTACTCCATATAAATGTAAGGTTAGTTTAATTTTCCAAATTTAATGTTTTTTTAATGAAATTGATCTGTATGATTCTGAAACCAAGTCAAGATTTTAAATTAACATATTTTGTATTTACTTATAATACAAAGATTATGTGTCTGAAAATTTTATACAAAATTTGATTATTTTTGCTGTACTAGTATGTAATCACTTTTTAATTCACATTTATTTAGAATCAAACACGTGTCCCTCAGATCAAACAGTTAATGCTTTTATTCCTGGATTATCATTGAATTTGATCTAATACAGCACATTTCAGTCTTTTATAGAATTGCGTTCAAACGTCAAGAAGAGAGCAAGAGATCATTTGGTAAATTCCAGGAAGACAAGAGGGGGACCACCCACATTACCTTTCTCAGAACAGGATGAGAGATTCCTAGCAGTCGAGCGGATGCTGGGAGTCAATGGAAATCCAGAACTTCAAGAGATTGGAGTTAACATATCTCCGGACATTAGCCTACCAGGGAATGTACAAGGAGAAAGCCAAGCGTCCATTTCACCATCACTGTCATATTCAGTCAGGGTCTTCACATATCTTCACTGTGACAAATAGCCCAGTTCAACCACTGAGGCCCTTCGTGGTCACGCCCACGACCACGGCCTTATACGACTAGAAGATCCCTGACAGAAAGAGCTATGCAGATACGAGCATTATGTTTAGAAGTGCAGCGCGGACCGTTTTCTCAGCATGATATGTCATGCTGAGTAAATGTTAAGCCCCGCTGCACTTCTAAACATGTATGAAGATCAAATGAAAGTAATGGAACCTCTAACAATAGCATTAAAAGAACACATAATCACATTGTTATATTTTTTAACTGCACTTCGGTTAGCCATCTCTTCAGATGATAAACCAAAAGGGAGCTTCTAGTCATGTATAGGTACGGAGATCGCCTTGACCTCTGCACTGGACTATGCCACAGTGGCAGAATGGGAGGTTCCTGACTGAACGTTACTTATTAGAGAAATATCTTTCATTGTGGGAATGGATGTGCAGATTTCCCCTTGTACCTGGTAGGACAACAGTCTACTTTGTACCCAAGTGTACATTCTACATTAAGGAATCGTTAATTACTGCCAAGGTGGGCGACCTGTTTGCCTGACTTAATTTAATTTCTATAATGCATCTACATCCATGTTTTATTAATGTACGCAGACAGATTTGTTTATTATTACTAGAGTTAAATGTGAAATATTTGTAAGTTTATATAAAAACATAACATTAAACCTGTGTTTTAATATTCAAAATATATAACACTTCTTTCCAAATAAAAAGTATGAGAAGGATATCTGCTATCGGTTTATTTACAACATTCTAAAAATAAGGGAAATTAAATAAAAATATTAGTTGTACATAATGAATCTAATAATATGTATAGGTAAGGAATATCCCCTGATTCTATTACAATTGTCAGAAAGAATCAGGAAAAAAACTGACATGGTAATATTTTCAATATATTCACAAACGTTTGTTTACAAGATAAAAATGTAATAATACTTGACTTGAGAGGTTACGTATAAAGGTCAACAAAGAAGACAGGCTAATTTATTAATGTAATAAAGAAAAAAGGTTCCTGTATAACTTCATTCCAGACTTGCCGCTCTTGAATTGGAATGCTTATCGAATGTTCATTAGTTGGAGGATTACCAATGACATTAACAACTGCATGAATTATTATGAACAGAAGATTCGCCCAGCAACAGTAGAACTATAGTTCAAAACTCTGCTTCATAATATACCAAAATTTTGATTTTAAAACTCATATACATCTTTCCGCAACATTTCTTGTTTAAATGTGGGCTTTGTTTGTATCTGGATTCCGGTGTATTCCTTTCTCGATTTTCAGAAGGTGTGATAAGTCAGGAGTAAGGGTTCTGATGGATATCCAGAATTACCTGAAAATTCAATAATACATCATCATAATACCCAAAAAACGTAATGCGATTTGTATATTTTCACAATATATTTGAAATTAAAATTACCAATCTCTCATTTTAGTTTTATAAAAATCTTCTAATTTGTGATGTGTGCCATATTACTGCGTCGTTAGTGCACCCGGGATACAATGCATTAAAAGACAAAATCTTAAGATCTAGGCTCCACATATCTGTAACAAAATAATAATTAAAACGTAATTATAAAAATTTTGTATGGTACAATCGAAATTCGAAAAATAACCTAAAAACGCGAGTATTATTTTAAAACATCTATCTTCGTTTGACGTGAGAGATCTTGCAAATACCTTTACCGCCTTGATAAGGAAACAGTTATGCATCCAATAAATATATAACTGTTTCCTTATCGAGGCGGTAAAGTTATAAAAACTGGTTATTTGGAATCTCCAGCGGGTTACAGAAACCTCGCGAACGAAGTCTATCTATTCTCGAGTTTCGACTAAAATATCAGTTTTTAAATAAAATAAGTACTAATACAGTATTCAAAGTTCACAGAAAAAGATTTGTTTCATAAATTACCTATCAATTTCCTCATCCACAGCGTTGTAGTGAAGAATCACGGCCAATCCTGTCGCCATGTTTATGTTTTGACAGATTATGGTACGTTTATCTCCCTCACTCTCTCATTCAAATATAACACGGACGTCAATTTACGTACTGTCTATTTTTGAGGCTAGGTGTAACAATCACCTTCATTTCAATATTGCAATCTTGAGAATCGGCCTGATTATGTGTACCTTATTAATTTTTCGGTGTAAATTTTCTTGGTAACAATACCCTTTCTATATTTAAGAGTAGAGATTTCATAGAGTTAATTTATATTCCAACGCTTACACCGTATCTACTGAAACAACGCCTTGAAAATGGCACATGTCCTAAAGAAAAACACCCAGAAGATATATTGTACGTCTTATATTTTTATTTGTGAAACCATGAAATAGATTAGATGGTAGATAACCTGTATAAAGTTTGAATAGGTATTTATTTCATAAACGAAGAAAATTTTCTGAAAGGAAATTTTAATAAACTTTTTTGCAAAGAAAATATAGCATGCTAATTTTCTTCAAATTTTTCTCGTTTACGTTTTATGACACCATTAGCAAAAAAAAGCGTCAGAATTTCTCCATAAAGAGGTTGTCTTAATAGCCTATTTACGCATGAATTATATTTGAAATTTAATTTTTAAGTTACTGAGCTCCGCCCTTAAATTACAGCCCTTCGTACAACAGTTAATTAATTAAAATAATTCATACAAAGTCACGATTTCACCCTTCATTGAAGCAATTATTGCTTTTCATTTAGAGATACAATTAGTTAACTTTTCGCTACACTTTGATCAATTGTAGATGGAGATGTCATTTTAAAGGAGGTTGACCACTGCCAAGATAGAATTAATTATTCATTTTAAATTGGCTAAACTGTACACTAATGTAAAAGTTGAGTTAACTATATAAAATTTTATAAATTGAATGCCTTCGGGCGAGATGGTGCTGATGTGACGTAAATGGAATATTTACTGAAAATTATGATCCGTCTGACTTTTGAGGTCTCCATTTCAATTTTATGTCAAACAATTTAGCGAATCTTATATTAATTATTGAGAAACGTTATCATAATAATAATGTCAAATAATTATAACGAAATTCATTCCTATTAGTTGCCATTGTTTGATAAGTTTGCTCAATTGAAAAAAAATATATTTATTAGAAAACATGTGATTTATTACACTTTTATTTAGATTTTTTTTACATCGATTAATAGTTTGATTCCCAAATAAAAAATATTAAAACAAAAAATGGAATGAAATTCCTGAGATTATTTGTAAAGCCCGATATGTTGCCGTGATGTGATCGGACCGCCGGAATGGGGAGAATGTTGGTGATATTGAATAAATTGATTGATTGGCGTGAGTGCAATTTTGATTATCAAACAGTCAACACGCGCGTGGTTCCGCCGAGATATATTATTGCTGTGGTTTATCGTTATTCGGACCGGGAAATCAAATTCGCTAGCATCTAAGCACCTCCGAAGTGCAACAAGACTTTCTTCTCTGAGTGCGAGTCTAGGAATCTGCAAAGTGGCGTGTCAGCTCATAAGATCGAGATCAAGGAAGACCAGATGATTCCTTCCGTCCTTATACCTTTTTTCATATAAATCAGGTTGCGTCAACCAAACAATAACAAGCAAAGATACAGTCCACCACGGGATCTATTTTCAATCAGTGCGTGTGGGTATTTGTTGTATGAGAAGAGTTTTGTAGGTTATATTTAGCAATACTATTTCATAATTTGTATAGCACCATTTTCATAAAAACTTTTACCTCGAGGGCACTTTACACATAACTGTTTATAGTCCTAAATTATCTTTGTTTTTAAAATTAAAGATTGTCTTGCGTGCGTTTTTAGTTTATTCTTAAATAAAGTCTCTGATGAACTATTTCTTATGAGGGAGGGTAAAGAGTTCCACGCTTTTGGATCATTAGGAGATTTGATTAATGTGAGAGTAGTGGAAGTTTAAATATTTATCCACAACTCTAGTGTCTGTTTGATAGTTGCGGAATGTGGCCGAAGCACGTTATGAAAAGGATAAACTATGTACGGTTGATCTTTAATTTATTGTTAGGCACAGTTTACAAAATATGGACAAATAAACCTGTCATTATAAATAAGTTAACCTGCCATTACAAATAAGTTAACCTGCCATTACAAATAAGTTAACCTGCCATTACAAATAAGTTAACATGTACAAAGTAGTAACTACGCGAATAGTTTGCGGAGCCGATTCCTGTTGCGGAGCCGACATCTGTTGATGGGATGATGGCGGCAGAAAGAGTGACATGAGTGAGTTGCATGACGTGCTTGGGTGTGTGACGGTCTTCATCATCGGTATTTGCAAAGTGCGTTCAGTATCGCCGGGCGGTATAAAAGTGAAGGCGATAGACCTTCACACTGCTCTACCGCTCATGTCCAAACAGTGATATGATATGGAAAGATCGTATAATTCTGCCAGGGGGCGCCGCGGATTCCGTTCTTACCCAACACCCACTCTCTCCTTTTTTTCTATATCATGTTAAGTTTGTTAAAGATTTTTCTTCTTATTTTTTTTCTTCTTCTTCTTCTTCTAGGAGCTACATATCAAATGCTCAGTCTCCTAAATCCCGGATCTCAGTGTTATGCTACCCGTTTCCAATTATTGACCATTATTTTCAATAAGTACATATGAGGATAATCCATTATGTAAGTACATTTTTCGCATGGTTGATACGCAAGTCATACCCCCGTCCTAATTTAAAGTTGAAGTTTCTGACCTTTATTCTACTACAAAAGTCACGCACCTTAATTGGTATTTTTGTGAACGTTGTGCGCCATTAAAATGAACCTTGTTTGGGACAAATATTTATTTGGTGTATAAATATTAATTATTGAACGAAAATAAATCACTGTGCCTTTGCCCTTTTCCCTTCTCCTCCCGGCACGCCTACGACCAGTCAATTGGCGACCTTGTTATACGTGTATAATATCATACTAATCTTGAGACTTCGCGTGTATACTTTGTGTCGGAATCTTGACGAAATAGTGTGTTAAACAGTATACAGTCCACATCTTTGGAGATGCCCGCAGAATCCGGATTGTGTGAAGTGCCTATTCCTTCTTGTCCTGAATTCTTCTGGTATCTGTGCTTTGTACGCAATAAACCCTACTATACAAAATTCCGCCAACTGTTAACAGTCGGATTATTCGACTCTTGAGTACTTAAAATGCTCGATATTTATCATAATTTTGTATGCAAGCGAGACTGAGGCGTCTCGTTTCACCAAAAAAGTAAAGGCAAAGGCATCAACTCCGTCTTCTCTCCTTTGCTTTCTAGGTCCATGAGATGACACACCATATAAAAATATAGAATGTTCCAGAGACTATACAAACCTGACCTTCGTTGTTTTGAAAAGACGGTGGTCTATTTGTCAAGTCTGGACTAACTAATGATGTTATTTTGTGATTTTGAATAAATCACATAACTTGGCCACACAGTATCATAATAATCAAGGAAACTAAACTAACACGGTTTTACCGGCACTTAAATTTTGTTAGTAATGTATTACATACAGTATTATGTCAACCTGTTAATATTTTAAACTATGACTTACGGCTTATGTAAAATTTGTTACGCTCAATAGAGCATTTGAATTTGAAATGTAAATTTTAATTATTCCCGTGAGAGCAAACAACGAGCAGCACCCGAATATTAAATATTACCCCTGATTTCAAGCTTTCAGATTCCAAAAACTACAACTTCTCAAATATAATTAAAATCTGTTTACAACTACAAGCAATCAAGAAAAAATACTTTGATGAGTCTGAAATATATTATTGCCAGGCTCAGAATTAAAACGATAAAGTAATTACGTAGTTCTGAAGGCTTTAAATTATTACGGCTTCAGTGCTCCTTAATTCTTAAGATTTTGGATATTTAATATTAAAACTAACAACAATATTGTACTCAAGGACGGATCCAGCGCGGGGGAGACCTCGCTGGATCCGTCCTCGCCCCCCTTATTTCAGACAAAACTTGTAAAGGATGTATTTTTTAGATATTTATTTTTAGAATTTATCCAGCGACAGGCAATTTGACAGCTGATTTCTGTTCAGTTTGGTTTGTCATTTCACCATGAATAGACTAAAGCTAGAAAAAAGCTTGCAAATTGTGGTTCAGTTCGTGAAACTTACCGTGTGTTACGTCCATTTTACGGTCAACAAAATGCCACACAGCTCGCGCCACAATCAATTTATTAAAGAAAACATTCAATGAGCGCATCATTTCGTGTAACGGACCTGTGAATTGGTCTCCAAGATCGTGTGATTTAACACTTTTTGATTATTTTCTGTGGGGATACGTGATGTCGATAGTCTACGCCGATAAATCAGAGACGATAAACGACGTGGAAGCCAAAATTTGTCGCGTTATTGCCGATATACGGTCCCAGCTGCTCCAAAAAGTGACTTCCAGATTAACTCGTTGGCGCTCATATCATATTTAAACACTAATGGTATAAAATGATCTCTCCAATATTATAGCCTTTACCATGGTTTTTAGGTGTTTTATTTCATTTTAAAATTCTATACCTCTAAAAAAAACACCCTATATTTATCATTCGAAACTCGCAATGTGTTCATTCAACATAAGCTTGATGTGGGTAGAAAGAAAAATTAATCTAATTTGTTATTTGTGCTAACCTAACTACCTACACAGTTTTGTCTCCAACTATTGTGTATATTACAGACAATAATATTTTTATAACTTTTTTAAATAATATTTTATAACTTCAGATTGTACTTTTTTCACATAACTTTTTATAACTTAACATTATACTTACTCACCTCTAAACAATGACAAGTTTTAAAAACTCTACAGGTAATTGCTTTAGAACAGACCAAGAATTTATCTTTATTTTTTTATATGTACTATTTATGCTACAAAATATATAAATGATAATAAAGTATTTCTGTCACTGCAGCGGGCAGTTATTTTTTAGCCACACTGCTAAACCGCCAATGTACCAAAAAGGTTAACTTCTCGGGTACCCGAGTACTTTCGAACATATCTTCCCCCTCCTGGAAAAAATTCCAGAATCAATCGTCGATTTAATAGTAATTTTTTGTATTATTTAGAATTTAAATACTCACTGAATGTAAATGAAATTGTTGGAAATTCAATGTGACTAATGCCATGGCTGATCTATTTCCCTGTCTTTATTGTCAATCTCAGAGGCTTTCAGGATTTTAAACATTTTTTTATGACAAACTCTGTAAAATGTTGTAAAGGGGTACTTTCATTTTTCTAATTTCTAAAATTCTACGCGCATTAGGTACTCGTACATACCATTTCAAACTGAGCTTGATAGTTAATTTTTCTTTTCAATAATATTTTAATATGAAAAAACGTTACATGTTTTTTACTCAAATCTTGCCAGGCAAAAAAGGTTTTGATAGAAAGTAACAATAATAAAATTGTTGATTGTATCGCTTTCGAGAAAAAAGAACTCACCTTTTATGATAATATTGTGGAATAAAATGATACGTGTTTTGTCGTTGGAATTAATCGATCGAAAATTAAATAATTTATTGAAATACCTAGTTCATATCTGTAAACATGTTTTGAGATCAGTCAAAGTACCTACATATACCGTCAGCGATGCTTTGCATTCAAAATATTTTCTCTGATTCGAGTGTTAGGGGAGGAGTGATAAGGGCTTAGCTCTCTTGTCTCCGACATATAAAGTATCAATAATGGCGTAATATTTTTTTTTGGGAGAACCTATTATACGGGGAACAAGGTGAAATTAGATTTTTTAATTAAAGATATATTTTTTAACTTTGTATATAGATGTGGCAAAAATGGGTAAAGTTTTTAAAATACAATTATTTTTACATATTGTGTTTTTCATAGAGACAAAGCTTTTGTTTTTATATGGGAAATACTTCCATACGGAAGTCATAAGTATTGCAGGGATAATAACCTGTCCTCGGCTGGTTTGAGTGATCACTTTACACAATTGTAACGTTCACCAGTTCTACCCATGGGCGGCTGCTACACCTGTCAAATTTTTGGAAGTTGTATATGTTTTTACCATGTAGAAACCTTTCAAGTATTTCTTACAACCACGCAGTCGCCATCTATAATATGTATTGATAAAAATTCATCTGGGGATAAGATCCAGCAATTATGTTCTTTCAAAAATTTGGACATACTTAAAATATTGTGAATATAAAATTATTTAATTTAATATTTTGTTATTTCTTTTTTTGTAGATATATTGTTGGATTTTTTACAATATTTTAATGAAATTTGTTCAATAGGGGGTAAAGAACTGAAATGGGGCGAATATGAAGGGGATCGGATGAAATTGTGGCAGTCATAATATAGTTGAAGTGGGAGATGATGGAAGGAATGGATCATAATACAATAGATAAGTAATCTGATGCGGATGAGGTGAGAGTGAATCTAGGAATGATGTCGGCGAGAAGTTCGCCGATTTTTGAGAGGTTTATATTTGTTAACAAATTGAATATTTTGTCAAAAATTGATGATGATGATGGGGATGTTGTGGGCGAAGAAGAAGTTATGATATTAAGTTATTTACATGATGTGAAGTGAACGAAAGACTGCTATTGTTGATACCTTGCGTGTCGGAGACCCTGCGAGGTGGAGTGAAACAATGACAGTCTCTGTAATTTGCGGGATGAAGCCCAAAGCAATTTGTACAGGTGGCTGGTCCATCTTTCCTCACTTTTGTAGAGAGACGTGTGAAGTGGTTATCAGGGCACTTCACACATTTGGGGTTTAAACGGCACAACATGGCTGAGTGTCTAATGTCCTGGCACCTATGACATTGAGGAATCCTGAAAGTACGATTCAAGGAATCGACTTGAGAAAAAACAGGGAATCTAATTGAAAAATATTTTTTGTTTGATTAATTTAATTGTACAAGAACATGGGCATTGGGGAGCGGGATGGGCCATGTTTCAAGCTGAAATGACTGAGATGTTAAGTCTTCCATTAGGTCGATTTTAGGGATATCCGTGGGGATGCCCCTAATAACTGCTTTAACTTTGCGATCTTCAGTTGGGAGGAAGATATGAAATTGATTGTTTCACTCTTCAATCAGAAGGGTCGCCAACCTGAAGCTGGCAATATCCTCTACCTGAAAAATGGTACCTTACCTGGATAAAAGTTTTTTAATGTTATGCCAGGTTTCTTTGAAATTTATAATAATTCATTATTTTGAAGAGCGATTTAAATATACCACCTTGCCATTTTGTGATACGTTTAATTCATAATTACACAGTATTTTGCTATGTTTAAAAAACAAACGGTATTAATGATGCCTTTATTAATACCGTTTGTTTGGTATTGTTTTAAGAATTTCAACTCAAAATGAGTCACAGTCCTTGCAACTTAGTAAGTTGCAAGGTTTGTGATGCATTTTACATTGGGAAAAGCGGAAGAAGAATAAGAAAAAGATTGGGAGAACACGAGAAAGCCATAAAAAACTTCAATCTAAACTCCGAAATGGCTGAGCACGCAAAAATGGAGGGCCATTCGTTTGATAACAGTCATTTACAACTCATACATGAGATGATGATGAAAATTAGACATTTCAGAAAATTTACAAATATATAATAATAAAAATAACAATAAAAACATAATAAATATTTAAATACCGCCCATTATATCCCCTCTCTTATCCATTTTAACTCCACCACCACCCCCACTTCCCTTAACTCCAAACACATCAAATATTACTGTCTGAAAGTGCTTTTAATTATAGTTGATCTATAATATTGATAATGGGAAGATGTTCCCGAAAACGTTATATATCATTTAACACAATGAAAAGTGTAGTGGAGTAAAACAGAGTCTGACACAATTTACAAAATAGTTCATCTACATACATGGGTTTGATTTTGGTAGACACAGCTGATTTTCTAAAAACCACCTTGTTAGGGTTTGTAGTCATCCAATTTAATGAAGATGCCTGTTTAAGTTTATACATCTGTGAAGAGAGACTAATAGAGCGATTTTCTATTTACAACGGCCGACTCCTGAGCTTCACTCCTCTCGCTACTGCCTTCCAGTTAAAATCTCCAACAAACGCTCCTATGTGTAGACTTTTCATTGTATATTTATAAACAATAACTGTGCTCAATCAACAATAAACTGTGTCAACCGTACCTTCCTTTGACCTGCTCTGGCTACACATGCACAATTCATATCCGCAATCATTATTAAATAACACGTGAACGTTGGGTGAAATATATGGGTCACATAACTAACATATTCATACAAATAACAAAATACTTTTTCCCTAAACTGGTGACCATGATTATGGTAAATCTGGTGATTAAATTTATTACTTTGTCTCATGTAATTAGGTCAGAATGTGTAGTAATGAATACAGACGAATACTATAATTACACTTAAAGCTAATATTAACTAGATGAAGACCCGAGGGAAAAGAGACTGCTTCTCTCATCTGCATGGCTATAACCTTCCCAGGCTCCCCCCACCGCGCACCTCACGCATGGCACCCTGCTGGCATACACAAATGTATATATCATCTGCCAAATTCTGGCGCGCCGCGCACACACACACAGATTAACAGAGTAATGGATATTACAATAATTCATACCCTATAATTCATAACTCTCCCTCGACTGATGGAAGACAAGCTCTATTTAGGACTAGTGTATTATTCCTATTCTGACATCCTGAGCACAAATATGAACACTTCTTACACAATAATAATTATTGTGACAAACCAAAACACCATCTCACTCTAACAGGAGCTGGTTATTGGGTGTTGGCAGAAAGGAAACTGAGGAAAGATTCATGGAAATGATCACATTAACAGAACATTACTTCTTTATATTCATTTTTCTATTTGCGAGAGGATTTTACTTATTTATTATGTTATTAGAATTCTTTATAACCCCGTTTACTTCATTCCTAATATTTTTGGTTTAGATATAAAAATATATATATATTAATAATAATAATATTTTTCATATTTGTATGAGAGACAACGGATGAACCTGTCTCCTTTAGTACAGACTACGGTCTAGTTAAGGAGACTGTGAACATCTCTTACATTTTATAAGAATGTTTATAATGTATAATATGTACGTATATTAGGAATATGAACAGAATAAATAAAAAAATTGTGAGATGTTTCTCAACAAACAACGAATAAGTGAGAAAAAAATTCCGACATTGTACGAACTGTCGTGAAAGTGAACTGGGACCGTGCCGAACACGTGAAGAGACTAACTGATGTACATTGGAATAGTGGAATCCTACAGATGAAGATGAATATTAAATAACCTTGGAGTAACAGTTCTTAGCGTCTGCTCAATTTGGTACAACCAATTTTGCGATTTTACAGCTTGATCATCATTCTATTATAAATTCAGTTTTATTTATATTTCTGATTAAGTTTTTCACTCAAAATACACGCTGCAGGGTAGTAAGGGTAGTTTGGGAAAGTTTTAATGGAAAATATCTTTTGCACTTGTAGAGGGGGATATCCATTTGTCAGCACTCTCTATATTGGCTTTTTACCGCTCGCTTTGTGTCACCATTTGTCCCTCCCCCACCCTCGTTACTCTTCGGCAAATTAATTTACGAGTTAAGTTTTATTTTACATGGAAAAAGAATATCTGCTCCATGACTCCGAGCGTTTCCACTTTTGTAACATTTCAAGAATTAAATTAACTTGGTTCTGTGTGAAACTTTAATTCTTTTCATTTTTAATGTGAAATGTCCAAGGTCGTAACAGATATAGTACATTATAGAAAACCGACAAATAAAGTAAAATATATACGCGTTTTCGTGCCGATTGCACGTTCATCTGGCGGAGTGACTGCAAATATAACGGTCGATTACTTCGTTATTTGTAATCCGAATTGAATAAAATAAACTGCATTCAATTTGTCTTACTAAACTATACGATATACGCGATAAACTCTAAAAATTAAAAAAACAGAAATTATATAATTTTACAAAATGTGCGCTTTCAGTTCCAAAAATTTGACAGAAGTGGAGGTTGATTACGGGTAGAATTTGTGAACGTTACTGTGTATGTAAAATGATCACTTAAGCCAAGCGAAGACAGATCGTAAACCCTGTAATACCCATAATTCCATACTTCCCATAAAAATGAATCTAAATAGCTTCATCCTTATGAGATATCTATAATTAATCTTAATAACAATGATTTGGGAGATAAAAATCTAGTAATCGTGTGTTTTTGGACATTCTCAAATATTGAAGTGCTTCTTGCTACCAAAGAAGTGTGATTTCCTGAAGCCAGAAGACCTGTGGCCACAGTGAACAAATCCAGATAAAGGAGCAGTTCAGGTAGGTCGTGTTCTTCCTAGTGTCTGGTTGGCTCTTGAACCCTTCTGCCTTGTCCTGTACCAAATTCCTTCCAACCATTCTACATCCCAATTGTCTTGTGCAGACAGTGGTTTTGACGGAATATCTATGTAGATTTTTTTGACAGTTGTGGAAAGCGGAAAAAATGTTAACATTCAAATATCGGTGTCCATTTTATTACAAAAAATACGTAGTACTTTGTTGTACTTATAATCGAATTCAAATGACAGACAAAACATTAAATTCCGTTGGATAAAATATCACTTCAAGAAGAGGGATCTCAATTATCTAATATTTATTCTTGTAGAAGAAATGGCTAAAATGTTCAACCTCAATGTCAACATTGACTTAGTACTCTAGGATGTAGAGTTATCTGTCCGGAGACGTGTGCTCAACTGTACAATATTCTCCATCTTTCTAGTACATGGGAACCGACTTATCTGATGAGATGTCTTTGAATTTTGTGTACAATATTTTTTATTATATATATATATATATATATGAATGGAGCCGTTTTTAATTTAAAAAGCAGTTTTTAAATTAAAAACGCAGTGTTGTATTCACATGTATAATGTAGGAATATGCGTGTGGGTTTATATATATGGATGCAAATGTACGTTGACTCAGATTAAAAGGATTGAAAGGTTATGTTATAAATTATGTGATTAGTGTGAGAGTGGCCGAACCCCAATATTTCATCCACAACTCTCGTGTTCGTTTGATGTCGCGAAGTGTAAAACGACTTACTGATTATTGTAGTTACAAATGTAAAAGTTTAACTATAGAAAAAAGTTACTGCGCGAATTGTTTCTGGAGCTGTTGCCTGGAAGTCGTCAATATGAATTATGAAGCTAGTGAATCGGTCTTCCTGACCACTTCTGGCGTTTATATGCTCTCGTTATTGAGTGTGTTTAGAACTGTTGAGAGTTACATTTTACGCACCGGTACTCGCTACGTTCATTCAACCCAGTGTGACCGCTAAGTCAATAGTATAACTATATAGATGTGACACCGTCTCCATGTTTGTATTTATTTGCTGTTGTATATTGTCTTGAAATATTATCATCACTTTGTCTCAAGGCAAAAAACTCTTAAAATGTCCAGTGAGACAGGCTCTTCCACTATAAATCTTAATCTTATGGATGTCCAAGAATGACAGCAAGGCTCTAATGACAGCAGCAAGGCTCTAATGACAACTCTCTAATGACACAGCTCTCAAAAGTCTGGAGCCACGTCACGAGCAGTGTTCGGGGGAGATGAATACTCCAATAGTCAATAGTTTCGCTAGGAGACGTCAGCGCACGACAAAACATTGTCGCCAGTTTCGCTTCACACTCGGATCTATTTTTAACTCGATTACCTCAACCAACCTTGTCATTTATTATATATTTACCTATTACGCCATTACTACCTGTCCAAACCAGCACAAACACCTCGCGACATACCGAATGGAAACTAACTTTGGGGGCGGATTACCCTCGCCATCCCAACCTTCTGACATAATCCTCATCAAGGGACCATACCATCATACTGCCACATATCATATCTTGCACCTCGCAGGCTGGTAACATACAAATAGATAACATCAGTTCAGTAACCATTTCTAACTCACATCACAACCATCTAGAGCCCTCAGAGCAAAATCTCAATCTCAATTAGTGGCAAATATTGAAAATATATTACCTAAAAACCCCGAGTATTTATTAACTTAGTTTATAAATATTAATTAAGTCTCCCATTGGAGAAAACTTATTCCATAGAGGCTGTGAAATAAAATGCGGTAAGTATTTCAAAAGTACTCGTGCGTTATAATTGCCTCTTTTTTATCTGCTCTGTGGGCGTTCGTGCACTCCGTTTAAATTATATTTGCATTTAACCAGCGTCGGTTTTTTTGATGCAATGCTATTTTTCATTTATGTCAAATAAAAAAAATGTACTAATTAAGTGTAAACATTGCACATGTGTGTACAAATGTGTGTTATGCATATATTTCACTGAGAAGGAAGAAGGAATAAAATTTAATTACATTTATTTTTGAAATTTTATTTGTTAGAAAACTATTACTTAGCGTTGGTACTAGCTGTGTATTCTTTTTATTTCAAATTTTTAGGTAAGTACCGTGGAGATGCTGAATTCATCCGAGTTGTGAATTTTAAACTGAATGACTCCGAATATTTACGCACTTTCTTATTTCTTCGGTTGGCACCCCTAGTTTTTGTGTTGTTGGTATGATTATTTCATGCAGTGTGAAGGTCCTGAGAATCCGAAGAAGTGGACCATTACAGTTGGTACTCCACCAGATAAGGACCTATTAATAGGTTCCGGTATTTAACCGGTTGAAACACAATATGTGGAGATCGAGTCGGCGTATCCAGACCTAAGATCGGAGTACAAAAGAAAAACAATACAACCCACTATGGGCAGATAAACAGCATTCGTAATACCGGGTTAGTGGTGACTTTTCTATCTACATTGACTTTCATATTATCATTATTATTGGTGATAAATAGTGATTAGTATCACAGAGTGATTAGTAACATTCGCTACGAGTGCCACGAAGCGTCCCCGAAGTATGAAACAGGCCATACTTGTGTTTTATATTGCTGTGAAAAGAATAGTAGAAAAGTATAATACAGTAGAAGAAATATAGAAGAAAGTGGGTTTACGGATATAAAGCCCTTGGTGGTATCTCCAGAAAACACATGAGCTCATCAAATTTTGGGTTTCCTGACGATTAATTCCCCGACAATTGATCCCCCGGGTAGTTGTTTCTTCAACAAGTAGATCCCTTACACATTGATCCCCCCGGAAATGGATCCCTTAGAATTGATCCGCTAAAGTTTCATCAAGTATTTATATTCTTAAATACCAGCATCTGTGAAGGTTATAAATATATAATAATATATTTAAATAGGGTGGGGGCAAATTTATAAAAATATTATATATAATAAATTGAAAAAACTTTAGAGGATCAATTGTCGGGGTAATTAATTTCCCGGAGGATCAACTGGCAGAGGGGACAATTGAGAGGAATGAATTGTCGGGGGATCAATAGTCGGTGCAACCAAATTTTACGCATACTATTTTGTCTCATACAAATATTTAATTCAATGATAATTCGGAAAATCTTTGCCTAAATTTGCTCGTGTTTCACTTTTTGCGATTCTGGGCTTCATTCTGGTCATTTCTTGGACGTGATCTGTCCATTTTTTTAGAGATCTCCAACCCATCCTTGTAATACAATCCATCCTGAAAAATTAAGACATTTATTCAATTTCTGTACATTCGATATGCGTAGCATGCCATGCGAATACCATATCTCGAATATGTGAATGTTATATGGAGTCAGTCCTCCTAGCTCTTGCGTCATGTCTTGTGATCATTAATTATCAAACGTGTTATATCTAGGGTTTTCAGGATATCGTTGACAGATTTCCACAGCTCCTTCCATAGCTTCTTCCACCAACTTCAATATTTTTGTGGTGGTTACTTAAAGCTACTTCAATTCCGGCCCAGAAAAATCTTGAAAGGGGGGCAAAATTCAAACTGCTTTTTCTTCATTTGACTTTCTATGGATGGATGTATGAGGCTCGGACGGTGCAAGCTTAGAGGTCAGAATTTTAGTTCGCATTCGGTGCTCGGTATAAGTATATCGTGATATACGTACTTAGTTATTAGTGGTATTATAGGATAACAGGCAGTAAATAAATACTCACGGTGTAAAGTAAATAAATACTCACGACTTTCACTGAATTCATTCAAAGAAAGGTTACAATTAACTAAATTCAACAAAACGGAGTGAGACACGGGAGCTGCTAATAAATCCAGGACCGGGAAGAGAGTGAAAGCTGGCAGTACATTCAGGCTGGAGGCGTATCTCCTCAATTTTTAACAGCCCATAGAGCAAATCAGTTTTAGACACGACACGAATGTGCACGAAGTCCAATGCCAAAAACTTCTATGAATGACGTGCCAATGTGTCGGGAACTTCCCGCTAAACTATTTAATACTGTTTCTTGATATTTATTAGAGAAGGTTTGTTTATATTTTCACTAAGGAATGATTGTGCTGATTTTTTTATAAACAATTTCTATTAAAAATATTGTGTTGGGTGGTGACTTCGCTTTGGGCTGTTAGCCTGGAATTGATTATCCTAAATACATTTTTTTTGATATCCGATAGAATGAATAAATACTGTAACCTGTAATAGATGGAGTCCTAGAACCAATTACGTTCGTTCTAAAATACCCAACTAAACCTATTATTTTTAATTTAAAAAATATGTAAGTACTTTCACATATATTTTCTATATTTATTGTCAATTTCCATTATATTTATGCTATTTCTTTCTTTTATATATATTTTTTTACAAATTCTCGTTCACGGGTATTAACTTTGGTTAATCCAGGAAAAGGTGCTTTTAGATCCGTCGGGAATACTAATTGTGGGTAGTTAAAAATTCGTTTATTGAATATTAATGTCGGATATTTTGTATCAGAAATCATACAAATATATTATATCATCGAATAAGGAAAAAATGCGTAACATATATCTGATACATGTATTATACTACCTGCATAGATTTTGTTTTTGTGGTTAGAATAAATAAATAAATAAAATTTAAATTAAAATCTTTGTCTGATAAATAGGGATGTTAATCGTTCCACCACCGACAAATACGAACGAGATTTGAAAATAAACATTTACAAATACCGTAATCTCTTTATTAATACAAGCTTGTTATAAAGATTACATGGAGTAACCATTTTTGTAGGTTCTAAAATGTTAGCGCGTAATTTCCGGCTGACGATCCGGCGATAAATGAATTAGGAACAGGCACAGAAAAAAAATGAATAGGGGGGCTCAAGCCCAACCAGACACCAGGAAGAAACACAACCCACCCGAGGCGCTCTTTTAGATATCTGGATTTCCTATTTCACTGGCCGCAGATCTTCTGGGTTCAGAAGCACATACTTCATTGAAAGCGCGAAGACGGACGACACAGCACCATGCACAGCAGTTCAACTGTCAACTCCGCACGGCAGGACAATAATTCACAATTCAACTTATCATTCCTACACGGCAGGAAGATAACTTGTCAACTTAACAGTCTAACGCACTCCAATAGCAAAACGTTAACTCGTTTAACTAGTCTAAAACCATAGATAATAAATTACAGTAAAATGTTCTGCTCTGGGTATAGGAAAGGGGGAAAACAGGTAATTAATTGGACAGGAAACATTATCTACATGAGTCGCGTTCACGTACGCGACCGGCGATCCGTGAATCTTCTTATAAAGATCAAACCATATACTTATTTGACAACTTGACACAACAATCCGATTGGCAAAGCGCTGGCTTAGCATGCAAAAGGTACCGGGATCATTATTTTTCTCTTATGATTTCAACAAGGATTTGGAGCTTTCTGCAAAACTGAGAGTATTTAACAACAATTAGTTGACATTTAGTTACATTTTCAAAAACATATTATATTTTAGTAAAAGTTAGCAAAAACATGTTTGAGTTTCTCATGTGGAGTTATCATGTGGAGTCTACTCGAATATGACATCACGAAACTGTATTTAGTTTAGTTACCACAGAAAGATGAAGGAAGGAGTAGTGACGAAATAACTCAAAGTATTTGTGGTACAATGTTTAGTTTATTAATTAAATTAAAATATAGATTCTTCAGAAAAAACCTGGTGTTTTTTTAATGAGAATCAATGCGGAACCAATTAAATTGTGTACGAATTTATCAGGTAATAAAATAGTTTATTAAGTAAAGCGAGTACATAGTATATTAAGTATTATTAAAAACCTACAGTGTTCCGGATTTAATATAAGTCAGGGAAAAATATCGGTAATGTTTTATCAACCAGGTAACAGCATTACAAAATATAAAATTTTGTCCCATTCAAAGTGTCCCATAACTTTATTTTACTTTTCCTAATCTCATAACACACAGAGTTTATACAAGCAGTCATATAATGCAAAACGAATATTAAATATTATTTATTTCGTTGTATTACTACACATATACAATGCAACATTATCGTCATTAGGGTGGACACTAATATTCATATAAATACGTTATATTAATTATATTTGTTGATATAAAGGGTTGGCCAACTTGGGATGACTGTTTTTAAAATTTTATAACTTTGGTGGGGTTTATTTTTAATTATATATTTTTTTGCAGATAATAAAGAATTTATGAAAGTTTATAATGGCTACATACCCAGTGCAAGAGCGACTTAAAATTATTGAATTTTATTATGTTTCGCGACGATCTATTTTCGGTGACCGGCTAATTTAAAAAAATGCAGAGTTTGCTTGGCCTCCCTGTTTCCCATATTTGACGGCGCCTGATTTATTTTTGTGTGGCTACTTAAAAAGCCGAGTTTACATGAACAAACCAGCAACAATTTAGAAGCTCAAACAAAATATTCGCGCAGAAATACCAAATTTGGAGACAGAAACTTTGCGTAATGTAATACAAAATACTTTAGAAAGAGCAATTATTGGTCAACAAGAAAATGGAGGTCATTAAAATGGTGTTATTTTCCACACATAGATTTAAAAAAAGTTTATAAAGTACATTTTCATATAATAATATATTTTTTTAATAAATATTAAAATTACAAAAGTTATATGCATTTTACATCAGTCAGTTCAAGTTGGCCCACTCTGTACTATACGGGGTGGTATTAAGATGGAATGACTTTGAACATGAAGTCCAATTCATTTTGCATTTCATTTTCAGAGCTGATAAATCGGCGTTTATTTTCAAAACCATTTTCCTTTAAAGCTTGCATCAATATAAAATTCCTTAAAGTAATCAATACACCAGCAAGTACAAGTATTAATACTACATTCCATTTACATGCAAGCCTGTTAGTCGCTTCCTACTCGCTAGGTACATATAAAGTACCTGTTATAAGGTAGGTAGCCATGATTTCCATTAGCTAGATTATAAGTAGTAATTAAGGTAACAAATTAATTGGTAAATAATAGAAAAATGAAAAAAGAGACAAGTAGAGAATAAGTAAAACGAACAAAGTAAAAATTTTGATACAGGCTAAAGACATGTAAGAAGTAAGAAACAGAGTATAAAGAGTACGAAAGTAACAGCATATTAAAGAAATGGAGTAAAAAATAATAACAAGTTAAAATAAGTAGTCGCGAGAAACAAGTAAAAAAGTAAAGTAAAGATATGGCAGTAAGATCAAAGTAAAAAGAACATAGTATAAAAAAAAGATAAAAGGCAGGATTAGAAAAGAAACAAGCAGGGAACAAACAAAACATGATAAGTACGAAATAGGATGCAAGGACAGAAAATAATTACATAGAATGAGTAGCTTTGATCGTTCAAGGACCTCTTCCAGCTGACTTCTTTCAATTTAGAAAAGCCATTCCTTTGTAAGCACGCAGAGTTGAGGATACGATACCGTTGCCATCTCTTGTGGTAGCTTAGTGTATATTCGCGGTCCTATAAAACATGCATGTCTTTAAGCAAATGAGGTTTTTCGTAACGTATTTGTATGAATTTCCTATACTTTAATCTTTGCTTCAGACCCTAAATCATTTAACGAAAATAGTCTGGTCACTCGAAGTTCGGTGATTTTTTGTGTTCAATATAAATATTTCAATTGATCTCAACAATCGCATAATTATGATTTTTTTTGGTTGTTTGCCTAATCAGGCACTGAACATTTTTGAATAATATTTTTAATACGTATCTACCCTCAATAATGTTGTTCACTAAGAGCGCAGGCTTCGCGGTAGTTACGTACATTTTCATAAGCTCTTCCATTAAGCTATCGTGTGATGTGCGGGGAAATGAAGCATACCTTAAAAGCTGTCCATTTCTGTCTAAAAGGATTTTGAGTGCAAGCAGAGAGAAAAATACGACACGACCATATTTTTCGCTTAACTTTCGCCGAATATTTTATTCGAGCAATTAATTTGGAATGTTTGTACTCAGTTATTTACTTGAAAATGTTTGAAGTGTCGTGCGTGTTTAAATAAATTATCTGCACTACGAGACGATACATTCTGTCGAATAGAACCAAACGAAGATACTTATTTATTTGATCCTTGATGTTCGAAGGGTTGAATAAACAACAATTCCAAAACATCTCGCATGAAAGGTGTGGTTTATGATGATCCATGGCAAAGGATTGTCGATGGTGCGACATCATCTATGGATGACGCGGGAAAGAATCAGTGAAAAAGCGCGCGCGAAGGAGTGTTGACGTTGTGTGGAAAAAGGTATTAACGGTGAAAAAGGTGACAATAACAAGCTATTTCGGCGTGTAACGATGGCGACAGTAAAAATTGGTGATTTGGTGAGATGTTTTGACGGTGAAGGAGACGTCATTCAGTGGTTGGAGAAATTGGAATTGGTGGCGAGATTGAAGGATATCGGAGATCTCGCAACCGTCATACCGCTATTCTTGGAAGGGTCCGCGTTTGCCGTCTACAGCGAATTGAGAGACGAGGACAAGAAAGATGCTGAGTGCATCAAAAAAGCCCTGCGCGATTCATTCGCTATGAACCCGTTTCAGGCGTACGAGCAGTTGGCCCAGCGAAGGTGGAAAGATGAGCCTGTCGACGTGTATCTCACTGAGCTGAGAAAGTTGGCCAAATTGGCGGGTGTGGTGACGGACCAGTTGCTCAGACGAGCATTTGTTGTGGGATTGCCGGCCACGATATCACGTGAGCTCAGGGCGTTGCCAGGCGTAGAGACGATTGCGCTGTCATCCCTGCTCGAACGGGCGCGGGCGTTGATGGCTGAACTGCACGATCCGGGCGTCGCGGCTGCGGTCGTTAGACAATCGAGTGGGACACCGAGGCAATGTTTCAAGTGTGGTGGGCCACACCTTATGAGATATTGTACTCAAAAAGCTCTGTCGTGTTGGACATGTGGTGAAACAGGACACGTGTCACGTGAATGCCCCACGAAGGAGGGAAACGGGAAAGGAAGAGCTGGTGCGCCGGTAGTTCTTCCTCGTCAACATTAACGGCGCTACCGATTGTGAAGATTTGTGTGGGAGGAAAGTTGGTGCGAGCATTGGTGGATACGGGGTGTTCAAGAACAGTGCTGTCCAGTTCCATTAGGTGTGACGTTCGCAGTGGCGGGAACCGATGCAGGTTGATTAGTGTTGATGGGAGTCAAGTGCCGTGTGTGGGCGAAGCTGTAGTCAGCATTGACGTGATGTGTGGGGTGAAAAATGGTGAGCGAAGGGCCCAATCTAGTGGAGTGTGGGTTAGTTGTGTGGTGGTGAACAAGTTGTTTGATGGCGTGGATGCGATTATTGGGATGGATTTCATAAAAATGTGTGGAGGAGTAACGGTGAATGATGACCAAGTGATTTTTTCGTGTGTACAAACAAATCTTGATTGCCATGTTATAAATGCGGCAGCTGAACCTGAAACTATCTGTATCGAAGATCAGGACTTTCAAGCACGGTTTGATGGTCAGAAGTGGTGGGTTAGATGGGCGTGGAAAGAAGGACCGGTAGCTTTAATGAATGACATTGCATCATATTCCAGTCTTCACAAGCACGATGTGAAGGATGCGATCAAGGACGAACTGGAGAGGTGGATGAAGGAAGGCTGGTTAAAGCCGTGGACCGGGGAGTGCACGGGTGTTGTACCACTACTGGGAGTCATTCAGAAGAACAAGGGAAAGGTCAGGCCAGTGCTTGATTATAGAGAGCTAAACAACCATGTGCAAAGTCACACGGGGGAAGAGGTTGCAGTATGTGATGAAACTCTCAGGAGATGGAGAAGACATGGTGAGCAACTTAAACTCCTGGATTTAAGGTCGGCGTACCTTCAAATCCGCGTTGACGAAGATCTGTGGAAATATCAACTTGTGAAATTTGAAGACAGAGTGTATTGCTTGACGAGATTGGGTTTCGGGTTGAACAGCGCTCCCAAAATCATGACAAGAATAGTTAGAGAGGTCTTGTCAAGAAACGAGAGAGTTAAGCGAGGCACTGACAGCTACATTGACGACATCATAGTGGACGAGACAGTGGTTTCAGCTGAGGAGGTAGCGGCTCACCTAAGGAGGTATGGATTGGAAGCAAAGCCACCATTAGATCTGGAGGGCGGACGCGTTCTCGGGCTTCGAATTGAGCGAGAAAATGGAGTTCTGGTGTTCAGGCGTGGGAATACTATTCCTGAACTGGAATCAGCTACAAAGCTCACGAAGAGGCAATTGTTTTCTGTCTGTGGGCAGTTGGTTGGCCATTACCCGGTGTGTGGGTGGCTTCGAGTTGCTTGTAGTTTTGTGAAAAGAGCATGTTCTGGGGATACATGGGACTCACATGTAGGAGAAAATGCCCAGAGAATTCTCAGTGAGGTGATCCAAAAAGTAAAATGCGATGATCCCGTAAAGGGTTTTTGGAATGTTCCTGCAGATCTTACGACGGGAAGAGTGTGGTGCGACGCAAGTTCATTAGCGTTCGGAGCTATGGTGGAAATTGATGGGAAAGTTGTAGAAGATATGTCATGGTTAAGAAAGACCACGGACGTTGGTCATATCAATGTGGCAGAACTTGACTCTGTTGTTAAGGGAATAACGCTGGCATTGAAATGGGGACTAAGAGCTATGGAGTTGATGTCAGATTCCGCAACAGTGGTGGGATGGGTCACGTCTGTTTTGACGAAGGATCACCGGATCAGAGTTTCTGGTATGTCTGAAATGTTAGTCAAAAGGAGGCTTGGACTGATAAAAGAACTGGTGGACGAATATGGTCTCGAGTTGACCATCACTCTTGTTAAGTCAATAGAAAACAAGGCAGATCCTTTGACAAGAGTTGATCGCAGCTGGCACAGAAGTGATGTGGCGGCTGTGGGAGTGGTTGAAAACTCTGATGTGAAACGCTTGCATGAGCAACATCATTTTGGTGTAGACAGGACTCTTCATCTGAACCGACTGGTGAACCCGGACGTTCGGAGAGAGGAAGTGGTGGAATGCGTAAGAAACTGTATACAGTGCCGGACCATAGATCCAGCGCCTGATAGGCACAACTCTGGAGTGTTGAACGTGGAGCGCAATTGGAGTAGGATCGCAGTTGATGCGACACACTTTGGGAGTAAGTGCTACCTCACTGTCATCGATTGTGGGCCGAGTAGGTTTGCCTTGTGGAAAGAAATTAGAGCCGAGAGCAGTGAAGATGTGGTCCGTAATTTAAAGGAAGTCTTTAGAGAAAGAGGTCCCCCGGACGAAATTTTACTCGATAATAGTAGAGCATTCCGTTCTCTGGCGCTACGAGAATTGTGTAGGGAGTGGGGTGTTCGCCAGAGGTTCAGAGCCGCTTATCGACCGTCAGGGAATGGAATAGTCGAAAGGCATCACCGCACGATAAAGAGGACTGCGGCACGGAGCAAGATCGATCCCCTGCAAGCTGTATTCTGGTACAACTTAGCATCTGCCCACCCGGGTCAAGAAGAGACGTCGCCTGCCAACATTGTGCATGCTTACATGTGGCGGCACCCACTCGTACCACCTGCTGAACTAGAAGAAACCAAGGAATCCTCGTACCGCCCAGGCGATGTTGTAGTTTTGAAGCCGCCCAATGCAAGGTGTACCACAAGGTGGCAGCCTGGTATTGTCACTCGGGTTGTGAGTGACAACAACGTAGAGATAGACGGTGTGCCAAGGCATGTGCTGGACATTAGACGACTGTTTGACGACAGTGAAGAAAGCGAATCAGAAGATGCAGACGATGAGGAGCTCAGTGAGGCTGTGGAGCTGGATGAAGGCATAGCAGCAGAAGATGATGTGCCAAACAAATCCGAAGGACCAAGACGGGGAACCAGGGTTCGGCGGCCCCCGCAGTGGCTCAATGATTATGAGTGTTGATTGGTGATGAGGACATCAGGAGGGCGTGTGGTTTATGATGATCCATGGCAAAGGATTGTCGATGGTGCGACATCATCTATGGATGACGCGGGAAAGAATCAGTGAAAAAGCGCGCGCGAAGGAGTGTTGACGTTGTGTGGAAAAAGGTATTAACGGTGAAAAAGGTGACAATAACAAAAGGTAAAACGATTTTTCCACCCCATGGCGTAACTACTGAATAACATATTTAGGTTCAATCAATAGGTGCTCTATAAGCGTGAAATCATAAATAATTTTGAAACGATAACCTTTTTGAATATTGTGACAAGACATGGAAATAATTATAAACACAAATTAGAATAGTCGAATAGGACAAGACTAGCGGTGCACAATGGAATCCTGGTACCGACACTGATGTATGGAAGTGAGGCCTGGAGCTGGCAGAAAAGGAACGAAATTAGACTGAGTGCAGTGGAAATGAGATCACTTAGGCGTATTTGTAGCAAATCTATTTATGACAGAGTACAGAATGAAGAAATAAGGAAAAAATGTAAAGCTGATGTTAGAATAGTGAGTAGGATTAAGAAAGGATCACTTAGGTGGTTTGGTCATGCGGAACGGATGAACGAGGAGAGAATGGTAAGAAAAATATATGACGCAAGTGTTGATGACACCAGAAATAGAGGATAATGGAGGATGGTTCTGTTAGAAGCTTCAACAATCGGCGAGCTTGTATGAGATGATGTATGAATGTGAATGAGGCGAGAAATGTGTGTTGGCACTCTATCCTCTCTGCCTACCCTCACTGGGAAACGGCGTGATGGTAAGTAAGTAAGTAAGTAAGAATATAAATTAATTAATTAATTAAAATTAAATTAATATTATATTATAATTATATTATATTAGAATTATGTTATAAACAATATTATAAAACACTTTAATAGTGATTTACTATCACTATTAATGTTTCTATCTTAATTAAGGTGGGATCCGCAGTGATTCCATTAAACACTAATGTATTGAGAAAGCTCAATGAATTCGGCCGGAATTTTAATGTTCTGATGATGGTGACTATTGGCCGTACGAGGATGTAGATCATTTTGCTTCTGCGCACGACGGGTGCGGGTGGGCTCGAGTTCCAACTAAGCTCGAATTTAATGCGAGTTACCATAGATATCTTCCTAAGTACCGACCCGGTCCGGTCCGGTCCGGTCCGCTAGGTCTACCGGAAGATATTGAGGTATCCCGTGGGGATGTATTACTGTTGTCAGTACAGTAATGGAGATCGCCGAAAAGATTCGTTAGCCTGTATTAGATAACACCGAAGTTTTTAGTAGCTTAGAAGTAAGTTTAGTAGCTTTAAATGGTTCATAGTAGTGGATTAGGCTATGGAATTCTTGTCAGAATAAAAAGTGTTATATTCGAAATGTACGTCTCCTTCAGTTTACTGACCGAGTTTTTACATATTAATTATAGATTTTATTTATACTACGAGTAAGTGCTTCTTTGATTTTGAAAAGACGAGGACAATGGTCTGATGTAGAATGCCACTTCTGTTTGAGCTAAAGCAAAATTTACTTTAGTTTATTTGAATTATGCTATTACTCGAACACTCTACTTAGATACCTTTACACTTTTCAAGAGTCACTTCTAAGACCAAAGCTATGCCGACCAAGAAAACACAGATGGTAGGCCCAAAGTTACCTTATTATTTCAATAATAAATACTTTTTGTATTTTTATTATTATCAAATCTAAATAAAAAATATTTATTACACAAAAATTACTGATTTGTAAATTGACCCTGATTTTTATTAATTAAATTTGTTCGAAATTTATAACCTAATCAGTGTACGATAAAATAATAAATAAAATATTATTACGCTTATAATCCGTAATATTATTACGCTTCCCCATCTAAATCTATGACTTTCTGGATGTGGATAAATGTTTTCTCTTTTATATATTCAATAACAGTACGTAAAATATATATTCGGGAAATCGTATTACGGATAGCTAATATATTGAGCATCTGTCATCCTGTCATAGATAAGAAAAGCATCTTGTCATCTCATCTATGTCTCATGGTCATATCGCGTCGCATTCTATGGTTACAGTTTTTTCATTATCTATGGTAGAACTGTCAAATATGACATGAATGTTTCGTTTGTATTTTTCAAGAATGTCTGAAGAGTGGATATATACACAGTTTGTACAATTCTAGAGAGAGCAATACAGAATGCACTAACAGAAAATCAGTATAAAGCAATTCGGCTTTCGTAGAATATATATTTTATGCAATAAGGATGCACAATGCACTATTGTTAAAGCGATCAGTGATAACCGATTGCTTATCTGCTGGTTATATACATTAAATTTCTGAGAAACAATTGATTATTTTTAAATTAGGTACATATTTTCTTTTTATATGAATATATATGAATATTTTTTATTATTCTGTCAACACACACTACGGAAATTTTCATGTACTCCAATGAAAAGAAATAGAATACATTCTATCGGCTGTGGACTATATAATTTTATCGATCTCGAGTGTGATGATCGACGATGAGCTACGATTTCGATTAATAATCAAATCAATATTCAATTTACATTCATTTACCTGTTATTTGCAAAATTGCTTAAAAAAATAGTTTTTTATTTAATTCCATTAATTTGAGTCGTTTAATCTATAAAACGACAGAAACCTTTATTTTGTGATTAAAATGTGGTACCTATAAGACCTTTCAAGCTGAAACCGTAAAACTCTCGATCGCAAAATGTAATCTGTAGCTGCTTTGTAAAAAAGAGTACCGCCGGGGTGGCGGCGAAATTAGCAAAAATACAGAAAAAAAGCCTCACAAAACAGAGATCGTGAAAATTATATTTTCCGAGCATTTCCATTCGGAATTTCGATTACAAATATGTTTACTTAGAGCAAACAGTACGAATACAATTTCCCAGCGAACAATAATCGCGTCAGGGTGCTCGGACAATTTTCATATCCCATGCGAGGGGTTGATTTACGAGATATCGGGGGGTGAAAGGAGTGAAAAATAGGCTAAGCTTAGTGCTATCCATTGACGCGTGTACTTTTGTAATATTTTTGTATTATACAAGTCACAAAAAATAAAATTCAAAATGTTATCGAAATACGGATACTGCATAACAATAAATGCATATTGTGTAGCGCTATAGCTAGGCTAAATGGTAGAGGTTAATTCATTGTTCTAAAGAGTTCCTTCGATAGCTTGTTGTTCCCCGGGTTTACTATTGATAATATGAAACTCAATGCAAGCACTAATGCCACCACTAACCTAATTTTTGTTCCTGGTGCTCCGATTTGACTCCACATATTGTTTTGGTATGGTACGCCAATCATTGATACCAACATACAAAACCGTGGGCTGCCAACCGAAGGAAAAATATTTTTGCCTAAGCACATTAATAACGTAATATTTTAAAAGTGAAATATGTATCATTGTTCTATATAGTGCAATGTTCTAGATACCTCGAAATGATACCTGAGTTCATAATGTTCCCAAAATTGAATAATGCAATGAAAATTATGTAAAAAAATACATCATTTAAAACTCCGATGCCACCTGATAGCATATAAGAGATTATGCAAATTAAAGTGGTTTTTAGGTCTTAGCTAAATTAAATGACATAACAAAAGCCGAGAATTCTATTTTGATTGGAATAGGTCGGATTCTAATTCTGAATTTAACGTCTTACCCAACTGCGACACAACTAGTTCTCGTAAATGTGACGATATTCCATTCACGTCGGTCCCTCATAATCTTTGTGATGGCTATGCTCCTGCAGATCTTAGGGCTATTGTTGGTCCAACGGGTAGGGATCTTCATCTTCTTGACCCACATGGCCCATTACAACAAGCTTCTTTCTTCTTTCAAGATGGCCAAAAAATTGAAGTGTTCATCTCCGGCAAGAGAAAGAGGAAGATCCTTCACCTGTTGAACCAACCGAGTGGAATAGGTAACAGGCAATTTTCTGGTGACAGACCTAAGATCTGCAGGATGCCGAGAAAAGTGAAGAAGCGAAGTCAAGAGCCCGGAAGTTCATGTAGATTTTTTTATTATTTTTTTTATTTTTATTTTTAGAGAAACAAACAGTGTAACAATAATATCTAATAATAACATAATATATAAAAATAACACCAGTGAAAATTAAAAACTAATACATAATAAAATAGTATACTTAAACAAACTGATAAACAAACAGACTTACACATTAAAATAAACTAAAAAATAGTAAATATATATTTATAAAAAAAAACGAAAAAGAAACAAAAGAGAGTATACATGAACCTCAGTCATGAGCGACCGACGTGGATAAGCATTATGGTTAAAATTTTATTTATACGCAAATTTAAAACTTATATTTTGTAAGCAAATGTGAAAGGAAACTGACACAATATATCAGAACGTGTTAGTGTTATTAGTGTCAATTTAGTTTGAAATGCGAATAAAATGGATAATAGTCCCAGTGAAATTAGACAAAAAGAAGGCCCAACTTCCAACACTTACCTTGTAATCGAAGGTGGTGCGGAAAGGAGTACACGTTTCATGAGAAACGTAATTACATATTAAACGAATTATCTCCAAAACAGTTATTCTTACGAATAAAAGCGAAATGATTTTTAGTGACCTTTGACCCCACGTAAAATTTTTAGCAGCACTCGTATCGATGGAGACTTTTGACATTTTATTTAGAACTATAATATCAAGGTCCATACTAAAATCCAGCTCCCCGGGAATTTGTTGGAAGTGCAATCTCCAATTTCACTGGACTATAAGTAACTGGTTGGTTCTGAATTTATAATATGTACGAGTATGAATAAATATTGTTTTTAAAACAAAATAGTTAATATTTTATCGCGAATATTTTAAATGTAGTGTGTTACAGCGCTACTCCTAATTCGGCTACGCCAGTTGTAATGTCTCTTGGTGCTAGCTACATATGGCTGCACCTAATGAACAAATTCTATCTTGGGAATTGGTGAATAATACTCGTGCTTCTGGTAACAATATGATATTTATTAACGAACACACTTTACTGCAGATTACAATTTAATATTTTAGATCTATCCCTGATCGCGGCTCAGAGCAGAGAGAGTGCGATCACGGCGTAACCGCTTTATATCTTTCTTCGCTCCCACACAAACATATTCATCCTTTAGTGCGAGCCTTGACATACGTCAAACCGTAGACAGTACATTAAATAAAGGAAAATAAAACTGATACAACATTGCCATAATAATAGGAGCGATACGAACAAGAAATGCGACTCGGGTGAAAACACAGGCAAGACAGCTTTTCTGGGAAACGTACGTCAATTTACACGAAATACTGTGTGAAATGTGCAATTTAAATCAAAAGTATTCAAGAATCATCATGGCAAATATATGAATATATGAAGTATATTTATTCAACTATATTATATTGTTCCGAATTCGTAAACTCTCTTTTGGCGCGTCTTTTCGAATCAGCCGCGACCACTGTTATTGTTACATTCCGCATCCGAATTCCCATTAATATATTTATTTCCTCATGCTCGTCGTTTCAGTGTGAATTGTGACCTTGACGCCAACGGACGTCAACTGGATCAATATTGTTTGGTTGATCTCCATTGGTGTGGACCAATGCACCAGCACTGTATTTTGTAATATTGTGTTTTGATCACGTATTGTTTGTTGTTTGTGTGCCGTGGGTGAACTTGTGACATCTCCGTAATCAATTGGTAGTGAAGATCGGCTCATCCACGTGCCATTAAAGCGTGATCTCGGAGGCGTCATATACAAGGTATCCCTGTTCTTGAGATTACTGGTTCTTTGACTAGAACTCCTAACCTCTCACGACCTCAAACTGTACCACGTTTTTTTATTTCTCTCCCCTATTCTGCGGTGATTCCGATTTACGACCGGAATTGTCGTATTCCATTTTGCGGGACATGTGACCCGGAGATTGTACACTTTATATATATATATATTATTAAGAAGATCTAGATACCAGAAGGAGCCTTTCACAGGTGAGTCGTGTTTCCTGGTTCCGGATGGTCTTTCAGGCAGCTTCTGTTCCCTATTCCTGTCCATTTCTCGAATTCCTACCATCCTTCCTACATCCCGTTTCACCACCCGTACGTGTAAACAGTGTCAATATTAGAATTTGGATCTTTGATATTAAAAGAAATATGTAACATAAATAAATTACAATTTCAATTAAATTACTATAATAGTCAATAATTTTAGATTAGTTTAGTAATTTTATTTTACACACGAGAGAAACTTGTCACGAAGCTGTAATAGAGATATTTTGCAACCTTTTGTAAGCGCCAGTTGAAAAGTCGAACGACCCAGAAACCGATTTTTCTTAGAGGACACAATTGATTTTACGATCACTGAAGAAATTTTCAACCTCATTTTTATTCCCTTTTTGTCATCAAATATGGCTGACGTTAACTTTTTACTTTGAGTACCTAACCCTTATCAAAGTACAAGGGCATTTTGAGGGTTGGATTTTCAATTTGACCCAAATATATTTTATTGCAGTAGTTTTTTAACATTTTAAAAACTATATGAATCAAAAAACTAAAAAGTCACTCGGCGTTCCACTGAAGCGAATAAATAAAAATATTATGTTGATGCAAAAATAAATGTATGGTGAGTAGGTTTAAGGCTGAACTCTCTAGCTACAGTAGGAGAAGTCAGTGACCCAGGTCCTGTCAACGCCCGGCCCAGGTTCTGTCAACAGCTTTCGATGTTAACTCCGTTACGCCGCGCACAATTAATTCAATTCAATTCCATTCCATTCATCAATTCAATCAATAATCATTCCAACCAATCAATTAAGTTTATTGTGAATAAATTCAGTCTAAGTTGTGAGTATCTGTGTATTAGTGTCCCATCACATACTCGAACATACCATAATCAATTACTGGTACAATTCTTCTTTGAGAATAGAAAGGGGTACATCTGCAGCTATAGTGGTTGAACAGTATTATTTTCATATACACAACTCAATTCTTAACCCCCCTCACAATGCGAACCCATGGAAGGTTCCCGATTGTCTGGTGAGCTACGATCCACAGGTAAAAAAAAAACACAAAATTTTCCAGTTTTACTTAAGTAAAAACAAATCGGTTTGAGATTAGATTACGATTATATATATATAGTGTTGAGATATTAATAAAATAGATCTTCATTTTTTATTTCTAAATACATTAATATCTTAAACTTATTTTTTAGTTATGTTTATAAACTTAAGTCAACATAATCACTGCTTTGGTGTCGCCAGCGTGCCTGGCGCGTTCTCGTTGATGTTCTAGTGCAACTGAAGAGACATCTGATAAATCTGTTATCTGATTCGTGTCTTGGACCTTCCTAAAATAAAAATCTAACTTCAACAATGGAACTTATTTAAAAAAATAATTAATTTATCGTATTACAGAAGAATTAAAATTTTATTTTCATTGGATAATGATTTAGTATTTTTTCAGCTGAAACTGTCCAAAATGCGTCACTCAAGAAAAATTCTCAAAATAATCTGCTCACTTAATAATATGCATGTTATTCTATTAACAAATGCGTATACAGTATTCGAAGACCTTGACAGGCGAAACTGAATGCGCACACGCAAAAGTCGAACACTTTCGAACTTTGTGGATACGGAACGAATGATAGAATCCACTATTGCTAGTATCTGTGTACAATTCATAGGTGTTCGAAAGTTGAGAATGTATATATATTTGTGTATACTAGAATACAAGAGATGCGGAGCATCCAAAGCATGTGTACCTGTATGAATAATACTTAGATATCAACTTGTATATAAAAAAAAAATTAGATGTCGGTTCGTGGGAAATTGGCATTTGAGAAGTTGACCGCAGTTGAAAAACTAATTTCAACGAAGTATGAGTCACTGAGCGAGGAAACTCGTCAAAGGTTTTATTTCTCTCTTCGTGCAGATATTCATGGATGGGTCCACTCATGGCAGACACAATATTGTCGTAAATCGTAAAATTGTCGTAAAAATACAATATAACATGGCGTTATAAGTTACAACGATAATACACAATGGTAATGTATTGTGACCCATAAAAGATTCGCGTGTCCACATTTGCTACTTAACGAAATACTATAATATTCAATGTGATGTATGGACTATAAACTGGGGGCTGCAGGACGACAATCGTCAAGGACGCAACAAGTCACACCCCAGGGAACATGAATCTCAGTAATCAGGGAATCCTCGAAAGAAGTGGATTTGATAGACCACCGACATCGTTGATGAACCATGCAAAACAAATGGAATTGTGTTTAAAGAAGACAAAATAATGAGCTTCAAAAATACTCCGTAACAGCAGCATCTATTGAGATTGTTTTTGGTGTTTTCTCCAATTTTTACAAAAAAGTTTTTCCTGTAGAATTAGGTGCTCTGATTTCAAAAATATCCGGTCGCAAGTATAATATTTTAAAAGTTATTACACTTTAAAGTTTTAAATTTCACCTGAATAATTTGTGACATTATTAACTTCTTAAGTTTCTGAAAAAACCATGGTTTCCAATAAACTACAGTATTGTAACGTACCTAACTCAGAAACATAATATAATAATAATAGGCGTATGCATTAATTCATGCGTTTTTTTTTCGAAAATTAAGACTTTATTGTGAAAAAATGGTTATACACTCAATGATCAAAGTATTGTCTATCGGAAGCTACAACATTTGCCCATCTTTCTGGCAGTTTGTGGATTCCATCCCAAAAGAACTTCTCCGGCTTGGTGGTGAAGAACGAATCAAGCCAATTTTTGATACCCTGTTCTGAAGTGAAGCGTATTCCGGTGAGGGCATTCCGCATTGATCTGAACAAGTAGTAATCAGATGGGGCTATGTCTGGGCTATAAGGCGGGTGAGGTAGAACTTCCCACCCACTGTTCTCCAAATAGTTTTGAACCGGTCTTGAAACATGTGGCCGAGCGTTGTCATGATGGAAAATTATGGATTCGTGTCTGGTTGCATATTCTGGTCGTTTTTCCGCAATCGCTCTCTTCAAACGAATTAATTCTGATCCCACCAAATACAGAGCATTACCTTCTAAGTTGAAATCGCCACTTCTAAACCGTGCAAACCACTTCTGGCACGTTCTTTCAGCTAGAGCATGGTTACCATAAACCTCTACTAAAATACGATGACTTTCGGTAGCACTTTTCTTCATGTTAAAGTAATGAAGAAGAACTCCCCGCAAAAACACTTTTTCTGGCACAAAGTTCGACATGTTCAAATGAATAGAAAAAAATGTTGTTTACACTTCAATCAAATGACATATACTGAAAAAGACGCGCAATGACAGTAGCTTTCAAATGAATATAGTCACGGATGAACACGGCGCGAAATAATACTAGTAACACCCTCTCTTAGAAAACCGCATGAATTAATGCATACTCCCAATATAATTGTGATAAATCTTAGATTACCACCAGATTCCCTTGGGATTCTATCCTCTGATTACTATCTAATTACTTGGATCCCAATTCCTTGTAAGTGAAACTCAGTCTTTACAGGTAACATTATTATACGTTTATTATACATTCAGAGATAGACTAATTAATCAGAAGAAGCTGTGATGGAAGAAAGCTGTTCCCTCCAGGGACGCCCTCTTTTAAGATCGTCCCCCATCACTCATCCACTCATTTTTATGACACACACACACACACACACACACGCATACATTTACAAAGTGACAATTCTCACAATGATCAAATAAATAATCCAGAAATACACACCATCATCAATATGTCTTCAATCTTTATGACCGATCCATGTATCGCGGTTGTCGGGCGCGCGTGTGTACTATTATGTAGACATCATGGTCACTGACCTAGTACTTACTTGTCCCCCTTCCTTATACTCAGAACACTTTTTCTGCATGTGTTGTGTTGTTTATAACTCTAATCAGTTGACAAGTTGACGTTTTTGTTATTGAGCGCATCAAACTGTTGAAGAACTGATATTTGAACATTTCAGATTGAACTATACTCTGCTATTGTGCAAGTTGCATGGCTTAGTACATACAAGGTTACTAAAGCTATAAATTCCCATGATGTACGCAAGAATCTTAAAGAATCTTAAAACTTCCCAAAAAGCGATTCTTCAAAAGCCAACTTCACTTTGAAACAGAACGCCAACAGCATGCCGAAGAAGTAAAATAAAAAAAGAAAAAAGAAAAGAGGACACAGGTCCATGCCCAAGATGTCAAGATGTTCCAGAGTTTGTGGATCCAGGATTGGATTGTTCACCCAACTGAGTATAGTTTTTACTTTCTCTCATGATCACCCTATTAATCTACCCTATTAGTAATTCGTTCAATACTTGCTGTTCGAACTTTATAACTATCCAACAATCGGCGTTCGCCTTATGCGAGCAATATGAACGCGACATAAAGAATGGCTTCTATCCAGAACACGATTTTTTTCTGTGGTTGTATTTTCTATGGGTTTGGACCAGTTGGAATTAAAACTTTGAACTGACAGTAATCGTTTAGCAGTGTTACGGTAGGCTGTGAAATTTATGTTAATTATCATCCTGCTGTGTGAGTCTAATATTGTTTATGTGTTTCGGTTTCTCACTGTGCGTGCCTAAACCTGTACATCTTGCTATTGTATTTTACTTGATAATTTTACCTAAGTATGTATATTTTTATCTCGTAAAAAATATAATTTTATATATTGTTGTATAATAAGTATCAGAACTAGTTTAGTAAATAATTTGTTTTATTTAATGCCATGAAAAGGTAGTAAACAAAAATATAATTGTATTGTCTCTATTAACCCCACTACTTGTCCCTATTAATAGGGACAGTGCTTATTTATGGAATTTTCTCTGTAGTTCATGATCGATTTTAGAAATTTAGGTGAATAGGAAAAGCGATTTATAGCGATGGAAACGCTGAAACTGTCATCCCAGATTACGGTGCCTAAAGAAGAGTTTCACATGTGGGTTGTGTTTTCTGGTTCTAGGGGGTCCTTCAGCCAGCCTGATCCCTAATCCGATCCCTCTCCTAAATTCCTTCCACTCTTCCTACATCCTATATTTTCCCAACTCCCTCGTTCAAACACTTGTAATGAGCTAATCTTTACTTAAAATTAAAAACAGTGTAATAATCAGATTCAACGGGTTACAATACAAATATTTTCATTTCTTTGATTCATATGACCCCTTCACTAGAACTACGTAAATTAGATTCAAAGACCAAACTAGTATTAAATAAACTCCCATTTTCACATCTCATTGATTTCTTGGCAGCATAACGGTTAGTACCACTGCCTGTTACGCGGGAGGATGGAGTTTGGGTCTCTGCCAGGGAGATTATGCAAAGACGGTGTTATATGTGTCTACGTATTTATTTATTTATCTTATGACCTAATGTTTTGCTTTCTTCTTCAATGCGATGGAGCAGTACAGCCATTTTTAATTCTGATCAGATAATAGATACTTATTTAAAAGCTGCAACCGATACGACAAGAATAAATAATGCAAAGCAAGGAACATAATTAATAGTTTACCTTTGAAAAGTGAATTTCCTTTCGTACAACTCTGGTCTTGACAAAACGACGGACATGAATCTACAATGAATCTTTAGTTCTCACTAGACTTCATGAAATGTTATCGCTGAACATCAAGGTGTTGTTCTATTCAAAGAGACCATCAATTAACATGCAAACTGAACAAGACCCACAATTCTACACAGAGAATTCTAAACACTTAATACAAAGTTGGTTTTCTTAGAAACATGTTCTAATTCAACATCGCGCCATGAAAACAGAAAACAAGCAACCACAACAGAACGAATGCGACACAAATTGTGCACATTGACAGCTATTTCGACAATTGTATTTCAGTGGCGTAACATGCCGGCTTATTTGGAAAACGTTTTAATATACATGTTTATATTCACCGGATCTCCCGGTAAAATTTGTTACGTAAACTGCGATAGAAATACCGCAATAGAATTCTTAAAAAAAAAGTTTTTTTTACTTATTTTCGTACATTACTAGTTGTTTCAAATCCTTTTTTTTATTGATGTTTTTATTAGAATTATTTATTACCAACTATGCTGTCGCCATCTATAGATTTTGTTTGAAAAATTGATATTAGTTCTCATGTAACAGTATAGATGTCAGCTTCAGCTAGTTGGTAATAAATAATTGAAATGTTCCAACATGATAACATATATACAATGTCCAAAAATTTGATAGACGTGATAGCATGGATAAATAGGCGAACGTTACATTGTATAAAGTGATCACTTAAACAAGCCGATGACAGCTCGTAAGCCCTGTAATGCCCAAGACTTCCATACTTCCGATGTAAAAATAATAACTTCGTCTCTGTGAGATATCTATATCTTGATGACAATCCCTCAGGGGATAAAATCCGAGTAATTGGTTCCTACAAAAACTAGGACATACTTAAAAATACTACAATTTCTTTCTTCGCCCTTTAAATTTACCTTTATCAAAATTATTGTGACAGATTCGTCTAATGTTGCTTTAAATAATATTAATTGAAATATTATTTCTGTGTGATTGTTTTGATGAATACCTGCTGCTGATGAATAATTGCTGGAAATGGGAAGCTCATAACCGAAGATAGAGGAAACCAATGTCTCGATGCCTTGTAATTTTCAATTTGGAGCGCGTACGGTGGGCTGTGTGAATACTGCATTAGAATTCTTTTGACCAATCGTGCTCTAACTTTAGTTCGACAGTCGTCCATTACAATTATACTTGGAGAACTTGACGTTCATCCAACCCAAGCTGGTAGCTGGTTTAAAATCAACTGCCCAAAATTTCACCGTGGAAAATAATGGTGCAGAGTCTCCGTACACAGCGTCCAAGTCGTCTTTGATGTGTGTAGGCGTATTGCCTTTCAAAAACATATACTCAATTTTTTTCCATTTTCACAAGAACACTCACATCGACTCACTCAAACGATCGTCAAACAACAAAATGGCTGAAATTTTGTTGAGTACTTTTCAAAGTATGTGCAAACACGTTCCCCAACTTTTGTCGACGAGTGCTGCCATCTTCATGTTGAGGTCGGAAATTTTTCACACAGTCCTCGTATACAAACTCATACTACCATAAAACGACTCCTACTAAAATATTAATATTTCTTGTGAATCTTTTGCACACGTAAGGTGAAGCCTGTTAAAGTTTTAACTTTATCCATTATGCAAAGCATAGAAAAACGTCTGAATTCTAAATACTTCTGAAAACTAATTAAAATGTAAAACAGAATAAAATGAAAACTCTAAATATATGAATTATTTATCAGAGAATACCATTTTTACGGTAGGTGAAAAATAAATGTAAGGAGGATCCTTAAAAGATGTTTGTACAGGACTATACTCCTGTATACGTATACGAAAAGAAAAATATATATGTAGAGTAGCCCAAAAAAGTGATTACATTTCGTAAAATGTGATATAGTTACATGGATGGACGGATGAGCGATAAGATGTATCCTCGATGAGTGATAAGGCCAGACTGTAGTGACAACGCTAGATATTGAATGCAGATGTCGCCGTTGTCGGTGCCGGCTGGGAACGGCGGTGAATTTGAACCGCAGTCCCCTACACATTTATATTTATATTTATTATTTTTATATTTATTAATTTCCTATAAACATAATATAAAATATGATATCTAACATTTCAAGCACACTACTTCGTATTAAAAAAAAAGTTATATTTCAATCCATCAGGCATGCCAAGGGTTAATACATGACTATACAAACATCAGCCTCCACCTTAAGAAGTATAGAAATATGGGACTTTATTTGAAAAGGTTCTGTTCTTACCTAAATGACTATACCAACCATCGTTAAAAAAGCAATTAAGATCTTATCTAAAATGCTAACAACTGACGCAATTAATAGAACAATAACACTCAGGCCATCGCGGGAAAAGAAACAGAAGCCACCATTAACATTAAATATCGCGACGTAACCTCACTTAAGCTGACTCCGTCATTACTTTAAAACGGTGACCTTGCCACTTGAGACTGGAGCAGTACGGAGGGACTTCCTAGCGAGGTTCTGGGAGTCAAACCGGAGATTACACCTAATAAAAAGGAAGAGATCTGGATAAGTAATAGTTTAAAATGAAGGCTTAAAGGCAAAGATAACGTATTGAGACCAGAGACTTAAATAACCACGGGAGTTGTCTTACATTTTTAGCGTAATATACGGATGGTATATTTAATACCATTTAAAAAAAATATATTTATTTATATATACAGCATACTACGCATTACATGTTTTATATGCTACACACCAGGAGTGGCGAACCTAGGGCACGCGTGCCAGAGATGGCACGTAATAATTGGCAGATATAGAAACGCAATTAATTAAACTTCAATCAAATTCGATCTGGAAACAAAAAATTGTCGATTTGAGAAATGAATTGGAAATAATTGAAAATGATCGATTATCGAATATAATTAAAAATAATAAGATCTCGGTGTTCCATGCCAGAAGTCTTTAGCTGTTTAAAAAAACTAGCCACGGTAATATTATCAATCGATATCAAGTACAAGAAGTAGATTCATCGATGAATCCAGTTGAGGATGCATTTTACTAAAAGTGCCGACATATGAACCGGATATAAAGTATTTTGTAAAAAGTAAACAAAAATCTTATTAATACTAAAAAATTTAAGTGTATTTTAAATAAAATTTTGAAAAACTATTTTTTTTTATTATTCTATTCAAAATTGCTTGGAAGAGTGAATGAACCCATTATATCGCATTGGAGCACGGTATTAAATGATGAAGCGGTCTTGTCAAGTTTTTAACTAAAAAAAATAATAATTTAAGCATATAATTAATAATAATTGTAATTATTTAAATAATTATTTTTTTTAAAACTGCCAGGTACGTCAGACAGTCGATATATATATATATATATATATACTATCTGGCGTTGCCCGAAATTTAGATTTAGTTATAATTTAAGATAGGGGCTTAGGGGAAATGGTGTGATCCAGGCTCTATTTTATAACTATGTATGCAAAATTTGGTCCAGGCAGGGAGAAGATGAGATGGCATTCAATAAAATGTTAGTTTATAGAGTGTGGCGGCCAAGAGGTGGCAGAAGGATATCTATGTCTTGCACAGGATCCTAAAGAATAACTGTGAGAACTGTCACTTGGTATGTGTGTCAGGAGAGTGAGTAGATGAGTGGTGGGGGTAAAAAATTATAAGATGCCGTCTCTGGGGGAACGGGTCTCTTCCATCACGGATCCTCCTGAGTAATTATTGTGTAATAGATAATAATTTATATTGTTACCCTAACATGCTGAGTTTCACTACAAGGAGTCGGGACCCAAGAAATGAGTCGATAATCAGAGGATAGAACACCTGAGGTATATGGTAATACTTCCCAAAGTTATCACATCATTTAAATCATTATTTGTAGCGCCTAATTCCAAAACCCCCTAAAACGATTTTATGTGTTTTCGAGTTGTGTATGAAAACGTATATTTTGAAAGCGAATGAATAAAATGTTTGTTTTTATATCACCATTTTTGATCGAGTTCTGTAATGAATAATTTTTTTTTCTGTATATGTTGTTCTGTCTTTACTCCTTTTACTCTAAGCCGCGTAGCTTCGAGAAATGTCGTTTATACAGCTATAAAAGGTAATAATAACTTTTTTAATGTCTCTCATTAACGACTTGCGTATGGATCCAGTCTGAATGGAGCATTGTCTTCAGGAGTCGGAACAATTGAAGCACGATCATTTCAAATTAATGTGCACCAGAAACGAAGGTATTTCCTTATGACCAGGTTCTTAGGTATTAAAGCACGTGCCAGAATGCCCACCTTGACAGTAATTAGATCTTCTACGAAACAGTGTTTTTAAAATTGGAAGATGACTATCTGGAAACCTGTCTAAAATGGTCAAAGAATATGTGCAAATTCTGCACTGTTACGGAGAATATTATTATTTGAATTTTTTACATAATCGTGTTAAGCTTGAAGTCTACGTACATCGAAATAAATATTTGCGAAATTTTTAAAATATTAATCTATAACTTTGACGAGGGCAACTTTTTGTTTTGGCTGCTGCGCGGTATCGCTATGTTCGAGGCGCTATTGACCAGCCAACAGTAGCATTAAAATAATGCCAACCAGGCGGCGAAAGTGTAGAACCGAGTTTAGTAGAAATTTTATATACTAATGCTAGAGATTTACAGTTAGATAAATTTGAAATTTCACAAATAAGAAAAAATGTTAATAGCAAGTTTAATATTATAAATAACCAAATCTTCTTTGCAAATAGTCACTTTTTAAAATTTCTTTTCAATATGAAATATAGGTCTTACTCATTCTCCATTTTTCAGTTTTGTTTTTATCTATGCTCGTATTTAGTAAATTCAGTATACATTATTTCCTGAAGAAGATACCATAGGTATCGAAACATGTAGAATAATTAACAAATAGTCGTTTAAACAAAGTATTTTGTATAATAACTGGGCAAAATTTAGAAAAGGTTATACAAACTAAATAATAAATCTTATTTTATTTAAAAAAAAAATGATTAAAAATTACAAAAAGCATTATTTTAATCATTTAATTTGTCATAAAGTTATATAAAACATTATTATATTGTATACATATACTCCTTTATTTTAACCTAATTTTAACCTTAACACTAACAAACAAACCAATCTTTTTTTTAACCTAATAAACATTAATTAAAACCAACTTAACCTAACCTAACTGATAATGTCAGATAAACTAGATAAACTCATAATTGGCGAGCTCGTATCAGAATCAGAGGGGATGAGGCGAGAATTGCGCGTCAGGACAGAAGAGTGTGACGCTCTTTCCTCTCTGCACCTACCACCCCCGGTATGAAACGGTACGATGGTTAATTAAAATACACATCGTTTTATCGAAAATATCTCTCTTATTAGAGAAATTATTCAAATATTACTTTCGTCAGTGCTTTATGTATGTACACGGAAGATTAGTAAACATATTATTTCACTGAGATACAACTCACCATTCACCATGCGATTCAAGAATGTACCTATTATTTTGTCGGGCGCAAATGTCGGAGGCGCATTTTTTTTTTATGTCAACATTATTACATATATAGGTATACATTATAATTTTTATTATTTGCCAAACTGCATAACAGTTTTACGGCAAGGATTGCTCTTTACATAGTAATTATATAATTTTTATCAACATCCTTTTTTTAAATGAAATATAATTTGTTATTTTTGGGAAACAAAAAATTTGATGAGAATGTATTCTTTATATTTTAGTCTCTTAAGTCCTTAATGATTTTCTTATATATTCTTGGCACAACACATTGTTCGCGATCGGTACTCTCATGGTCGATCGAGTAGAATAGTTATAGTGAGGGTCAGTATTTATATATACATTCATACTATTTATATGTTACTTTTTTTTCATGTTGGGGACGTATTTGTCGAGGTAAATATGAAACGAACAGTTTTTTGCCATTTGTTTAAAACAATTTCTATCGTTAAAATACTTAGTGCCGGTTACGTCAAGTTGGCTTACCTTAACAGAGATGTAAATCCATTTCAAATGACACTCGTTTACATTGTAATCGAGATTCAAATAATTTGACAGAATCACTTCGGGTGAACAAAGTTTATAATTATGGAGTGTGGCAATTACATAAGCCCTATAAAATCTCATTTTCACAGACAAATGCCCGCGCGAGCCACATAAAATACCTGAATAACATTACAAGTAGATGAAATACCCGTGCAATGTTATTTTTAGTACTCATAATAATTCTACTTTTGTCCCTAATTTGAGTGCTCTAGACTGAGTATCGTGTTCCTTTAATCTGATTCTATAGCGCTGCTGACCTCAATTCTTCATGCCCGTCCTTTAATGCAACGCACAGTGAGGCTTCGGCTATGTCTCGGACTCGTTGTGTCCATTTCATCGGAGACCAACCTCCCGCTCTCCATTCTTGTATATTCCTAGTAATCACCAATTTCTCCATGATGTCTACTTGTTCATCTATTCAGTTCGCTTGAACACAGATTATGACTCGCTCCTCAGGGCGCTCAGGCGCCTGCTGTTTACAATAGGCAACTGTTTTTCGGTCGGTACCGATGAGATTTTAAGGTTGATGAGAACTCAATTTTGCACCAAGGTATTTGTAGGATGCGTGCAGACTATGGAAGTGATAGGTATTTTAATGATATTTAATTTTACTTAAAATTGAACAACACTGCAGAATACTTTAAAAATCCCAGATACTATCATATATATACTATCATATATCATATATATACTATCATATATCATATATATACTATCATATATCATATATATACTATCATATATCATATATATCATAATAAAATATGTTTTTCTGGTTCGAAAAAAATGGATAAATTTAGTTAAATGAGGGAGTGCTAGCCATTTCACTACCGACAAATATAAATGTGGCCAAAAAACAACGCTTAAAACTAGATTTTCCTGTTTTAAATATATCTTCCTTAAATAATAGAGAATATTTAAAGTTTTAAACTACTTTGCTTGATAGCTTACGCCTTCTTCAGCATATCTTCATAAATAATAAAAATATAAATTATTCAACAATATCAAAACAAAGTTCGCTGATATCTGAACTGACTAATTGCCATTAAGAATTTAATTTTTAAGTGCCACGCGTAGTATTTGACATTTATAAGGTTTTTGAAGTGAACTAAAATATCAAGAAGACAAAGAGCTATACTACCCAGAGAAGTGCTTGTCGGTGTCCACTCGATCGGTACAACGAATGAAGGATCTTTCTACGTGGCCCACCACAAGGGTGTCAATCTCCAAACTAAATATAGAACGCACCAGAGACTACACAAGTTACAATCAAACTACACAATATTTTCCCTAATATAATACATTTGTTAACTTTAAAATTTTGTAATAAATTAATAAAATAGATGTTTAAAATATTTTAGTAATGAATATTTCCTAATTTCTACACCAAAGCCAAATTGGATGTTGTGTCTGGGTTTGTCAAGAATGAAGAGGGTTTTGAAACGTACCCTCCATCCTTCATCCCTGGCAGTCTCTATTCAGACAGAACTCTAAGCAATAATTCAGACAGTTGAAAGGGCTACCCTTAACCTTCCGACCCATGATGATATATTGATTATAATACGTGATATAATAAATATTACGTATTATTGTTACAAGTTCGATAAATCTAAAGATATTGAAAATTAATAAACTAGCAGAAGATCTAAAATATCTGAGCATGACGATTATAAAGTCGAACTTAGTTATAACAATCTATTTCCATTGAATCGCTCACTTATAATTAGTGTGCTTCACAAATACACCTAACTATATTTGGGGTCCAGTGGAATAACGCAAACATTCCTATTCACTAAGGCAATCCTCAATTCTCGGAATAATATGTTTATTTGACACTATTTCGCACTTTTCACACTATTTCAAAAGCTGAAAAATATTGGTATTAATGGAATACGAGTGTATTAGAGTTAATGGTTTCAAAGCTATATGTAAAAAAGGACACATACTATGAAACTGTGTAATACTGTGTAATAATAAATTTGGTGTACCACAAGGAAGCACTGTAGGTCCGATACTTTTTCTAATTTATATAAATAAAATCTAGTACTGACGACAATGAAATCAAAATCATCAGCTTTGCAGATGATACAATTATTCTCTATAAAGACGCCGCATGGGAAAAAGTCTATGGAAAAGCTGAAAAAAATCTGAGAACAATTAAATTACTCACTCTAAATACAAATAAAACAAAATATCTTACATTTAGCTTGAAAAAAGCAGGTCAACCATTTTTTATCCTAACATACCATACACGTATGTGATACGAGTAACACGTGTGATGGCAAATGTGAGTCTAAAGACTAAAGGACACGTTAAAAATATTCGGTATCTAGAGATTACTATTCATGATAAACTTAGATGAGAAGCTCACATCGACTGGTAAGCATAATAAACTTATGTACCGCTTCAAGATTTTAAGGAACGTGCTGAACCTGAAACAAATACGTAATGTATATTTCGCACTCTGTCACAGCATTATAGGATACGGTATAGTGGGCTGGGGTGGAGCCGCTATCATATATATACCCAATGATTAAAATGCAAAAAGCCATAATGAGAATAATTCTCAATAAATCCTTTCAGCATGAATCAGAACCGCTATTCCAAAAACTCAAAGTGCTAAATATCAGGCAATTATTAAAGACATACATGAAAACAGAATTCTGCGCCTTAGCACACATTCTAAGTGTACTCGGGCAAAAACTCAAAGAAAACTAGCTGTCCCGTTAATGAAAACCTCATTTGCTCAAAGACATGCATGTTTTATAGGACCGCGGATATATAATAAGCTACCACAAGAGATGACAACGGTATCGTATCTTCAATTCTGCGTGCTTATAAAGGAATGGCTTTTCTAAATTGGAAGAAGTCAGCTGGAAGAGTTCCTCAAATGATCAAAACTACTTATTTTATGTAATTCTTTTTGTCGTTACATCCTACTTCGTACTTATCATGTTTTGTTTGCTCCCTCCTTATGTAATTCTTTTTGTCGTTACATCCTACCTCGTAATTATCATGTTTTGTTTGCTCCCTCCTTATGTAATTCGTTTTGTCGTTACATCCTACCTCGTACTTATCATGTTTTGTTTGCTCCCTCCTTATGTAATTCGTTTTGTCGTTACATCCTACCTCGTACTTATCATGTTTTGTTTGCTCCCTCCTTATGTAATTCTTTTTGTCGTTACATCCTACCTCGTAATTATCATGTTTTGTTTGCTCCCTCCTTATGTAATTCGTTTTGTCGTTACATCCTACTTCGTACTTATCATGTTTTGTTTGCTCCCTCCTTATGTAATTCTTTTTGTCGTTACATCCTACCTCGTAATTATCATGTTTTGTTTGCTCCCTCCTTATGTAATTCGTTTTGTCGTTACATCCTACTTCGTACTTATCATGTTTTGTTTGCTCCCTCCTTATGTAATTCGTTTTGTCGTTACATCCTACCTCGTACTTATCATGTTTTGTTTGCTCCCTCCTTATGTAATTCGTTTTGTCGTTACATCCTACCTCGTACTTATCATGTTTTGTTTGCTCCCTCCTTATGTAATTCTTTTTGTCGTTACATCCTACCTCGTAATTATCATGTTTTGTTTGCTCCCTCCTTATGTAATTCTTTTTGTCGTTACATCCTACCTCGTAATTATCATGTTTTGTTTGCTCCCTCCTTATGTAATTCGTTTTGTCGTTACATCCTACCTCGTACTTATCATGTTTTGTTTGCTCCCTCCTTATGTAATTCGTTTTGTCGTTACATCCTACCTCGTACTTATCATGTTTTGTTTGCTCCCTCCTTATGTAATTCTTTTTGTCGTTACATCCTACCTCGTAATTATCATGTTTTGTTTGCTCCCTCCTTATGTAATTCGTTTTGTCGTTACATCCTACTTCGTACTTATCATGTTTTGTTTGCTCCCTCCTTATGTAATTCTTTTTGTCGTTACATCCTACCTCGTAATTATCATGTTTTGTTTGCTCCCTCCTTATGTAATTCGTTTTGTCGTTACATCCTACCTCGTACTTATCATGTTTTGTTTGCTCCCTCCTTATGTAATTCTTTTTGTCGTTACATCCTACCTCGTAATTATCATGTTTTGTTTGCTCCCTCCTTATGTAATTCTTTTTGTTGTTACATCCTACCTCGTACTTATCATATTTTGTTTGCTCCCTCCTTGTTTTTTTTCTTTCACTTCTTACATATCTTTAGTCTGTACCAAAAATTTACTTATTATCTCTACTTGTCTCCTTTTGATTTTTCTGTTTTTTACCATTTAATTTAATTTGTTACCTTACTTCCAACTTATATTCTAACTTATGGAACCTTATGGCTACCTACCTCAGAACAGGTAATATATGTACCTAGCGAGGCAGGAAGCGGCCAACAGGTTTGCATGTAAATGAAAATAATTATAATATCTGTACTAAGGTTTTTTATTTTGACGCAAACTATAAAAATAAATGAATACATATAAAAAATGAGAAATTAACTTGTTTGTGATCTTGTGGTTACGATACTCGCCTAGTGATCTAGTAGTCAGGTTTTCGAGCCTCGCTCCAGGAGGCCGTTAAGTTAGTCCTATTTTCATAGCACGAGAGTTTAGCTTTGTTTGAAAATAGTAAGAATATTCATGCGACACGTGTACGCGTCTCTATTTTTCACGCATTTTTAGTGTATTTGATAAATTAAAATAAAACAAATCCATTATTAAAGCAAAATTTATTATAACCCTTTTGTATTCTCGGAAATATTGGCGATCAAATCAAATCATAAAAAATTTATTACATTATATGTTTTGCGGGTAGATTAGAATGATACTCTCGCGTAGTGGTGTAACCTGGCTAAATAGTAATTTATTATAACAGTGCAAATGTCATTATGTTTTAATCGTTTTACATTTATTTTTCAGAACAACGATTTGCTTAGTTTACATATTTAAAATACTTAATGTTTAATTTGTTTGTCCTTATTGCGTGATCTGTATACTTGGAAACTAAAGGCAACACTGAACCCCAACATTAATTTTTTCGAAGGAGATTGAACGAGGGAAAAATTGAATCGCCAACTTGAAGATGGAAAGTTGTCAGGAAAGCCGTTTGTTGTCGCTTCAATGTTTTCTCCGTGTAGATGGCCAAACTGAAATAATAAAAGCGGGTGCGTACATTTCTCGTCACGAATCTAAAGTAAAAATAATTTCAAACCGTTAAAGTTTTGTCAGTGTTCCGGTGAATGCCTTCGACAGCTGTTCAGGGTTTTCTATTGATAACATGGTCATATATGCAATATGAACATTAACCACTAATCAATGATTGGCAGTCGGCATCGTAGCTCGTCCGATGTTGTTGTTCTACTCTCTGGATAGATTTCCAACCGACCGAAATGCGCACTACCGTCGCTCGGATTATTGAGGGCTCCTTCCCGGTCGATGTACTGAATGCAATCGCCCTCCGCTCGTTTCCGAAAGTGGCAATATTCACACACATAAACATGACAAATATCAACAACAAGAAATCCTATCGAAGGAACAACGGCGCGTGAACAATCAGATTAGTCCGATTTTAAATGACGATACTTTTTTTCATATTTAGTTATTTATTATATTTATTACTGTATTCCATGTTAGTATACCAGGGGACATTTAGAAGGAGCGTTGGTGTAAGACATGAGGAATGGGACTTCAAACCAGAGAAGTGGCTTCTGGAAGATATCACACAGTTTATCTGACATTTTTATGAAACTCTCTTTGTACTGATTGTCCCTTAATTCAAATGATGTCAGTTGGACCTGAAATTTTATATTTGAAATTGATAGTTAATACAATATTGGAAATAATTAATATTTTTGGATACATATATTGAAAAAATGTTTCTTCATCTTCTTTTACTTCTTCTCGTTACCTATCCGTTCAACGGACGTCGGCTAGTATACTGACTATCATCACTTCAACGGCTCGGAAAAACTCTACAGCAGACTGGCCAAACCATAAGTCTTAGGTTCTTCTAAGTCATGTTCGCCTAGAACTGTTCAGGGCCTTTGTAAGTATTTTTAATTTTAGTTGAATTATAATATTGATAATGGGAAGATGTTCCTGAAAACGTTCTAAGGTTTAACACAATAAAATATAGTGGAGTAAAACAGTGTTTTAATTCAATATACAAAGTAATAACAGAGCTGATAGCTGAAGAATATAAGTTTGACCAGTGTACTGTCTACAGTCTAGCTGTCCGGGCCACCGTAATTAAAGTGATGATAGTGATCATGATGACTAACGTCTGGTGGCACGAAAAGAAGAAGAAGCTATCTGCTGTTTTCCAGCAAGTTGATCTCTGATCAAAATGTCAAGACGTGTGCATAATATTGAACCATACTTCAAGGTTGAGTATTAAAATCAGTATACATACATATACCTACGTATTATCATGCTGTATATACAGGGTGGTCCAAAAAAGTAAGATAAGTAAGTAAGTAATGTGATATACAATAGTTTACTAATTTACTTACTTACCTTTATACCTATATTACGTTTTATATCGAAAATTTCCGATCGCCATCTTTGATTATTAATTTTCCCATTGTTTATATTTGGCTTTTTCAAACTGTTGCCCAGAATGACAAAAATCACTGCAGAAGACCGTATTCTGATCAAAAATTTGCGAATTGAAAAACGTTCGGGTGCTAGGAAAATGATCAAAGCGCTTCAAAACAATGCCTGGAATATAGCTAGACAGTACAGCATAACTGGACATTACAGCAGCACGAAGCTCCATCTCACACAGCCAAAAATACAAATACGTAATGTATTCTTCGTCGTGAGAATATTAATTTCATCGAGCCAGGCATGTGGCCACCGAACAGCCCAGATTTAAACCCACTAGATTTGCAATATAGGGTGTTCTGATAATTTCTGATTAGCTAAATATTGTGCGAAAAAATTACATTAAGAATTATAATTAATTACATTATGTTTTGAAATAACTCGTATTCTCACTTTTTTTGGGCCACCCTGTATATGTATTTATATTATGAATTAAGTATCGTAAAAAAAATCTAAAATAAAATGTTACTCACCGTAACATTGTTATACATAGGTCGAACAAAATAAAGGGAGAAATTACAACTGTAAACTGACGCCCTGCTCCGCCTACTCACGATCATCGAGACGTTAGTCACATAGTCAGGATCCGAGTGAAATACATTTACTCTTCCGAGGGTCACCACAGTACGTCTCTGAAATTCAAAGTTCAATACATCTTAAAGTCATTTTTCTAGCGGTGCTTTTTGAAAGTTGACACTTGACAGCTATCATGTAGACAATATATAATTACAAAATTATTTATTATGAAAGTAAGGGATCAATTGCGGTTACTGAAAGAAGATGGCGAACAATATTCGATCGCCATTTGGCACCTGCTAAGCGGATAATCGAGCGTTTCATTAACCCTGCATTTCAAAACCTATTTCATTGTCACGTGATTACTAAACCTTCGTAAATTTGACGACGCCGGTATATTTTTTTTTTACAATTTGTAAAATTTAATAAAGAAATGCATAGTGTTTCTGTTTTAAATGGTATAACTTATTAGATATGCGGTTTTACTATTAGTTATACAACAACAAAATTGTAATTTGTACTTGCAAGGTTTATTTACAAATACGTGTCCTAAAACTACAGTGTATAATGCGTATAAAAAATATATAAGGCAATTTTATAGCCACTAGAACGACATTAGGTAGAACTCTATACTTTCAGTCCTTTTTCTCTTTCTAGAGTTCAGAGAAGCATTATTTTTACCTTTTTCTTCCTCATAATCCGCATCGTTAAAAATAAAGTATCGTTATTTTGTGAATCGTTCAAATCTGAAAGTTCTTCGTCTAATAACTGTCTTATTCTTTCGTTTTCACGTTCTTCATCGGTAGCCATTATTTTTATAAAATAAATTAAAAACTAACACTATATACTGTACATAAACTATTTACAAAACTAACAAACAACTACAAAAAGCATTAAAATCAAAAGTTACGCAAACACTAAACCTTCGTCGTGGTGACGACACACACTCCAGTATGGCTACAAGTATATACACTACACGGCTGCCAAACCGGTACTGAGATCTAGAGCCAACAGGATGAAGGTAACCAGCGGGAAGGCGTGGCCGGGGTCGTGGTTGTCGAGTTCTGTTAACTCGACAACCACGACCCCGGCCACGCCTTCCGGAGAATTTTGTGACTGACGCATCGTCAAAATTACGAAGGTTTAGTTATCCAGGGTTAAACGGCATTACAAAGTTGGAGCAAATAAGCTCTGTGTGAGGTGCGCGAACACTTTAGCGTCACACCTGGGTGTTTGAGCGTTCTGCGGAGCGTGCAGTGTTCGGAGCGTGTGACAATATTACCTGTCCTCGGTTATATTTCAAGTGTGATCATGGCTGACGATGTAATCAATACGTACTTGGAAGAAAAAAATGTTTAAAATTTTATTTGTGTAATAAGAATGGTCCAAGTGTTGTTAAACAAAGAAAATAGTTTGGTGTATCTTCAACATTGTATAATGGTTTAAGGTTAAATGAAGCCAAATTACACGAATATACAAGAATATCATTGTCGACCTCTTTAACTATGTATCAAAAAAAATCAATATTTCAGGTTTTAACTGTATTACACATAGGAACGTCAATACAAAACGCTGTTCAAACACAAACTGATTTGAACTTTCACGTGCACGCGACGCTGAACCACTCGCCACCGCTCTAATTAGCCGCTACTAAGAACACTCGCATTCACAAACATGATATTGCTATGCACGCTGCAAGCCCCGAAATCACGAAAGATCTTCATTTGCATGCAAAGAAAATCCAATACCAACGGCAATAATGAAAATAAATCTGCTACCTCGCGCTGGAACACCCGATATAATTTCAAGAAATGTACTTTGGTACTCTTTTAATGCCGGCGTATGGGAATAGTACCAATGTGGTCCTTGACACTAGGGATTCTGTAGTCTCGATTTTTTTCAGCTCCCGCGACTCGAGAGTTAAAATTTTCAAGTCCCGGGAAAAAAGGGACCAAGAATTTTATTTAATCATAAAATATATATATATATATATATATATATATATATATATATATATATATATATATATATATATATATATATATATATATATATATATATATATAATAAATATTCATATATATAATGTACAGTAGCTATTAGAAATATTATCCGTATAAAATAGGATAAAAATTATACAAATAATATATATCTCATAGATTCCATTAAATATAATAAAAAATAGCTTCGTCTCTATAAGATATCTATTATTTGTTTAATAACAGAGCCTTTGTAAGTGAAAATCCAGTAATTGTATATTCTTGGACATATCCAAATATTGCGAATAAAAAATGTTTGACAAAATAATTATTAGTATGTTTTTAAATGAAATGAAGCTTACATTTATAAATTGATTATTACAAATACAAAATATATTTTTTTAATATACAAAAAAAAAATTGATTAAGAAACATATCGAAAGACAAGAACGTATACATTTTGTTTCGTCAAAAGATGATAAGATGCATTATTCACTGTTTGAATAAACCAATAAAACTATTTTCTTCAGAATCTTTATGTCTGGCCGTATACAAGACTTGACACACGTGCACCGCTCGGTGTGCCACAATGGTCAGCAAATTAAAATACTTTTTCTGTAAATAGATATTTTCTATATATATTTCTAGTTGATTCAATTAATTTATATACCTTGACTTGTTTAAAATAAATAACATCAAGAAAAATCAGAATCTCGAGTATCAGGTTATTTTTATTTAAATTCCTGGGATTCGCAGCAGGGACAGCAAAAAACCACGGGATCCCGGGAATTTATTCCCGGGTTGTCTCGACACAGAATCCTTACTCGGTATGGCATTTAGAAAATGATGGGACGAAAAATAACAAGGTCCTTCAAATACCTTTTCTATGTAACTAACTGTAAATAGAATTTTTGTCAGCAAATTAAAAAACGTGCTGACATACTGTTAACTTTCGCATATAATAATGAATAATTGAAATAAAATTGTTTAATCGGAGTACATTAAAACAATTCCTTTAAAACCTTTATTGTGCGTGAACAAATAATTCTAAGCTCATAAATAATACTTAGGCAGCATCTTGTGCTATGCTATTTCGAACATGTTGCCAGAAGAAACGATGAAAGTCTCGTCAAGCTCGAAAGGAGACTCTCTCGTGTAAGGTGGATAGACCAAATAAAGGAGTTTACAGGCTTCTCTTCAAATCGAGGAATGGAGACGTATTCTGAACTAAGTTACAGACGTATCAGGGGACCACGATCCTCAGCACAACACACAAAGAAAAATGAGAGCATAGTAAAGAAAAGATTAATCTGAGTAATGTTAAAATATGGACATCATGTCAAAGTCAGGATAATCTAGTAACTAAGTGACAAGAAAGGTAATTGTGGTCGACTGTCGACCAACGAACAATGCTACACTAATAATTTATTCTTCTTAAATATAAGAAAAGAATAATGAATATTGTACACCGAATTAATTCATTAATAGTAATGCATTTTTAGAAATAAAATATGTAAATATTTTTATTCAAACCCTTTCAGAAGACAAACAGCAATAGACGTAGAACAGAATTAAATAAACTAAACATATCTTCATTTTGAATGTCGATTACTGATCTCGCTTGTGTTTCGTATGATACAAAACGAAATCGCAATAACTAAATATCATGCAAATACCATTATCCATTAGATTTGTAATGAAATCAGATATGTGCACGTATTTAAGCCTTATAATTTCAATTGTGCTATGTTGTCATCTTTTTATACCATTTTATCAATATTAGTCACTCACTAGGGTAACAATACGAACTGTAAATTCTGATCGATAGAATCTAAATGAACGAATTACGCAGTCTCCGAGTTGCGCGTCCGCAAGGTATGGGACGGAAGTGGGGAAACCTCGGTATAGGATGAGGTCGGTGAGGGGATAGGTGTTTTAGTCGAAGGACCAGTGAATTTCTGGGAAACGGGATACCTTGTGTATGATGCCTCCGTAATCCCTGCAGTCGCCGCCGAGATCACACAATAACACGCGGATGAGCCGATTTCCGAGCCATAGCACACAAACAACAAACAATACGTGATCAAAATACAATAACCTAAAATAAAGTGCTGGTGCATTGGAGGTGAAAGATCCACTTCGTGAATGTTACCGCGATATCTAGATCGAACAGATATTGGTCAAATTGACGTCTGCTGGCGTCAAGATTCTATTTCACACTGAAAAGACGAGTATTAGTAAATGTATGGATGAGAAATTGGATGCGGAAATGTGTCAATAACAGCGGTCCCGGCTGAATTGAATTGGACGCGCCAAAAGTGTGTTTTACGAACTCGAAACACATAGTATCTATTATTTTTATTTGTGTCAAATTTTACCAACACATATTTATCAATATGCAAGTACTGCATATTGTTTTGAGAACTTTCTTCTTCCATTGGATCTTTACTTTAATGTAATGATTTTTGTTTGTTTGCAATTGAAATCCATTTTCAGTTTCTTCAGATGAAGATAATACTTCAGTGTCTGTTGAATCCCTGAATGACCTGCTTTCGGAAACGTCAGTGTCTACTGTAGTATGGAATTCTTCGTGGTTTAAAAATTTAGACATTTTAGACTCATCTTGGAAACAATGCTGATTTGTAGTATTGCCAAAAAAATGTTAAATTTTCTGCCCGTCGTGGGTCGGTCCAGTGTATTGTTCTTCTTGTGCTTTAATCTCCGGGTATTATTCACTCTCAGAGATACTTATTAGATGTTTATCTGGCGAGATACCAACCTCAATTGTTCCGAACTTGGTTTGACAGCGAACAAGAAAAACCAGGGGTCGATGGAATAAGAAAGTACGAATATACACGTTCAACAAATTTACAACTTAATAACTTCACTTACTCTAATAAATATTTAACCCCTACTGTCAATTTTCCCATTAACTCTCCTCCATTCACGCCGCACTCCTCTATCTAAACAGGTTGGCACTAAACTGTGTTTAATGTAGATTAATTACCTACTACCTATAGATGATGAGAGATACTGTATCCCTAGAGACTAAAAATTTGACAAAAAACGCGTGTTTAGTGAAGTTTAGTTAGTACTAAATTTAAATAATCATGTTTCACTACTACCACATTAATTATTCATTTTTATTTTCATTATTTATAGGCTTACTAAAAAAATAAATACGGTATTCTCCCGATTATCCGTGTGCGGATTATCTGGTTTGCATGAATAAATTTTTTTTTTACATACATATGTATGTATTTACATATTAGCTCGCTTTCATGTTTACGCGTCTTAGATGTTTTCATGTTCACAGTGCAATTCATTATTCGTGCAATCAAAAATGTAGTTTAAAAACACGAGAAACCGTTTATATGTTCACAGTGCAATTATTCGTACAATAGAAAAATCAAACTTAAAGAGATATAAGCTTAAACATTAGCAAAACTGTTTTCATGTTCACAGTGCAATTATTCGTGCGATCGTAAATCACAATTAGAAATTCATTTGCTTTCACACACTGCTCATAAACAGTTTTCATGTTGACAATGTAATTATTCGTGCAATCAAAAATATAGTTTAAAAGACATGCACTTACAAATATGCCGAGAAACCATTTTCATGTTCACAGTGCAATTATCCGTGCGATCGAAAATCACAATTATAAATTCATTTGCTTTCACACACTAGTGAGAAACTGTTTTCATGTTCACAGTGCAATTATCCGTGCGATCGAAAATCACAATTAGAAATTCATTTGCTTTCACACACTAGTGAGAAACTGTTTTCATGTTCACAGTGCAATTATCCGTGCGATCGAAAATCACAATTAGAAATTCATTTGCTTTCACACACTAGTGAGAAACTGTTTTCATGTTCACAGTGCAATTATCCGTGCGATCGAAAATCACAATTAGAAATTCATTTGCTTTCACACACTAGTGAGAAACTGTTTTCATGTTCACAGTGCAATTATCCGTGCGATCGAAAATCACAATTAGAAATTCATTTGCTTTCACACACTAGTGAGAAACTGTTTTCATGTTCACAGTGCAATTATCCGTGCGATCGAAAATCACAATTAGAAATTCATTTGCTTTCACACACTAGTGAGAAACTGTTTTCATGTTCACAGTGCAATTATCCGTGCGATCGAAAATCACAATTAGAAATTCATTTGCTTTCACACACTAGTGAGAAACTGTTTTCATGTTCACAGTGCAATTATCCGTGCGATCGAAAATCACAATTAGAAATTCATTTGCTTTTACACACTAGTGAGAAACTGTTTTTATGTTCACAGTGAACAATAATACTCGTTCGATCGTAGAGGAAAATTCTATCAAATGTAGAAAGTGATTTTTTGGATTCTATCGAGTCTGAAAGAAGTAAAATATCTGAACTATGCGAGCTAATGGAAAATTTTAATGGTTTTGAAAATGTTGATAGGGAAAACATTGAGGAGTGATTGGAATATGATTCATGTGATCCAGGTTTTTAAATATTAAGTGACGCGGATATTATTTCCAATCTCATTCAACCTGAAGAGAAAGAAAAAGTAGCTGAATGTGAAGAAGAAATAATTATCAATCGTATTGGTCACAACACGGCACTGTCTTCTGTTGACACTACTTCATTGGAGTGTATCGATCAATAGAAATTTGAATACTCTTAGGAAAATTCAAACTGATATTAGAAAATCCTTGAAAGATTCCTGTGAACAAATCAAAATCACATATTTTCTTAATAAACAATGAGCATTAAACATGTTAAAATAATTGTTTATCTTAGAAATGTATGTATTTTGAGAAGAAAAAAACATTGTTCGGATTATATATGTTTTTCGATTTTCCGTGCCGTCTCTCCCCACCATTAGCCCGGATAATCGAGATTCTACCGTATTTTACTTGTATTTAATTTTTTAAGTAAACTAAAATATTTTATTTTATAATTATTTTAATTAACAATGTTGAACAAAATTAAATATTACAGTTAGAGTTCCAGGTATGTAATTCGAGTTCTCTAGTTATGTACAAAATATATTTTAATGATGGTCTTAATATCTAAATCATTATCAAAATAATGATTCATTACAAATAATAAACAATGAAACAGATCAAATTCTTTTAAAACCGTTCCGCTTGTGCCTCCGGTCTATGTAATTCACATTTTAGCGTTTTAGGTTTTTTATTTCAAATCGCCGATTATAAAACAATCAAAAACACATATATAAATATATTTTAGTAAGAAATTGTGTTTTTGATGTAATGTAAGTAAAAACAATAAAAATATTTTAAAAGCGTAGAAAATAATTCATACGTAATGGCAAATTGAATGGTTTATAACTCTATTAATTTATAACATTTTGCTAATTTGGTTCAATGCAAATTTGAGTCCGTAATTTGGATTCAAGATTATATAAAAATATATTTCGTATATGCAAGAATTTTCTATATTAATGCAATTTTGTGGCACGTGGAAAATAAATTTAATGGTCGCGGTATTTCTTTTAATGCTTGTATTTTCTTAATTATGACAAATAACATTCAGTTTATTAGTTTTACATTAGTAAATATAAAGGTCTTACCTAAGTAATAGTTTTAAAAAAATCATATCTATTGTATACATAACTTCTGATATAAATGAATAATGAAAACCAATAATCAATTTGTGTTGAATATCTTGACATTAAATATGATACAATACAGCTGTCACAATTAAATCGAATATGAGAATTTTATGTACGATAGAGTGAAAAATGACTAAATTAGGAGCGAATTTAGAGTTGTCTGTAACACAGTCGATAGAATAAAGAATAGATCGCTGAAATGGTTTGGTCATGAGGAGAGATTGCGGCAGGAACAGAGTGCATCCACGAAAGATTTAGTATGATCAGATAAACTAGGTGTTTACGCGAGGGGTGGGGAAATGGGACGATACGAATTTTGCATAGAGCAGAGACAATGCTAGAGAATCAACCAGGAAGCACGACTCACCTAGATTTTTTGTCGCACGGAGATCCGTGGATTTGTCATAAAAATCGGACACTAGGGTTGTCAGATTTCTTGCAAGTCAAGTGTGTAGGAGAGAGACAAAAAGTACATCGTTGACTATCGCTGCAGTGTGTACATCGACATTTTATGATTACACATTTTTAAATTCTGAGATAAACGTTGGAAGGTATCTAAAAATTTGAAAACCGCGGCTTTTGGGCGTCCCGAAAGGTTTGTTTAGGACACCGAGACACGAGACTTAAAAATGGTGATAATCCCGATTAGTTGGGACCTCTGACAACCCTAGATTTTTTTATTAGAATATTCATTTTTTTTTTAATTATCACTAGACTCACAAAACGTCTTGATAGACGTTTGTCTGCAGGTACATTTATATCAATTTGTTATCAGTCACTGTTTATACAATACGTATGATTCTTACAGGTAAGACAGGTTATTTTCTATAAGCCCTTTTGTAATAATTTCTTCTAAATTGGGACAAAGCGTGCTCTTTTGTGAAGACCCAGGCAGTTTATTTTTTATTCTGGGAAAATCAAAGTCTATTGTCCTCGATCCATACTTGCTAGTGATTTTGGGGATCGTTAGACCACCCTATTTAGAGCGTCGTTATTACAATTGTTATATTTTATTAAAAGAAACAGTGACAGACCGTAAACAGGGTGAACCTTTACCGAAGAATATAACAATTTTAGATTATGCCTCAATTTAAATGCTAACAGGATTACAATTTATTCACGATGTCTGTTTGAAGATTTTGTATTTGTTTTGTGTTTGAGTTACAATGACCTATATCTTAATAATGACTCGACCGAAGGAAAATAAATTATTCGTAAACCCGGTTTTGGAATTTTGTAGAATCTTATGTTTGCAAATTCCATTTAAAGTTTTCATCAATAATGAAACCAAGGTATTATGCGACCTTACAAATTCAACTGAGATACATTCACAACGGCTTATAATGTTACGATGTGTAGTCAAAGGTATGCGAAATTATATTTGGTTTAATTATATTTTGAGCATGAGGTATCTTATGTGTAAACATTTAGTTTTTTGCCACTGATTATGAGTCCCATATCATTTGACCATTTTAACAACCAAAAACAAAGTGAAGACAATCACAAAAAAAGTTTAGAGATTAAAGAGACATAAACAATATACATGTAAGGTCCCAATACTGAGCCTTGTGGTACACCACTTTTAACACATTTTTTCCCCGTTGACTTTTACCACAAACTGTCTTCCTAATCTCTAACTTCAAACTCTAATCCTCTAATTCCTATAACTTTCATAATTTCTAAAAGTAATTTATGGTTAATAGTATCGAAAGCCTTAAAATAGACAATAAATATGACCAGTTTTTCTCATTTAACTCACTATTTATGTAATTGGAAAACTTTTCTAATAATTCCGTACCTTTTTTTTGATATCCATATTGTTTGTCAATTAGCTTAAATTTATTTAAATAAATTTCAAGGTGTTTTTAAGTTTCCAGGATCTTATCTAATACATGTATAATGGAAATCGGTATGTAATTAGAAACATTTTGGATAGTTTTTAAAATACTGTTTATAAGGTGAGTAATGACAGGACACAGTAGCAGTAATAAACCAAAAATTGGAGAACGGCCCTGTTAAAAGCTTCAAACCGAAGAGCGTGCAAGAGGTTATATATAATAAATGTATCTCTTACATACAGAACAAAAACTGTATTTGCGTGTTATCGTTATCTTTTCAGGTCCTTTTTTTTCTAATCTTTGTTTTTAATCTAATCTTTTTGTTCTAATCTTTTTTCTAATATGATTTTATTTGACTGATTGTTATAGAGAGATGCGTGAAGGTTAGTTATTGAAATATTCAGGATGTACTCGGTCATCAGATCGCCTCATCAGGATTGTTTCCAAGTGTTTTGCCGCTCTAGACGAGAATTATTGAAAATCCCGCCCCTTCCCTTTCACTACCATCACTCTCTCCCATTGTCATCCAGGCTAGAAATCCGCGAAACATGTACTAGTATAAACTTTAATGGCTTAGATCTAAAAACTACCACGATAACCCGTAGCACTAGTAGCTTCCATCAACGCATTGTAGCTATTCACGTTACTATCGTCTACTTTTAAGCTAGTGAATTACTCAAGTCATACAATTGGCAATTTACTGAATTGAAAATTCCTTTCTGTTGATTCGTTTTTGTATGGAGTCGTTAATTATGCTGTTTTTTTAACAAAATAACAAAAATCATTGAAGTAACTGCTTCTTCTTCTACTGTGATGTCCTTGGATTGTTTTTGACTTAAAATTTGTTTCGGGAGACAGACGGCGGAACGAGCGAGGAGCTAAAAAGATCAAGATCGTTCTTCTTGGACCAGTGATCATCAGCGGACTTCCAGGAGTTGAGGCTCTTTGAAAGATCTTCTGGACGAAGAGGACCGACGGCGAGAAGGATCAGGGCGTGTAGGCGCAAGACGGACTTCTACGAATCGAGGAAGCCAGGAGATCAGAGCAGCGGACCAGGGAAGGCGCGGGGACAACATCCAAGCTGAGAGGATCCTGACGGCAGGAGCAAAGCTAATTATTTTTTTGCTAAGTAACTTTTCGTTCATCTTTTGCTAGCACCAGGATATACTTACATACGTCAGTGTTAGTTACAAGACTCCATTGTGTACCTCTAGTCTTGTCTCGGCTAACAGGTTTTCATTAGAAATTACTGTATTTAAAGCGCCTTCGATATATTTTACATTCCTTCTCGAAAACCATCACATTCTATTTGCTATCATTCATTAGAAGTTCCTTTTTTAAAAAAAATCACCTTTATTAAAAATATTGAACGATTTCCAGGAGCTTGCCGTACATCGTAAAAAACGTTATTAGTATTAATTATCACTTCGACACTCAGGAGTTGTCCTAATGGCCGGCAATAATATTTTATTACTGTCAGAACAATAACACTCGATTAATTCTATTTTTAATCTTGACGTGTCCAATTAAAAACACCCATTCAAACTTGGAAGTGTCACCGGAAATTAAATTGAAAATCGATTTGAAACAATCCACTTCACGATATCAATTATACGAAAAAAAGGTAAAGAAGACTCGGCCGGTTTACGACTTATTTGAACAAGTTTGAAATAATTCGCTTTATTGAACGAGTTATAGCTTATTACTGTCCTAACTTATTAACTCGACAAGTTTCATTCGCCACCTACGAGGATTGTTCAAATAGTTGTTTCCGTACCCGTCAAAGATGATTGTTTTATTAAAGTTAACGGCCAGTAATCTTACATTTTCAATGATATCATATTTTATTAGTAAAGTTACGATTTTTCAGAATCCAATTCTGCGATAATTAAAACAAATTTAGATAAATAAGATAAGATGTACCTTTTTTTTACACGAGAAGAACACGCAATAATATAACGCATATTGTTCGATTTTTATGACAGGTCCATACTCCATTATGTTTACTATGCTTATCTGTTCCACCCCCCCCCACATACCTATACCACAGAGCATGACTTTTCAAGAACTTCACTTTTTTTTTATCAAGAAGTGTGAACGTCCTACCGTGTGCTCGCTACGCTGATAGTATACTCGCTACTGTTTCTAGTGTAAGTTTTCAGTTTCACGCGGTGCGTGCCGAAGCTACTAGATGATGGAAAAAATCTAGGTAAGTCGTGTTTTTCCTGGTTGATCCTTGAGAATTCACTGCCAATCCCTATTCCAAATTCCTTCCACCCATCCGACACCCCGTTTCACCACCCCCTTGTGTAAACACACTTATTACAATCATATTGAGTGGATTGTAGTAGGTATCCACCTCTGATCGATACAGCCTTTTCCTGGCTCTTTTGCTAGTCTGCCGTCTGTGTTAGAGTAGCCAGTATTTTTTCCTCATGCTGTTAAGATGTAATTTTATATTAGATACGATAAAATATTATGAATGGGTTGCAAATCTAAAATGAATTATTATTAAGTAAGAATGTTGGACAGCGTTGCTTCCGACTAATTTCTACTTAACTGGATCATATTTGAATTATTTCATTATTAGTCAACGTTAAACATTTTTTCATTTATCTCTCCTAGATATTGATAATCAATTATCCCAGTTTAGGATGAAGGGAGAATGTGACAAACCAAGGTGGGAATGCTTTTCTGAGGTGAAGAACCCGCCGTGCTTGTGTCCTCCACTGACTAGCCGGTGAAGAGGATAGAACGCCGTTCTTTACCCTCACAATATATTTATGTTTGATAGGAACGGAAAGGCTGAGAATGATATCGAAAGGAGGGTGACTGCAGGAAATAAAGTAAACGGTGCTTTGAATGGAATTATATCTAACAGGAATATGTCAACCGAGGCAAGACTAGCGGTGCACAATGAAATCCTGGTACCGACACTGATGTATGGAAGTGAGGCCTGGAGCTGGCAGAAAAGGAACGAAAGTAGACTGAATGCAGTGGAAATGAGATCACTTAGGCGTATTTGTGGCAAATCTATTTATGACAGAGTAAAGAATGAAGAAATAAGAAAAGAATGTAAAGCTGATGTTAGTATAGTGAGTAAGATTAAGAAAGGATCACTTAGGTGGTTTGGTCATATGGAAAGGATGAATGAGGAGAGAATGGTAAGAAAGATATATGACGCAAGTGTTGATGGAACCAGAAATAGAGGACGTCCGCGGAAGACTTGGCACGACCAGGTAAACCAGATAATGGAGGATGGTTCTGTTAGGAGCCTCAACAATCGGCGAGCTTGTATGACAAGATGTATGAATGTGGATGAGGCGAGAATTGTATGTCAGGACAGAAGAGTGTGGCGCTCTATCCTCTCTGCCTACCCCCACGGGGAAACGGCGTGATGGTAAGTAAGTAAGTAAGTAAGTTATTAAATATATAAGTAATCTTAGCCTAAAAGCACGTTTGTTTTTGCTGTACTCTCGCCTCACAGATCTGACCATTTAACCAAGCACTTTACAGCCACAAATGACATTATGTCCGAAGCCAACACATCCAGAAAGTCAGAGACAATGGACGGGGAAGCGCAATATTATTATGGATATTAAAACGAAATAATTCCACATAACTAATGAAATGTCCACCATGTCCTAAACTTCACCACTGAAAATTTTCATCTTGATCCGAAACTCCATGAGCACCCCGTGCCTGACCATCCTCCAACCAGGGTAGTACCTACCCCACGAACGTATCGCTCGTGACTTGAACCCTTTCGTCAACCGTTGATGCATACATCAGTGCCTAGAAATTAAGCGCCCTACCCTACAAATGGCAGCGCTTTATGTATTTAAACAAATAATAGATATCTCATAAATACGAAGCTATTTTTTATTAACGGAAATATATGGTTATAAGTATGGGTAATTACAGGGTTTAAAACCCGTCTTTGACTGGCTTAAGTGATCACTTTATATAAACAAAACGTTCACCATTCACACCCATTGATCAGTAATTAGTAATTACCCATACTTCCATATATTTCCAGTTAATATAATAAAAAATATCTTCTTCTCTTTATGATATTTATTATTTGTTTAATAACAATGCTCTTTCTTGTAGGTGAAAATCCGGTAATTGTGTGTTCTTGGACATATTGATTTATTTCTGAATTAAAAGGTCTTATGCGGTCATAATCTCAATTTTGGTGCAACGGGATCTCGGACATGTAATGAAACATTTAGAGAAGTATCAGATCTGACCGCTCATAATATTGGAAGAATTTAAGGCACTGGAAGAAGGAGAACATCATGGCTGAAGAACCTAAAGAAATATTTTGGCCAGCCCGCTGTAGAGCTGCACCGGGTCGTTAGTGAACAATGTGATGATAGCCAATGTCCATTGAACGGATGAGGCACGAAAAGAAGAAGAATAATAATATCATATTCTTGACTAGGCTCCTCCACTTTTCTCGGCACCCTGCAGATCTTAGGGCTGTCACCAGAGAAATGCCCGTTGCCTTTTCTACTTGGTCGGTCTAACAGGTAAGAGATCATTCCTTTCTTATTATTCTTCGACGTAGCTGCAAGATGCCGAAAAAAATTGAAGAATTCTTATAAAAAGAAAATTTATCTGAAGCAAATGGTTGAGAGGCTGTTCTTGACGTTAAATTCCTGCAGAATTGAGATATTCGTGCGTCTCGCCGTCCATGGTATGCGCAACATGTGTCTCCAGCTTTTTCGGGCCTCAGTAAACGAAGATATGATAGCCAACATAATAGCCAACATATTAGCCAACACGATCGCCAACATGACAGTGAATGTCCGTTGAATGAATAAGTAATGAAAAGTTTTATGATACTAAATTAATGTATTAATTATAAATATATACATATAAAATTAATTTTGTCGAAAAATATTGTTTTTGCGTCACCGGGATTTATTTATTTGTAACTATATAATACATATAAAAATTTGTTTGGACTGTGCCCGTGTCACTAGAGAAATTCTGTGTCGAGACGGGCATAGTTTACAAGCATTTGTTCAATTAATTAAAATTACAAGTAGATAGATTTATTAACAAATAAAAGGTGTATATGAAGCACAATTTTAAGGTGCATTTAATTTTTGGATCACTTTGTAGCAATAATTAATATAGGTATGAGTCAATATGTTTGGGCGAGTGCACCAATACTGGCTCTACCCATATTACGAATCCAAGTTTTAATATAAAGTTTCATGTTCTTGTGACAATTCAATTGATTTAAGTCTTTTAGCATTCTATTATACAGTTTAGGTCCAAAATATTTGTAGTTCCTTTAACCAAATGTAGTATGTGCTCTTTGGGTTTGAAGGTTATTTGTATTTGTCCGTGTGGAAATTATGTTTTGTGTTGTTATAAAATGTGTCTGTTTGTATTTATATATGTATTTGAGAATAGTATTAGCGTATATTTGTCTAATATCAAAGACATTGAATTTATCAAAAATTTCGTCAGTGCTCGTTGTGATTGGGGATTTGAGGATAACTTTTAATATAATTTTTTGAGCTGCTATTATTGGTTTAATTGCAGACCTAGTCGCTCCATCCCAAGCAGATTCGAACCTGGATCTCTATTTCCAATCCGGGGAAGTACACTACCAATTGTTGTTATAACGCCAGTATTTTTCATGACAAATTTTCGAACCTATGTTACATTTTTTCAAATTAATACACCTGTCGTTCCATTATTTGAATGCCATCTACATTATTTTTACAGAATCTCAAATACCTTTGAGTAAACCGACTGCAGACGCCAGAATTATCAATTAATTTTTATTAAATTTGGACACATTGATACAACATATATTAATAAGGAAAACACATTCTTATTGTAAGTTGTAAAAAATTCAGAACATAGGTCTCGTAATTTATATATTATCACAAAGCTATGTTCTGAATAATTATAACTTCACAATAAAACTGTGTTTTTCTTAATAAAAGTTTTATGTACTAAAGTATAACGGCTTCTCAAAGGACCCTGGGCACAGTATATGTAATTTGATGGGTTACAAATAAAGGGTGTTTTTTTTCGAATTGGCAACACTTTTTCCGACAGCTGATAATTGATTTGTGCTTAGTTTGGTTTGCCATTTTGCCAGAAAAACGTTTGCAAATTGTGCAAATTTATTTCAAAAATTGTGGTTAGGTTCGCGAAACTTACCGTGCGCTATGTTCATTTTACGGTCGACATAATCGTCCATCCGAGCAAAGTAATTCCAATAACCATGGATCGCATTCGCACCATGCATACTCTAATTGATACTGTCGTACAGTACGCCCCGAAGTACGGACCCGGACCCGAATGACTCGATTCGCCATCGTGAAGTCGCTAGTCTATGCTGATAAACCAGAGACAATAGACAACTTGAAAGTTAACATTCGTCGCATTATTGCCAATGTACGTCGCCAACTGCTCCAAAAAGTGGTTGAAACTTGGACTTCCAGGTTGTGCGAAATCATATTCAAACACTAATCGCATAAAATTATATTATTTTTCCAACCATGGCCATTACGAGGCTTATGAGGTTTTAATGTATTATTTAAATTTCAAAATTTTGTAGTATTTATTTTTTATTTTTTATGTTTTAATAGAATGTTTGTTACAACGCACCTCTGGCTATTCATCATCATTTGCATGCTATCCAAATAAATATCTCATCCTCCACGATGCAGGGCGGGCAAAACGATTATTTTTATTACAGCTCGTGTAATAAAAAATAATCGTTAATTTTTACTCACATTCCGAGGGGTGGCTATCAGGATGATGAAAAGTATGTCAAAGAATTAAATATACAGACATTAAAAGCCTCCTTAGTAATCTAAAACTCTCGAAAGTATTATCTGTTTTATAATACAATGGCTATTCAAGAAGTAGAGTAACTAGCACAAAACCTTTAAAACATAAATCATTTCTTAAAATATTTCTGGAATATTTAAAGAATGCTTTAAGCCTCCATTATATTATGATTGATTGTCAGGGTTTTGAACTCTTTTTTCTTTTTGTTAATTATTCGTTAAATAGACGTTGGTTATCATGTTGGCTATTATTTTGGTTATCATCTCTTCGTTCACCGAGTCCCGGAAAAGTCCTCGAGTAGCTTCTTGAAGAGCTTCATTTAATTTTCCTTCTGAATAACAGAGTGAGAAAATACTTGCCTCGTTTTATTTAAATGGAAGTTCAAGAAAACCTTTTGTTTTATCAAATACAATTAAAAAATCTGAAGACCCCGCTTGTATGTAGTAACGTAAAACAAAAACAAGATGTTGCTTCCATCTATCTACCTTCGTTCTGACAGCCTAGCACTGATCTTGGCAATAATGCGGGAGTGTGATTATCTCCAACCTACGTTATTGTTCAAGGAAACAATTTGTTTCAGAGGGTAAGATTGGAAGGAACATTATTTCAATAGTAGTTACTCATCTTGAAGCGAGCAGAATTTGTGTAGATTACAGAATAAAGACTGTATTTCCTCGTTTTCGTATTCTTTCTCAGGTGGCGGTTCTTTCAATCTTTTGAACACTTTAACTGACTGATTATTATTTGCAGACAGATGCTCAAAGGTTGTGTATTACGATTCAGTCAATAAAAACTCAAGTAGTTTCAGATTGGATGTATTTAAGACAATTGGTTATTAAATATTTTCCGGGTTATTGTCAGTACTATAATTTCGAGTGGTGCATGTCTGATTGTGAGAGGGACAGCACCTCTCGAAACTATAGTAATATCAATAACACAATTAAAATAATTGTTTCGCCACATGTCAATTAATGATATTTACCGGCGTTTCTTACCTACATGCTATATATTCGTGTTCTTTGTGTGGTGGACGTGATATAAACAGGACATTATAATATATATAAGGACACTTGTCTTTAGATACGATATAACGTGGAAATTTAGTCGCGAACCTGTTCTTTTTTAGTTGTGAATGAATTCTAAAGGGGTTGATTTTTTAAATTATATTTTTAAACTAGCGAATTATTATCACGACAATATGAGCTACATACGGAACGGTTAATAAAACTTCGAAAATAATTAAATTAGTCAAATATTATCCAAAGAAATTATTTCTTTTGATTTTAATTCCCACTATTTTCTGCGCATAGTAATACAATTTCTTCTTTATTTCGCTGCTACAGTTTACAGTAACGGGCGTCGCGCCAATCGACAACCCGCAAATACATAAAGAAGCCGTTGAGCATGATGCACGTTATGTTACCGCCCTTTTATTATATTATAGCGATTGTTCCGTATAGGAAACAAGAATGTAGACAAGGGTGGTTCGCCGATCTCAGCTTCTCTCAACCGGCGATTAAGATAATTATTATGAGGTCGAAAGAAATGAAGCATAAAAAACGTTCAGTATAGGTACACTACGGCGTCATGACACAATCGAGAATGGCTTCCCGCCTGCAGAATACCCTGTTTTTATTCAGATTCATAACAATACCAGATAGTCATATTTGCAAGTACCTACTCAGCAACAGGCCGCCGCTGTGACGTTTTACTAAGAATAATAGTCTTTGTTTTCCTGAAATCTACCCCACGTGTTTTTTTTTACACTTTTAAATTACGGACACGTGTCTTATCATATCAATTATATGGCGCCGCTGCTGCGACCTCGCAATTCTGTTTGATACAGTGATAATTAATTTTATTTTACACAAACAAATATCTGAGAGTACAACTGGTCAAACTGGTACGTTAAGTCAAATTAGAATTAATTAATTGACTATCCTCAGGACTGATATGACAAATCGTGTCATTATTCCTGAAGAGTTTACCGCATGAGGAAATATTATCGCCTGACATAACACGCGCTTGCGAATGACGTGTCGACGTGTCGGGGACTTCCCGCTTGACTCTATTAAATTTTTTAAACCATTTTTATTACAGAAGGTTTGTTTGTATTTTTCCTAAAGAAAAAGTTAATGTTTTTTATAAATGTTTAATAATTTTTTTTTACTTTCTAATTTTTTCTTTAATATGGTTTCATTGAATGATAATGGTAGATTTTCTAGGTTGTGTGCGTGAAATGAATTCCCCCTAAATATATAATTATATTGCAATGGATGCTAGAACGAACAGATGCTATAACGAAACAGTTTCTAGAACCAATTATGGTGTTTGTAGACACGACATCTCCCGTAGTTCTTTTCAGATTTCGATTCAACTTTTACCGAATCGAACCGTGAATGCCTCCTCGTTTAACTATTTATTTGTTTATATTACGTACTTGCGTAAAAAGTACGTCTCATGTTGTTATTATAATGACAATTAGTTGACAATCATAATCTTCATTACACGAATTATACAATACGAGGTATATAACTAGTCTCGGAGCCAAACGGTAAGGCAAAAAAGCCTTTTATCACCCTTTTATCCACGCTCACACACACACATATACATTTCCCCCGGCAGTGCGGGCGCTCTGACACACACACGATCTCAAGGACATCACAGTTAACATATTTTTTTATGATCTGCATTTGTACTTGATAAAGTTACACTGTTTAAATTATTCCCTGATCCAAGAATTTACTATTACTTCTCTCTGCGAACTTTTCAGATGATATGTCATTATTACGATTACGACAACATAGTGTAAAGCCTCTGCTAGTCATTTATAATGATTCAGCAAGGCTGGATGAGATTTTAATCAAAGGTTTTGTGTAACTGTCAATCTGTGACGCAACTGTTACAAATTGAAATCGAATGATCACAGAAGCTGTTTGGAATGTTTCAGAAAGAAAATTGATATTTCACTTTCATGTAAGAAAAATTCATCGCAGTCGTTATTATTTTTATAATCATTACATTATATTTACAGTAACGGTTAATGGTACAAAATAACATAAATATTTTGACACGCGAGCGTCATTTTTAAAGTAAGTATTGCTTTGACGTAAATCCACATATGAAGTTAAACATTGAAGCCGGTGTAAGTCGGCGGTGAAGAGAGTCGAGTTAGAGTTTGACTAACAAACTAGTCGTACGTAGCCATAATGTCAACTTATGTTACCGTGAGGTTAAGGTTCGAACCCCGGTGGCGCAACAATAATATTGTATTTTATATGTATATCTTTCTAATTAATACAATTGATTTATTTTTAAAATACCGCCTACATATGTTCTGCATAATTACAACTTTACAATAAGAATGTGTTCTCTTAATAATGAATTTATGAATATATTTTCGAATCAGAAAAAAATGTGTTATACTAAGACGGTATGAAACACGTATCTGAGACACGACACGCGTTTTTTTATCCTTATCGATTGTCAAAACCACCTGAAAAAAAATACACGAACAAATTGAATTTGTGAAAAAGTTAAAAACTCCGTACCAACTTTCGAACCGTCGTTAAATCACTTCTGACAACCTCCGAGCGCCTCGTTTCCTTAATTTTTAAATGTATTAACTTTTAAACGAATTTAATCAGTATAACACGAAATACGTATATACGATTATATATATGTGTAACAGATTATTTTCTTATATACCTATCTACGGAGTGTATAAAATTCCCTGCTCTTCATATTACAAAATATATACCGGCCCTTCAAACCGGAAGATTCGGGGGTAGCCGTAGATGAAAATGAAAAAATCACGTCATCATTAATGCAGCATGTCCTGTTCTTTTATTTGTTATTTATAAATTATAAGTTGCATTTTCAGATCATAGTTCTGTACTATTTTTAACTATGTTCTGAAAACGCAAATTCACAACAAAAATGTGTTCTCCTTAAAAATATATAAGTTGGTTTCAAAGTTTATCCAAATGTAATAAAATAGATTAATTAATTAAATTATAGTGTCACATAGCGTGATTTACTCAAAGGTATTTGAGATTCGACGCAATATAAAGGTGATTGCTTTTTAAATTGTTAACAAATAAATAAATAAGTAAATAATATCCTTCGTTCCAATACTTTCGTCATGATGTATACCTCGTCCTTCTCTGGTTAACCTTACACCTGGTCTCATTCGGCGGGCGGCGTGAGTGTGATTCGAGTCTCAATAGTCAACACGCGCGTGGTTCTGCCGAGATATATTATCGCCGTGCTTTATCATTCTCCGGACCGGGAAATCGAGTACGCCAGCATATGACTACCTCCGAAGTGTAGCGAGACTTTTTTCCTTTAGTGCGAGTCGAGGAAAGTACAAAGTGGCGTCCGGTTCATGAGATTGACATCACGGTAAGTCTAGATTCTGTCCGACCTTATACCTTTCTTAATCCAAATAGGGTTGCATCAAACAAACAATAACTAGCAGAGATACAGTCCACCACGGGATCTATTTCCCACCAGGACATTAATATGCAGACTTTGGATTGTTTGCGCTTGGACTTAAACGCACATAATTAATACGTCATTGACATAAATGTTAGTGACGTGTACAGAATGGCCCAATAAAAGTGAGACCATTTCGTAAAATGTGATATAATTACATCAAAATTAGTTTAACTATATCAACAAGAGCTTAAATAGTTTACTAATTTACTTACTTACCTATTTACCTATATTACGTTTTATTTCGACAATTTCCGGGCGCCATCTTTGATTATTAATTTTTCAGAAGACCGTATTCTGAGTAAAAATTTGCGAATTGAAAAACGTTGGGTTGCTAGGAAAATAATCAAAGAGTTTCAAAATTAAGGCTGGAGAGTACAGCTAGACATTACAGCAGGACGAAACTGTATCTCACACAGCCAGAAATACAATCAACTTTCTTCGTCGCGAGAATGTTAATTTCATCGAGCCAGGCATGTGGCCATTTAAACCCAGTAGATGATGCAATATGGTGTGTTTTGATGATTTCTGATTAGCTAAATACTGTGCAAAAAATTACATTAAGAATTATAATTAATTATATTATGTTTTCAAATAACTCATGTGTTACGAGATGTTCTCACTTTTTTGGGCCACCCTGTAGATATTTTTATCGTGTAGAGCATTTATTGATCGTGCAGGCTCGTGGTATTCAGAGAGAATATAATATAATAAAATAAATTCAGAGAGAATACAATATAATAAAATTTTCTAATCAACAATAGAGTCATTACGTAACATTGTTTCACGATAATTAGTGTTGGCATTAGAAATTCATTATTCGTCGGTTGGTATCATTAACTTTATTTCCCGCAGTCACTCTTTTTTATGTCATTCTCAAAATTACCGTCCCTAGTGAATATTCTTCCCAAACATGCTAACTCATTTACTAACTATTACATCACATTTAGGACCGGTTGTTTCATCATTGGTAACATTAACTACGGTAAAAAAAAGTTACTTTAGTAAAAAAAATTCCGTAAACGATTTGTTCAATCGTTGGTAAATAATATTTAGCCAATCATCGAAAGTATATTATGTATTAATTGTTATATAACTTTAAAAATATAAATGCGTAAACATCAGTATTTAATTTACTGACTATTTTCAAACTAAGCTAAAGATTTACGGTACATCAAAGGTATTTGAGATTCCATAAAACCAAAATTTCTTTCAAATAATGTAACGATATTAATTTGAAAAATGTAACATACGGGTTCGTAAATTTGTCGTCTAATGTACTGTCGCTGTAGCATAGTTTGATAATACACCTTCCTCAGTTTAGAAAGAGATCCTAATATGAATCCCAGTAGCGCAACAACAATATTTTTCTATAAAATTGATTTTATATGTATATCTTTTTAATTAATACATTTTTATTAGTATTTAAAATATCACAGATCTACGTTCTGAATAATTACGTATTCACAATAAGAATGTGTTATCCTTAAATAAATTTCTGGTCACCTAGAAACAGGCGCGAATACCCGACCACTAGATCACTAGTCTAACAAGCTATTCAAATCATTAGTTAAAATAGAGGACTTTTCAGAGATGTTTCAAAAGTTATCCGTCATATTGATACTTAGAAAATTGCAGTATAAATTCCGCTATTTTAGTAATGAGAGTTCACCTGATGACGATCTCACTGTTTATTTTATATTACCGTAGATTATTAGCCAGCTAAGTTATTTTAAACAGAGGGGTGAATAAAGTTGTACAGAGTGATCTAAAAAAAGTGAGAACATCTCGTAACACACGAGTTATTTCAAAACATCATATAATTAATTATAATTCTTAATATTATTTTTTTTGCACAATATTTAGCTAATCAGAAATCATCAAAACACTCCATATTGCGTCATCTACTGGGTTAAATCTTCGTTGTTCGGTGGCCACACGCCTGGCTCGATGAAATTAACATTCTCACGACGAAGAAATTTGATTGTATTTCTGGCTGTGTGAGATGCAGCTCCGTCCTGCTGTAATGTCAAGCTATACTGCAGGATTTGTTTTGAAACTCTTTGATCATTTTCCTAGCATTCCAACGTTTTTCAATTAGCAAATTTTTGATCAGAATACGGTCCCCCACTATATACACGTCCCTCATTATAGTTATAAATACAATTTATTGATTTAAATTGTTAGATTGATAATGCCCTTACAAGGCGAAACGCGTCTCAAGTATATTAAACGAGTAAAATAAAAAAAACAGGTGTTTTATTTTCACATGTGTAAAATTGATTTGCGAACATCCCCGCCGGACCTATCCACCTCTGTATGCGTATTTAATAAATAAAAAGCACCCTTAAATTAGCCCTTAATAAAACTAATCCTGCCAAGAGGGAAAAACAAATAAATATTGTATTAAGCCTTGTCATTGCTAATTGTGTAGACTAATAAATAACGTTACGTACGTACAGGGTGGCCCAAAAAAGTGAGAACATTTCGTAAAATGTGATATAATTTACTTACTTACCTATTTACCTATATTACGTTTAATTTCGACAATTTCCAGTCTTCATCTTTGATTATTAATTTTTCCATTATTTATATTTGTTTTTTTTCAAATTGTTGCCCAGAATGACAAAAATGACTGCAAAAGACCGTATTCTGATCAATATTTTGCGATTTGAGAAAAGTTGAGGTGCTAGAAAAATGATCAAATAATTTCAAAACAAACCCTGGAATATAGTTAGACATTACAGCTGGACGGAGCTCCATCTCACACAGCCAGAAATAAAATCACGTCTCTTTGTCGTGAGAATGTTAATTTCATCGAGCCAGGCATGTGGCCACCGAACAGCCCAGATTTAAGCCCACTAGATTATTCAATATGGGGTGTTTTGATGATTTTTGATTAGCTAAATATTGTGCAAAAAAAATTACATTATGAATTATAATTATATTACGTTTTGAAATAACTCATGTGTTACGAAATGTTCACATTTTTTGGGTCACTCTGTACATATACTAATTTTAGATATCTAATGGTTCGTGTTCACGAATGAAATTATCGACTCGAGATTATTTCTAAAACAGGGATTATAATTTCCCATTAAATTGTTTGGAGACAACTCTTGACTTTCAGACAGAGATTCGCTGTCTCGCGCTTCACTTCACGTCGGTTGAAAATGTCAGTCTATTGACTATTGATGTTATGTTCGTTAGTTGAGCGAGTTTGAATCATCCCAGCAGTAGACAGACATAATAAATGTTCGTTACTTAATTCTAACTTAACAGAATAAAAATTGTGCATACAGTTTGCGCGCACGTGTTGAGTCTTGCTGTCAAATTAAACATTGACACGTACATTGATTAGAGTTTTGTCTCTTTTTACCAATCTCCGAGTTTATTTTCGGATCAAATTCTCATCAACAATTGTACATAGTGCCTACTCAGATTTAACTAAACTAAATTTCTTATATTTATCTCATCGCGACTCATTACGTGAACATAGGCCATAATATTGTTTTAAATATTCTGTTGAATAAATATTAAGATAGTTCATTTGTGGTTTATAATACCAATATTGCACTTAGATTACAATGACATTAGTATAGAAAATAGTGTAATTATCTGAAAACGTGCAGGCATATCACTATTTCGATGCTTACTGCGTCATCTTCAGTAATAAACTAAAATTAAACTAAATCGATTACATGAAGGGAGGGGGGTGTGAGAGTGTGGTTGGGGAAGGAGGGGTTTCGGTGAAAAGTGAAAGTGGTTGTACGAAATTTTAATATTTTATAGAATAATTAATTATTTAATTGTCTCCTCTTTCTGCATATATGTAATACTTTGTAGCTTATGAAGATTTTGGTCATCCTGACACCCAGATATGGAATTGAGGCTGTGAAATAAGATGATCGGAGATTTGGGAGCAGAGGAATCAATACATCTAAAATGAAAATATTACATTATCTTCCACGAAACGACATCGTTAATGTGCTCAAAAATAAATATAATAAACTCACCTGCACGAAGTGCTGAACGCTTTCCAGGAGCATGCCGTACATCGTAGAGAACGTTTATTAGCACTAAGTAGCACTTATAAACACTCGGGGATCGTCTACGATCACGGTCGATGGCACTATTTTATTACTGTCAAAACAATAACACTCGATTAATTATATTTTTAAACTTGACGTGTCTAATTACTTCAAACTTGGAAGAGACCCTGAAATATCCATTTGTAATAAATACACTTTACTATAATAATATTCATTTACGAACAATGTTAAGGACGTTCCCAAAGAGCAGTCGTACTCAATCTTCAAGAAGATTCCCCCGTATGTAAACTATTATGAATAGAATAAAAACTAGTTGAGGTACAGTGTAGTGCAGAAGTTCAAAAATCTCTCACTATTCAAATTATAAAAGGAAACGTCAAAACCATTCAAAAGTAGCTCAATTTTAACATTTTTTATAACAAAACGAATACAGCTTGTTTTAGTTATTTTTACAGAAAGATATTTGTTAAATTTTCAATGAATGATTCTGTTTTCCAAAACAATGGTTAGAAAATGACTATTGCTATTCAATGAAACGTGCGCTACAACATCGATCGGGGTATGGTTCGTATGTTAGATATGCTCATTTTAATAGGCAATATTTACAAATTTACTACCGCAAGGACTATTGAAAAATATTTCTACGTATAAAAGACACTCATAAGTATGTGTATTCAAAGTTTTAAAAGCATTGTAAGAAAAGTGATTTTTTTGAAAAGTGAAGAGCATTTGAGATGTTTGAACAATAGTGGGTTTTCAGAATTTGCTAATCATTTGATAGAAAATAGTCATGGTTTTGATAAAAAATTGGGATTGTCAATTTTGCATATAAACGGTGTAGGTCACAAATTAAATAATTTGGAATCGTTGGAGATAAATAAAGCATGTAAAAGTAATCAGGAAATTCTAAACAGCCAACTAAATTTAACTACGAGTCCTATTCTAAAATTTTTTCCTAAAAATTATTCGACTAAATTTGTATTGAGCAGCAATTTGAGTTAGGTACTAAATTTACTTTTTAAATAATAGTTGTTTTTAAAAATTTAAAAATAGATTCTGGATAAATAGAAAAACAATGCTATATTTTTAGTTAGTTTTGACATATCCTGAAGAAGGAAAAGTGTTTTCCGAAACCGGTAGATGTTTTTTTAAACTCAATTGTGGTTATTAAACTAAGAAAATAAATAAAAAATATGAATCTTAACCACCAAGTTAATATTGCTAATTTTAAAAGTATATTGATAATGTTTTAAATTTAAAGTATTTAGATCAGCCATTGCGATTGCTGAACAGAAAACTAAACGCGAATGGGCCAATATATTAGCAAGAATCGTCGTTCATTTTATACATTTTTTACATCTTTCCCAATAACTGTAAGTAATATATTATATCAAAGATTGGCCTTTTCTCAAGGGTTGCTAAATTATCCTCTAGACCAGCATTTTTTTTTACTTTACTAGTCCGCAGACCCTCATTTCATTAAAAAAATTCGAGAACCCCACAATTAACTGTAAATATCAAGATGAAAAAATATTTTTATTCAATAAATTCCGATAAATTTTTGATGAAAACACAATTTTACTAAGGACATAATTCTGTGATATTTTTTAATACAAATTAAATTTTTCAATTGGAAATAATATACAAAATAAAAAATATATTTTAGTTGCTACCGGGGGAAACACGTTAACATTTCGCTATATTAACCGATTTCGACAAATTTTGAATCTATTTTCTGTAGTCTTTTTTTTATAATAATGTTATCCCATTTTTAAAAGCAATCAACTTTATACTGCAATGAATAGCCAGGATTAAATCAATCATAAAATAAAATCATAAAAGATCATAGCACAAGCGTTTAGCTTAGTTTGAAAATAGTAAGTATATTGATGCGACACCTATTCCGTGTACGCATCTGTATTTAAAAAATAAATAAATAAGTTTTTTCAGTGACACATGTATTCACTTTTGCGTGGTGTGCAATTTTAATTTAGTATTTATATAGATTTTCATCGTTTAAGTTTTAAATATGACTTTAAATTATTTATTTATAAATCGTATTCCTACATCTCATCTCACTAACGCATCATCGATAAATGAAAAATATAAATATTAAGCAAAACACTTTGTTTAAAACCACAATTTATTAATACAACAACATGTTTCAAGATCTATTTCAAATAAAATGTTTTTCTTATTATTTATATAACAAACACTATTAACAAAATTTTATAAACTTAGGGATATAAAATTTCAATAGCCTCCCTACACACATAAAAGATTTTTTTAAATTTAGAAAGCAATTAAATGAACACTTCAGAAGCACGCAAGTTGACCATAAATAAAATATTATATAAAATTATTACAGTGTAACTCCCTCTCCAAGCACAAGAGCTAGTCTCTTTTTTGGAGAGGTAAGCGAAAAAAACCATCTAATTTTAATAATGTAATATTAAATGTTTTAAAAAAATGCTAAAAATGTCAAATAAATAAAAATATATACAATGTATTAAGTTGTCGCAAAGTATTTATTTAAATATTGAAAAACAGTTTAATTCTACATGTACGTAAATTATTCTGCATTAATTAATTTTTAATAATAATTTTAGCGCTACACTATTATCTAACAATATATTTTAAAAATTAAGCATGCAATTTTACTAACCCATGAGATGTATTGTAACAAATATCGGGTTTAACGAAATATAAAACAAACTTTAAAAACATACAAATTAAATATGTGCATTAGAAAGATATACATATAAAAGCAAATATAAAGATACGAACCTGGATCTCTTCCTATCCGAGGAAATTGCATTAACCGATTATGCTACACCAACACAGTGCAATTTTCTAACTTCAATATTACACTTTTAAAATTGATACATCTATCGTTCCATTATTTGAAAGCCATCTTCTTTATTTTTTACGGAATCTTAAATACCTTTAATTTTTATTAAATTTTGGACACATTGATACAATTTATATATTTTGAATTTTATATATATGAATTTGTAATTATTCAGAATACTAATTAAATATATTAATTAAAAAGACATACATATAAAATGAATTGTATTTAAAAAATATATTGCAGACCTGTGTTCTGAATAAATACAACTTCACAAAAAGAATGTGTACTCCTTAATAATTAAAAATATAATTTCATCATTTATCTTGGACAATACATTTATTTAGATACTAAATATTTCCATTCTTAATTGCTAAACCTTCAATCTTCTAAAGCCTATAATGCAATCTAAACAAATTATTGAAATAAATTCAGCAGACAACTTCTACGAACAATTTATGAATAATGAATGCGGAGAGTACGCGAAATATAATTCGATACAAAAAGAATTTATTAATAATGATATATAATTATAAATACATTAAACACGCGATTCACTCGTAAATTTGCGTCGACAATTCTAGCGACGCGAAAATAATATTTCCTCCCGTCCGCAGCAAGCTTGCACGTCGATCGCGTCAAGCGTATTACTGAGCTCTCGGCTCGGGATTTGTACGTTTTGAACTCTAGAGCGGGAACATTTCTACCAGTGGCGGGGGAGGTTTTTCGGGGGTGGATCCGCGATTGTAGGGGTTGATTATATTACGGTTATTATGCTGATTATTTTAAATACACGTCGGGCAAGGTTTACACGCTTTTTAAATGGTGTGCAGACAGAGAATTTGCAGAAAATATACTCTGCTGGCTATTTCGTTTCATTTAGAATGACAAAATAAAAAAAAAACAATTAAAATTGCACGGCCCATAAGACACGATGAGATAGAAATCTCGGAGATAAATGTCACGTTTTTGATATGGAGTAAAATTTATTAGAAATTGGCAGAACTGACCCGTATACGACAGCGAGACTCGACACGTGTGAACGTCATCTACAACAATTTATTCAGAAAGTAAGATAAACAGACAGCATTAAATTACTGACATTTACTATATTTTAACTGCTGCAGAGGAGATTCTAATTCATCAAAAAGACAAAGTAAACGTCTACGATCAATGGACTGATATTTGACTAGAGGTGTTCAAATCTCTAAAACTTGGTGTGTAAATGGTGGCCCACCGAAGCTTCTAATCAAATAACTGCTAATAAATTAGTTTAATTAAGACCCATATCCATAATAATTTCTCAATGAAAATCAGTTAATTTTGTTCTCGATAGCTTGTGTTGTCCCCGGGCTGTCTATTGATAATATGATCATATGTGAGTATAAGAGAAAATTAATTCATATTTTCAAAATTTTACGCAGCTCCATGAATATTACTTTATCACGCAATATGCGCATGGGGCGGTGCAGCTCTTACTTCAATGGTTTCTCTAATTAAGGCTCAGAAATGGGTCATCAGAGTAATAAACAAGAGGCCATTTAGACATAACTCTGAAGAACTCTTTAAATCCTTCTAAGTTTCGGATATAAGACAACTGTTTTCCAGAACAATCTTAAAACTATTTAAAAAAAAAAAATTTACTTCCACGATCCGATCCAAAAGAAACTAGGAGCAAAGCCTTAGGATACGTTTCAGTGCCAAAATTAGATGCCAAATTCGCTCAATGAACTTTCTTATTTTGTGCTCCGCGAATATTTAACAATTTGCTACTAGATCTTAAAGGGTGTAAGTAGTCAACGACTTAAAACCAAAAATAACAAAGTGGTTACTTGATGTGGATAGAAAATAAAATGAATCTAATTTGTCATTTGTGCCTAACTACCTACACATTTCTGTCTCCAACTATTGTATATTACAAACAATAATATTTTAATAACTTTTTTTCAATAATATTTTATACCTTCAGATTGTTCTTTTATCACATAACTTTTTAAACTCCTCTGAACAATTACAACTTTTAAGAACTGTACTGTAGCTTTAGAACAGACCACGTCTAGTAAAGTAATTACTTTTATTTTTTCATTTGTACTATTTATGCTACAAAAAAATAAAAAATAAAATAAATATACAGTAAGAAAGATCACCACTAACCTGGAGTGACTCTCCTCCGCCGTTGGTTGATTGATCCGATTGATCTGATTGATCCGATTGACCGATGTTTTGTTGTATGCTCTCGGACGGGCCTCTGCGGATCATCACATCTGATAGAAATAATTACATGACTACCCGGAGCCCCACCTGTTAAAGCCTTCCGCTAGCCTGTCCGTATTGACACCAGTCACAAAAAGCGGTAACCTTCACACCGCATAGACAGACATACAAAATGATGATTCAATGATCGCTTTGTCCTAAACTATGTACCGTTCTCGAAGCGGTCATTAGAAGTGTCGTACATTACTAATTTAGCAGATATTTCGTTAGAAGTGACATACATCAATAAGTTAACAGTTACACTTAGTAATAAGTAATATAATACAAAACAATAATTTCGACAACTAACTTCTGGTCAGTTCATTTTTAAAGATTTATTAATAGACTTTTATTGGATTAAATTTCCGTATTGTTTATCGGAAAATGCTATAGCGGAAGTTTAAGTACTGATTTAGAGCTTCCAATTAAAATCCCAATCCTGTTGTCCTTTTCTATAGAAAAAGCGACTCTTGCAATAAATGTGAGGTGAAATGGTCGATCAGCGAAGGTGACGATTGAGGTAATATTATATATAATATCATATTACGAATATTTGAGAATTCATGTATGTACATGGTACATCTACCTACAGGCAGATAAACCATAAACAAATAATTATATTATGTGCACAGCGCTAACGGCCGAAATAGCAACACGTGGATGATGTAAAGGGTCTTTCAATAGGGATGCTCGAAATTTGTTAGGTTATAGCAGCCATGTCACATCTGTCAATTTTATTGTTAATTGCTTAGTAGTATACGGTAAATCACCATGGAAGGTTGTAGCGTTGAACAACGTGTATAAATCATCAAATTTTATTGTCAAAGTCACTGCTCCGTTCGAGAAACGTTCCGCGCAATACGTGATTTTTATCCTCGCCACAACCGTCCTGCTGAGTCGACTATTCAACGTTTGGTGGCCAAATTCGAGTCAACCGGTTCGGCAAATAATCGACCATCACCAGTGCGTCACCGAAACGTAATATATGCTGAAAATATCGCTACTGAGCATGAGAAAGTACGGAACATTCTGCACGAGCGATTTGAGGGCATGGTTATATCGTGCGGCGGTGACGTGAATTGGCCACCGAGATCGTGCGATTTAAAGACTTTTTTCTTTGGGGCTACGTCAAATCGCAAATCTTTGCTAATAAACTGCAAACAATTAAAGCCCTAAAAATCAACATAACAAACATCTAGCAAATTCAGCCAGATTTATGCCACAAAGTCATTGAAAATTGAACCTCCCGAATACGTGGCACCAAGTAAAGCCGTGGCAAATATTTGAACGACGTTATGTTCCACACTTAATGCTATAAAATATACTTTCAAAAAAAAAAAAATTAGGTGGATATCTTACACACAACTTGTTTTATTTACATTTTTAAATCGAGCGTCCTTATTGAGAGACCCCATACAATACACATTACTATGTACTCACACGCGAGTTCTCACGATGAAAGAACCCCTGTTATTATTTACGGTATAACGTCTTATTTATATCACGTCCGCCACATGAGTGTAAACAGCACGTAGTCCGTAAATCTACCTATAGAGTACACAGTAAATATTTATTGGTCAGTTCTCTAGAATAAATGTATCGTACAATGGCACCCCGCAAGGCTAAAGCGCAGTCTTTGACGGTTCCTTGTTACGAGGATGATGTCTGCCATGGTTATCGATTGCGGGAAGCACGCAGTACAACCCCGACAACAGCACGCAGTACAACCCCGACAACAGCACATAGAACAAAATTAATCGTTAACAATGGAACACATTAAACAAAAAACTGGTGGAAAAATGTCGAATTTGATTAATAGAATGGAAATTAATTTTTTCCATGTCAATATACAGGGTGGCCCAAAAAAGTCAGAACATTTCGTAAAATGTAATATAATTACATCAAAATTAGTTCAACTATATAAACAATAATTTAAATAGTTTACTAATTTACTTACTTACCTATTTACCTATATTACGTTTTATTTTGACAATTTCCGGTCGCCGTCCTGCTGTAATGTCCAGTTATGCTGTAATGTCTAGCTATACTTCAGGCATTGTTTTGAAACTCTTTGATCATTTTCCTAGCACCCAACGCTTTCGAAATTCGAAAATTTTTGATCAGATTTTTGGTCTTGTGCAGTGATTTTTGTCATTCTGGGTAACAATTTGAAAAAACCAAATATAAACAATGGGAAAATTAATAATCAAAAACGTAATATAGGTAAATAGTAAATTAGTAAACTATTTAAGCTATTGTTGATATAGTTAAACTAATTTTGACGTAATTACATCACATTTTACGAAATGTTCTCGCTTTTTTGGGCCAACTGTATATAGACAGATCTCGACATTCGTACAATTGGCTATTTCATACATTTTATTTCTGAATTTAAAAAAAAGCATACGATTGATTTGTGCTTTGAAGTTGTCAGATGTGTAGATGCACAATAACGATCATTAATAATTACACTGAGAACATTGAAAGAGTTTCTCTTCAGTGCGCGTAAGCACATGGCTTTTTAAGTCTCCTTTCCGATTGCATGAATAATTGCATTGCGAACACGAACATAATTTTCCACCAGAGTGCTAAAGTACATGGCTTTTTAAGTCTCTTTTCCGATTGCACGAATAATTTCACTACGAACATGAACTTAGTTTTCCACCAGTGTGCGAAAGCACATGGCTTTTCAAGTCTCCTTTTCGATTGCACGAATAATTGCACTACAAACATGAACATAGTTTTCCACCAGTGTGCGAAAGCACATGGCTTTTCAAGTCTCTTTTTCGATTGCACGAATAATTGCACAACGAACGTGAACATAATTTCTCACCATTGTGCGAAAGCACATGACTTTTTAAGTGTCCTTTCTGATTGCACGCATAATTACACTGGGAGCATGAATAGAGTTTCTACCCAGAATGACATGACATTTTAACCATCCTTTACGATTGCACGAATAATTACACCAAGAACATTGAAATACTTTCTCTCGAGTGTGCGCAAGTACATTACTTTTTAGGCTTCATTCATGATTGTACGAATAATTGCACTGTGAACATGAATAAAGTTTCTTCCCAGAATGTGAAAGCACATGATATTTTAACAATCCTTTCAGATTGCTCGATTAATTACACCGGGAACATGAAAATAATTTCTCTCCAGTGTGGATCAGTTTATGTTTCCTTTCCGATTGCAAGAATATTTGCAGTGAGAACATGAAAATAGTTTCTCACCGGAATGTGAACGCACGTGATATTTTACTATATACGATCTTTTCTGATTGCACTGTGAACAAGAGTTTCTCTCCAGTGTGCCTATTTAAGTCTCTCTTCCGATTGCACGATTAATTACACTGGGAAAAAAATAAGACAAATATGATGCAATTAACACTTAATAAATTTATTAAGGAATAAATTCTCTATCATATACTTTTTACTGAATCTCTTTTTTCTCTTCTTTCGTACATTTCAACTTTAATACATTTTTGAGGAAACAATCCTGTACGAAAGTATTATCCATAATAATAATAATAATAATACGCTTCGCCATCTATATCTATGACTTTCTGGATGTGATGGCTTCGGTAGTGTCATTTGTGGCTGTAAAGTGCTTGTTTAAACGGCTAGGTCTGTGAGACGCAAGCACGAGTTTTTATTAACCAAGTATATCCTGAATTTTTTAATACATAACATTATCAGTCATATGAAGAGTGAAAAAACCAGCACCTAAAAAGATTACCATGGCACGGAAATATAGTTTTAGTTCTATATATAACAAATACGTACTCTCTTTGAATTGTATGTTGTTACGATCTGTCCTTTGCCGAGTCAACCTGGCCAGTTTTGAGCTCTAACCCCGTGCGGCCAAAAGGGAGAAAAAATAATTATCCCCTTTAGATATTTTTATAGCAAAGTGTGAGTGAAATAAAATGAAAATAAACTCATTAAATATTTGGCTCTACGTGTGGTCCACACAGGCTTTAAAGCCCCCAGGAATGCGAGGTGTGCTTATTTATTTATGTGATAAAATATTTTATTAGCATGGCGGAATGTTATCCTGACTAAGGTTTAAGGTACTTGGTTATTCAACCCACCGCATGTAGCAAATAATGGAAATATTTTTTTTACCATTGTACAAGTGTCCCAAAAGTATTTTTTATAACAAAAATTGTGTAATAAAATTGATACGAGGGTGTCGAGAGGGCTCAGTGAAAGACAGTGGAAAATGGCAGAAAAAATATCTAAAACAAAAAATTTTCAGGAAAAATAATTCAATATACAGCAGGCTAAAGCAAATATAGAATGAAGCGGTGATAGCCACGCCCAACGCCGTGAATGCGTGAAGCGATTTGGCGGTCTCGCTCGGCGCTCGCGGACCGGCATGACCGCCGTCGTGAAACGATGAAACCGGAGAGACTGCCTGGCGGTGAATTCTCGAGCCAGGCTTGTAGCAGCGGCCGGCAGCGCTGTCGCTAGCGTCGAAGCCGACTGAGATGGGGGTGTATTTAAATTCCAATCGCTACAGACCTATGAATAGGCCTCCAAGATCGTGTGATTTAACACCTTTGGATTATTTTCTGTAGGGATATGTAAAGTCGCTAGTCTATGCCGATAAACCAGAGATGATAGACGACTTGAAAGCCAACGACTTCCAGATTGCACTTTATTCGAGGCAGCTGCGACGCCCATATGCGCGAAATCATATTATAGCACTAATGGCATAAAATTATCTTTCCAATAAAGCCAGTACCATGGCCATTACCGCGATGTTTTACTTCATTTTAAAGTTCTATCGAATTTTATCTAGGAATTTTTTAATAAAAAAATGATAGCATTTAATCATCCATTACCGAGATATACGAAAAATATTTGTAACTGAATGATCAAGTTATGTATTATTGGCAGCGTTCAATAATTGAATACTGTACCATAAAGAAGTCTTCATCTAATCTTTGAATGCTATGGAAATGGTCCTCCTCATCCAATCCTTTTCTGTGGGTGTAAATGTTAATGGAGTATTTTTGATCAGTATTTTATGGTATATCACAACAACACACAAGTTGTTGAGTTAAATTGTTAGATTGATATTGCCCTTACAAGGCGAAACGCGTCTCAAGTAAATTAAACTAGTAGAATCACAAAAACAATTGTTTTATTTTCACATATGTATGTATATAACCATATGTATGTTTGTAACCATGTACTTTAAAAATTGAATTTATTTTGCCAATGTATTTTTTCGCTAAATTAAATTTTAAAAAAAAATTTTAAAAATGTGATTATGGAGTTCTACAAATTTACTTCGGAAACGGTAAATATAAAAAATAACATTAATTAATGTAATGTATCTGTTGATTCTACAATAAACATACAAAATGAGGGATGACGCTAGCCTTGCTGAGGATTATCGTGAGATCGGCTCCACCCCTTGTCCTTTCATTACTGATTGTAAGGGTTGATACACCGCAAGAATTAGTTCAGAACTGTAATTACGGAAGACCACATCCCTTGAAGTTGTCCCATTGCGGATTTTGAATCAGCTGATCTCTTCAAATCTCAGCACCGAAATAAGATTAATGGGGTTCAAACAAAATGAGATTCTAGTATCAACACTAATATATGAAAGCAATGCCGAGTAATAAACAAGTAAACAAAAAATATCAAACCTAAAAATCTAATTCTGCCATTTAACCATACCAAATAAACTATTTATGTTTTATTCACAATGAGTTTTAAGGGTGTAAAAGTAGTTTATTAAATGTTCTTTATATTTTATTAATTTGAATATTATCACAAATTATATTTCAGTGATTATTACATGTGTTTTTAGTGCGATATGTAGGGGTAAGTTCCTTATCTTTGGACCACATTAATATCTTTGACAATATTCAAGATAAATATTTGGATATTCTATTTTTGTCAGCTAGCAACACTATTGTGTCAAATCTGTCATTTTGTTAATAGTGGTTTTTTTTTTACAGATTTGAATAATAATTGTACGGAAAGTAAGTTTTTTATATATTTTGATGAAGTATTTTTAACGACTATTTACATATTGTCTTACATTAGTTAATTATATATTAGTAAACTAAGAATAAGCCTATTTGATTCATTTGTTACTTTTATATATTTGTAACCGCAAATTTCTTCGATTAATAATTTTTTAATGTTGTGTACTTGTCGTACCTTTGGATAACTATACGTTCGTAGTGGAGTGTATTTACCAAAAGGTTTGTGACTGATAAAACCTTTTTTTTTTAATAGTAAATTGGGACGTACAAAAGAGAATTTTAATATTGAAATCTTGAATGAAGCTGTAAAAAGGAGATTATGAAAAATTTTACAAAGAATGAAAAAAAGAAAGATCGTTATGGATAAAATAGTAATAACATGTTATACATGCAAGCGATTGGTTAATAAAAAAAAATCACTCACCTGTGACACATGCGAGAATAATTTTCATGTAGGGAGCATACAGAAACGACCCAAAGAAAATATTTCAGTTCCAGAGGACGGCGATAATTTCCTACGCCAGAACTGTTTTAACCTATCACAAGAATTCGATACAAATAATTCTGTGGATTCAGAGGAGATGTACAATATTTATTTAAAAAACAAACGTAACTAAGAAGTTTAGTTACATTCATATTTTATTAATCGCTATATATTATGATAACATCTCATATCGTTATTTTAATTGCCCTGTTTAATTATTGTTATTCAGAAGATGGATATGGAGATAATCATCATTGATATCCTCAGAGGGTATATTTAATTTCAAATTAGTAAATCTTAGAAACTTTATCTGGATTCTTTAAACCGCCGTCGAGTGTACAATGAAGTGTGGAGACCATATGACTGAATTATATTCTACCTGAGATCTGACTAGACAAGTTTTTTGCAGTCCGCAAAACAAATCCCAACATTTTGAGACCTTTATTAGTAATATAATCAATGTGGGGGAATGAATGATAATTAACTGTCAAATATTACATCCAGATCATTGATCTCCCTAACTGATGCCAAGTCAACACCGCTAATAGAGTTAGAAAATTTCACAAGATAATTTTTTTTTGTAAGTCTAATTGATTGGCACTTGGAGGTATTAAGATGTAAATGATTATTAAGAGGCTACTTTCATTCTTCCAGTTTGAATTTCGAGATATTTTTGCATTTTGCATACCCTTTCAAGACGAGACTAATAGTTAATTCATTTACAATATCAAGTAAACATAAAAGTGCGTTATTTTTTACGTAAATATTGCTAGAGTGAAAGGTATTAATAGAAAAGGACAAGTATACAATTGTTGTTTTTTTTTAATTCCTAGGTAATAAAGCTATCAGAAAATAGGCATTTCTTCAACATTCATAATACAAATGTGTTGCCATTTGAAATTATCAGGCGAAAATTAAATAATTTGTTAAAGTTCTCACATAAGAATTGTTATGTTTATGATTACATTGTGTCGATAAACATGATTATTACAATCATGCCCCCGATTTATAAGGAAAAAATTGACGTAAATTCATACTAATAAATAATATTGACAACTTTTGAAGCAGCTGTATTTGTGAAGAGAGAACTATTTATGCCAATATTATATAATAATCATACTATGGTTGTAATAAAAAAAGTTTTTTTTTTTAAATATTTATTTATTGTTTTAATAAATTACATATTTATTAATATTAAAATATAAATGAAAATATGACAAAAGTATTATTATTCACTGTTAAATAATTAGTTGTTCATCGAGCACATTATCGTTATTCAGAATTTCGTTTTTTTTTTCTTCACACGTATTCAAAACAAAATTTGATTCACATTTATTACAATTTAAACTGAATTTAGAAATAAAATTTTATGTTCTTTCACATATTCAATATTCGTTCATGTGCACCCAAACATCGACTTGTGGGAGTAAATTAGATTAATTAGAGAAAAGAATTGGTGTATGTCGTCGACCACTCTTTTGCCATCCAATTTAGGAAGTTCACACGAGTCCGCACATTTAATACTCAGTTCGGGAACATCCTGAAAATAATTAATAATATTATTATTGTTATTTAGTTATCAGTATTTTTATGTCTAAAATATTAAAATACATCTTTATTCATTTATATGACTATAACAAATACGAGTACATTTGTATCAGACAGGTCTGTCATGTATAATTCTTTTGATAAGATTATTTATCTTTAAGGATATGTATTTCCAATAAAAAATAATTTATCTGCACTACATAATATATGTATATTGAACTATGTAATTTGTATTGTTAAATCAAATAGATAATTGTTATGGAAATGGTAAAAATTATCAACTTACGTTGCGATTTTTATTCCAAGAAGATAACCATTTAAAATTTTGTTGGAATATTTCGTAGATCGTGTCAATGGATACTTTTTGACCTTAGGCATCTTGAGTCACAGGAGGCAGTAATTTCAGAACAATAATTTGTATAATAAAATATAATGAGAACCAAACCCAACAAAAAAAAAACACGGGTTCACGAATGTCACGTGAATAAATGAATTTTATGCCCTTGAGGCGCATGCGTTAGATGCGCAATGCAATAGATAAGAGACGCAATGCGATGCAAGCCGCGCATGCGTTGTCAGATTCTTAGCGCTCCGATCCGTTACGTAGGTTTTAACATACGTATTATGTTCAGAAGTCAAAATTATAATCTGTTTTCGTATAAAAACAGCCCAAAACCATATAATTTACAAAAATAAGCAATTGGTATCAAGAATAAGTATAATATTCATTCATAGTGTAGTCAAAATTTGTAATGAAATGTGTTTTATAGGCAAATTTAATGAAAATCCAACGGAGTACAAAACTCACGTCCTGTCATCGCCGAATTGAACGGGGTTCTGAAGGTCCGATAGACAATTAAAATTATCGTGTTTCATAAGACTGGAAATATATTATTTAAAAAATGATTATTGTGTTTCTGATATTAAACTTAGTTTTAAATAGTAGTTGAAGCCTCAAAGCATGTGAGTAAATATAGTTTATTATTTAAAAACGTATGTTTTTACTAAAACAAAGTATTTTAAAAACGTCAAAAATTCATCAAATGTACTGCAAATTGAATGATTTATAACTCTATTAATTTTTAACATTTTGCTGATTTGGTTTCCTACAAATTTGTCTCCGTAATCTTGGCTTTAAGATTATAAGAAAATATATTTCGTCTACGCATTCGTTTAGCGCATTGACTCAATTTTGTACAATGCCTAAAATGCATCTAATGGTCACGGTCTTTCTTATAATATTTGTATTGTCTTAATTATGACAAATAACATTCAGTTTATTAGTTTTATATTAATGTAAAGATCCAATCCAAGTAATAGTTGAAAAAAAAGTCAAATCTATTGAATAATTTCTGATATAAATGAATAATAAAAACCCACATTTTCGTAAAAAACGCCAAAATATGAATTATTATTGCAAGTGGCGCCTTAATGTGGAAACTTTTGTAGTACCACCAGATAAATTCGATGTAATCAATGTCTCACAAACTTCCTCCAAAAACGTATCACATCTATTAATCTTTCTGATGTTCCAATTTTTATAAATATCTGTGTACATGAGATATGCCGCAAATTCAGTTATATCCGATATATTCATAAAAAATGCAACAGGTCATCTGCTTGTCTTCCGTTTGCAATTGGAAGTTTTTATCATTTTGTCCATGATATCAATATCACCTTTCGTTTTATTTTAATAGATAATTATTTCCGTTTTTTTTTAATATTTTTTCATGATCGATAATAATTTTCGCAGCTTTTTATACCGTTATTCTAACGGCCTATTTATTTGTCATACCGTTTATTAGTGATAGTAAATTGTTGGTAAAAAGTAAAAGAAAAACGTCGACTGAATTAATTGTGGTGCCCAGTGGTAAAATTACTTTGTTGATGGAACCTCTAGTAATATGATGTGCTGAATCTGTTCCAGGAGTTTGAGGGAAGCAGTACCGCATGCTATGATCGTTAGCTGGAGATTAAGTATTAATTCCACATTACGATTGATCAATTTCTTCGCTCTCAGTATCGATAAGAGTTGACACTCACATGATCAGAACCTTCCAATTTTATTGCTGTAATGATATCTTTCGTCTGGATCTTGGGTTTCTGATGGCAGACGAATTTTCTCATACATCTTTTTAATAAATTTCTTTATAATAATAATTTAAGTCAAAATTAATAATACTACAGCTGTTGCGGCCGGTAGAGGGAGAATGACGGAGTTTTTTTTGTAGAAACATCAAAATTACATTTTTTTAAATATAATACTTGTAGCGACCAGAATTCAAATCCACCGCCACCTCAGTCGGCATCGACGCTAGCGACAGCGCTGCCGGCTGCTGCTACAAGCCTGGCTCGAAATTCACCGCCAGGCAATCTCTCCAGTTTCATCGTTCTACAACGGCGGTCTTGCCGGCCCGGGAGCGCCGAGCGAGACCGCCAAATCGCTTCACATAATTTCATTTCGTAATACAAACGCACCTTCTACATCATTCATTCATTCATTTCATTCTATGTCTTTCTTGTTTTTACCATACTGTCATAATAAAAACGTCAACACAATGCAACAACATCTATTTCATTTAACCACCGACATAACCCCCAAATACTTTTGACTAATTCCATGTCCTCTCATGATATTAAGAGACTACTGAAAGACCTTTCCGCGGCACTTTATTCTGACAATATACATAGTTAGTTAAAAGTGTACCTGGTCGGTAGAATGAGACTAACAGTTAATCCATTTAATTTTAACTATTGAGAAGTCTCGGCCTAAAAGTAGTAATAAATCGATTGGTCGAAGGAACCTCAACATGGCTTAGAGTCAAATATTAAATAAAAAAGAATAGAAACGGCTATGAGGAATGTAGGTTATTATTAAGGGAATACATTCTTATAATAAAGTTGAAATTATTCAGAACATACGTCTGTGATATTTTAAATACTTATTAAATGTTAACTTATTAATTAGAAAGATATACATATAAAATCAATTTTATCGAAAAATATTGTTGTTGCTACCGGGATTCGAACCTGGATCTCTTTTCGATCCGGGGAAGCTGTATTATCCGACTATGCTACAGCAGACCATACTTTTCGAACAAATTTTCGAACCTATATGTTACACTTTTCAAATTAATACATCTATCGTAACAAGAAAGATCTTTTTGATAAAATTGAGTTTATATGTATATCTTTCTAAATAATATATTTAATTAGTATTTAATGTAGGTTATGTTGCCAATATGAAAAATGAAACAATTTTGAGGTTATTCATGATCTAATCTGGAAAGTTGGCGGGTTATCGGGAGATAAAAGACGGGATGGCACTTGCTTGTGGGTCTCCGATCTCTGGAAGCTGGTTCTTTTCTCCCTGGTCCACCAATTCACAAGCGATGCAGAATTATGTCACGCACTTGATGAAACTCGCGTTAAAAAAGTAATTGGTTTAAATATATTAGCGGTAGTAAAATATTATATATCAGCGGTAATTAATTTTAGCGGTTGTAAGCGTATTTACAGCGACGGCAACGTACCGTGTTCGGTTTCAAAAGCGGAGTAGCTCGTTCAGGCGTAGCAAGCAGACTGCAGGAATCTTCTTTCTCCTTCGTGCCTAGGGACTAGGATAGGACAAGAGTAAAAGGGGCAGGATATATTTCTGTAATCCAATGAGATACGCGCGCGTACACGCGCGTAGTACATTTAATGGCGCTAACATAATCAGAAAGATTTGAAGAATATGATGTGAGTATAATGTTGTATATAATTGAAGATGATGATGTGATTTGTATGAGGTTATTGGATGCCCTAATAATCATCCAAATATCCTTGTGTTCAATTGGTATCACGGGTTTTGGTATGCAATGCGTATTTGTGTCGAAATATGAGGATGTATGTGTGTGACATGCAACATGTTTATTATTATTAAAGGAAAAAGTTACTGCTAGATACGCGAATTGTCATTGGAGACGGTTTTTGCTTGGAAGACGTCGATAGGGAGAGCCCGTCCGAATGCTGCTAGCCGCGTCTGCATTGTTGTTACAAGCTTGGGTACTTGGTGTCTGTATGGCTGGTGGTAGTTAATGCGAGTACCGCCTTGCTGGATGCGTTCAGTTTCACTGGGCGGCCTCGGTAATCTCGATTCTGCATGAATCAGTTCTCCGTAATTAAACCGTCCACAAAGTGCCTGATGTTCAGGTACTTTAATTAGTTTGCCACTTGCCGTAATTTATACGCACTAATTTTGTTCGTAAATTTAGCCCATACTTGGGTTGAACTTTGTGTTAAGTTATGGTACCTACTCTAATGATTGTAGTTATCCTCTCACTTATACGAGCTAACCCATGTGCTCACATTTTAAATTGTTTGGATACGTCAATAAATTCTATAAATTCATTAATCAAATAAATTCTTAACGTCAAAAAATTACTCTTAAGAATTGAATTATTAATGTGTCGTGTTTAACGTTTGACATTTTTTTTAAAATAACCAAAAAATCAGGAAGATATGGTCTTAAATGCAAAATCAGTCTTTGTGGATGTATTATAATATACAGGTGGCCCAAAAAAAAGTGAACACATTTCGTAAAATGTGATATAATTACATCAAAACTAGTTTAACTATATCAACAATAGCTTCAATAGTTTACTAATTTACTTACTTACCTGTTTATCTACATTGCATTTTATATCGACAATTTCTAGTCGCCAGCTTTGATTATAAATTTTCCCATTGTTTATACTTGATCTTTTCAAATTGTTGCCCAAAATGACCAAAATCACTGCATAAGACCGTATTCTTTTGGGGATTAGGACGGCGGTTAAATGAAATATATGTGATTGGCGCATGTTGAGTTTTATTGTGACATTATGATGAAAACAAGAAAGACAGGATGAAATGAATGAATGAATATTGTAGAAGGTGCGTGTGTATTACGAAATGAAATGATGTGAAGCGATTTGGCGGTCTCGCTCGGCGCTCCCGGGCCAGCAAGACCGCCGTTGTAGAACGATGAAACTGGAGAGAGTCCTTAGCGGTGAATTTCGAATTTCGAGCCAGGTTTGTAGCAGCAGCCGGCAGCGCTGTCGCTAGTGTCGATGCCGACTGAGATGGCGGTGGATTTGAATTCCGGTCGCTACATTCTGATCAAAAATTTGCGAATTGAAAAACGTTGAGATGCTAGGAAAATGATCAGAGTTTCCAAACAAAGTCTGGAGTATAGCTAGACATTACAGCATAACTGGACATTACAGCAGGACGGAGCTCCATCTAACATAGCCAGAAATACAATCTACTTTCTTCGTCGTGAGAATGTTAATTTTATCAAGCCGGGCGTGTGGCCATCGAACAGCCCAGATTTAAACCCACTTGATTATGAAATACGGGTTGTTTTGATGATTTGTGATAAGCTAAATATTGTGCAAAAAATTCCATTAAGAATTATAATTAATTATATTATGTTTTGAAATAACTCATGTGTTACTAAATGTTCTCACTTTCTTTTTTTGTGCCACCTTGTATATAGTAGTGAGTGTGCATAACAAATGGTTACAATTTTTCGAAGTACAAGCGATGGATTCTCTTCATTGACATTTTCAATCTCTTCCGCTGTCTCTTTCAATTCAAGAATCATTCGGGAGAGCTGCACAGTTATCTACAAACAATAAAATATTCCGTTGTTTTACGCGCATTTCTGTGTTAACGTCCCTTAAAAACAAATAATAATTCGTAGTCATCCATGACTTTTTGTTTACGTAATAGTTTACAGGTTAAGTTTTCGTACCCTTAAAACACAGGCATTATTAGCAATTCGTCAATAACGATTATCTCGCATATGTCAGTTCTATCACTGTCGACGCAAAACAGAGATCCTCTCTTTCGACCCTTTATCACCATGACAGGATTCGCTCTTTAACGTCAATATGCCGTTAGGCAGATAATTATAAAACAAGCCATCGTCATGAAATATACTGAGTAATTTAAACGATTAATGCGGAAAACGATTATTCGAGGAACGATCGATCGAGATTTCAATGTAGTTAATATTAGTAAGTACGGTATATATATATATATATATATATGGTATATATTGGTCATGCACTGAGGATAACATGGCTGACAGCTAACATCTTAAAATAATAATATTTACATTTTATTCTTAATGTTACACAGATACAATGCTTTTATATAATAAATCTAATTTTTAGAGATTCTTGGTGCTCCGATTACGATTATTAAAGGCACCAAAATACTAAACAGTTTTATTTTAAAATATTAACAATTTAACAGATGTCACTAATGCTTCGTCAATAATCTGAAGATAAAAAGATTTAGATTCTTAAAAAAAATATAAAACTAAGATATGTTAACTTATTTTATTATTATTATTATGATTTAACTGCATCATTTTTGTAATAATAAATAACTTTGAACACAACTGACTAATTAACAACATTCAAAAACACTTTATAAAAATATTGCCATCTAGACACTAGATTGTGAAGCTTTTAGAGAAACACAACTGACCTGAGAATTCGACTCATCGAATGTCATGTCGGCATGTGTGGTACCTGTATTTATTTTAACGGTAGGCTGTTGGCTACACTGCGACAGTGTCCCTCAGCAGCTGTTCGGGTCTTAGGGATGTGTTTGGGAAATTTGCATTCCTCTCAGTATTGACATAAGGACAATAAAAACGTTAGTGATTTTAAAGCAAAAGTGTTTGAGCACTTGGCAAAGTGAAGTTTACTCTGTGTGTTGTGTGTCAGTGAATTTATATTTTTCCGGATTTAGTTTTGCTAATTTATATGTAAGTACCCAGCCTTTCCATATTAGGGACGCAAGGTTTCTTTCTGAATCAATGCAACACGTTATCCGATTCTAACTGCAAATGTTTACAGTTTATACATTTTACAGAATAAGAAAAACAATATTTTAAATCACTAGCTTTCAATTGTTTTTGTGATCATTTTTAGTCTCGTACATAAAATACCTTTCACCGTTAGGCGAGTGTTGCACAAATATGAATATGAAAACTATATTAAATTATGGTATATTAAATTATGTGGTGATTTGTGTAACTCGTAAAAGTATGCCGAATGTAAATTTTATTAAAATGTATTATTGTTATTTCGGAGCGGGCTTTATTGTGACGAGATAAACATAAAATATTGGTAATCTCATTTTGACATTTCATCTTACCGACTGCACTATTGTGTATATTTGTCAGGTATTTATTATTTTATGTTTAACGTTAAAGATAATACAAATTCAATTTGATTAATTTATTATTTATACAATCAAAATGTATGACTTCTTGACAAAAAAAACATTACTTATATTCACCATAAACAATGTTATTAAAGTTGAAGGTTGTTTTGGGAACACAATTGATATTAAATAAATAGTTATTAATTAATATTTAACTACTCAGTAATGGCACTGAGATTTGTTTATTTGATTCATATTTTAACTAATAATTGTTTACATTTATTCCATTATTTTATAACATTTTACATGCATTATTAATTTTACATATACATATATACTTACTTACATACATCTATGTATATGAACGATATACGTCTTAAAGCTGATCATTTGTCTTCCCGCATTCAAAGATCTATCTATCCAGACATATTATTTTTACTAACAACTGAATTCATTAAATTATTTCTAATATTATTACTGCACCGATTCATCCATCCGTCCATTATACCCTTTGCAACCTAACCTTGCATCGATTGAACTTCATGTATTGTAATGCTAACATTATCATCATTTTACATAACTTGAATGATGTTTTTAAACATTTTTTTATGTGTTCTGATCTCGCAGTAACCAGAAATAATATATAGTTGTATTATGTATTACCTTATAGGTAATATTATATTTTACAGCTTTTAAAACGTTACTGCGACCCAGCCAGCTAATGAATACCCTTGCATCATTGAAATAATTAAAGGATTAATCTTTATTTGGAACATTTGTTAACAATTTTGTATAATTATAATATTGTTTAGATAATATGATACAGATCTTCAACGTACTGTGGTGTTACAGTTTTTTTACTTTACGGACGTTAGCTATCACGTTGTTTGACATCACTTTGTTAACTGCGGAAAAACTCTACAGTAGACTGGCTTGACCATCTTAACTTTGTTAGCCACGATGTTCTCCTTCTAGGGCTTCGACTTTCAGCAATCTTTTCCTGCATTATGAGGTGCATGATCTTGTACTTCTCCAGATGTCTGAAATATTAAAGTTCTTTGATTATTATTGTTTTTAATACTTATTTTTCTTTATTCATCTGAACCAGAACACCTGCATTCGTAACTCTATCCATCCAGCTTATTTTAGACATTCTTCTGTAGATCCACATTTCAAATGCTTCAAGTCAATTCATTTACGAACTAGTGTAATTGCCATTCTTGTGATAACACAGACAGTTAGTATGTTAATGTTTATATCACGTCTCATCTACATCATTTTCTAATAATGGTTGTCTATATAAAGTTAACAATGCAATACAAGTATGTGCTTGTAAAAGATTTCAGAAGTGATTTATAATAAACATTTTTCAATATGGACAGATGTAATTGGTTAAGTAAAATGAAAAGTACAATTACATATAATCTTCTAATAAGTCTAATAAGTCTTCCTAGAAGTTCTCTGTGATTGCATATTTGTGATTTAGTATTTTATCTTATTTAGCAATAGATAAGCAACTGTAATCAGAACCGTAGATTAACTGCAGATTAGTCACATTACTCCTGAGTAATCTAGTCTTGTTTCAACACATGCTATCTATTATCTTTCTTTGTTGTGAATATTTTGAGATAATAAGAATTATTGCACAAAAAATATTGCAATGTTGTCACTTTTTACTCTGCTTTAAAAATGTTCATGTTATTAAAATGTCCCTAGTGAATTATTATAATCCCACGGAATTTCACAATATTGTACATAGATATTCTGATTATTCACGCACACATTATTTGCATGTCATTCAATTGCACGAACGCTGAGTTAAGTTGTCGCTACTTTTTAGCAATTTGTTTTGTTATATGCAGAAATATGTAGGTATGTTCTTTCAAGCAGTTTCACATTTCCTTTCTTCCTGATTGGGAAAACTATGTTATCTCTTCCATATATGTGCAAATTGCTATTCTTGATTCATATATGTGCAAATTGCTATTCTTGAGTGTGCGTGTGATTAGTATTTAATCAAATCAGTGACTGTGATCACCGTTTCAAATAATTGACCATAAAATTTTACACTTAAATGTAATAGTATTCCTATTAATCTGTCATATCAGTACATTTAATCCTTTTTTGTGTGAAAAACTCTATTTATGGCCTTCTGTCATAAAAAATCAAATTAAAATATAACAATCTATAAACATATTTTTTTTTAAATAAATATTGTTTTAGTTCAGGTACTCAATCACAGTTTGTCAATTTGAACTCATTAGTAGTTAGATTTTTTTGTGTGATAGATATCTATTTACAGCCATCCATCATATTATTTTTAAATAAATATTGTATAAGTTCAGATACTCGATCACTGTCAGTGATTGTGGCTTGGAGATATCAGTGATGGAATCAATCACAGTTCGTGAATTTGAACTCATTAGTAGTTAGGATTTTTTTTGTTGATTCTCTTTTGTATTTACGGTTGAGGGATGAGCGTTGTAAAAAGTATTTTGAGTACAAGAAGTTCTTACGTGTGATTTTTCAATGATTCTTGTGTTGTTTGGCTAATTATTTTTAATTAAAAATATTTACACATTCTATATTATCATCAGCAACAGCCATTATTGATCCACTCTTGTATAGAATCCCAACTCTTCGGTTCTCTGACAATATTTACCATGTCACTCCCACTGCTCCGATAATTTCGTCCATGTATCCTTCTCTTATAATATTTTTATTTCATTGCTAGAGTCAATGAAATTTTAAGATACTTTAGGGTTGTGCACAGTTAGTAGCTATTTAAACGGCGAGTTTTTTGGAAACATAATCACTAATTTAAAAAAAAAAATTCCTGTAAAATTTTGGAATGTTTCAGTGAAAGATTTATTGGTTATTATTGATATTAATTAATTAATGTTATAAAATAGACACTGATGACAATAATTAAAGCATTTGTTGATGTTGCAAAGGCGATAATCTATTGTGACATTAGCGTCCATCCAAAGAGAGATTATTCAAAGCGAATAGAAATTATTTATTGCGTTTCTTAGTAAGTATGTAATTCGTATACAATTGCGTAATTCTTATAAATGGTGATTCTTTTAGAGGTATAGAATTTTAAAATTAAATAAAACAAATAAAAATCTTGGTATTGGCTTTGTTGAAAGTATAATTTTATGTTTAAATATGATTTCGCGTATATGGGCGCCGCGGCTGGCTCGAATAAAACAAGATCTGGTAGTCCAATTTTTGGAGCAGCTGGGGACGCATGTCGGCAATTACGCGACGAATGTTGGCTTCCAAATCGTCTATCGTCTTTGGTTTATCCTCACAATCACTATCCAAAGGTGTTAACGATCTTGGAGTTCAATTCACAGGTCCGTTACGCGAAATTATGCGCTCATCGACTGTTTCTTTCAACAAATAGATTGTGGCGCGCGCTGTGTGGCATGTTGTGCCGTCTTGTGAAAACGGCAGCTCTTCCACATTAATGACATTCAATTGGGGAATGAAAAAGGCAGTAATCATGGATCTATAGCACTCTCGATAGCGAATCGATTCATTCGGGTCCTCTTCAATACTACGCTCCACTGCAGCAACAGCTTCTTCGGTGCGTTCTCCATGACGTCTCTGCGGATGCGTATTATCAATTAGAGTATGCGTGGTGCGAAAACAATCCACGATTATGTCGATCGTTAAATGCACGGTAAGTTTCGCGAACTGAACCACGATTTTCGAAATAAATTGGCGCAATTTGTAAACGTTTTTATGTCAAAAGTCTATTCATTGTGAAATGGCAAACCAAACTAAGCACAAATTGACTGTCGCGGGAAAAAGTGTTCCTATTCGAAAAACAAACTATTAAAAAGTATTATAGTTTGGTCACAGATAGTCGAATTTTTAAATATATTTATCAATTTGAATAAGCACCGCGCCCCGTGCTATAGATTTCTGTGACAATATTAAATAAACATTGCACGTTTTGGCGTGAGAAACAAATATTCTATCCAAATATAGGTGATAGATGAAAATCAACACATTCATACTTAATACCATAATACTGGAAGAAAGCGAGCTGCGCGGCCACTGCCAGTATTTACGTAAAACCTAATTTTTTGCGATCAAATTACAATTTATCAAAAAAAGGGTCTGCCATAGTACAACTTAATGCGACACATGTCGCCTGGCGACATTATTTTCGGGGACTCTAAACAAAAGGGTTTATGTTATAGCTAAATATATAGAACGATAATGATATTCGCGGCCGGTAAAATCTAAACCCGCACACCTAGAACCTGATTTCTAGTCAAACACATTAGACGGCTCTGATGTTCGAGGTGTGACGATATTATCGTAATATGAGTGAATAATTATACTCGCGTTTTTGGCATAATGTAGTAAGTTATTATACAGGTGTAACAAACCTATTTTACAACATTTTATCAGTTTATACATTACTAATTTACGAGTCGCAAATGTTCAAAGAGTATGTACAAATTCTGTACTGTTACAAAAAATGTTGGACGATATTTTTATAAAATCATGTTAAGCTTAAATCTATGTATTTTAAAATAAATATTTGTGAAATTGGTTCATTTATATTATATTTATGACGCTCATAACAAAAAGAACAGATTCTCGGACAAATAACATTTGTTTCAAATCCATTATATTGTAAAAAGGAAGCTGTCTTCTCACTATATATTCAGTTTTGGTCTAGCCAGCGAACAGTAGAGAGCCCTTGTGATTTTTTAAAATATCTGTAATATCTAAAATATTCTGTAAAACCAATACCACGATTGTGGCAAACAAAAACCTTTTCGATGTGTACGGAGAAGGTAGTTATCAAAATTCGGATTTAGGGGATTTTGCTGAGAAAGAACCGGGCGCCAACCCATTATTTTAGGGGTAGATACAAAAATGTTCCAGCTGCACGTGCACCTAATCCAAACCCTGTCATAGATATAAACTCCTTAACTATGTCGTGGTCGTGCGATTATTTCGATTGATTGAAACCCCTAAAATGTTACACCCAGTATAGATAGCACATTATTCTGTCCGAAAGTTGTGTCCTTTGTATGTTTTAGTGATGGGTCCTACTTCAATGAACTACTTCGTTATACTCACTCACGTTTCACAGTTCTCACGTTTTAAATCGTGCTACCACTTCAATAATTCACACAGGAAGCGCCGCGAGTGCGGCTCTCGGTGATCCACACTGTTTATGTAAAGTGCCTTCGATAGCTGGTTCCCAGGTTTCCGATTAAAATAAACACATATGTGATATATGAACTACCCTAATCTTTTTATTTTTGCTGTCTTTCTGGTCCGATGTTGTTGTTCTTTTAGCTGGGTTGTCTTCTTTTGATTCCGACCGACCGAAGGGCGCTCTGTTGATTTATTTGAACCGCTGGACTGGTCGAAACACGGGATGTACTTGAATGACGCTTGTCGGTTATCGTCTTCTTAGCTTTCCGAAAAAAGGGCGGTAATAATCACACACACACATGTATATTATTGTAAACCAAGAAACCCAGTGGTGCCAATCGTTGAATTGTATGCTTCGCTAAGTATTATACTACACAATTCGCTCTTCGCTTCGCACTTCATACACAGTTTAAATTATATGAAGTGCGGAGCGATTTCAACCTGCATCGGGAGTGGGCCAACCGATGGTACCAACATTCTTCGAATGAAGCGTTCATTTTGAACGTGCATTTCGTGAAGCGTTCATTACGAAATGAAGTTTTGCCCTTCGCTAGTACGTTTGTAAGGTGCGGTATAAAATCAACTGTGAATAAAGATTTCACACAAAATATGACGTTTAGATGTCGGTTGGTTAGATACAGCAGTTTTCTACTTTATTTGCAGATGTATTACGACTATATTTAACGGCTGGTCGTGTGTATTGTAACAAAAGATGTCCGCTTGAACAGATGATGGCGTATTATTTCGTGATGGAACTTAAGCCGAGGTCGGACGGAAAATATGTAAATTCATAATATGTTGAAATTATTTTAAAAATTAGCATTAGGTACTTAAAAAATTTTATGCTTGCGTAAGCATAATATTATTGGAGGTCGTTTTCGCTTCAGGAGGCTGTTAATGGTAATTTATGAATTCACTCGTATAAAACATTTTTTTCCTGTATATTACACATTTTTTATGGTCACATTTTTTTACCGTTCTAAAATAACTATTTATTAATTAATTCCTATAAATTTAATATATTTAAAAACTGTAAAATATATGCTTTAGCGCAGGCATAATCATTACATGTTAGTTTGTTCGTAACCCAGTTAGTTAGAGCAGTGTTATTCAATACTTTTACTGGAGCCGCACACTTGACCCTCTGCCAAACTCCCACGGCACACCGAGCATCGACATAATAATAATTAGACACGACGCTCCCTATAAACAAAATGCTACTAACAAACTATCAACCCATAGCGGTAGAGTACGGGCGAAGAAAATTGAAAAAATGCTTAATTGTGCATTAAAAAATTTTAAGAATAGAATTATCACCACATTATTAATATCATTCGTAATGATCTAGATATAGATGAGCTGCCAAGCCGAGATCAGTTGATTACGCCTAGCTAGTAGCCGAGGTCGTTCATTACACAAGCAAAAAAAACTGTGCTAAAAATTATTTAGTATAATTATGCTAGCACCGCTGTATAGGTACCACTAGAATCTCTAATTGTTCTCAACGCTACCGCCACTATCCCGCTTCCGCCACAGGAGTGCTGTAGTTATCTACTGGGTTATACTTCATTAATTGCTAGCGACTGTTTTCAATCTGTAGTTCTGCTCAAGCCATACAATTGCTACATACTGAATTGAAAATTCCACTCGGCGACGTCTCATTGGTGGATCAGGTGATACGTGTTGTACGCACTCATTACTTACGCTGTTTCTTAACACAATGACATTTGAAAGGATTTAAACTTGGTTTGGAGCTAACCGCAAATCATTGACGTATCTGCTTCCTCTTTTACTAATTCGCAAATTTTACTATCTTACTTAAAGCGTTGTTTTCATGGTCATTCTTTGCGTTCGAGGGCAGTGACATTTTTATTACGATAGATTTTTTAATCAAAACATATCTAATTTTTGGTTTTATTAAAATGAAAAAAAAATCAAACCTGCACAACTATTTCCGATGTTAACCTTTGGTAAATATAATAATTCGCTTCAGTTATTACGTGCAGTAAAATAATCGTGTTCAATCATAAACAGTGGTTCAAAATGTTCATAAAAATTTTATATTGCATTTATAAAATATTGGATAAAACTTAAATTTTAAACACACATTATATATTATACTTAAAAATTGCAAATAATAAATGGTAGGGTCGTATAAACGACGGATTTATTTTGCCTAAAGATGTAGGTTAATCGAAATTTCATAATCCTATGTACAAATAATTGACTTTTAACAAAAATCTTAATTTTTGAAAAAAAATATTATTAAAATAAAATACAACGTTTAATTAAAAATTAAAACATTTTCGACCCTTACAGCGTCATCTTCAGTAATAAACTAAAGCTTAAACTGGAAGTAGACTACGTTGTGGAGGGTATGATAGCGATGTTGGGAGAGGGGGATTTCGATGAAAAGTGAGTGTGGTTGTGGGCGGAGTTAATATGGAGAGAAGGTGTAATAGGGGGTGTTTGTATGTTAAGTACATTTTTATTATTAATATTAATATCTATATTTTCTTGAATGTGGGTTGTTGGACGGTTTTATTTTACGTTTTTGTAGTCTTTATAGGTAAAACTTAAAAAAATTTAGACACACCGTTTGAAAAACTGATACTGGGAGGTGTGGTGAATGCAAATGCGTTTTGTTTTATCAATTTCAAAGACAATGGTCGTGGCCGCGTAGCAGCGATCGCAAGGACCTTGCAACGACTTGCTCGCATCAACTAGCGGATATAATAAGATAAAAATAAATTATGGATACCTCATAGAAACGAATCTATTATATTATGAGGGAAATTATTCAAGTATTGGTATTACAGGGATTACGACCTGCCTTCGGGTGGTTTAAATGATTACTTTATATAATGTAACGTTCACCATTCCCACCCAATCAACCTCCATATCTATCAAATTTTTGGAAGTTGTATATATGCTACCATGTAGAAATACTTCAAATAATAACTACAATTTCGCTATCGTCATCTATGGACTGAAATTTGATATTCATTTTCCTGAAACAGCATAGATGTCACTAATGAGAATCTAATTTTTATTAGAAATTATTCTAATGTTGTTAATAAGATAAGTTTAAAGTTAAGAATATGTGAGTAGGACTCGGAGAAGAGAAAGGGTGAGGAGGTTGGAATTATAGTGAATGGCAGTAGGAGAGTTTTAACTAAAATTAGAATTATTTAGAATTTAACTTCAGTCAAATAATGACTTTATGCTTGTAGGTATAATTTATTAATATTTTATAATTTAGATAAATAAATTAATAATAATTTAGTATATGTTTTTCGGGGTCTTCTTTATTAAAACGTGTCACAAATTATGTTAAAAAAGCGCGTAATATTTTTTAGATGTATATTTAAAAGGGTATGTAGTATCTTCGCAGTCACCAACGAGGAAAAAGTATTTCTTCAACACAGAAGAACACCAATTAATAAAAGAAAGTTCAAATTAATATACTTAACTATTACAAAATAAATCAAAATATACACCGACCAATATTGCCAATACACACGGAAATAAGGAAAGAATACTGATTAAGATTTTGAAAGGATCATTTATGTGAAGGAGTGAATGAGGATAGAATGGTAAGAAAGATATATAACGCAAGTGTTGTTGACACCGGAAATAGAAGACGTCTTCGGAAGACTCGGTACGACCAGATAAACCAGATGCTGGAAGATGGTCCTGTTAGAAGCCACAATAATCGGCGAGCTTGTGTGATAAGACGTACGAATGTGGATGAGGCGATAATTGTGTGTCAAGACAAAGGAATGTGGCGCTCTATCCTCTCTGCCTACCCCCGCGGGGAAACGGCGCGATGGTAATGGTAAAGTATGTAACAATATTGGCGAAATGTGGAACAATTCTTTTTTAATTATAGAGTGGCCAAAATGTTTTGTTTTTTTTCAATATATTTGGGGGAAGGAAGGTTGGAATTTGGCCTCTGGACATGAGGCACTGATGAGAAGGGTTGAAGACAAAGAGAATTTTCAATCCTTGGGGGGGGGGGGGGGGGGGGTTGTATAGCCTATATTTACAAGGGAAAATAATAAAAACTGCATAGAATTGTACGAGTGCCCAGTGAGTGTGTCGGAGGTGACGGGTTGGGCAATGTAATAACACAATAATAATCTTTGAAGCCTCGCAGGTTTTTCCAACGGTCGCCCGTCTCTTCGCCACGTAAACCCGTGACCCACGAGCCGCCATCGCATCTTTTATTCATGTTTTATATATCACATTTTTCCTTTTGATACGCCAGTGCTGATGCCACGTGACTAGTGTATATTTATATTAATTAGGAAGAGGTCCAGGTTCGAATCTCGGTAGCGATTAAATAATTTTTTGGCATATATTTCTAGATGATTTATTTAATTAGGACTATTAATTAGACATTTGCCAGTAAAAATGATATGTTCAATCATAGTAAGTAAATGTATTTTAATTTGAAATGAAGTGTACATTGTTTTTATTACGAGTAAGAAAAAACATACATTAGCGAAATCGTACGAATTTTGACGACTGGCAAGTAATATATATTGGCCATCTGTCATCTTCTTTTCTTATCTATGCTGTCATCTCTCTTGTTTATAGACATCCCGCGTCGCACCATGGAATAAAGCACTTTCCGCGACGCGAGATGTCAAATGTTTTCTCAATTATTATGCATTCATTTCAGTACCGATAAATCGGCATTTATTTTTTATAACATTATTTTTATAGTTTGCATCAATATAAAATCCTTACTACAAATATTATAATTCATTTCACTAGGTGCATATATTACCTGTTCTGAGGTAGGTAGCCATAAGGTTCCATAAGCTAGAATATAAGTTGGAAGCAAGGTAACAAATTAAATGGTAAAAAACAGAAAAGTAAGTAAACTGGACAAAGTAAATTTTTGGTAGACTAAAGATATGTAACAAGTGGAAGAAAAGAAACAAGGAGGGAGCAAACAAAACATGATAAGTACGAGGTAGGATGTAACGACAAAAAGAATTACATAAAATAAGTAGTTTTGATCATTTAAGGAACTCTTCCAGCTGACTTCTTCCAATTTAGAAAAGCCATTCCTTTATAAGCACGCAGAATTGAGGATTCGATACCGTTGCCATCTCTTGTGGTAGCTTATTGTATATCCGCGGTCCTGTAAAACATGTATGTCTTTGAGCAAATGAGGTTTTCATTAACGAGACGGCTAGTTTTCTTTGAGTTTTTGCCCGAGTGCACTTAGAATGTGAGATAAGTTACAAACTGGCGTGAATAATGATTAATTATGATAATATAATTTTTGTTAGGAGAACACATTATAATGTGTTCTCCTAACAATAAAGCTGTATCAATGTGTCCAAAATTTAATAAAAATGAATTGATAATTCTGGCGTCTGCTATCGGATTACTCAAAGGTATTTCAGATTCCGTAAAAATAAGGTAGATGGTTCTTTCAAATAAAGAAAGGAAATTAAATGTATTCATATCAAAAAGGTAACATACAGGTTTGAAAATTTGTCGCTAAAAGTATTGTCGCTGTAGCATAGTTGGATAATGCACCTTCCTCAGTTAGGAAAGAGATCCAGGTTCGAATCCCGGTGACGCAACAACAATATTATTCGATAAAATTGATTTTATATGTATATTTTTTTAGTTGATATATATAATTCGTATTTTAATATAATTTTTGGTATACGATCTAATATTTGTCAAAATCTGCGCGGGAATAATTCATCATAACCAAAAAAAAAAACGCTTTCTAGGTCGAGTGAAAAAAAACAATCTTTTTGTAATTTCGCGTACAGTACGGATCGCCTCGGGCCTTGCAAATATTCAAATTGCTTATTTAAACAGGGAAAATTATTCGCATCGAGAACAACTTGTCAACTTTCTATCGCTCAATTAAAAGTTTTCGCCTAATTTAGATTCATTCTCGATTCCGTCGAATTGTGTAGGTTTATTTTAACAGTTTGGCTAATTATACTAGTGGAAATTTATCGTGTAAATAAAATACCAAAATAATTCAAATTTAATTTACACCTATTATTGTATATCGACTTCTCTATAAGATAATTAGATTTTTGTTCATAGTAATTCATAGTAAGAAAGTGCTTTCTTATTTGCCCAATGTGATATCGATCAACGACAAATTCGAAATCTGCTTTTGTTGATAATTATTTATCAGTGATTTATTCAATGTAGAAAGATAGTTTATTTACAATTCAGTTAATATCTTACGACAAGATCTAGTTGTTTTGGGCTTGTTTAGAAATTTTAGTTATTCTATTGTAATCAAATCCTGAGCGAGAACTTCAACGGCACCCGGATGACAGGTTCTAACTCAAATGTATATTATGTTGAATGTATCTTACGTAAACTGAAACCTACAGTGGGCATATGACGTATATTTAGATATTTACGCAATAAATCCTCGTTTGTGACGTCAGCCACTTCCGAGATATTCATCCCTGTCAAATGCACACATTAAATAATATTGTTTCTAGAATATAAAGTGCTTTTTTAAAGGTATTTAACATTATAATGAAATAAAATACATAAAAATTGTGGTAATGGCCATGGTATTGGATTTATTGGAAAGATAATTTTATTCCATTAGTGTTTAAATATGATTTCTTGCGTATGGGCGCCGCGGCTGGCTCGAATAAAGCGCAATCTGGAAGTCCAATTTTTGGGACAGCCGGGGACGTATATTGGCAATAACGCGACGAATGTTGGTTTGAAAGTCGTCTATCGTCTCTGGTTTATCGGCGTAGACTAGCGACTTTACATATCCCTACAGAAAATAATCCAATGTAACGTTCTGGCCGGCATCGTTTTTGAAGAAACAACAGCTTCTTCGGTGCACACTGCACGACGTCTCTGCGGATGCGTATTATCAATTAGAGTATGCGTGGTGCTAAAACGATCCGTGGTTATTCGAATTACTTGCTCGGATGGACGATTGTGTCGACCATGGACGTAGCGCTCTGTATGTTTCGCGAACTGAACCGCGATTTTCGAAATAAATTTGCATGCGCTGTTCTGGCGTGAGACTGTTCATGGTGAAAAGGCAAACCAAACTGAGCACAAATCAGCTATCAAATTGGCTGTCGCTGTAAATAGTGGTGCCAACTCGAAAAACGTACCTCTAAAAAAACGTCCTTTACATATATAGTTTTCTGATGTATTACGAAACGCTGCGAAGCAACTACGTCTGCGGTTAAGAAATAATATTATGAGCATTGCAAACAGATGTAATTATTTAAATTAAGATGTTATTGTTATAAAGTAATGACTTCTTATATACAAAATAATGTCTTATTGGAGATCGTGGCATAATTAATCCACTTTTTTTCTGCTAGCAAGCGGTTATGCGACACACGCGCGCTACCATGTTTTAGTTATAGATTTTATCTCTTCTCTTAATGATTTAAAGCACAAAATTACTTTTATCAAAAACAAGGTATAATAACAACCATACAGGCAGCCATTTAAATTTTAGTGCAGCGAAGACTGCTTGACGTGCTTGCGGTTTAGTGGTTACGATACTCGCCTAGTGATCTAGTTGTCGGGGGTTCGACCCCTCGTTTCAGAAGGCCATCAAGTTAGTCCTATTTCCATAGCGCAGGCATTTAGTTAGTTAGTTTGAATATTGATGTGACACGTATTCCGTTTACGTCTCTATTTTTTGATTTAAAAATAAATCTTAATATAAATGCATTTTTTAAATGCACATTTCGAATGATTAATTTACATTGATCGTTAATAGATGCACACAACGTTTAAAAGCTATGTGAAAAGAAAGCTGTATTAAAAGACAGAAAAGGTAAAATAAGTACTAGTACCCTCATATTAAGATTTGATTAAATTGATTTAGCATCATGTCATTTTCTCGCGGGGATAGACAGAGAGGATAAAGCACCACGCAATTCTCGCCTCGTCCGCATTCATACAAGCTTGTCGAATATTGAGGCTTCTAGCAGGACCATCTTTCAGTATCAGATTTACCTGGTCGTGCCAAGATCTGATTAAAATCTATTAATCTATCTAGAGCAGCGCTGGAGCTATAAAGCGGAGCTGGGTGGGTCACGCGATGTGACGTTGGACGAAGCGACTATTGCAGTGGAGTGGCGACTGTGTCCTAACGGTATAATAGTGTATACAATTAGTCAAATACGCTGGTAAAAGGGCCAGCGGTGGGAGGGTGTAGCTGCGTCGGCCTTGCGCTTACTACCTCGTGAAATATGTTCTGAAATTTTGTGTAGATATAAAATACTTTGAAAATATGTCGAATTTTTCGACCCACCCAATGGAAACATATTTTGTTTGATTTGTTCTTCACTTTTGCGCACGACATGCAAACCATCCGTTTCTGAATCGCTTGTAACATGTGATGAAAATTTCATCTTGTATTAAAGAAAAGTCGGTCGCGTACTGGCAATATCAATCGATTGGGTTGTCTGTACTGCACTCTTCAAAGACTTCGCCTTTCATTTGTGTATGGTGAAATGATGACGATATTTATTTATTTAATTCTTAACACAGTGCATACATAAGCGCTCCTATATATACTCTAATATGAACAAGATTAAAAGTCTTTTCTTTTACTAAAATTTATGTTTTACATGTCTGGTCAGTTTCCCTTTAAATCATTGAAAATCTTCCTGAATAGCAGTATCCCTTTCTCTTGTACGATGCTCGTACTCATGTTGATTTGCATCAATTTTTCGTATAAATCCTAGTGTAAATCGTATAAATTTATAAAATTTATTACCCGCTAGGATTTTCTCATTTCAATGCCAAAAAATGACAGAAGTAATCTATTCTGCTATTGTTTAATTTAGTCACATGTAATCATACTTGATGTGACCGTTCATTCTTTTCCTCAAAACGGATTTAACGCGTCATCTACACTTTTCATATCTAACGTCCGATGGAGCACTTCTTTGTTTTATAAACGGGCACTTAGTTTGGAAGTTAATATTAAAAAAATACTTATGTTTAGGCATTTTTAAAAATAAGGATTCACGTACATGATATTTAAAACGACTACAATAACACACGTCGATAAAAAAAATAAAATAATAATCAATTGTCAATAAAGATGCGCTGCTTGTTGTCTACGCTGCCGAGGGGCGAGCTAGCTAGCTGGCTTCTGACCGACTCGCATATTATGTATGTGTAAGGTATATTGCGTATGCCGTCATCGCCGCGCTACTAGGCGCTACCGCCGGATATTTTGAAATTTTCGCCGTGGGTTGTTCTCTTTCTAAAAACGGTATATTTCAGCGGGATGATAGGTTACCTGAAAACGAGAAGGTCCCGTTCAAAACATTAATCATACTATGCTGCTCTTGTTAATATCGGCTTTTTACAAAGTTCTACATGGTGACTATTTATAAATAATCTGTCAGTTTTCCGATTCGGTGAATATACACGCATATGTTAAAACCGCCATTATTTTTTTTTGGTTACTCAATAGCTTAATTGCCAATTAATAATACTATCGGTTTAGTCTCATCACGCGGCTCGAGTCCACCGCACGCTGGAAACCATTCCACGTAACTACGTTACGCGAATTTCTAAACGTCAATCCAATTTCTCGATTTAAATTCATACTGAAATTACACAATACGAAACGCTTTTCCGGAACCGACCGATCGCGGACGTCCCGGAGCTTGTCGGCGAGAGCGACGAACCTGTCGGCGGATGCGGTTGTGTGATTCGGCCGTTAACCACCGAATGTCACGTCTGGGCATATTTTAGCCACTGGTGATTTATTAAATATATCCTGAGTCAGTCAAGCGTTGCTTTCACTTAAAAGTAACGTAATAATGATCATTTATTAAGAAAGCACTTGAGCTCCATCTGGTGAGGGATGGTTTTTATTGAAATATATATATATATATATATATATCTAAATCTATGATATTATTTATTTTATTTGTTACTCATTTATTTTAAGATACGTGCAGTTAAATCATCCTACAAAGTTAATATATTTAAACTAGTTCGATTTATTTACTGAATGGTGTCACGTAGTGTAACTAAATTTTGTTTAATATTAGCAATATTTGAATATGTCTAAGAACACACAATTATTGGATTTTTACCTACAAAGGCCTGTTATTAAACAAATAATAGATAAGTCCTGTAATTACCCATACTTCCATATGTTTTCCATTAAATATAATAAAGAATATCTTCGTGTCAATGAGATATCTATTATTTGTTTAACAGTGTCTTTGTGGGTGATAATCCAGTAATTGTGTGTTCTTGGACATATTCAAATATTGCTAATAATTTACTGGTCAAAATTTCAAATTAGATTTTTCAGACGTATTCTGAGTATAATGTGTTAAAAACATTTTACGGATAAAGAATATTGCTTTAAATAATTTGAAAAAAATAATTAGATTCTCATTGTGACATGTATGCTGTTTCAGGAATTGAATTAATAAATTTAGTCCATAGATGGCGATAGTGTAGTGGTACTGGAAGCGAGTCCATATATTAACATGTATACATCTTCCAAAAATTTGATAGATATGGAGATTGATGGGTGAGAATGGTGAACGTTGTATTTATCAAGTGATCACTTAACCCAGCCGAAGCCATGTGATTACCCATACTTACATATATTTTCTATTAAATATAATAAAACATAGCTTCGTCTCTATGAAATATCTATTATTTGTCTATTAATATGGCTTTATACAGGATCCGGCAGAAATAACTTCCCCATTTGAAAGGTTAATAAAATAGACATTATACAAAAATTTAATACATTCTGAGAGAACAGGGTTTGCCGTTTATTTTCACATAACTTTTATTAATTTTTGAAAATGATGTCGTTCATATGCCGACCCTCACTATCTACACAGGTCCTCAACCTTTCCCTGAAATTGCGCCTTACTTTTCTTGTGATTTCCAATGGTATTGCAGCCATTTTGTACAAACATATATTTGTTACTCATTGGCGACCGCAAAATAAAAAATAAAATTGGTTGACTTTAAACATTAGGGAAAAAAAATTGGATATTCAACTTATATTTTTCTGATAGCATTAAAGTACGATCTTTGTGCGTTTAAAAACTGGTATTATATCACCCCTGCATAGACTTCGCTTAATGCCTGGCGTTTCAGACTTTTTTTGAAATTCTGTAAAAAAAAATATGACTGTATTAATTTTGTTTATATTACATGTTGTAGTAACAAATTTAATTTTTCGCGTAACACAATGTTTCACATGATGCCGGCTATTCAATATATTCTGTTTAAAAATACTTGTACAATCGTCTGGTTTTAATATCTCAATGAGATTTTCTCATACAATGTCAGTCGCAAAAGGTAATCTTTCAAATTAATAATGTGTGCAATAACATTTTACTTTTAATCGGATTTAGTAATTAATCATTAGGGATAAATATAATTCAAATTAAATACAAAAAACACCACTCGGCTGTTAGAAAAGGTCAATAAATATACACATATTTTGCATGTTATTGGTTATTTATAATACAGGCATTATTATTTTACAGATATTTTATTAGGTTGTTCCGAAAATAATGCCTGATTTCTGTAGCGAAACACGTAAATGCCCATCACATAGGTATTTACTAGCAGAAAAGCAAGCGCGGCCAGTGTTTCCGTAGAATTTATATTCGTAATGATATTATCTCAATTATTAACACCAGCAGAAAAGCGATCGACTATTTTAACGAGGAAATTATATTTCTTTAAAAAAACACCATGTAGTGTACTTTGTCTTTATTTCTAGTAAGAAAAAATATAGTTGTAACATAGTAAATGGATACTTGCTATATACATACGAACACTTAGATCTCATCTTAAATTGATAGATATAATGAACTTAAAAAAATTAAATATAATATGGACGTGTAAAAGAAATGAACTTGAAATACGATATTTCGTATAAAACCGTTTCCAATAATCGTGTAATCATATCCAAAAATTATTCACGGCAGTTTTTGACAAATATTAGACATCAGTGATATCTATTGCACAAAGCAGAAATATTGTAAATGAATATTAATATTCATCCATATAGTGGATTTATTATTATTATAAACAAAAAAAATTGATCGGTAGTTACATAGGTAGTAACACATCACTTTCTCTAGCCACTCTCGTGATACGTGATAATACGGTGTATATATATATATATATATATTAATGTTTATATTCGAAACTGACAGTTTTAATTAGATCAGAGATTTCCCCATTTCTGTATTCAAATAGCACGCATCCGTGACTTTCGATTATGCAAAAATGCCCTCCGTATTACAATAACAGTTATGGGTGTTAGCATTCAACGCGGCGATTCCGCCTTTTGTTTTGCCGCATCACATCGCCGGCAGCACTTTCATTTTTTACCTCTGGCACTATTTTCTTTTTTCTTTTTTCATTGTAATTTATTCTATTTGAGAAACTTCACGCTGAAGCCCTGCGGACGCTCCAGTTCTGAAGGAGATGCGTATAAATTGAGACTACTAGTGTCATAACTCTTAGATTACCACCAGATTCCCTTGAGGTTCTATCCTCTGCTTACTGTCTAATTACTTGGGTCCCAATTCCTTGTGATATAAAACTCAGTATGTCTGGGGAACGATATTAAGTTTATCACAAGTATTACCCCCCAGAGACGGCCTCTTTTAAGTTTTGTCCCCCCACCGATCATCTACTCACTTTCATGACACACACACACACACACACAAAGGATAGTTCTCACGACTAGGTACAATCTTAGCAACCTTCATATTTTTTTATTTGAAGAAAAACTGGTGTGTATCTATGGAACGAACGCGTGAACGCACAATAGGTTGGTACCGGTGATGCGTGTGTAAGAAATAAACGTATCGCGCCGCGGTCTCTCGCCTCCGAACCGTTGAACTGTTAACATATTATATTGATATGTACTGCATTGTATCGAGGCATTAAGGCGATCTGACGATCCAATCCCGCACAAAAAGAAGCTGTCATCATCAGCACTTGTTGTAGATATACGAAAGATATAACATTATGAATGATAATCCCTATAGTCTGGTTTAAAATACAACACCTTCTAAACAGAAGCTAGTGTCCATACTGGCGACTATTTAAATTTCAGAAGGTTGATTCTAATATGAACGGCAGCGGGAAAGTGCGACTGACTATTAAAAAGCACATTACTTTGACTTTGCATCTAATATCCTCAAAAAATATTAGTTTATAATCGCTGTGGTCACCAAGCGGCCGACATTGCCGCTCGCGGAGCTGCAGTAACTAATCGCTTCTATTTTCTTGATAATAAATTATATGATCAACATTAAAAAACAAATTTTGCGGAAACGCCGTCTGTTGCCGCTCAGCGACCTCCGGTGGCCGTGAAGCGGCTACTACCTAACAAAAAAAGCAATCGTTGTTTGCTAGTGTTCTATAAATTTGCTCATTCAAAACTGTGTAGTTTACAAGTCTCATTCATATGTTTGATTTGCGGTAAATTGTCCGATCCAAAGTTTCGAAATGAAATTGTGCTAAAGTATTTAAATAATAATTTAAATAATGTTTTAAGAGTAGATACGTATTACAAGGATCAAATTAAACTCTATAACTCTAGCACCGTCTCCAAAAAAATAATGAATATAAAAAATGTATGTGAGATACGAAATTTAGTAAAATCTTCACCAACAATAGCACTGGATTGAAATGGTGTTACAGAATTCCAGGTTGTGACACGTTGGCACGCAAACCCTGAGAAACGTTCGATGAGTACAAGGAACAACATTTTAGCGAGCGGGAAGTAGAATTACCACGGGACAATACAGATTGGCCAAATGGCACGTGCAATTGCCCAAAGTACCTTGGGGATTACGTTTGTAAATATTTAGTTGGGTTATGTTAAAACACAAAGAGTGTTTTAGTGGCAAATAATATAATAGGATAGCAAGAAGAAAATATCTTTTGATATATTAAATAAAATTTACTATTTTTGAAAAACAAAAGTGTATTTTCATTACATTTGGTAAGCAGTTAAAGACAAGCCCGTATTTAAAAAAAATGATTTTAAGCAATTTATTGAAAAGTAAATGTTTTATTGATTCCAAATTGTACGTTGAATACAAATAATAAAAAATTATCAAACTTCGAGCGATCAGACTATTTTTTACAATATTTTGAGTATGTCCAAATCTTTGTAGGAACTAATTACTGGGTTTTATTTCCTGGGGGATTGTCATCAAGATTAATATGTCTCACATAGTCAAAGATATTACTTTTTATATAAGAAGTATGGAAGTTTTGGGCATTACAGGGCTTACGATCTGTCATCGGCTGGCTTAAGTGATCATTTTACACAACGTAACGTTCACCCATTTACCCACGCTACCACGTCTATCCAATTTTTGGAAGCTGTATATATATATATATATATATATATATATATATATATATATATATATATATATATATATATATAAGTAATAGATGAACGTTATATTGTGTAAAGTGATCACTTAAGCCAGCCGATGACAGGTCGTAAGCCCTGTAATACCCAAGACTTCCATACTTCTCATATAAAAAATAATAGCTTCGTCTCTGTGAGACATCTTATACTATTTTTTGTTAAATACTTTAGGGTCTGAAGCGAACATGTAGAATAGTGATGTGGCAATTTTGCAAATATTTATTTGGTAGTACGTAGACTAAGGGCCGGTTGTGTGATCAGTAGTAACCTTTTACTAACGCCTGTAGTAAAAATTCTTTGCGAGCTGTTGATACATCAAATTTACTACTGTCAAAGCATAGATGGAGATGTCTATAGGCGTGACAAATAATCATAAAATATGCATTATCTATGGATTTTTTCGTCTTGGCATTCGAAATCTGTCACTTTGATAGTGATTTTTTTTCGTATTATCTATAAAACAACGAGATCATCATCGGACGAACTGTCATCACTAAAATAGCGGGATATTGGAAGATTTATTGTCCTATATCAATGTGTCGGATGACTTTTGGAACAGCTGTGAAAAGTCTGCCATATTTAACTATCGATTCTCGTTTTTACTATATATATTTTTACTAACGATTAAACAACCCATTTTCGCAAAAAAAAACTATCGTAAATAAGTTACTGCTGATCACACAGCCGGCCCTTAAAGCTTAACACGATTTAGTAAAAATCTTGTACAATAATAATATCTGTACCGAATTTGTACACACTTACTCCTTAAACATTTTCGACTAGGTCTGTTACACTCTGTAAGGTCATTAAAAAAATATGTATTTTTTTGACAGCAGTGTGCATGTCTGCATTTTGGTCTCAGTCCGCATTGTCACATATTTTAAAATTGTTATTTCGTTCATTTTTGACCTTATCATTTCGGAATTTCCTGGCGTATTACTGACATGGAACAGCTTTCTCGGAACTGGTGCAACGAACGACATTTGCAGAATTGGCCAATAGCGTTACTGATATTTGTCCACTTGTTGATTTATGATAACAATTAGGAAATCCTCGTGGTTTTACTGTTCGGGATTACTTTTTAATTTGAAATTTTTAAAGATTAATTTTTTATTATTGTTTTAGTATCGTTTATATTATTTATTATTTTACTCCTCAATTTTAGACGTATATTTGGTTAATTATATTTTTCAAACGATTACCGCAATACATACTGCATTTTATGTACATAGAGCCAAATGAATAGACATGAAATAAAGTGTACATATAGGAGAGGGGTTTGGAACATTAGTTGCGAGACGAGGGGCATCCTACACATATTCTTGGTGGAAACATAAATCCGATAGTTTGTCACATTTATGCAACAGTAAAAGTAATTTCATTAATGCATATTATATTGTCAGCGTTTAAATTTTCGTTTCAAAATGTCGCGGACCTATTTGATTGCGTAAGTGGTTTCGTGGGTGACACCAAAATGAAATTATTGTACATGTCTGTATAATTGTGGAGCCAGCGTACGATTTGTATCCGCCCTGCACAGGTTGCAAGAGGGTGCGAGGGTGAGTCTCCCTAGTTACCGGTCTTCCCAGCACCGTCCATCCCAGAAACCCCCAACAGGAGACCCACACCCTAATAAATTGCCTGCATGTTGTAGAGAGTCTTTCTTTAGTGCGGAGTTCCTGAAGATTGGAGGCATTCGGAGTTCGGCTTCGTACCCTCTATCTCTTGAGACGTGAGATTCCAGGTAGATAATAATAAAAAAAAAAATAATAATGTGTTTATTCCAGCGTGATCAGGTTTTTTTTAAACCCGATTCGCCATACAGATAATACATATTATGTTATACATTAAATAAATATAATGCTATGAAAAAGAAAACCATGGAAAATATTAATAAATAAAAAAAAAAGTAAATAAAAAGTAAAAAGTTCCCACATATATCACACACAAAATATAGATATTACATATATAATTACTTCAGTCACGGCCATTGTTGTATATGTAGCTATTCTGTTCAGAGAACCAGCTTTCCATGAGACCGCCGCTTGCACCAGGGAGTTGGTGCTGAGCTTCAGTCGCATCTTTACGCCCGCAACTCGATGTCTCAGAAGCGGAACGAATCCATGTACACGGCCTTCGGTAATCATTGTAGATGCGCTGCAATAACGCGCCAATCCAAACAGTATTCTGTATGAGTTGTTGTACTGAATTCGGAGACGGTTATACGTAATTTGCTTGTATTTCGACCAGAACTCGCAGGTATACATGCTGGTGAAGAACGATTTAAACAGGATGCTCTTCACCTCCTTACTGCATCGGTAGAAACGCCGTGACAGCACGAACGCCCAACTGTCTCCTCTGCCGTTCTATATCATCATCGTCTTATCCATCTTCATTGAATAATAAATATAAATAATAGATCACTGACATCTTTGCAGTCGTCAAGAACATTACTTCTCGACATTTGATCAATGCGACCTATTCTTGAGTATTTTTATCTTGCTTTTGTTTATTTCAAGACCTAGTACCGAGCATTATTATAAAGTTCGTTTAATGCGATGTGTCAAAAATGAGGTTAGACAGACACTCCGCTCACTGTACGACACTATTTTTTATTTTTCAAATTAATTTTTCAAATTTATTATAGATACAATAAATTATATTTTTTTGTACTACTCTTCTGTTGACGGCCTACGCTTGTGGAGAGAAGTGGACTGTATATAAATAAAAATTATTATGTAATTAAAATTTAGGTGTACATGTTTCTTTTTTATCTCACTTTGAAGTGTTTTTTTTTTAATAATTCTGTAGTTTCATTAATTTTCCTAATTTTTTCAGGTTAGCTATTAATGGTGGCGTACAGTGGTGTTGAAAAAAGATGTATTGATTTTAGAGCATGAAAATACAAATTTAAATCTAGTACAATTTTTCACTAATAAATTAATATTTTTGTTTTTTTATTAATAATTTGAAAAATATAATTTCTTTTAAATATGTGACAAAATGTACTCTGAATTCTTCAAAAAGTCATTTTTCTCGAATAGTCTTTTGGTTTTTTTTTAACTCGCTTTTTTTAATGTTGCATAACAGTTGTAACTTTCCTTTTTCCATTCTGCAACCGGCGACGACTGCGAGTACAATTACAACACCTCGCGCGCCTCCGGCTCGGCGCTCGGACCGCCCGGTCGACAGCGGCGAATTGCGTTGAATCCGCGGATAATATAGGAAAAATGGCGCACAACGCACGCGTGACACACTTGCGACTATTCGCGGATATCAATCGATTGCGCCAACTTGTATTTATTTTTAGTTGCTGTGTTTATCGCCGCATGTACTGTCTGAATGGTGATCCAGAAACGCGAGTAATCATTTTTTTTTTTAAATAATTCTATTCTTGAGCCGCGTTTATATTTATATATATATATATATATATATATATATATATATATATATATATATATTGTGACGTGCGTGACCCGATTCTCGCGTACGTAAAATGTGAGTACGGAACTCAGAACTCGCCATGCTGACGACTTTTCAATTAACTACAGTTAGTTTATTCAAAGAAACAGAGCGATCGTTACAAGTACATCCTAGTGTAATCCTAAAAAAAGTAGTCTGCGCAGAATGTACAAAGTTTACGTTTAGCATACGGAACCGCCATCACGGTACGTAGATACGTAATACGTGATCTTGGACTCGGGACGCGCTTACTGAAATAGAATTTGCTTATAGGCCTGGGTCATTCGCTACCCTTATCGGTACATCGTGGCCAGCGATCATCCACATCTCGTTGCGACATCGTCTAACATTAGTTAAAGAGTTCGTCATCCCGCGTCCGAGGGGGAAATAAACTATTTCCAGTGTCACATTATGGAATTATAAATTGAAATTGATCTTTGATAAAAAAATATTTACTTCTCGAAAGTACATTCCGTAGTAAACTAATTTTACTCTCCGATAACCGATGGTAAAAACGATATCGATAGTAAATATGGCGGATTTTTCACAGCTATTCCAAAATTCATCTGACACGTTGATACTTTATAAGTTGCACTATACGACAATTAATCATTCAATATCCCGCCGATAAGAGCTCGTTCAATGATGATCTCCTTGTTTCGCATTAAATCATTAGCATTTAATGCGAAAAAATTTCACCACCAAAGTGACAGATTTCAAACGCAGATGCGAAAAAATCCATAGATAATACATAAAATAAAGCATGTTTCATAATTATTTGTCGCGCCTGTAGACATCTCCATCTATGCTTTGACCATAGTAAATTTGACGTGCGAACAACTAACAAATGATTTTAACCACTGCCGTTAGTAAAAATTTACTACTGATCACACAACCGGCCCTATGTTTTATTACCTGCAGGACCTTTTCCGACAATTTGTCAATTCGGAATAAGAAGATGATCTATTTAATTAACGCTATTCGCGGAAACAATAAAAATGATAATGCTAATACGAATACGATTAAAGCAATATACAACCTTGATAAATCTCGTAAAACTCTAGAATTATAGAAGAACATGTGCATCAACTACATTGATATACTATTCTTCATACTCGATTCAATGTCGAACTGTTGAATGAAATAACATTACAAATTTTACTATCCTGACATATGTCATAATATGTCAAGGTTTATTGGACGAGGGTGACGTACCGGCTGCGGTGGGTATTTTTAGCGTGCGAATTAAATTTAATTAATTTTTCAAATTAAATTCACGCTCATTTGAACTCGTTTATTAAATCTTCACTGTCGCACTGTAGCGCGGCCGACCCGGTGTCACTTTTGTCACGGCGGCCGGTCTACCGGGGTGGGCACTCGAAGGAAGGGGATTTTTTCTAATCTTGTATCCGCTATCGCGGCGAGTGAATGCTCCGCGCCTTGCGCGCGAGACGCGCGGATTTCAACGCTTGAATTCCTGAGAGAGCTGTATTTTTATCTGCGTTCAGTCGAGACGGCACACAGTCGTATCGAATCAATATTTAGATGAACAAATAGTCACCTTTTAAATATGTTTTCATATTAGTTCTTACTTATTCACTATTTTATTAGTTTTGTTTTTAACTATGCTTGTATTTTTTAATTTCGGTATACATTGTTTCCTGAAGAAGGTATCGAAATATGTAGAATAATTAATAAATAGTGGTTTAAACGAAGTATTTAGTCTAATCATTAATATAAAATGAAGCCACAAAGTAATTTTTCAAATATTGAAGAAGGAATAATATTTCGTTATTTAATTATATGTGCACCAGAAATAAAGGAACGCAGTAGACTTGGCACGACCAGCTTAACCAGATAATGGAGGATTGTTCTGATCAACGATCGGCGAACACGTATGAGAAGATGTATTATGTGTCAGGGCAGAGGAGAATGGCGCTCTATCCTCTCTGCCTACCCCCGCGGGGATACGGCGTGATGGTAAGTAAGTATAATCAGTGGCGTACAGTAGGTATAGATGTAGGTTATATTGTTACAAATGAATTTTCGTTTGACCAACGTCTTTAGACAAAATAAATCCGTCGTTTATACGATCCTACCATGAATTTATTTGTAATTTTAAAGTACTATTGATAGTGTTTTTAAAGTTAAAGTTTTAATGTAAAATAATTAATAACTTTTATTCATATAAAAAATGTATGGACGTTTTTAAGAACACTTTCTATGATTGAACATGATTATTTTATTGTTCGAAAATCCTACACGTAATAATTAAAGTAGATCATTATTTTTATTAAATGTTAACCTGGGAAATAATTCCGCCAATTTTCTGCTTTTTGTTTTTCCCAAATCAAAAACAAATTCATGCACCAAATGCACCTCAAACCCAAAGAACGATCATGAAATAAACACGTTAAAAATAGTAACATAGTAAAATTCGCGAATAATAGAGGAAGTAGACACTTCAATGATTTGCACGCAGTTGTAAGCCTTTCAAATGTTATTCTCTTAAAAAACAGCATAAGTAACGACTCCATACAAAACGGATCAACCGAAAGGAATTTTCAATTCAGTAAATAGCCAATTATATGACTTTGAGTAATACACTAGCTAGAAAATAGAAGATAGTAATGTGAATAGCCACCACCGCCACATCGTAGTTACGTCGACAACAACGCTACGTCTATAGCGGTGGGTTGTCGTGGTAGTTATAAGAACTAAGGAATTAAAGTTTCAACTGCTACAAAGATGGTTCTAATTGTAATAAATCCGTTCATGTTAATACTATAGATTATTTGTTTCTCAGAATTTTTAGGAATGCACAATATTTTTGCTTGAATGCACTGCACGCTCCTGTGTATAACGCATATTTAATTATATCGTCTTCGTCTTATTCCTCAATGAAGCAATCGTGATTATGGAACTGCGACACTGCTCTAGATGAACAATATATTAATTTTAAAAAAACCACCGTGCATGACGGACAATTGATTACTTTTATAACCTTGATTTATTTACTCATCTTCTTTCTTCCTTCATGTCAGTGTTGAAATCATCCGCTATCACTATCACTCGTCAACGAGCTTCTCCGAGCTATCTTCTCAGGCTGCATGTTGAGAGTGCGTCCTTGATCTTCAATTCTTGCAGAACGTAGACATGTGTACCAGCGCAACATCTCAAATTTGTACGTGTCTTTGAATACGCTGCTACGATCCACAGCCTCTTCATACTGTGTCCATAAGAATAATATAGAATTGTCTGGACGAACGGAGATTTGACGGTCCGTGCGGCGCGCGGCGAGGTATTGTTTCGAAGACATTTTTAGACCTCGGAAAATGAAAGTGCATTGTCTCTGAATGCCGGACCGAATTGCTTGCACAAGCCGCGGAGCCTCGGCCTCGACAGGGGGCTACTTTTATAATCCTTTCATCGGCGGTGGACCCGATCCTCGTACAATGGGTACAAAAACGAGTTCCTTTCATCTCATCTTGACGGGCCGATTTTGTTTGGTCGCCATTTTAGTTTGACAGACATTTGTCAGTTCGCATTTGGTAGACGTAGAAATTAATTGATTACAATTTATTATGGACCATTTTATGTAACCATTGTCGCGGGTCTATTTTAAAATCTTGAGTACCTTCCGTCGTAAATAATCAAACGACACGCGAATGTCTAGTCCCTCGTTCCCTTGCAAACCGTAGGAATTTCCGCTTCCTCCATTTTACGTAGTTAGATTCGCCCCGTCCGCCGTTGAACTCGGCACGAGCTCCGTCCCGCTTCCAGTAAAATTTCCAATTTTCAAGAGTTTCAAGAGTTGTGAGATCTTTATTTTGGACGTAAATTCTTTATGTAATATTGACAGTATCCGGATTGCGTTATTCCATACTGCTCGTGTGTGTGCTTGTCCAACGTCCCGAGCGCACGCCATCTTGTACGCTATCGCGCGAGATCCCATCACGCTCCGTGAATCATCGTACCTAATCTCCGCCGCAGAGCATCATCGGAGTACACACGCTGCTATATCTGTATTCTCCCATCCCTCGGAGATCTTCACACACAATATTCCAACTGCCACTCGCGACGAAATCGCGTATGATTCGACCACCACGCGCCCGACGGTAATCAGTCCAACCAACGTCTGCAACCAGTCCCATGCTGCTGGCCGTCCCTTCATCTCTCGCTCGCCCGACCTATGTGCAGGTCCACCTGTCTAAACACCTAAGTTGAGCTTCTCAGTGTACGCTACGAGGTATTTATTAAGCTGTTCTTATCCATACTTGCAACTCACCTTGTGTGATCAGCTCCGCTGATTTGAAGTGAGATCCGCCCATTGGAGCATACCGGTGTTAATATCGCCGATTGATTATGGACATGGAGATCTAATCTCATTTGAATTAATATACATTACAGTTTGACCTGCGCATTTGTATAATCTTATTACCTGCATTTCTTCGTTCTATCTGGTATTTCATGTCATGCCTCCTTGTGAACCGATACTTTGATTTAAATAATTCTGCTGTACCTTCCAGTGTTGTTTTATTGAATAAATGTCTCCTGTCATAGAAATTTAACATCTTTTATTGAAGTATTCTCCTCGAAGTTGTTTCTGGTTCCCACTGTCCACGTTGAGAAGGAGAATCTGCGCTCTTTTCCAGCTAGCCGGAGCAACGGATATATTATGGATATTTGTACCAAGAAATAGTCGTTCTACACCGTTAATGGTGATCGCTATCTTTCAATGTTGGAAAACTTTTTGCTGGCCAAATTGGGTCGATCGGGCCTGTAACACGCTCGACTTCAACAGACCACCTCACACACTGCCCGAGCTATGCTTGAAATTTTGCGAAAAATTTATCCCGGTCGCATAACGTCAAATAGTGGTGATATCAACTGGCCTCCTCGATCACCTGATTTGACGGCTCCCGACTATTTTCTGTGAAGGTCCACGTCAATAAGCTAATAACGGTTCCGATTCTCCAGGACAATATTCGAAATGAAATAGCTGAATTGACACGCCGCGAAGTGTGCGAAAATGTTATGGAAAATATGATTAAAAAAGCACGCATTTGTGCCGCTGCCAGATGCCACTCGGCCAATATCATATTCCGTACATAATTGTAATAAACTAAATAATCGATAAATAAAAAACAAATAAAAAATTATGTTTCATTTTCTAGTTATTCAAAAACAACATCGGCCTGGAACATAATATTCACCCGTACTTCTAAATAAATATTTGCGGAATTTATCTATCATTATCTTAGCTTCATCTGACCGCTCGAAATTCGATGACGATGATGATGATTTTTGGTATTCAAGATGTAATTTGTAATTAATAAAATATTTTAATTGGTCGACATAATCGCATAACTACAATTTTTTTTTAAATCAGAGCACATGAGGCTTGAACATTTTCGACTCATATTTTTAATACCTGTATATAATACCTAAAATATTGCGCACTAGATGTGTTTCACCTAGTGTATATATATGTACACAAAGGTAAATTGGTGCTATTGGAAATCTGGCTAACTGACTTTTTCGTCAGTTTTTCAGAAAAGTTTGATCGAAATCTGATGAAAACTGTGGGAGATATCGTGTCAATGTATAATTTCGTTAATATTGTCCTAGAAAAAAAGTAAAAAACAAAAAATCTTTTCACACAGACGAAACCTATTCTTGAGCCCAGTGGACATATTCACGTTTCATACGTTGTACTGTCGTAACAGCCGCTCGGAAAAACTAAACCAAACCATTGTATAAGTTTTTGGTCAGTGGCGTACCTATTGCCGAGCAGCCTGAGCAAGGGCCCAGGAGCCCTGATCCTGGGGGCCCGGAATAGCATACTTATTTATTTATATATTTTATAAATTTATTTAGACTTTATTGACATACATATTTTTGTTGTAACAGAGGTGAATATATTATAATATAACATGATAAACATTAGATACAATTATATTGCAATTAAATACTCGTAGTTTATTGTGTGGGATGGAGTAGACTCCACCTCTGACATATACAGCGTTGTTCTGGCTACTTTTCTAGACTGAAGTCTGTGTTAAAGTAGTCAGTTTTTTTTCGTGCTGTTTTGGTGTTATTTAAGATTATTCGACAGAAATAAAAAAAAAACTAAATTTTAAAATAAAAATGTAATGGGAGTGTTACAAAACTAGCGTAGGCACTGTATAGTGATTATGTTAGAATGTTGGATAGCCACGCTTCTGATTGCTCTCTACCCGATTGGATCATATGTTGGGTCCATAATTGTGTAATATTATTGGAATTGAACAATTTCCAGTTGGTACTGAGTGCGTTGTACTGTTTCGGAGCTAAGGTTTAAATGAATAAATGAATGAGCAGGTATTTTTAACAGTCCAATAGTAGGTACTTTGAATGTTCATTTATATAAACCAGTTTCAAGGCATCCGTAGTAGCCAACAACTATTTGTACCGTATTATTTTGAAGGTATGTATGTACCTAATGTATAAAAATATAAATAAGCATTAGAAATTAATATTGTACTAATTATTTTCAATTAAACATAAAATTAAAACGTTGTATACGGTTTGCTACGCCACTGGCCGCGATTCTTTATTTTTCTTCCAGGATACTGATAATTATAATCATCCCTTTTTTTCCCATCAGAAGATAGATATGCTTTAATTTAATATAATATTTTTAAATAATGTTTTTTTTTTTTTTTGCAGGTTATTCTAGAAGAAGGGGAGTGTGATACATCCTAAAAGGTAACTATTGATTTTATATATTATTTGTCGATAAGTTAATTATGAGAGTCCCACAAGAACCCTAAACACCTAAATAGTATCGACACAATTTTCAAATGTTTGACCGTGAATTTGTTACAAGAACGTCTTTAGAATGTTGGTAATTAAGAATGATGGATGGATCCGCTACGCCCCCGCTGCCCTACCCCCCTTCCATCAACCGCCCCCGCTGCCCTACCCCCCTTCCACAAACCGCCCCCGCCCAAGTTAACTCGAATTGATGGTAAAAGTTTTCTCTTTTTAAGTTTTGCTCTTTTATCCTCATAGGATCTTAAACCATTCTTAATTAATTAAAATTTAGAATATCCGTTTTTTTTTTGTAAAATAAACCATGTTTATTCAGCGGCTACCCAAGTAAAATTTCGTTTCACCTTTACAAAAATTTATTTTTAAATCAATTATAATTTGGCGCCTCTATTTCTATTCTCTTGTAGTATCGAATTTTCTTATAAGTTTGCTGATTTTTGTGAATTTAATATTTTGATTTATACTTTGGGGAATTGAATATTTTATTGCATAATGTGTCATGTGCGAGAGTTCGAGTGCTCCCAAATAAATTTACACCGAGCGCTTAACTGTTCGTTTGAAATATAACGTGAGTTTTCGGCCGCTGCACGATTCACAATGAATGACTAACAATAGATCGATGTTACGGATACGAGTATCCTTATTATATAGTGCGCTTCCCTATGACTTATTGCACAGTATTGGATGTCTTGGACTGTAGTGTCACTCGGCAGTAACTAGTACATAATAAACTAAAAAATAATATACTCAAACAAACTGATAAACTAAAAGACTAACAAATAAATATAGTAAACTAAAAAAATAGTATAAATTTAAAAAAACTGAAAAAAGAAACAAAGAGTGTTTTAAAACTGAACATACAAAATAGAAAGGGTAAGGAGGGGAGGGAAATGGGATGCAATAAACATAATTTATGTTAATAGTTATTAGAAAATTGGCATAGTTTAATTTTAAAGGGAAGCAATTTATCGTTGAAAATGTCAATGTATTACAAAAATTTACGGCATTATTTTAACAATAACAGTACATGTATATATATATATATATACATGAAGATTGTCTTTATTACGAGTGAGAAAAAACATACATTTGGCAAGTATATTGACCATCAGTCATCTTTTCTTATCTATGCTGTCTATGGTAAGATTGATCTTTTTTGTCTCAATGTCAAAGCGATGCGAGATGTTATGTTATTGTTGGTTATGATAATATAATGCACATTGTACTGATAAAATAACATTTTTGTGTTTATTATTATCTATCTGTGATTCTTATATCATCATCTAGATGTCATTTTTGTTCGTTCGCTACTTACAAAGATGGAATAATTTTACATCGAGATTTTATTTACGTATGGTTTGTTTTGGGGAAAGCTTTAACATTGAAATATAGATTATTTTGAGATTCTGACTGCGCAGCGGTCACCAATGGCCGCACGGCGTCCACTATTGTCCGCGAAGCAGCAGTGATAGCCGCCCGCAAGGCCTAACAGTAATCGGCGACATCCGATTACTCAACTACTAGTAAGTAGTAAACGTTCCGAGAGAAGTAGGGCGCTAAGACCGGCTGCCTGGGCGGCTGCGGGCGCGTTGTATTGTTGTCTGTTTTTGTGTTCTTGTTGAGGTATTTGCAAGGTGCGTTCGGGTTGTGAAGGCAATAGAGCTTCACAATACTTTTGTTTTACTTTATTATTTATACATTCTTAACACTAATATTGAAAAGTAGCAAATATATGCCAATAGAGACATGAAGGAGGGAAGGAGAAAGGAAAATATGTAAAATTGGGATGGAGATCTCGTTGATCGGACAGAATTGTTTTGTCTATTTGTGAAAGTATTATATTGAGGAGATGTCTGATTTGTTATTAATTATTTTTTAGTATCAATAGATTCGTTATTTTCTAAAGTGATTAGGTGAAAATTTTTGAATCTCTTGTCTTATATACATATATTAGATTTTCAAATAAAGCGAACACGTTGTGGCTCGACATTATGATGAAATAAAATAACGTTTCATTCAGTCAATTCAGTTGGACCCGACCTTCTTCAGGACAATATCCGATGTAGGTTGAATTCACAAACTGAATTCCAATAGTCCAATATTAAAATTGTTCCCATGTAAACCCTACCCTTTTCTCCCACCTCCTACCTGTCCAGATACTCTGTCCCACTCTGATATGACGTTGCTCTGTCTTCTTAACCTCCTATTTAAATATCTGTACTTAAGTTAGTCTATTCTCTATACATATGCATAATAAAGTGTTTTTTTTTTTTTTTTTTTTAATTTAAAAAAAAATAGAGATGCGTACACGGAATACAAAATTAGTTTAAATCTTAAACATTTTATTATTTAATTACATTACCTGTTAACCTTTACCATACCGTGATATAAAATACTCGTACGCAGCCATGCTGTCAACTCGTGTTACCGTAAGAAATTAGAGTTCAATTAACCTTTGAAATGTGAAAAAAATGTTTAACGCCATAAATTTACTATAAATATTAAGCATTATATATTTATAATAATATAATTCGAAGCATTCATCAAGTCCTGTATAATATAATACAACCTTCCTTTTTATAATTTGCCTTACATACTTTACTTTTCACTATTTGAGATGCCCAAATAACAATAACTATTCAGAATTTTCCAATCACTTTTTGGAAGCAAACCATTTCTTTGATATTAATAAGGGTTTAGAAATTATACATACAAATACTTGGGGTTTATAGTTCGATAAATTTGAAATTTTATAAATAAGAAAAAGTGTTAATAGCAAGCTTAATATTATAAATAACCAAATCATTTTAAATTTGTTTTCATGTTAGTTCTTACTTATTCACCATTTTATAGTTTTGTTTTTATCTTTGCTTGTATTTTTAATTTCAGTATACATTGTTTCCTGAAGAAGATACCATAGGTATCGAAACATGTAGAATAATTAATAAATAGTGGTTTAAACAAAGTGTTTTTATATAATTATTAATATAAAATGAGGTCACAAAGTAATTTTGCAAATATTGAAGAAATAAATATTTTCTTTCAATTTAACTAAAATATGAATTGCATGTTGCGTGTATTTACCGAAATATAACAGGATTAATTAGAGCGGTAAACCGGTGTCACTGCATGGGTTGGGAAGGGTTAATAAGATCACAGCATATCTGAAAAGTGAACGGTTCCACCGCTCCACCGTTTTATAAGTTGGAGTTTCCATAATCGGTTTAAGATGTTTACTACAAATCGGCGTACGCGTTATATGTTTAGACGCATTGTGATTTCGCGTGGTGTTGTTGTTCAGAGCGCCAGCCAGCGAGACGCCAAGGACGATGTGAATGTTAATTTTCCAATTTATATTATTAAGCACGAGATTGAAAAACTTTGTACGTATCGTGTGTGCACGGGCGTACCTCCTCGCTTTAAGGCACGATTGACATAAATTAATTAATATTTTCTACGCTTATGTTACTCTTACGGCCCCGTATCTCTATGGATGAGATTTCCGATTCGAGAGACTCCGAGATCCACCAAGTCTCCGAGATTATGTAAATAGTTAAACTTAAGTCAGTTAAGCGAGTTTGAATCTCCCCAACACCATTAAAAACGCAATAAATGTTTGTAATTGAATACTGTGTCAGAATAAATAGTCGTATCTAGGCGATATTTGTGCGCACGTGTCGAGTCTCGCTGTGAAATCGAATCGTCGCGTACGCGGATTTCAGTTTTTTTTTTTTTTTACTTTGTTAACTAATTTGGTTCAAAAAACAAAATTACGTCAGTAAGAGAACAATTTTTTTATGCGAAAAATCAGTCGACGAAGTAATTAAAAAATCAATTTGTTTTTGCTGTTTATTTATATTTCTAAAGTCGCTTCGTGAAACAAATCTCGTGTGATTAAAAGTCACTGCATTGTCAATATTGACATGTAGGAGGAATAAAGAAAGACGAAATTCGAACAGGCGAATAACGTCGGTCCTTGGAAAGAGATCAAAGGGCTGCAAGACTATTGAAAAATAAGAAAATGAAATAATATTATTGCTAAAAATCAAGATACTTTGATGTGTAAATATCTGAAGCTACCCCTCCTACCGCCCCTTAAAAATTCAGTACAGTAACATTAGAAAAATAAGTGTCCAAACAATGTCGTCACCACGGCGATAACGGAACCCACAAACGTCTATTTTGCGTTTTGACACTCTTAGCGACAACACTCGCGTGTTTAAAAAATTTAAATACGTCCTTTCACGTACCGGTAGGCAAAATAGCTCGGAACCTGCACGGTACCTGTCTAAAAATTAGAATAAAAAAATATACATTATACATACTTAGTACTTTTTTTAACAAATATGAATTTTAAATGTTAAAAATGAGTAATATAATGTATTTCCTTCTTTACTTCCTTGTGAACTGTACACACGAGAAATTTACGAGATTATCCGTGCGTGCTCGATTTTTTTCTTTTTATTTAAATTTTTTAAATAAAATAACAATCACTTTGTATGAAACCACGAAATTTATTATATGTCAACCGGTTTCGCTTATCTCTAGCTTTATCAGGACGTATTTAAAACTGATCATAAATACAAAAAGAGTGTACTTATTTATTTACATAAAGAAGATAGAATATAAAATTGAACGTGAAAGAGAGACAGAATACACGTATTGTTAAATAGAACATGAAGGGAGACAGAATATAAAAGTATGTACGAAAGAGAGAGACAGGATACCTATACAGATAGACGGAACATTAAGGGATAGGGAAATAGTGTTGATAGATATTAAATTGATTTTAAAGGAAACATATCTAATATGGGGCTAATGGATAAATTAATTTGATTATTAAGAATTGGCGCACTACTATTTATTGTCTTTTTTTATTTCGAAGGCATCTAAATTGTCCAACCGGAGGTCAACCCCGTTTTTATGGAGGATATTGTATATGTATATTCTGTCTCTCTCTTTCACATGTAATTTAATATTCTATCTTCCTCTTTATGTATATATATATATATATATATATATATAGATAAAGAGTGCACTTATATATATATATATATATATATATATATATAAGTGCACTCTTTTTGTATTTACGATCAGCTAATACATAAGATAAGCGAAACCAGTTGACGTATAATAAATTTCGTGGTTTCATACAAAGTGATTGCTATTTTATTTAATCTATCTGTCAAACCACAAAGTGATTGCTTTCTACGTAAATATTATTTTTTTAAGTTGAAAATGATAATCTACCCTGTAGGATGGTGTAAATGAATTGGTTAAAATATATGTTTTGTGTCCATTGTCACACAACGCCATATCATCCATTGTGCACACGTTTATTAGTGATATTATTAATTGGCTAGCCCGAATGATCCATCACACACGTGATACGAGATGTCTGTCCAATTATTTCAGAGTACCTGCCATCTTCCCGCCCACTTCATCTGTCAATATAATATGACGTCATTATATTGATATATTATTCTTCCTCGTCAGTCCCACAAGACTGAGAATCATCGTCCTCATTATACATACTCCTTTTTCTTCTTCTTCAGACCTGAGAAATGCCTGTTGCTTTTTCCACTTTGTTACTCCAACCAGTGGGTGATCTTCCTTTCCTTTCCTTCAAGCTTCTCCGATTTATCTACTTTTCTCGTTAGATGACCAAAAATGAAAAAAATCACCTTAACCTTTCCCTTACGATGCTAAAATACAAATGCGCGTTCCGGTGCTGTAAACTCAGTGTACATGTAGACTTTTGCGATTTTTAAGTCGGATAAATATGAATATTTTACATTAAAATAATAGTTGATATATACATCAATTATTGTGTAAAAGTGCCATCACGAACAACAGCATAAAGACGCATAAGACACGTCCAACTCGGCCAGCACGCGCTCTGCTACTAAAGTGGCGATTGGTATCTGGCACCCCGCGCACTGAGCCTTTCGCACCTCTCGGCACATACACGCACACGTATTGACAAATTCACGTCAGGTTCTTCGAAAAAACATTTTATTGTTGCATATGGTAAATACTTTTATATTGTAATTATTTTATCTAAATTAAAATATGAACTCTGTATTTAGTATATTTAGAGATATTCACATAATTACAGGCAATTCATCATCGGAGAGGAACGGTTAAGCAAATTGTTGATGTGTAGTTCCCGCAGAATGCAGACCAGTGGTGTAATCAAGAACATATGTTATATTGTTTCTTTAACGGAATCTATTTTTAAAAAACAATAATTATTTAAAAAATAAATTTAATAACTAACTTAAATTGTTACTTGATGATACAAAATTACTAGAATAATTTTTGGGAAAAAAAAATTGTATGGAACTTGTGGTTAAATTTAGTTGGGTTGATTATAATTTTTTTGATTAGTTTTACACGCTTTATTTATCACCAGCGATTCATAATTATATAATTTATGACCAACAAACACCGTCTATGTGCAAAATTGACAATCCCAATTTTTTTTATCAAAACCATGACAATTTTCTATCAAATGATAAGAAAATTCTGAAAACTCACTATTGTTCAAACATCTCAAATGCTTATTTACTCTTATATTAAAATTTCGACCCGTTTTACCAATATAAAATGCAGCACAATCATTGCAGCTAAGTTTATAGACACCGGAATTATTAAATTTATCATCTGTGTCTAGAATTTATGAGTAAATTTCCTATAATATTATTTGTATTAAATGTCTGTCTAATGTTTCTTGGTAGGTAGAAAGATAGATTTGAAGGAGAAAATTATATTTTTCGAAACCGATAGATGTATTTTAACTCAATAAGTGGTTAATAAAAGAGAGGTAACAAATTAAAATAATGGATTTTAATCTAACCACAAAGTTAATTTGGCCAATTTTAAAAATATGAAATTATAATTATTACACCCGCCTTAAAAGTTTGCGCGAAAATTGCGTTGAACATGTGTCATCCAATGTTGAAAATCACAATTCTTTGGTGTGTGGAATTCTTCAGGGAGATATGATTCGCTGTATCGCGGAAGAACTCTAGATATGGCAGAGCGTTAACCGTATTATTGACTGACATGTTATCTACGAGCGATAATTGCGCTCAGGGTATTACAAAATATTTTTTTATCGTACAATCTGGAAAATCACGCTTTGGGGCTATACCCACTCAAGCATATTATTAAAATTAATTAAGTTAATTTAATTTACCGTTCCGGCGTCACAAGTGCCACCTGACTCTATATAAGCTTTGTGAAATTATTACGAAAAAAGAGAATATGATACACGATGGTTTCGGCAGTCTCTGACTCCGAGTTAAATTCTTCAGAGAGCTTCTAGAACTTTGTTCTTGTTTTGTCACGAATGAGACTTGCCTCGAAACTCGTGTAAAGGACAGTACAGAGTCGAGCGATGTGTGAGAGTTCTTTCGGAGATCCGACTCTAGTTCGCGATTCGTGAATTTTTATATACATATCAATACCTTTACTGACTCTCAGAGATTTAAGTCTCATTGAGAGAACATCGTGGACACGGGCCTTACAGCCTGTTAACTAGCATTGTGATAAGTGCCCTTTACAAATTTTATAGTAGAATATTTAATTTTGACATAATGGTTTTTATATGTTTTTCGGGCGCCATATGACGACATCTATTCGTTACTTAATTAGTTGGGGCCGTATCATTTTACCAAAAATCGAAGAGTACTTATACCATTTTGAACATTATTAGGAAGAAATTTTAGATTTTTAAATACTAATGGTTTTTCAGAATTTTCCAATCATTTATTAGAAAATTTGTGATTGTTGATCTATTCTATTTTTAAACAATGTTGGTTTTAAATTGAACAATTTAGAATCGTTAGAAATAAGTAAAACGTGTAAAATATTACAAATAACCACAAGTCAATTTCCATATCTTTCACCATCGTAACATTTCAAGTTAGGTACTAAATTTATTTTATAAATAATATATTTTGTAAATTGAGTCAAAACACTGTTTTATTCCACTACATTTTTCATTGTGTTAAACGATAGATCGTTTTCTGGAACATCTTCCCATTATCAATATCATAGTTCAACTAAAATTGAAAACATTTTCAGACAGTAATATTGATAATGGGAAGATGTTCCCGAAAACGTTCTATCGTTCAACACAACAAAATAGTGTTTTAACTCAATTTACAAAATAATCTTGGAATTCCACAAAGTTTCACCAAAAACCTTTGAACGGTTAAATGATGTATATATTTTATTAAATAGAGTTTTAGAACAATTTTACATATAGTTTTCTTCAGTTTATTTGACATCCCGATGAAAAGCGGTTGGTGTTTTAAATTTAACTCATAAAGTGGTTAAAAACAAAGTTATAAATGTTTTATATTAAAATGAAATTTAAAAAATATCAAAAACTGCATCACAGGACTGCACCCCTTTGTGATCACAACACCGAAGGTTATACTGGCGGATTAAGCGGTATTAAGATGTTGACAATTAGCGCAATCACAGATGTAATAATATTATTTGTAGTGTTCGTTCGAGTCGAGTGTCGGGGGTATTCCCTCGGCGTTATCTCCGCTGCTGAGCTAATATTAGTCTTTGTGCGACATGTCGCGTTTCCCATCCTCGTTGGAGCCAATGTCATAAACACTGATAATTAATTTAATGTCTGTTTAAAATGTGAATGTCCTATTTGCATTTTTATTTTTAATTATTAAAAAGCAACGTTTTCAACAAGAAATATCTCACGTTTGAAGTAAGACAAACTATAATTTATATTTATAATTATAATACATCTTTGTCATGAAGTTGCAATTTCAGAACATAGTTCTGCGATTTTTTAATACTCATTAAATTAATAAATTAGAGAAAGATACGCAGAAAAAATCAGTATACCGATTCATAATTTGTATTAATTATATTAATTTGTATTAAGTATACAAGCAGTGGCGTAACTTCAAAAATTGGGCCCCAATGCAGAATGTAAAAAAGCGCTCCCTAAATAAGTATTGTATATAAGTAACTAGCTTACCATCACGCCGTTTCCCCGAGGGTTTAGGCACCCCAATAGAGCCCCACACTCTTCTGTCCTTAGACACAATTCTCGCTTCATCCACATTCGTACGATTATTGTGGATTCTAACAGGACCATCTTCCAGAATCTGGTTTACCTGGTTGTGCCACGTCCTCAATTTCTGGTGCCATCAATACTTGCGTCATATATCTTTCTTACTATTCTCACCTCATTCATCCATTCCAAATGAGCAAACATGCAGCTTTACATTCTTTCCTTATTTCTTCATTCTTTACTCTGTCATAAATGGATCTGTCACATATACGTCTATGTGATCTTATTTCCACTTCATTCAGTCTACTTTTGTTCCTCTTCTGCCAGCCCCAGATCTCACTTACATACATCAATGTCTGTGCCAGGACTCGATCGTGAACCGCTAGTCTTGCCTCGGTTGACGTGTTCCCATTAGCTATAATTCCATTCAAAGCGCCGTTCACTTTATTCTCTGCAGCCACCCTCCTTTCGATACCTTTCTCTGTCTTTCCGTTTCTATCAAACATACTTCCCAAATACACAAACTCCAAACATTCATTACCTCCACGTATTTAGCACGATGTCTTGCTTTCCTCCTTCTCGAACACCATCACTTTCGACTTGTTGACATTCATAATAAGGTCGCTTTCCTTGCATACATAGTACATTGTACTCACTAGACTGTGTAGTTCTTATTAATTATACGCCATTAATACTACATCGTCGGCGTACAATAAATAGAATACAATATTTTATATAAGAAATACAAATGATTTTACTGCGTGGTTTAATAAAAGTAATAATAGTTGTACAATAACAGATCAGTGTAACTAGCACATAGCAGGACGTTCACACTCAAAGTCATAGACAACACGTATAAGGATAGGATAATAACACAGAATGATAAGGAGATATCAATAATTTGAAAAGTAAATAAGAAAAAAGTAAGGTTGTTTGTTCTCCGCGTGTCACATGTTTCTTCCAGTCTCCTGAGTAAGGTAATTTGCTAAAACTGAGAGATGAACCTGATCTAATTGCTTCCAGTGGCGCTCGAATCGCAGCTCGTGTTGCTTCCTTTCCTGTTAGGTGAAGAAGAAAGTGTTGATTAGAACATTGTACGCGTGGAGGCTGAGGAACATTTCTCCCAGCGCTCCACGTGTTCGTTTAAGGATGATCGCGAAGTATGTAGTCGAGTGAAACTCTCGAGTCAGTCTTCCCGATTTTCGCCACTTGATCTTATTGCGGCATGGCCTGACGTCGGTACCGGCTGTTGAGAGCCTGGTTTTACGACCAGGTAGCTGTTAGGCGCGTTCAGGTCCTCCACAGACACAAACGAACAATTCAACATCGTCTAAGTCAATATAATCCTGCCCTGTCTTCGGCATAGAATAGTCTTGAAATAGAATTACACAACGATTTTATATAATTGAATGGACCGCGTGTACACTACTATGTACGCTTCTAGAGTAAATATATCAGATGCTGACGCAGCTCAATGCTCGAGCATCAACAGCGGAGATAGCCGTGACACTTGACACACTCGCGTGTAATTTATCTTTAAACTAGGGAAAGTCCCGAAAAGGTCGCACAAAACCAATATTTCAATTACAATTATAACGCAAAACCGAGAATTACCCAACATTCAAAATATACTAACATTAGTAATATCATCGTGTGTATGTTTTATGTGTACAGTTCACTGGAAAGGAAGGAAGGAAGGAATGACATTTTATTGCAGTGATTTAATTTGTTAGAAAACCTTGAATTTTGTTTGGTGGTTAATCAATTTAAATACCAAAAGATATACTGGACATGAAAGGAAAAAAGACACTCCGCCCTTTCCTGGTTCTTCTAAGCACCTTGGAAAGTGGACTGTATTTAGTATTATCACACACAATATCTCGTCTAAGGTTCCAAAATACCAATATAGACCGAAATTGATAACAGCTATCGCCGAACTGTTCCAACGAGCGAGGCCGGGAGGGAGCATTATTTCGTTCAAAGTAATTAATATATGGTATATGGCAATATATGTCTCAAACACTGTTTAAGTAGGCACAACTAAGCTTTTTTTACCTACCTACCGGGACATGAAAGTTCATATTTTAATATTCGGTCTTGTGAATTTCTAAAAAATGTGTCAAAACGCAAGTTTAGCGTTTATGGGTACTGAATAAAATATGTAGTCACCGTGGTAATGTCACTATGACGCACTTGTGTGATCACTTTTTCTTGTACGAAATTAGATACGTCTGACCGCGCGCGTTTGAACATGCAAATCATCCATCAGCGCGAGAGAAGGTGTCGGCTCAGAGATGCCATTAATCCTACCGGACGAAAGATGAAAGTGGCGGGACGCCGCGCGCTGCGAGATGAGCGAAGAGGTCAAACTCGGTGTGACACGTGGTCGAGGAGAAATTACGACAGCGAGGCTTAATTAATTAGAAACCTCGCTGCTCGCACTGATTGATCTGTGTTTGTTGTCGAGCTCCGTGATATTTTTTATTTATGTTTATTATTATTATAAATGTACACTTCAGTGGACAATTGGCGGTGAAATCGCATCCAAATTATACGAATAACAAACAGTGCGAGCGGAATACAAATAGCCAAATATTAACCTAATTAGGTACAACATAAGTGTATACAATTTTGTTCACGTGTATTCCGAATGAGAGCACGTCTTTATGAGCGTAAACAAATTGAATACTGTATAAACCATATAACTGATTCGTCGAATCGAATATTTTTTTTAATCAAAACACATCTCTGTTGATAAGTTACAATTTGTGAAATAGTTCTGTATATTTTTAATACAAATTAAATCAATCAAAATATCTATTTTTCTATCCAGAGAAATGGTCGATATAGCGGAATAGCTAGAAAAAGTCCAAGATCGAATACCGGTAGCAATCGAAGTTATTTTTTCTCTATCTTTATAATTGATTAATTTTATTTTTATTATAATCAAATCTCGCCACATCCACGAATACCTTCTCGCGCAAGCTCGTCGATCGTTGAGGCTTCTAACAGGACCATCTTCCAGAATCTGGTTGACCTGGTCGTGTCAATGAAAGTCTTCCATTCCTCATCTCTTTTTAATCCTACTATATAGGGTGTTCCAGAAACAATAGTCTAAACGTCTAAAATCTAAACGAAGCCTACGGTTAAGGGGACGTTGTCAGCAACCCATTGATCGTCGAATAGTGTTATCCGAAATTAATTCAATTTGAATTTGTGATTTTCGAAGTTGCTTATGCGCCATAAATACTAAATCTATTGTTATGAAATTTGGCACACATATTTTGTTTTAGTGTAACTACCATATAAGCTACCAGATTTTTATTTATAGCTAATTTAAAAAAAGTTATTTTAATTTTGCTGAAAATAACAAAAATTCGAATAACTTGTGTACCGTCGAATTTCGGATGACTATTTAACTATGATGTGAGGAGATGTCAACCGCGACCGTCCAGTTTATTTCATGTTCGAGCACACTCAAACATTCGTAATATAAAATAAAATATAAAATTTACAGATAATATGCCTAAAATGAAATACGAATAAAATTTAAATTATAGGTTCGTGTATTTTATCGCTCGTACAAATCTCACGTACGAGCAGTGGCGTAATAAGCAATTAAAATAATTAACAAAGTCAATTAAAGTAAACTAAAATTTTATCAGCGACATTTTTTTTTTTTTTAAACATAATCCAATAGAGAAATCAAATAGATAATTATATAACAACGTGTTTGACTTTATATTTGAGTGTGTTCACTGATGTCTCTTTATTTTCCATATGTTTAATAATTCTTCACTTATTTTATTAAAAATTCTTGGCACGACACATTCTCTCGTTCTCTCGCCGCACACATTGTTCGCGATCGGTATTCGCATAGTTCGTCCCGAGGATCTGCTAGAATAGCTATGGTGAGGGTCCGTATTCGTATTTACATTGTTTATCATCTTTTCTAAAATTATATTATATGTTACTTTTTTGTCAACTGGTAAGATTTAGCATATTCTAAATAATTTGTGATAACCATTGTTCCGTATTCATCGAACACATTTTTGGTGCTTCTTGAGAATCGGTCGCGAACTATATTATTGTCACCTTTCCACGTTGAAATTCCCACCCATCCTTTTTACCTACTGCTTGGTTAGTGTGAATAGTGACCTTGACACTTGTTCGGTTGCGATACCGTGATTGCATTAGCGGTGTAGATTTTGTTCACCTCCGGTGCATCAGCACTGTTATATTGTGATCCTGTTATTTGTGTGCACAGTGATTTTGTGTGAACCGCGGGTGACGTGATTGATATCGCCGTCTTCATTTGGAAGCGAAGATCTACCCACCCGCATGCAAGCAAAGGCAAGCAGTCCTTCAGATTCCCGATTCCCCGAGAGCCACTGCTCCTTCGACTGGATTCCTTATCCCATCATCGACTCTCATCCGTTAATCCAACCATTTAATTTTGCAATGAGGCCCAAGTTTTTTTGGTTACGCCACTGCGTGCGAGCAATGTCGGCCGGCCCACGTGACAATTAGCAAAATAACTTTCTGATTGCTTCATACTTTTGGTCACGTCTCCTCTCTGTTTATTTTGCGGGCTGGATGGGCGGCACAATCGTCCAGCTCATCGTGAGATCATATTCACTCGTTTGTTGTGTCCCCTATCCTGGGTGGTTGGGGGTTCCGGTCCATCCAGGGTACGTCAGTGTCTTAGTATGTTGATAGATCCTCAGTGTTCGGGGAACAGAGTGTAGTGTTGATGTCAGAATTTTGTATGTGTGGAGGATGAGGCCTCATTTCTCCCAGCACTCACGTGTTCGTTTGATTATGGTATCGCGTAGCGTGTGTGTGGATGTGACTACAGCAAGCTGGACAATAAAGGCTACTTACACTTGATATACATTTAATTCTAATTGAAATACAGTTACAGATTTGTAGAGACGATGGTTATGTCGAAATCTGTGATCTGAGTTATCGAGTCACTCGGATATGGAATAACTGACGTTTGCAGGTTTTGCAAGTCGAATTATAAGGTTTTGTACGTGGTGTGCCTGAAGGCCCAATCTATATTCCGAGTGTCACGCGTGTCGATGAATGTCGCAGTGTTTATTAATATGGTTGGTGCGAGTGAGTATTTATGGGACTATATATGTATATAACTAGGACAGAATTATGGCAAGGCGCGTGCAGGTCACCTACAGATTTAAGTGTCTGGTCGGTGTCGGCGAGATTATGTGGCTGATTAGAGCGTATGTTTTGCACCCAGGTATTTGCCGGTTGCGTACTGGAACCGTCGGCGTTGTTGTCGGTTGTGAAGGCGATAGACCTAGACAGATAGTGTCTAGAATGACGTTAGCAACAGAGACAGTATTAAATTGCATTTATATTATGCAGGCAGACTCAGTGTATTGTGTGAGAGAAAGTCACTTGACTGGTCGCAGTGTTAGCGAGGCTTTCATCTTTATAAAGCCTCTTTTGAGTACATTTACCTAACTATGTATAATATTCTTGATAGAAAACCTTTTTTTATATGTTGCGCTATACCGCTTAATCAAGTCAACATTAAGTTTAATTGTCATGAAAAATTATTTTTATTTTTAGGAAGAATATTTATTGTGAAGTTGCAATTTTTCACAACATAGGTCTATGATATTTTTAATACAAATTAAATGTATTAATAAGAAAGATATATACATAAAATCCAAATCCAACACCATTAAAAGCCTACTCTTGATACAAATTCATGTAATATTGTACTTTTTTTTACGAATAGTGAAGTAAATATATGCCCCATGAAAATTGTATTAAAAGCTATCTCACCCTTTCTCCGTGAATGATCGCTATTGTCTCTTTTGGATGGGACCCCTTATTCATCATTCACCACAGTAAACATCATTATTGACGATTTCTAGGAATTACTAGGAAATGAAACACAATTTTTTATTTGATTTTTATACATTACATATTTTTCATTTATACATTTTAACATATTTTTCATAACATTCTCGCATACTTGGCGTGTTATTTCATCAATTTCATTTCAAATATTGTCCTGTAGCATCGGAATTGTTGTTGGCTTATTGGTGTAGACCTTTCCTTTCGAGTACTCCCACAGAAAATAGTCGAGAGCCGTCCTGTTGAAACCGCGTGTGTTGCAAGGCCCGATCGACCCGATTCGGCCACCGAGAAGTTTTTCAACATGTGTCGCTTAGCCATTATTATTTAGATAAAATATTTTAGTGACTTCAACACGCTGTTAGGGCGTTAGATGCTTCATTATAAATTGTAATCAACTTCTCTCTACGACTACCAAATGCGAACTGACTAATGTCTGCCAAACTAAAATAGCGGCCAAACAAAATCGGCCCGGAACATAATATTCACCCTATAGTTTCAAAATATGTATCCTATCGGGGCATTAGGTAACAATTATTGGTTTAATACAAAAGTCTAACTACAAGGTTGATGTTTCAGCAGAGAATAAAACTTTTCTGTTTTCAGCTAATAAATCTAAAATTCCCAATATAGCCGATACTTTAGCGGTGCTTTTAATAATAAAGTTACATTTAATTTTGCCAGATTCGACGCTCATGAAAATAGTTGTCCTCCACTGCCGCGATGCTCGTATCATGTTGCAAATATTATCTTTATCGACAATCGATATCTGACGATTTTACTTTTGCCATTATAGTTGACTAAAATAAAATATTTAGTATGCATAACAATCACCGATATACAGGGTGTCCGAGAGACAGTAGTTTAAAGTTATTAGTTTAGGAGTTATTTGAACTTTTTTGATTTTCGAGAAATTATTATTAAAAGCAGCACTGTGCCATAAATGTTCAATCTTTCGTGATAGAACTTGGCTCACGCGTGCTATGATAATGTAGGTATTGTTTACTTACGGCTAATTAAAAATGGATATTATTCCACTAGTACCCACTTACACAAAGTAGTTCGAAATTTTATAATGTCAATAATACATGTGATAAAATTTTATCCCTTTCTTCCTCCCCGGTGAACGGTGCACGTAACACAAATACACACGCGCACGATGTTTTCATTAAACCACCAGTGTGCTAATTTTACTCGCTTGATTCATTTTTCATTGATCAGATATTATTATTATTATTCATGTATTATTTTTGTGCGTTGTATTGATTGCAACAATTACTTAGTTTAGACCTTCTCGCCTTTGACAAAATTTACTGCGTCATTTCATTAATATATGATTTTTTCTTCGCCTAGGTCAGGGGCCTGCAATTAAAAATATTGGGCATAAAAATAAAGTCTTAGTATATCTCCTTAACTACTTTGCGGACCACTACGGCAGAAGACTACAGAAAGCAGACGCAATTAGTCTTGACACTTGACACCTTTCACCATCATATCGTACATATAAAAGCTTTCCCGAGAAATGCAAGCCTTTTCACGTAGGTGAGCTTTATATACATATGGCGGCATCTGGCGACAACAAGACATATGGCCGCCAGGGGTCAACGTCATGTTGGCCAATCGATGCTTTACGATCACTGCCGAAGTCGATTCTGTCGAGATTGTCGTTTGCTATAATTTGCTCTACTCGTGTCTATTGTAAACCATCGTTGTGTAAATGCGGTGTACTACATTGTACCTCACACATTCGTAACTATCAAACTATGATGAATATTTAAGTAACTTGAACACGAATGATGGGCCGACTGTGGAGTCGTTCGTCATTTTGATTCAGAACGTTTAAAATAAAGATCTTTGTGTACTTACTTTAATTAAAATGAATATAATATTTTTCACGTAATAATAAAATTTAGTGAGAGATAATTTTCACATCAATACATTGTACTTGTAGATCATCGCACTGTGCATATTTGGCTCGTTTATCTTGAAAGTTTTCTGACCCCTGGGCCCTAGGCCGTATTACACGTCACTCTTCAATTATACGTATTTTCTATATTTCGAAATGTGACATAACATTTTTCATTTTAATTTCCCTATTATTATAATCGCGAAGCAATAGTTTTAAGAAATCTAAATATCACCAATGCGTCCATTAATTTTAAGTTTATGTAAATTTTGTCTAGACTTCGCGGATCACAGAGAAAGGTTTGAAAAATTGATGCTGCAATCGTTATGTATGTAGATTTCTTGTTTATTTTCACGCGTCGCCTCGAGCTGACGTGACGCGAGCTCTAATGTTACAGACGGTGCGCGTGACCGACATTATCGTATGATTTACTAATTTAAACTATTTTTTCATCATAACAGTGCGTCACATAGATAGCAAAGACAATTATTACTGTTCGAGATCATCCACTACAACGAAACACGCCAATATACTCCCGATTTCAAGCCCTCGAGTGACTCCGCATATTTCGTCTGATATTTTTTTTTTCCAATTGTTTGGTTTGAAAATGGCATCAGCTCAGCGTGTACCGACCGCAGTGCGTTCAGCATTCCCGCTTTTTTTTTTTTAGTCGGTAAGCAGTACCGTACAGACGTGTGTTATATTATATGAAACTTCCAACGTCGACTGCATTGCGCACTCGACGGCGGCGGCCTCCGCTAAATCTCGTTAGCGCATATATGACACGTTTGCTTTCTCCGGCGAGCTTTGAGCTCGCGTTCTCGTTCCGAATGCGGCGGTTCGCGTTTTGCAATCCGACAGGCGGCGCGTACGGTGCATCTTGGAACCTCGGCAGATCAAAGGTGGTATCGGCTCTAAACGTGCGCGTTGCATTGTTGGCTTTCTCGTGCTCAGATTTACAAATCGAAAGGAAACGTCCAGACTATGCCGGTGTCACGTTCGTTCAAGCTGAGCAAGTGAGCGCCCTCTTGCAACCTTTGCAAAACAATGCAACATTCCTCTATTGTGTGTGTTTTGTTCCTTTTACTTTAGTGTGTGCATTCTCTCGCCAGAATAAGTAAGACTCTTGCGTGCGACTATTGTGTCAAGGATTATTTAACCTCTCAGCCGCTAAACAAGTGTACTCCAAGTGATATCCCCTGCGCGGGCCTATTTTCGAAAGTCGTAAATTTGGTTGAACACAACTTTTAAAATGACATTTAGATATAGATACACGCATCTTGTGCATGATTTATCACTTGAAAATACTTAACCGATAATGTCGTTAATATAAACAATCAATTGAGATGTTCAAATCCTTAAGATAATATAAATATTGATTGAACAAAACAATGATCCCTAAAAATAGTCGCCGACTTACGTATACTCTCACGCGGTCACAAATACAGTCACGTTGTTTATACGATTATAGAGACCTCGTTGAATTGGATTGCTGCGCCGATATCTTTATTATGTACTTACGAGTATGCTTATATTTTTTCACGTTTGTTGAAGATATTTGAAAATAATGTTTACATTCTTATAAAGTCCTTTGGAATACATAAATAAACAAAAGAGCACAGATACGGCTAGAATAGTAAACATTAACATACCACATCAAGTCAAGTGTCGCATCAGAGATGTCCGCTCACGCGATAAATAATATAATAACAGCGGTACTTACCCGCTCCTTTGAGAACTGCGCCGTTATCTTCAATATAACAACACTCATACGTTTTCAATATCTATAGCATTTATTTTTAAAAGTTTTAAAGTGATCAATGGTTTGGAGAAAAAAAAAATTTAAGTATTTTCAAAATGTTTGTTTTTCGTGATAGGTCCTAAAACACGGCCACACACACAATGTCACATTACACTCGGAGCATTTATATTGAGACATTTTTCTAGTTTTGGAAGCGGCGCAAACTCGACAGGCTCTCTGAAGTCTTTGGGATTTATTTCCTGTTATTGGCTCAGGCATATGTTTCACTAATGCCCTAGCAGTTAGTCTTAGGGGCGAATCATGTAACGTACGGGGATGGGGTGCTGGTGATTGGTGTGTAATGTGATATTTTTCTAATAATTGTCTTATTAAGGCTAGTTGAAAGTCTGCTAAACTAATATTTTTTTTCGTTATCATTTTGTAAACTATTTTAGAGTTTAATAAAAATAAATCGATTATATGAAAAGCCACTTTCTTGTACCATTTTATTGTTTTTCGTAAGCAACTTAAACTACTCAACATCATATCCACTTTATCGACAGAACCCATACACTTATTATAGTCATTGACACATTTCGGTTTAATTATAGGTTGACCCGTTTTCCAATCTATTTTGCCTGTCGTACCCATGGAATCGTCATGCAAGGTTGTTAGCATGTGGACTTCTCTTTTATCGCGCCATTTTAATGCTAAAAGAGGTCCACGATGTTTGGCGTCCATTTCACCTTTTTTTAATTTACGAAATGAGGCCATACCTTTCCGTGTTTTCCGCACCGTACCGCACGCATTAGTCTTTTTCTCGTGCAGAAAATCAAATAAACGAGGGCTAGTGTACCAATTATCCACGAAAAGGTTATGACCTTTATTGAGGTAGTCTTGAAGTAATGTCGTTACCACCGCCCCTGTGACTCCGAGACATTCAGTGTCAGTTATGTCAGTCCCTTTACCACAATAAATAATGAAATCCAAAATATAATCTGTCTTGACGTCACACAAAACAAACATTTTAATTCCACACCGGTGACGTTTGGTCGGGATAAATTGTTTAAAAATCAAACGCCCTTTGAAAACAATTATGCTCTCATCTATACATAAATTTTCAAAAGGCATTAATGTTTTTTTGAAAATGTTTCGCGTATGGTCAACTAGGATTTTTAATTTATGAAGTCTGTCACCGGGGACTTGTGTGTCGGGATCTGAGAAGTGCAACATTCGCAGTAAAATTTCATATCGATCTCTGGGCATAGTTTTCCCAAAAATATTACTAGCGAGCAATGGGTCGGTTGACCAATGTTCCTCGATAGTAAGATGTCGATTTCTCGTCATTAACATTAATATTGCAAAAAAAACGTACATTTCTTCGACAGACGTGTCTACCCATCTACGAAGTCTGGATTTTTGGGAAGGTTCCTGTACTGAAACGGTAGCTGTGTAATATCTGTTAGTTTCGTCAACTATTTTTGTCATAATGTCTCTGTTCAAAAAGTATTCAAAAAAGTCGATTTCTGATGAATTTTCAGTAAATAAAGTAGATGGGTCTATACCTGACACAAACTCATCGAACTCGTGAATAACTGGGATAAATGGACCAGAGGTCCAAGAAGGCAAAAAGTCAGCATTTTCACTTTGATGTGAAGTACTTGAACGGTTATGAGATTGGCTTGTCCCAGGGGGGTTTGATTCACTTTCACTGACATCTTCATTCATTGTTTCATGTTGCTCATCTTCACTCATTTCTAAATCAGAGTCCACATCTAAAAATGTTTCTAATATTTCTTCCTCTGTAAGTCTGCGGCCCGCCATTTTAAAAGGTACACAATTTTTAAATTTTAATAATTATGATTATACGTAGCACAATACAAGCATCTGTTTTTAATAAACGAATATTGTCTTAAAATATAACCGATTCCCGAAACACAAATACAGTCAGAACAATATCAACATTTGAATGTAAACACCAATTTAAATAAGATCACAGTAATAATGAATGTCGTTTCCGATACAATATATTGTTTCAATTCCCCACAAAACACAGATCGCGATGTCAATATTTCGTATCAACGCACAGTTCCGACAAATACTAGTGACTTCGAACACACGACGAGAGAGGGATGAGTCGGCCCCGCCAAATTCAAATAAACTGAACGGCGTTTCAAGATGTCTTCGTTTTTAAACTGATTTATATAAACAAATAACAATATTTCACGTGACTAACGCAAGATGTCAGCAAAAGTATAGATCGAACTAATTTTTGGTATATTTTCCCGCCCGATTTGCCGCGCTGTCACGGAGTACACAACAAAATAAATTTAAAACATCATATGATGCGTGTAGCGTCTGAAGAGCGAATTATTCGCGCATCATATGATGTTCGTAGCGGCGGTCGGGTTAAAATTGACTTGTTTTATGTGTCCACTGCACGCTCGGTCTAAACATTTTATAGTTCTCCCTTCCTCTGATGCCCTGTCAGTGTATAAGTATAGGCTTCTGTCCAGTTGCAGGACGTCTGTCTCGACTGTGATATCGGTCCGCTTCACGTTGTTTTGCAATCGGCAGTTTTTTTTTCTCAAGTATCGCCCGTCTTATATTTCCCCTTGAATAATTGTTTGTTATTGTAATGTATCTATGGGACGAGTGCGTGAGCGCATAAATGTTGGTACGAGACGAGTGTATGAAAGAGATAAATGTATCGCGCTGCGGTCGCCACGGCCTCTTGCCTCCGAACCGATGATCTGTAAACATCTTATATATAAGCATTCAGAATAAATACTTTAGTTACCACGAACGGGTATTATTATGACGTCACAATCCCGCACACAAAGAGTCAACATCATTATCAGCACGAGTTAAAGATATAACAGTTATCACCATTATGAACTAGCACGTGTCTCTCCACTGCTTGATCTCCTCCTGAGGATCGCCAACTCTCTCCATCTTCTTGTGCCCTATTAGTTTAAGGGACGTTGGCAATCATCATTTTATTTACTGCGGTCCATAAAAGCTCTGCAGTAGACTGGCCAAACCATTACCTTAGGTTATTCATCTGTGATGTTCTCCATCTTCCAGGGCCCCGATTTCTACATATAATATTAGATATTTATTATTTCTCGTTATTAGCGATGCTTTATTAGAATTATTTATTGTGTTAAATTTACTGACAATTTTTTCGCCAATTTGAGGCTTTACAAAACTGACAGTTTTTTTCAAGTAGAAGTACGTTAATTTCAATAATACTTGTATAAAAACATACTTAAAACATTTACATTACATTTTTAACTCCTAGTGTGACGCAAACGTTGCATAACAACTTGTGAGCGTTTTTCTTTTGCGGCTATGTTGCGTCATTGGTCACGGATAATATTGTTTTGTGTCTCCAGTGTGTACACCAGTGTTTACCAAACGGTGTGCGGCGGCACACTGGTGTGCCGCAGATGTATTCTTAGTGTACCGCCAAATTTTCTTAAGTTTTACCCTATAACACAACATTAAACCTTTTAAAACTCGCACCCATAACAACGATCAACAGATATGCTACAGATATAATGGTATTTATTTATAAAATCCTCAATAAGAAAATATCGACGGAATTTATACGAAATATTGATGCAAATCAACATGAGCACAAGCGTCGTACAAGAGGATGGAATATACTGAGACTGCCATTCAGGAATAAGGCCTCTGATTCGAGTGTTAAAGGGGGGAGGGATAAGGGCTGCGTATGAGGTAATAAAAATGGGGCAAGATTTTTTGGGGAACTCTATTCGGGGAACATTGTGAAATTGTTTTTTTTTTTCAGGTAATTTTAACTTTATATATAATTGTATAAAGTAGTAGCAAAAATGAGTAAAGTTTTTTTATGTAATAATTTTTTTTAAATTTTTTATTTTGTTCTTTTTTGTTTGATTTTGTTCAATAGGGTCAAGAACAGGGTAAAGAAGTGAAATGAGACGAAGATGATGGTGATCGGATGAGGGATCATACAGGCCGAGGGAGTTTATGGAAGGGTTTGGGATGGAAATTAATTTAGAATAAAATTTAGACGATAAATCGTGAGTGAGGGTTTGTTTAAATCTCTGATTAATCGTGTTTCTGACAAACCAGGGTGAGTTTGTGATTCTCCTAAGGATGTAGTTTTGTTTGGATTCTAAAATGTTCATGTTACTTGAACCTTGGATGGGGCTCGCGTATGTGAGTATAGGACGAATGATTGCTTTGTACAAGAGTAATTTGTTTTGTAGGGATAGTGAACTGTAGGAATTTCGGAGGGGATATAGTCGGTTGTAAAGGAAGAAGGCCAAATCTCAGAAATTGATGATGTACGGTGCGATGAAGATTTTTAATGAAATACAAGAAAACATAAGAAAGGGGAAATTAAATAGATTTAAAGCGAAATTGACCAGATATGCAAAAGATAAGTTTTAGTAAAAGAAAATACTTTAATCTTGTTTATATTAGAGCATATATAGGAGTGCTTATGTATGCACTGTGTTAAGACTTAAATAAATAAAATTATGTGATCATTGTTAGTAGCTCATATACACGTGATACGTAATTCCCGCAGTCTTTTGTGCCACTTTAATTCTATGCTTACAATTTTTAACGCATTTTATACGCCCGTACTCTATCGCCGACTTGCCGCAAACTACGTTGTTAGACGAAGCCGTGCGCGTCACGGATTGAAGTGAAAACTTTGCCAATCGCACAGGCAGCGGCGTACCGACTAGTTTCCGAGCCTCGGGTAAACATTTCCAATTTTTTCAAGCCGCTGCAGCAAACATAGTAACGTTCGATAACCGGACAAGCACTAGATTAACAAATAGAAGAAGCTTGGGAGTTAGGCAGGAGGTTAAAACTATTGAAAAACACTGATGTATACATTAATTTTGCGTGTTTGCGTCGTCATGTATCCGTTGTAGATTTTATCCGTCACGTTGTCGATGTGCCGTAGCCGTTGGCTGTCCGAATATAATAATACACCGTGTGCAGCTTGTACGTGATCGTAATTCCAATTAGCTTTGGGTTTATCGGATGACATGTCACGGTCGGTCAATTGATCGCTTTTTATTTTATTTTTATAAAGGCATATTTAATCCGATAGACTAGTACGGATAAACGTTTGTAGTTATACATAAAACTGTATTTTCGCAATGTGAATGTGTGACTTTCAAATCGTGCGTTAAAATTTAAAAATCTTGAGCGTCTAGCACTATTAATGTAAAAATTCTTAAGATTAAGATGTCTCACATACAAAGCTGTTATTTTTATATGAGAAGTATGGAAGTCTCGGGCATTACAGGGCTTACGACCTGTCATCGGCTGGCTTAAGTGATCACTTTTACACAATGTAACATTCACCTATTTACCCACGCTAACACATCTATCAAATTTTTGGAAGTTGTATATGTTAAATCAAGATGGAGCATTTCACTTATTTATTACCAATTATGCTGTCGCTATCTATTGACATTTTTTTTTCTACAAAGATTTGGACGTACTCAAAATATTGTGAAAATTCTCGAAATATAAAAAAGTCAAAATTACTTTTATAAAGCACAATGCGTTAACAGAAGACTGATCATAATATCAATTTGATTAGACATGCCTATTTATTCACAATCTAGAATTGAAATTATATACTTACTTTTGTAACTATAGTCTATCTAAATATCTTGCAAAAACATAAATTGTCGATCCCGATTGATTTGATTGATTTTAATTGTTAAATTTAATTTATTACTATTTTTTTTTTAAATAAAAATATAAACGACCACAGTGGATAAATGTCAAATTAAAAAAACAAAGATACATTACAAATACGGTTATCTCTTTCGCACGCGTAGGTCAAATGTTTTCTGGCCGTTCTATTCTTTGGCCAGATGTGCCGAGTCTCGCGAGGACGCGAAATCGCGACCGGTCTTTTCGCTTTCGCGCATTTTCCGATGCAAACCGAGACCGATTAAAATTACTGTGGCCCAATTAAGAGAATAATGTGATTAATTAAGGTTAAACACACACAACTGAGTTTTATTATTGTCACGATAATAATTTCAAAAGGTGTCTCTTTCATCAACAGGTGTAAATGCGGCTAGGTGTAAAGACCTTTTCAAGGACGTTACACCTAGCTGCATTTACATCATTTAAAAGGTGTAGCCTCTTTCATCAACAGGTGTAGTAACATTTTCAGGCGGTGGCCCGGAACGGGGCGTGAAAGGTGTTTCGCTGTATTTATTGGGAATGTTAAATTAGGGGTGATATATTTGTTTACGCGCTTTTATACTTCGATTGTTAGGTCTGGTATAAAATATGTGTATTCTATTAAAACAAAAGCGAAGCTGCTTCTGAAAGAGACAGTTTTTCTATTCGGACGGATTTATTTTCGGCGGCGAAATGGAAACATTTTGTATTGTATATTTACGGTTAGCGGTTGTGAGAAAGTTTTCGGAGACTGGCCAGTAGAGTTAAGGACTACTATAAGGAGAGCGACCATCGGCGTCTACCAGTCCAGGTTCACAAAGGTTTGTGTATTTTGAATTTGCATAGTTTGAATTTATGTATTCAACATTACCTATAGAAAAACTAGGACTAGCTATCGAAGTATTTACCGTTATAATATTGTGAATGAAATAATCTTAATAATAAGTAGCATTTTTATAATTTTTTTAATTTCAATAATAATAATGTGTTTATTCCAGCGTGATCAGGGTTTTTTTTTAACCTGATTCGCCATAAAGATAATACATGCTATGTTATACATTAAAGATTAAGAAATAAATATGCTATGAAAAAGAAAACCAAGGAAAAGATTAATAAATACCAAAAAAAATTAAAAAGTTCCCACATATATACACACGAAATATAAATATTACATATATAACTAGTTCAGTCACGGCCATTGTTGTATATGTAGCTATTTTATAGGCGCTGCCATTCTCTGGTCAGGGAACCAGCTTTCCATGAGAGTGCCGCTTGCACCAGAGAGTTAGTGTTGAGCTCCAGCCGCAGCTTTACGCCAGCAACTCGATGTCTTAGAATATTATATTATTATTTATATATTTATGCGTATAATATTATATATTTATGCGTTATTATATATTATTATCCATGCGCTAAACATACGAACCCTCCCCCTTCGCCTGGTCACGCTACCACCTTCCCTGCTTGCGAAGTAAATCTATTCCTAAAATTGCATAATTACTCCAACACCTAATATTTCAAATGATAAAGTTTAATATAATCGAATTATAAATAAATATTTGTAATAATATCAATTGCGTATTACATATTATATTCAATAACATGTAAAATTGTCATTGGAAAAATCTTTGTAATTGTCGACAACACTATTTACAACAATGCATAACCTGTGACGACAATAGCTCATTAATTTTTATACGGTGCACAAATATGTCAATCGTCTGTTAAATTATGCCTTCGCCGTATTGCGATGGCCGCGTCACTCCGCGGCGGGGAGTGGGGACGGTCGTAATGATGATTGAACTAATCACAGCCGCTCATTGCTCACTTCTCCAGCTGGATACGGGAAGTCCCGGTGGACTCGTGCTCGCTGATCGCTGATCACTGATCACTGATCACCATCGCAACAATACTGTTATCGCATTGTTCCCGCACACATTAACACCGGCGGCTATAGGTGTCGAAGGGATACAGGTCAAGGTCGCCGGAGGCATTACGTTCGTCCGTTATTATTTTGTTGTTTTGATGGTCTGAAGTCGTGATCTCAACTCAATTAGGACGATCAGATGGAATGGAAGCGCGGACGCTTACAGAAGAAATGACAAGGCGACTTGGAGCATTTGAGATGTGGATCTACAGAAGAATGCTCCAAATAAGCTGGATGGATAGAGTTACGAATGAAGATGTTGCGGTTCGGATGAACAAAGATAAATAAGCATTTAAAACATTAAAAAATCGAAAACTTGAGTATCTCCGACATGTGATGAGACATCCGGAGAAGTGCGAGATCTTGTATCTCATAATGCGGCGAAAGGTTGCTGCAAGTCGAGACTCCGGAAGAAGGAGAACATCATGGCTAATGAGGGACCGTTTATAAGCGAGAGCTCCTATACAATCATGACGAGCACCGCTGCCGGAGGATATTATCCAGAAAACAGCTCACAAGGTTAAGTGCAAATTATTGATAGAATCGGCGTTAACTTTGTACAGCTTCACCATAGTGGATGAATAGAAATGAAACAGAGTTATAACTCTACTTGAGTTTATTAGCACTACTCGAGTTTCGAGAGAAACAATCGTTTTACACTTCTGCTTATAAATTCTAGTAGAATTATAACATTGTTTCTTTTATATAATAAAAAATATTAAACATCACGGCTGAAGAACCCGGGGCAATGGTTTGGCCAGTCTACGTAAAGCTGCACCGGGCCGCGGCAAACTAAGTGATGATAGCCAACGTCCGTTGAGCGAATCGGGCGCAAGACGAATAATAAGTTTTCAATTTGATTTAAGTTTTTGTGATACCTTCAGATTTCGAGCGTAGTCATAAATTATTTTTTATTACGCTTTCAGCGACGAAAGTAGACTGAATGCGGTGGAATTCTATGTGCGATAGAGTAAAGAATAAACAAATTAGGATTTCATTTCATTCCTTTGCAGCGCAGTCGATAGAATTGATAATATATTTATTTTATGCGGTTGTTAAATATACCATTTATTTATATGTTTGTGTTCTTAATATACGTACATATTATACATTATACACGTTCTTATAAATATACAAAAAATACGAACAAGCCTCATGATGTAGGAGATGTTCACTGTCTCCTTAACTGGACCGAACTCTGTACTACAGGTTCATCCGTTGTCTGTCATACAAATATGAAAACCATTATTATTATTAATACATTTTTTTTTATCTAAACCAAAAATATTACAAATGAGGTAAACAGGGTTTTAAAAGAATTCTAAGAACATAATAAATAAGTAAACTACACCCGCTATCCCATGATTGAAACACTATGCAAAACAGAAAAAGAAATGATGGGAGCCAGATACATATGGACGGATTGAACAAAGCTTGTTTTCATTTTAGGCTTCACGGTGAGCCTATTCCTTTTTGCTTTCGTAGCATAATTATGAGATGGGTGATAATGAAGCTTTTTGGTTTGGTCATGTGGAACGTATGACCGAGAAAATAATGATAAAGAAACTAATAAGTGACGCGAGTTGTCAAAGGGTTCAAAGACTGAAGAGCGTGCATGAAAGCGGACGAGGAAAGAGTAATGTGCCAAGAGAGAATAGTGTGGCGGTTTACCCTTACGGAGAAACGACATGATGCTAAGTTAACGCGCTCAAAGCTGAGCGACGTGGTCCCCTGACCTCTTCAGAACTTGCTATACATTCCATTCACTCCTCCCGGTTTTGGGCTATGTTGATCGCAGCGTTTAAGATGAGGACCCCGTTAACTGGTCCATTGCAGTAGTCCGTCCTCTTCCTTCAACCGCTGTACCCGTGATTGGAGACTTGGAATGTTCATGTTTCCATTCCATGCAGCGCTATGGAGAATACCAGTTACAACGGACATGGCACGAATACCGGAATACTGGAATATTGGCCAATTTCATGCGCATCTAATATCGAAATTCAAGTATGGAAAATATTTTTTTAAATATATAAAATATTTCATAATTAAAATAGATAATTCACCCCGAACATTGATTTACTTTTCTATTGGTGTATATATTAATTTATAAATACGTAAATTGTATTTGCTTATTATTAGGAGAACACATTCTAATTGTGAAGTTGTAATTATTCAGAACAGACGGTCTGTGATATTTTAAATACTAATTAGAAACATATACACATATAAAATCAATTTTATCGAAAAATATTGTTATTGCGCCACCGGGATTCAAAGTAATGGCTCTTTCAAATAATTGAACGACAGATGTATTCATTTTAAAAATGTAAATGCATTTGTAAAATGTATACTAAGTAATGTACCTATATATTATTTTTTACTTTATAATGTGTAAATCTATCATAATTTTAAAGCTGTCGGAATACAGGTATCTCCTAGTCTAGTCATTTTTTTTACCATAATTTTTTTCTTAACCGGTTGACCGCCCAAGGATGTATATGTATTATTTTATTTTTTTGGGTCGGATTAAAAACGTACGTTCCAAGTTAGCAACTGGTTAATTAAATAGATATGTGGTTTATTTATTGACACCCATAATTGTGTAATTAAAATATACTGGATGCACGTACTAGGTGCATTTTATTCGCATTAAAAAAACGTATGGTGTGTGTGCGTCGCCTTGGTAAAGTAGGTTAACAAAATAACATGGTTCAAAATGCGCTTGACATTTTTAGACCGCGCTGCGCAGACCGAGTGCCATTTTTTTATCCTTTTCAGATTCGAATGTCAACCGGTGTTGTGCAATATTCCATTTTAGAAAATCACAACCGCTTTGTCGAAGAAGTTGGCTAAATCTCGCATCTGACTGTGCATTGAATGAAAATCTAAAATTAAATTATTTTTAATAGGTGTTAATCGTTACTGCCACATCTTTTAATGATTCTACACTATTCTCATATACTGTATACACTTTGGTGTACCGTTCAAACGAACAAGATTGTCGTAAATATATACGAGGTGTGACTATTTAATTCTTGGAGTGCGTCTTTAAAACGGCGATCCATTAATGGAAGCCGCTTTTGAAATGTTGAGTATCTGACACCGCAGACCAGTAAATGAATAGACATGAAATAAAATGGGCATATATATGAGAGGAGTTTGTAACGTTATTTGCGAGACGTTTGGTATTCTACACATATTCTTGGTGGAAACATAAATCCGATAGTTTATGACACATTTGTGCGACAGTAAAAGTATTTACTCTTCGAAAATTAAATCTTTGCGCAAACAAGGCGTATTTTTTACATTAATTAATATTTTATTGTCAGCGTTTAAATTTTCGTTCTAATCGAATCATATTTTGTTTTTTAAAGTCTCCGAGCTATTTGACTGCGTAAGTGGTACCAAAGTGATCACGCGGGTGACACCAAAATGAAAATATTGGGACAAGTAATTTGCGCTAGGGCATGTGTATATTTAGTGGTCGACCGAAGCGCGCACCGGTTGTTTATTTGGACCGCTGGACTGGTCGAAGCGCGGGACGTAATAAGAATGACGCCTCTATTACCGTCTTCTTAGCTTCCGAAAAAAGGCGGCAATACTCACACGCACACACAGTGGTGCCGATCGAATTAACAAGGCGCGTAAACATTAGTTATATCAGAAAATCTTCAATTTTTCATTTTGGAAATAGTCAGTAAGTCAAGTGAATAGATGAGATGATCTAGTTAGGTAATCGCTCGCATTAAATAAGTCTCGTTGTGACTGTGACAGCTCTAATTTTTGATCGCTCATGCATATTGCATATTCATATGCATATTCACACGCAGATATCTGTTGCCTTTTCAATAGCTGACTAACAACTAGCTCTATTTATTTTTAATTTACGCACGTAATAGTTCAAACACTGTTCAAACGTGATTTCGATATAATATCTTTATTAGGCCGAGATCTTTTAGCCTATTAGCTGCTAGCGATATTTGTCAATGGGGTGGGGTTACCGAATGACGCAAATGGAAAGGTCCTTGAATACATTATATATTGTATATAACGTATTAAAATACACGCATTTTTCGAGAAGAAAATAAAATTAAAAAAATTTTAAACATTTTTGTTCACTTACAGCTTAAAAAATCTGTGTTTCTCTTTACGTCCATTTTCGTATTGCGCCATTCTGTGTATTTACATACGAAAAGCCTGTGAATTAGTCTCAAGTTTGGCTTGCAGGTGTCCTTTTTTTGGCGTTAAATACGGCACACAGGAATTGTCACTTTTCTTACAATCCTTTTGAAACTTTGAATACACATACTTATGAGTGTCTTTTATATGTAGAAATTTTTTTCAATAGTCCTTGCGGTAGTAAATTTGTAAATATTGACTATTAAAATGAGCATATTTAACATACGAACCATACCCCGATCGATGTTGTAGCGCACGTTTAAGTGAATAGCAATTGTAATTTTCTTACCATTGTTTTGGAAAACTGAGAATCATTAGTTGAAAATTTAACAAATATCTTTCTGTAAAAATAACTAAAACAAGCTGTATTTGTTTTGTTATAAAAAATGTTAAAATTGAGCTACTTTTGAATGGTTTTGACGCTTCCTTTTATAATTTGAATAGTGAGAGATTTTTGAACTTCTGCGCATTTGAGCGGAAGCGAAAAAGTACACTGTACCTCATCGGGGAATCTTCTTGAAGATTGAATACGACTGCTCTTTGGGAACGTCCTTAATGGTGCATTATGTATTCAACAAATAATAGATATCTCATTAATGGAAATATATGGAAGTATGAGTAATTACAAAATAAATAATAATTAGATTCTCATTGTGACATATATCCTGTTTCAGGGAAATAAATTATCAATTTTAGACCATAGATAGCGATAGTGTAGTGGTTCTCGAAGTGTTTCCACATATTGATATATATGTATACAACTTTCAAAAATATTATAGATATGAATATTGATTAATGGGTGAGAATGGTGAACGTTATATTTATATAAAGTGATCACTTAAGCCAGCGGAAGACAGGTCGTAGGCCCTGTAATTACCCATACTTCCATATACAGTCGAACTCAGTTATGGCTAGCTAAATTTGCTAATTATAACCGTTATTCGTTATATACTCGTTATTACAAAAAATATTTAGTATCCAATAAAATCAATAATTTATAATCGTATGAACAAAAATATTTTAAAGTAAATTACTACATTCAATCACATTATTTCTTAACATAGTTCAAAATACTGCTCTGTTTTTTTTTTAAGAATTCGCAGACCTGAAAGGAATCGTAAACGATAAGGTATCTCGTCGGCAGATGCTGCATTTTATGACTTCTCAAGAATTAGGGTTTTTAGACCGTGTAGTGTATTTTGTTCACTTGTTAACAATATTTTTGTACGTTATATCAGTGAAGCGAGCTCACTATGACATTGACGAGTTGTATGAAAACAGGCCTGAATCAAAATAATAATAAGTATTTCCTCATTATAACCGTAATCTCACTATAGCCGTGCTCGTTATAACCGAGTTCTACTGTATTTTCATTAATAAAAAAAACCTTCGTCTCTTTGAGATATTTGTTTAATAACAGAGCCAGAGTAATTGTGTGTTTTGGTTCTTTTTAGTATGGACTAATTTCGCAATATCTTTATCACTCTGTCAGAACGGTCACCACATTATTTAAAAATATGTTTTTAAATTTTCATATAAGCGCCGAATCGGCATTGGAGTTAGACATTCGGTCTATTGTCTGCACGCTTTTGTTGATCGAATATTATTACCCGCTTGACCCAGTATAATGTGTGTTGGCACCGGCAACCCTCGCGGGCCATATCGAGGTCAGTCCGCAATCCGCAGACCGCACCACAATCGTATCGCACCGCGCACGCTCATTTCTCCGATAATCAATCAGCTGCTCTGTCCGAGGTGTCCCGGTGCACAGGAATACCCTCCGTCTAATTTATCACTACATCATTAGCGTCAATTTCTACTTTTGATGTGTCTATTGCCATTTTATCTTCTGAAGATTCTGTCGGTTCGGTCGGTACATTAGAAATTATTGAAGACGGATTCTGTGTCTATTGTGGACAAGATGAATGGAGCTACATTACGCTATGCTGATGGGAGTAGCATGCCAACATATGATGTTACACAGCTGCACATTTATATAAGACACAAACTGCTTGGCCATTTTCTTTTTTCTGGCGGTGCTAGTTTCACTGGGACGATAAATATATATAGTTGTAATTATTCAGAAGATAGGTCTGTGATATTTTTAAATACTAATTAAATGTATTGATTAGAAAGATATATATAAAATCAATTTTATCCAAAAATATTGTTGTTACGCCACCGGGATTCGAACCTGGCGTCTGCTATCAGATTACTCAAAGGCATTTGAGATTCCGTAAAAATAAGGTAGATGGCTCTTTCAAATAATGGAACGATTAAATGTATTAATATCAAAAAGGTGACATATAGGTTCGAAAATTTGTCGCTAAAAATATCGTCGCTGTAGCATAGTTGTATAATAATAGCACCTTCCCCAGTTTGGAAAGAGATCCAGGTTCGAATTCGATTCTATATGTATATCATTATAATTAATACATTTAATTAGTATTTGAATAATATTCGCATCTTGATTTCTAGCATCTGGCTATTGGCTATCTTTACTGACCAGGGTAGACTTCAATTCGCTCTGTGTCTACTCTAATCGGTAGAAGGTCTTTCTGCTTTATCATCACCTCGGTCTTATCAATATAAATAGAGACCCACTTTGTTTGTGTAAAAAATAATTGAAGCAAAATATGGCCATATTGAAAAATGAAATAGTACTTTTATTGTCATCGATTTGTGTACGTCCTTATTTTAAAACTGGTTAAATAATTCAACAGTATTAACGCTGTCTCGTCACTGTCATTAGGGCGATATTACGCGGTGGTCCAATCAATTATAATACATCTAGTTTCGTATGCTGCCCGGAACACAACCTGTTGACCCACGCTATCGATCCCATATCATACACGGACAATATCATATTATATTACACTTATTAGGGCGTTTCAAAAAGTGACAGCAAATCAAATATTTTCAGATATGAGGCCACCCCTGCAAAGACACTATATCGGTTTTAGGCAGATCGGATTATTGCTATTCTTATTGTGAGAACTGTCACTTTGCACGTGAGTGTGTGTGTGTGTGTCAGATGAGTGGTGGGGGACAATGGTTACAAGAGGCCGTCACTGGGGAAACGGGTCTCTTTCCATCGTCACTTCTCCTTAATTACTAGTCTATCTCTGAGTTCTATATTTGTTGAATACTGTAAATACTTATTATTAATAATACGTAATTGTTACAATTGGACACCGAGTTATTATTACGAGGACTCAACCCAATTAACTCGAAAGTACAAGGAGAGGATAGAACCCCAAGCGAATCTGGTGGTACTTCTAAAAGTCACCACACTTATACATATCTTCGTCGCTATTGTGTCTGGTCGTTGTCAGTGTTAGAAAAAATATCACAGTAGTCTTTAAAAAATCCACTAGATGACACTATTTACAAATTATGATTAAGACAGGTTGGAGGGTGTTTACTTTTTAAATTTATACATATTTTTATTACAATTATATTGTGTATTTAAAAAATATATATTATTATAAAAGCAAAATATTGTTATTACTTACAGATGGCAAAATGATTTTAAAAATATGACTTTAATTCCTGCAAGTTTGCAAGGTACAACAGTACGTGTTAACACGCGTATAGCTTGGCGTAACGTACAAAGTTTGGCGTGTTAACGCGCTCGTGGCATTTAAAAGGTTAATAAAAAATGATATGCGTTATGATGCCAAACCATGTATGTGCGCACACTTAGAGGGAACGGCTCTTAAATATTTCATTTGAATCACTTTTTTCAGTCTTTCACCAAGTATAAGTAAGTCGTCATCTTCCATCTTTTTCTGCGAGGACTTCTCCCCCACTTTTCCTGTATTCTTGCAAGCAACACTTCTCGTTTTCCTACAAAGTGTTGATTTTTACCCTCGCCAGTTTATGACTTCATTATTACGACATGTCCCCGATCAGGTCAATGTTTTTGTTTGCACGTTTCACAATCGGCATTTTTAAAATTATTATTATTATTTTTTAACATTAATTTCGTCATCATGATTAAAACGTATTATATTTTTGCGTTTATGTCCAAAATCCTAGCATTTGTATATTTATGTAACGAGACTGGAGGTCATCGGATAATCGTTTTGTTATTGCTCGTATTACATGTCATTACATAATATTGCGTGATTAGAAAGCATTAATGTTTTGTGCGCGATCAATTCTTAGCGGACTTTCTAACGGTTGACATGAACTCTACTTTCTTGTACGCAGATACATTAAAATAATATAACCTTGATGTATATATTTTTACAAAAAAAATCTGAAATTGAATCACCATAGTATTTAATATTTTGATCGGAAATTCACGGTGATGATAAATACAAATTAAAACATTTGATACTGATCGAAATTTTTGAATAGACGGCGCGCCATTCGCACAAGCGCGGATCGATACAATGTCGTAATTTCACTCAGCCAATAACTAACAAGTTAAGAAATGTGATATCGGTTATATTTTTTTATACATTCGATTTATTCATGTAGATGCTCTTCCGCTGAAGTAAGCAAATGTTTGGGTGCATAATATTAGAATATTTGTGACTGGGAAAAATCGTATTAACTTATACTATAGTAAGATTAACCAATCTAATTTCAGGTCCGATTCCGTATTACTACCATGCATTTTATTCTCCTTATAAAAATTTGAAAATAAAATATTTGAATTTATGTTCGAGTAAAACACTTCTGAATAATAGTAATCTGAGTTCTTATGAATACGCCAGTGAAGTGCAAAATCAAATCAGCCGTTTTTATGGCAATCCGGTCTATCAAAATCAGCTGACTTTTGACATTTAATTCGGTTAATTTGATTGAGATTCTATTACCCGTAAATAAATAATAAATAACAAATAACAAGCGAAACCTTGCATTGCAAAAAAATATTTCTTTTAAAATTAGCAATATTAACTTTGTGGTTAAAACTCATATTTTTATTTATTATCTTTGTTTTATTAACCACTTAATTGAGTTTAAATACATCTACCGGTTTCGAAAAATACCATTTTCTTCTTCAGGATGTCATAACTAACTAAAAACATATATTATTGTTTCTTTACCAGAATCTATTATTAAAAAAACAATTATTTCAAAAATAAATTTAGTAACTCGAATTGTTACTTAATACAAATTTACTCAAACAAGTCCACTAATAGCAGATATTTTTGTAGACAAATTGAAGAGAAATATTTTTGATTGTGATTCTCCTTTGTTAAAAAATAATGTTGTGGAAAAGGTATGTGGATGGTATATTATGTATTTGGTCAGGTTCACAACGTCAACTAACTACATTTTTAAATTTCATTAATTCATTTAATAATAAAATACAATTTACGTTAGAAATGGAAAATAATTCGACCCTAAATTTTTTGGATCTAACATTGATTAAAAATAATAATAAAATTTAATTTTTAGAAAACCAACTTTATCATACACAATGAATCTAATCATCCATTATCACACAAACATTCAGGGTTCCACTCCATGATACATCGTTTAGTCAATATTACTATGTCAACATCCAATTTTAATATTGAATTGAATACAATTAAAAAAATAGCAGTTAATAACGGGTATAATGCAGGTTTGATAGACACTATTTTAAAAAATAAATTAAAAGAATATAATAATAAATTTTAATATAAATCACAGATAAAACATAATGATAATTGGCGTAGGATTTTATACATAAATAACTTTTCGAAACAAATATCTAAACACCTACCACGAAACATTAGACCGGCATTTTATACAAATAATAGTATAGGAAATTTACTTATAAATTCTAAAGACAAAGATGATAAATTTAACAATTCTGGTGTCTATAAACTTAGTTGTAAGTATTGTGCTGCATTTTATATTGGTAAAACGGGTCGAAATTTTAATATAAGAGTAAATAAGCATTTGAGGTGTTTGAACAATAGTGAGTTTTCAGAATTTTCTTATCATTTGATAGAAAATGGTCATGGTTTTGATAAAAAATTGGGATTGTCAATTTTGCATATAAACGGTGTTGGTCACAAATTAAATAATTTGGAATCATTGGAAATAAATAAAGCGTGTAAAACTAATCAAAAAATTATAAATAACTTCGAGTCCCATTCTAAAATTTTACCTAAAAATTATTCGAGTAAATTTGCATTAAATAACAATTTGAGTTAAGTACTAAATTTATTTTTTTAATAATTGTTTTTTTTTTAAATAGATTCTGGTAAACAATAATATATGTTTTAGTTAATTATGACATCCTGAAGAAGAAAATTGTATTTTTCGAAACCGGTAGATGTATTTAAATTCAATTAAGTGTTTAATAATAAAACAAAGATAATAAATAAAAATATGCAAAAAAATATTGTCAATCATTGTAGTCGAACCATTTATATCATGTTCTGATCAAGGATAATATACTATCTGGTTTTGATTCGGTTTTCTCCAGAGTATTGGACATTTCTCTGAAAACCATATTTACTCATCAATACGGAAAACTGTTTGTAAATTGTACTTTGCTGCTAAAATCCGCCAAACATCATAATTATAAACACTAATAATATAAACAAAGAAATGATTTCATCAGAGTGTTGTCAGATCATACTGCTCAGGTCGTATAATAAATAACTTCCATTTTTTATCCGACATTTATTTTGCTTTTATAAAATAACAAAATTATATTAATCTATTAAGTATGATCTTCTCCCATCTTACTGCCAGCTTAATAATTCCTTCCTCATCATATTTGGTGGGTTTGGACTGGAATAAATTTTCGATAGCCTTATTGATTTACTTCCCTGGATTGGAAAGAGATCCAGGTTCATATCCCGGTAACAACAACAATATATTTTTCTATAAAATTGATTATATATGTGTAAGTATATTTTTAATTAATACATTTAATTAGTTTTTAAAAAATACTTTTATTGGACTATAGTTTTCTAATAATATAATAGTCGGATTTTAGAATCAAAAATGTAAACGATTTTTTGTGATCACAATAATCGACGACTACTGTATTTGACCGTCAAGTTTGTTTGTTTGTTTGCTAAAGTAAAGTATAGCCACTCGTACGTGCATAATGTCAGAGATAACGCTATAAAAACATACGAATAACAATAATATCGGCTCCATGATGTACTCTTACCTACATGTACTTCAATCATTTTTCTTAAGGTTATGCGAGATAGTGATGGGCCAAGGTTCTACTTGAACGCTCGATATGATCACGGCAGTGCAGTTCGTGAGATGTCATTTTTAATGTTTTAAGCGGTAATTCGAATTGTTTTTAAAAAAAAATGAAGAGCACCATCAAGAACTCCAAAATCAGATGTTATGAGATAATACGTGTTGATTGGCACGTTATGTGAAGGCTAAATTATTAATTATTAAGGGGAACACATTATTAATTAAATGTATCATTAGATAGATATACAGGAAAATTCAATTGAAATATTTTTGTTGTTACCGGTATTCGAACCTGGATCCTTTCCTATCCGGAGAAACGCGTTAGCCTATTACACCACACCGACATAGTAATTACGATAAATCAATTTGAAAGAACTGCAGGTATTTCAAGTTCGACAATTTGTCGTCAACAGTTCAATGGTAACAATGTATTTTATTATTTATTAACGATATTGTTACTACATTTGGTGAAGTTAACATATTGTTGTTTGCTGATGACCTTAAGGTATCCAGAACAATTATAAATGACCGTCTTATTATTCAATCTAACCGTAACAAATTACATGAATGGTGTACAGACAACAAACTTTTTTTTATATATTGATAAATGCCAATCTATAACGTTTTGCAGAATCAAAAAACCTATTGTTTTTCATTACAGCATAAACAGCGTTATTCTTAAAAAAGTTATCTTGGCATATTATTTGATGAAAAACTATCATTCGTTCCACATATTAATGAAATCACGAATAAAACTATGAAATGTCTTGGTTTTGTATTAAGAACAGTGAAATATATCAATTCATTTAAATCGCTTAAAGTTTTATACACGGCTGTGATTCGTAGCAATTTAGAATTTAACTCAACTATTTGGTCTCGATTCTATAAAGTGCACGAATTAAAATTAGAAAAGGTTCAGCATAAATGTTTAATGTTTATTAACTTCAAACTGTGTATACCTGCTGAACAATTGAATTATGATTTTCTAATGAGCACTTTTAATTTAACTAACCTTTTATTTTTATTTAAAATAGTAAATCATACTGGCATACTGGACGCCCCTAATTTAACTGAACTGATTATATACCACGTTCCTCCGTGGAGTACCAGGTCGTCGGTGCTGTTCCTTGTAAATTCATAATATACTCATTTTTATAAGAATGCACCCACACAAAGACTTCGCGGGCTTAGGAACGATTTTGGTCTTGTAGATATATTCCGATATTCAATGTTTAAATATACGAGTGATATTTTTGATGCTGTTCTGAGTCAACGATACAACTTATTTTGATACTCTGTTTTCTGTCTTGAACTTTAATTTTTGTAGTTTGCTTTGCGTATTTAAAATTTCTATTTTTCTGTATATTCAGGAACGGTAATTACGTCATTATCTAAATCGTTTGCGTTGATTCATTGAGTTGTACTATAGTAGACTACTTATTTTTAAAATAAAGATGTATAGTATTTTAAAATTAAGCTAAACGATTAGAAACGAACAAATGCAAGTGTCTTTAACCACTAGACAATATGTAATTTTAATACTAAATTTTAAATTTGCTAATTTTAAAAGTATTATATTTTTGATGTTAAAAAAATAGATTTTACAGAAACACCTGTAGTTATTTTATACTCGTCTTTCTTCGGTATTTCCCCCGACGAGTGTGATGTCATCGCGTCCCGTTCGCACGGATCACGTTCAAATGTTGACGACTGTTTGCTCGGTACAAATGTGTTTTTCCTCAAATTTTTATTTTATCGTTAATCGCTTGATATTAAAATGCATTAGATTGCTCGTTGCTGTATCTCCGGCGGCCGCAATCTGCGCAGCGGTCAGATTAGATCGGAACGTGTTCGATGTATGTCTCGAAACGTTGTGAAATAATGTTTCACGCAGCACAAATGAAGATTTTTCGTCGGAATCGTGACTTGACAAATAGAGATTGTTTGTTATTTGCAAATTACGCGTGACGTCACTGTTAAATAGATTCGTGTGAAATTTAAGTACGGTATTAAATTTAATTATTTAAAAAAAACACGTAATGCCATAAGTTCACTGGAGATTAAAACCAGGCTAGTGATGGCAAAACAACCTTCATTCATTCTATCCATATACTAATAATACATACGCTAGATTACATTGAAGTTACAAAATAATTTTTATGTTATGAAAAGAAAACCAAAAAAAAATATATAAAAAAGTTCATACTGTATTTCAGTCACGGCTATTATTGTATCTGTAACAACTATTCTGTAGTTGTTGCTGTTCTCTGGTCAGGGAGCCAGCTTTCCACGAGAGCGCCGCTCGCACTAGAGGGTCGGTGCTGAGCTCCAGCCCCAGCTTTACGCCAGCAACTCAACGTGTCAAAAGCGGAACGAATCCATCTACACGGCCTTCGGCACACATTGTAGATGCGCTACAATAACGCGCCAACCCGAATTCGGAGACGGTTGTACGTCACTTGCGTATTATATTTCGACCAGAGCTCGCAGGTATACATGCTAGTGAAGAATGATAAGGGGCCTTTGGATAGAAGGCATACTAAAAAACATTGTCAAATATTGTTAACATGACTTTTCAAGGGTATTCTAGTATAATGTGTTAATCATTTGTCATATATATAGATAAAGAATATAGCTTCCATTATTGATAATAAAAATAAGATTCTAATTAGTGACAATTATGCTGTTTCAGGGAAATGAATATTAAATTTCAGTCCATAGATGGCGATAGCGAAGTTGTACTTAAATACTCGAAGTGTTTCCACACGGTTACATATGTACGACTTCCAAAAAAATTTGATACATATGGATATTGATTAATGGGTGGAATGGTGAACGTTACATTGTGTAAAGTGATCACTTAGGCCATCCGAAGACAGGTCGTTGAGTCCTGTAATTACTCGTACTTTCATATTTTTCCATTTAAATATAATATAAATAGTTTCGTCTCTATGAAAACATTCACTAAATAATGAGTTCGGCGAATGCAGATGCCTACAGTCGACTTCTGAATAGTACTGACACATGTTGAGCATTGCATTGACAAGAACACATAAAAGAAGAATAAATTTCTTAAGCGTGTAATTTTATTTAATAACTCATTAAATCACCGTTTTTTTTCATTTTAACATGTTTATCTGTTAATTATTTTTAATGACATTATTAATTTTTTAATATTTGTCCGTCGTCGTACTGCTGTTTTTTTTCTTCTTCTTTTCTGTTAATCGTGTCGCGTTTCAAATGTGTAAATATTTAAAGCCATTAGTTTTTTGTGTGCGTTGTTAATTTTTTCTCGTTTTGAAATATCATAAAGGTGTATTTATTAATATTTTATATAATATATCAGTAAAGGTACAAAAACGAGGCCATTTTTTTTTATATGATTAACATTTTGTATATACAGTAGAGATGAATACTTATGCATATTCACCATTTCTATGTCGATACTGCGTACTTTATGCACGCGTCATCAAAATTTCATTTGCAATTGAATTTTCTTCCCACCATATTTCGGTGAAGTCCGTCGGCTTTTCTTTGTCTCCGGCACACTAATTAATTATGACAACAGTCGTTCTGTACTATCGGATTGTGTAATAAGACCTGCGCGGTTTTGTTTAATTGTTTATTATAAAATCAAATTTTTAAACAAAAATTACAACATTTCAATTGATGGTGTATTCTCTATTATTTGTTGTTCAGGACTTCATCCCACATTTTAATCAATTTGTCGATGCCATTTTTATTACGATCGGCCGGTCTGCTATCGAAATAGTTTCTGAGGTCATGCCGCGCATTTGATTGGAGAGCTACCGAAAAAGGTGACATCCTGACGAAGCGAGGTCAGGAATGTAGGTTGGATACATCAGTCGAGCTCCTGGATGACCATTTGAAAAAAATAAAAAATTTTCTCTACTTGACACTCCATTATTTAATCTCAAAAATGAAGAAAAACTACAATATAAGATACAGGAAAACTGCGATACTGACTTTTTAGAGCAGATATAATACTATCGAATAGTATCTCATTTTCGTCACATTTATATCTATATAAAATTATCAACAACACGTTGGGACTGCCCTGAGTTGATACAAATGGTATCGTATAAAGTACCAACTCAAACGAGACAACATGAAGTGTTCTCTGTAGGTACACATAGAAATAATTATGCTGTTAACTCGCCAATATCGCGGATGCATCGGCTCGGTAACAAGTTGAATTTCGTTAAATTTTTCTTTGCAGGAGTATACCTGAACTGAAGAAATATTTGTAAGTAAATTATTATTTTTTTTTTTTAATGTTGTATTTAAAAATGTACTGTTATATTTCAATTTTTATTTTTATGTGAAAAAAAAAAACATATTTAACTTTAACCCATATCCTTGATGAGATCCTTCTGTTGAAATCAAATGTCGCATTGAGCAAGCTCATGCAACCTTTATCCGCATGAAAAAGATATTCTGCATTCGTGATTTCAACCTTAGATCACGAATGTGAATGGTCGATACTGTTTACGCGCTTTTATACTTCAATATTGACTTGGTATAAAATTGTCAATATGTGTATTCTTTTTGTATAGATTTAAAAACAGAAAACAAGCGAAGCTACTTCTGGAAAGAGACAGTTTTTCGTTTCGGACGGACTTATTTACGGCGGCGATATAAAAAAAATTTGTATTGTATATTTACGGTTATCGTTATGTAAAAAAGTTTTAGACCACTAAACTGCAAGGAGAGCGACATCGGCGTCTAACAGCCCAGGTTCACAAAAGTTGGTGTATTTTGGATTTGCATAGATTGAATTACTATATTCAACATTACGTATAGAAAACTCAGGACTAGCTATCGAAGTATTTACGGCTACATATACTATGTGTTTTCGATATTATTTTATGGAATAGCAGCGTGGACACTTACCTGAGAAATGGAAAGGCGACTTCAAACATTTGAGATGTTACTACTCGGAAACGCGATCAGACATTCAGAGAAGTATGAGATCTTACACCTCATAATGCAGGAAAAGATTGCTAGAACATTCCGTAACTGAACAAGCCCTAGAAAAAAAATGCAGAGTATTAAAATTATTACTGCTGGGCCCTGGGGCGGCTAGTGGCAATTCTCCAAAACAAACCACAGGTATATGAAATGTCGGTGTAATTTAAATTAAACCATCTTATAAATTAGCTGTCAAAACGAATAAAAATGACATGTAAGATTCGTGTATAGAAGATTTCTCTCTTATCATAGATTGAAGAAAACTTGACAGATGTTAATATACGATTTTGCTAGAGATCTACAGATATTAAAGACCAGGCTGTTTAATCAAGCATTGTATAGACACAATGACACTACGTCTTAGACATTCTAGACGTCCGTCCAGAAAGTCATAGAAAATCACGTCATATTATTATGGATTATATTTTTTTACAGAAATCGTTCTGCGTACTTGCGCGCCTGTCCTACATATTTAGAAAATAAATTTTTACTGGTGAAACTGTTTTAAGTTTTATCATTTTTTAATAATAACAATGCAGTCAGTTGTGCCGATCAATAAATTACCCGATTGTGTTCAAATGTCGACCCAACTCGCTCTGTTTCTGGCGGTGGGGGTCGCGATGTATGAATCATACTGCTCGTTGCGTTGCATATTCCAGAACAATGATCGATTACCGCAAAGACATTTCCAAACCGTTAACAGGAATACAATTTTGTTTTAAACATGTTGCGGCCGCGTGTGTGCACTTTGGCCGCATTTTGAACGTGGAACGATTCCATGATTTAAATTTATTTACCAGGTAATTTTCAAATTAGGTCAGATCTTTTGACAAAGCGAGAAAATGGAACGCTTTAAGATAAATTATTATTTTTTGGCTGTGAAAAACAAACATGCGGTATCTCTGATCACCTTCGCAATGTATGTGATTCACCAAGATAGCGTCTGCTTTAGCGATGACACGATTGTTTGAAATGGATTTAGCGCTGTTTGAAATAAACCTGTCGTTTTTTAAACGATTTTATATTTAATTTGGCTAGATTTGAAAATCACATAACGTCAAGCGCTCTTAAGAGATGCATTGTCAGTATATTAAAAAAAAAAACAGTTTCGGAGTTGATCACTTTGGAAATTTACCCGCTAATTTGTATTGCCTACATTTTTCAGATAGGACGCGTTCATGTCGTTATCTGTCTGTTATGTATGAATGTGAATGAGGCGAGAATTGTGTGTCAGGATAGAGGAGTGTGGCTCTCTATCTACTACTAGATACACATAACAACGTTCAATTCTCCTGTGAACCTTCTATAAAATGTTCCTAAATTTCTAACTTTTAATTTCTATCTTGCTTTTTCTATCATTCTATTTTTAACGGTCCGGGGGAGCTTCCGATAAAAAATATTCTAATTGTGAAGAGAATATTTGTCTTGTTTTTTTTCTATTTTATTAGTATTTAATTATTTTTACAATTAATAGATGCTTCAGCTTCATATAAAATCACTATTGTATTCTTATACGACAATTTGGCAACCTACAGGGGGAGTAGCTAAGACATTAGAGCGTCCGCTTAGCATGTGAGAGGTACCAGGATCGATAACCGGACAAAATAAAATACTTAGTGAGAGTGTAAAATGTTACGAAATTTAATTTAACAGTCTTCGTGACAAATCTCACAATGTAAAAAGATATTCTATTTTAATATGTACATTGTGATGAAAAGTGATTACGATTCGTGTTCACCAATGACCATATAAGGTGATACTTTTTCGGAATTCTCTTATTATTTAATAGAATTGTGGAAGAAGCGTGAGACGACGAGTGTCATGTCATTTTTATTAATATTGCTACGTATACCAGGCATTAGATGAGGTCATGGTTCAGATTTAAGTTTAACGGTGGACTGTGAATATATTAGTCTCGTCCCGCCGTGACAGATACGTAGCGAATCTCAAATCAGTTTTGCTAGTTATTTTTTTGTCTAATTGGTATAGTGATCGATTACTGTGTAGAATATGTACATAGTTTTATTTGCGAGTCAGGCATGGTTTGCTTCGTATATAACCTGATTTAACGTGGCAATTATTATTCTCAATGTATAATTATGTTTTTAAAATTATTCATTTAAAATAAATATCATTTTTACAAATGTTGATTTTTTTTTATACGAAGCATCGGCCATATTGAACGATAGATAGTATTATGTGCCAATTTTTAGGTGATCTGTAATAGTATTTTTTAGTTATTTTAGTGTTGTTAAATATACAATTTGATGCCCATAAAGATGTACAACGCATATGCATTCATAACGCAGATCTGCCCAAAAACGATGTTCAGTGTTATTGCAGGGATGACCTCAATTCATCATAATATGACCTGCACCTAAAAAACCTTACGAAAAACGGAAATTAATTCAATCCCGTGTAACGGTGATCTTGATTCCGGGCTCCCGGGCGGTTGCCCAGGTAGCTACGCCACTGATCGATGACGAACATTTAAACGGAAATGTGTCGTATAGATGAATGGTTATTCTATCTCCGAAACATCGAATCGGATCAATTTGACAAATCAGATATAATTGAATTTTTCATGTTTCGTGAGATTTTCTTTTTGCGAAGGAAATCCTTTCACCGTAACGGACCGCCTCGGCTGGCTGATTAAATTGTAGAATAAATGTCTCTGAATATTCGTTCAGTCTCTTTTGCGTTCGTCTCGTTTTCAACTTGGGGACTTCCCGGCCGCTATGGTTGTTAATTTTTGCTTTGAATTGCTCCTTAACGAATTTCAACGTCTTTGAATAGGAAATTACATTTCCTTTTAATATTGAAAGCTTTCGCTCCATACAAAGTCTGCTCGCGATGAGTTTCGTCTATTTCCAAGTCTATACGCTCTAAGCAAAGTGAGTCTAGTCGACACTGCGCTGAATTGTGCATATATAATCATTACGGAAGCGTGGGGGGATTGACACCTACTAAGGAGAATATTGAAAAAAAGTAACAAATTATTCTAATTGGTGGAAATATGAGGAAGAAAAGAAGGCACTTAATTAACGTCTGCCGGATGCTGGTTCATTGATAGATTCCTCTCCACCATAAATACAAGCGTTGCGGCGTGTATACTAATACTCGCGAAAAGGATTATTATGTATTTGCAGATATAAGATAAGATTAATTAATAAGCGGAGAGAAGCGACCATAAAAATGTGCCATAAATATACAACCTATCGTGATAAAATTCAGAACACGTGTGCTGTGATTTTGTAACTACCAGATTCTTGTTTATGGTTAATTAAAAAATGAGTTACTTTAACAGTTTTGTTGAACACTAACCATATGCTTATTTTGGACTACTATCTCTGAGACATCCTGTATAACCTACTTTTTCTTATGTACGTACCATGCTTATCGCTTTATCTTTCGTTTTTGAGTAGGTAAAACCCAAAGAGGTTTCAAACTTTCGCGACAAACTCCGAGAGGTTGTACTCACATCTGTGCCTGCAATATTATCTCATAAAATGAACATGGTTCTTAACCTTTCATATGTGATATAACGGCTTCAATATTTAGAATTCTTAACAATCATGTATATTTATTATGGACTCCACGATAACTTTGGTATTTATAAATGTATTTTAATTAGAGGATATCGATTCGTTTCGCACAAACAAACAAAGCGAACTGCGAAATTTAAGTTCCGGACCGGGAGACCCATTGTTTGACTGCGTCGCTTCTCATGGTAACTTGCAACCGCCCTTTCTTATTGATCGTTTGAAATCACCACTCGATTGTAGTTACGGTTACTACCGATGGAAATTTCTTCAATCGGTTAATTTGTTAATTTCCGCCTTACTAATTACCCATTATTTTTAAAGGTCGGAAATTGAACGTTTTTATTTTTTTGATCACTATTTTAATGGTAATGTTGCCTTTTATTTATCCTTTCGTTTCACGATAAAAAGAACATTGTTATTTTTTATTGATACAACTTTTTTTTTGAAATTACAACATCATTTACGCGTGCAATCTGTACGTAAAGATTAGGCTGTCTCATTTATTTGGGTTGATTCATAAATAAGTTCAGTTACATTATTATATCTTCTGAAAAAACGGCTATTTTATGGCATCCACTTATTTTCCCTACAGCAGGTAAACAGGTGTTCACTAATTACGAAGCAGAATTTGTTTTGTAAATATTAGTATTAAATAAAAGTTTCCAAACACAAAAATAACTATTTAAAAGTGCGTTATGATAAATCTTTATGTGACTGATTTTGACGATGATTGGTAACTGAAATTGAACGACGATCGGTAACTAATATTTAACTGTTGGTGGCTTACTTTCTAGTGTGTCAGACATTGTTAGAGAAATTACGAATAATCTGTTACCGATCATTTAACCATCACTAGTTTCGAGTCACGGTGGAGACTTGATTCGTATATTTTTTTCAATATTTAGAATTTTTCTGTATGTCATCTATTTTGTTTTAACAATATTTTATTTACAATCATTCCAGTATATAGTCCTGCATACTTGGGTTATTCTAGTTGTATCTTATATTTTTATATTATAACTGTGCATTCAAACTTACAATAAACTAATAAATTATTTTATAAACTTTTCATATACAAATAATTTTAATTTCCCGTGCAGAACCGAAATATTACATTATTCTTGATAAATTCGACTGGCTTATTTTTTTGTTTGTTATTACCGCTTACGTACGTAGTTTTTTTTTTTATATATCATGTTATTATGCAATTCTTTTTTGTAGTTTTATTTTACTTATGTATTATAGTATTATGATAATAATGTATATGATATTTGCTTGCAAAATATGTGAAACCAAATACGAAAAGTCAAATATGCTAATGCACCATAATGACAAATGGTAACTATGTCACCGTCACTGCATTAACGATGCTTGTACTTGAGGGTAAAGGAATTTGAATTGTATGAATATTTAGTAGCTTTTACTTGTCTTTATGGGCTGAAAACCTACTTACCAATGTGAAGGTTTAGAATCAATTATTAAAATATTTGCATATTGGAATAAAATAAACAGTGTACTTACTTAGCTTGAGAAATATTTAACAACATTTTTATTTTTATTTATTTATTAAGTCTTAATATCAGAGATCACCAAATATATAGACACGAACTAACACAGAATTGTTTGTCCCAATGTTTTCATTTTGGTTCACCACTCGCGCAATCAAATAGCTCCGCGACTTTTTTTAAAAAAATGAAACGAAAATTTAAATGCTGACAATATAATACGCAATCATGTAAAAAATACGTCTTATTTACACAAAAAATAATTTTTCGAAGAGTAAATACTTTTATTGCAGCATAAATGTGTCATACACTACCGGATTTATGTTTCCACCAAGAATGTATGTAGAATGACCCTCGCGCAACTAATGTTCCAAAGCTGTTCATTTACTGGTCTATGCTTAACCTATATTTTCTCACATTTTATAAATGTACTCGCTACGATTAGTAAGCGAATACATATTGGCATTGGTTTTAAAATTAGTGCCGGGTCGCTCGGCACTCTCGATAGACTCGGGTATGGAAGGTAGCGTTCGCGTGTCGCGTGATCGCCGGAAGGGTATTTTACGTATGATATTGGTCGTGGCACACAATTACCGCGACTCGCTCTCTTACGCATTATAAACGATCGGCCTTTGACTATTAAAAACGGCGCGGATGAGTGACGTGTTACCGCCAGAACGGTACATTACGTTCTTAAATAATTTGTTTACATTATTGGTTAAGTCAAGATAGATTGAGTTGTGATGGACCGCTTCCCTTTTATTGATAATAAAATATGTTCTCAACATGCTGTCCTAAAAGGCCGGCCGCCGTGTGACGTCAAACGATGTGTCACTGGCCAGTCGCGTGGAGAGGGGAATTTTAAAACGTGAAAAATACAAGGTCCATAATGCAATATATATTTTTCACCGAGATTCGAGATAATTAGTTTACAACGGGTGATCATTTTTTAAGGTTTATTTCCTTTCAGCAGAGTGTGCAGCGGTACAGCGCGCGGATGAAAGGCCACGCGGCCTCCTCGCTCCGCCTGATTGGTCGCGCCTCTCCGCGTGACGCGGGCGCGGACTTTTCGTTTGTTTCGTGATTTCATTAACAGTCCTGCGTTAGGATATCGCCGACGTGCAGCGCTAATCGCCGTTTGCCCATTCGAGTGCCGCGCGCCGCCAGTGCCTCGTATTTGCGTCGGGTAATTTGAATTAAATGCTGTTTACATTTTTATCGCTCAACCACGACACGACAGCGTTAATCAGTTGTTATTTGTTTATTGTGCGATAATATTTGTTCATCAATCAAATCTCTGGGTGCTCCGATTTCCTTCGGAAATATAATTAACTGTACCATAGTGATACAATACTGTTTTGGTGTGGTGATTATGTACTATGTATGACTATATCGTGCTCTGAAAGGTAGGTCGCGTTTTTTTTTTTAACATAGAATTTAATCAGCTAAAAAATTTCACAAAAAACTGCTTCAGACAATTTCGTAACATTTTTTTACCTTGTGTTCTATTTTCACTTTAGCCGGTATAGCGATCGGTACCAGGCGTCTCCAAAATCGTTTTGAAATGTAACAGATTTTTTTTTGTCATAATTTAAAGCGTATGTTTATATTTTTGATGTACTAATTAATTTACCATCACGCCATTTCTCCGCGGGGGTAAGTAGAGAGGATAGAGCGCCATACTTTTCTGTCCCGGCACAATTTTCGCTCCATTCACATTCATACATTTTCTCATACAAGCAAGTCAATTATTGAGGCTTCTAGCGGGTGTAACCACCTCAGTGATCCTTTCTTAATCTTACTCACTGTATTTTTTCTTACTAGAAATAAATAGTGTACTGTACATGACGTGATCTTGCAAGTATATATGTATTATATAATATTTAAAAAAAATCATATACTGTATAATCATGTTAACGAAAGAATGTTAACTCGGAAAATTCTATTATCTTAAAAAACGTATTATATTTTGAAATCTTCCTACTGGCGAGTATTTGAATATTCGTCACCTGTCATAAAATTATTGTATTAAATCATTGTTGACATTTACCCAAGACGCAATCCGTTACGATAATTCCCACTAGGGCGACCAGACCCGGAAATATAATCTGTGGCGGGAATGGTATTTTACTTTACTATTTAAATCATTTTAAGAATATCTCTGTTTGGGTTATATTTGCGTGTCTGGGATGCGTTAATTGGTTAAGTTATGTTATATTTTTAACATTAAAAAATAGGTTTTATGGAAACACTGGCCTGCTGGCGTATCTAAATTGTTCAATCTTACTATTATTACGTAAATCGATATATTATGTAATCCCATAGCCCAACTCTTTAAATTAGGCATTTCCTGTAGTCACATATACCTGCTTCAGCGTGTTCAACTTTCTCAACCAATTGCGATATCGCTTCTCGGCTCAATATCTTGTGAATAATTAAAATAAATTATCTTTGTAACTAAAATATTTACTCGCACAGTAATAGCTTCAAGTATTGCGCTAAAATGTGTTTTTATTACATGCATATACAAAATGAGTTAAAATTCTTGCGCGATACAACGATCCGAGATTTTAATCTACTTGAACTTTGACTTTATTTGATACTAACGAACTGATTTAGTCGGGGGAGCGGGGTGCCTTTGTTTTGCGCGGGCCCTGAATAATAATGTATGCAAAATTTCATTGCCAATCGATATCATATAATACACATTTATATTGGAGGAGGGGAAGAGGTGTATGTTTACCAAGGGTCTTAGGGCCGGTTTTTTAGTAAGTACTTATTTATATTTTTGCGAAAGTAGGTTATTTGATCGTTGGTAAAAAAATATTTATTTCTCAAACGTACATCCCGTAGTGATCTGATTTTACTCTCCGATATTCGGTATTTGACCGTAGTAAATGTGATGTATCAACATCGAGTACGAGACGAGTGTTGAATGAAACAGGGGGCATCGGCGAAAGACCTGGCACGATCGAGTAGATCATACATTGGAGGACAGTCCTGTTAGTAGCTTCGATAACCGATGAGGTTGCACGAATGTATAAAAGCGAACGAGGCAACAAGTTTATTTCAGGACAGAAGAGTATGGCAGTCTATCATCTCTTCCTACCCCAGCGTATAAAATAATGTTTGTACATTTGGAACAATCATTTCGGATATTTGAAAGATCAAATACATAATGATTGGTGACAAGCTCGATATCACAAACTGTGAGTCAATTACTGGTATATCTAAGTAAAAAATCACTAACTGTGATTGAGTATCTGAAAGCATTTAAGAATTTGATTTGTTTATTGTTTCTATTTATGTGGTAATATTTTGTAACGGTGATCATAGTCATTTTCTAATCACCGGTATCATCGAATAGCAATCACGCTCACACCAAATCAAGAGTTGCAGTTCACCGGTCATACAAATACCGCAATGAGAAATTTACAAAAATGGACATTCTATTCTTCATTCTACCTATAAACACATGTTGCTCTCCCTTTACCGCAACAATAGTTGCAACCTCCCGACCCTTTCTCACTCTTTTTCTTTTTTAATTTATTTTCTGCATCTAAAAACACCTAAATATTTTTGTGTATTTTCATTATTAGTATCATATGTTAAATAGTTATTATGTTTGTTATAATATGTTTACATTGTCAAAATCCCTCAATGTAATAAAATTAAAATTACCCCTTCGCTAATTATATTAATTTGCAATACGGCGATTAGTAACTACCAGTTGTTGCAGTCATGTCGGCGCTGGAGCCTCTGACCCCAGCCGGGGTCTGCCGGAATTCCGCAGCCGATGACCTACTTTCTGAGATCATCAGCGAGATATCATTAAAAGTTGTTCCGATCTGTCTACGCTGGACACGTCATCATTGAATGCATACCTGCATTTGCGTGTTAAGTGTGTATTATATAAACCGTCTCATCAAATTCCCCGAAGCGGTAAGCGTCATCTCATTTCACAATTTCTTTACAGTCACAGCTTACTCGGCCTCTCGCAGACACTTGTACAAGATTCTACTACTTTTTAACTAAGAGATGGGGATTATCAAGGCTTGGAGTGCATGGACTGTTTCAAATCTTCTCATAAACTAACAGGTTCAGATTATTATGGAAATTTTTCATGTATTTTGGGATGCCCGCTATCTGTAAATTGCCAGTTGAAAATTTTCAACGAGTAATATTATATAAGATTTTTACAAAATCATTTTAATTAATCACTAAATCTCTGACATGATTGAGATTAGGCGCATATAGTTTGAACATTTTCAACTCATATTTTTAATATGTATCTATCTACCTTTATAATATTGTGCACTAGAAGTACGAGGCACGTCAAGTAAGTATCGTTGCCAGATATTCCCGGTGTAGCTCTGCGGTTGCAATGTTGGGCATGCGCAGTGGTTTCGTTCATTTGTTGACTCACCGCATGCAATCTGCGAGACATACACTTAGTGTGGCTATCTTGATGTCGAGTGATTGAAACGTTCAAGACAGCCATCAAGATTAGCCCGCCGACTGTGTGAGATACGGTCCATGAATCGTTTCTGACATTCATCGCCAAGCGTGTCCTGATTTGGCTCCAAATGATTTCTTTGGTGACTTTGTGTCCCGGACAATTTGAATGGTAGACGTCAAACTCTCAGGTCAGCCGCTGAAAGGATTGTAGAATCAACCGACCGTCGCCAGAAGTTTAAATTTAATGATTGAGCATTTGCGGTGGCAGGCTCAAAAGCGTACAACACTTCGCCATTCGTCGTAAGAAACAGTGCATCGGAGATTTTATTTAAGATGAGACTAAAAACGCACCTTTTCATATAATCATATCCATAAGTGATTTTAAACACAAAGATGATATAGGACTATAAACAGTTTATGTGTAAAGCGCGCCCGTGAGGTGAAAGTTTTTACAAAAATGGCGCTATCCAAATATATAAAATAAAAAAATAAAAAATAGATTCTGGTAAAGAAACAAAAACATATGTTTTTAGTTAGTATTGACATCCTGAAGAAGAAAATGATATTTTTCGAAACCGATAGATGTATTTAAACTCAATAAGTGGTTAATGAAACAAAGTTAAAAAATAAAAATAATTAATTTTAGCCACAATGTGATTTTTGCTAATTTTACAAGTACTATACAAATTATCCAAGATTATTATTAGACATAGTTTTCGTAATAGGCGGCGTCGTTCTATGACGAAGTTATATAAAAATTGGTGCCCCGCTATGACAGGTGCCTTAATAATGGTGGCGACTGTGTTGAGAAGTAGTTTAATGTATTAGCGTCCAAAGAAAATAAAGTGTTGTAAAAGTGATGTAGTTACTTTTTTTTTTAAATCCGGTACTTACTTAAAAAACGCGCCTCGTATGTGCGGTGTGGGTGTAGAACATACAATAGCTCATAGCAATCATAACACAATCAAAACAGAAAATCTATTTTGACAACTGACTACAGCAGCCCGAGCCCGAACGAAACCCTCCTAACGAGAGTAACTTGTTGGTGTAGCTTGTGGTCGAGACGTTGGCCCGGTGATCTAGTGGTCGGGGGTTCGCGCCTCGTTTTAGAACACCAGCAAGTAAGTCTTATTCTCATTGCACAAGCGTTTAACTTAGTTTGAAAATAGTAAGAATATTGATGTGACATGTATTCCGTGTAACATGAAACGTCTTCTTGTTCAATGACAGGTTCGCGATCTCCACCGAGTCTCTCGATGACCCTTCTGTCAGTACTCCTCCATTCCTCTCGGCAACCAGCGGTAAAAGAGTAGTGCCTATAGCGGTCTGCACTCGATCGATCCAGCGACTACCGATGCTGATCGCTGCAAGCCTCTCATTTCTTCTACCGAGGTGTCCGAAATATTGAAGAATACCTTTCTGAGCAATGTTGGCGCGTCTGACTTTCCACGACATTACAACACCACATTACAAATGCATCAATTTGATTTATTTTGCATTGATTGTGAGAAGATACAATGTATTGTTTATATTCTTATTTTACTATTAAAGTGAGTCAGCCGGGGACAATTAGGGCAAATCTTGTATTGGCAGCTGTGCGGTATCGCCCTGTCATATATTTATTTATTTAATTCTTAATATAGTGCATAAATAAGCACTCCTACATACGTTCTAATAAAAACAAGATTAAGGTATTTTCTTTTATTAAAACTTATCTTTTACATATTTAGTCAGTTTCATTTTTCTGGCATTTTATTAAAAATCTTTATCGCACTATACATCATCGACTTCTGAGATTTGGCCTTCTTCTTGAATGGCAGTCTCAGTCTATCTTATCCTCTTGTACGATGCTCGTGCTCATGTTGATTTTCATCAATTTTTCGTGTAAATTTCGCTGATATTTTCCTATTGAGGATTTTATAAATAAATATCATTATATTAAAATATATCTTCTGCTTAAGGGTCATCATATTCAGATCTTGCAGCACTGTACTGATCCGAGTATATCTATTTTTTCTCATAGCTTCATTTTGCAACACTGGCAATTGTTGCATTTCCTCTTCGTTAGGCAAAAAGCTAAATATTGCTGCAGTACTTAATGTGAGGAATAATAACAGAGTTGTATACTATTTTACAAGACTCAGTAAGTAGTAATAAAACTTCTAATCATTTCCAGGAGTGAAATTTTCTTAGCAATCTTTTTAGTCACGTATCTAATATTTTTACGATAAATTCAATTTTCCGGGGCGCTATCGAACAGCTGCCTATTAGCATTAAACAATGGCAACCGAGCTGCGAATGAGTAGGAGAGCCTTGAGCTTATTGCATCGGTTCTGGGTGATCGGTGGGTCCGCCCTCATTGTCTACACGAGAAGATCAGATCGACGGAACACTTTTTATTTTAATGATGCGGAAGCATTTTTTATTTTTTTTTACTGCATTTTCTCAAGGCGAACGGCCACGTATTGTAGAACAATCGATTGTATAATGTTTAAAGCGTGCGTCCAGTTATTTTAAATAAACAACCGGGATGATGACATCATGTGTGCACAGTTATTTGAGTATTTTTTTTTTCGACGGCGCGCTGAACGCTTCGGGTTTATTCACATTCTGACAATTGGCTCAAATTACTTCGCGTTGTCGGAATCTGACGAGGCGAAATAATTTGATCGCCGATTTGTGTGCACAAGTTGCACAATCCCACTATTCGTGAAGAACGTCGGGGCTGTTGAATACTGGGTATTCTTGCAGACTTCATTAGGTTATATAATTTGTCAGCATTTTATTAGAATGTGGCACGTTTCATTGTCCATTGTTGATTTATAGAACGGTGTACAATGGTAAGGAATAGTGAGAAATTTTTTTGATAATATTATTAACTGATAAAAAATAGGGCTCGAAAATTAAAATTTTAACTAATCAGAACTTTCGTTAATTTAAAAAAATTATACTTACTTTACAATGGTGCCATAATACGGTACTTAGTCTAAATAAATATTTATTAGCAATATTTGAATATGTCCAAGAGCACACAATTACTTTATATTTACCTACAAAAGCACTGTTATTAAACAAACATCAGATATCTCATAGAGACAAAGCTTTTTTTTATCATTTATATTTTCCATTAAATATAATTTAAAAAAATAGTTTTGTCTCGTTGTTTAAATAGTTATTAATGTACGAGCCGTTTACTTCCAAAACCCGCTATAATCAAAAAAGAAAAAAATGTAATTTGAATGCAGTTTTACTAGGAAATAATTATACTCGCGAATGGTTCAAATACTTTACCACGAACAATAATATAAATAATAGAAAAAGCAAAAATGTGGTTAAGTTTCGTGTCAAATCCTTCTATAATCGAGTACTTAATTTCCAAAGACCTCAATAATAAAACCCCGCTAAAATAAGTGTGTTGAGTTTCAAACACATAAATGGTATAGAGTGACAAATCCCTCTATAATACTGTAAATTTCGTAATTTCTCAAAATTGACAACATGTTCGTGATTTATTTTTGCATGGCATTCAATATATCTAATGAAGCATTTAAATGAAAATTCAATATTTTAAGGTTTTTTGTGATTTATGGGTTTTGTTAAAAATCCATTATGGAAATAAACGATTCATATTTTAATTAATATTTTTTATTGAATCTAAAATTACAAGTGCTAATTAAAATTGATAGGATATCGTGAGTCGGAGCTATATTTGCGAGGATCCTACGAATTGGAGCATGGTTTGTCCGGTCCATTCCGAACCCTGCGGATAAGGAGCACGGTGCGCGTGCGCCTGAACTAAACAATCTTGCTGCCCTTCCTTGTCTGTAAAGAATCTTATTATGTTGGAGATTATTATTTTATTGTGACTGAGTCTCCCGAAATATTGTCATACATTCTTCAGCTATTCATCCTCCAGAGCAATTTTGCCTTAATTGCTAGATATTAAAAAATTATGTCTTTAATTTCATAACTAAAATATGGCAATTTCCGGGATATTATTTTTATAATTTTAAAGATTGTGTATTAACGGTGCCGTATGAAAATAACAAATACTTATTAAATGTATTAATTAGAAAGATATACATATGAAATCAATTTTATCGAAAAATATTGTTGTTGTGCTGCTACCGTGATTTGATCCTGGATCTCTTTCCAAACCGAGGAAGGTGCATTATCCTACTATGCTACAGCGACAGGACTGTATATGAATATATTAATATTATTGTAATATTTTTCGATAAAATTGGTTTTATATGTATATCTTTCTAATTAATACATTCAATTAGTATTAAAAATATGACAGACCGTCTGTTCTGAATAATTACAACTTCACAATAAGAATGTGTCCTCTTTAATAAAATAAGGTATTTTGTCATAGTCATTTCTAATGTGTTGTTTCAATTGTCCACCTTGGTTGTTGATCGTGTGTTGAAAATATACATTTTTTATTTTTATGCTGTTTAAGTGAAGGGATTTGTGCTAGATTAACAATTTTTGCAAAATTGCGTATTTTGCGAACATCAAAAGTGTGTATGGGAGTGTTTGATAGTGTTTAAAAATGTTGTCTAATAATTATAGCTAGAGGTGAAAGAGTAGTGATACTGGATGGCCATATTTTACTTATTGAAGTCAAGACAAATCCTAACAACAGGATTTCAGTAGTTATTTGTTTTTTTTTTATTCTACTCCTTTAATTTATTTAAGACACGTTTTGCTTTTATGGCACTATTATCACCTTTGTATTTTAGTTCACCACATTTTAAAGTTTTGGGATAATTCGTGAATGACGAAAACGGAGTAGAAGATGGATTACCTGACTGAAAAAATTAGTTTAAGAAACAGTTCCAAAGTCACAGCATCCAAAGTGAAGATCGTCAACCTCCGCTAGAAGGCACGCAGAAAAGACGATGGCATGTCCGCCACTTCATTGCAAAACCTTTTTACCCCATCGTACATAACCTCTTTACAGATACATCTAGCATCTAATATAGTAAAGCCTTAGGATTCTTTTCAGTATCAAAATTTAATACCAAATTCGCTCAACGAACTTTCTTATTTTGTGCTCCGCGAATATTTAACAAATTGCCACTAGACCTTAAAGGGTCTAAAGTGATGAACGACTTCACACCAAAAATAATAAAGTGGTTGCTTGTGTGGGTAGAAAGCAAAATGAATCTAATTTGTCATTTGTGCTAACCTAACTACTCACAGATTTTTGTCTCCAACTATAAATATTAGGGATGATTTATTTGAAATTCATAAAGTGAATATTATGGAAATTGTCGTGACCATCTTTCATCGATCATACATTTTAAAATATGCAAAATATAAGGGTCGGAAAGGTCTAAAGGTCCGTTAAATTTTTTTTTTTTTTAAATGCACTATATTGAATCTATTGATTTTTCGCGAAGTTAAATCCCGAAAATTTTTACAATAATACATATACGTTATGTGTTGGGCCCTTAAGGGGTTTAAACATGTTAATACATGCTTTCTTACTTACTCGTCATCACGCTGTTTCTCCGTGGGGTGGGGGTGTGCAGAGAGGACAGAGCGCCACACTCTTGTCCTGACACGCAATTGTCGCCTCATCCACATTCATACATTTTTTCATACAAACTCGCTAGTTATTGTGACTTCTAAACAGAATCTGGTTTACCTGGTCGTGCCAAGTCTTTTTCTTGTGTTGATATGGTTATATATATATATATATAATTTGTGTGTTGATATGGGTATATGTATATATAATGGTCACTTATAATAATTAGAAGCATTCAAAATGTGTAGAAATCCTCAGAATTTCAATGAATAGTGTTGTCCCTTTTCATCTCACGCAAATAAAACTGTATAGCTATCCTCCATTATAGGGTATAAATACAAGTTGTTGAATTAAATTGTTAGATTGATAACGCCATTACAAGGCGAAGCGCGTCTTGAGTAAATTAAACGAGGAGAATCAAAAAACAAATGTTTTATTTTCACGTGTGTGATTATGTACCTACTTAAAGAGAAATGGTGAAAGACAATACATAACTATCCCTATTACGCTATTTATTTGAAATCATTCATGTCAGTTGCACGTTGCAACACTAAAATGCATCAACATTATTGTTTAGCTATCTGTCGGATGCCATTCTTATTGTGTAATGATATTACAACGTAATGCAATTATGTTATTTATGTTGCACCGCACTAATGGTATATTTGTTTTTCTATCTTTACAGATCGCTCGGAATCGCTGCTGTTATATACGCGGGTCACAGTTTATATTATACATTATAATAAAAACACACTTTACATAAACTATTTATATTAAATACATCCGACGTGCCAAATTAATTTTAAGTTCGCCACCGGTGACCGGCGGAAGCGTTTTATAATACGACCGAACGTTCTGACTAATATTTGTTCATTTTTCTTTCGACTGTCGGAGCGTTCGCGTCTCGATACGTGACGCCTCGCAAATTGCACGCATTTTGGATCGCTGCATTTACGTTTACTGCACATTGCTTTTCTTGTGATCCGAGTTGTAATTCTGCCTCGCAGTGTTCGTATTTTGCATTCGATTGAGCGGTAAAACCACCGCGGCGAGTCGAGTCGGTGCCATTTATTCATTTTATATTTGTGTGCGGGAGAAATTACAAGTGATTAATATAACGTGTGTATTTTGTCGTCCTAATACTGACAGTGAGTGTATTAGTGTTTTTTTTTTTATGTATATTAAAAGTGTAATCTCTCATTGATAACTTTAAAAACTGATACATTTTTGACTATAATTTTAAATACATTTGACGTGATTTTTTTCGAATCGTATCGTATCGACCGAGCATCGATCGAACGTTGATCTAGATTAGAATAGCATCCTCGATCAGCGGTCCAGCCTTGAATCTGCTTGTGGGTCAAATGTGAGCGAAAAACAAGTTCTGATATTCTAACGGTAATACCGACGAATTTTGATATCTCGCCCGACAAGTCTCGCCTGTTGCGAAAGTAATTGATATTGCCGTAATGCGCGCAGGATTCAGACAGTAGTTATTCCCACTCGTCAATATTGAAACCGCCCGTTCCCGTCGACGGTTCGACTGCCGAGTGCGGAGTGCGGAGAGCGCGCGACGCATGTTGCAGTAGGTCATTCGATCGCGCCTGAAGGATGGGGGCTCGCAAGCCCGACGGGCCCCTGAGCGGGCTCGGCGGCTGCGGGGGCGGCGGCTCCGGCGCCGGCGGCGGGAGGCTCTCCCTCAGGAGGCTGCTGCTGCACTCGCCGCTGTTGGGGAGACGGTTGAGATCGGCCGCGCACAGAGGTAATTATTTCATCATTTTGTCACTCGTGTCTCTGAACGGACATATTGTTTTAACGTGTAAAGTTTGTCACGAAAATTTTTATGAAAAGTAAAACTCTCGTCCTTTCCACACAACAAAGCTAATTTAAATAGCGACGTAATTAATGTGTAATAATTAAATATTTCCTAGAATAAGCAAAATAGAAAGTTCAAATTAAATGTATCAATTAGAAAGATGTATAGAAAAAGTCAATTTGTTTCCTATCCGGGGAATTGCGTTTATCGATTACGCCACGCCAACAGGTTAGATGAGGTGACGGACAAATTTTCGAACTTATATACTGCAGCTCTTTCAAATTGTTACATCTGTTATTTCATTTTTAAAAGCTATCACCTTTTTATGGCGACAAATCTCAATTACTTAGAGTAATTTATGCTAGATACAATTTGTAATTGTGTCTAGTCACAAAGTTAACGCTACAAATATTAACAATAATATTTATCTGTATATATTTCTAATTGATACATTATATTTGTATTAAAATAACACAGAACTATGTTCTGAAAAAACTGCAACCTCACAACAATAATGTGTTCTCCTTAATAATTAATAAGAATAGAAAGTGTACATGTATAAATAAGAAACCAGTTAGGTATAAATGTAATATAAAATAAGAGATACATTAAGTACAATTGTAAAATCAGTAGAAAAGCATGTACAACATCGGTAAAGATGTATATAGAAAGAACATATTAATCTTACAAACAAAATAAGGAAAAGTGCCTACATATTTTTAAGACTGAAACATCTTATCACTTACATATCTAAAAATAATATATTACGCATTTGTACAGTCACATTTGCAGTACGGTATTATTGGATGGGGAGGAGCATATAAAACTTGATAAAAATAAAAATATAAAAATGATAAAAATAATTCTAAAAAAAGATCCATTTGTTCAACTCTTTACAGAATTCAAAGTGCCAAAAATATTTATACAAAAAAATAATTAATCCAAATTTCGTCAATGATACAAAAGAATCTCGACCTCTGTTCTCGATGCTTCTATTACGCATCGTCATCAATACCAGTCATAAATTCCAGATTGATTTTGGTAAAATCATTATCTTTGAAATATTTAATTCCTTAGTAATATGTCTTTGTCTTGTTTGCTGAGGCACTAATCTCACTGGACCGACTTTTAGTCTTACTTTTCTACGTAAATGGTCCTCGGTAGTGACCACCTTAACCCAATTCTTGAAATTTTTGCAACTAATTAATCATGTTTGAGCATTTTTACACTGAATTAGTAACTAGTCAATACGTGATTTTGATTTTTTTAATTAGAAAGATATACATATAATGCTCAACAATCGGCGAGCTTGTATGACAAGATGTATGAATGTGGATGAGGCGAGAATTGTATGTCAGGACAGAAGAGTGTGGCGCTCTATCCTCTCTGCCTACCTCCACGGGGAAACGGCGTGATGGTAAGTAAGTAAGTAAGTAAGTACATATAAAATCAATTTTATAGAAAAATATTGTTGCGCCACTTATCGCAGACCTATCTTCTGAATAATTACAACTTCACAATTAAAATGTGTTCTTCTAATAATTTTAATTCAGTCTCTTTTATCTGAATATGTGACATTTGCCAGTAAGAAAAAATTCGACATTTTCGCTACTTTGGCGTGTTTTAATATCTCTAGGTTAAGATTATTGAAATGTTTTCTGTTTTATATATTCAATAACAGTACGTTAACATATATTCAATTTTAAATGAAGTATACATTGTCTTTACTACGAGTAAAAAAAACCATACATTAGCCAAATCGTACTAATTTTCACGACTGACAAGTATATTGAGCACCTGTCATTTCCATCGCGTCGCACTTTATTTTATTATGTATAGTCGCACTGTCAAATGCGACGCGTTTGTAATATTTACGTTTGTTCACTATTCATTTATGTAAACATGATCTCAGTTTTTTCAAGAATGTCTTTAATTACATTAATATACAATATATTTCAAAGTTGACACGTAAGAACACTGCACAGCTAGTTTTTTTCCGCTGGTCGCTTTGTGGCCAATAGTGGTCACTACGCGGCCCGTGGCGAGCGCTGCGTGGCCTGGGCTTCCGTTGAATCTACTATCGCCGATTGCTTTCCTGCTAGTAAACTTTATATTGCCACATGGTCTTAAAATGCGACTGCAATGTAATATAGTATTTTGTGTCCGAATTTAAAGAATTAATTAATACTTTGATATACTTCATTATTTATATATTCTTGTGTCATTCGTACCCCTCGGTGGTGCAGTGGTTAGTATTCCCGCTTGTCCTGTCAGACCGTGGTTCAGTTTCCGAAGTTCTCAGATATTTTATTTATTCCACTGAATTTATGTTTATTTTTTTCCAAAGCAGAAAAACATATTCCACGCAGGGGAGGGGTGGTCGAGACATGTAACGCGTTCCCTTCCCTAAATTGTCCTCCATTAAACTGAGAACAGTATTGGGTTAGTAATAGGCTGGCTTATTATTATGGTGTGGGTTGGTGCATAAATATTGAGACTTTTTTTCAACAAATATTATTCAACAAAAATAATAACAACATTAAACAAAAACATGTTTAAATGATTATTCCGGAGCATACTCACCATCTGCTTCTATTACCGCTTACCATTTGCTCGATAGCCAGCGGGATCGTCCCGTGGTCGAAGAAGTTGCTGACGTCGGCCACCATATCCAAATCCAAATCGTCATAAACTTTGTTTGCGAGCCAATTTTTCAACGATCGATTGACGTGATAGTTCGTAGGCGCTTCTTGGGAGAATGTGGCGGATGCGGAAGCAGTTCCCGGTCCTTATTTGCTATTGCCACGATTCATCCTCAGTGACGAGATTCTTCTCGTTTCGCTGCAGCAAATCGGTAAAAATTCGGACACGTTCAGCTTTGTTGCTGTCGGAGAGTGTGCGGGGGACTCATCCAGACAATTTCCATACTTTTCAATGGTCGAATGGTCCACATTGAAGTCTTCAGCCAACGTTGTCAAACTGTCGTCCTCTTCCACAGCTGCCAAAAGTGTCTGGTCGTCGAAATTTGATGATCGACCTCTTCCTTCTTCATCTGCCAGTTTGTATCGCCCAATCTAAACTTTTTAAACTACATATCCTTTGCCAAAAAGTTCGTTGGGATAGCGAAACGACTGTGCTGACTTCCGACCTTTCTCGGAGTGGTATAGCATAATGTGGTGAATATTTATATGATTTTCGACACGCATTTTCACTATCTGGAAAGACGAGATTATTTATATGAAAAAAAAATATGAAAAACTGTAATTTTAAAAGAAAAACTCAATAATTATGCTCCAACCTAATATATTTTGGGTTGATGCATAAATTTTTAGTAGCGTTCTTTTTTTTTAATAAGCCAAAATACATAATAATAAATAATAGGTTCTCCTGCACTGTTGACGATTGACTCCCAATATTGTGGAAGTTTTACGATTCCACACCTGAAGAAATCCACTGGTTTGGATGTCATGAAGTTGTCAAGACAATTTTGAAGAGCACCGTTGTTATTAAAACAGACCCTTGGAGATTTTTGGATGGTGAATGACCGTTTTAAGAACAAAAATTCGCCTCCAGGTTGGCATTTTTTTTTTCTCTACACTAACCAAATACTAACAAACGCCATTCAATATCTGAACAGTGCCAAATCGCTTTATTAAATATTTATGCCAGAGCAAGATCAGGAGAATAAGGCGGGTATTGAATAACCTCCTAACGGAGCTCTTGAATAGCAGCTTTATATACACATCGATACGTTCGATACCTTTTGGAATACATCGTCGTTCTAGGATCCGCTCGCCATTCAATCGCGAGTCCTTTCTCTCCATCTTTTCCATTGGAAATTGTACAATGGAGTTTATTTGAAATTATGTTAATGTTATGTAAATTATGTTCAATGTACAAAAAAAAATTAATATATATATATATATATATATATATATATATATATATAAATAGTTAAGCGAGATATTATTAGATTAGTTAAATACATAGTAAAACTTAAAGTAAAAGCATTGTTTAATGTATAAAGAGTAGAACAAGATACAATTAGATAATTCAATATACTGTTGTAGCAGTTTTAATCTCAAGTTTGGACCTTTAAGAGTTCTTGGGCGTAATTTCTCCCCATTTCATGGACCCAAAACTGCACTTATCGTAAAAAATATGCAAGACTAGTTGCAATTTTTCGCGTTTGCATTAAAACTGTTGTATATACTAATAATAATTACAGTGGATTACGCTATTAAGCTACGTTCGAGATGGAAAACAATGTTACAAGGTTGGAGCGAACGATACCGCGTAGCGGGTTCGGTAGAGAAGTCATACATGCTGTCGTTAAGACGTAGTACATCATAGTCGTCGCTAGATGTCATTCTCTTTCCGTGTTCACCACGGTATTAAATCACGAATAAGATATGAATTATGAAAGCCCTTTATCTGGGCACAGAATTGGCGCCATATTCAGTTAGAGGCATTCGCCTAGTTACGGGGGTGTTTGGTGTTGTGGTGTATATTTACCACCGAACAGGACGGAATTGATCGTGTCCGACGTTATCATTATTTCCTATCATTCCTCGCGGAGCTGCCGCTAGGTCAGGTAGGAGTCCATCTCACGCGAGCTGCAGACTCGACTGCGTACTGTGAAATTATAGTGGGAAGCTTGTAATTGTTAGGTTGGTGCGCTTGCGTCCTTCATGTGAGCTTTTATTTACACGCATTCATAGAATGGCACATACATTTTGCACACCTAGGTCAAATCTAAGACAACTCAAAAAAATAAAATTTTGAGTTATTATTGTATTCGGATACTCTGTCATATACGCAACTAACTTAGCCACAGTTCTCAAATAGTGTCATTTTAGGATACATTTATGACCTAAAATGTTATTTAGTTTCATAACTTTAGTAACAAAAAATGGAGAAAAATGTTTTGTCTACTGAAAAATGACTTTTTGAGTTATCTAGTTTTGATCTAGGTGTGCGATATGTACATGCTATCCAATGCTTAATTTTTTAAATATATATACGCAGTTTTTGAACCATTCGTTCATATAAAATTGAACAGTTATTATTTTTAGAGTAGTGCTTTTCCGGGCCGCAGTTAACAAAGTTGGCTCCTAAGCCAACGTCCGTGTTGAACTAATAAGACTCGAGAAGAAGAAGTAGAAGAATATGCAGTGGCGGATTTATGCCGCAGGGGGCTAGTCTCATCGGACTGATAATATCACAACGCAGCGTGAGCTACGGACTGCAATTCAGATGCAGAAATGTTTTAAGATCAATAATAATAATAATTAATTAATAATACCAATAAATAAATAAAATAACTGAACTGAAGCCTAGCACCTAATGTATTCATGAATATCCACAATCGATTCTGCCGGTATTTTTTGAGCTAAATAATTTTAAAGCCTATTTTTTTTTGCTTCTGTTGTTCCTGAATTTATTTCCCTTTTCAATTGTGACTAACGCGACTCTATAAATCCTCCACTGAAAATAAGTATGAGGATAATCCTGATAGTGAAAATTGTTTAGCTGTAAGTAATTTTTAAAAATCCAGCGAAATTTTCAAGTTTAATATTAAATGATAAAAAAAACTACAATGTTATTCTCATATTTTATTTATGGAGTTTAACGATCCGGATTTTACGTTTTATAAATAATGTCGACTAAATGCCGTCCATTTCTCTCAAGACACTCTTGCAATCTGACTCTTAAATTTGCGAACACGCGAGAACAAAGCGTCGATTCAATGGCAGCAACCTCACGGCGAATATTTTCTTGTAGGGTCTGAATTGTTCGAGGATTGTTGCTGTAAACTCTCGACTTTAGGTATCCCTACAAAAAAAGGTCGCACGGTGTAAGATCCGGTGGCCGAGGTGCCCAGGGTATGTCTCCGAACTTGTTGACAAATTTATTAGGAAAAATTTCTCTCAGCCTCTCCATTGAAACTAGCTGTGTGTGGAGTGACCCCGTCTTGCTGAAATTGTGTTCTGTTGTTGAACCCGAGAAACGGCTGCAGATGCGGTACCAAAAACTCGTCAATCATTCGGCAATACACGTCAACAGTGACTGTCTCTCGCTGGTTAAAAAAATAAGGGCCGATTATCCCTCGGACAGAAATTGCACACCACACTGTCGTTTTTTGAATAATGCAAACGTTTTTGATGGCGTTCCCTCGGGTTGTCGGGGCACCAGTATCTCATGTGTTTTGTTTATTAAGATAGCCATCAATATGAAAATGTGGTTCGTCAATAAGCAATATGTTTCCAATAGTTCGTGCTGCTCCAAAACCTTCCAGCATCGTTCTCGCTAAGGTTAAAAAGTAATTTTCGTTGAGAAACTGTACGATTTGCAGTTTGTATGGGTGAAACTGTAGTTTATTTTTCAAAATAACGTCCACTGTTGATTTTTTATTCCAGTACAAGCTGCAATCTTCATATTCGTCGGTTTTCTCAGCAGAATGTTGGACAATTAAAGAGGCCTTGGACATCTGCGTATTCCGGAACGTCGTTAAGGCTGTTATATTCTCCGTCTAGCAAGCAGCTCTTGAATCCCTCTCTGCTAATATGAAAGTTTGTCTAGATAATGAGATAATCAGTTTCATCAGAAGATGTCTATTTAATTTATACAGCAACAATAAACATATGTCATTCGTTTGGATTCCTCACTTAAGGAATTTAAAAAAATGAATGTGCCGATAAACTGATCAAGGAAGCCATTCTTTCCGGAGTATTCCCCCATCAATTCCATATACCGATGTACGACAGACTTAATATGGTAAAAAACGCACGAATTCTATCTGGACTGCACAATGGATGGATCCAAATAATCATAATGGTAATCGGCTTAAAATAATTCAAATATCTATTCCCCGCACCCCCTGGTACTTCAAAAGGAAAGTCTCCAAAAGAACAGTATCAAATATCTCTAGAATGAGAATTGGGCATCGCCAGGTAGCCTCACATTTATTCAGATTGAAATTAATAGATACCCCAATGGGTGAGTGTGGTGCCGAGGAGGAAACCCTTTACCACATATTTTTTGCCTGTCCATTGCGGATCACAGGTTTTTTTTTACAGTAATGGTATTTTACAGTTCCTATTCTATAATATGATTGTTTCTTTTTTCTATAAAATAAAGTTTTAACTTGATTAATCACTCTTGAAGGGTGGATTGCCTATTTAAAAGAAGAAGAAGTGTGACCTTCAACCCGGTGGTGTAGTTGTTGAATGAGTTTTTTTTTTTTTTGCAGCCCATAAATTTTACGGCGCGCCAGCCGCTCGCTGGCCGCGGTCGTAACATTTGTCGATGCATCATAACTTCGACAAGCCGGCCGGCCGTGCAATAACAAACTGCTCGATGGCGCGAATCAAAAATTTTGCAAAAAAAAATCAACGTCGCGTTGCAGGGTCGTGGCGACATAAATAAAAAGGGAAAGTTTGAACGTCGCGTCACATGATGTTGCAGCGAGACCCGGAATATAATATGTCGCCAGGTGGCACGCGTGTAGCCGGAACGGTATATAACTCGGTTTAATAGTGTGTACGATTAAGTATGTGTTTATTTAATGGACCACTTCCGTTTTTGTGATAATTAAAAAATAGATTTTACGGCAACAGCGGCCAACGCTCGATGCGGCCACTATCTAGCCGACCTATTTCCAAACTTTGCATATCATGCCAGGCCGTGAATGAGATTATGCGCCCTCACTTTTAGACCTTGCAAAGACTCGGATTTGTTCGCAGTTCGCATGAATCAGGTACATTTCGTATGTGTGTGAAAGTGTTCTTGTTAGTTTTTTTTCTCTAGAATTATTGACGAGGTTGCGAATTTTTAAACAAGAAAGCTCATCAGGCTGGCTAATGAACTTTTTAAATACAAGATATGTACAGGGTTGTTTTTTTGCGATAAGAGTTACGGTAATTGTAGATCCACGGATATTTTGACAGTAGTAATAGACATAAGGACACCATTGAAAGAGTGAAATGGCGGGCTGGAATCATCCGCTAATAGCCGTAGTTCCAGGATCACAACTGCTATCATTGAGGGTATTACGAAGAAGAAGATATTCTAGATAAACTTTGTTTGTCGTGGAAGAATAGCTGCGTCATGAGACCTTCTACAACAAGTAGTATTATTATCGGTATATAAAAATTATATGAAAAAAATTTAAAATATCTACAACAAAAATCTTGATTAATTAAAGAAAATAACGCTGTAAAATTAGAAACAAGCACATCATTAAGATTTAAAAATAACTTTAAAATCCCTAAATATAACACCAAACACTATCAGCAAAATTTTATATACTTAGGGATAAAAAATTTCAATAGCCTCCCTATACAAATTAAAAAAATAAAAGATATAAAAGAGTTTAGAAAGAAATTAGATGAACACTTCAGGAACACATAATTAGAAAATAAACAATATTATAGAACACTTCAGAAGCACACAAATAGACAATAAATAATTATAGACTACAAATGAATAACTCTATATAAAATTATTATAGTGTAACTCCCTCTCCAAGTATAAGAGCTAGTTTATTTTTTGGAGAGGTAAGCTAAAAAAAAACATGTAATTTTAATAATGTAAAATACTTAATTCATGTTATAAAAAAATTGTAAAAATGTCAAATAAATTAAAAAATATCTATTAATTTTCGGATGGGAGCGTGACCGGTGTCGTAGCGAGAGATGGTGGTTAAAATGTGGTGTATATTTATTTGTTAGTTTTAATTAAGTAATATCTTAGTAATATTTAAATATGTCCAAGAACATATAATTACTGGATTTTTACCTACAAAGGCAATGGTATTAAACAAATATCAGATATCTCATAGAGACAAAGCTATTTTTTTATTATATTTAATGAAAATTACTGGTCGTAAGCCATGTATTACTCCCGTACTTTCATATATTTTCCATTAAATATAATTTAAAAATAGCTTTGTCTCTATGAGATATCTGATATTTGTATTACGATGTTATATAATTTAAGGCTTAAGTTTATGCGAATTAAATTTCAACGCCGTTTTATTTATCAAAAGCGTGGCGTGTCTCTTAAAGATGGTTTGAAAATACAGAAAAATTATTATCGCCGATATAATGACATTTTGAAGCCTTCGTGAAGACTTTTGGAAACATCCACTGGACGCCAAGTGTGAATTCAGGAAACGCATCAAGAGTGGCCAACTATTGGATCGCGCCCGGCTGATGTAACGCCCCCCAGACCAGTGTCCGTGTTAGATTGCACACAACGTTTAATCGTTCCACTTTTTATTGATTACGATATTAATCACATAATTAGCGCGACGTGAAAGTACGACTGTCCCAACATTCCGACATTGGCTGCATTGCACCAGAACCACATTGGCTGATCTCCAGACGTTTTTCATTCCCGGGACTCAATTTGCAGCTCTGGATCATTCCCGGGATCCCGATAGATAAGATAATAATTTTTTTTTAAATGAAAGATTTTGTTTGTTTTTTATAAACTTTTTTAATTTTTTAAAAAGTAAATTGTTATAATAAATTATACATACATTGAGAAAAAAATACTATTTCTAAATAAAAAATACAGATGTAATAAATTTTATTAAAATATTTAAAAAATGAAATATATTGTATGTACATATTTACAATTATAAAATTTTGTTTAAGCGAAAGCACTCACTCATGTATGTACTCGTATTTTTATTGCACTTCACCGACAGTCGTCAATGCTAGTAAATTTCCAAGAATTTGTATCTCTGTATTTTGCGACTAAATGATTTATTGTTTCCTGAACCCATTGTTATTATTTTCTGAAACCCATTTGAAAAGTAAGCTTTTTTTTGTTTTAACCCGAACATTTCTTTTTAACTGCGTTCGTAAGATTTGGACGAAATTATTTTATTTACCCTCTTCCAAAATTATTACGAATACTGGGACTCGACATAAGCAATCCCGGGACTCAATGGGTCGAAAACCCCATGTATTCCCGGGTCAGAAACCCTGGTTACCCACGATAATTGGTTTAATGTCATGTATTTATATATTGGGCTATTGAATTAATTAATTTAAACGATACAAGAGAAAAACGCTGGCCACCTCGATACGGACTCTGATCTAGTGATGTGGGTTGGGATCAGATGAAATTCACATATAATAATGAAATACATCACATAAATAAATGCTTGAATGAGGGAATTCATTGTTCTCAGAGACACTCCGATACAGACGCACTGTTGATATCGTGTCAAGTTAACCGACAATATTTTGACACGCGTAACTCTAACAGCTTAATTACAATCTGCCGTTTGTGGCGAGTGTCACAGTTGATTGGTGGCTCTCACGCTGCGACGTGACGCGCTATTCGTGACACGTGGCCCCCCGCTGATAACAATAATCCATTTATCTAATTCTATATACTGTGACGTGTATTTTGCATTAAATTTCCACATTCTCGATATTTTTCATCAACCCATTATTATTTTATTTGTTTCATCTCGGATAGTATTAACTACTGTTTAAAACACGTCCAATACGGCGCAAACTTTTAAAATTATTGAGATATTTAAAAAAATTCGTCAAAACCTTTGTATGTGTCACTCCATGGACTAATAGTCCAGGGACTTAATTCTATTATATATTTTTTTAAATTTACAATATATCCCTGTAGCACTGCCTCTTCCCCGGATCCGCTGACCCCACACCGACGTCAACACTTGTATAACTTGAGGGGGCGCATTAGGCTTAATGCATCGTAATTATTTCAATAATTACCTACCCGCTGCATTGTAGTATTCCAATTTTCAAATTTTTGACTATTGAAATGCCCTTGTTTATTTTCTATTTGAAATATATACTTTCAGAAGTAAAATATCACACGGATTTAACGCTTCACTACAATTTAGTGTATCAGTTTCCTTTAACTGGTAGGATATAACATTTTCAAATTTACACAAGAATAGTTGGTACAAATCTTCTACCCTCTGGGGTCGAAATAAATGATCATTTTACACATGACCTATTTTGGTTGAACGTGCAATGCTCGACGCGCTTGTGGTGTAGTGGTTACGATACTCCCCCAATGATCTAGTGGTTGGGGGTTCGAGTCAGGAAGGCCATCAAGTTAGTCCTATGGTCATAGCACAAGCGTTTAACTTAGCTTAAAAACAGTAAGAATATTGATGTGCCACGTATTTCGTGTAGGGGATGAGAGTGCCACTTTTAACAAATGACATGATAACGTGATTATAGAGCTTTAATGTTATACAATACTTAATGTGTGTTGAAGAAGATATATCTGATACTCAAAAACAATTGAATGGTATTGAGTTTTATTTTTATTGAAAAATCAATCAGATTAGTTAGATGGAACTTTTAACCCCTCACTTCCAGGTATGGGGGTAAAGAGTACCACCAGTACCAAAATCTTTTATTCGTTGTCCTGGAAAACGTGCTGCTGTCTCAGGATTTTCTGATAACCGATTTATGAATCTTCTCCAGTGACTTCTACAAATATCGAATTATTTAAAAACAGCACGCAAAGATTTATTTTCCCGCATCACCAAATCGGCAGCTTGTTTCATGCCGCTAATGGAAGTCTTTCCCAGGTCAGTTTTTCTCTTGTACGTCCTTATTCTGTAAATAAGAAGAAACAAATGTGAGTGTACACATTTTGTACAAATAGTACCGGGAGTGGGGTAGAAAATACCAACGCGTCACTTTTAACCCCATACCAAAATATCGAAACAAATATCAAATTATAAAACAAAGACAATCTATATGTATACCATTTATAAATAAATATATAAGCGAATAAGGATAGTCACACACAGTAGAAGAAAATGTAGTCACTAAACCAAAAATTATGCAATTTTGAAATTAAACTCGCCAACCATAAAAACAAAATATAGACGCGTGCACCTCCGACTGGCACATTTACTCGACTGACAAAGTGCCAATTCCAATTCCTTAGAGTCTACGATACTCTGAGTACTCTACATGCGGCTAGACCGCCAAATCTACTGCTACAAGTGCATCAGCGCTAATCGCTTTGACACTTTTACTAACTACTTATTGTAATAAACATCATATGTGTTTTATATTAATACATGAATTGGAAGGGTAAAAAATTCTGATAAAAAACCCTGTGACAAAGTGGGAAGCGAGGCAGAGGGGATATCACCACATCACGCGGTGTTCACATGGTCGTTCACATGTAACGTTTATGAGATATTTGTAATGGCACTTTCTTTCCGCGGCACTTTCATCCCCACCCGACCGTACATTTTTAGATAATAAAAAAATGTCTAGAGAACAATGCTTCTTTAATATCTTTTAACAGTGATGAAAAGTGTTCGACGTACAAACGGCAAGATTTGTTTTTAGATAAATTGCATTGATAAGACGCGAACCGTCCGCGAAACACCGAGACCAACAAAACAGAAATGAGTGAGTTAATAAGCTAACAATAAATGCAAAAAAACAGTTCATTACACATTGCCATCTAGCGATCACTTTTAAAACCAGGGTTGATCCACTATTGGAATTAAAATATTTAAAATTCATTGTCTTTTCAATGTCAATTATACACGTGTGGAAAATTTGTGGGTTAGCCCAATTTTCCTTTCACTGCCTCAAATAAACAGATACTTATTTATTACAATCACAGTCGGCGTTTATAACCAGAGGTACTACCGTTTGTTGCGGTACCATAATAATATTCTGTCAATTAGAATCGAATATATAATACGTGTAACCCCCCGTTCATCACGACCCCGGCGAGTGCGGATTCCTTATATCGCGATCTTTTTGTAATTTTCTTTTTCTCTCGTCACTTGTCTTACTTTGACATATGACAAGAATATTGCGCGTTTGTGCTATATTTCTTTCTCGCTTACTCACATATACGTCAAATTACGAGCGTGAATGAAACAAAAGAACGCCGATACGCCAGTGCCTGGTACGGTTGAGTATACTTCAGTGTAATCTTAGCGCTGAAATATCAAACGCACACTAATTACATTGACTACTTACATATATTTTATCCCTTCGTAATTTTTAAAATACAAAAAAATCGGTCGGCCGCGGGAAATGACTGCCATACTATGTTCCAAGAACGCGACGTCTTGAAACCTGTTCCCGCGCGAAAGTTAAGTGTCAAAATCATTAAAAATGCCCTCACAATCAATGGCTGGAGTTATTAGATGAAAACGACGAAGATTAAGAGCGAGCGAGTGCTGTACAGCTCGGTTGTAACGGATTATTTGACAGTTATCCGAAAATATAATAAACCCAGAGAGACCAAACAAGAGAATATTGATTCTTTTTTACAAAGCGGAACAAAATTAATGAATTATGGTATGTAGAACATTTTTTTTGTTATTAACAAAGTGTTTATTCGAATTTTAAAATGATTTTTTTAAATACCCTGTTGATCGCGAAATTTCGCTTATCGCGACCGTATCCAAAACATATACACCGCGATCGACGGGGTTTACCTGTATACATTATGCGACAGATCTAGGCCACAACATTTCATAGGCAGATAGTTAACTAAATTATATGTCGAAAATGTTGCGAAAGTTTCCCGATTTCCCGTTTCCCTTTCGAGTTATTTTCTTTTTTCGACATTATGGCGTGCTAGGTTAGTTATTATATCATCGATCCCGTTATGAGGGTAGGTCAATGGCACGCTGACCCACGTTCTTGAAAATAGAAAATAAAAAAAAAGACTTATTACCTTGCAATAATATTTACAATGACTAACGGATAAAATTTAAAAAAGGGACTAAGTACCATGTTAGGCAGACAATTTTGATTTTTATTTCTTTTATATTTTGTTGTTATAAGAGTTTATATTTTTTTTTAGCACTTATTGAACCAGAAATAATGGTGTCAGTACAATTTCCAAGACATATTTATGATATTGCAGAGAAGCGCCGCTCGTCTGTCTGACTTACGAAGAGCGCACAAACTATTTTTGAGTAATTTCGCGTTGAAATTTGAAAGCTTAAAAATTTTTATTTTTAAATAAATAATAATCAAACATGTCAGTCGTGGTGCCGTGTTTATCAAATAATTTAATTTTTCTAGTGAAAAACGACCTGTTACTTTGAAGTCGCTTATCGCCAGAACTGTTTATGTTTCTGCTCATAATGTAGGTAAGTAAGTATCCACACGTGAAATATTGTGGACTAGTCTGTTACACCCTGTATAATAAGTTTTTAAATTCATTATGTATGTAAGTAATTACATATAAATATAAGCAGTAAGTAGGTACATGAGAAGTTTCTAATTAAAATGTAGTATGTATTAATTTATTTCACATAAACAAAATGAATATACGTAGGTATTAATTACGAACAAATTAACAAAAATACACTCGTATGTCTTCACGGCCGTCAGATAATGATAATCGATTTCCTTCAGGGCTATTCTGCCGTGGGTCGGCGGCATAAATCGTAGCCGACGTTTCACATCAACCTTCATGAAGGCCTTTGAAATGTGGGCCGAAACGTCGACTAAGACAATAATGAACACATATATACATATATTTTTTTTTTTTTAAGGGGGAATCCATAAATTGGTCGTGAATTATTATTAATTGACTCTGGTCTAACATGATTATTTTATTCTACTTAATTTAAAAACAAAAATGTATGTATTAGTAAAAAGCGGAATATATTAAATAATTTGTGGAGATCGCGATAAAAAATGTATGGGTCAAATCGCAAAAAATATTAATACGAGACTAAAGGAACACCACCGCTGCCTAAAATATAACAACTTCTCGGAGTTTACTAATTATAACTAACCATATAATTAAAACAAACCACTCTTTCGATGGTCGTAGACTAAAACTTCTCCACTCGGTACCTTATAAAGGATTAATAATGAACAATTTGGAAACCGTTGAAATACAAAAGAATTTAAATACGGAAAATACATTAATTAACAACGTAACATTCCCTAACACTTCGCTTTTACTGTCCATATTTCCGTTAACGACCGAAATTTCCCCCCTCTTGCCCTGTGTGAATATAGATATATCAAATAAAAATATATTTTATACCTGATTTCATATCTTAGCCTTGACATTTTTTCTTATTAATGTAGATTTACATTTCAAATATTTCACTGAACACCGCGTGTAAATTGACGTACGTCTCCCAGAAGCTGTCCCTTGTTATCCGGACCTTCACCTAGTCTGGATTTCTTGATTGTTTTACTTCAATGAAAACGACAATGTTGTATCAGTTTGATTTTCCATATTTTGAACCTCCGCGATTGATAGCTGTCACAAAAAATAATCTTACATTATTAAAGAGAACACATTCTTATTATGAAGGTGCAATTATTCAGAACATAACTCTGTGATATTTTTTTTAAAATACAAATTAATCTGTATTTGTATTAGTGTGTCAATATTGATGAATATTTTGATTTTATTAGCATTCCTATTACATGTTCAGAATCAAAAGGTTACATATCGGTTATATTCGATGTACGATAATGTTTTATATTGGTTATCCTATAAACGCGATATAATTTAAAATAAGGATAGTAACTACTTTAATTAATATTAATATTTTAACAGCTGTCATTGTTATTTTTATTAGGCATAGTCTGCAATTTTACCACAGAGCGTTTTACATTGAAACGACGTTTACAAATTATTAAAACTTATTATCAAAATCAGTCACTCAGTCGACATTGCCGTGTCGAAACCTAACCTAACCTAAGCTAACGTGCACTCCGTGAATTTTATGGTCGACATAATCATCAATCTGAGCGAGCTAATTCGTCCAATTGTGAAAAGGTTTCTAATAATTATTCTTTACATATGGTTTATGGTCACCGGTAAGATGAAGAAATTCCCTAGTGAAGCAAAAATTGTCGCTGTAAATAAAAGTGTAAGGAATGGTCCAAAGTTATCGATCCCTCGACGTTCACAACATCTAGGCTTATCATGCGGCATAGCATGACCCCTACAAGATCCAGCTAATGCAAGACCATCAACAATTGAACAATTAAAAAACATTAGGAGAACACATTCTTATTGTGAAGTTGTAATTATTCAGAACATACGGTCTTTGATATTTTAAATATTAATTAAATGTATTAATTAGAAAGATATACATATAAAATCAATTTTATCGAAAAAATTGTTGTTGCGCCACCAAGATTCGAAGCTGGATCTCTTTCCAAATCGGGGAAGGTGCATTTATCCAACTATGCTACAGCGACATATTTTATAAAGACAAATTTTCGAACCTATATGTTACCTCTTTCGCATTAATACATTTTTATCTTTCCATTATTTGAAAGAGCATGAACTTTGTTTTTACAAATCCGATTCCAATCGCCAACTACGCTACAGCGACATATTTTATAAAGACAAATTTTCGAACCTATATGTTATCTCTTTCGCATTAATACATTTTTATCTTTCCATTATTTGAAAGAGCATGAACTTTGTTTTTACAAATCCGATTCCAATCGCCAACTACGCTACAGCGACATATTTTATAAAGACAAATTTTCGAACCTATATGTTATCTCTTTCGCATTAATACATTTTTATCTTTCCATTATTTGAAAGAGCATGAACTTTGTTTTTACAAATCCGATTCCAATCGCCAACTACGCTACAGCGACATATTTTATAAAGACAAATTTTCGAACCTATATGTTACCTCTTTCGCATTAATACATTTTTATCTTTCCATTATTACAAATCCGATTCCAATCGCCAACTACGCTACAGCGACAATACTTTTGACGACAAATTTTCGAACCTATATGTTACGCTTTTTTCAAATTAATATATCTATCGTTCCATTATTTGAAAGCAATCTACATTATTTTTACGGAATATTAAATACCTTTGAGTAAAATGATAGGAGTAATGGAATGATAGATGTATTAATTTGAAAAGTCTAACATATAGGTTCGAAAATTTGTCGTCAAAAGTACTGTCGCTGTAGCATAGTTGGTAATACACCTTCCCCGGATTGGTAAAGAGGTCCAGGTTCGAATCCCGGTAGCGCAACAACATCGATAAAATTGATTTCATATTTATATCTGTCTAATTAATTTAATTAGTATTTAAAATATCACAGACTTGTGTCTTGAATAATTACAACTTTACAATAAGAATCTGTTCTCCTTAATGATGAAATACCTTTTAATACACTTTTCATGGGGCATATATTTACTTCACTATTCCGAATTAAAACGTATATCAAAAAAATAATAATTGAAATTATTTTTTTACTTACGATATATATTTTTTGTGACGGGGCATGGTAAGATATTTCCATATCAAAAAGCCTTCCGTTCTAACCTAATCAAGTTACGCTTCAAGGCTTCGATTGGCGTTCTTGCACCAGGACGATACTTCATGTTTTTTCCTCTCGGGCGTAACGGTTATTGGCCAATGGCCGAGTGCTGTCGACCTGAGTAGAAAGTTCAGAAGAGTTCAACGAGGGCGCACCCGCCGACCCGCCCGCGAGAGGCCTCCTTTTAAATTAATATCTAATTTGCGTATCGTAATTCTAATTGATCATTATGCCAAATATGTTTTTTTTGCATTTTATCACCCTTCAGTGAGTGTTATTTATGGCTTCTTATTTCTTTTGTTCGCTCAAACGAAGCGTGTAAACATTATTTTTCTATTAGATTAAAACATTGAACTCGCGAGGGTCAATTTTATTGCACCGATCACAGCGGCGATATTTTAATATAAAAATATATTAAACAAATATCAGATATCTCGTAGAGACAAAGCTTTTTTTTTATTATATTTAATGAAAAATATCTAAAAGTAGGGGTAATTACAGGGCTTACGACATGTTTAAGTGATCACTTTATATATATATATATATATATATATATATATATATATATATATATAACGTTCACCAATTCTCACCCCTCAATCTTCACATTTATCTTTTTTTTTTAAGTTGTATATATGTTAGTATGCGGCACGGTCTTAATACCGTGCCAAAGTCGCGCTCCAGACATAAAAAATAAACGAAATACAAATATTTGTGGAATATCGCAAACAATAAACAAATACCATCGAGACCTAGCTCGCGATATCCACAACATAATCAAGACATTTATTTAAACGATAAAACAAATATGAAATATGAAATAAACAGAGGGTAGGGGTGATCGCCCGTAATTTACACAATTAATTTCAGTGGGTGATCACCCCATACAAAGACAATACAGGTGTGTGAATATCGCGACCATTAAACATTAATTACCGAGACCAGCTCGCGATATTCATAACAAATAGTTACAAATGTGGACGGTCGCCCCATACAAAATATAAATGGCGGCCCTACCGAGGGCCGCTTGCGGCTCCACCGTGTGCCCCCCGCGGGTCCATGGTGAGCAACAAACCGCTCCTGTACCGCTCGCCGGTAGCTCCGTCATCGCGAGCTGGTATCCGGTGGCTGGCCCCTCACGGAGCCCGCAACTGGCGCTCGGCGCCCACGGCCCTTTTCAGGGCCGCTGAATCGTAAAACAAAAAAGGAGTTAATTTCAGGGCTCCCGATCGGGGAATTCGTCCAGTGGAATTCCAAATATCGTCTCTAGCGAGCCTTTTTGAGTCTGGCCGCCGGCGCTCCGCGCGCGGCAACTCCTCACGAAAAGCTGCTTTCTGAGCCCGCGGTGAGGTGGAATCCTGTATGCAACAAGTATTGCATTTCAATAAAGGCCCAGTTTTGTATTTTTTTGTAGACAACTTTAAGAAGAAACTCATACATTACATCGAAGTAAAGCGTCAATTTTCATTCAAATACGAATTAAATTATTATCTATTTTTGATACGTTTTCTTTTTAGTGATATTATTCTTATTTGGAATCTGTTCGGTTGATTGCAGTGACAAAACGTTAATATATATATTTTTTAATGTTAAAATCAAGCAATCATTCGTTTTTTAAAATAAACATACAAAATATACACACAATGCCTGAGGACAGGCTTACACCTAGTAAGGCTTACACCTAGTACTATTCGAATTGAATATAATATAATAAGAAATTTAATAATATTACATTTCTTTCAATCGAGTTGATGTGCCCGCGTATTGTGACTGTAGGACTTGGGAATTGAAAGGGCGTTGGGTCCTCATCAGCGGTATATTCACATCGAAGGCGAGAATTTATATGAGGAGTAAATAATTAAATAACGTGCACGCGTTGCTTTCTCAGGAGTCCAGGGAACATTTATGTCGGTCCACCCCTAAGAAATGCATTATTTCTAATTGTCCACTGTTGGCGTCGGAGCTTTTAGAATAATACCTTATCGTATGGAAAAGTACATTTATGACAGCCGCAATCTGCCGACTGTAAAAATTACCGACAGATGACATTGTTCCTAGGGACCAGCTAATCCATGTACAGAGCGATAAATTGTCCCGTCTGGGGATAATTGCAAGCCCGTCGTGCTTTGTTGCATTGATAGAATGACACGGCTAAAGGCGTGGCCGGTATTGGGGGCGTAGAGTCGCTACCAGCCTCTGATAGCCGCAGAGCAAGAGCGCGACCACATATCGATATATTAATATTATCACCGTCTAAAGGATGGACCGAGGGCCGTGTTGAGGACGCACCCTGAGCCCCGAGGTGTTTAAAAGGCCGGACACGGCGATGAAGACGACAGTTAAATTTTCGACCCCTATCGAGCGGTGTCGAAGTTGGAAGTCAGCAGCCACCGGCAGGCATCGGACGTCTGATGGCCAGCGGCCAGAGTCGAACATTTTTCAGTTGAATTCTGGGAGCTGAGTCTAATAGTCGAGGTCAGTGGAGATCGAGAGTGGTGCGAAATGGACTGTGCGGAAGTAGACATCGATAGCTGAATTTAAGAGTTGGAAAAATTCAGTCAGACCAGTAGTCGAAATAGCTGGAGAGATGGATAATCTGGCAGGGAAAGTCCGAGTCGAACAGTGAAAATTGGGGAATCGAAGGAATGTTGAAATCGAAAGTACCGTGTGGAAGCGGAAATACAGCGTGAAATCGGAGAAGCAGCGGAAGTGCGACGAGTGGACTTCAATAGTTGTAACTGGTGCGGAGACCGGAAGGAAGCAGTTAGGAAAACCTGATGGACGAGGTCACCCACCGGAAGAGCGGAAGTGAAGAGCATGAGGTCACAGTCCCGCCCAGATCGAGTCGTCCGTTGCCATCCGCGCGGCAGGCAACGGCAGCAGACATCGATCGGCCAAGCCCGGACCGGATCTTATCCAGCAATATCCGACGGAGTAATTAAGGTAGATTTAAGATTAAGTTAAGATTATACATACTTGAGTAGACCTTAAGTTAGATTAAAAATTTTACCTAAGGTATTCCATGTATAGTAAACTGTAAATATGTATAATGATCGCTTATTAATTTACATCCCCGCCACCCTCTCAGTGAGCAATGCTGCAATAGTATGTTGATTGCGCAACTTCATATCAAAGTCAACTAAAAAAATATGTCTTCACTCAAAAATGTGTTTCTTTTATTTTTCCATTGAATATCAAATCCACATTCATTTCGAGGAATCGACCAATAGGAAGCGCTCGTTTACTACGTGCACGTGTTTTTTTTTTTTTGTACATTTAGTTGTGATGCAAAAATTTCAATGGGTTTTCCCGATAATTTTAAAAATCCTTTGTCATCAAAAAGTGTCCAATCCATCATTTATACAAATTTTCCCAGTGAATTGAAGCGTTATGGACCGCCAATTAACGGTACGATTTTTTTCACAAAACATTAATTTATATGTGAATCGCGCACTACTCTTTATTTTTTATCTTTTCGGACAAATTTTTATTTCGCAACCAAATTGTTTCAAATATGAATTAAATATATTAATTAGAAAGATGTACATATAAAATCAATTTAATCGAAAAATATTATTATTACGCCACCGGGATTCGAACCTGGATCTCTTTCCAAACCGGGGAAGGCGCATTATCCAACTATGCTACAGCTACGATAGTTTTAGCGACAAATTTTCGAACCTATATGTTACCTTTTTGATATTAATAAATTTAATCGTAAAATAATGAAACGATTAAATGTAATATTATATGTAAATGTATTAGTACTGTGTGCTCTAGCATAATAGGTTAATGCACGTTCCCCGAATTGGAAAAGACCCAGGTTCGAATTCCGGTGAAGCAATAATAATATTTTTCTATTAAATAGATTTTATACGAGTATGTATCATATATCTTTCTAATTAATACATTTAATTAGTATTTAAAAAGATATATGACGCAAGTCACGACCAGGTAAACCAGATACTGGACGAAGAAGCCTCAATAAACGTCGCGCTTGCACAAGCTTGTATGAATGTCGACGAGGCGAAAATCGTGTGTCAAGACGGAATAGACTGACGCTCTGTCCTTTCTGCCTACCCCCGCGGGGAAACGGCGTGATGGTACGTTAGTTATTATTTATTATATTTAATGGAAATATATTAAAGTATGGGTAATTGCAGGGCTTACATGTCTTCGGCTGGTTTAAGTGATCACTTTACACAATATAACGTTCACCATTCTCACCCATTAATCAATCTCCATATATATCAATTTTTTGAGTGTGGAAACACTTTGAGTACAACTACACTATCGCCTTCTATGGACTAAATTTGATATTCATTTCCCTGAAACGGCATAGATGTCACAATAAGATTTTTTTTTCTGAAATTATTTAAAGCAATATTATTTATCTGTAAAATATTTTTATAACACATTATACTAGAATACGCCTGAAAAATTCATTTTTCAATTTATATATTTTCTTATTTTGACCAGTATATTATTAGCAATGAATGTACTGCTTATACTTATTACTATTAATTTGATATTTCTTTACGGAAACGTTATTTCACCGCGGTCTCTCAGTCTGTTGGCCCAACACTGACGAACCACTTTCATTAGTCATCGTCAAATTTCTTCTGCATATTAGGTCGAAGATAATAATGAATACCAGACACTCGCTTGACCGGTTTCTGCATATTCCGGTAAAATAAAGGTTACAAAAGCGGCCGTCCGCACGTTGTGGGACGCCAGCGGGCAGGACGTCCGCCACTCGGTGTTTCAGCGCTCGTCTCGCAATATAGAGAAGATGCAACGCGCGGAAGATGAACCGCGAGCACGAACGGAAATAACTGAAAGTGCAATGTGTATAATGTGTTGTAATATAGCTGTCTTTCATTGAGTTCCCTCAATGAAAGATGGCTCACGCTAACTATGTTGGGTATTTAAAGTCTCCTATCAGTCAAGCTTAAACTCTTGCTGACGACGGGGTGGAGTGTGTAGCTGGACCCGTGGCATGGAGCAGTCAACACCGCAATGTGAGATTTTTCAATTATTGCACGTTATTCAGGGTGTGACAGACCTAGTTGACAATATATTATGGGTGGATGACCTGACTTAATTAAGAAGCGAAAATGTTCAAAATCGTATTCCGTTACGGAATATAATATTGTAAATCTGGTGACTAGATTTATTGCTTTGTCTAATGTGATTAGGTCGGAATGTGTAGCAATGAAACTCTGACTTCTATACAATAATTCACCCTTTAATACAATAATAATAGGTACACAGAGGACGACCCGAGGATAAAAAGACCGCTTCTCTCATCTGCGTAACTTTTAACCTTTCCAAGCTCCCCCACCGCACACCTCAATCATGGCGACCGGCCGGCATTCACACACATATTCATCATCTGTCAAACTCTGGCGCGCCGCGCACACACACACACATACAACTATTGCATGAACTTATATTTTTTTGTATTTAATGTTTAATTCGGAATCAATACATTACATCTCTGACACGGTTGAGATGAAGCGCGTTACGTATAAGAAGTCTGACTAATGTGTTTTCTGAGTTATTCTGCCGTGTGTCTACAACCTTGCTGGTCGACTTCACGGATCCCATTGCGGTGTCCATTAACAGGGTTGACTGACGCTGACGTGGCATTTAAGTGTCGATGTTTTGTTAAAATAAAGTACCGTAAATAATAAATATTTTTTTGAAAAAGTAGTTCGCGGATGGATTAAATATTGATAAGTTGATCGCAGATAATTTTTTTACCCTTGTGTTCAAGTTCGTTCTATTTTTGATTACAAAAGCTGGATTTGAAAAATAGTAATATTGATTTTTTTTATTACTTATATCTTGGCTGCGCTTTCAATCCCTCTCTAATATCACGCTAAAATTAAAAATAATTTAACATCAAAAGTAATTTAAAACTGCAGATAACGTTTGAACTAAATCTTGGCAATGATCGTGTATTTCATCACACTACATTATTAGTTTATGTCGGCAATAAACAGAAAATTGTATAAAACTAAACTATAATATATTGTATATATATTTTGAAAAGATTTGGCGAAGGGGCTCGCTTTGCCAGATGGCGTCGAGTAATTTTTAATTTATTTATTATAAAATTTACACAAAGATGATATTTTTGGAGAGTAAATACTTTTACTGTTGCATAAATGTGTCATCGGATTTATGTTTCTACAAATAATGTGTGTAGAATGTTCCAAACCCTTCTCCTATATTTACTCGTTTGTGGTTTCAATTCAATTTACAAAACAATTCATTATATTGTGAGAATATAGTGAACGAGTTGTAATATTTTTATTTTCTTTTTAAACGTTGTTTAATTGTAAAAAATATCAAAATTATTACCGTTACACGAGTTGACACCATGACGGCGTACAGGTATTTTGTATTGCGGTGTGGTAAGGGTAGGGGCGTGCAGTGCATACGAGCAAAAAAGCTGTGCATATCTAAAAATTCTGGGAAACAAACATAAATTTAAAAATTGGATTAACATTAATGAAAACATTATTTTGCAATCACTGCCATCTGTGCAGTAGGGACTAATTGCTTAGTTCTAAGAACTCACCGCTATGGCGCTCTTTTTATTCTCCGCATCGTCTTAGTTACATTAGTCAGTTCTGTCTTTAAGCTAGTGAATTACTCAAGTCATATAAATGGCTATTTACTGAATTTAAAATTCCTTTCGGTTGATCCGTTTTGTATGGAGTCATTACCTATGCTGTTTATTAACAGAATAACATTAGAAAGTGTTACAACTGCGTGCAAATCATTGAAGTGTCTACTTCCTCTTTTACTAATTCATGAATTTTACTATCTTACTGTTTTTAACGTGTTGATTTCATGATTGTTCTTTAAATTTGGTGCATGGATTGGTTTTTGATTTGAGAAAAACAAAAAGCAATTGGCACAACTATTTCCTACGTTAACCTTTAATAAAAATAATTATTTCCTTTTGTTATTACGTGAAGTATTTTCAAATAATAAATTAATCTTGTTCAGTCATAGAAAGTGTTCTTAAAAACGTCCATACATTTTTTATATGGCTAAGAAAGTATTATTTTACGTTAAAATTTTAACTTTAAAAACACTATTAACAGTACTCTTAAATAATAAATAAATACATGGTAGGGTCGTATAAACGACGGATTTATTTTGTCCAAAGACGTTGGTTAAACAAAGTACATGTATTATATATGATTATATAATTTCATTGGTAACAGCATAACCTAAATCTAAACCTATTCTACGCCACTGGGTGAGGGTTATTTTCGCGTCGGTGTTTTATTACGAAGACGTCTCAACGTCTAGTTGGCCGCTGGCCGGGCCTGGCACAGTACAGCGCGGGACTGCACCACCGCGTACAGTCATGCATAATTAAGCCGCGTTACCAGACGGGGAGGCGCCGGCCAATCAAACTGCAGCTGGTGCCTAGTACCCACCCGGGCAGGGACGCGTACAAAGTCATTTTCCGAATCGTCTTTTTTTATTTTTTCGCTTTGAGATCATCCCTCACTTAAAATGTATAACATTAGATATCTTTCGCATCACTTTGACCTGTGTTACCCACCGTGAAAAGGTACCTCTTTATTGCGCCCTTACCACCCATTATTTTGTAACAGTAATGTACTTTCGAAACCACTCTTAACCTTTTAACTGCCAAGCGTATTTGAAATGGAAAACATTAAACATTTAAAAGTATACTAATTTAATGTGTTAATCAGAAAGATATATATATATATATAAAATCAATTTTATCGAAAAATATTGTTGTTGCACCGCCGGGATTCGAACTTGTATCTCTTTCCAAACCGGGGAAGGTGTATTATCCAACTATGCTACAGTGACATTATTTTTGACTACAAATTTTCGGACCTGTATGTTACACTTTTTTCAAATGAATGCATCTATCGTTCCATATTTGAAGCAAAGATAATAAATAAAATATATAATTATGTTTCTATTTATTTTATATGGTTTATGCACACGTTGCATTCCTTAGAAGAAACACAACATTGTGGCATTCGTAACTCAGATCTACCCAAAACCGATATGCACTGTTGTTGCGGGGTGGTTTCATGTCATAAATAACCAACTGAATTGAATTAAGCTTTCACCTGCCCAGCTTCTTTCACCTACTTCAAGAATGTTTCCAATAAATGTGACATTTCGGTTTACACTAATATACATTTTTTTACCGACGAGTATTAGGAACTAGAACTCTTTTCCCTGTGGCTCTCCGTCGATTCCTTCTCAACTGCATCTGCTCCACTCTTGCAACTTGCCCATGAATGTTTTCCTCGTCATCCTCTTCTTTCTTCTTTTGGTCACGAATGTATTGTGCCAGAGGACATGACATAGAAATTGTTCGCATCTGTTTGTTATCATCATCAGAATAAATCTCATTTCTTCCGAAAGTCATCTCCGTGAATCATTTCGTTTCCTTTTTGTTAATACCAATTTTCTCCAGCACCACATTTCAAAAGCTTCTAGTCTGTGTTTGTCTCTTTTTGTTACCTTCTAGCTTTCACGTCCGTATAGTGCTACGCTCCATTTATATACCTTTGAAAGATTTTTCTTAATACTTCAAATGTTATTTTTGTCATGTTACATTGTCATGTTACATTGTCATGTTATATTGTCATGTTATTTTTCCCTTATTTATTTGGCAGAACATTTTTTTAATGTTTAGCTTTAACATGATTGAAAAATTGATCTTATCAGCCTTACTTTTATAACCAAAATACCTAACTATATTTAATTTCTTTAATATTTGCAAATTTACTTTGTTGAAACCCACTATTTATTGATTATTCTTAATAGTAAGCTAAATATTATAAATAACCAAATCACCTTTGCAAATAGTCACCTTTTAAATGTGTTTTCATATTAGTTCTTACTTATTCACCACTATATAGTTTTGTTTTTATCTATGCTTGTATTTTTAATTTCAGTATACATTGTTTCCTGAAGAAGATACCACAGATATCGAAACATGTGGTATAATCAATAAATTGTGGTTTATATATTTAATTTATTTCAATTTACACCTTTAGATGGAAAGGACTAGTCGTGATATTAACTAAAAATTGTGTGTGTCTGTTGTAGACACAAAGTCAGTATGAAAATTCTATATTTTTTTAATTAAAATATTTTACCACGAAGCAACTGCCGAATCAATCAATAATTTTATGTAATTATTAACAATTAATTAATTAATTTAAATTTAGCTAATCTATCAATGAAGTGCTATCTTTATTCGATAATAGTTATCAAAACCCATAAAGTACATAGTATAATTACATTGAAAAGATATATATAAAGATTACATAAACTTATAAATACAAAGTACCTTATATGCGAAAAAATACATGTAATAATTTATTTAAATACTTTGAATAATTACAACTTCACAATAAAAATGTGTTCTCCTTAATAATATATAAGTTGTATCAATGTGTCCAAAATTTAATATAAATTAATTGATAATTCTGGCGTCTGCTATCGGTTTACTCGAAGGTATTTGAGATTCCGTAAAAACAATTTAGATGGTTTTCAAATAGTGGAAAGATAGATCTATTAATTTGAAAAAAAGTGTAACATATAGGTTCGAAAATTTGTCATCAAAGGTACACAGGCGCTGTAGGATATTTGGTAATGCACCTTCCCCGGATTGGAAAAAGAGATCCAGGTTCGAATCTCGGTAGCGCAAAAACAATATTTTTCGATAGATTTGATTTTATATGTGTATCTTTATAATGAATACATGTAATAATTTATTTAAATACTTTGAATAATTACAACTTGACAATGTTGTAATTATTGTTCTCCTCAATAATGAAAAAATACCCAATTATGTCCGAGAAAAGAAAACAAATCGCACTCGGTCAATCGAGAATACACCGTGCAGTTAAATTATTATTCAGTATTCTATGATTAGGTCACCTCTCTTTATTCGAAGGTTCTGTTCTTTGTTCATTGATGTCGACGACAGCATTCAAGTATGTTGTTGATAACCTTATCCGTAAAGTAATTCATCGGATATCGTTAGCGAACGGTCGTGAAATTTTACCCGTGTAGTAACGCTAATCAGAGGTCGTGAAACAGTACCTTGTTTTATTATCTTATTTACATATTTACATATTATCATGAAACAATAAAAAAAAGGTATGTTATCCCGTTAGAAATGTTGGGATCAAAATGTTTTAATACGCGTTGTAAACATGTAATATTTTATATTCTCTGTTAACTTATTATTGTTTTATTATTTTAATTTTATCCATTTTGCGTTACCGTTGACATTTCATTCGCACCAAAGGAGGCCTTTATTAGTTTTTTGCCATATTCGAGGTTAGTGTGTTTGGCATCTTTTAATTAATTTTTCATCCCGACTTAACCTACGTTAAACCATCACGACGCTGATGAAAAATTGGATTACGTCCCGTTCTCGACTCCGACGCCCACAGTGGTTGGCATTTGGCGAATAGTCCAGCACCAGCCGGGCTGCCTGCCGCGTGTTGCGGAGACGACGCCGAGTGGACAATTTAAATTGTCTCTTCGAATATTTATTTTTATATATGTAGGTTTGCTAAAAGCTAAAAGTTAAAAGCATATATATGTATGCGCCGGCGTTATGAAGTAAAAATATATTTTATTTTAATTGTGTAGTCTAAATCGTAAACTAACTATAGCGATACATTATATTACAGCTTGTAATATATTGTAGCTATTGATATATTGCTGGTAGTCATTGTAGCTACTGGTAAATTATAGCATGTAGTCATTTTTCTGTTGATGTTATATCGCAGATAATTATATATTGCAGCTGTTGGTACATTGCAAATAGTGTTGCATTATAGCTAATGATACATTGCAAGTAGTCATTGTAGAAACTGTTACATTGCAGATAGTGGTACATTGTAGCATGTTATCGTTATACCGTTGATGTTATATCGCAGATAATGATATATTGCAGATAGTGGTACATTGTAGCATGTTGTCGTTATACCGTTGATGTTATATCGCAGATAATGATATATTGCAGCTATTGGTACGTTTTAGTTAATGTTACGTTATATCTAATGATGCATTGCAGGTAGTCATTGTAGCTACTGGTATATTATATCATTACAGGTAGTCATTATAGTGTTGTTGTTATATCGTAGATAATGATATATTACAGCTATTGGTACATTTTAATTAGTGTTACGTTATATCTAATGATGCATTGCAGGTAGTCATTGTAGCTACTGGTACATTATATCATTACAGGTAGTCATTATAGTGTTGATGTTATATCGTAGATAATGATATATTACAGCTATTGGTACATTTTAATCAGTGTTACGTTATATCTAATGATGCATTGCAGGTAGTCATTGTAGCTACTGGTACATTATATTATTACAGGTAGTCATTATAGTGTTGATGTTATATCGTAGATAATGATATATTACAGCTATTGGTACATTTTAATTAGTGTTACGTTATATCTAATGATGCATTGCAGGTAGTCATTGTAGCTACTGATACATTATATTATTTCAGGTAGTCATTATAGTGTTGATGTTATATCACAGATAATGGTATATTACAGATATTAGTACATTGCAAATAGTGTTACATTACAGCTAATTGGAGCTGCTTGTACAGCTAATGTTGTAGATTCATTGCAACAATCTAATGTTTTTTTTTATCTTGTTCATTTATTTAGCCAAACGTATCCGTAAATTGTATTATCATAAATTAAATTTTGTCCTTTCAACTGTATATTGTTCCCTGTGTTCGTATTATTATGTTTAACAATTTATTTTTCTTTTTCACATATTTCATTGTCAGTGTGACTTATAAATATATTTGTAATCCAGTGGTGGAAGGGCGCCCCCCCAAGCGGGCCTCCGTCCCCCCTGCCGCTGCCCCCACGGGCCCACTGGTGCGGACCATCCCCCTGAGAGGCGTGGGAGACGCCGAGGCCGCGCTCTCCGAGGAGGACGAGGTGACGACACTTTTTATTTTTTAACGTTTTCCCGCTCAAGCCGTCTCACTTCTCAGAAAACTATGTAAGATGTTATGACACCGAATGAAAGATTATCACCTAGGCGACATGTGGGACAATGAATCGATCGTGTTACACCCTCTATATCTCACTTTAAAATTTTTATTTTGCGTAACTTTAATTCCTGATGGTGGTAAACAAGTGCAATATATGGCTTATTTTGTTATGTATCCACGGTAGTGAAATTTGACGTAGCGGAATCGTGGAGATCACAGGAATATTAAAAACTATAATTTTAATTTATCTGTATTTTTCTCAATGGGGCAATTGTGTATTGTGTTTATATGGAATATGAATTAATATCCGTAAAAAATTCAAATTTTTAGGACGAGCAAATGGAGTGCCCGCTCTGCCTGGGAACTTTCGAGTCGACCAGCTTCCCGCGCCTCTGCACCTGCCACCACCGCTCCTGCAGCCACTGTCTCCGCCGGTACCTCTCCATCGAGATCCAAGAGTCGCGCGTGGCCATCGCTTGTCCCGAATGCTCGGAGCCCATGCACCCTAATGGTAACCATCCTGGAAACTTAATATTTATTGATTTAATGCACAGAATCACGAGGACATCGGTCACAGTAATCGTGAACTGTTCGTCAATCAATGAATTCTGATATCTTAATTCACGGTTCTTGTCCGCTAAAATACGTATTTATTTTATTAAAATATTTAATTTGTGTGTTCGCTATATTTTGATTTTATTTTTATACGGAGAAAAAGTTTAGTATTGAATTTTATAATTGAAAACTTTGTTTCTGCTAATTTGTTGTTAATTTATTTTATATCACAAAATGGTAATCACACTGATAATCAATAACTGATATCATCAAATACCAATCACTATTACACCGGTGACTCGAGATTAGAAATGTATTTCTTCACCGTATTTATTTTTAAATATACAACTAAATTATTTGATTGCAGACCGTTTTTTTTTAAGTGACAAATTTTATATCTACAATTATTAAAATTATATGCATATTTGAACGCCATAAAATTGGTTCGTCCACAATTCATTTAAAATATGTATCATCGTAGGATGCTGAGGTCGTCTATCGGCCAGGCTAGATCACAAAGATAAACTGTTTGTTCTTCAAATTGGCAACACCTTTTTCCTGTTGACAGCTGATTTGTGCTCAGTTTGGTTTGCCATTTCACCATGAATAGACTTACGCCAGAACTACGCTTGCAAATTTATTTCAAAAATCGTGGCTTAGTTCGCGAAACTTACCAGGCGCTACGTCTATTCGAGCAAGTAATTCGAATAACCGTGGATCGTCTTCGCACCTCGCCTACGCATACGCATCCGCAGAGACGTCGTACAGTGCGCACCGAAGATGCTGTTGCTACAGTGGGGTATAGTATTGAGGAGGACCCGAATGAGTCAATTCGCTATCGGTGCACAGCAATAGATCCACGATTACTGACTTTTGCGTTCCCTAATTGAATGGCATTAATGTGGAAGAGCTGTGGTTTCAGCAAGATGGCGCAACATGCTACACAGCGCCCGCCACAATCAGTTTATTGCAGTAAATATTCGATGAGCGCATAATTTCGCGTAATGGACTTGTAAATTGGCCTCCAAGATCGTGTGATTTAACACCTTTGAATTATTTTCTGTGGCTAGTCTACGCCGATAAACCAAAGACAATAGACAACTTGGAAGCCAACATTCGTCGCTTTATTGCCGATATACGGCTCCAGCTGTTCCAAAAAGTGGTCGAATATTGGACTTCCAGATTGCGCATTATTCAAGCCAGCCAAAAATTAAAATCATATTTAAACACGAATAGTATAAAATTATCTTTCCAATAAACCAATACCGTGGCCATTACCAAGATTTTTATGTGTTTTATTTAATTTTAAAATATATTATTTACGAAGAATAGCGACAATGACAAAGAATGCAACAACTATCAGCACTACAAAAAAAAAATTTTGAGAACAATGTTGGAAATAAAATAGACTTACTCATACATAATGCTTATATCTATGACATCATTGATATTAGGCACATATTCCTTGTACATTTTCGACTCGTGATTTAGTCAGGTTTCAGGTTCCAAATATTGTGGACTAGGTCAGTTAACACCTGTACATATGTTAAATTTTGGGTTTTCGTGGGTTAAGTATTATATAATGTTAGAAAATAAGTATCTTGGACACTTGTTATTGTTTAAACAAATAACAGCGGTAATGTTTTACAATTGACACGACACTTCACTAATAAGGCATCCCCTAAGATGGGTAATGTTGGGACAACAATGATCCTTCTCAGGACTAACAGACTTGGGATGACATACATAAAAGGTGTCTGTGGAAAAATTTCAAGATCAAATTGTAATTGTTCATAAATGAGTCACTGGTCGAGAGTGCACTGCGCGTTCGCAGTTGAGCAATATTTAACGTGTGGTGATTCATTGGTTTGTGCGCATCGCGTTTTTTGTATTCACTTTAATATTCGATAAGTAAGTTATGGGCCGAGCATGCAACTTATCTGGTGTTGGGTTCAAAAGTTCAGACAAGGAGGGACAATGGTTAACCAAACTTCTCCGGGACCATCAACGTCAGCAGCGACGCCAGAACATGTGGCTCCAGTTCAATGTGAAATTATGCGCGATCCGCGTAAATCGATAAAGAAGATTGAAGCCTATACTAGAAAAAAAAAAAACAACAGTGCACGTTATTTTGAAAAACAAACTACAATTTCAACTATACAAACTGCAAATCGTGCAGTTTCTCAACGAAAATGACTATTCTTTACGTGAAACCTTAGCGAGAACCATGCTGGAACGTTTTGAAACAGCACTTGAAAACATATTGTTTACTGACAAAGCACATTTTATATCGATGGTTAATGAACAGAACATGAGATACTGGTACCTCGACAACCCAAGGAAACGCCATCAAAAACGTTTGCATTGTCCAAAAGCGACAGTGTGGGGTGCAATTTCTGCCTGAGGGATAATCGGCCCTTATTTTTTTAACCAGCGAGAGACAGTATTACTGACGTGTATTGCCGAATTTTTGGTATCGCAACTGCAGCCGTTTCCCGGGTTCAACGACAGAACACAATTTCAAGAAGAAGGGGGCACTCCACATACAGCTAGAGAACATACATAGAGCTACATAGAGAAGCTGATGGAAATTTTTCCCAATAAATTAATCAGTAAGTACGGAGACATACCCTGGGCACCTCAGTCACTGAACCTTACACCGTGTGACTTTTTTTGTGGGGATACCTTAAATCGAGAGTTTACAGTGACAATCCTCGAATAATTCAGGCCCCACAAGAAAATATCCACCGTGAAGTTACTGCCATTGAACCAATCATCCATCATGTTGTCTCGCGTGTCCGCAAATTTAAGAGTCCAATTGCAAGAGAGAATGGACGGCATTTAGATGATATTATTTATAAAACGTGAAGTCCACATCGTTAAACTCAATTTTGTATAAATAAAGTATGAGAATAAAATTATAGTTTTTTTAAATTTATTTAATATTAAACTTGAAAATTTTTCGCTAGTCACCCTTTATATGTATATATAACCATGTGGAACATGGAATTGTATTATTTAATTAAATTTCACAAAGATTATACGACTTGACAAACCTATCCTACTTGTAATATAGGATAGGTTTATCAAGTCAAACCATCTTACTATTTAAACATAATGCTATATCGGTGCAGTATAAATTTTTTAAATTTAATTTATATAGTCACAAGGAACTCTCATTCTGATCTGGTGCTGTAATCTACTGATAAATAAATTTCATCATGTCTTGATATTAATTATAGCTTTATTTATTTTTTATCATTAAAATATTGCAAAACAATTGTTACGAAGGTGCTTATCATATTTTTTCTAGAAATAAAATGATTGCATTATTAATACAAATTGTCCTTATCTTATAAAAGTATTTATTTATGATTTCTTATGAATTTAATATGAATAATCGAGTTCCAGTGCTAACAATAATTTACGGATGCGAAGCCTGGTATTGGCAAATGAAGTACAAGAGGAGGCTGAAAGGCTGTCATTTGTATGGATGAAAAATCTCTAATAATATTGGATAATTTTTATTGCGCCATTTTCATAAAAAATTTCACTTCAAAATATGATAGAACGAAGAATGTACAATTTAGAAACAAATATAAATTGTCATAATAGAATACTGTTTTTTTTTTAACTTCATTATCAATTGATTGTTTGCTATTTTCAGATATCAAACGTATCCTCGATAACCAGGCGCTGTATGAAAAGTACGAAGACTTCATGGTGAGGAGGGTTCTCGCTTCTGATCCAGACACGCGTTGGTGTCCAGCCCCCGATTGCAAGTAAGTCACATTCCACGTCCTGGTGTATTTCAACATGTATCCTTGGCTATCCACGGCGTCATCATTTGAATGTTGAATAATTCTTCCTTTTAATTTCTTATCTGCCTGTTGTTGTATATGTCTTGGAGCAATAACGCGATGCCTATCTGACAAATAGAAACAGACAACGAAAGATACTATCTCGCTTGCAAGTGTAATCTCGGAATGGTATGCACAAGCTGAACACTATCAGCAGTGCACATACTGGTGATTTCAATGATGTGTGTATATGAATCTATTTACACATACAAAATTGAAAGTGTATCTGTATGTTCTCTACATAATCCAACTCCTTTTGACCGGGATATAAATGTGTATTATACTGAATTTAAATTTAAAGTATTTTTGAAAGCGCGCCCTTATAGCCGAGTGAAAGAATAATTATTTTTTATCTAATATATCTATTTGAAATTATGCATAATAAAGCTCAGATTTATCGCGACTAGTCAATTTTCATGTGCCTGCCAAAAATACTAGAATTATATTAGTATACTATTGTAACAATACTGGGACGGTCGCTCAGTTTAATTCTCCATTACGCAAAATACGAATCTTGGGTAACAAGTATGTACGTCGATATTGTTGATCTATGTAATCAGCAGATTAGCAGAACTAATGTGAGATCATCGCATAATTCATGTGATTTTTTAATAATACATATGTGTAAGTGTTCTTTTTTTCTGTTCCTTTATAAATACCATATTAATTTGTATTTTGCTTTATATGTATAATCAAGGATATTTGTTGTTTTTTCTTTTTAATGGTATGTACATAGGTACCGTTTATACATATAAATACATAAATAATATTGTGATTATAAATTACTTTTGTCTCGAGTGACTTGGCTTTTGCTACGTATGTGTATATTTTATGTTTTCATTTAGATTGCATTTTTAAGTACTAGTTATATTAATGCAGTTTTCCTCACTTTTCATCATTTATTTAATTGCGTACTCGATGTAAACAAATTCAATGACATCACACTGCGGCGTAATGTGTTGACTATTATTAATTATATTGATATAAACTTCCTTTTTGTTTTGTTATATGACTAGTTTAGTAAGGCACAGTACTTCGCATCTACAGGTGGAAATAAATCTAAATTAAATATAATCGGTGCATACTCTACTCGAGGAGTGGTGGTTGTGAAAGGGGAGAGGGTTGTTGAAATTATTGGGAATATTGAAAGTAGGGATGAAGGGAAATAGGTGAAAGTAATATTGTTGATAAATGGATTCGGTTTAAACTTAACAATATGTATAATGATGACATGACATGCAATTTTTTCTGTAGACACTTCTTTTTAGAGGATCTATAATCTGTATTATTGTTGTGAAATTTCCATATATGTATATGTAATGTATCATGATGTAGCGATTGTATGACACGCGCATGTTGGTAAGAATGATAAGGGATAAAAGAGCGTCTCTCTCTCCGGAATTGTAGATCTGAACACATCTTTTATATTGTATTAATACCTGTGAAATCTGTAATAAACTGTATTGTTGTACGTGAAGTTCTTGACTACCTGAATTCCTGCACACAAAAAAACACCATTGTTTGCATCCGTATTAATCGGGTTAAGGATATAACAGTATATATCAAATAAATTGTTTTTCATTAGATTACCATCGTTCAGTTCAACATATCTGAAAAAATTATATTTTAAATAGAGACTTGCACATAGAACGTTATTATTCTTATTATTTTTCAAATATAGTTTGTGGTATGAAAAATAGGTTTAACTTTTTGTCTTTGTTGTGTTCCGAATTACTGGTAGATTGGTTGATTTCGTATTATTTTGGATTATCAACAGAAAATTGTACTCCAAAAATAAGTATTTACTAGCTGGTTGGCTTATTTGGTCCTCAACATTTACCGAGTCTAAAATGTATTTCCTTGTTTAGTTTCGCGGTGGTGGCTCACGGCTGCGCATCTTGCCCCGAACTGTGGTGCCGAGCGCCGGGATGCGGACGCGCCTTCTGCTACCACTGCAAGGCGGCCTGGCACCCTGACCAGACCTGCGATGCGGCGCGCCGGCAGAGGGCCCCTCCACCTCCGCCGCCTCAGCCACCGCAGGCGCACCAGGAGAACCACCATACCGGTGAGACAGGCAAGCTTTGCCTCCATATCGAGGTGTATTTTTACATTTTCTTACTAACCCATATGAACGTTTCATAAAAATGAGGCGGGGGGGGGGGGGGGTAATTTTATCATTTTCAGACATTTTTTGAAAGGTTGAAGTATATCCTATAAATGAACTTTAGCCTGAAAATTATTTATCCACACATAACTAGAAATTGAGTACATATACAAATGATCCGCCATGAGGAGGTTCTATTACATAATTTTAAAAGTATTGCATGTTGTTATTTCTCGAAAAGAATAAAAAAATATATTATAATAGTATCAAATTAACATATTGACGAAATTCATTTAATAATTCATGTGTAGATATTGCCGCAGATTAGCGACGAGGATAGATAAATGTACAAATGTAAAAATACTAAATTTAAGTAGGTACTGACCAGGGGCGTGCACTGCCTATAAGCAAAAAAGCTGTGCATTACTAAAAATTCCGGAAAACAAATATAAATTAAATAATTCATATTGTATCCGTAGAATCCACCGTGAAATGGTAGAATCATTAGTTGCGTAACTCTGAATGCTACCACGCGACACCTCCGGAGTGCTGTAAACCTCTACTGGGTTATTCATTGCTTGCTACTACAATTTCTAGCCATTGTTTTAATCTATTGTTCTATTCAAGCCATACAATTGCTACCCACGTAATTGAAAATTCCACTCGGCAGAGTCAGAAATGGATCAGATCATCCATGTTGTACAAAGTCTTTACTTGTGCTGATTCCTAACAGAATGACATTTGAAAGGTTTTGGGCTTGGCTTAGAGCTGATCGAAGCATCTACTTCCTCATTTACTAATTCTCAAATTTTACTACCTTACCAAACGTGTTGTTTTCATGATTATTCATTGCATTCTAGAACAATGCATTTTTATTATGATGGATTAGTTTTACCTAAAAACGTAGGTTAAACAAAAGTTCATAAACCTATGTACAATGTAGCATATAGTATATTATATAGTATTATATATAATATCACGGTAACAGCATAACCTAAGTCTATACCTACTGCATGCCACTGGTACTAACATATTTAATGAAGTACAAATTAGAATATTATAACTACATAATTTTGAAACATGGGCAATGTCGAATCTGCTAAAAAAAATTTGTCACATATTTTTTATTTTAGCTTTTTTGACTCCATTAGTTGTACAAATATGCACACAAGGCTGATGGTGTCACATTGCAGACACAAGCGTGACATCTTAGTTATTTATTGCCTTATTATAATTACAGTTGAAAATATTTTAAATTAATTCACGTTACCCAAAAATATGATAATATTATGTACGTGATAAAAGATAATAATACAGTTTCACATTATATTAATTAAAGTAATGTTTCCAATGTTAGATAAACAATCTTTTCAAATAAATGCAGGTGACCCCGCTTAACACGGGTTCAATGAACGCGGGTCCATACTACGTTTTAAAATTTCATAGATGCCGCACTAAAATACGATATCGGGGGCTTTCATTGACTAATGATCACATTGATACTTCGCTGCGAGGCATAGTTGTTTATCCTAGAATAAATTTATTGTTGCAATGACAAAAAGACGAAATTTAAGCAATGTTGTGCAATGTGCAAGAGTTGTGACTCTTAGCCGAGACAATAATTTGGCAGAGTCGACTGTTTGTGCAAATGAAACGATTAAATCATTGCCAACACTTTTGAAGAAGTGAATTGTGTATAGTTTTTTTTTTCAATGTTAGTTAGTTTACTACTTCGCTAGTTAATGAATTAATGTTTCTCTCAAAACTCAAATAGTGCTGATAAACTCAAGTAGAGTAATAACATTGTTCCATTTATATCCATCCATTATGATGAACTCTACAAAATTAACACCAATTTTATAAATGATGTAATTGATAACCTTGTTATAATATTGGTTCGCTCGCCTAGTACGGATTTTTGCTTCATGCAGATTGTCTGGGAACGCATCCTCCGTGTTAAGAGGCAGTCGCCGGTAGATATATTAATACAAATATTATCTAACCGACTAGATAACCTGTAAAATAGAAGTATATGTAACAAAAAAATACATTTTTTTTTTTTCCGCACAACTAAAGAACATCACCACCTGAACTTGAAATGAAATTCATATAATATTTAAGTAGACCAAAACAAAACACAATATTCTGTACATTATATACAGTGGTGGAGTGATACGCACGTCTGAGACATGCGATGCATTTTTATTAAACTTTAATTTTATTCTAACGGTTAGTATTTTTATGAACTTCCAGGTCTGGTGAAGCCGTGCCCTCGCTGCTCAGTGCTGATAGTGAAGATCGAGGATGGCTCGTGCAACCACATGGTGTGCTGCGTGTGCGGCTCCGAGTTCTGCTGGCTGTGCATGAAGGAGATTTCGGATCTGCATTATCTCAGGTATGTTTCAGCCCAAACCAAAAACTAATAATTGTCAAAGTATAATAGTAACTGGAAATACAATTTTGATTTCATGTATGAGTTTGTATCAAAACAATAGTAAATTTTTTCACTTAAATGCATATTTATGCTTTTTTTTTAACACGTTTGTGGATATGGTGGTTATAACTGCTGACATTGGTTCACTTGTTTAAAAAAATTCTTGAGTTGAATGTTGTAGCTGTTGTGAAGTCATATGATGAAAAGACGGCTGTGGGTGTCATAAAATGCATGCGAGTGTATATTTGAGATTATGTATCCGTATAAAATATGACTTCATCTAAAATGTACTGTATATAGATCCATTGCAAACATTTATTAGTTGACTTTTATAATTATATAATTAGGAATAATTGTCCTGTTGGATGGCTTCAAAAATTGTAAATGTCAAAACATGAGTCTGTGATATTTAATACAAATTATATCTTGCATATATTACATTATATATTACAAATTGTATCTTTGTAATTGATACATTCAATTCGCATTAATGATTTTTTATTTATTTGAAAGATCATTTGACCACAGACTAGTAAATGAATAAACATGATATGAAGTGCATATATAGGAGAGTGGTTTAGAACATTATTTGCGGGGTGGGGGGCATTCTACACACATGTGTCCAACGAAACATAAATCTGATAGTTTATGACACATTTTTGCAACAATAAAAGTATTTTCTCTTCGAAAATTAAATCTTTGTCTAATAATAGCCTTTTTTTCACATTAATGCATATCATAGCGTTTAAATTTTCGTTCCAATCGAGTCATATTTAAAAAAAAAAGTCACGGAGCTATTTCATTGCGTAAGTAAAAATTTTGGGACAAGATGTCTGCGCCAGTTCATGTCTGTGATTTTAACTGACAATTGTTGGTGCATATTAAAGTACATATATTTTTTTTATATTGTGTAAATATTCACTGCTTTGTTTTATTAAGGCCAATTACTATCTGAAAAAATTATAAAATAAATTATCAAAATTACTTTTTGACAAATTAAATAAAATATAACATTACATTAAAAAAATGTTTTTAGTAACACCAAAAAACACTGCGTGTGCTTGTCGGTCTAATGGTAAAGACACAATGCCTAGTGTTTTAGTGATCGAGGGTTGTACCAGGAAACCAGCAAGTTAGTCATATTTTCATAGGAAGCTTTCATTTCAATATTTTAGATTGAAAATAGTAAGAATATTTATGCAACTAATTTTTTTGTAGTAATTGTTTCAAATAGAATATGTAGTCCGTTTACACATCTTAATTTAATTATACTGTCTTGTTAGATAAATATGCTGATGTGCATGCTGTATTCCCTTTTGCAGTCCGTCTGGTTGCACATTCTGGGGCAAGGCACCCTGGTCCCGCAAGAAGAAGCTACTGTGGCAGCTGGGCACGCTGGCGGGTGCCCCTCTGGGCATCGCACTTCTGGCCGGGGTGGCCGCCCCCGCGCTCTTGCTGGGTTTACCCGTCTGGGCCGGCAGGCGGGCGAGGGCACGCTGCCGCCGGCTGCCGGCCGCCAAGAGAAGGGCCATAGTCACCGCCGCCGTTGCCGCTGCGGTAAGTTATTTTCTATACACCATCAAGTTTGTATGTATGACGCAACTCGTTATACAATACAAGATTACAAATCCCATCAGTAGTGATGGGAAACATATTTTTAAATTTACACAGAATAGTTGACCTTCTGATATCAAATTAAACTAGATTAATTCGCAAAGCTCAATTAATTTATTCATTTTAAAGAAATGAAATGTTCGGACGGCAATATTTTTTCATATCCAGTCAAGTGCCAGACAATGATAGAATTATTTTATTCGAAATATATATGCATATGATTTTTGTTATTAAAAGTGCGACTGACGTACCGACATCGAGAATTATATTTATGCAAGTTATTGCTTCACAGAAATATTTGACTCAATAAAAATGAATGTGTATGCACTTTGAATGCTTCAAAAAAACTTGTGACGCACAATGTGCTGAAAATAAATATTTAATCATCTTTTTGTTGATTCACACGTCATTGTATAAATCATCTAAATAATTTATTCAAACAATGGCTATGAAAGTAGTTAGATCTACGCAAATATGAGATAATGAGCAGGGAATCGAACCTATGTCCATAGTAACACCTGTGACTGCTCAACAAATTTAATTGCAGAATTAAATTTTTATATCATTAAGTTTGGAGAACCACTTAGATTTTTTTTTTCTCTAGAAAAACATGCGACACAAGCTGAACCAGCATAACGATTTTATTTAATCTTTTATGTGTAGATATATTACACGCACAATTCTGTCAGTTTCTGTAGTGTCAGTAATTAAAAAATTTAAATTTGTAAATATGGTATGAGAGCATGTCATAGTTTCTCACTCCGTGCATTTATTTATTAGTGGGGGTTTCAACCTTTTTTTGCCTGACATCTATTGGTGAGAATTTGAAATATTTTGGTTGGTTTATTGATAACTGCTTATTTTTAGTAACAGTTTCAATCTTTTATCATTAAAATTGCAATATGATTTCTCTTTTTTTGACTCTCGTCTCGTAACCAATTTTAATACTTAACCCCTCTATGGCTCAGCGCTGAATATATCCGTCACAAAAAACTTTCAGCCAGCTATATAATAATCCAGTGTGTCATCATTTATTTATCCGACACATATTGTGTTCTATCTTTGCTCTGTGTAGCAACTCCTACCGGAGACATTACTTCAGCCTTTAAATACAAATGCTCACTTTTTTCTACTGGCAGGGTCAGGGTTAATAAATACCAAAATCTCTAAAATTGAAACCAGCATGTGTGTTATCTACCTTCTTATACTTCTTACTTCATTATGTTACCGTTACTACCTACTAACTTTACGGTTTATCAAAGTAGATGCAATTTATACAAGTTAAATTCATACCTACATATTATAATTGAACTTGTTTCTATTTTTACCTTGAGTAACATGTCAGGCCAGCGAACTTGGTTACTTGGAAGTCCACTTGATATACCGAGGGTCGGTGTTTAGATTAACCAGCGGGTTCAATGAACCCATCAAAACTGTTGAGACTAAAATCTTCCCTTAAAACAAAAAATCTTTATATTAACCAAGAACAAAGAATTATAGATAATAAAAGGCCCAAAGCCATAGCTAGCAGAAGACTGTGTTTTGGTTACCGGTCATGGGAAGTTCTTAAATAAGTTCATTATTTCCTCTTGCGAAGTATAAAAAGGATGCACTTCTCCTTTTAATTCGGCACTACGCTGGTGTGAGAAATATAATTTGTGCTCCAAGTGCAGAGTCGAGACAAAGTCTTTCGCTGTCAAATTAAAAGTTACTCGTAGTGCAATTTAAAGGAGTATGTTCAGAATATTTCCCAGAAGAGTAGCTGACAGATTGTATGTGAAGGGCTGAAGATAAAGAAAGTTGGCCATCCTTATTGGGAAGGCTGATGATGACAAATAAATGCAGAAATGGTTAATTGACAGGCTGTAATTAAACAAAATCAATTGTATTTATGCGGCAATCAGGTTATTACATAATTTAAGAGAAAATTCTTTGGATATTGGATATTTATTTTATTTTACAAAAAGCTATAAACTGCGATCTTAACGTTTATTCTCCTTATCTAATAACATGTTGACAATATTTTTTCCACATATTTGGATATTAAAATTTTTTCCAAACACTACAAATCGTAGTAATCTGTAACATGTACATTAGAATAATTGTGGATCAATGAGTTATTTTTTCATCTATATTACAATCTTCTTGGTATGGAAGTAGGTGATGCAACATACATTCGAAACTTGGTTATATCTGGTATCGTCGATATAGTAGGTATCATATATTTCATTTCAATTAATATCATATCTGGATAGAATTAAAAAGATGTGATATAGCTTAATGGTGTGAACTAAATACATGTGAGAGAAAATACAATACAAATTTTATTATTGATAATATACATTGCGTACATATTCTTCTTAATATATATTAGTGATCTTCTTTTCAATGGCTTATCAAGCTAAGGATTGCAAATGATTCTTTTTCTCACATTATGAAAGCCAAGCGTTCATAAATAAAATATGTTTTGTTTTTTTTTTACAAATAGTATCCTTAATTACTATTCCATACAAAAATGTTATGTACCGACACCCCACTTAAGTAAAGTGCCCGTGATTAACAAATCGGTCATTTTTAATTGTTATAGAATTTTGCACGTACATATTTCATATATTTTTTTATATATCGTCTTCAATAGAACATAATAGAAAACACATATATATATAAAATCCTGACATCTATATTTATAAAGAAGAGTGTGTTGGTTATTCCGAGTTTCATGAAATTTTTCACACTTGACCTTCATAGCAAGAGAAAGGTCACTGTCTACGTGAGATTTCGAAAAACCACCCCCATTCCCCTTTCCCACCCCTTTAAAGCAGTATTTTGGTACTACTTGATGAAATTTTACACACTAGACGTTCAAAATAAGAGGAAAATTATTTAGATTTAATAATTTAGAAAAAAAAACTACCTTCATTCCCTTAAGTGAAGCCTCTTCACTCTGCTTAAAGCCCGGACATCGCCGGATACTTCAGCTAGTTTAAAATATTTAACAAGTACAATAATCAAAATACCAGAACAATTAAAATTATGTACCTATTTGCTAGGTAATGATACTTTTACACAGTAGAGGTCGATATGTTAAAATTGCCATTTTTGCTTTTTTTAAACAGTAATTGAAGCATTAAAAGCAAAAATAAACTAAACCCACAAGTTTTCCATATATGTATATATATACATATATTTCCTGCAGTCATCATTATTTCAAATTCTAACCTCTTCGTTCCCATTAAAACATTTGTAGATATATATATATATATATATATGACATTAAACGAATGAATTAGAAATATTTTTATTGCAATAGTGGACCGATTCTGGTTTTAAAAATGATCACTTGATAGCGGTGTGTAATAAATAGTTTTTACATTTATTTTATTGTTACTAAACAAATTATAAATATCTCATTGATACGAAGCTATTAATGTTATATTATATGGGAAGTGTGGGTATTACAGGGCTTACGACCTGTCTTCGGCTGGCTTAAGTGATCATTTTACACAATGTAACGTTCACCATTCCACCCAATCAACTATAAATTTTTTTTGGAAGTTGTATATATGTTACCATGTAGAAACACTTTAAGTATTAACTATAGTAAAATCCCGCTTATTTGAAGTTGAGGGGACCGAAAATCAAGAAAAAAGATCGAATAATAATTTATGATAATGAAAATAAAAAATTTTAAAATTCAATTTTTTTTTTTACATAGGTATTAACTTTTTTCATTACAACTCGAAGTAATTATATATACCTATATGCACACATTTTAAAATAATAAACAAATTGTCAAAATACAGCATAAACAAATCACAACGGCGGCGGCATTTCGCACTTGCCTGTGACGTTTTGTTATTTTTCTTCTTCAATCTCCGCTTCCTTACTCCTTTTCCCTCCATGACATTTCTAGCCTTTCAATCTGACTCATGTTTAATATTGTCGACAATGTTATTAATGGGGTTGTGTATTCTTCTGTTAATTGTAATATTTTTTGACAATCTATTGTATTAATTTAGTTTCTTAGTAGCTCTTGGCGTTTTGTACATGTTTCACATTCGTGCTATTTTCGAGATTATAAAATTATCAGTCAAAATCATAAAAATGTTTTTTAATTTATTGAAATACGTAAATCATAAAAATGTTTTAATTTAATGAAATACGTAAAAGTCCGAGGAACGCAAACCACGCATTCGCGAATTTCAAAATATTATAGAAATACAAATAACTGTCTTTACATATAAAACAATGGCAATAAAATAATTAACAAGGTAGGAGAAAATCGGAGAAATGCCAACCACACATTCCTCAAAATGCCATGACACTAAACTTAAATAGAAAGAGAAATATCTGTATTAAAATGAGTACAAAATAAATTATTTATGAAACACGGAAAAGTGTGAGGAGCTCAACCGCATACAAAAATAATGATGATATTAATATGGAACAGAAGATTGGCAGCACTGACGTTCGCAGAAACTGAGAGAATTACTTTACCTATAAGGGCGCAAAGATAATATTTGCTATCTTTTTCTAATAGAAAGAAAACGAGTGAGAAAAAAAGCATGCACATTGATGTGTTACAGTAAGAAGATAGATAAAGATTTTAAAATCGAGGATGCACTAGATATGTTTGTCATTTTTCTTTAGTACACTGAAAATGAGTGAGAAAACAAACAATGTGTATTAACTTTATGTGTCGTGAATTGGTATAGGGGCGGATACTACGCATTTGGATGGACTTTAACATTTTACAGGTACATCGCGTAGCGTACGTATATTTTGCAGATTACGGACATTTGACAAAAAAAATCTAATTGCGAAAAATAAATCGACAAACTCAACTAATAGGGTCCAAAAATAGTTTCAAATAACGATATTTAATTTATAAGTACAATTTAGTATGAAAACTTTCCAGAGGAACGACACTCCAAAACTAACTTTTGGCGAATTTCGAATAAATGTGATTTAACTTTTAAAATTAGCAATACTAACTTTGTGGTTAAAATTCATATTTTTTATTTATTATCTTTGTTTTATTAACCACTGAATTAATAAAACAAAGATTATAATTTAAAAATAAAATAAAATGTGATTTTACTGTATGTCTCTGTCGCCATCTATGGTCTGAAAATTTCCCATATAATATTCATTTCCCTGAAACAACATAGATGTCACTAATGAAAATCTGTGTTCTTGGATATATTCTAATATTGTTATTATTTTATTGTTGATGATTTAAAATGCCGTTACTCAAAACAAAGCTTCTCGGAATTAGTCCACTTTTGCCCTCACTGCACCGTGCGCTATGTTATTTATAAACTTTTACATGAGATATTAAATTAATATTTTCTACTATTAAATGTTGGCACACATCAATAACAATAGACTCAATACTCTACGGGTTTAGTTTACGTGCAAAATTATCCAAATACTGTACTCAAAAATTAGTTAATTCTACACATACCAACAAATTAATACTGCCTATAAAACAGGTGATTTTCTTATATGTGCTTACGAGTTCTACATAATTAAAAGGCAAATTATTTTATTTTATTCAAACGTGTTATGTATATACTTCCTATATATTTTAATATCTTATGAAATACAGCACCCGATCCTCGATACAAAATGCTCCTCTGTCTACTCTTTTTATAGAGAGATCACTTTTTGCTTGGCAGACATATTGGCACTTATCGGATATAAGAAATTATTAAATCAAACAGTATTCTATTGTATGAATGTTTTAACACTGTTATATAAATAAATGATTAATTATTGTACTCACATAATTATATAAAACGTGTTAAAACAATTACATTTTAAAATCCTTTGATTTAAAATAGTTACTGATTTTAGTATGTTTACTCACAGACCACCAAATGTATAGACATGAACTGATGCAAATTTCTTGTCCCGATATTTTCATTTTGGTGTCACCCACGTGACCACGCAATTGAATACTTTGGCGACTTTTTTAAAAAATATCACTCAATTGGAATGAAAATTTAAATGCTGACAATATATACACAAAGATTTAATTTCCATCCGTGTGTCATAAACTATCAGATTTATGTTTCTACATTCACCCGTCATTCTGCAAGTAATGTTCCGAACCCCTCTCCCGTATGTACACTTTATTTCTTTAATTTCTATTCATTTACTGGTCTGTTTACTAGATTTTTAATGATGGATAATTGTGATTCTAATATACGGTAACCTGAATTTAAAAAAGCAATGGGAAAGAAGTGTTTTTAATGTTTGATTTCGTTCATTGAAAATTGAACAGAATGTATGGGTGATTCTAATATCCATTGAACACAATAACTGGCTACTACAGTACTTTACAGACTGATGCTAATAATCATTATTGGAATGTAACAAATTATACAATTTTTATATCAGTTTCAATGTGTGGTTCGGTTGTTAGTACCATATTGAAAAAACTTGCTTAAAATGCATTTTGTCTGATTGGGTCGATCCTCTTTGTTAAGATGAAAATATTCTTAAATAAATTGGTCCTCGCAAAGTAAATAACGTAAGAAAGTATTATATTTTTAATGTTTAGATAAAACAACAGTGGAAGAATACAACATTTATACTAGTTTATTAGATAAAGTAAAAAAAAGTTTATAAAAATTAAAAATAATGGATAGTGTCAATTTAAACATAAAAAGAAGGGAATTAATATTAAAAATGATGAATATATATTATATTAATTTTTAGTGCTTGCAAAAAATGATATCATTCTCCATTAATTCATATTTCAAGCTGTGAAACTCGAGCAATTAATTGAATAATATTTGACCGTACACAGCAGTACAGCTGTGAGATAATTTAGCCATTTCGCTGCGGAAATGTGTACCGAGAATATTTATTTCTATTATCTATGCATTATTAATGATTTCATAAGAATTATTTGGCAGATATTACAAATTTGACGATGCCTTCTTTGTCACTGTTCACACATCACATACTTATAATTATGTTTTATTGACAATTTCTCGTGTTCTAAGCTAGTTTCACAATTTAGACTCCAAGCACCTGTATTTTAAAAGCTTATATTTTAGCCACATTTCAAAAGCACTTTTGATTACTACAGTTCTATCCGATCGCTGATTATTCGAGTCAGTTGGATTTATCCTTAATCGTATACGGCATTTCGACCCCTCTAACCCAAAGTATCCTAACTAACAAATAGATCGTTTTTATATATATATATATATATATATATATTTGATACATATCTTAAGTGGCACTATTATTTTTTTTAAATGTTGTATTGTATTCTATTATGCTCTATTGAACACAGTGTAAAAAATGTTTCAATCACATTTAAAACGACCTATTTGTTAATTACATCCCTTTACATAGAAAGGGGTCGATCTGAAGATAAATCTGTACGAATTTAAATATTCATAAATAAACACAAAGTAAATAATTTATATACAGATGTAACAGACCTGGTCCACAATATTTTACGAGTCGATACCTGACTAAATTTTTTTATGGAATATGTGCAAATTCTACACCGTTACGGAAAATATAATTATTTGACATTTTGACAAAATCATGTTAATCTTTAGGTCTGCGTACTTTGGAAATAATATTTGCGAAATTTATCCATTTTTAATCTATATCATTGCTTCAGGATCTAAATCATTTAACAAAAAATAGTCTGGCCGCTCAAAATTCGTTTGCCTTTAATTTTTTGTATTTAATTCATAATTCAGAATCAATAATATATAATTATAGCATAATTACGATTTTTTTTAAATACTTATATCTCTGACATGATTGAGTTTCGACACATATTTCTTGAACATTTTCGACTCGTAATTTAACCTATAAAATATTTTTGACTAGGTCTGTTACACCTTACACCGGCTATTGCTTCAATCTGTTAACTATTTTTTTGTTGTTAAAAAATGATATTTTTTCTACAAATACTCGGAATAATCTCCGTCAATCGACAAATATATATATAAAGATTCCCGATAGCGAGGGTTTCGCATTCAGGCCAGTTGCTCTTCTATGAACTCGTCAGCCAGCAACCCTTGGTCTTTGGCGTCTTGCAACGCTTCCTCCAGCCGTTTCTCCGCCTTCTCGTCGCCGAGAGCGACGTCCACACTGCCCAGGCACAGCAGCAGGGCCAGCAGGCAGGACCTGCGGTACTCCTTCTTGAGGACGGCCTTGGACCAGCCCAACTCGGCTATGTCCTCGCCGAGGGAGCGGCAGGCGCTCGCCACTCGGGAGAAGTAGTGTTCGAGCAGGGAGGACTCGTGCTTCCTGCGGATGTCTCCGCTCACGGACGATACGAGGAGTAAGGCGAGGTCATTTGTCGGCCTGAAATGAAAATAATAATTTCACAATTAATGGAACAATATGGAAGTATGGGTAATTACAGGGCTTACGACCTGTCTTCGGCTGGCTTAACTGATCATTTTACACAATGTAACGTTTACCATTCCACCCGATCAACCTCCATATCTATCAATTTTTGTAAATATGTTATTATATTGAAACACCTCGAATACCACTACACCATCGCCATCTCTGGACTAAATTTGATTTTCATTTCCCTATATGTCACATTTTTTAAAATTATTTAATACAATATTCTATATCTGTAATTATTCTAGAATACGTCTGAAAAATCAATATTTTTTAATTTTTGTATATTTTCTTATTTTGACCAGTATATTCAAATACTGCAAATAATAATTTCATTGGGGGTGAAGTGTTAATTTCCTCGATTATAAGGCACTTTTTTTTATATTTTACTGTCTCTGAATTCGGGGCGCGTCTTATAATCGATGGCGTCTTACAATCGCTGTCAAATTCCGCAACGGTGATGAATCAACACTGATTCACTAGTATCGGGGGGGAGGGGGGTCAGTTGGTCTGGCGCGGCGGAGCGGGTATTCGAGTTTACAGTAACCGCTGCCTAAACACGTTTGAGTAAAAATGTTGTCCCTAATTACCGTTTAAAATGTCGATTACATTACAATACTGCATTGAAATGAAAAGTTATTGTGTATACAGACATACCATATACTTTTTAGTTCATTGTCCTTTGAAATTGTGTAACCCGGGCCCAAGGCCGATTTGTTTATTTGCATTTGGCCTATTGATATTTTCTAAACATATGTTACTCATGTTGGATATATGTACTTATCGGATCGTTCACATAATTCAGATAAATCGACTTACTTAAGTGTACTTCAATTTTTTTTTGTGCGATACAGTAATATAAATAATACGCCTATTTTTAAATCATTTTTATTGTGATTGTATGACTTTGTCTGTTATAGTACAGTTTATATAATGTTTTTATTTTTTATTATTGGTATATTAAAATAAGGGTGTGCCTTATAATCGAGGAAATACGATAGGAAACAAAAGTATATTTATAAGGTGAAAATTGGAACAGTAATATTTCTGAAATTAATACTGTGTACATTTAAAACGATTTAGTTTAAAAAAAGCGACGCTTGAACGCCATCCTTGGACTGGTTTTAAATGTCAATAATTGTATAATATTAGCCGACAAGTAAGTAGTATTGCGATAAGAGCGCATTCGAGAAATTATCAAATACATGCCTGCTGAGGGTGACCATCTGCCAGTCCAGTATGCAGCAGTCGTGCGCCCCCTCTATCTCCCTGAACATGAGATTGTTGCACCAGAAGTCGGTGTGGGTGATGACGGCCATCGGAGGCGCCGGTCGCAGCAGGGCTTCTATTAGTCTTCGCGTCTTGGGCCTCAGCGCTTCCAGCGAGGCCTGCACGCTGGCTAGACCTGGAAGACAATAATTAGACATTGACCGGCATGTCTGGTGCGCCTACTCTACTACTACTCAATAAAAAAAACAACGATATTTTTTACAATTTTCGAACTGTAATCAGTTGATCATTACAAACAGGCGAAAGAATGAGACGGTGTTTACCAGGCCGATCCTGCAGAAATCTCGCCAATTGCGGAAGACCTCTCTCGAGCAGCTGCTGGTAGCTGTCTGAGGCTCTCTCGCTCTGGAAGAGGAAAGGATAGCGGATCGCCAGCGGCGTGGATGATCGGGAACTCAGCACCAGCGAGAGGGCGTGCACCCTCGCCACTGCATCCATCGCCGCTTCTGCCTGGAATCAAATAACACATTCGCGTCACACATATCATTAATAATAATAATAATATTTAATCATTTTTATAGCACAATTTTCGTAAAAACTTTCACTTCAAGGGCGCTTTACACAAACTGTTTATAGTTAGTTACATTATCTTTGTTTTTAAAATAAAAATTATTATTTTGAAAAGGTGCGTTTTTAGTCTCATCTTGAATAAAGTCTCTGATGGCACTGTTTCTCATGACGGAGGAAAAAGAGTTCCGCGCTTTTGGGCCTGCCACCGCAAATGTCCGTTCACTAAATTTAGACTTCCGGCAACGGTCGGTCGGCGGTTCTACAACCCTTCCTGCGTCTACCATTCAAATTGTCTGGGATGGGAAGCTCTTGAACGTACATCAACCGGTACAATATAAATTTTTTTCAGGGAATCGGAGCCAATGTAACTAACGTTAATGAGATAATTTGGAAACTCCATATATTATCTTTGCTGTCGCATTGTCTCGGACAACCTCACACGAGACAACTTATCTTTCTGATGCCGTGACTTTGTGTTAATCTAATCTAACACAACGTAACCCGTCTTAATTTTAAGTATCTATATTTGATATATTCATTATATTGAAGGCAGTTGTCTATGTGTGCAGTTATGTGGTCACTTATCTTGTGAACATTTATGGTTATAATACAATTGAAATCAATTCACGGTTCAATACATACGACTCTTATCAGCGAGTTTTAATCTGTATCTTTAGCGTTGATGATAATAACGGTCTAGTCTTTTCTCCGAGTCTCCATCAGTTGCAGTGCGATCTTAATTAACCTCTTGCTCTTTAAATTAAAGCTAAACCGTGTTCTTGGTGTAGCCATTATCAAGTATCAAGTTTAATTCATAAATGGATTGGAACACGTGTTACGAATTTTTCTACTGGTACAAATTTATCATTTGTAATAGTACCGAAAATATTATTAATTGACGCGGCACACGCTTGCAACATGATTTTAAATACACTGAACATTGTACTGCACACACATTTGGCTATATCTGTGTAAATGTAACCATCCATTTAGGTAGAACAGCGGGGCGTACAAGAGGGGAAGGGTTTACGTTCGATAATTGGAATCATCATCCTGTTGGATATAGGCCTCCTCCGAGGATCGCCAATCCACTTGAGGACGACCGATCACTTATTCCTTTCCCACCGTCCACCATCTCTTCGACAAATATGTTCAGCCCATTTCCATTTGAGTGTGGAGATTTTCAGATACTTTTGCATTACATCGTAGTTACTGTATTTCGTTTTATTTTATTTTTATTTTTTCTCAGTTGCTGGTTTTTAAATAATAATGATAACAATTAAATAAAAACTCGAGTTTGCTTTGTTTGCACGGCAAATTTACCGAGAAAACTGGTTAGAAACTATTTACATGCGTCTTATATAGGCAGATTATTATTCCTGCCCACGTACTATTTACAGGGTACGGTGGATGTATATATGAACACGTGTTTCCATATGTGAAATAATGTGGGAACTGGTCGGATGTTCGAGTGCAGGTGTTCTGTTTAATACGGCACATAAGAAATGTCGTATATGAGGCCTTACGTACTTGTTTGTCTGTCGGTAAATGGATTCTCAGTTATACACGTTCGTATCAAATGTTGTTAATTAGTTTTTTTTAAATAATATTTCGTCGATTATTCATTAGTTGCATGAGACCGAATTAGTGATAAAAATATAACTCAAATATGTTTGCAGTGCAATGTTTAGTTTATTAATTTTGTCACCTGTTTGAGCGTCAGCCCTTCGGAGAAGCTGGCCGTGCGGTAGCCCAGCTGCCTGATGTCCTCCAGTATGAGGGCGCTCTCGGGCCGGTCAGAGCTCTCGTTGTCGTTCCCCCTGCCGTAGTGCGCGTGGTAGCATTTCGGCACCGGCAACACCACCGGCTCCTCCTTCTCCGTGCACTTGACCCCCTGGAGGTCCGGCACCACCTTAGCAAATCGGTCAGAAGCTGTTTAATTATTTAGACCTCAAGTCTAACAGGATTTTAAAACAATTACAAATTTACTATTGAGGTATATGAAAAAGATATTAAAATTATCTCAATAGTACATTCTATGTCGGGTCATGCTTCACGCGAAACATAGTAAAAGATTTGGAAAATATTATTTATTAATTTACGGATACAATAGCATTAAACAGATCATGTTAAATAGTTATAGTTCTATTTTTAAAATCATCAAAATCAACTGATTGTTTTATTAACCACTTAATGAATTAAATACATCTACCGGTTTCGAAAAATATCATTTTCTTCTTCAGGATGTCATCAACTGACCACAAACATATGTTATATTGTTTCTTTAACAGAATCTATGTTTTTGATTAGTTAATGACATCCTTAAGAAGAAAATTATATTTTTCGAAACCGGTAAACGTTAAGTGTATAAATAAAACAAAATTAACAATCCAAAATAATAAATTACAGTTCCATTTTCATCAACAGATATGTATATTTCTTTCAAATCACCAATAATAATCAAACAGAAAGGCAGAATTTCATTCCTAGCAACAAAATTTCAACAACCAATATCGCCTTTGGATTTTCACGAATTATGCATGTACGAGTACATAATATATTCATATCGTTGTGACACTCGACCCATAAACTTCGAATACGGGTTCCATTTATTTATCCTGCTGCACCATGCAACGTTTCATGTCTGGCGGACATTTAAATTCAATTATTCGTTTAATTTGTATTATTGTGTTCCTTTAAGCTATGCTACATTTAGTATGTACAAGTTTCAATCGGCTGCACGCAAACTTGTAAAATTTTTAAAACATCTTCGCTTCAACGGCGCAGTTTTGAATCGACTATAATATTCCTTAAAATATATGTTGATATCTTCCCAGTTAACTTGTACATTATTTTATCACATTATGTAATTAATTTATATCAAATAGTGTAATTGTCAATGTGGTATTACGATCGATGAGAAAAATGCGATACTTTTTAATGTTAGCTCAGTAACGCAACCTTGCGGTGTACCGCTGGAAATCGCACGCCGCGTCTCGTATCCATACCTCGGTGTAGAATTTAATCTCCCTGAGGTCGAACTGCGCCTCGGCCACAAAGTATCTGCTGAACGGGTCCCGCGGCGGCAGCTTCACGACCAATCTCAGTGATCTGAGTGTCGCATCATCGCAGCTGCTGTCTTCGCCGCCCAGCGAGTACCTGTCGAAAATGTGCAGTTTTTACTAGAACAACTTTTTTTTAGTCAACCTCATTTTTTAAAATGATTACATGCGGTTGTAATCGCACCGCCGCAAGTTTTTTTGACACGCTTCATACCGGACAGTACGCCATCCGCTGCTCGGAACATAATTGAATTTCTCGGTTTTGTTTAACACTCTTGCAGTAACTGCTTCATGTTGATATTTATAAAATTCCTTTGAATCATAAACCGCTACTTTTGTAGTCCAAGAATGTAATTTTAAATAAGTCGTGCATTTCTAAATGTATTATATTCAAAATATTTCGTCGGTCATTTTTAAAGAATCATTTGCGATAATTAACAACGTGAGCGCTTTGAATTGGAAGCTACTAGACTATCCTCAATACGGACGGAGGGTGTCGACCGGTTCGAGAAACAAGTGGCAGACTTCTTCATCAAGGAGGTTGTCAAGCTTTTGTCTCCGGGTATCAAAAATGCTTTGACGTCAGGGGGATTATATTGAAATCTAGTTTAATTTATTTATACCACACGAGAGATGTGACGTCACATCTTTCGAGTCGACAAGTCGGTACTCGACACTTCGTATTTATCACACGGTGTGATAAATACTAAAATTGTGTGATAAATAAAAAAATACTAAAAAGATACGGAAGATAGTAAGCTGAGCGTTTTTCAACAAGCCCAACTTAGAGCGCCAATATCTCGGAAAGCATTATACATTTTGAAATACAACAGTAATAAAAATGATTCAGTACAATGGAAAATCTCGTAAGAGATGACAACAGTTGCAAGCGTCATAAACACGGAAGCCACTCACTTGACGCTGACGGCCAGGATGTCGCTCAGCGCGGCCTGGCCCGCCCCGCAGCCGGGGCGCACGTCCGTCTGTCTCAGGCGCACCTCGCGCACCCCGTGGTGCTCCGCCAGGGCCGCCGACAGCCAGCGCTCCCCGATGGGGCACTCGCCCTCCACCTCGGGACCCGCGGGGCTGGAGCCCGAGCTGGCCGAAGAGCCGTCGCTGCCCTCGGTGTCCGACATGGCTGAGTGCTTCCTCACTTGGCCTGGGATACCTCGATCATGGAACGTCGCAACGCCGTAACTCTGCGTCGGTTTGGTTCACTTCACTTTATAATGTATCAATCATGTTCATTTTTGTACTGATTGTCTGATAAGATCAATTAAATTTAGTCATACATGTACATGTTTATGTGGTCATCTATTCATGTAGCTATAAGGGTATTAACATAGATTAGTCATTATATCACTGTTATATGTCAATGCAATTGTGGCCAAGTTAACGTAGATTAGTCATTATATCATCTCAACGCTGTGTGTCGTAAGATGCAGCGCAATAATGATCTAACTACATAATTTTGGGCGTATTAACGTAGATTAGTCGTTATATCACCACGTGTTTATTAACAGTAACTCTAATTGATAAACTTATAATATGTTGATTTATTTTGCTTAAGTAATATAGAGATGTTTCAATTTTCTCTAAAACTGTATGAAATGAAACTCCGAATGAGTTATTTACGTTTAATTTCTGTTCAAATATTACGACAATTTTGGACCCTCGTGACACGATCAATTTATTGATTTAAAATATACAACGACAGAGAAACGTTCATTACAATTGCGGACGCAGACCACAAATTGCGCGACCCGACCGAACATCCGGACAGCGACTGTCAGCGCGCCCCGTTTTCGCGGAAAATCCGATAAGTTGACAGCGTCGCGTAAACAGCTGACTGGAAAACTTCCCCCTGCCGCCGATAGCCACCCCGACCAGACGGGTTAATATGCCGCTGGCGGGGCGGGGCGGCGGGGGGCGGCCCCCGCGTTGTCTGATATCGTAAACACGGAAACGGTGTTAGGGTTAATTAATTAACCTTGTCATTCGTTTATTAGACGTGTTAATCACTACTCCACGGGTCAGCCTCCCTTGTGTACTAATTAGACCATGATTTATTAGTTTCCTTGTTTCGCATTTGTATAATATTATTGTATTGTGTGTGTTTATATTCTATTATCATTCTTGATTGAATTTGTTTCTGATAATTGTGGTTCTCTTTCACCATTAGCAACTCGGATTTTTACCTTAAGAGCTTGGATCCATTCTGGAGCAATAATGTTGACCTTATCTTTCATATTATCGCAATAAACATAATTCGAAAGCGTCAAATCGCACGATCATCTCCGAAACGAGAAATTACGTGTCCAGGAAATTTCTGGTGTGATTTTTTATTTTTATTTCTTGTGTGGCACGTAGCCCCGTCCTGCTAAAAATAAGCATCGTCCATAAGTACTTTGATGATACGTTTCCGCGAAATATTCACCATTTCTGTAGTGAACTTCGTTAATGATACAGTTTTTATCTGACAGATGTCACATGTGACGTTTCTAACCCTGAAAGATAAAAAATAAAGCTATTCTTAAAATGACGGTTTAGTTTGATTCACCCTTTATTACTCTCCCTCTTTTATGTCACACGATAATTACAAAAACATTGTTATTCCAATTAAGTCGGTGGCACGTGATCTAGCGCGAAGGCTTGGCTTTTTGGTTCAATTTTTACTACCTTTGTCGGTATTTTTTGTATTTTACTAGACGATTAACCGTTTCGGAACTGTTATACGGCGGTGGCTTGAATACAAGCAAACGAAAATTGTCAGTACATATGTTTTTTTTTTCTTACTATTTTCAAACTAATCTAAACGCTTGTGCTATGAAAATACGACTAACTTGAGGTGTGAACTCCCGGCCTCTAGATCACCAGGCCAGCCACTGTGTTTTCAACATTAGAAAAAAGTCCGCCTTGAAACATGATTACTCGAGACCATTATTTGACATTATAGACATCTGTTTTTTTTATTAGAAATCACAAAATTATGCTCTGTTTGGGGCGACGTCTGTTTAAAGATTTTCAACATTTTACAATATTCGCTGTATGAATGTGAACTTGGCAAGGACAAAAGAGTGTGGCGTTCTATTGTCTACGGTGTGAAGGCAAGTCAATTGTTGATAAAAGTTCATTTTTCTTATATTTATTTTTACTCATTTATCTTCGTCAAAATGGCTTACCCACTCGGAGATGCCACAACAAGATTGATTGAGTTTGTTCTAAAATTGAAGAATAATTTCTGTTATTCACAGACATTTCTAGTCTCTCTTTTTAAACCTCGCGTGCTTTGGTCGGTTCAGGGTGGTCGCACTACCCTTGGCACCCGCAAGGCGCGCGGGCGACATGGTTTATTGGACCAGACGGGTGGGTGACTTTTATAAAAGTGCAACGATACCGCTGCACGCGTGCAAGGCGAGGGTCGCACACGCCCGTGAATAAAAGGCACGCGCAAACTTCGTGTTCGCATTTTTACACTTTCATTCTATGTGGACTTCTTGGACTTCTCATTGGTGCCTTTTTACATTATGTTTTTATTAGTATGATTAATTCATAACTAATTTGTATTTTATACAGGGTGAATATAAATAATTTGTATATTTATACTGGGTGAATATTATGTTCTAGGCCGATGTTGTTTGGCAGACATTTGGTAGTCTTAGATAGTAGTTGATTATAATTTATTGTGGCGCATCTAACGCCTCAACAAACGTGTCGAAGTCGTTAAAACATTTTATCTAAATCGTGATCGCTATCGTCACATGTTGGAAAACTTATTGGTGGCCGAGTTGGGTCCATGTGATTTCAATAGGACGGTGCCACCTCACATATAGCCCGAGCTGCGCTTGAAACTTTGCGAGTATTTTTTTCCGGCCGCATAATGTCAAAAAGTAGCGATATCGACTGACCTCCTCGATCACCTGATTTGTCTATTCTCTGTGGGGGTACTTGAAAAGAAAGGTCTACACCAATAAGCCAACAATTCCGATAATACAGGACAATATTCGAAATGAAATTGTTATGAAAAATATGGTTAAAAGGGCACGCATTTGTGCCGCTGCCAGAGGCGGCCACCTGGCCGATGTCATATTCCATATATAATTGTAAAAAAAAAAATAATCGGTAAATAAAAACCAAAAGAAAAAGTTGTGTTTCATTTCCTAGTTATTCAAAAACAACATCGGCCTGGAACATAATATTCATCCTGTATTTGGAATCATATTTTCAAACAATACCGGGACGGAAGACGTATATGAGACGGTTTCGGTTATTATTAATATTAGCAAAGTGTACAGCGTTGCACAGGTAGTAATCTTTCCCTCTCCTTCCACATTCTCAATCCCCTTGTTATTGTGCGAGATGTTCATAAAATCATTTTAAGCTACGTACTTGGAAATAAATAATTCCAAAATTGATATTCTCTGCTTCAGGCCCTAAATCATCTAACAAAAATATATCCAGTCGCTCGAAATTAGATGACTTTTTTTTTTTTGTGTTCTATATATAATTTAAAATCAATAAAATATTTTAATTAATCGAAAAAATCGCATAACTATGACTTTTTTTAAATGCTTGTATCTCTGATACGTTTAAAATTAGGCACGCACAGCTTGAACATTTGTTATATATGTTTAAACTTAAAATATTGTACAACAGGTGTATTCCATCCGGTATATGAAAATTGTAAAGAATTCATTCAACCCTTCCAGGTGTTCCGCCTGTCTAAATCTAATCTGCTATCTTAACACCATGAAAGGCTCGGTGCCCAGGGATATTCCCGGCGAGTGGGGTCGCGGAGAATTAGCGCTTTTTGTTTATTATTTTTACACCCTTAGGCATATACAGAATATGATCAATTATTTTACATGTTTTTAACGAATATTGCGATATTTTTATTTAAATAAGCATAAAACTTCGCGACGCACAATTTTTATAATAATATTGCTATTAACCTTTTGAATTCTATGGGCGCGTTAATACGCAAAACTTTGTATGTTACTCCAAGCTATCAGCGTGTTAACACGCACTTTTGTGCCTTACAAACTTGCAGGGATTGAAGTCATATTTTTAAATCATTTTGCTATTTGTGGACGACAGGTCCCAGCTTTTGATAGATAAATCTAGACCCTTGAAGTCTAGTCTTGCCCTATTTGGTTAATATTATCGTATATATTTAATACACAAATAAAACAAATGTTGGTCTCTTAAAGATAATTGTAAAATTCCGAATAATTGTTATTACCGAGTCATTTATATGTTATTTCATTCTAATATCGAAACCATTCGACTCAAAGTTAATCTTTATATTTTTTTAAATTTAACTTTGTCTAATCATAAAATGAATGCTATAAATATCAAAAATGTACCGAAAAAGAAAACGACGTTCCATTAATGTTTTCGAAAATTCTGCGCTGCACACGGTCGGAATGTTCATTTTTCATCCCCTCGAAGGGGCGTGGGATGGGGGGCGCTTTCTTTCCGGAGCCGAGAATGACGCATTGTGCTCGCAAACACGCCGACGTTCGGAAGAGGAGAGCGGCCCCGAGCCCCGAGCCCCGAGCCCCGCGCCCCGAGCTCGACAAAGCGGAAAAAGCGCAAATAAAAGGCGGAAGAAAAGTACCGCCTCTTTGCGCGAGTACCTACCCGTCGCCCCGACCCGCGAAGCGCGAGGGCCTCCCGGCCGCGCGCCGGACGAAACCGTACACGTCGAATACTCGCGAAAAATATGTTTTTTTTGTTTTCAATTTAGTATAAAGAGAAATGAATCTTTTTACAAAAATACAGCAATACGTGCTATTGATCAATTTTATTATAAAAGATCCATTCAATCTTTAATCATTTCTTTAAAAAGGAATCGCTTCATATATTATAATTATCACCAAAAAAATATAACAGTGCAACTCTATAAAATCATTTTCGCAATAGAATTCTCTTTAGTACACCGAATCTTGGAATATTTTGTTCATAAATTGACTGTAAAAGGTTCAAACGTAATTATTGTCTTTCACAAATTTATATTTTAGATATAAATTATATCTTACGCGCATATATTTTGAATAATTACTAGAAAGGACCCCGTTAAAGCTGACCGAATCTATTCGGCCATCAACTTTGGATTCTGACGGAGAGGAATCCAGGACGCAGAGACGAGATACCTAAGAGGAGTAGCGGGAGTGACGTTACGTTAACTAATTAAATAATAAACGATATCATCTGAGAGGATCTTAGAATAAATGGTTAAAGTTGGCTCGAAATGAAAGAGACTTTACCTGAATAGATTTTCTCATCAGTGCCAGAAGAAAGAAGACTTATAGGACGACCCAGGAGAACTCGGAGAGACTCTGCTAACTACCCCCCGATCCGATTAGGATAAAGAGAATGAATAATAATAAATTTTTCACAAATAGACTAGAAATATTTCTGTCCGATCAATGAGATCTCCATCCTAATTGTACAACCAAATTGTACAAAACTGATCTAGGCTATTTTTCTCCTCTGTCTAGAATCTCATCCATTAACGCTAATCAGGATGTTATCTTCACAACACATGCTCAGTTTTAAATTATTATTTTTTATTATATATGTTCAATAGTCATTCAAATCACAGGAAGCTAAGTAAGGTGAATAGGTCTAATTGAGTAATCCCTTTTTTTTGGCCAGAAAGTCTCTCACAGTGACTTCTCTAAATTTCGATGGTCCATTATTACATCAAAGAACACGCGCAGATTACGATTCGGGCGACTGCGCGGCCATTTCTGGATTTAAACGTCCCTCGTACATGTCGCCGAGGATTGTCGCGTGTTATGTAGCGAGACTTCGTTGACCTTTCGAAACTCAAACATTTCTGTACTTATACGGTTGTTTTTTTAATATTTGTATCATAACTTTTCTTTACTCTACCACAAAGTAGTGAATTCTGTAACACGTTATTACAAGCACATAGCTTTCGTAATGTTTTGAACCCCGAGTGGTTAGTAAATAATATGTATCTCTTTAAGAAATATTTTACCTAGGTTATTTGTGTTTTTTTTACGTGTGTGCGCATATTAATAGGTTGATGCATACCTAATTATCCGCCGTTTTAAAATATTGTAACATACTGTATTAGAGTACGCATCTCAAATCTCAAATCTGGAACCCGTGGTAGATTAGAACGAATACTAAATAGGTTTATTAGATATCTTAATGCTAGATCTAATCTGTCATTCAACTCCTATTTAGATGCAGCAAACTTCCACAATATGAAAACCCTAGAATATCAAAGAACACGTGCTGACCAAATACTTTTCTTCAAACTGCTGCAAGGCCATGTTGACTGTCCCAGCCGATTAGAATTAATATCTCTCGACATTTCATCTAGATCGACCCGGCTGTCTGCACTCTTCCACATTCCTAGAAGTAGAACATCTTACATACAAAATTCATTCATTCACCGGTCGCGCAAAAACTATAATGAGAAATTTACAGAAATGGACCTTTTCAACATTATCCTTCTTAAAGAGTTCTTTTTATGAACCACCACAATCTTAATTTTGGCCAATCATTCTACCTATAAACACGTCTTGCTCTCCCTTTACCGCAACAATAGTTGTAACCTCCCCGCACTTTCTCCCTCTTTTCTTATTTTTGTGTTATTTCTTATCTGTGGATTTTTATAAATAGTATCACATGTTAAATATTGATTATGTTATAACCAAAAATGAACACATATTATGTACAATTATCATTCAGGGGCGTAGTCGCTCAATTAAGACGTCAATTAGTGTTTCCCATTTGCTTTGACAGATAGTCGATTCCGCGGGCGAAGAAGTATTGTTTTTTTAAGTCGAATCTCATCTCTAATTTTAAGGAGCAAATCTCATCTCTCGCTAGCGATGGATTCGATCACACGGCGTTCGACATGAGAGCGAGCATTGTCGTAGTGGAAAACGATTTGGTTCTTTTTGCGCGATTTTTTCAGCTGAATGGCAGTATAAAGGCGATCAAGTTAGGCCAGGTACACGTCGTTTTTATGTTATATTGCCTTTGGTCACTCCTGACGTTCGCTCATGACATTCCACTACCAGTAGCAGTGGCGAAAAACGTCGGATAATTATGCATATCAGTGTGTCACTTTTTTTTAATACTTCGTTCACTTATTTAAGTTATGTACTTTTTCATAAATGTAAATATGAAATTATTGTTTTGTAAATATTTTACTAAAATACCATCCGTATCGCCGAGTCACGCACGCCCTTTCGATTCGATCACGAAGTAAGTTTAAAAAATATATATTTTATTCACATTTTATTTATTTAAATATTATAATGTGACGCCAAAATTACAGAAGTACCCATTTATTCTACTTTTTTTGTGTAATTTAATGGTAAAAGATAACGAAACATTATCTGGGGTAATGTCGTAAAACCGGTCCAATTTACCCCGCTACCGAATGTAGGTTACAAGTCGAGTTAGGGAGATTACTCTGACAAAACTATTTTCTTTTTTTTTTGGCATAGTTCCGCGTTGTATAAAAAGCATCGCGCTCAATTAAACCCATTTGAGACCGTTTTCCGAGTGTAGCTCTCCTACCTGTGCAGGTGCAGCGTGACGTAACGCCCGCAATGCAGCATCCCTCTCGCATACCGAACCCTTCTCCCTCGCTCTCTCGAACAGCCACCCTCTAGGTGGAAACTTAATGCAGCGCTGATTTACGAGACAGTCCGTGCTCGCTTTGTTTACTAATATGATTGGGCCCTAAGTCTATCCTCACCCACTATCAATAACTGCGATTATAGTAGGGTATTATTCGTGATGCGTACACGACAAGGGCGAGGTCGTACGAGGGAAATGACGTCACATAATCAATATTTTTTTAACAAAAATATTTCACGTATCAATCGATTAAATTCTACGGTAATTATTTAAATACATGATTAATATCATAATTAACTAATTAACATACAGTAAATATTTAAATACATGATTAATATTAATTAACATGGCGGTAACTTTGTGGTGTATCATGATTATTTTAATTTTCACAGCTGAACTTAGTTCTACACACACGTCGAGTTACTGTCACTAATAGTTTCGAGAGATGCAGTCCCTCTCCATCATCAGGTGATAACTAAACTAAATACAGTATTGTAGTCTATATGTGCAGTGAGGCAATTTGCAAACCACAAAATTGAAACAAACCACGCTTTCGATAGTTATAGACTGAAACTTCTCCACTCGATACTTTATAATGGATTAATAATGAACAATTTATTCCCTAACACTTCACCTTTACTGTCCATATTCCAGTATGTGGCATGTAGTGTCCAACTTATATTGACCTCATAAGTTGTTCTAATAGTTTCGGAAGACGAAATCGCTTTGCGTATTCGCTCTGGACAAACTAAAAAAAAATTGTAAATCTTCAGTAGGCGACGTGGAATTGGCACGTTAACAAAACTGTCAAAAATGACGTACAGAAATGTTTTTTGGATATTAATATTATGTCGACGACCCGAAGAGAGAAATGCTGGCCTCGCATTAATCGGCACAGCATAAGACAAGGGCGGTGGCGTAGACTTTAAGGGAGACGTTTACTCAAAGATGAATGCGAGAATGAGAAAAATATTGTCGCCGATATCAGTTATTTAATCTTACACGCGAAGCTTTTAGCTGGATGGCTTTTCGTTTTCCGAAAGAAATGACAATCAATCAATTAATTCAGATATAGTTGACATTCAATTATTAACAAAATATTACGTGTGTAGTTCGAGCTCTTTTGTTTCATGTCGCGATATTTTCCACGAAAGCGCGTAATGTACTATTTTCTAACTAGACCAGAACGTTAATGCTGCGAAAATGGAATGTGCGTAACGGTCATACGTATCCAAACTGTTTTATTGCATCACGAATTATGTACGTGGGTCACACGTTATAGCGACATCACGAATACGTAAAAAATGCCTTTCACAACACTGACCGCAAAAATGTTTAAATTTTAGAAAACTGTTATTACACTGATTAGTCGAAATTTTAACCAATTCAATTTTTCGGAAAATATTGATTGAAATCGAAAAAATGTGACATTACTTTTTTTTTTTTTTTTACCTTTATTTACGATATCCGTGGAGGATAACTGAATATGCATCAACATTTTTCTAGAACATGTCCCGGCTTCGTCGTGTACTATACGATATATACATTTTATATCAATTTCCTAATAAAAAATTCCCCACAAAAATACCACCCTGACACGTCAACCGACTGTTAACTCGACACTACATTAAAATCGATTCAATGATGACAATACACGCCTCATTCTATTCATAAAAATTGTAATAATTCGACGAGTTCAGATCTGAATCACATCCAATCTTATGTTACAAAATTATACTTACAAATACTGAAAAAAAAATACAGTCTACTAGAGTAGTAGCTAAATAGCAGTATATAAAAAAAAAACATCTTTAAAAATATTCCAATGCAGTTTTCATGGCAAATTGTACCGGGAGAAAAACAATTATATTCTGTGTTAAAATTGTAATGAAAGTGAAATTATATTTCGACAAACATACGCGCGGCGATTTTTTTACGCGTCGTGAATTTTCTCGAAAAAAGTAATACCGGCGGGGCTGATTTATTAGTTTGGAATATAGCCAAGGAAAAATTTCGATATTTTACGAGCTCGGCAAAAGCTCGGAATGTAAATACGGAGAGAGATTAATATTATACATATGTGTGTGTGTGTGTGTGTGTGTATATATATACATATATGTATTTGTAAGTATATAAAATAATTATATTGCAGTATGTTCTTGTCTCAATTGAATTAATTGTTTGTGTTTAACAGTTAACGAAATTACCGGATTGATCTTACGGTGTCCGTAATTTTACGTTTTTTTGTTTTTATATTTATCTACAAGTGAATAATTAAACATTAAGCTTATTGTGCGTAATGCCAACAGAGGTCGGGCAAAATGGTAAATGTGTGTTCAATTTTAATATGTAGATTTTTAATATAGAAAGAACTCAATATTACGATTTATATGTTTAAAATTTAATGTTTTGCATTGTTACTCTAGGACCCTATGCAAAACACCCTCTCTCCACCCAAAATATAAATATGTATTAAATGGCACCTATTTAAAATTTTACGTAGTCACTCTTTGGGATCCTACACAAAACATAGGCACCCTCCCCGTATTATAAATGTGAATTATATTGAAAACTGTACGATTTAAATTTTGTCTAGTTTTGGTTCTCGAGGTGAATATAATCACCCCACCTCATACTCCCGAATATCTCACCCTCCCCTTAACATACACGCGCAAAGGCACCCGTTCACCCCTGCCTCTAACCCCGTATTTTAAATAATAACTAAAAGTGAGTATCGGGCACGAACCGCTAGTAAAACCGTCATTGTGACTGTGATCATAAATTACGAATAATCAATTAACATAAAGATTTTTTTATTAAATACGTGTCACATCAAATTCTTACTATTTTCTAACTAAACTAAACCCCTGTGCTATGAAAATAGGACTAACTAACTATAATAGGACGAGGCTAGAAACATAACCACTAGATCATTGCGACGTCACAATTTAAATAACGGTTTAAGTTTACATCACTGCTAGTATTACATTTGTATAACAGAAAATATTCGGCACTGATGAGTACCTTTGTTGGTCTGGTGATTAGTGATGAGCTCTAAATCGCGTATCGTGAGTCGATCACTTATATTTTTGAGTCACTCTCACTATCAGTGATTGAGTATCTGGGAATATTGTGATTCATTTTTTTATATTTGGTTATGAACTGTGGTTCGGCGCATGTGCATATGAAACGAAAATATTTATGAAGGAATGATGTTATATTTCGCTGAAAATTTGACCCGAAAAATTAACACATTTTTTAAAAGGTATTGTATTTGGTAATGGATATGATTATCTTTGTGATGATATTATTTTAAATTATAAATTATATTATTATATGTTTATTATGCAAATGTAGTTTGACTAATATAAGAAAATATGCTAAAAATGTTTTTTTTATTTATTTCGCGCGGCGCATGCGTATTAGTAATGAAACTATGATCACAGTCACAGGTTTCAATCACTGATATTATCGAATATCAATCATAATCACATTAGTGAGCCAAGAGTAGCATTTTTTCTCATCACTACTAGTGATTGTGATAATTGAAACGCGATCTAGTGGTATATTTATATCATAAGCGTTTAGTTTAGATATTAAAAAAATAAAAGCGAGAATATTGTATTAAGTTTCTCTAAAAAATATCTATTATATCATTATCTGGGGGAGTGCCAAGGAATAATTACAATGCAGTAGCTAAATTAGATATCTTTATGGCTATGATTCGTGTCCGACGTGCGACGCTATCACCCACTCTGTATGTATCGCCATTGTTAGCATGCCATCCCGTGACTCATCCCGCAGGAACGACATACGAATCCAAACACGGTATTTTAATTAACTGGCTGGGGTTGCCGGGGAAACGGGAACAAGATCCCGACCGGGTGGTTGGTTCAAAGCTACACACGCCTCGAAACCTTCTCTCGTTTGAGAGATATTACGGTGGCGGTGAGTCCTAAAGCATTTAGCAAACAAACGAGATTATATACTAAACTTAAACAGCTAATGTAGAACAGTTTGTAGCGCTGTCCATAGAATTAGGAAACGGTCGCAGAGATGACTCGGTCGTGTGGAACCAACTAATATGGCAACAAAAATATTAGTGTGGCGTTCTGTCATCTCTGCCCACGCGATGGATAGTTAGTTAGTTAAATAACTGCGTTACAAAAAGTTCGCGGGTGGACTGTGATATATAAGAAAATTGTTACGGGTGTTTAGTGTCTTTGCGGACACCAACGAGGAAGAAATATGTTTACAAAACAAAATAATGTGATGTTGAAATGGAATTCGGACAAAACGAAATGTGGGCGGGGCAAACAAGAAAAATAACATTATGTGCGGGGGTGGTATGATACACGCGTCCGAGACACGTGACACGTTTGTTGTTTTTCGACGTGTCGAAAAATGTTGGATTTTTACCGCGCATTCTATTCTGCCTGCAAAAAATTCACTACGATTTATTTAGACATGCGAAATTGTCGGTTCGCTTTGTATTTGGTAATTTCTCAAGATTCAGGACTTCGTCTATACGTTGTGGTGTTGAACAAAGTTATCGGAATTGATCGAAATGTAGCACATCAATTATTATTCTGACAAACTTCACAATTGCCGACCGGCTGAATTATAGTGTCGATAATATATTTTATAATGAAATCATCTAATTAATTATTCAATGTACAGAACTATTTATTTGCCGTCTTATTATTTAGTCGCATTATAAAATGCATTACACTGGACAATTTGGCGTGCTGTCATTACTGGTTGACTTCAATTATTGCTGGAGAGGATCGTCTAACGAGTGTCAAGTGCATCTATTGACTGGCGTCTAGCGTCATCAGTGCACTCGGCCTGATTGCATATTGAAGATGTGGTGCCGAGGACGCGGTATATTATTGGACGTGCGTCGTGCTACAAGTTCTCAGTATACTTTAACTCGGACATGATAGTCTGTCTTCATAAATGGAAAAGTGACTGTAATTGACCATCCTTGGAGACTGAAATAATACGAGTTTAGTAGATCACCAGATTCCTACTCCTTATTATTCCCTGAAAAATTATACAATAATGGACTAATTTTTCCAAAAAACATCAGTTTTGGTACTTCATTCGGATCATTGTTAATGACATATATACGAACTTACAGGACGACACTGCCCGATCCAGGACCGAATTATGATATGGGCACTTGCTAATGCCTCGGGAGAGACAGAATAAAATAATGTTAATAGAACAGTTTGTCAATACTTTGCCTTTACCGCCATTCTAAGACCGGTATATTTAATTGCAATCGACACGAAAATACAAGTAATTATGGAATTATAGTTGATTCAACACGTGATTACTCGTATTTATTAATTTACGTAATAAATTTTAAGGAGAACACATTTTTGTTGTGTAGTTACATTTTCAGAACATAGTTATGTGTTATTTTTTTAATACTAATTAAACTAATCAACTAAAAAGATATGCAGAAAAAATCAATTTATTGAAAAAATATTTAGTTTTAGTTATAATTTTTTCTGTATGTCTTTCTAGTTGATTCATTTAATTAGTATTAAAGTAATAATTATTTGATTTATTCTCAGTAGCGCGATAGGAAGACACGCTGCACGCTATTTACCTCGATAATAGTGCTTGAAATATTGATAATTGTAATGAATATTTTGTTAAACATAGCGATTTTTTTTTTCAAAGACCCGGAATGTATTATTTTTCTAACGGCCCTAATTTTCTTAATACAACCCTGGTGAAGTTTACTCCCTTTCTTCTCAGATACGTCCAGCGTTATTATTCATATTATTTATTCAAAGAGTTTGCAAACTTCAGGTCCACCTCTGCTATAATGAATCATAATTATAATTAATATTTCATTCTAAATTAAAATATTAAGCTTGGATAGTCTGGGATTCACGAAAATGTTTACACAACATTAATTTCTCATACACAATTTTTACAATTCTTTGTCTAATATTGCAGATCCCTAAATGTGAAAAGGCCAAGCGTTTAGATACCCCAAGAATGAAACGAAGGAAGAATAATATAGTGTACGTATTTTGCGCTCTCCCCTACGAAACTGCGGGGCTGTACGTGTTGACACAATCTCCTCAAATACTCCGGGGATCCCGAGGAGTGAGAAGTCTGACACGAATCAGGCCAGCACGCGCACTCCTTTAAATTGCAACATTTCTGCCACCAGCTGCCGCGAAATTTACCGAAGATGATCTCGTTTCACTCATGAAATCTGCACTGGTCACTTTTCACCGATCGCGCGTCTCGAATGCAACCGCTCCGTCGCAACCGTCCGCAGCGGCGTGCCCGGCGGAAGTTCGTGGGCGACTATGGCTCTGAGCGTATTGTAACGTTATAATGGTTCAATTATCGGACGCGACGCGGTTGCGCCGGCAAAATGAAAACACTTTGTAAAAAGATAGCGAGAAACCTTCGCGCGATTCGCTTTCGTACAATACTCATCTAGACATTTTGGCTGATCCCGATCAGCGTGCAAGGCAGTCGGGATGGGCGCGGGACCCTCGATGTCGAAGCGATTCAGGCCGAATGGCACTTTTAAAAAGACACCGGCATCCGAGTCGCGCGAGAAAATACGCTCGTGTCGACGGCTGTCGGGTTTGATGCGGGTCTTACGTTTTCCTTGCCGCTTTTCCCGCCGCGCCCCGCGATGGTGACGGGCGGGGTGCGCGCGCAACCCGGAGGGGTAGCGAAATGTCGGCTCGCGGTTTAGCTCCGTCACTTTTGGCAGTCCTCCAAGTAGGACAATAATTATTATTGTTATTATTGAGGATTTTCCACACGGTGGTCCTGCCGGACACTGTGCCCCTCGAATCGGCCGTGACGCGTGTGTTTTTGTTGAAAGTGCCTTTCTAATGCTGATTATACACGTGTAACAGAGCTAGTCCACAATATTTTATGGGTGGATATCTAACTATATTACGAGTCGAAAATGTTCAAGGAATATGTGAAAATTATGCACTGTTACGGAAAATATTATCGTTAAAATTTTTTACAAAATCGTGTTAAACTTGAAGTCTACGTACTTCGAAATAAAATTTTCGAAATCGTTCAATTATTTATCTATGTCTTTGCTTCAGGCTCTCTAAATAGAAATTCGATAACCTGTATTTTTTTGTATTCAATGTATAATTTGAAATCAATGATTTTTTTGCTTGTATCTCTGACATGGTTGAGATTAGGCACATATCCCTTGAACATTTTTGACTCGTAATTTAGTTAGGTGTCTATCCATAAAGTATTGTGGACTAGGTCTGTTACACTCTGTATAGAAACTCTACACCTGTCAAGTACATACCCTCGGTAGATTGTATGCCCGTCATTTTTTATACTCGTTTAAATGTTGCATTTGCTAGAAGAATTATATTATCGTTAGCATTCAATTCTTATTTTTAAGTCGTGTTAAATTTTGCCAAATGAATAATATTAACCGACTATTAACATATAGGTTCGAAAATTTGTCGTCAATCCACTGAGTTAGTATAGCATAATCGGTTAATGCACATTCCCTGGATTGGAATATATCCGGGTATGAATCCCGGTAGCGACAACAATATTTTTTGATAAAATTGATTTTGCATGTATATCTTTCTAATTAATACATTTAATTAGTGTTAAAAATCTGTTTAGAATAATAACAACTTCACAATAAGAATATGTTCTCCTAATAAATGATGATCAGATGGGGCAATGTCCGGCGAATATGGTGGGTGGGGCATCGTTTCCAAGAAAGGTTCTTTACTGAATCGTGACAGCAAAGAAGAGCACAATTTATTTATATGAATATATATATTTATTTAATCAACATACCTTTTAAATTAAATGTTTAGAATGTTACAAAAAAAAAGTCTGAATAATCGAAATTTCAAATATGAAATATTATTATATGTAAAAATACATATTTAAATAACTGAATGTAAACACAATGTGTTTAATAAAGCAAGGTAACAATGGAATCATGAGGGAAATCGGTTTAATAAATAATATTCAAAGGAAACATGTTAACATATTTACATAAACAATTCACAGCGACAACAGTCGCGGGCTCGAACTAATTATCATAATTGTAATTATGTACAATTTCGTCGGGCAACTACTTGCGGCAGTAAGTATTAGTTTCACTGAACCCCCCGTCATGACTGCGGACACGCCCCTGTTCGTTAGCTAATTTATTTTATGGATTAGTTAGTGCGTTTGTCCTTATGCTGTGGTATAAAAAACGACCATTAATGCGAAAATAAATTATATTCGTAATTAGAAAAATACTTTGTTTACAACCACTATATATATATATACCTATGTGGATAATTTATTATATTTAATATAGTAGTATTATTTGTTATCTATGCTTGTATTCTTAATTTGAGTGTACATTGTTTGTTTCCTGAAGAAGATACCATATGTAATGTAAACATGGTGATGTATCAATAAATAGTGGTTTTATACTGTTCCTTTTAATAAAAAAAATAATAACGATGCTCTAAATAAGGGTGGCTTCGCAGCGACAAAAACAAGAGGTGTAATTAATTTGAATTTAACAATTTCCAAAATCACCAATGAGTATGGATCTAAGACATTAGAATTTGTTGTTCCTACACTAAAAAGTAAACTATCTGGGTCTTTACAAAATAGTACGCTTTCTCTCAATTTGAAAGAAATGATATAAAATCGGATTATCGTAAATAATTTGTTGTATTAGTAAGCATGAAATAAATTGTTTAAACTGCAGACAAACGTCTAAAAAGGTTTTTATGGGTTTATGGGTTTTAATAATAACAAAAATAAAAAAAGGGTTTTTCTTATTATTTATGTTATTTGTTGCCACAAAATAATTTTACGAATATTGAAGACGTAAATTATATTCGTTAAATTTAAATTTACAAACAACAAAACTGAACTAGCCTTATTTTGAATAACAATGCCAAAAATGTTAAATATTTCAAATTCATCGGCAATTTAATGTCGCTACTCTTGTATGGAAAATTTGTAGGTTTTTTCCACTCAAATCTGTCTTTATGCTTTACTTTATGAGTGTGACGTTTGTAAAAAGTTTGTATTTTTTAATTAACAATTTACAACGTTGTCTGGTGAAATTTTTGTACTCTTGCCAGCACTGGACGCCCGATACTCTGTGAAAGTTGGTCCGGAGGAAATTGATCGTCGGCATCGTGTCCACTGCGATGCCCGTTGCATTCTCACGGCCGTAGTAAATAACGTAAGGGGACTGCCTTCTGATGGTAGTATCGTACGCGGAATTTTTTTTTTAAATTTAGAAAATTGACAAATTCCGTTAATATTGGACCTAGAGAAAAAAGTAAAAAATCGTACTTTAACCTAATTGTATCTAAATTGCGGCCCGTGTCGGAAGGGATTTTATTCAGTGCCACTAGTGATGATTAAACTATTATAGTGACTGCTGTGACTATTATAATCACTGCTACACTAGAAACTAACCTGCCAACACTTAAATCGCGGTTATCGATCATCCTCACAATCGAATACGATCAGCCACAATAAAGGTTTAAATAACGGTTTATCATCACTAATCGGCCAATTAGTTGACCAAATTACGAGTCGAAAATGTATCAATCACTACAGATAGATACAAATCTCGCAGGATGAGATTTTCACAAAATTATGTCAAGCTTAAAATCTCGGTGCTTTCAAATAAATATTTGCGAAATGCGTCCACTCAATAATTATTCCTGAATTATCAAAACATTAATCTCGCTCCTCGCAGTTTGGTGACCTTTTATTTTTGTATTTGACAAACTAACTCGCCATCACGCCGTTTCGCCGCAGGAGTAGGCAGAGAGGATAGAGCGACACACTCTTCTGTCCTGACACACGATTCCCATCTCATCAACATTCATACAACTTCTCATACAAGCTCGCCGATTATTGAAACTTCTAACAGGACCACCTGGTCGGGACGTCGGGTGCCATTAATTAATGCCATCATTTGTATTTGGAGTCTATAAAATATTTCAATTAATCGAAATAATTGCACAACTACGATTTTTTTAAAGTTTATATTTCTGACATAGTTGAGATTAGGCAATTGAATATTTTCGACTCTTATTTTTTAAATATTGCGCACACATGAACAATAAGGGTTGCTACAAAACAGCCTCCCCGGCAACGATGGTCGGGGATGTTGACATTTCCCCCACACCTCTCTCCTCGCCTGTATCGAGTGACCTAACCCATGGATTCGTTTCCAGATGTTTGATATTCTCTCGTGTTTGGCGCTATAAGCCTGTTATGTAGTCATGTATGATGGAGAGTGAGTAGAGGCGCGTCTATACCTGGCGCAATCCTCTAGCGCTGCCCCACGTATGTACAAATAAATTGAGAACTTTAAATTATTATTTTATAATATTTGAGTATATCAAAATCTATAGGAACACAATTATGGAGGGATTCTGTGTACGCATCCCTATTTTTTAAAATAATAGAGTATCAAATTTTCAACCATAGATGGCGACAGCTCAGTCTGTAAAAAATAATTTATTGGTGATAATAAATAATCGATTGGTAATAATCTATATGATAACATATATACAACTTCCAAAAATTTGGTAAGTGTGGTAGTCGATCATGGGTAGAATTGGTGAACGTTACATTGTGTAAAGTGATCACTTAAGCCGGCCGATGACAGGTCGTAAGTCCTGTAATGCCCGAGACTTCCATACTTACCTTCCCATATAAATAAAAGCTTTGTCTCTGAGACACCTATAATATCTTTATTATTTTATATGATTTGACATATTAGATTAAATAAAACCACAAATTTTACTAAACGCCGACCGGTTTCGCTTTGTTCAAGCTTCGTCAGGACGTATTTAAAACTAACAGTAAATACAAAAAGAGTGCACTTATTAGTGCCCATTTTAGAATTAAAAAGTAAGTAACAAATATTTTTATTTGTCAACAACAAACTTAAACTACTTCTGTACTTAAGTAACCGTGCAAATTTAACCATTTGTCATAACGCGTGACGAGTTCATCTTCCTCTACTACCGGGCCATTGAGAAAAGTGTTCACCTTTTTTTCAGTTCTTCATCGCTTTGTAATGTTTTCCCCCCAAGAAAGTCTTTTAGTTTTGTAAAGAGATGAAAATCTGAAGGATCCAGGTTCGGTCTGTGAGGTGGATGGTTGAACGATCCCTGAACGCTTGTCATCATGGATGTTCCCCCTCCCGAGTTTAAAGTTTCGACACCAGTGTCGAACAGACGAGCGTGCGTTAGAATTAAAGTGAACAAGGCAAGAGTGTGCCATTCAATCCTCTCCGCCTAACCTAACCTAGTTGAAAAACGGCATGATGATATGTTAGTTATTGTTAAATGATGTATTTGAATTTGTGAATATGTGAATTTAAAGGACATACACGAGTCTTACTCTCATGGAGAAGAAACAAATGTTAAAATATATATATCCACTTATTATTCAAATTGTATTATATTTTTAATATTAATAAAAATATAAAGAAATAAAAATATTATGTGCTTGTTAGTCTAGTGGTTTAGACACTCGCCTAGTGTTCCGATGGTCGGGGGTTCGAGTCTCATTCTAGGAGACTAGCAGGTTAGTTCTACTTCCATAGCACAAGCGTTCAGCTTGTTGGAAATAGTAAGAATATTGATGTGACACGTATTTCGTTCACGCATCACAATTTATCAAAAATATAATAATAATTAAAAACAGTCATTGGGAGAGGAATGCGTGTTGAATTGTTGTACGGAGGTGTTGTTTATCCGCGGGACGGGCATGTAATGAAGCCAATAATATTTTTCTACGCGATTATTTTTCCGTTTTGAATATAAACCACGGTGGTGGTGAGAAAGGTCACATTTTTCAATTTTTTTTTTAGAAATTAATGTTTTATTTATAATGGTAATTTAGATTCCACCCTAACATAAATAATTACTCCATTAAAATGTCACTTTAAAATTTAATATAAAAAGCCACTCTACAAGCACTTCCGCCTGAGCCCTTCGATCACACCTTCAGTGTGGGTATTTTCAACCACGAAAGCGTTAGACTATTCTAGTCCAAATAAGGGCTAAATAATGAGGAAATCAGATTACGCTTTCTGTGTTCGCCCTATCGAAACCTTTTTACACCTACTTTTTTCCCTTATTGGCTTTTTAAAAAAGGCTACGATTTTAAGCACCTACTGTCGTCTGCGCGTTTAGCAAATGAAAGTGGTGTCAATTTGGTTTCATCCCCTTGTACAGCGTTATACAAAAGTCTAGTCACATATGAAAAAAGTTAACAAAATATCAAGATATAATATATTTTATGAAAAGTTTCTCTTCTGTTATTATAGAAATATACCAGAAAGCGTAGACATTTAGGAGGTCGGTAGTGGAATGAAACGCTATATATAAGTATAGTCGTTTATTAAAAGGCAATGAAAGAAGATTAGGGGAGTATGAAGATCTGACTCATTCACTGACTCTAATTCAGTCAACTCCTATTTAGATGCAGAAAACTTCCACAATATGAAAACCGTAGAGTATCGAAGAACACGTGCTGACCAAATATTTCTCTTCAAACTACTGCAAGGTCATATTGAATGTCCCGGCAGTCCGCACTCTTCCATATTCCTAGATGTACAGAAATTAACTTTTTCAACATTAGCCTTACTACGCTTAAAGAGTTCTTTTTATGAACCACCATAATCTCAATTTTGGCCAATCTTTCTACCTATAAACACATCTTGCTCTCCCTTTACCGCAATAATAGTTGCTACCTCCCGACCTTTTCTCCCACTTTTTTTAATTTTATTTATCTTCTGCATCTAAACATACTTATGTACCTAAACATTTCTGTGGATTTTCATAAATAATATCAGGTGTTAAATATTTATGTTAGTTCTATTATGTTTACACTGTGAAAATCCGTTAATAAATTAAAACTAAATAATCTTTTAATATATATTTTTTTTGTTCTCTAGTCTTTCGCACAGTGCTGTATTTTATAATCTCTACGGGCCCGGCCAAATCTTTTATGAGCCGCCATCCAATTAAGGTTGTTCCCTTGTCCCGCGAACAATGTAATAACGCAAACCGACCGGAGCTTCATGAAGTGGGCTTTTACGTGATTTCGTTTCATCCCACGTCACAGAGATGTCGCTCCGTGTCGACGTGACGTTTTAAAATATTCTTAATACAAATATTCTTTCTTTTTTTTTTTGCTTCGTCGAAAACACGTTGTCGTGGGGGCGCTTTGTAACAAACGAAAAAATGAATATATCGAAAAAGTGTACTTTTAACACAGACTACTAAATGTATAGACATGAACTAATGCAAATTCCTTGTTTCAATATATTCAATGTCATCCGCGCTATCAAATTACGCAATCAAATAGCACCGCGACTTTTTTAAAATATGTGATTCGATTGGAACGAATATTTAAACGCTGACAATGTGATATACTTCTTCTTCTTCTTTTAAACAGGAAATCCACCCTTCAAGTGTGATTTGTGCCATTAAACAAGTTAAAACATTATTTCATAGAAAGCGGTACAACAATAATATAGAATAGGGAATATTACGCTACAAGTTAATATCATTGTCGTTCAAGAAATTTGCTATCATATAGCTCAAATGTGGCGAGTTTAGGGAGAGAAGATGACACAAGTTAACCGGGAGTTGAAAATTACCATTGACAAGATTATTGTAAAAAAAAAACCTGTGATCTGCAATGGACAGGCAAAAGAGACATGGTCAAGGGTTTCCTCCCTGGCACCACACTCACACATTGGGGAGTCCATTATGTTCAATCTAAAGAAATGTGAGGCCACCCGGCATTGCGCAATTCTCATTCTAGAGATATTTGATATTGTTCTTTTAGATACCTTCCTATTGGAGAACCAAGGGGTGCGGGGAATAGACCCTTGATTATTTTAAACCGATTATCCTTGTGTTTGGATCCATCCATTGTGCAGACCAGATAGAACTCGTACGTTTTTTTACCATATTAAGTCTGTCATACATCGGGATATGGAATTGATGGCGAACAACTCCGGAAAGAGTAGCCCTCTTGGCCAGTTTATCAGCACATTCATTTCCCTGAATTCCTTTATGTGCAGGAATCCAAACGAACGACACCTGTTTATTGTTGCTGTACAAATTAAATAGGCATCTTCTGATGGCACAGATTATCTCATTGTCTAGCCAAACTTTCATATTAACAGAGGCGGATTCAAGAGCCGCTTGCGAGTCGGAGAATAGAACAGCCTTATCGATGTTTCGGAGAAGGCTGATGTCCAAGGCCTCTTTTATTGCCCAACATTCTGCTAAGAAAAATGTAATATACATTAATGTAAAAAATACCACTTGTTTATACAAAGATTTAATTTTCAAAGAGTAAATACTTTTACTGTTGCATAAATGCGTCATAAACTATCGGATTTATGTTTCCACATATAATGTGTGTAGAATGCCTCTCGTCCCGCAACTAATGTTCCAATCCCCTCTCTTATTTGTACACTTTATTTCATGTATCTTAAAGTAAATACAGATCGGTCTAAATTCTGGGTTGTAAACGTTGAAGCTGTATGTGAAAATTCCATAACGCTTAGTAAATCGTCACCATCGTCAGCTATTGTCAATCCAGTGCTGGATGAATGTCTTTGACAGCGTCGGCGTTACGCACAGGCGGAGCAGGCGTCAAGGGGGCGGCCGATAAATATATAAAAATTTTAAAACAAAATCCCAAGTTGCAAAATAGTGTGTAATAAAAATAATTCAAGTATAAACAATCCAAGAAAGCACGTCAAATTCCTTTCACCTTTCCTACGTCCAGTTTCCCCACCACCTCGTTCAAACAGTACCTACAACTTTTTTTTCTGAAAAAAATTTAATTCCGTTGAAATTCACCCAACTGACGAACGAAACGTCAACTGTCAACGGTCTGACATTTGGCGCACAACGAGCGAGCAAAATCCCTGCCTCGAGACTCATCTCATCCGTGTACACTGCCCGCTAGAGATAAATCAAGAATACGGCTGTGGCATGGCTGCGAGAATTTTCGGCACAAATGTGTTTTGACTTTTGACCTTACAGCCGAGGGACGAATCACGTGTTCTGTCCGTCTCATTTGTCATCTGTCGGCGTTCGGGGACCCCCAGACCCCGCTCCCACCTCCCCCGGCCACAGAAGGCAATTATTATAAACTCACCCACCAACTCGGCCATGCTCCAGATGTTATCGTCGACAGACTGTAATGGCGTTCATTTATCATCCTTTACTTAATATACTTTTTATTCGCTGTGTGTTTCTGTGACTGTGTACATTCTTTTTCGTCTTGCTCCATCCTGCTCCGATATTTTTTTTAAGTGTGAGACTAACGTTCAGACAAAAGATATAAAATCTTCGTCACATATCTTCGTGAAACCATTGTGCTCTATAATTTTTTTTTATGTGAGACTGACGTTCAGCCGAAGGCTATAAAATCTCGCTAATGGTTGCATCCTATCGACTCCTCGCCCACGAATCCCATTCGTCGTGAAATCATCTTCCTATAATATTTATTTTGTATGGGACTAACGTTCAGACGAAGAATTCAAAATGTTAGTCTTTGAACCAGAACCTGTATGCAATCCCCTATTTTTCTGTATCCCTTATAAACCTATTACTGTGCCCTTAAATATTTTTATCTCGCTGGCTATCGCTTATAGACAGATATGTGAACATTCTAAAATATACATAAGATTGCAAATATTTGATTTGATCATTTCGATGCTTTTCTTGAAACCAATCCAAATTGTAGCCCGTTTATCTGGGCGGCCGTACCGAAGTCAGGCTTCGAAGGTTAAACCCAGGCTCCGGCGGCGATATCTCCCCCCGGAAACGGCCTCGTGCGCGAGCCGCTCGCCGCTTATACAATATTCATCCCCAGTAACCTTTCCTCAAATGCTTCTGACCGCGGCCGCGACCCCTAGCCTCCCAACCCCTGCCTCCCGCCCCTGCCGCCCGAGCCAGAACAACACTTAACAGATTAAAAAGTAACTGTTATTTTTGTATTTATACATTCGGTGTAATTTCATCATTTATTTATTCTACATTCTTTTATCTACGTAGAACTGGGTTGGAGTTTTTTTCGCAATAATACTACAGTGAGGAGGTAAATTGCTTCTTTTGACTCACCGGTGTGAGTGTGATTGCTATTTGATGATATCTGTGACTGTGATCATCGTTTTCACATAACCTGTAAGTTTCATTTTGTGGTTCAAACTGGCTTAGAAGTTACAGTTTCCGTGTAACTGTAACCTACGTATGTATGGAAACTTTAACCTCTAAACCAGCTTGAAACAAAATAAAACCTACAAATGTTGATGAGTACACATATCCCATATTAAATGTATCGATTAATATATCGAAAAAATTTAGCATATTTTAAGGTCATTTAAGTCATGGTTTATATAATATTTCCTATCATTTTTATACATTTTCTATAAACCTAATGTGTCTTCTTTATTGTAGTGAAAACTGAAACCTTTTATCTTTTATAGGAGGAGAACAATTTATTTTTTCAAAACCTCTGCAAACCCCCGTTTTTGAGTAAAATTGAGCGCAGATCCGAGACGGTGGCGGATAAAAATAAAATTAAAATTATTTTGAGCTTCGCATACACGGAGTTACCTATGGTGAAAAATAAAACATATCTGAAATGGTCAGGCAACCGTTTATTTTAAAATTAGGTGATTTTACACGCAATGACTCTGTTTGGGACATATTTACATTTGGTGTATAAATATTAATTATTCAATGAAAATAATGCACTGTGCCTTTCTCTCCCCCACCCCCCATCCCCTTCCATCCCTTCTTGACCTCGCCGCCGACCAGTCGATTGGCGACCTTGAGTCAGTGCGGTTATACGTGTACGGTACAATTTACAATATTATACTAATCTCGAGACATCGTATCTGTATTGTGTCGGAACCTTTGACGAAATAGTGAGTTAAAATATACAGTCCACATATTTGAAGATGCTAGCAGAATCCAGGTTGTGGTGAGTGCCAAACTCCTTTCTGTCTCGACATTCTTCCAGCATCTACGCTTGTACGCAACAGACTCGTTAATGCATTGTATTTAAAATATAGTTTTACCTGGTGATCTTTGCGACAAGCCTAGAAACAGAAAAATATGTTTTAATATTGTTTCGTTACTTTTATCATTTACGAGATACCTTTCCTAAAAATCCTGCGCGTTGGATATTATAAAGTGTGCTTAAGTAAGAACTTGTTATTAATTTACTTTTATCAACCCTCGCCATTGTGAAGCAGGCTTATGTTGGCTCAAGCGAGATTCAGTGCCTACCGTTGAAGACACTTGCGCCATTAAATTGTATATTTAAACACAACACGGGCCTCGTCGGCCTTTCAGAATCTCTTGTAATGGGTTTCCTGGGTTATTTCGCCGCGCGTTTTTGTGCACCCCGCGAATAAAAGCGTCACTGGAAGAGTATCAGCCGGTAAACATTGCAGACGGAAGAGCGCGTGACAAATTTGTGAATAATTAGATTTAACGCCGAATACCCTCAAATTGTTTATTGTATCTTTCATTAATTAACTAGCATCTTGCGTGTCCTACGATGTGACGGTTAGGCAAGTAGTGGGAAAAAGAAGAAGGAATTTTATCTGTTACCAGATTTTTTTTTAATATAAAAAGCGTTTCCAACAGCCCATGATGGACCATGCAATCGAATCAGCAGATGATGGACCACGCAATGGAATCTGAAACGTCGGCCAGAGATCGCATACACATAGTAGAATAGGTATTTAACAATTGTACGCGGTAGATAAAGTTATTATTTAATTGCTGTTCGACACTGTTGAAGTCTTTCGCCTTCACTGTCGTCATCTCCACCGACGACCCTGAACGCACCTTGCTTATACCGGTGCGTGAAACAGAGCTTCTAAAAGCCATAAACACACGACAATAATAATGCGACTCGCAGCCATTTGTAAGATCGTATCGCGAGCTTCACTCTTCTAGCCGTTTCTGTAAGTCTTCGCGTGTAAAGCTTAACTATTTCCCTAAATCTGTAAATAAATCAACAAATCCAGTGATAAATTTTCGTTTCTTAACCTGCTCCGGCCACACATACGCAATGCCCCCCGCGATCATCACCGGCGATTATGCGAGTGATGGGTGAATATTGGGGCACCTACTTCTCACACATAAGCAGATTCTTCTGAGCCACATTCACGATCGCTTACACACAATCATATCCTCTCATTATCTCATAACTTCACGAAGCGCAGCGCAGCCCCGCAGATGAGGTCACAAGAGAGAGAAGGCTGTCTCGCATCACGCCCGGCTGTCCTCTACTCCTTCTACTCCCTCTACTCGATTTCGGGCTTCTGGCCGCTAAGCCATAATGTAACTTTAATGATGTCTTAAGCTTCCAGGACCAAATAGAAATGGAACAATTTTGAGGGAAGGTTTTGAGGGCACCAAAACTGACAAGTCAGTAGTCACTGTGAGCGCTCGAGTGAAGAGCGAGTGTAGAAGACTAGCTTTTTTTCGCTAGAAAACTTTCATTAACCGCGCAATGTTAATATCTCCAACAATGGCGGCGGCACAAAGCCGCGGAAATTCCCCGGAGGAATTTTGTAAAACTCGACCCCGCCACTTGATTTATTTTTCATCCGGCCCATTCAAACAGCCCCGTCGGGGGGGTGGGCGACCCTCTCCGGCGCGCCCTGCCGTATCGGCCGGACGGCCCGCGTGTGTCGCGAAATGTCCCTCCCGAATATCTGCAGCTCTCGGAGAGAGATTTATCTCCAGCAATCGTTCTCTAAAACAACAGCATCTGAAATTTGGCTTTATCTCAATTTTATTTAGCGTTTTGTAGGATTACTGTTAATGATCTCGATAATGGACAAAACCGACAACAAAATGTAATATTTCTAAAAAAATAATCCTCGATTGTATTACGCTAAAAACACTAGTGCAGGAGGAGATATACGACGACTGCGTTTCATATAATCGTCGCTTTTTGTAAATGAAACGTAGCAGACATGTACCATCGCCGGAACGGTACATTACGTACCTAAATCATTTAAAGAATCGTATTTAAATTCTTTTTGCTATGAAATATATTGAGTAACTTTGAAAGGAATTTGATACATGACATTTGATTGAATTGTCCATTTTCGAATTGAGTCAAAAGTGAAAAGAAGACGTTCATCTCTATTGACAGAAATATGCAATTTGACAAAATTGTAAGTAATTGCGGTATGTATTTATTTAAATCTTGACTTATGTACATCTCGCACTACACTCGTCCTGCGACGGCTTTTAAGTACTATTTTAAAATGAAAAGTTTTTAGAAAAATATCCGGTTCTGATAAGTATTAACAGTTTTGTTCAATTATTTATTATAAAACCAAATTTTTTAACAAAGTTCAATGAATTGTGTATTCTCCATTATTGTTTAGGACTTCATCTCATCTTTCAACCGATTTGTCGATGCATTTTCTATAAAGATCGACTGATCTGGTAACGACATAGTTATCGAGCCTGAGATCATTGTCGTTGTTGAGTGGTAACACCGCGCATTTAATTGGAGAGCTACCGAAAAAGGTGATCATCTGACGGAGTGAGATCGGGACTGTGGGGTGGATGCGTCAGAATTTCCCAGTTGAGCTACTGGATGACCATTTTAACCATGATTAAAGGCGAAAAAAATTATGTGTCGAAAATACTCGTTTTTCCCAACTTGACCTCCGTTATTTAAGCCCAAAAATAAACGACGACACTGCTGATTTAAAGCAGAAAAAATGCTACCGAACAATATGTCATTTTTGTCCCAAAAAAACAAAATAGCTTTACAATAAAAACCGCGAAGATTTATTAAACGACTCGATACTTTTTTATCTTAAATATTAAAATTTACGATACGAGTGATCCGGTGCGAACATCAACAAAATATTGGCAATGTAAATAAATGAGTGAGTTCGTTTAATGTAGTCGTGGGCCTTTTAACGACCCCTATCGTTCACCCCCTCCCCGCGAGCAACAGGTGAGGGGCGGTGAGGTGGGGTGAGGTGTTGTTCCCTTGTTTCTCCCCAATCCGGCCGATTGCCAGGAATTATTTTCATTACACAACGGCTTTTGGAAAGATTCATTATTCGGCATTAGTCCGCCAATCGCGGGGGTTTTGTTCTTTTGACCTTTTTTGTGGGCCCTGACATTTATCGTCAGACGTAACTTTAATCAAAATAAATCTTGTTTGTGTGGATATCAATATTTTGATTTAATTTAAATTTAGTTATCCGAGGCGAAAGTACTTTGGAAATAAATATTTTTGACACGTGTCAAGGTCACTTAATGTCGTAATACTGTTTTATTGAATACGTTTAAAAGTTTTCAATTTGTAGTAAGTTTGAGTTGTTAATTGTCGACTAAACAAAATGGAGAATCCAGTAAAAAAAATAGGATTTCCGATACATCCTTTTGTTTGAGTTTAACCGAGGAGTTGAGGTATGAATAGTATACTACTGCTCATTGTAATTATCTTTTATCGCGGGAGTTTTTATCTGAGGCTGCGATTCGAGAAAAACTACCGAAAGACGACCAGTTCGCGTACTGCTAACATTCAAGAGCTCGGCTGGGAGGTTATTCCACATCTGCCCTATTCTCCCGATCTTGCTCCATCAGATTTTCATATTTTACACTTTCCATTCAACGATTTCCTATGAATATCCTTTAATAACAACGCTGCTTGTGCACAAATATCAGAAGTTAACGTCTGATGGTCTGCCTTTGCCTTTGAGGAATGGACACGTATTGTGTATCACGTTCCAGATATTTCAGAGGACCACGACGCATTGAGCATGTGATGGAAAATAATCATTCTTCGTACTGGTTTTTTCCGCTATAACCATGTGGTAATTCATTATAAATATTATTAAAAACAATTCACTTGTTTAAACACCAATTTATTTTTGCTAACACCAATCGTTTTCGGAATCACTGTTCCATCTTTAGGGTGTACAAGATACTAACATAGAGAATATGGGCAATCATACATTAGTGTCACGTAGCGGTGGTAGGTGATTGGGGAGGGGGGGAGAGAAAGAGACAGATATTATGGTGAAAGGGAACATATTTAAGATAGGACTGTAGATTAGATTTTTTATGGATTTCTAGATTTCTAGGGCCTCTAAGTTATCTAAGTGTTTACCTTTATTATTAATGTGAAGAATATTGACTCCTATGTTTTTGTCGAAGCCATGGTTATTTTCAATAATGTGATTGAAAAATTCTGAAAAACTATTATTATTTAAGCATCTCATATGTCACTAATGTATGATTGCCCATATTCTGTATGCACACCCTGAAGAAGGAACGGTGGTTCCGAAACCGGTTGGTGATAGCGAAAATATAATGGTTTTTTAACAAAGTGAATTGTTTTTTATTATATTTAGTCATTATTCATCTAATTTTACTAAATCAGCTTCGATTCTTCTCTGTACTTCTTCATTAGGATTCAGATCGTTTGCAATGTATCCAGTTTATTTAAACTAACTATATTGTATCACTGACAAAAAATATCATTTTACAATGACATTAATAAATAATACATGATCGACTTTTCAATTCATTCCAAAGTGGGGTTGATCAACACCCCTCATATTCTCCCTCTATAAAAAAGTTGGAGGTTGTTTTTTTTTTTGTTACTCTTTTTATTTCCCCACATAAAACACTTTGAATCTCCAATCTTTGACAAACGACGGTAGAAGATTAAGCCATAATAATTTGCAAAAAGACCCTCCTCGGCCTGAACGATGCCGAGAGCGACATGTGCTTCGGGCCGCGTTTTTTCCAGCGCAGGAGTAGGACTAATTTGCAAACTAATATGGTTCATTAAAAAATATAAGTTGAATCATTTCTCAAATAATGTAGATGTTTTGACTTTTTTTAGGTGATATTATTTATTAAGGAAAACACATTCTTATTGTGAAGTTGTAATTATTCAAAACATAGGTCTGTGATATTTTAAATACTAAATTAATGTATTAATTATAAATATACACATATAAAATCTATTTTGTGGAAAAATAATGTTTTTGCGTCACCGGGATTCGAACCTGGATCTCTATTTCCAATCCGGAGAAGTACACTACCAATTGTGTTATAACGCCAGTATTTTTCATGACAAATTTTCGAACCTATATGTTACATTTTTTCAAATTAATACACCAGTCGTTCCATTATTTGAAAGCCATCTACATTATTTTTACAGAATCTCAAATACCTTTGAGTAAACCACTGCAGACGCCAGGTTCGAATCCCGGTGACGCAAAAACAATATTTTTCGACAAAATTAATTTTATATGTAAATATTTATAATTAATACATTAATTTAGTATTTAAGATATTATTTATGATGATTATTTTTATTCATTTATATATTTCCAGTTTTGAATCTTTAGTGGGCCGTGTCCACCGGTGAGATTTACGACTCGAGAAAATTTCTGAGATGAGATTATTTGTGGACAACTCTCGTCTTTCGTAGTTCATCGTGCACACGCCTAATCTCAGAGCGGTGACAATTCACGCTTGTTGGACGTAAAAATGTCAAGTTGGCCGTTGGTGTTATGTTTTTTTGATTGGATAAATTTTAATCTCGTGTTAATCTAAATGTTTGTAATTATTGCTTTCTATCTATCTATGGTTCTAGATGACGTCGGTGCACACATGTCGAGTCTCGCTATCATTTGGAACATCGTGTGCGCGGGTATCTTTCTACCAATCTCACGCTGAATTTATCTAATCATATCTCATTCGATAGTTTTTGAGGACGTTGTTGCTCTGGTGTTCAGCGGCGACTTTTTGATCATCCTCTTCATATGGTCCAACCATCGAAGTCTTTCTATTTTTATAAACTCTGACTTATATCTCATTAAAGATCGTTGAAAGTTCATAGTTGTAGCGCCTACGCCAAATCTTTTTACATAAAACCTGCTCAAAGTTTTTTCGGCGTGGAACGCATTATCATGTTTTACATTGATTCGTATGGGAAAATTGATTCGCAACACTTGTAAGATTTGGGGACGAATTAGGCTCCACTGTATTTTAAAATGGCAGTATTTTTTAATATATTTTTATTCTATTAAAGAAGGGGGGGACCAACCCTTTCCCGGAACCGTTGTAGAAGTTTCAATTTCTTTTATCGGTTCCACACGCAGAACTGCAGAAACGCGAAATGTACAATTAATAAACACAAAAGAAAGGAGATTAAAATCCTGCGCCCTTTTAAGTGCTATCTTTATTTATTTTTAAAATACCGGTATATAACAACATTACAAACAAACAGATAATCAATATTTTATTATATTGTGTTGTATAAAACACTTTAAATATTAAAAAAAATACTGTCACCTAAAAATGTATCAAATATTATGCAAAATTCTATCGACTATTTGTTATATACGATACTTTAAGTAGGAGGAGTCTATATTTTGATTGTTAAATCAAACTACTATTTTTCAATAGAGATATGTACTCAGAACTATGCCAAACGCTTGTGCATTGAGAAAAATAAGACTAGCTTGGCGGTCTGCGACGCAGATTAAAACAGATTTCTTCAGTTAAAAGTTTGCCGGTCTCGCATAGAGAGGAAACGATATTACACTGAAGGGTGATGCCGGCACAGATAGCGGCGGATATCGGACGTCTCCCCCTGTCGATTTGCATCCCGGTCCAGACTCCAGGCGCGTCCAGCGTTCAGTGTTACCGCGGCGCGGATGGGCGGCGCCGCGGATCGATGGAGGATGCGCGCGCCTCCGGCTGCAGCCCGCGCGGGTCATTGTATTGTCCCGGTGCCATGTTCCCGGCGGCCCGATACGCATTGGGGTAGACTGGTAGACCGTCCCCCGTGCCTCTCACACGCGCACAAGATTTTAAATACATAATTATACAGTGACTACTCGAGAATTTGTTATAATTTATGTTGATTCTTTTCAAAATTTGTAAAAAAATATATATTAAATTAATCAATTTGAAAGATATACAGAAAAATTCTATATTAGCGTGATTTACTTAGAAAAGTCAATTGTATTAGTGTCTGTACTAGTCCGTTTCAGAAATATGTAATACTTTTTTTTTTTAATTTTTAATAAATCGGATTTTTTTAATATTTAATATGTCGGAAAACTCTAAGGAAATAGAACACACAACTTATATTTTCATGTACACCGTTTTTATTTTTCGATATATCTTTTTTTTATGTTTTCCCTCGCCGTGTTATTATAAATATATGTTTATTAAGGAGAACACAATCTTATTGTGAAGTAGTAATTATTCAGAACAGACGGTCTGTCATATTTTAAATACTAATTAAATGTGTTAATTAGAAAGATATACATATAAAATCAATTTTATCGGAAAATATTGTTGTTGCGCTCTACCGGGATTCGAACCTGGATCTCTTTTCCAATCCGGGGAAGGTGCATTACTAACTATGCTACAACGACAGTATTTTTCACGACAAATTTTTGAACCCATATGTTACACTTTTCAAATTAATACATCTATCGTTCCATTAGCGCAACAACAATATTTTTCGATAAAATTAATTTTATATGTTTATATTTCTAATTAATACATTTAATTAGTATTTATTACATGTTTGTTTATCATTTTCAAAAATGGAAAAACCAACAAATACATTCCACTAAAACAAATGTCGGTAATAATATAAAAACACGAAAAGATGACTTATCCATTATAAAATGAACAGATATAAACTATTAAGGAAAACACATTATTATTGTGCATTTGCAGTTTTTCAGAACATAGTTCTGTGATATTTTTAATACAAATTAAATATATCAATAAGAGAGATCAATTTATCGAAAAGATATTTTTGTTGCCTATTGTATCCTATCCGGGAAGTGAGTAGTCCGGATGGCTACAATTTTTTTTTCCGATAAATTGATTTTATCCATATATCTTTCATATTGCTACATTTAATTTGTATTAAAAATATGAACGTTCATAATTTACAAAATTCAAACATTCCGTACATGTTTTTTTGTGGATATCGTGTCAACAACTAATTTCAAACGACAACCAATTAAAACGCTGAGCGGCATCAATACATTGTATTATTCACACTAATACAATTGTTATTTCTAAAGTAGTTTGATTGAGATGAGTTCTAAATTTATCGTTATCATAATCGGTAATGGTTAACTTGTTTTCCTTGATAGAAAGAGGTCCAGGTTCGAATCCCGGTAGCGTATAAATATTTTTTCGATAAATATATTTTTTCTATATATCTTTCTAGTTGATAAATAGCACAGAACTATCTTCTGAAAAATGCAACATCAGAAATGTGTTCTTAAAAAAAATATTTTTTTAACGTATACCTCACAGTTCGTTTTATACTATTTGTGAGATTTCTGGGGTCGAAGCACACCTGGTTTAAGAGTAATGATGTCTACCATATTTCAAGTCTCTTAAGTAATACACTTCTAGAGATATTAAGATTTAAATTCCTCTTCTACGCGAATTCTTTCTCCCGAGATAAACAAAGGCAGTGGATTTATTTAACAAACAATATGTTTCTTATAAATAAATTAATGAATATTAATTGAATCGTGCACGTTCAGAAGAGTTTGTAAGTGTACATGATTTTTTATCAATGTTTTAACATAATAATCTTATTGTTTATACAGGGTGTAACAGACCTAGTCCACAATATTTTATGAGTGGATACCTGACTATATAACGAGTGGAAAATGTTCAAGGGATATGTGCTTTTAATCTCGACCATATCGGAGATATAAGCATTTTAAAAAAAATGCGATTATTTCGTTAATTCCAATTTATATATAAAGTACAAACAATAAAAAGTAATCAAATTTCGAGCGGCCAAATATTTTTTTTTGTTGATATTTTTTTTTTAATTTTGGAAATTTTCGGAAACTGAAACCGATTTTGTAAAAATTTAATACTAATTAAACGTGTTAATTAGAAAGATATACAAACCGGGGAAGGTGCATTATCCAACTACTTTTGTACAACGACAGTACTTTTGACAACAAATTTTCGAACCTACATGTTACACTTTTTCAAATGAATACATCTATCATTCCATTATTTGAATTCCATTATAATGCACCTTCCCCGGTTTGTAAAGAGATCCAGGTCAATCCAGGTAGCGCAACAACAATATTTTTCAATTAAATTATTTTTATATGTATATCTTCATAATTAATATGTTTAAAATATCACATAATTACAACTTCACAATAAAAATGTATTCTCTTTAATAATAATATTTTCTGTAACGGTGCAGATTTTCCACATATTCCTGAACATTTTTGTCCCGTAACTTAGTCAGGTATCCTCCATAAAATATTGTGGACTAGATCTGGTACACCCTGTATAATGAAGGTTTTTACCTCCTAAATATTATTTTAACCCCTCCTCCTCCTCCCCCTTCGACGTCTTTTTTTATCTCGTGGTGTCACATTGTCATATAAGTATTCAATGCTAATTTTTTTGTTAGAATTCATTATTATATTTTTGATGTACCTACTTTATCGTTTATACATTCTTAACATCCAATATTAATACTGATATTTAATTTAATTTAAAAATCGTATCCCTTATCGAACTACTTCCAAACAAGATATTTGGGATCGGTTATTTTCACGTCATGTATTCCTCGTCTGTCACGCGGATGGACGTGGTTCGATTCTGCGCTACGGAGATTTTAATTTTATTTATTTAACTGAATTAAAGAATATTTTTTTCGACCAAAAAAAGGTCGTTTTTTCTCTAATTGAAATTTTTTTTTTACCATTATTGCAGCAATCCATTAACTGCCGCTGACTGCGTTCATTTATAGAGAATGTAATAAAATATATGGCAATATTTATGGACCGTAAACGTTGTTGGTCAAGTCGTATACAAGAGCTATTTATTTCTTTAATTCCGATTTGGGCATAAACTCGGAATAAATCATACCATAAACAACATTCATTGACTCGGCCTAATGTATTGTTTAATCTATAATTAAATCGCTAATGTACCCAATAGGTGTTCTAGAGAATCCCTTCGGTAGCTTGTTGTTTCTTATTGATAATATGAAAATCAATACAAGCATAAATGTCACCACTAACCTGCTCGTCGTGGGTTGTATTGTTCTTCCTTGTGTTGGTCCGGATGCGCCGTCTGCTGACTCCGCGTATTGCTTTGACCTGCCGAAACAATTAACTACCGTGGCGGATTTGTATGTCCCCTTATCTGACTGATACTCAAAGCGGCAACCTTATACTTGCACGGATAATTATAGATACCAACATGCAAAACCCAGGGGTGCCAACTGAAGGAATAATAATGTGCGTAAACAGTAGACATTCACAATGCTCAGAAGTTTATAAATGTGAGTTTGTATAAGATAACGGTGACACGGGACATCTCATATTCGGGATATAGATTCAACCTGTCAACGTTTATGTCTACTGCAAGAGCAATCTCATTATGAACTATACTCCGCGTAAGGGAAATATTAAGGTATAATTCTGTCGGACACCAGATCAGAAAATCAAATCACGTCGGGGTCATCACTTTATGGAGGTACACCTATTGTATCTAGAAAGATTTGCAACGATGGTGATCATTCGTGTTCAAGATATTTAAATATTCAACTTGATTTAACAGCGATAAAAGAGGTTGAAACAATAGCGTAGCGTGGACAAAAATTACTTACTTGAGAACACTTGATTGGTTCAATACTGGTTAATAAAATGCACTTATATATGTAACTAACGATATCGTGTAGCTGGGGTTAGGCAGAGAAGTGGCCGGTTGCGCAGAGCGGGTCGCACAATTTAATCATCAACGTAAAAATAATTCTCGCCGTCTGTACGTCGGTCGCATTTTCAATAACACTTGCAGTTTCGAATAAAATCATTATGTGATCGTCCGGCACCTTGTCACATGACTGGATATGAAAAAATATTAATATCCGGACTATAATTTTTTTTTTTTAATTAATCTATTGGATTTTATGTACTTATCCAGCCTGGATCCGGTACCTACTCTGCGTATGAATATACTCTACCATATCATCTCCCACCCATGCCAGCAAAAACGCGGAGGTGCTCCGGTGAAACGCGAGAAGTGCTCTCGGATTCGCCAGGAAAATTATCATCTTGCCGCCTTATCCGATTTCCGCAGTACAATTTTTGTCAATCTTTTTCAGAATATTGCAAACGCCATCGTTATAAATCTTTCTGTGTTGTTTTGAAACGTGCCCGTGGTCCTCGAAGGGTCCGAAGACGTGCGACCCTCGTTTTGTATAAAATATCAAATTCCCTCGGCGTGTGTAGTTGTATTCATACGTTTGCCGTTTTAGATTTATGGCAGAATACGGTGCAACATAATTTAAGACGTCACCCGAACAACGATGTACGGCACATTCTGGTGATGTAACTGAAACTGAGGAAAACTATTTATTTTATCTGATAATGGGAAAAAATAATATTCGATGCGTGTTTTTATTAATACATTATTAATATACTTTCTATCAAATTGTAATCTAAAATGAAAATAATGAGGATTGAGACACGTACTAAACTTTTTTCAGTATTACAATACTGTACGACGTGTTCTTGACAGTGTCGTTCCATAAGGTGAAAATAAAAACAAATTATATTATATGAATATTGTGTTTTTTTTTTTAAAAGAACAGAGAATACATTCACTCGCTTGGTAGATTTTTATGAAACTAAAAATGTAAGAACAATACTGCTAATATAATGTACTCGTCAAAATAAGAAAATATATTTTAAAAATTGATTTTTCAGGTGAATTCTAGTATAATATGTTATAAAACATTTTACAGATAAAGGATATTACTTTAAAATAATTTAAAAAAAACAGATTCTCATAGTGATGACATATTTATATGCAGTGGCGTGCAGTAGGCACAAACTTGGGTTATGGTGTTACCGAAGATGCTAACTAAGTATAAATAATAGGTATACGATTTCTCCTTCGGACAACTGATTTAAAATGTTTCATTAGCAGTGATAATGAAACTCGTAACAGAAATTATTTAATTTAATATTGGTAGTAATGGAAAAATGCAACTTCGCTCGCTTGACGGATAATAAATTTTAACCAATAAATTGTATCTACGCAATGACGTTAGAATCATAGCTTGAAATATATTATGAAAACAAAATGTTTAGTCTATCAAGTAAAACAAATACGCAGAAACGTCATTCCATACAATTTTCAGTACCTAAAGATTAATCTCTTTCGAAGACAACAGAATTAAGCACAAATTGTTTGAAAAATGCAAAAAATTCGCAGATATAAAGATGCCAACGTACCTTCAGTAAGTAAATATTTAATTTAGTACGAATATTATAGAGATTGGCAATTTTTCTAAATAACCCACGGCTAGACAAAAGTCGTGACTTAAGTCAAACAAGGTTATGCTAATAACAGATAGAATTTTATATTGTCTTTTCATAAAATAAAGATTATTTAATTTATTTTTGTTTCCCAAAATTTTTAGTAATCCACAGCTTTTTTGCTAGTATGTCGTGCACGTCCCTGCATTATGCTGTTTAAAAAAAAGGGGAAAATGAATTATCAAATTTGGTCCATAGATGGCGATGGTGTAGTGGTACTCGAAGCGAGTCCATATATTAACATATATACAACTTTCAAAAATTTGATAAATGTGGAGATGGAGGGGTGAGAATTGGTGAACGTTATATTTATATAAAGTGATCACTTAAGTTAAGCCAGCCGACGACAAGTCGTGAGCCCTGTAATTAACTCCATACTTCCATATATTTTCCATTAAATATAATAAGAAAATAGCTATGAGATATCTGATATTTGTTTATATAATAATTACTTTCAAAATGATGTTTGACAGACTTCAATGTGCTGTACATCGTCGTTCCACTCACACCAGCTACTCCTCTCTTCCAAATATGCGGTTTACCGGCATCTTTCATCATTTTTCTCTTGATATCTCCAGTTTGCCATGTTATTTTTTTTTTCCTTAGTTTATTTAATCTCCGAACGCCACTCGGTGAAAGAACCACATTTGATAAGTCCGCCATCTTGCTTGCTTTACAGCGTTGTTTTACCACACGTCATATTTCGACATGCCGTTACTCCGTCAAGTAGTAGACTTAGTAGAATTGTACTAATTTTAAGAAAAACATACATATATGTATGAAAATATTGCTAATCATTTTTACTCACTCGCCATCAGTGACACAGTTGAAGTGAAGATTTTAAGGTAGATGTTGGTAGCATCATTATGTGACAGCTGACACCTGCTTCGGTTTTGAGATAATTGAACGGGGAAAGTAGTTTTTAATCTATGGTATTTTATTACGTTTAGAATAATAGGCATTCGAGAGGTTCAGTTGTTGCGCACGATGTCTGATGAAGATAATGATGTCTGCAGCCACGGTTTCACGCACGGCGTCTATGTTTTCATCTAACCGTTGTTTACGGTGGTGTTTATGTATTCATACGAGTATAGCATACACATAACCTTTTACCTAATGTTAATGGATGTTAAGTGAAGGACAGCTATATAATTTTATTTATATGAGAAGAAAAGATACAACATTATCCATTTGCATTCTGAAGGCTTACAGCATTATTCAAACACCCTCTGCGCTTGTTGACCACGCCCCTACACCCACCGAACTCTAAACCCCCACTCCTCACCACTAGGTAGCAGTTAGTCCATGACTATGTAGTCCGTTAGTCTTAAGTTTAGTATTAGTAACATTACTGAAGACGATGCGACGGCATTGAAAACGTTAAACAGTGTTTTTATTTTATATATAATGGTCTTACACAAGGTTTCACAAGAAAATTTAGAAAAATAGCTTACATGAATTTTAAAAACTTCGTTATAGATTAATTAGTACAAATTGTGAATAAAAAACAAGTGTTTTATTTTCGTATGTGTGATTATGGAGTTTTACAAAATTACATCGGAAACGGTAAAAAAATAAAACTATTATACGTTATTCTCATTAATATAATATACGACATAAGTCGTGAGGTTTTTTTTATGAATTGTAATCAGATATGTACCTCATTTCACACATATTAGTTTTGTAATAAAATCGCTATTAAAAAAATAGTATTGAACGTATTTGGCCTTCATAAAATCTAGCCAATTGTAATGATATTTTAATATATTTTGAAAATGGTTCCCCGCCTCATAATTATTATTCATCACCGACCATCTCTGTAACACCCTTAAATATATCACGACACATGACCGAGTGCAGGATGTTAATTGACTCGTTGTGAAACAATGTTTTGTTTAGACACCCTGTAACGGCCCTACAGTGTGTCATGTTGTTCACTCAACGTGACACACGTTTATGTGTAACGGTATTTCTTCTAAAATATATTCATAAAAACAAACGCATTATGTTTCTCAGACACATGTATCATAACACCCCTGCTATATAAATATAAATAATATCTGCCCGGCGTAGAACAGAACGGGAATATGAATGACTACACTACAGACGGATATGAAAGAGACGTGAAAATAGACTTGAGATCTTTATTAATTAAGCTTGTTATAAAGTTCACTAGGGGTAACTATTTTTAAAATAAAATATTTAATATATTTATCAAAAATATTAAATTCTCACATATACTCGTGTATTAGAGGAATAGCAAGATGACAGCGCACATGCTTAGCATGCGAGAGGTACCGGGATCGATACTCGATATTTTTGATTTCAAAAAGAAAATAAGTTTTTTGGAAGAAAATAAGAAGAGCTACTCGTGACTCGCTGGTACGAATTTGATTATAAATTGTTGGAAATTGTGACATGTTTATTGTATAGTGGACCCCCCAGTTTCCGAACAATTCGGTATACGTACAAAAATGCTTCAGTTTGCAAACAGGATTTCAGTTTACGAACAAGTAGACAGTCTCGAAACACACTACGGAAGAATTGGAACAGCTTCCTAACGAGCAGCAAAATACGGTAACAGAGGAAATATTATTTTCAGAAACTAATGAACGAATGGAAGATGTTTCTAGCTCCTCGATCTACGAAATGTGCGTCAAGTGCAAAGTTTTGTGAAAAAATATCATCTTGATAAAACTTGATCAAATCGTGTTATAAATGCCATATCACATTTCCGCAACATTATAAAAAGCGAGAACAAACTAATATCGTTGGATTGGTTTTTCGTGAGACAGAAACCTGATGAACTTCAAGCACCCGATGCTTTCATGGAAGGAGAGTCCCCTTTCAAGCTATAACACTTTACTACATGTTTTGTAAGATTAGTTAAAATAAAGTTTGTTTTTACGTTTATTCTTTTCGATCCGATTCAAGTTAAAGTCATTAATTTTGATTGCTTGATTTGAAGCAAGAAGTTGAAAATAAAGACGATAAAGGGCCATTTTCTTGGGGTCTCAAAACAGATTAATACGCTTTACATTGATTCTTATGGGAATAATTTTTCGGTTTACGACCAACTCTCTTTTCGAATAGTTTTGCCGAGTTGTTCATGACTTTTATTATTTATATTTGAGACTTTAAGTATTAGTCTCAAAACTTGTAAGCTGTAGTAAAATCGTAAACAAAATTCTGTAGACAGTTAATTTCTTAAGCAGGAACATGTTATAAAAGCATATTCTGTTCGTATGCTTCTGTTGTGTAAGTAGTCATCGAATAAAAATATGCTGCCAGCAACCACGCATACTTTAGTAGATTCCGCTATTTTCATCACGAATCGTGATATTTTAAGGTACGCAATCACTATAGTGATAGTGATTTATAGATATAGGTGATTTTCTTACAATTCGTGTGTTTGATCATCACTAACTGACTAAGGTGGTATGATTAAAAATGATTTTTTAAGGTAGGTTTCAGCAGAAGATTCAATTTTTAAATTTTTTTTTTAAATAGAGACATGAGTTGGATCCATTATTTTAATAGTTATGTCTAATCTTATTATTTATGCTTTCTGTAAACGGATGCGTATTGAAACAATTATTTCATATCATCTAATTTATTGCTTCGTTTACCCGGTACAGAACCCGGATTTAAATTATCTTCTATATTATTTAATGGGAGAAATATCTCCACAATTATCTTTATAAACTTTTTTTTTTAAATAGAGATGCGTACACGGAATACATGTCACATCAATATTATTACTATTTTCAAACTAAACTAAGCGCTTGTGCTATGAAAATAGGACTAACTTGCTGGTGTCCTGGAATGAGGCGCGAACCCCCGACATCTAGATCACTAGGCCAACGTCTTGACCACAACACCAACAAGCTACTCAAAATATACAGGCTATGTTCGTTAACCAGCTCGATCGGCTATCCTGTTTCAAAATGGGGCTGTGCACTTATACCCACAGACGAAATATACCTGATTCTTGCTTGCCAGAATTGGAAGGATTTTTTCTTAATATTCTTTATTGTCGTAAAAAATATTCCATCGTACAAATACTTGGCTGATAAAGCGCTGGGCGGACTAAATTTCTAGAGTCGTAAATTACGACTATTTCTGAAGCACTTTTTTCTGTCTCCGGACGTAAATTATAAATAATGTACATATTAGTGCGTTTTCTTAGAATATTTAAATATATTTGCTACGCATAAATCCTGGCCATTTTGTATAATTAACAAATAAGTCACCGCACATTTATTTTCTTTCCAATTTATCGTCATTCATTGTCTCCGAGATTTTATCGTCTTCTTTTCTTTCACTCCCCTGTGCGTGTACATAAGGGTAGGTAAATAAGAAGGCTCACGTCCGCGCTCCGCGCCTGAAGCCTGGCGGTGATGTGATGAATGATGTTTTATTCATACACTTCCGCCGCGGCCATTTGTCTCGCGTCCCCTGCTACGGCGCCCTGCGCCCCGCGCCCCCCGTCCGAAGGCAGCGGAGGCTTCGGCATTTATTTACTTTTACCATTTTTAATTTTCACCCGGCCAGCTTCTATAGCCGAGGGGGTAGTTTACATTTCTTAAAAATTGAAAAAAAAATTTTGACCGATTAAAATATCGGGTCATCCCATAAATAATGTGGTTTTTTAAATAATTCTTTTATTTTTTCAAAATTAAAGTAAAAAAAGTTCTTTGTTAATTTAAAATATACTCTTCTTCATTTTTTACAATACTCTTTCATCTTTCTGGTAGACTCGCAAGGCCCCTGTTCCAAAATTCACTTGTCCGTGACGAAAAATTTTCCTCCAGTACTGTTCTGACCTCGTCTACGGAATTCATGGCTTTTCCGTCCAAATGATTTTAAAGGCTGCAGAATAAATGATAATCTAAAATACTAAATAAATGTATTAATTAGAAAGATTTACATATAAAATCAATTTTATCGAAAAATATTCTTGTTGCGCCAATAATGGAACGATACATGTATTAATTTTAAAAAGTGTAACATATAGGCTCGAAAATTTTTCACGAAATTCAAAAAAGAAGTCAGAAATAATGTCGCTGTAGCATAGTTGGATAATGCACCTTCCTCGGTTTGGAAAGAGATCCTGTTTCGAATCGTGGCGCAACAACAATATTTTTCGATGAAATTGATTTTATATGTATATATCTTTCTAATTAATGCATTTAATTATTATTTAAAATATCACAGACCGTCTGTTCTGAATAATTACAACATCTCAATAAAAATATGTTCTAATAAGATGGGGCAATGTCCGGCGAATATGGTGGGTTGGTCATCGTTTCCAAGAAAGGTTCTTTCCTGAGGCGCGACAGCAAAGAAGAGCACACATTCACTCTCTGCACGCAATTACACTCTGAACGTTTGTGAGGAACCCGTTGACCCAATATGCTGACTTCTCCGATAGCACGCTGGTGTCGATGAATGGTTGAATGACCAAATCCAAGCTTCTCTGCTAGTTAGAATATAACTTTGTTCCACCAGGGTTTGCAGAACGTTCTTGTCGACCTTTACAGATTTTCTGGGACGAGGCTATAGTTTCTGGCTCGAAATTTCTGGAACCATCGTTAACACTGGGTTACGCTCATTGTTCTAACCTCACATTAACTGCATTAATATTCCTCACTCTTTCCGTAAAAATATTATCTTCGTCTCTATGAGACATCCATAATATGTCTTGTGATGACAATGTCTCCGAAGATAAATCCAATAATTGTGTTCTTATAAAAAAATTTGGACGTACTCAAAATGTTGCGAGGACTTAGTATTTCATTTCAATTAAATATACTTACATAATAAATTACGTCACCCCTGCAACAGTGCACTGGTGGAAATATGAGGAGGAAAATGGAGGCACTTACTTTTTCGTCGCCTGGATGCTGCCTGGTTCGTAGATTTCCTATCCACCATAGGTTACAAGCGTCCCAGCGTGTAATACATTTTATTTTATATAATTAGTGTAGGATTATTAATATGCGGTAGCGGGCGTAGCCGTAAAACATTCGATGCGCACTGAAAATGCTGCTGTTGGTAAATTTTTAATTATTGCAATATCTTCTTTCTTTCTTGTGCTTAACGGTGGGTATTAGAAAAGAAAGGGAAGGGTGTACGTTGGTAAAAAATTTATGTGGTAAATAACGCTTATTAATATTCGTTATTATATGATAATTGAGTGCATGCATGAAGCGAGAGCTCAAACTCCAAAAATTATTAGAATTTAAATTAATTAATTTTAAACGGCGCTAAGAAACACTGTACATCTGTGTTGGGTAGATCTCAGTTATGAACGCCACAACTTTGTATATCTTCTTGGGCATCTAATGGTATATTAAAAAAACATATAAAATAAATAAAAATAGTATTACACACAATTTCCAAGTGAATTTCCCTACAACAACACCGTATGTCATCCAAGATGGCTGACACTCCGTTGAGCAACATTTATAAAAACAAGTTAAAAATGTTGTTGCAGGGGGGTCTCATGTTATTGAATACATAAAAAATAAAATATTTAATCTTAATCTAGAGATATTAAAAACATATTTGACACACTCACTTACGTCAAAATGATCATATTTACCAGTAGGAAAATTTCAAATGATTTCACTACTTTGGTGCTTTTTCTTACTGGCAATAAAGACAATTTACACTTCATTGCAAATTGAATATACATTTCCATACTGTTATTAAATATATAAAAGAGAAAACATTTAAGTAATCTTAATCTAAGATATTAAAAAGACGTTTGACATACAATCTCGCTGTTTTGGTGTTTTGGTGTTTTGTTTCGCATTGTTAAAGCAATATAATTATTGGTGTTCTTAAAAACTAAACTGTATTTTTTAAAATTTGTTAACATTTCATTGATCCCAATCCTTTTTTGTCTTTTGCAGATTGTGGCCGCCCCGGCTGTGGCAGGGCTCGCCGTGGGCATCGGCGTGCCCATCCTGCTGTTCTACGTGTACGGGGTGGTGCCCGTGTCTCTGTGCCGCTCGGGGGGCTGCGGTGTGTCCACCAGCCCTCGCGGAGGGGTGCGCTTGGACTTTGACGAAGACGAGCTGCCTTCCAGGACTCACGGTAAGACAAAGCCTTGTGAATGATTTAACTTTTATCAGAGATTTAAGTGCTGAGATATATCCCACCTTCTAATAAAATCAGGAAAACACCGTAGAATATGTTTGCTATATTATCAATACCAAATTATATAATTTTCAGATAACATCATTTTTTTTTATTAGAGGGCATAAAATAATATTCAAATAAACTATTTTAATATGATTTTTTTATTTACTCCTAGATAGTTAGATTTTATATATATTGTGACATTATAATGACGAAATTGCCCCGTTACTTATTTTTTTGGTCAAGCACCTGGAAATTCACTAGTAACCCTTGAGTAAAAAAAAAAAAAATCCCCCCCACGTTGGGCGCCATTTGTGGAGGTTTACAGTCTTGTGTCTTTCTCTTTCACCGCCTAGACAGTAAAGAACACTAGATCCGCGGGTTCTTTACTTGAGCAACACATACCCACCTCATTTTTGTCACATTCTGCCTTCATCCTAAACTGGGAAAAATTTATTGTAAATTTACAAATAAAGAATATTGCTTTAAATAATTTTCAAAGAAATCAGATTCTCATTGAGTTAACATACATGCTGTTTCAAGGAAAAATGAATTATCAAATTTGATCTACAGGTGACGATGGTGTAGTGGTACTCAAAACGAGTCCACATATTAACATATATACAACTTTCAAAAATTTGATAGATTTATAGGAGATTGGTGGGGTGAGAATGGTGAACGTTATATTTATATAAAGTGATCACCTAAGTCAACCGAAGACAGGTTGTAAGCCCTGTAATTAATTACCTAATACTTCTGTATATTTTCCATTAAATATAATAAAAATAGCTTTGTCTCTATGAGATATCTGAAATTTATTTAATAACAGTGCCTTTGTAGGTAAAAATACAGTAACTGTGTGTTCTTGGACATATTCAAATATTGCTTGTATAATTGACTGATTAAAACGAGTTCACTCGCATTACAGACAGCAGTAGTCCAGATGGCCTGGGAGTCAGTTCCAGCGGTGCGAGCGGGGCAGGCGGGGGTGCGGGCTCACCAGGGGGCAGTGCGGGGGCCCGGGGCTCCCCTACACCGCTGCCCATACACGACAGACTTCATGCACATCATAGGTGTGTAATCGTCATCCTTGACTAAGCATTTTAATTTTATATATACTGCTAAGGATGGTCATTGACCTTATGTAGCTAGCCATGATAAAATATTTGTCATTTTTACTGATTTCATAATGACAGACCATTAAAGATGACTTCCGATTCAATGGTGATATTCATAACCTTCCATCTGTTTGCATTGCTTTTCATAACTCAAGTCATTGACAGAGTCCCTGGAGCGGAATGTTCCGATTCAAAAACTTTTCATATGTTCGTAATGAATAGAATAGAATAGTAGACATTAATGCCTAATTAATGTCATTAGTAGACATTAATGTCTACTATTCTAGCCTTCACATAAAAATTTACTGTCAGAATATAGAAACTATCCTACACTATTTTTATCATTATTTTCCGACACATACTAAATGGTAACATTCTTGACAATGATTTGAACGATGCTCCTGATCTATAGGTTGGAAGTGACCGCTGATGTGGTGTCTGCATTGAGGCTGAGCCTTTCTTCAGAAGCTGCTAGTTTATCAGAACCTCTTCCGCCTGACGATGCTTCTACAAGAGCTCTCGCTGGGTCTCTCAGAGACTATAAGGTAATGTTAACTTATCCATTTTCAGTCAAATGTAAATGTACATTTTTCAACATTATGAAATGCTATTTATATCTATGTAGTTGAAACTACAACATTCAACGTGAGTTGATGAAATACGTTTCCCATTCAATTGAGTAGAAATATTAGTGGTACAATTGAAAAGGACAATAATGACATGTTTGTTATTGTACCTAATATCAAAATTATTCATTTTAATAATGTCCTTCCCATTGCAGCAAAACCAGTCGGAAACTGTGTCCTATTCAGCTGCAGGCGAGGATGGTGCGTCAGAACGTGTCCGTTTTGATGACAATGTGTCCATCATTGCTCCTTGCAGCAATGCCGACTTCTTGCCGGACACGCTCACAGACAAACACAGCATCTGTAGCTCGCGATCATTCAGGAGTTTTGGGAAAAGTTCCATAACTGAAGAACTGTCCGAGAGCTTGGACAAATCTAGTATCGGCAGTGGCGCACGTAACGTCATCTTCGAGGAGAATCTTGACGACGCTGAAGATTGCCACGAGTCGCCAAACTCCCACAGGAGCAACAGTCAGTCTTCTCTTTCCGGTACCAGAAGGACGATCACCAAGATGACTTTGAAGACTACACACAAACATTTCACTTCCTTCGAAGAGGACGTTATCAGTAAGACTCCCCCCGAAATTGCCAAATACCTCGAGAGGACTGATAAAGTCGTAAATCTCAGGTCCAAACAAAACAAATTAGCTTTTACACCGGACAGGGTCGTCGTGTCGGCCAGCTACACCGATGCGGGGAGTGTGCAGTGCACGACACCCACATTGACCGTGTCCGACCCTGTAGAATCGCCAGATTCTCCGATAACCCCCGTTAACGAGGTAGAGTTGAGGAAGCCCGCCGCCGGCAACTGGCAGAAATCGCCCGAAAGGGATCTAGAAACCGGTCAAGAGATTCCCAAACGTCCCTTGTCCAAGGTAGCCATGTTGCGGAACATATTCTTCCATGGAAGTTCCGTGATAGACCCTGAACAGGTGGAAGATGACTTTTCTAAGCCGAGCACCAGTGAGATGAGCGGCAACTGCCAGAATCCTTCCAAGGATGACAATAATGAATCATTCACAGTCGTGATGGATGACCCCACGAAGCCGTAGTTTGTGGAAATCCCCATGTCCCCGTGTTTGCGTCGAGGCGCTCGTTGATAAACGTAACAACGAAGTCCTTTTAAACTACTTAATCCCATAACAGACTGATAGTTTATATCTGTATAAGAGAAAAATGAAATTGAGATTTTGTATAATTTTTATATTCGGCCTCCGTTAACGGTGTTGTTAATTCGGCATTTGATGAAAAATTACCTTTGTTTTAATTAACTATCTTATCTGAATAATCCTACTTCTGTTGAATGTCCGAGAGCCGCGTGTCTGCCGTTCTTTAATATGTGTAATCGGTGTCTAAATGTGTAACACTATTGACTGTTGGATCCAGCAATGTATTTCCCGTTATTTTTTGCTTTCGCTCGCTTTCCCATGTTACTCCCTTCCGATAGTTTTGCAAGTAAAACGGATTGTACCGCAAATGTAGATCGCCTTGTGGAAGCTAGATGTTTCTAGACGACGTGACAAAAGTGTCTTGTTCACCATTTTTATTTTACTTTAATGAATTAGCCCTTGTTTTGCCAAATGTATGTAGCGCCCTCATTATGGAATGTTCCGTGAGCGTTTGTGCATAATGTAAATGTTATGTTACATGTACCACGCCGAATTGTACTCGGTGACGTAAAATGGTATTGTTACTCGCATTATATGTATTTTTGTCGTGTTATATCTCTGGTAATGTTTATTTAATGTGATTATTTGATTTAAACTATTACATGTCATATTTGTGTGCATTAAAATTAATAGAGATTAAACATATCCGGAGCTGCAGATTTTGGTTAAATAATTTGAAAGGAGGCGCGGCACGCCCGCCGCTTCCCCTCCGCCGTAAGATAATATTGTATTCAGTGCATTTGTGATAATGATTACTTGTAGTACTTTGTATTATGCTTAAAAATTTTGTAACTTTTTTAATGAATCTGTTGATTACTAAACACTATCCAAGTTCTTGTTGTATTATTATGAGATTTATTTGCAAATTATAGTATTGTCATTAGCTGTTAAATAAATGTATGCAAACATTCAACTTCTTTTCTTTCCTATCATCATCGTCGGCAGCGTTATAACCCGGTGTGAGTCCTGCAGGATTTCTTCCACCGTTTTCTTCTCTCGGTAATGACAGATTTACAGAGTCGCACAAGTTATAATTGCGAGAAAAGAAAAGTAAAACCGAGAGCAACAGAGAAAATAAGGAAAAATAATTAAAGTCAGACATTAAAAAAAAACACTTTATATACAGTAATATTGGCAGATACAATTTTAATATTCATAACTTTGTTTATGCTTGGCCTTTCTTGGGTAGACTCATACACATTATGTCTCTCACCAGAGATCATTATTTAAAGTTTTTCTTTTAAAAATATCTTATATACCTGTTATCATATTTTGTTAGTAAATTTCTGATGCTTACATGACCAGGTCAAAATTTAAGTGTGGGCATCCTACAGTTTACTCCGTCAACTAGCGTAAACTTGATCTTTGCATCATTTACTAATACAGGCGGCGGCCCTCGACTCTCGCACATAATTGGTTCCTGAAAATGTGTACGAATGTTGAATGTTCGAAAGTAGAGGGATGTACAAAAACATCAAAAATTGTATTTTAAAATATTAATTTATCAATGTATATAATTAATTTAACGAGGTGTGTGAGTGCTTTCGGGAGTTTTCTTTATGAACCTTTCAAGAGTTTGTTGAATACCACCCTTCTATTTCTTTTCTTGGTAAATAGTTGTATAAGAATAATTAGACAAAATACTTTGTTTAAACCACTATTTATTGATTATTCTACATGTTTTGATACCTATGGTATCTTCTTCAGGAAACAATGTATACTGAAATTGAAAATACAAGCATAGATAGTGCGGAGCAGTGAAGAAAAAATTTGTTTTTAAATAATCTTACTTCAAATTCAATTATAAAAAATATCCCAAATTCTACACTATCAGCTTTTTACACTAATAACAAATAAAAAAATGATATATTAAATAACAAGGATAAGGACGACATTTAAAAGGATCTGCAGTCAACAAATTAATTTGCAATGATTACAATTATTTTTATACAGGTAAAACTTGCAGAAATTTTGATACTAGAATTAAGGAGCACTTGAGATGCCTAAATAACAACTATTCAGAATTTTCTAATCATCTTTTGGAAACAAACCATTCTTTTGATATTAACAAGGGTTAAGAAATTATACATACAAATACTAGAGGTTTACAGTTAGATAAATTTGAAACTTTAGAAATAAGAAAATTACATAATAATAAGCTAAATATTATAAATAATCAAATCCTCTTTGCAAATAGTCACCTTCTAAATTTGTTTTCATATTAGTTCTTACTTATTCACCACTTTATAGTTTTGTTTTTATCTATGTTTGTATTTTTAATTTCAGTGAAATTTTTCCTGAAGAAGATACCATAGGTATCGAAACATGTTGAATAATCAATAAATAGCGCTTTAAACAAAGTATTTTGTCTAATTATGTATATAAAATGAGGCCACAAAGTAATTTTGCAAATATGGAAGAAGTTCTATAATATGAGATACGGGCGGGCCTCAACTTTCGTACATGATTGGTTTCTCAAAAATGTACTAGCCGAAAGTCGAAAAAGTATATGAAAGAATTTATTCCTTAATTAACTTAGCAAGAATTTATTGTATCATATTTTTCTTATTTCTTTCCCAGTGTAAATAGGTATGTGCTTGCGCACACTGTATAGTGATTATTTTCATGTTCACAGTGTAATTATTTGTGTTATCAGAAAGGATTGTTAAAGTATCTTGAGCTTTCACATTTTGGGGAGAAACTATTCATGTTCACAGTGCAATTATTCATTCAATCATAAAGGAAGCCTAAAGAGTAATGTGCTCTCGCACACTGGAGAGAAGGTATTTCAATGTTCTCAGTGTAATTATTCGTGTCAATCATGAGGGATTGTTAAAATATCATGTGCTTTCACATTCTGAGAAGAAACTTTATTCATGTTCACAGTGCAATTATTCATTCAATCATAAAGGAAGCCAAAAGAGTAATGTGGTTACTCACACTGGAGAGAAGGTATTTCAATGTTCTCAGTGTAATTATTCGTGTCGATCATGAAGGATTATTAAAATATCATGTGCTTTCACATTCTGGGGAGAAACTTTATTCACGTTCACAGTGCAATTATTCATTCAATCATAAAGGAAGCCTAAAGAGTAATGTGCTTACGCACACTGGAGAGAAAATATTTCAATATTCTCAGTGTAATTATTAGTGTTATCTCGTAATATCTTCTTTTAATGTAGTCTTCTAATCTTCATGCAAAGTTAGAGCTTTAAATTGAATAATTGAAAAACTCAGAGGAATATAGTTCTAATGTTAACCCATGATGACAAAGATCTTTCTATTCTATTCATCACTATGCTGTGTTTTTTGAAAATAATCTTTGAAAATGTATTTTCACAATTTTGAATGTATTCCTTAATTTTATTGTTGTTTTACAAAATTGAACACATCGTAGACCTGTTTATGTCATACAAACGGCCGATTGAAGCAAAAGATTCACTACTTTCAGAACTTGTAATTAATTCCATCTTTGACGTGCATGACACGTCTTTATTCCTCCCGGTCTTGAACCACTATAGCTGTAGGTTAAGAGAGACAAATAAGAGAAGTATATTTATTTAAATTGATTTGATTGCAATGTATGCATGTTATATCAATTTATTGAAAACGCTTTGACTGGATACACTGATAGAAATGTTCTTTATGATATAAACATAGTGCTGAACTAGGCTGAGATGGGGCAATCCTATATATTCTTAAGTGTAGGTGGTTTCCATGTTGTTCCACAAAATTTTGCTTGCAATGAGTTGGCACTATAGTGTATTTCAATGGCCATCACAGTTGGACTTTGATAATAAACTATATTTTCAACCTTCAGCCTAGCAATGAGAACATTCTTTGAGTTTGATTCGCGGATGATACCATGCTTTGCTTTGAGGGTAAGTCTTGAGAAGAGGTAAATACTCGGGCACAGGATGGTCTGAACAAGGCGAAAAAATGGAAAACACGAACCTCCTATCACTTAACACAAAAAAATCAAAATATGTATGTTTCTCATCGTACATGACTGCAAAACAAACAAGAACACGGCTTCCTCATGCCAATGTGAAAAGTTGACCCGAGTCAAAATTATTCAACATCTGGGAGTACTGATCGATGATCATCTTAACTGGAAAGAACACGTATCGAACCTAGCTAAACGCATAAGGAAACTAATTTACTTTTTTAAAGGAATACAATGTATAGTTAATTTTGCACTGTGCTACTCCTTAATTAATTATGCTATTTTAGTTTGGGGAGGAGCAGCAAAAACAATATTGGAGTCGGCTAAAAAAGCACAAAATCAATTCTCAAGGTAATAATTGGTTATCCCTTTAGATATCTGTCGGATCTTATATTTATAGAGTACAATGTCTTAGATATAAGACAAATCTTTATGTTGAGACTCATTCAATATTTCCATACTAACAACAGCTCTCCTCAAGCAATAAATCATGGACACAACACAAGACAAACAACAAACATCTACACACCAGTTCCGAGAGCAACAATGACATTTTATCAAAGATTCTACATGTTCTTAGCTCCGAAACTATACAACACACACAGACTTCAGTCTAGCAAAGTAGCCAGGACAACGCTGTATATATCACAGGTGAAGTCTACTCCATCCCACACAATAAAATATGAGTAATGTCTTATGTTTATAATGTATTCACCTCTGTTAGAACAAAAATATGTATGTCAATATATACATATAAATAAATACTTAGGCTGAAGAATTGAAAATAACAATAAATTTATTAAAATATTCAATGCAATAATAAACCCTGCTATAATTTTAAATTATCAGTTGAGTACTTTATGGGATTATGAAAGTTTTCCAAAGAGAGGTTTGGGATAATGCGGGTATATGTGCAGTTGAGGCTATTTCTGGAGCTGTTGTTGAGAAGGTGGCAGTAAGAATAGTGGCATTCAAGAGACAACCTTCCAGACATTAAAATTGTTACATGGCAACAGTACTGAGTATGTTTATGGCTGTTAGGAGTTTTGTTTCACACGCCGGTATTGCAGGGTATATTCAGTATCGCCGAGCAGTAACGATAAGAGTGGAGGCAATAGACATTTACGAAGCTAATCTTTGAACTTTTGTACCCCACACAAATTCTGAATCATCAGAAAATATGTTTACTGACTTTGGTAGTTTTATTCTGTTAATTCACTAATTCAATTGAAAATTGAAAATATTATCAGGTTTTTATAACCATTCGAAGTCTTAGAGTTTTTCGGGCTTATCAGCCATGTGTGGAGACTTCTCTGGCCGGTGATTCGGATCCCATTTTAGAGTCCATAATCTGAGCTGATTATGGACTCTAAATGACATATTAGTATTGCTGTTATGTTAAGAACTAGCTTAATATTCAAGCAAGTTCTGGCTTAAGGTAGTATTTAAAACATATGCCTAAGTAAAGAACTAGCCAAGATCAGCAGGGCTGGTCTGAAAAATTGGGTAAACTAGGTGAAAAGTTTGGGCAGAGGGACTATTGTTGTAAAAACCACTATTTTTAAACATTGATAATGCCCTCACAAGGCAAGTGTTTTATTTTCACATATGTATATAAAAAACCAACTTAAAATGTATATATTAATTTCACAAAAATGTTGTTATGAGATATATACAATAGATTTATCATAGAACTCCGTCACTTTCCGAGTGTTTCGCAAATCAATATGCCAGCACAATTTAAAAACACTCATAAAGCATCTTTTCAAAATATGTGTAGTTGTACAAATAAAAGATTTAGAAGCTGCCTATTTAAATTAGGCTGCAACCAAATAAATTAGCAAAATTATGTTTTTTTAAATATCCATTATGAGCGAGAGGCTTCACAGAGCTAGAGACTAATTGTGGCTGCACCATTTGCACCTACCAAAGGCCGATCCTGAAGATGAAGGAAGCTCTTTTGATAAAGCTGGTGCTTACCGGTTCAATTCCCAAGGCTGCGCTAAACAATGTGTAAAGTGTAATTAGCAGACAAAAGGAGTTGACAAGTTGACAAGACTTAACATAAAAACAACACAAACATCGACCCTCATGAGGGAATCTCTTTAAATCCTTGTAATGGGTTTCAATAGATTGGAGACAATCCAACGAATACCTTAGAAAATTACAGAAAAGAAATTAATTCTAAAATAAATTGAATTCCATTCACCACATTGTTCTAATGTACTAAAATGATTATTTTTGGATTCAATTCAGCTCTGTTAGTTTCAGATGTTTGGCCATGTGGAACGATTCAATGAGGATTGGATGGTGAAATTAATGACACAAGTATGGTACCAGATATAGATGACAAATGATGATCAACAAAAGCTGGTAGTTATTAAAAAGTTATCCCGATTGATCATGCATGAAGGGCGTAAAAATAATGTGGATGAGTTTGTCAGGACAGAAAAGTGTGGTATTCTCTTCTGTGAGTAAAATATAAAATTCTCCAGAAGGTGACTTCAATTCTTTTTCATACTTCCAAAATATTTAATTGAGATTTAGTTAATCACTTATAATAACGATTTTCGAAAAAGTACATTTATAAATCATATTTTTCTCATTTGTTTCTCATCTGTTTTAGAATTTGCGCCGAAAAAACTAAACATAACCATTTTTAAATTTCAAAAATATTGCTGTAGATGAAAATAGTTCCAAACGTTATTGATATAAAGCTCATTATTGCGTAAACATTTTGTTCAATTTCGGTTAGACTTTAACGAATAGTCTTCCGTATAGTAGGTGACAGTGGGTGACAGATATTTACAAGATGGCTTCCTTTGTTCTGACATTGGGGGCCAGGTGATATAGATTTAGAAACCATTTAACTCTTAGTTAAATTTAATCATCTGTATAGTGTACATATTTTCATTATGATCATTTGTAATTAGTCAGCATACATGGACGTGCACAAGAGAATACACGAATCTAAAATGCCCAGCATCCGAAAATATAGACGTGACACGAGTGAAGTCAGCTGTTGTTTGAAATATGTTATATTTGGATTCAATGTTTTGTTTTGGGTAAATATAACACGTATTTCTTATTTAAATCCTAGCACTTTGCTTGGTGAACAAATTAGTTTTTTTAACTGATTTACCTATTTATCATTTACCATCGATGTCTTTGTTTTACCGTGTATATGTCAGTCAATAAACAAAAGCCCTTGTGCAGTTTTCTCCCTTTCATGAAAATGGCAATGCACCTCATATAATGTGCAAATAGTAATGAAACCACTGGGACTGAATTTTTAAAAAAATATTTAACGAATTGCGTGTTAAAAGAAATTAAAAGAAAAAACTTACCGATATTTTCGATGTCGTAATAAAGATTCTATTACAATAGTTTTGATTAGCAAACATACAAAGCGAGTTATCATTTTTTTTAACTTTAAAGCGCCACACAAGATAAATTTTATAAATTTAATTTATTTTAAATCCTTAACATGTAGGTATATTTATTGCAACTCAGGTATAATCGTAAAATTATAAACAAAATAAAAGAATTATTGTGTATTATTTTTTGTAAAAGAATCTTAAGTTTTTTCTTCCGAAATTACATTTCTTAGATAGATTTCAATAGAAAGTTAAGTTATGAAAAGTAAACAGTTGTATAACTGAACCGACCCATTTGTTTAAAATGGCAAGGGTAGTGTACAGCAAGCGGCATCCCCATATCTATTGTTTTATTGTCAATGAAATGTTAACTCATAAACGGTAAAAAAAATTGTGTTGACGCGGCAGCCGCTGTATATTATGTGAAATCTTTTCGCGTTAAGCATTTTTTGGTTCATGTTAAAAGAAAAGGTGTATGAAATTATAATAATTCATATTTTGATGAGCTCTGCCTTTTAACCATATAAAATATTCTTATTTAATTTATCCACGTAATTTTAGCCTTGACGCAATTCATAGATTCCTTGAAATATTATAATACAATCTTGAATTTTTTTGTGGGGTATTTCATATTGTATAATAAATTAATGAATATCTCAGCAGTATGTATGTAACCTTGTAATATTTCACGTATAATTTATTTCCTGCATTTGCGTCAATGTGCTAATATTGTTAGCAAACGTTTGGGTGACCACACGTTTTAAACGTTTCGAGTTTCTAGCACATTTCTTACCTGTAAATGACCTATTGTGTTTGAAGACGCAATTATAATATAACGATCGTGGCTATGTGCACATTAATTTCTTGTGAAATGGTACCGACATCAAGTATGTAATCTCTAGTTGTCGTGTATGTCTCGCAATGCATTGTTTAGTTTTTTAAAACTATCTCACTAATGCTGCAGCACCAAAATACAGTGGGGCCGTGTTGTGGGTTCAATAAAATCAACAATGTTCACTGACCCATTGCTGTCTTAACATTCTAAACATCCTTTTTGATTAGTTTTTTGCTTGTTTGTCTACTGACAGGTAAACTACTTTTGATTTAAAAAATTCCATGTAATTAACGATTGTCATCCCAACTATTTAATTATGTTATTCAAGGTGACATGTGTTGCCCTATTGAGAGATTTTATAGAAACAGAAGTAATAAAGAGAATCATCTCTTTTCATTCCTTCAACCTTGTGACCATTGTGGCCAAAGGAGAAGTATCCTCAATTATACTTCATTAGTATCAAGCAGATGCAACCGGAATCAGACCAGATCCAATCAGCGATCAAACACTCATGGTAATGGTAAAGAAACATAAATCATAATTGTTACAATGGAAATTAAAACACAAATTAATTTATAGTAAAGTTTTTAAATCTAGATGTGCTTATTGTTTGTAAGAGTTTGTCTAGTAATCAAGTGGTTCGGGTTTTAACCTCATTCCAGAAAACTACAAGTTAGTCCTTCAATAGCAAATATCTGAATTAAAATATTCAATAAACTGATTGGTAAAGGTGACGTCACATTTGACACGGCGGTGTGGCTAACATTGCTCACGGGAGTACTAGTATGGTGGAGCATTTTCAAATAAAGCCATTTTCTTTATTTGAAAATGGTGTATTTGTAATCAATTAAGATATTTACTATTAGCAGCGAGTGCACGCTGCGGACAAAATAGTCATACGACAGTTCGCCACCGGCTGTTCTATCATTTGAAAAATTAGTCATCAGTGTGGCGCGCTGCCTTACATTCTCATCGCCCTCGCCACAGAACTGTCGTACGATAGAAAGTTGTCAGTGTGCACTCGCACTAAAAGTAGCAGTAAATATTCAATATCTTTTCTTTTGGCATTTTATTAAATTCTTTAGTTACTTCTAGATCTTAATAGTCCGAACCCCGGATTACTGATGTTCGATTAGTTCTTGTAATGGTTTTCGGTGATTCATGATGACATATATTTAAAAATTCTAAAAAGTAACTGTACACTGACAAGGTAATGTTTTTGTTAATTTGGATTTTTAATGCATTGGACCATCAAATTGCACAAAATACATCTTTTGCGCATACGAGAATCCAAAAATGAGACTAAATGTTTATTATGTTTCTAGCTGCTGGGGCTCTGCATCCTCGCCGTGGGCGTGTGGGCCTGGACTGAAAAGGACACCTTCAACAACCTCTCTCGTCTCACTAACATAGCGCTGGATCCTGCCTTTATCCTAATATGCGTAGGTCAGTCAAAAATGGTATTTGTCAAGTTTTTATTATAACTGAGCACTCTAATATCTTGGTAGAAACAAATTATTGTTTAAGTATGTAATGCTGATTTTTTTGTGTCAGAATTTAATGCATTGATTTATATTTTGGTTATAATTTGTTATTTAAAATAGTTACACCTGGTGAACTATGTAATGAGCTTATTAATGCTATTTTCATATCACTTAAGTAACTTCGCCTGATTTTTTTTTAACTATACTATACTATATTTATGAAATTTTTTACAAACTAGAACAATTATTCTTTACAGGGGTGGTATGATACATGTGTCCGGTTTTTTTTGTTAAATATCTTAAAATGTGTTAAATGGTAAATTCTATTATTTAGTCTCTATTTATTATAATGATGATGAATACGAGATTATGATTCCACAATAATATTTACATTTTAAAATGATACCTATTTTCTTTCCCGAGTCTTCAATATAACTTCTGCTTTGCAGGTACCATGACATTCATCATCGGGTTCACAGGGTGCGTCGGGGCATTGAGAGAGAACACTTTCTTATTAGCTTGTGTAAGTATATATTAAAAAAAAAACACATTTTATAAAAAAAAAAATTCCAATCATGATTTTATCAAATGTTGTAAAAATATATATTATAACTCTTAAATAAATATTATATTTTCAGTACGCTGTCTTCCTGGCGCTGCTCCTCCTTTCTGAAATGACGGCAGGAATCTTAGGATTCGTTTTCAAAGATTGGGTGGGTACTAGTATTCATTTAATAATAATTAACTGAAATATTTAACGTTTTCTTAGTTCATTAGATTTTAGTATTTTGACATAGAGTGAACACTTCATTCGGTTGAATTGTTTTGTCTATAGTTTTGAGAAGTGCAATCCCTCTCATTATCAGGTGTAATGATTATGTATTTAAATACAGCTCGGTACTGACTTATTAGGGAGAGGTTAACCTTGCAGTAAACTTACAGAACTTTGAAATATTGGCTATTGGAGACAGATTGTATCACACAGGATTGAGAAGTCACCGAGGTGACGCCAATTGCTAATACGGTGGAAAAAATATGAATAAATTAATGTACTGTTTGTAACTAAATTAAAGGAGATATTTTTGGATTCTCGATTCTCTCACCGCAGTGTCTCTAAAACAAACATATCTCTGTGTTTCATTTCTTCTGACTTCATCATCATCATCGCCAGTTGAGAGAAGCGGAGATCGGCGAACCACCCTTGTTTACATTTCTTGTTTCCTGTACGGAACATGCATCGACTCCTACATAAAATATTGTTGTCAAATAGGTCATAGGTTTTTCTAGTATTTCTCACAAATGTACATAATTAATACATTTTTAAGTACATAACAGTAATTTTTTAAAACGTATTATAGAATTAAAAAATACATTTTTATTAGTTATGGCATTTTATATTTATTTTAATTATTTTATATTGTGTGGTATTATAGAAATGTGGCAGAAAATCACATAACAAAGTTAATTTTCTTTTCAGATAAAACAGCAAGCAACAAATGGCTTCCAAGCATTCATCACTCATTATCGTGAAGATCCCGATCAGCAGAATCTCATAGACTGGATACAGGAAGATTGGGTGAGGACTTTGTTATCGTTAATTTATTAAAGAGGGAACACTAACATAACAACAAGTTCATTCAAGTCAGTTGAATTGCAATGACAATTTGAAATAATGTTCTTTATAACAAAAGTTTCTGATTTTACATTATTAACTGAAACTCTGCCATACTCTTGCGACATGGCTCTACTTGATACTGAAGTATGCTTGATGGAATCTGGAAGCAAGTGTAAATACATACTTGATTAAAAACATATTTTAAGGAAAACACATTATTATTGCGAAGTTGCAGTTTTTCAGAACATAGTTCTGTGGAAACGCGCTGACCATCATGACAACCTAGTAAGTTAATGACAAATTTTCGAACCTATATATTGCAGTTCTTTCATATATATATATTTTTTTTAAATGCATATATTTTCAGTTACAATGTTGCGGCATCGAGGGCCCCCGGGATTGGGACAGGAATGCCTACTTCAACTGCTCCTCCCAGTCGGTGGGATCTAGGGAGGCGTGCGGAGTGCCTTTCAGCTGCTGCAGGAGGCGGGAGGCGGTCAGAAATAAGCAGTGCGGATATGATGTCCGTAGGCCTACCTTTGTAAGTATTCCTTCAAAACTGTTACCATTCAATACCATAGATATCAATGAGTAAATATTACCAACCGTGACATATTGTGGTAATTGATTCTTAGAGAAGCAAAAATGTGTAAAAAAAATAATTTCATTTCTGAGTTACATATATTCAATGTGGCCAAAAAATTTTGTATAATTAATAATCCATTTTAATATCAATTGTTTTAAAATAAGACATCTTTGTTAGATAAGATTTATTTCTCCCCCGATACTGCACACATCTCGACAGGTTGCGCACCAAAGGTATAACACCACGCTGCTATCATTCAAAACACACATCTCGAAAAGAATGAACACATACAAATGTACAACGTCACGTGTAGAATGTGTTACGCCGTCATGTTCATTTGTATGTGTTCATACCTTTCGTCCTGTAGATGTAAACATCTCAAGTATCTAAATAAATTTTATCCAGCACTTGACATAGTATCTATAGACAGCTTTTTGGGATCTCGACAGGTTCACAAATACCCATTGACACATGTACAATCATGACGTCTTCTGCCCGTTGCAAACCATGCTTCAAAAAAATAATTTCACATCTATTCGTTAGCATAGAGAATAGATTTTTTTCAGAGGTGGGATGGAGTCTCGGATTACCGAGTCCCTTGTCAAATTAAGAAAAATGGAATATTCAAATTATTCAAGTCGAACCAGTCAATTTCGTTTGTTAATATTTTAAAAGTATTACAGAACATAATGCCAGCAGTCCATTCTCGTCGAGGTGTGGTGAGAGTAGCTAAGCACGATAATGTACTGCAGCTCTCGGCTTGTATCGCTTATTCTCGTGTCATCTGCCCTCGCCGCGGGTGTACAGCCAGCCCTCGGTTTCTCTCGCTTCGCTCCGCCTTAATCCGACCGGAACAGAGCGTGGACGAGGCGTGGCGAGGTGAGGAGCCTCGGCGAGAGTGGATTGCTGGCATATGACTTCTGCCTTAAATACTTCATTTATTGCACATACATATAACAAAAGAACCTCAACCAATTATCTAGAGTGGTGATTCCCAAAGTATTTGCGGCGCTCTGGGGTGATTTTTGCTATATTTGTTTTTAATTTCAATAAACTTCAGAGACTTCCGGATTGATGGGCATACGGGTGTTTATATTAATATGAACAATTTCAATATTGTCAGCTTTTATTTTGAATGTCTGATGATAATAATTAGAATGTTCCGGTGCAAAGAGGACAGATTGATAATATGCCATGTCGTGATATTGTGTTTGGTACGCCTAGCCTGCCGACAGGAACATATACGAGCGAGGGTGTCTCCGCGCTGGCTCCGAGTGGCTGGAGACCAACCTGCTGAATGTGGCCGTGGTGGCCATGTCGCTCGTGGTCCTCAAGGTGACTCCAGACACGTGTAGCGTAGTCGCGCAGTCGCTTGGTCTATCTATCACCACCCATTGTTCGCATGGAATTGTGGAAAATTATACCCAGTCGATTTGTTATTACTGTGCCCTTTGTTCAATGTTCATTGAATTTCTAAGAATTGTGAAATTACAATATTTGAAGTGTGCCATTAACTAACTTAATCAATTGAGTATAATTTTACTTTTGGTTTTGTTATTTTCATGGGTTACAAAAGAAAAATTGCCACTAATCTAAGATATCAACCGCATCTACGTAAAGTATGGTAACTAACCAATTAGTCATTTTTAGTTGTATAAGTGTTTCTCATATTTTGTGTTTTGAGAGCTGTTTACTCTCGTTTCAATTTGTCAATATTACATTTTTTATTTTTTTATTACATTCAGTTATTAACATTTTAATACCATCATAGGTTGGCTCCAGTATCATCGTACCAGAGCCATACCTGTACAATTTGACATGAAACTCATTATCACATTAAATTCAGAGGGCAGCCAGAGAGAAGCTATAGAAATCATGCACTCCCAAAAAGGGAGTGGAGACATCACATTTATGTGTTGCAGTCGCAGCACTCGGTCAGGCAAAATTTCACCCTGTCTAGGTCGCAAGAGGTACAAGGGAGAGCCAGTAGAATGCTCCGTTAGGTTTCTCTAGTCACTGCTCTTCCCGGCATCGTCCATTCCAGCAACTCCCAGTGGGAGACCCACACCCTAATAAATACCTGGATGTCTGAGATTCCTTTAATTTCTTAATAGGTCATCGTTCCGTGGAATTCGATGACCTATTCCTTCTAGTCCCGCAATCGTGATCATTATTTATAATCACATAGTCCCAGAGGATGTGCTCTGGCGTCTGCCTCACCCTAGCGCAAACACACCACAGTTCATGGACAAGTCCCGAGTCGAAGAGTTTACTCATGAAATGTCCATGCCCCGAGATCATCTGTGTCTTATAGTGGTCCAGCGCCAATCGCCATTTTGTCGCTTAATCGATCGTCAAGCAGAGTGCACCGTAGCTGAAATGCACACCACTGGGTTAAAATTAGTGCACTGTCTGCATGCGTCATCTAGGGACCGACGGCCGCCTTGAGCTCCTCAAGCTCTCCATTTTCACATCACGGCCCGTATGACAAACTGATAGTGCTAACACTGCTAGCATCTTCATCTTAATGTATGTCAAAATTCCATCTTCATTCGACTATATCAATTAATTTTTTGTCAATAATATGAAAACATTTACTTACCAATCCTGCACGTTCACGTCGCGACTCACACACACTATATAAAAACAAAACTGATCGTAACGTATGCTTTTTTACAAATGAATCACAGAACACAGATCTAGTCCGTCGGTCGATCGCATCGACAGCTAGTGCGGTTGAGACACGTGGTTCACTTATCACATAAATTATTGATATGTTTTGCTTTAAATATGACATGGGAACTAAGAAAAGCGATTTGTATTTTTTGAAAAATAAATACTGAAAATTTCAGAAATCTCAGTTTTCATGAATCCGATCCTGGTATTTTGATCCGTTTTATTCCGGTGCCCCGGCATTTTTGAGAGTTGGGATCTCGGTTTGTGACCCCTAATTCTGATATCGTACATATGTAGGGGACAGCGGTTCAAATTCACCGCCATTCCGTGACATCTGCATTCAATACCTAGCCGGCGGCAAAGTGCTGCCGCCATAGTCTGGCCCGATCGCTCACCGATGACACATCTTTCATTCCACTGCCTCGCCACAACACTGAACACTTCAACCTCTACACTTTGCAGTTCTCACTTCTCTATATTTAATATACACGCATACCTTCTGTACTCTCTGTTCTATCTTCTACCGATAAACGACTCTACACCAACCGCGCATTTCCATTTCATTCTCATCATGTACCCGCTGTACATATCACATCTCACAAACACTTCATACTCATCCTCCAAATATCAAATAGGACTAAGGCTCATACTAAAACGACCCTTTTGTTATTTACAATACTTTATATAGGATTGGTTGATATATTAAATGAATTTAAGAAACTGTTCACATCTGAATCGTTATCCGTATATTTGTGGTTCTTGGTTTTTCAGGGGTGGTTTTGCTTTTCTACCCCTCAAATATTATAATAGTTAATTCATGTTTTTAGCTTCATACAAATGCAGTTTCCAGCTTGTACACAATATTTTTCATCCTTTGTCGACAATTTAGACTCCATGTTTTTTCACATTTTTATCATTTTTTTTTTTTAGAATTAACCGATGCGATGAATGTTTTCATTATTACTGTATTTTTATTTATTTTTAATATCTTACCAATTACATACTTGACGTGGTGTTTTTAATAAATTTTTTATTGATGAGAAAATTGACAAAAATGTAAAATTGATCTGAAACTTGTGAGTGATGGGGATTTTCATCATTGATGACAATAAAGAATCTATTTTGGATGATTTTTCTTCCAATCTATTTAGAACACAGACTACCAAATATATAGACATGAACTAACGTAAATTCCTTGTTTCAATATTTGCATTTTGGTGTCAACTTACGTAATCACTTTGGTACCACTTATGCAATTACTAGACTTTTTTAAATATATGACTCGTTTGGAACGAAAATTTAAACGCTGACAATATAATATGCATTAATGTAAAACATACATAGTACAATAAATACTTTTACTGTTGCATAAATGTATCGTAAACTATTGGATTTATGTTTCCACAAAGAATATGTGTAGAATGACCCTCGTCCCGCAACTAATATTCCAAACCCCTCTCCTATATGTACACTTTATTTCATGTCTATTCATTTACTGGTCTGTGGACAAATAATACATTCTGGTTGGTTGGTGCCTGATTTATTCATGTTAAAAAACGACATAATTAATATTAGAATTTCGGGTTTCTGTATTATCCTACATTATCAAAGTATATTAATATGTATAACTATATTACTTGTGTAGTTTACTAGTTCTTAAAATAAGCAACAAAGATCAGATGAATTTTGCAACAAATTGATTATAATATTTAGGTGAATTTTGTCTTGGAATCTCGTTATTTTATTTGTTAGCTTTATTATTTTTCTTTTGTTTATTTTGCTCCTATTCCTATTTTGCCCCCAGCCGTATGATGTTGCCAAGATTATATACGAGAAGGGCTGTATAGAGTCGGCCGAGGAATGGTTTGATCGTAACTTGTTATTGGTGGCGTCGGGAGCAGTGTGTACCGCCTTCGCTCAGGTATATTCTTCATTTATTGAACACCCTTCAGCACTCTTTTCTTCACTACTGTAGTGTGTGCCAAAATGATAATTAGTCAGTTCTTTTCATAATAGTATGCTCGTGATTAATCGGGGAAACCGACATATTTTAATAATATTTGAACATATTATTTCATATGTATAAATAATTTTTCTTTCAACCGCATTCAGTGTATGTACTAGAAATTTAAACTGGCAAAATTAGTAAGAAAACTGGTCGATGACTTGTTCGCAAATTAATATTTGTGTGCGCTTAGATTCAGTGTTTACTTTTGAAACAGGCGGATGCTAATTTAGTTTACTAGTAATAATTTTGATCTTAATTTTTTTTGGCAGACATTATATACAGTATGTTCCAAAAGTCTTTTTCATTTTGGTTCATTCGCTACACCGACGCAACGAGTGGGAGAGGGGCGGGGGGGGGTGTATGTCGATTGCTAGCTGCGTCCTTGAGAATTCAGTCGCTATGGAGTGTGCCCTTACCAATTGTTTGTGAAATTTTCCCTGGAAAATTGATATTCCAATGAGGTGGCATAAACTGGCCTCCACGTAGCGCCGACTTAACACCAATGGACTTTTTTCTATGGGGCTACTTTAAATCAAAGGTATAGAGTAACAATCCTTCCTCTCTCGACCAATTAAAAGAAAGTATCCGAGAAGAAATGACGGCGATCACGGAGAATACGTGCCGAGCAGTTCTCAGAAATTTTGCCTCCCATTTAAATCATCACATTTAAAAAACGTAATTTTTAAGAAAAGTATTCCCAGGAACTGTACTTAAGTGCAAAATAAACATTTTTTTTATTAAACCCATCCATTATTTTATTACAGAATTTTTATTATGAAAAAGATTTTTGGGACACTTGTATATTAGAGATTAAATTAAAAATATATATATATTTTTAATAAATTTTTCAAAATTTAGTAAAATCTTTTTGGCACTCACCAGGATATCGATTTGCTTATTTTAGTATTTTTAAATGCATGTTGATGTTACTCAATTGTTGTAATCTTTCATTTTGTTGAATTTCGTAATATTTCTAAACATCCCTTTACATACAGCGTCCGGTAACGATGTTCTAACTGTGCATATACTATATTATGATTAGTTAAATTATTTGTTATATCATAATTTACTTTTACGTGGGACTAGTTAATGATTAACGCATTAGAATTATTATTCCTATTAAGTTCCTTTTTCAAACCGACAAATGAAATGGTAGGTTTTAAATGAAAGTGTTTTTTGTACTATTATTAAAAGTTTGTTCCGTGTTTTAGGTGTTGGGGATATGTTTCGCGCAGAACCTGCGAGCCGACATCTTCGCCCAGAAGGCCAAGTGGCACTGACAGTTACCCGCTCCTGCGGCCGTGTGAGGCTCGCACCCCCCTGGGACCTACCCCCGGACGCCGCCTTCCATCTTTATTCACATTAACTTTACAACGTTCATGAGAATTTTGTTCTGCCAAGACTTGGGCACTGTGACTATCTCCCATGAGCCCGTGCATCTTCACGAAGGAAGTTCCAGCGCCGGATACAATAGCGGAGACTCGTACTACGAAGGTTTTTGTTTGGAAGGGTTTTCTGTCCACGGGTATTCTTCGCCGACATCCATGGACTTGTATTATCCTTGTTCGCAGGACTCGCACAAGCAAGACGGGAGTAACGGGTGTTCCATTTTCAACTTTTTTTCTTTGTGTAAAAATCGGTCTTCAGTACGTGCCAAAAATATGAATCGTCCTCCCCATAAAACGAAGAAAACAAATTCATTTCTCGACACCGTACTTCGCGCAATTAGAAATAAACGTGAAAGGAGATTGAAGGCGTTGAAACTTAAAAAAGAGCAGCGAGATTTTTTGAACAAAAATCGACCGGCAGACAAAAGCAAAACGACTAATCTCAAAAGAAAAAATCTCGAAAAATTGTTGGACGAGAGGCACGGACAAAAGGGTTTCCTCCCGCAAAAGGGGAGAGAAACATATATTCCGCTGAAGGCACCCCCCTGCGGTTTCGGCGGATCCTTGGACCGGCACAGAATGGCGAGTCGAGGTTGCCGCTGTCTAACGTCGACCAAAAAGAAAAATAAACTGGCGGCATTTATAGAAAAAGAGTTTCCTTCCAATTCGCGTCCTCTCGAGGTCTAGTCTGACTGAGCGTGATTTCAACGTATTCTTAAATATTTCACAAAAGTGACCCATGATTTTATTTAATGTGATAAGGACGATTTATGTAACGTTGCTGCGGTGACATTGTCGGGAGTGTCACGTTGAACACGGGGTACGGAGTGCGGGCAGGTTGCGGGAGCTATAACTCTCACGGGTATGTAAAACATTGTACATTTAATATTAACCTTTTTTTACAAGTAATTATTCTAACATATTCCAATAGGCTAAGACGGCACCTGTTCACTGCCAAATAGGTAATGTCTTCAATTTTATCTTTAATGTGATAAATGTTTATAAATGTATCCGGTGTTAATAGAATTACGTGATTTTTGCTGAATCTCACTTTTACAGACATGATTTAATATTGTAGAACCAATTATGACATATTTTAGCGTACAATTTTGTAATCAGATGATTTATTGCTTTTTTTATATATGTAACCAGAATTGAACACGGGATCAGTAAATTCTATAAATATTAATGTTGATAAATGGAGTTTGCAAATATCGCTACATCCCTTAGTTTAATACCTAGGCTGCTCGGAGTAACGGGCCGCAAATGACTAATTTTATAGCTACCTTTTTTTAAAATTCATTATTGCAATTTTGAAAGTGATAAATATGTTTACATTATGCAACACCTGTGGCCATTAAGGTAGTAATCTTCGACCAGTCGACTCGAAAATATAAGAGTGAGATTCTCATGACTTATTTGAATGGCAACAGCGGTTATGTGAATAGTAAAGTATGTAAATCCTTGCTCTGGATCGGTGGCTGGTGACTCCTCTCAGTTAACGCGCTCGCGTGTATCCTGAGGGATTATATGTAAAGGAGTGATGCACGGTCTTGTTGCCTTCGGCTTCTCGATTGTGCGGTTCTTTACTGACACAGGCCAGTCTGCCGCTGAATGGCATCATGAATCCAGTCACCACAAGTATATATATATATATTGTTATTTTTAATGTATAAGGGGGTTGAATTAATTCTCGCCGTTTTTCTATAATAATAAAACAGAAAAAAAAGTTTTTTTTAAAAGTAAAGTTTTATTCATTGCCCTTCTTTTTCAATTATTTTTGCCCATCTTTCAGGTAAAAGCCTGATGCCTCTGTAAAAAAAAAACTTTTCTTTTGAAGCAATCCAATTCGTTACCCATAATTGAACTTCGTGATAACTACGGAAGAGTTCGCCAGATAGACCATGCTGCATAGAGCGAAAAAGATGGTAATCTGATGGGGCGACGTCAGAGGAGTAGGGCGGGTGGGGTAAAACTTCCCAACCAAAAGAATTTAGCTGGTCTTTGACCACTTTAGCCACATGGGGCCTTGCATTGTCATGCTGAATAAGAATCGACTCATGTCTGCTTGCATATTCTGGTTGTTTTTCTTCAATCGCTGCCTTTAACTTGATTAGTTGTTCTTTGTAGCGCTCTGCTGTAACTGTTTCACCTGCTTTGAGAAGCTCAAAGAAAATGACACCTTGTTGATCCCACCAAATGCAGAGCATTGCTTTTGACCCATGAATGTTGCGTTTTGGTGTGCTTGCGTTGGCAGGAAGACTCTGGCCTGCTCCCCATAAGCCTCCACAAGCATTAGATGAGCAGCAGCAGCAGTTTTCTTGAGCTTTGAGGTGGAAACAGAAAAGCAAGACTTCCCGCAAGTTTTGTTTTGATGGTACAAAGTTTGACACGTCGCAAGTTGAAAATCTCGCCGTTTTGAAAAATTTGAGCGGTTGAAAGTGCCACGTGGAGCTTGCACAGAGCGAGAAACACTAAAACAAAAAAAACAGCAGTAAAAAATATTAAGATTACGATTATTTCTTTTTTTTTTAGAACGGCGAGAATTAATTCAACCCCCTAATACATGTGTAACATGAATTCTGTGGTTAGACATATTTATTAATTTATACAACTGCGTATTAATCACATTGATTACTTAGACGTCGACTAGTTTCTGTACTCAGTATACTCTACAAATTCTGTATTAAAAAATATACTAAAGCTTTCACACTTTAAGAAACATGAGAAATCTCATTTTGACTATTGTACTCTTGCGGCCGGGCACCCTAGACGTATTAATTATTAGATAAAGACAACAATAACTACGTTTATAAATATATTAATGATCTGATTAAAAATATATACATGTTTGAGATTGTCTACACACTATGTGTTAAGGATTGAGATACTTTATTTTGATTTGTATGAGATTATATTCCTTCAAGACTTATGATCCGATATTATATAATGAAATTGTATTAGATTAGATTCCTTTAAGATTTATTTGTGTGAGATTGTATTCCTTCCATTATAATTTGTACGAGATTATATTCCTTTGATTCTGATTTATACGCTATTATATTCAGGATTCATGACTTGACATTATGTAATGAAAGTGGGTTTTTAAAAAAAATATAAACATAAGTAATGACATTTAAGGTTTACCGGTGTTACATTTAGAAAAACATTCCATTTTTCCTTTTTGTACTGATATAATTATGCACTCCGGGAAATATATTGAAAGTTATTTCAATATTGTATTGTATCGTTATTGAGAGGTCCATGTTAATTTTACTGGCTAAAACTAACTAACTTATTAAAGTTTATCACCTGCATGTAGTAAGCAACATTATACAGGCGTCACATAGCTAGTTGTTTAAACCTTCCTCATTCAACTCTGAGTAGAAAATGTAGAAAACTTTAGAAAAATATCAACAATCGATAAACATTGAAGTATCTAATTTTATAGATTCAATCGCTTTAATACAGGTCAAATGAAATGTTTAAAATCTTGTATATGTACATAAATGGATATAAAGGATCTTCAGTGTACAGTGTATTAGCCCAGAAAACTCTGAATTTCGAACTGAAGATTCCGAATGGCCGTGAAAACCTAAGAACATTTTTAATAGAAAGGAATACACAATTTGTGTATTTTCAATTTAAACCAGGGGTCGGCAGACTTTCTAGTGAGAAGAGACAAATATTAAGAAAACAGAATCAAACAATTTTCATAGAGCATTTTCACTATAGCTATATCGACTTTAATGATGAAAAAATATTAGGTAAAATCAAGATTTTTAATTAAAACTCAAATTCACAATACAGTCATGGACTACTTAATATAAGAATATAATATATGGGAGTTATAAGCTTCAGTAGCACTACTTATAAAACAAGAAAATCTAAATAATTGAACACTAATAAAACAGTTTTTGAACTTTGTAAAGTTAACTAATTAGAATGGTGACCTTGCATCGCTTTCGAAAGCTTCACAACTCATGTGTCTGGCATGTAACCACTTGTTCAATTTTAGGCATGATTGTAAATTATCATCGGTTAATTTGTTTCTTAATATAGTTTGTTTGCATAAATAAGTAGAGCCAGGATAGTGAGAATGGCAAATGCTAGTTCTTTTATTGTGTCATATATGTTGCGGGCAAGCTATTCCGTGTATAAAATATGAGCTGGATATGAATGGAGCCTATGAAAAGAGCCGCGCGAGGTTCGCGAGCCACGGTCTGCCGACTGTTAGACTTATATTATGTGATACATTGTAATTTGTGTTAGTATTGTTTGCTATGTGAATAATGGAACGCTTGCACTATTTGTATGTAAAAGAAAATATTTGTCAGTGTGCGTCAGTACCTATGGTATTGACATACTCCCAGTAAAATACACAATATAGTTGAGGTTAGAATCCAAAAAATGTTTCAAATTAATAGCTGAAGTTTGGACAACTAGCTGCGTGTCACCCGGTGTGGATTAATAATTGTCAAGTTATTTCACACAATAATTGATTGTTTTTTTTATTTATATTAATTGTGATGATAATATGTTGTGTAAGGGTTTTATTAATTGTTAACATACTCAAATATTTTACAAATATTTATTAATTTGAAAAATAACAGATGTTAGATTTTTAGCAAAATGGTATTTCGTAGTCTTTGAACTACATCTACCAGATTGAATATTTGCAATTTTGGACAAAGAAAAAAAAATTATAACCTCCCCCCTTCTCAGCCCTTTGTAGGTGCTAAAGAAATCTCAGAAAAATGTTAAATGAAAAAATATGTGACTACATATTTTATTTAGTAATAACATTTCATTCCTTCATTCCTTTCCAATGAATTGTATACTTTACCATGTTTTTTAAATTGTTGTATTTACTCCATTTTTATTCCGGGATATGTAGACAGTCTTATAATGAAGAATGAAAGAAAAATTAAAACAGAGACGCGTACACAGAATATGTGTCGCATCAATATTCTTACTATTTTCAAACTAAATTAAACACTTGTGTTATGAAAATAGGACTAACTTGATGGCCTCCTGGAACGAGGCTCGAACCCCTGACCACTAGATCACTAGGCGAGTATCATAACCACTAGACCTTGAGCGTTTCAATCCATGATATAGATGTGGTCGACAAATATAAGAAAATACAGAAACCCATTTTGCCAAAAACTTTTCCAAATAATGCATAAATTATTAACAAAATTTAAAACATGTTTTTATGTTGCAAACATCAATTTTAGCCGCCATTTGTTACCTTATTACGTGCCCGCTGATGTAAATATAATTACAGTACCATTACACGTCATCTGAGAATGATAATCTAGAAACTAAGTTTATAGATACCAGTCGTAAAACGTACGAGAGAAAAATATTTAATAAAATATCGACATCATTGTATTATAAAATTATAAATGTAAATAATTTCTTAAAATTATATGAAGCGATCATATTATATTGATTCAAACAGAATTTATTTACTATTAAATCATATTGGATTATGTGATGTAAATTGCCACACTATTTTCTGAATATTTTATTCCGAAGTTTCATTTTTTATTATTATTAAGTTGTTCTAAAAATAATGGCCCGTTTTAAAATTATATCCATCGCTGGGAGATATTATTTTTTAGTTGACGATTAGGAGTCTGCCATATTTATTTTTCGAGTCAGGCATTTAATTTACACTGTGCAATTAAAACATTTTGCGCAAGATGAAGGCGCTGCAGTGCCAGTTCAAAAAGTTTAGGAACGGAGTCGTAAATATTAAAGGTGAAGATTGTCCCGCTCCTGTTTAAAATGACAAATCAAAAGTTTCAGTGGAGGAAAACATGCGGCAAACAACTAGCGCTGATTAAGAAAATTCATGTTTGCTGTCACCTTTTCAATCATGCCGGCAATATTATTTATGGCAAAAAATATTTAGTAGCAGAGAACCGATAGAGAATCAATTGGCTCTTTGATCAACAAAGCTATTTATTCTAATTTAATTGAATTTGAATGTTAAAATCGGCTGTTATTTTCATAACATCCTAATATGTCATTAAAGTACGTCTTATTTTTATTTGAATTATGGTTTTCTGGCACAGCATATTCTTTATTTTATTTTAAAATATAAATGTTGGCTGTTTCGATATAATATATTATGTGATCATTTTTTACTACATATTATTTTGTAAGCGTGCTTTTATGAACAACTTATGGCTGCTGGGTGTAGGGGGTTGAACCCTCGACCTCTGGATTTTTTTACATGCTTTAAACATTCAATTAAATGAACCAATCAAATGATGACTTTTTTTTAAATAATTTAAAAAATATGACACAAATTTAGATGAATCACTTGAACTTTCTATTGCCGGTAGTCAGCTTAACTAATTAAACTGCAAAAAGTTTTCAAATTTCATCTACGTACGTTTCGAAATGGGACGTACGAAACTTTATATTTATTATAATTAAAAAAATGAATGCTTTCAATGGGAAACACATGAAATTTTATGTATGGTAATTGTAGCTTAATTAGTAAAGCTGTCTACCAGCAATAGAGTTCTGGGTGATGACTATATTTTTTTTGTGTATTTTTCTAAGTGATTTATCTAAACATGTTTTAATTATCACGGAACTATGTTCTGAAACATTGTAAATTTGAATTATTATTTTTTTCTATTTTCACAATTTAAAATGTTATTATTAGATATTATAATTTGGTCATAATTCTTTAATCTGTAGTACAATAATGATAAGTATACCTTTTTTTAATACAAATTATTTTTAAACTGCACAAAAACAATGAAATAATTTTTTGAACTCGTTTGGCTACGGATACTGACTTTATTGTTTTATAATTGTTAGCGCATTCTCGAGACGGTTTCTATTTTGTATTAAATGATATTAGTTGTTCAGCTTACCTGCTCAAATGTATTATTTTATATAATCTTATTATATATAAGATTACTGTCATTCTAACAAATAATGTCTACTGTGTAAGTATTAATGTGTGTATTATTAATATAAATGATCTCTTAACAGAATCAAATAAAATATTTCTTTATTTTCACTTGTTTTCATTTAAAATATTTCTTTTGGTCTTAATAAAACTGCTAAACCACAATCAAATATATAGACATGAACTAACGCAAATTCCTTGTCCCAAAATGTTCATTTTGGTGTCATCCACGTGATCACTTTGGTGCTACTCTCGCAATCAATGAGCTCTGTGACTTTTTTAAAAATATCTCTCGATTGGAACGATAATTTAAATGCTGACAATATAATATGCATTAATGTAAAAAATATGTTTTGTTTACACAATTTTGTTTACAAAATTTAAATTTTCGAAAAATAAATACTTTTACTGTTATATAAACTATTGGATTTATGTTTCCACAAATAATGTTTGTAGAATGCCTTTCGTCCCATAACTAATGTTCCAAACCCCCTATCCTATATGTACGCTTTATTTCATGTCTATTCATTTACTGGTCTGTGGGAGTGACGTATAGTCATGGATAGATGTATATTATACAACACACAAAGAGGCAGGAAAAGAAATAAAGATATGTTGAGAAAATTAAATTCCAATGGGCAGGCCATATCACTCAGAGGACGAACAAACGTTTGTCAAACGCCAACGGCTGAGTCAAGGGGCTGACAGGCTGTCCCAAAACTTGTTGGACTGATTATATTATCAAATTTTGCAGAAATTTGCAGTGACAAATAACAATCTAAGGAGAAAAGTGGAGATACTTGGGAGGCCTTCATCCAGTAGTGAATAAAAAATGGTTGATGATAATTTGTATGGCAGACAATATTTCAGAAATGTATTTCGATACATCACGCGAAGGGAAATTAAAAAGTAAATTGATACGTTACTTTTGATTGTAGTGTCAAGATTTTTACTGGTTTGTATGCTAAACAGTTTTTTTTAAAATTCACCAATATATTCATAGAACAGGCAATGAATGTAGGTGGTTACTTATAATCCTTTGCTTCTTTTATGTCTTACTGTTATAAAATAACATTGTTAAAGTTATTTTTTCTGTAAAAAATTGATAATAAACAAAACAAATTGAAAATACTGCACCCCTCTCATCTGATGTTTTTTTGGCTCTCATCGCTCCAGCTCGTATACAGATCATTACCAGAATAAAGCAATTGGCGATGAGGCCAACGTTAGCAACTGCATAATTTGCAAAAAGCATTATTTATATACATATTTACATAATTTATTATTCTGGTGACAAGCGCGCCCTATTTAAAACCCTACTTTTGAAAAATTCAATATTCGCCCGCGTCTGTTAAAAGAAAGTGGTTTGGGTCTTGGCTAAATGATTATTTTTTGAACTGTCTGGTCGGGGTTCAATTCTACGCTCCCAGACATGATTCTAATTTCTGAATTTGGTGTCTTACCTGCTGCGTCATGACTGGTTCTCATAAATGCTGTAATATATAAATGTGCAACATTATATACTGGCACGTTACATGTGTCAATGTTGTTCAATAAAAACTGATATATAATATTTCTTCCTCTGCAAAGATATTAAATGGTCATAATTACGTTCTTGTATATTACAACCTCCCCCACCCATGAATCTTCTATAAAATGTTAGAAACTTTTAATGCAGCCTCTCTTAAAATATGTTTGTAAACATATTGAGTTTTTATTAATAATTACTTTTATCTTCACTTATATCTAAACGAGTATGTACTATTATAATAAGTCTGTCTTTATGATTCAAACCTCTGATGTAGGCTATATTATTTGTATATAAGATTTACAATGCAAGTTTTCAATGACACTAAACCGAATGAATTGTTCATTTCTCAAGTGCCAAAGTTCAGATGCAATTGTGAAATCAAGGAGTGAATGAACCAATTGAGCGACTCAGGTGAACAAAGAGCCAAGTAATTTATTTAAATTTTTTAAATTGTAATTGTCAGTTCTGTATGTTTTTGTACAGGCCTGGACTCAAAACACACCCAGAGGCGTATAATTTAATAGTCTAAAAACATTTAAATTGAAAATATTAGTTTGCAAAACTTGAATAAAAGTGTACAGTATTTAAAATTAAATTCTTAACTTCTTTTCCTGTGTCATCTGTTTTTTATGATTTTTCTTCTTCTTCTTTCTTCTTTACCAAATTGTCTTCATCTTCTTTATCTAAAAAACCTGATTTTATGAATAAAACATAATTTTCATGATTACAAATGGCTTGCGCCTACATACTCGCAATCTGCATAACACATGCCTAGTGATTTGTCTTCCACAGGCGCATTACTTATACTCAGTATAATTTGTATGATTTACTTTGTGAGTTTAGGCAATATTTGTTTTGAAAATTTTCAGTGATTGACAAAAGGGTACTGCGTCTTACAAGTCATCTTCATCACATCATCTACATCTTCTTTATATGGAAAACCACTTTTTTCACTTTTTTGTTCTTTCTCTTGAAGATATTTGCTCTCATGGGGGAGCAGCAGGCAGTCCAGTAACTCCACTTCTAATGCAGAATATGTTTCAGCCGGACCCAAATAAAATTTGTCAATTACAAAATCTAACAATGCTACTGTGCGTTATAAGATTTTATATCATAGATGTACACACATGCACTCTTTCCTTGTTTTATTTTCACCTATATCGGTCCCGGGACACCGGGTGCCTCTAAAACCTGTTTGAAATCAAAGATTTTGTCCGGGGTTCAGTTTTCCCCGCCAGAGATATTTTATTAGAATTTTGGTAGAAATGCTACCTATTGTAGACGGTACTTCTGGAAAATTTCAACACACTCTTTTCGGTTGTCACCAGAAAACCAAACCATCCCCTCTAAATGCACTTCAAACGAAGACTTCAAAGAACGACTATGAAATCAACACGTTAAAAACAGTAAGATAGTAAAATTTGCAAATTAATAAAAGAGGAAGTGGACACTTCAATGATTTACACGTAGTTGTGAGCCTTTCAAATGTTATTCTGTTAAAATAAACAGCATAAGTAACGACTCCATATAAAATGGATTAACCGAAAGGAATTTTCAATTCAGTAAATAGCCAATTGTATGACTTGAGTAATTCACTAGCTTAAAAGTAGACAATAGTAATGTGAATAGCTACAATGTGTCGATTGCAGCTACTAGCGCTACGGCTGCAGCGGTGGGTTGTCATGGTAGCTTTTAGAACTAAGAATTGTAATAAATCCGTAAATATATGTTCACGGTCCATATTATAGATTATTTAATTTATATTTGTTTCTCAGAATTGTTAATAATGCAAAGCTTTTTTGCTTATATACACTGCACGCCCCTGCTGATTAGATAACAAATTTCGAAGCGGCATAAGATGGGGGAAGTTAGGGCCTATCCTACCATAATAAGATAAGGATAAATATATTGATAACAACATACTAAAATATTCCTCAGTTCAATGCATAAAATTTTTCCCATCAAATTCAATATTCATTTGGGTGGTACATTTTCAGAATAAGTTGTGTCTTTGCAATATTTTCGTTTTATAGTTTTATTTGAAATGGTATAAAATATATAAATACTACACTTAAAAGATAAAATAAAATATGAATACTGAATCAATAAAAAAAGTATTCTTTATGTAACAAAACAATATTCCCATACACTTTCATACGAGATAACAAAATTGTGCAATAAATTATTACTATTCAAATCAGCAGTGTTTCAACAACATCTTCAGGAAGCTGTCGTAGACCAGGTTCACTCTGGAATGAAAATACAGACATTTGAACATGAATTTTAAAATCAATTAATTAAAGGAGGTTTGGTGACTTTGACAGGATGTTTCCGGACACAAATTTTGCAGGCACAATCTTTATGGACTTTGATTATTCCGGATATAAAATATTTTAAATATTACAGATGTTTTAACGTAAACATTTGAATTGTAAAATTTTACAAACTACATATGTATATAGTTTAGCAAACGATTATATTATAAAAATGATTGATGCAAATAAAAAATCAAATCGCATCTCAATAAGATTAATTAAATTCTAACTTTTATTTGTTATTCACATATTCAATAATTACTTAATATTTATTTGTCCATTTTCAAGTCAAAAATCTAGCAAAAATAATCTATATACAAAATGGTTTTTATGCATTTTTCTCATGAAGTAAAAAAGAAGCAATTCAATTTGATTGCTACATAAACTAAATGTTTACATTATAATATATATTTTTTAAATATATATTTTACAAAAGAGTATGTTTTCTCCCAATTTGGAAGAAATGATAAAAAAGTGTCTTATCAATAATGTCTGACTTGTAAGCATGAAATGAATTATTTAAACTGTGACACTGATTAGTTATTATGTTTTGATTATATTAAATGTAATAAAATGGATCTGAATGTATCTGCAGATAAACGTTTAGCAATATATTTTGTGGGCCTAGTTTTAATTACAAAAAGAAATTCAGTTACAAACAGTATTAAATTAATTTATTCATATTTTTCCCAGTAGATAGCGATGGGTACAGTCATGACGTGTTTTATCAAAAATGATAGTCTTTGTTTATCGAAATCTATCCTACATCTCTCTGGCGTTTCATATCATTTAATTGGCGTCACCGCGGCGACCTCGCAATTCTGTGCGATACATAGTCTCTAGAAAATAAAAGAAACGAGAAGTGATTTTATACTCACTTGCCGCTGGTAACAGTGTTCAAAAGGTTGATAATGTATCGGGGGCTTAATTCAGGATGCATGACCCTCGCGTGGAACAGCAGACCCTGACACAGAGCGTAAAGTAATTCAGGCAATGGCCACTTCTCTGGGAGTATTTTGTACTCGTACATCCGACTGCAGAGAATCTGGTGACAGACAACATAATAAAGTATATGTATATTTGTTTTCTACAGACCTGTTCAGTGTTGAGATTTACATTTTACGCATGATAAACAGATAAAATTCATATTTAAAAAAATATAATAATAACATGTAAATATGATATATGTAATAGAACTAAAATGTATAATTGAGATTGAATCCTAAACCTTCTGTGTCAAAAATCATTATTCCAAGAGTGTGGGTGGTATTGTATAATATTACCTAAACCTTAAACAATTCCACGCATGGGCCTCTTCCATGGTCAACCTTGTCAAAGACAAGGGTAGTAACTTTTTACTAATGCCCGTGGTTAAATCGTTTGCGGGTTGTTCGAACGTCAAATACCAACGATCAAACAACCCGTTTTAGCAAAAAATATAACTTAAATACCTTTTTTTACTAAAGTAATAAGTTACTACTGATCACACAACCAGCCATAAGCTAAACAGTACCTTAATCTATCATTTCAATTACAGGCACCTTTGTGACAAATACGTAATGACAAAAATTGTATTTTCGTAGAAAGCAATCACTTTGTGGTTTGACATATTATATTAAATATTGTGGTTTATTATATTATATAGAATAACAATCACTTTGTATGAAATCACGAAATTTATTATACGTCTACCGGTTTCGCTTATCTCAAGCTTCATCAGGACGTATTTAAAATTGCTCATAAATACAAAAAGAGTGCATTTATATATACATAAAGAGGGAGATAGAATATAAAATTACATGTGAAAGAGAGAGAGACAGAATACAAATATAGTTAAATAGAACATCAAGGGAGACAGAATATAAAATTATATGCAAAAGATATCCATCAACACTGCATTTTCCCCTCCCTTAATGTTCCATCTATCTGTATATGTATTGTCTCTCTTTCGCATATAATTTTATATTCTGTCTCCCTTGATGTTCTATTTAACTATATATGTATTCTGTCTCTCTCTTTATTATTCAATATATTATATCAATACCGGGAGTTCTCATTTAAATCAACAACACTAAATTTAAAATAAATGGTAGATATTTTCTTTTACACGTGCATAGATATAATATATGGGTGAAAAGATATACATGAAATATAACTTACGTGTAAAATTGATGTAATAGATGCCAGTGAGAAGGACAGGTTAGGGTTGAACCAGAAAGCTGTTCCAGCGAGGAATCCCGCAGGCAGAGCGTGCTTTGCTGAGTCCTTTTTGTTACGGCGGCACAGGATACACGATACTAGCTGAAATGTAAAGAAAATAAACAATAAGTATCTAACTAACTAATTTATCATCACGTCGTTTCCCCGTGGGGGTAGGCAAAGAGGACACAGCGTCATACTCTTCTGGCCTGACAAACAATTCTCGCCGCATCCACATTCATATATCTCCTCATACAAGCTCGCCGATTGTTGAGGCTTCTAACAGGATCATCTGGTTTACCTGGTCGTGCCAAGTCTCGCGGATCCTTTCTTAATCTTACTCATTATACTAACATCAGCTATACATTCTTTACTCTGTCATAAATGATAAATATCAAAATGCGTATATTGCCTAGCATACCATATGGCATTCAATCAACGTACCTCTTGACGAAAGTGCGCACCTGAAATATTTATGCATATCCATTTGAGTGCCAGCCGGGTTAACCAGAATTAATCTTACATTTAACCTTCCACATCGCAACACCAATGCCAAACAGTACTCATTTTTCTATCGAGCACCCCTTTATTTCAATTTACACCTAAACGAACTAGACATTTTCAATACTCCAATTACCTCAATTAAATCTAAATTCAATACATAAACTTTAATGGCCTTCATTTTATTTTTATCTCACAGATTTTATTCCCTATCCCATTTTCCTTTTCCTTTCCCCTCACCCTCACGTTTCCCTGGAATGTATATATATATATATATATATTTTTTTTTTTAATAACTTTTATCTCTCTGTTTATATTTTTATTCTCAACTTTTTCTCTCACATTTCTTCAATTTTAAATTGCACTCGCTGTATAAAGTATAGTATATTGTATCTTCTGAGAAAACATGTAACTGGTTTAATTATTGTTTAGCTTTTATTATATGTTATTATATTATTTATTTTATGTTTTAAACTGTATGTTTTCTGAATAAAATAAAAATGTCAATTGAAATGAACGAGACGAATTCGCCGAGATAACATTGCAGGCACAGATGTAAGTACAATGTCTAGGAATATGCTGTGAAAGCTAACTATGCATTTATGACATTGTTGTCTTACTGACTCAGAAAATATAAACAGATGTATGTTAATTAAGTAAAATTATGTAATCAACATCTATTATATAAAATTATCTATAATAATTATTATTAATACATAATTCAACATTAATATCTTTGACATTGGTTAGTGTGCACTAGTACTCTCGTCTTAGAGGGAACATCACATCCAATATAATTAAAAGGGGTGGGGTCGGTTGGGGAAAAGAGGTCTGAAAATAGTTGAAAGGGTGCAGGATTACACAGACAACAGTTTTAAATACATAACGTAATAGGATAACAAGAGCATAGAATGTAGATGCATAAGAAAAGTGCAAAAACAGCCCACAAAACAAATGTTTCACCATTTTAATAACTCGGAAGTGAAATAAAAACTTCAACATGAATGTAAAAAGTGACTGCTGCTCCGTCATGCACAGTGAATGAAACAAAAGATAACTTACCCTATAGATGCCGGCGTATCCTCCTAAGAAGAAGCCGAGACTAAACTGTTTCCTCGTGATTAATTTCAAAGCTTTCAATGGTGATGCGAGCCTCGGTACGATGGTCCTCAACATTGACATGGCGCAGCCCAGTCCAAACATTGATACTGCTCCCTGGAAACAAATAATCCAATTATTATATTATAACTATACAATTTTAATTTGTGGACACCGTACGTTGATCATTTTAAGAATATCGGGTCGTACAAAGTACACAGATATCGGCTTAACATCTTTATTTTGATTAACAATGTTTTCATGATTATCCTGGATTACGCGTACCATATTTATAATTTTAAGTATCTATTCATTTAAAATTATCTCTAACCACAAAGTTAACGCTACAAACATCAACAATACCTATTCATAAAGCCATGATACTAATTTAAATTTGTGAATGAGAATGATACAATGATACACGTTCCCTGGACTAGTATATGGAATGAAATTGCAAACACTCACTGCAATGAATGTTAAAGTGGCTTCAAAACATTTTAGGATTGATTGGGTCAATAACGATGACACGAGTCGATTTGGATATGGAAGGAAACAAAATCAAAAAAAAAAACAATAAAAACCCGGAAATTACAATATTTTGGCATCTCATTGTTGCTAGCAGAAGAGGACGTGGAGAATCTAAAGTGACAATAAAATACTGATAGCCAACATAGTTGTTAAGTGGACACTAGAAGAAGAAGAAAACATATCGAAAAGTTGGGCAGATTCTTTTGTTTTGTTTACGTCTAGACATTTCTAAGTTTATTTTTTAATGATATCATTTTACATGCTTTTGTAGAGAGTACAACGAGGATAAAAATAATAATAAATGTTTTACATTAAGAGATTACATTAAATGCTGTCACGTAACGCAGAGATTAATTGATTCTCTTATTATTTCAACTGCGTGTATTTTTTACATATTTTGGACACAACAATTTTATAAAATCAGATAAACAGAAAATAATAAATGATTTGAATATTTTAAGCAACAAAAAGAATTATCGAAAATAATTAATGTTGAATTGAACATTGAAAAAATGCATAAGATAAAATAAAAAAACGGGCATATAATTTAATTTGTTTTAATAACACCGGTCACAAAAACATGTTTTTTCGCTAACTTTTTAAATTCAAAGATGCTGATTCTAAATCTGACTAGAATTTCTTTTAAGAGGTTTTATATACATACAAAAAATAAAAATTTTGCTACTCTTTGTTCGGTTGTTCCATTCACATAAAAAGCAGCAAAATTAAGAATATCCTCCCTGAAGAACTGTGGGCATTGCTGCAATTTTCAGCTCGGCACATCTTACACTTATGCCTGTCATATTTTATTTTATCTAGCAACAGCTTCATGTTTCTTTCATATATTATAGATACAATACGCAACTAAACTGATCTCTAACGAGCCACTAAAGTCTCCCCTGTGCTGGAACTTGGAGTAGCTTAAGTTCTTCTAATAAATGCGGTATGTTGTCGTAAAAAACTAAATCATCGTCCATTAAAAATGAATTTTAATTTTTGACTAGTATCTTTTTAAATACAATACTTTTATCCATTTACGAGAAGATTTACTGTTGGAAACTCTCAGCTTTTGTTTTCGGTAGGTTCAAATCATCAAATTATTAAATCTAGAATGATTTATCAGCGCCTCTTGGTTGGACTTGAATGTGAACGCGCCAGGTGCGCTGGCGACACCAGGGGAGTGATTATATTGACTGAGTGTCTAATATTGACAATATGAATTAGAAGTTAATGCGGAAGTTTAAGAACAGTTCTAAAATATTGAAATAAATATTTAAAAAAAAAATTGTTAAATATAATTTTTTTTCTAAAATGTGTATAGTGGAAGAATTTGGACTCTAGATTTATATTCAGCACACAAAATACATAAAGTAATGATATTTTGCTTAATGGAAGGATTTTGGTGTTGACATGTTCCAAATAATTTCAATTTCACTAATAAAATCAGATTACTGCATGAACTTGAGTCTAAATAAAATTATTGAATTAATTTGTAGTGTAAAATTAGATTACTAATGTGAATGGTCAGATGCTACGTGTTTTCCATTTTATTTTATGGAATAGAAGCGTGGACACTTATTGAGGAAATTATAAGTCGATTTGAAGCATCTGAGATGTGGATCTACAGAAGAATGCTCAAAATAAGTATTTAAAATATCCAGAGAAGTATGAATATAATGAAGTAAGAAGGAGAACACCACGGCTGAAGAACCTAAGGCGACGGTTTGGCTAGTCTACTGTGGAGCTTCTCCGGGCCGCAGTAAACAAAATGATGAATAATATATTAATATTGCAAAGGAAATAATAAAGAAACAATTAAATATTACTTTCTTATAAATAGATTTGACCAGTATTAGAATAATTTTTTAAATTTGCAGTCATTACCTTCAATACATAATCTAAACAATTCCCAGAGTGTGGACAGTACAGGGAAGTTACGTTGGCCTTATTCCCTATGTATCCATTGTTCGAACCCGGCTCTTTGTTCACGTCTGGCGGGGTGAAGAACCTGCGACAATAGACAGAATTACACATTAATTATTCATACCCAGATATCCTTGCTAGAAAATTTAGAGTTTCACAATCGTTGGATTCAGGAGTATGATCAAATGAGACAAAACAAGGATGATTCGCCAATCTCTGCTTCTCTCAATGCTGACGATGATGATGAGGTCGAAACCAAAGCGAGAATGGGATTGAATGGGCTCACCTAACTGCAAGAAGGTTGTGTATACAATCTCCGGCTAGCCCCGGATGATCGCGCTAGGGAAAGAGATACGGGTGAAAAGAATTAGGGAGAGGAACAGGAAGGGGGCTCAAGGCCCGACCAGACACCGGGAAGAACACAACCTACCTAAAGTGCTCCTTTAAGTATTTGGATTTCTTCTTTCACTGTAGCCACAGGTCTTCCGATTTCTCTGGCTGCACGACAACATTACCCCCGAACCACACACAAATAGGAAAATGTAACTGATTTTGGTAAGCACAGTAGCGAGAAACCGATCACATGATAATAGCGTAATAAAGTCTGATGAGCTCGATAGCAGGACGTCAATTACACAGTCCAACTTATCATTCCCACACGGCAGGATGATAACTGATAAGTTAACTGAACTAGTCCAAAACCATAGACAGTAGACAGGAAAAGGTCATACTCAGAGGTATAAAGTGGAGGGGGGGAATCAGGTAGGTAATGGGTTAGAAACCATTATATCCGCATACGTCGCGCTCACACACGCGAATGGCGATCAATAAATCATATAGATCGAACAAAGGTCTTTGATTCAAATGCCATACACATAATTGAATAAACTTATTTCTGAATTTACAAAATTTAAAAAAAGTATATAAATGGTTTTTCAATAGGGACGCTCAAACTTTTCAACAGGGACAAGAAACTACGCCATATTTCTTCAATTTTTTTTGAGGTTAACACTCGTACTTAGTTGGCAAATCATCATGGAGCAGTATACACCGGAGCAACGCTTGCAAATTATTCAAATCTACTACCAAAATTCGCGTTAGCTCACCGCAACTTTAAGAGCATTACGACCATTTTATCGTCGTCATCACTTGCCTGCCACATCAACAATTCAACGTTTGGTGCAAAAATTTGAAAGCACATTGTCGCTACACAATGTTCCAGTGCCAGTGAGACAAAGAAATGCACGAAGTGAGGAAAATATTGCCGCCGCTAGAGCATCTGTTCTTGATGACCCAAATGAGTCACTAACATGACGTTCTCAACAATTGGGCATTTCTGTGACGTTATTGTGACGAATTTTGCGAAAAGATCTTGGCACAAGATCCAGTTGACACAAGAACTAAAGCCGCTTGACCATTTGAAGTGTCGCCAATTCCTCAATTGGGCTGAACAACAATTTGAAAATGATGCTGAATTCCATCGAAAAATCATCTTTAGCGACGAAGCTCATTTTTGGCTCAATGGATATGTAAACAAGCAAAATATGCGTTATTGAGCAGGCACCAATCCACACGTGCTTCACGAAACACAATTGCATCCCAGAAAAATCACTGTTTGGTGTAGATTACATGCCGGAGGTGTCATTGGACCATATTTTTTTGTTGATGATGCTAATCGTCATGTTACTGTGAATGGTAATCGTTATCGCTCCATGATAACTGATTATTTTTGGCCTCAATTGCAAGGTATGGACTTGGCCAATATGTGGTTTCAACAAGACGGCGCTACCAGTCACACGGCACACGCAACAATTGACTTATTGAAAACCAAATTTGGTGAGCGTGTTATTTCCCAAAATGGACCAGTTCAATGGCCGCCTAGATCATGCGATTTAACACCATTGGACTATTTTCTCAGGGGCTATGTTAAATCTTTGGTCTATACCAACAAGCCGGCGACGTTACAAGAGCTAAGAGAAAATATTGAACGCAAAATTGGTGCGATTCGGGCCGAATTATATGAAAAAGTGGTGGAAAATTGGATTCAACGATTGGACTTCTGCAAACGTGCCCGCGGTGGTCATGCGAGGGAAATTGAATTTCATACATAATTGCCACTAAATGTACTTCAAAACATAATAATTTTTTTTTAGATATATTCATTCGTTTTTGTTTTATTTAAAAAAAAGTTTGAGCGCCCTTAATGAAAAACCCTTTACAAAGGCAAGTCAAAAATTATCAACATTTTTCATTCAATAATTTATTAACACATACTTAAATAAAAACAAGCGCTTTTTGAATGAATCTTGGCAAGTAAATGCACAGAACAATGTGTACGGAATAAATACGCCCTTGAGAAAAGCCTCAATGATTTTTAATTTAATTTAATTCGGAATATAAACAAAGAAATATTCATGTCGGTGTAAAATGCATTTTTCAATTATTAATATTTATTACTGCAATTGTAATTCAAATGAACTCCGTAACAGAATGAATTAACAATGAGACTGTACACGTGTCACCACTTGATAATACAATAATAATAATTATTATTATTATTTATTTTTTGATTCATAGTACAGTGTGTTATTATATTGTTATCAGATAACATTGCAGTAAAGTGAAACATGTATTTCGGTACCCTGCCTGCTACACTAGTATTTTACTGTATTATAGCAGACAGTACCTTTCCGGTATAGTAATAAACAAAGTGTAGGGTTCAATACACTAATAAATATACATAAAGAGTAAATCAAGATGCGATTAGATAGCATATAAATACAATGTTCATTGTATATAAAAAGTAAAAAAATATGATATAAAGAGTAAAACAGGATGCAATTAATAGAATATAAATATAATGTAAAACTTAAAATAAATGTAATGTTCCATTTATAAAAAATTAAAAAAACTAAGTAAAGTAAGAGTAAATAAGTAAATAACATACAAACTTATGTAAAATTGTAATGCTCAATTAAAACAATTGAAAAAAGTTCAGTTAAATGGCATACTAGCACAACTACACAGAAGAAAAATGCAACATTCAATGTAAATATTATTACAATTGCTACAAAATGTGAATATTATTACAATTGCTACACAATGTGAATATTATTACAATTGCTATGCAATGTAAATATTATTACAATTGCTACACAATGTAGATATTATAACAATTGCTACACAATGTAAATATTATTACAATTGCTACACAATGTGAATATTATTACAATTGCTACACAATGTGAATATTATTACAATTACTATGCAATGTAAATATTATTACAATTGCTACACAATGTAAATATTATAACAATTGCTACATAATGTAAATATTATTACAATAGCTACACAATGTAAACATTATAACAGTAAGATTATAACAAAATAAATATTTACCACAGGAGTGACATCCGGTGACCCTTTTCTCTTTCTTGTCTCATGAGATAGAAGAGATACGAACTGCCGAACATAAATAGCAATGTTTCTTTCAACGGAGTTCTTTTCAGAAAACCTTTTGATTCCAATGTCCTCACCCAGTACTCCAAAACCTGGAGACAACAAAAATATTATTAGGAATGCAAGGATTTAAAAAATATGTCTCAGACACATGTATCGTACTATCCCTGTATATAATATGTATTTCTAGTTCTATAAAAATATTCAAAATTCGGTTAAATAAACAAAATAAAAATGACAGGTACACTTTCCACTACACAGCCAAAGAAAAAAAAAATGAAAATAGCACATTTTAAATTAAGCCCTTTATTAATACTGGCTATACAAAGCTTACGAGGGAGATGTTTTTTTTTAAATAAAATTAAATATTAGTATTAAAATATGATGTAAAGACTGTATGAATAATAAAGTATATTATGTATATCAAATACATAAATCAACGTGTTAAATTATATCCTAACTTAATGACATAGTCAAACATAAGTGTTGAATTTAAATGTTAGACTTTTTTAAACATTTTGCAAGAGAATTTTATTTTAAGAAGAACTTCTTACTACCGACAAAGAACGGAAGCCATCGGTAGATGGTCACTGTGTTTTGGGTATTGGTCGTAAGAAATTCATCTAAAAAAAAATAAACAAATTTATCTTGCGGCATGCTTAAATGTGTGAGAAATATAATTTGCGTGTCAATGAAATTATTAATACCAGAGTACCGCATAGAATGTAAATAAAGCATTTTCAGTATAAATAAATAAGGTTATAGACACTCACCAGATTAAAGAATGTGTCTATGACTAGATACCTCCTGTGCGGGGGCTCGAAGAATATACCGACACCGCCCAGGAAGCAGGGCAGGAATACGGTGGAGTAATAATGGAATTTGCTAAATATAAACTTCCTGAAATATAAACAATTATAAATTAGCTCAATATAAAAATTCACCATCAAATGGGGTATCTTTTAATTTGGGACAACAATTATGAAAAAAAAAAATACTGAGCTAGCAAGAACACGACAAGATGCTTTTACTAGTCTCACAATTGGACCATAAAATGGTCTCCTATAATACACGTATTGAACATAAGGTATATAAATATTATGCATATTATTTGTTTGATGTTTATGATTCATGGATCACCGATCACAGTCTCATCCTGTGGTTTTGTTGTTTATGGTTTGGACCAGTTGAAAGTTGAGAAGGTACGGTAGGCTGTGAAAATTGTGTGAATTATCTTCCTGCCGCGTGGGTATGATAATTTGACGGAGACTGTACTGTGTGTGTTCGGTTTCTTGCTACCGTGCGTGCCGATTAGTACATCTTGCTATTGTGCTTCTTGTGTCACACTTCGCGCTGTTAACGAAGTATAGTTTCCTCAATCCAGATAAAAAAAGGAGTATTTTTTAGGTGGGTCGTGTTTCTTCCTGGTTCTAGTTGATCCTTCAGCCCCCCTGTTCCCTATTCCAGTCCCTATATCGAATCCCTACCACCCTTCCTATATCCCGTTTCCCCACCCCTCGCATAATAATTTGAGCTAATTTAACAAATTGTTGAGTTTACGACAAAACGATAATTTATTTAACAATTTATAGTAAATAAAGTTAGTCCACCTTACTTCATGCTTGTTGTATGTCAAATGTTAGTATATTGATTATTGATGTTCCGTTCATCAGTTGGGTGAATCTGAATCTCCCCAGCAACACTTAGCATGGAATAAATGTATGTAATTTAATGCCTTGAGGAAGAGAAGACAGATTGATGCCTTTGAGATGTGGTGCCGGAGGCACATGTTGCGCATCCCATGGATGGCGAGATGCAGGAATGTCTCCATTCCACATGAGCTGAACATCAAGAACAGACTAAGATTTGCAGGATACCGAGAAAAATGGAGGATCATAGTCAAGAGGACGGAAGTTCGTAGAGATCGCGATGCTTTTTGATTGTTTAATTTTTTCAGAATAAATAGTTTTATGTATCTATGGTTCTGGGTGACGCTTGTGTGTACGTGTCAAAACTTACTGTCAAATCGAACGGATTCACAGATTTATGTTTTCGTTTCTTTCTACCAATCTCAAGCTGATTTCTGAGTTGATCTCGAGATTAAAATCTTAATATGTACATACTATATTGAGATTTACATCGCCATGCCTCATTTCATGGACGCGGGCCATAAATGTTAGCTGAGCGGTGTGCAAGCTGTAGCGAGAGAAAATATTGTCATATTACTAATTTTCTTGGGTTTGCCGTCACTGGTGTAGAATTTAAGATATTCTATAAAATGTGCCCAATGGTATGAAAAAGTGCCACTGTTTTTCTATGTCAAAAATCCCGACGAATAATAGGTAGCGCCCTCTAAGGTCTGCAGATATGACAGTTAACCAATTGCTAGCGACAACAACGGCAAACAGAGAAAACGTATTTAGTGTTGCAGTTGATAAAATTTAAAGGATTTCTGAAAAAAATCCATTTTTGGTAGAAAAATGTTAAGGGCGTGTGATGTGCCCGGCCTATTGTGTGTGGCGAATTTTCCCATAGTATTAATAAAGGATAGAGCATTTAACTGCTAGTTCGAACGCGGTGCATTCCTTTAAGGGATTTGCGAGGATAATAGGGCCGTGTAAACAATTAAAATTAAGTGAACGTGATGCTTTCTTGGGGGGTTTAGGGAACATTTTATGACGGTCCATTCTCGAGAAATGCATTTAATCTCAACTGTATACTGTCGGCGACGTACCTTTTGGATAATAATATATGGCTGGTAAAATATGCATTTACGACGGCCGCAATTAGCCAGCTGAATAAAGAGTTTCGGATCTCGTACGAATTTCCCAGCTAATCCGGGTACAAAGCCGTAAAATGCTTCGCCGCGCTCGGAGTATTTGAGAGAAAGAGAGCACCCAATCACCGTCTAAGGGATGGACCGAGGGACGTGTTGAGGACACGCCCTGAGGTGCTTTAAAGGCTGGACGCGGCGATGAAGAGCTCAGTTAAGATCACTCGGAATCAGGACTTAAAAATCAGTCGCACTTTTGGAGTTAAAAATGACTTAGAATCATCAGATAGAATCAATCGGTTAGAATCAGTGGGAAGAAATCACTCAGAGAAAAAAGATAGTTGAAACAAAGCAAAGTTAAAACTCTCGCAGGGAGAGTTGAATATCCTACTCCACCGTCAGCCATCGGATGGCTGGCGACCAGCGCTCGACATCGGCCAGCATCAGAACAAGATCTGAGTTAAAGATGGAGGTGGAACACGGAAGACAAGGGAACAGTTGAAGACTGCCCGAGATAGCAAAAATCCCGGCAGAAATCGGAAGTTGAATAGGATGGAAATTCGAAGTGAGGAGCCACCGTCAGCCATCGGACGGTTGGCGACCAGCGGCCGAGATCGGCCATTACCAGGACGAAAGAAGGCAGAACGAGGGTAGAGGCGCCCGATCCAGCTGGCACCTAAGCTATCAGTTGCCAGCGGCGCAGACTATCGAGAGGAATGATACCGCCGCCCGTGAAGACGGATTGGAAATGGCAGCCGACCACCGCAGCAGCGACGGCGACGGAGACCCGCCACCGACGAAGATGAGTCAAGAGTGGACGCTACGGCGATCGAGCCCCGTCCGTCCACTTCCGTGACAGTGCAGTCCGGACGTCGCCCCCAGCAGTATCCGACGGAGTAATTAAGGTAGATTAAGAACTTGTCCTGAGGTATTTCTTTTCTCGTTAATTTAATATATAATAAATTGTAAATATGTACGTAATTATTGCCTGTTGATTTCCATCTCCGCCTCCTTCTCAGTGCTCAGTCACTGAGCAATGAATGTAATGATAATATGATGATTGGGCAAGGACGAAAGCCCGACGTTATATCGAGTGGTGCCCAGCCAGTGGGCCTCGTGATTTTTTAATTTTATTTATTTAATTTAGCGAAAATAAATTAAATTTTTAAATAGATGGTTACTTACATACATATGGTTATATCCATACATGGTTTTTCTTTCGCTTACCTCTCCAAAAAAGAGCCAGTTCTTGTGCTTGGAGAGGGAGTTACACTACAATAATTTTATATAATACCTTACATATTCTATTCATTGTCCCTTTGTGTGCTTCTGAAGTATTCTGTAATATTGTTTATTGTCCAATTATGTGTTTTTGAAGTGTTCATTTAGTTTCTTTTTAAACTCTTTTATATCCTTTATTTCTTTAATTTGTGTAGGGAGACCACTGAAATTTTTTTTTATCCCTAAATATATAGAATTTTGCTGATAGCATTTACATATTATGAAACAGACAGTTTGTGTTTAAAATACAACAGTGTTATATATGAACGAAATATTTAATTGCGACATACATAAAAATAACGTACATAAAATATTTACTTTGTACAAAAAAACGCTGTTTCCCTCAAAATCAGTAAAAAAAAACCATAAAATTTCTGAAATTTGATGGAGAAATGATGTCAAAATACCTAACTAAATCTAACCTTGCAACAATGCGCAACTGACATTTCACCTGCCGCAGTGTTAACATAACAAAATTAGTAGTCTAAATAAATCGAGTAGACAAAAATTTATTTTGACTTAGTAGTATCATCAGAGAATTGACACCGCAGTAAAATATATGACTAGATAAAGATGATGGTACTTTAAAGTACCGTTAGGACTCTGAGGTAAAGTAATACATCGTTGCTGCGTAAAACGACGGCACCGCTGGTTAAAAATAGCATTTTGTGAAACTGTAGGACGTAAACCGCTCGAATAAATCGATTGTCTGATTTTCAACTAAAATTTGTAACAAATCACTTTTGCAAATATTAAACAGGTAAAGGTCAACGTTGACGCATGAGCAAACATAAATGTCAGGCGAGTTAATTGAAAAGGGCAAATAATCACCCGGTCTGGAAAATTGACTTAAAACACGTTTTAATAAATGTTGACAAAATCTCAAACACAGGTGCAAATGTTAACATCGTAATATTGTCCAATCGTGGTAATGGAGGGCTATGGCTACCACTCCTCTCTGCTCTGTGCCAATCGTCGACTCCAAAAACAGCCAGGTCCCCCGATGTTCCGTCTCGTCTCTAGTTCAGGGAACATCATGTGAGGACTGGTATCGCACAGAATTGCGAGGTTGCAGCGCAGACGCCATATAATTGATATAATAAGACACGTGTCAGTAATTTAAAGGTGTAAAAAAAACCCGTGGGATAAATATCAGTAAAACAAAGACTATTATTCTTAGTAAAACGTCACAGCGGCGGCCCGTTACTGAGTAGGTACTTGCAAATATGACTATATGGTATTGTTATGTATCTGAATAAAAACAGGGTATTCTACGGGCGGGAAGCCATTTTCGATTGTGTCGTGTTGCCGTGGTGCACTGATATTAAACATCCATAGAACATCGAAGAACACGTGCTGACCAAATACTTCTCTTCAAACTACTGCAAGGCCATATAACTATATATATATGCAAGGCATAAGACTGTCCCAGCCGATTAGAATTAACAGTAACAGTACATTAATAGTAATTAATAATAACAGTTTGCACTCTTTCGCATTCCCAGAAGTAGAACATCTTGTATACAAAATTCATTCATCCACCGGTCATGCAAATATAAAATGAGAAATTTACAGAAATAGATTTTTTCAACATTAGCCTTACTACGCTTAAAGGGTTATTTTTATGATCCACCACAATCAATCATTCTACCATCTTGCACACATGTTGCTCTCCCTTTACCGCAATAATAGATGCAACCTACCCCACCCTTTCTCCCAACATTTTTACTTTTTATTTATCTTCTGCACTTAGACATTTCAATGGATTTTCATAAATAGTACCACATGTTAAATATTTATTATGTTAGTTCTATTAAGTTTACACTGTTAAAATCCCTCAACAAGATAAAATCTTTTATGATCCATTTCTTTCCACCTCATAATCATCATCATCATCGCCGGTTTAGAGAAGCTGAGATCGGCGAACCACCCTTGTCTACATTCTCGTTTCCTGTACGGAACAAGGACTCGGACTCTTCCATCTAAGCCAGACAACGCCAAATATCATCTTCCCAAATAGGACCAAATATTATTTTAAAATTTAGCGCTCAAACATACCTGCAATTTCATGTTTTACGCATGTTCCTAAAGAGTCAGTATGCAAAATTTGGCTTAGATCGGTCAAAGGGTGTTGGATTGTATAAAGAATAAACAGACATTTAGATTTATTAAGTAGTACATACATATCTTGTAAAATAAAAAAAAGTATACATTGTCTGACCGATAGATAAAAAAAAATGAAATTTTGTTATTTACCAAGACCGACAAATAAGTTCGTAGAACACTGCGACATCGGAATTTGTTCCCGAAGGACAACACTGTAATGCGTCGTTCTATATGGAGGGAATGAAACGGTAAGAGCGCGAGTGACGCGTGCCCGTGCACAGCTATTGTTGTGAATGGCAATTTCGAGAAAAATTAGCTCACAATGTTGGAGAAACTCCCGCTCATTCTCCCGACCCCTTCTGAAAAGAAAACGTAGATCCCGCGCCGATAGGATCTACCGTGACGAAATTGCGAAATGAAGACGGCTACATCAAACACGTTATCCGCGGTTCACAAATAATCCCTGTGTCCACAAATCACAGGATCACAATATAACAGTGCTGATGCACCGGAGGTGAACAAAATCCACACCGCTAATGCGATCGCGGTGTCGCAACCGAACATGTATTGCGTCGCGTTAACGTCTGCTGACGTCCAGGTCACTATTCACACTGGTCAAGCGGTAGGGAAAAAGGATGGGTGGGAATTTGAACATGGAAAGGTGTCAATAATATATGTCGCGACAGATTCTCAAGAAGCGCCAAAAATGTGTTCGATGAATATGAATATGAAAGACAATGAAGGATCATCACGAGCGGAGGTGGAACGGATTACGGCGCGTGTTCTAAACAGCCTCACAGTGAATGATTTTGAATACTGCTTTCTGCAATGTAAAAAAAAACGTCGCGTCAAGTGTGTTGCTTTAGGCGGACACGCTGTAATCGTAATAAAAAATTCTACGAACTTTGATTGTCAGTCTTCTTATATTTTACAGCAATTTAAATTTACATTTTACTTACATTATAGATACCGATGTATATTATAGATTAATTTAAAAAAGGCAAGGGCCAAAGAAAAAACTTTACTAAAAAATCTAATCCGGACCTTGAAATTAATATTAAAAAGATTTTTTTGAATATTTTACTAAATTAGCGGCATTTGTCGTATTCGTTATACTTACCTACGGCACATGTACCTACACGGATGAGACTTTAATCTCTCGTCTCGAAGGTTTGGCGTCCCGCTTTGCCTAATATACAATAGTCAACGAAAGGCAGTTGACTCCGCGCTCAATTCAATATACGCGACTTTCGAGACGAGTCTCGAGAACATGTACCATCCATGCACACGATAATAAAACAATTCGGAGACAGAAATAGAAATTTAAAACACCGGTTACATATATTGTAAAAAAAAAAAAAACTGAATATATTTTATTGATTTGCACTTTATTTCATGTACACACATGTCGAGTAATTTCACTCCTTATAAACTATCACAAATACAGACAACATTACCAATGAAGAAGTATTAAGGTGCATGAATAAGTCAAGAGAACTAACAACAACTATCAAACGAAAGAAAGCTGCATACTTCGGAAACAATCGTCGCTATGAAAAATATGATGTTTTAAAACTCATCATATAGGGGCACAGTGTCCAAAATACCGGTGATCTTATACATTACAGATTTCCGCAGGATGTCAGCCATTTAACAAATGTCGAATGCCCTTACCTTAATAAACAGTTGAATGTGACGAATGAGGTGCCGACAAAGAATCCAAAGGCACCCGAGAAGAGGTAGGCTTTTCCTTGTTTAATTAGATATGGTTTACTTATTTTCTTTCCTTTTAAAATAATTTGTACCTGAAACAATACAAAAAAATACGTGTTATTAATTTTTTTAAATAATTATCAAACCTAATACCGCCAACCGTTCGCGATATTTCGACTATATAATACAACATCATTATATGAATACTGACATTTCACACACGATGATTTGTTTAAAAAATATAACAATTGACATGCCACAGGAGTAACGGTAACGTCCTACGTGCTCATTAATTTTTGAGTGTTTGGATAACAATAACCAGGGGCGTGCAGTGCATACAAGCAAAAAAGCTGTGCATTACTAAAAATTATGGGAAACAAATATAAATTAAATAATTGGATTAACACAAAACGAAAAAAATATTTTACAATTAACGCCATTTGTGTACCAGTGGAGACTTTAATTGCTTACAGTTCTAAAAACTTCCACGACAACTCACCGCTGTACCCATGGCGCTATTTGATATTCGCCGCATCGAGCTATTCATATCACTCTGTTCTGTCTTTAAGCTAGTGAATTACTCAAGTCATATAAATGGCTATTTACTGAATTGAAAATTCGTTTTTTTAACAGAATAACATTAGAAAGGCTTACAACTGCGTGCAAATCATTGAAGTGTCTACTTCCTCTTTTATTAATTCGCGAATTTTACTGTCTTACTGTTTCTATTGTGTTATTTTCATTATCAATCTTTGCGTTCGAGATGCATTTGGTGTATGGATAGCAGAACTATTCAAGTTTAATATTAAATTTAAAAAAAAAACAATGTTATTCTCATATTTTATTTATACAAAATGGAGTTTAACGATGCTTATTTTACGTTTTATAAACAATATCGTCTAAATGCCGTCCATTTCTCTCAAGACATTCTTGCAATCAGACTCTTAAATTTGTGAACACGCGAGAGCAAAGCGTCAGTTCAATGGCAGTAACTTCACGGCAGATATTTTTTTTTATGGCCTGAATTGTTCGAGTATTTTTGCTGTAAAGTCTTGACTTAAGGTATCCCTACAAAAAAAAATCACACGGTGTAAGGTCCGGTGACCGAGGTGCCCAAGGTATGTCTCCGTACTTGCTGATTAATTAATTGGGAAAAAATCCCCTCAGCTTCTCCATTGAAACTCTAGCTGTGTGTGGAGTGCCCCCGTCTTGCTGCTTGTGTTCTGTTGTTGAACCCGTAAAACAGCTGCAGTTACGGTACCAAAAACTCGTCGATCATTCGGCAATATGGTTAAAAAAAATAAGAACCGTTTATCCCTCGGGCAGTAATTGCACATCACTGTCGTTTTTGGACTCAATGGTTTTTGATGGCGTTTCCTCGGGTTGCCAGGGCACCAGTATCTCATGTTCTGTTTATTAACATAGCCATCGATATGAAAATGTGCTTCGTCAGTAAACAATATATTTCCAAGCGTTCGTGCTGTTCCAAAACGTTTCAGCATCGTTCTCCCTAAGGTTTCAAGTAAAGAATAGTCATTATCGTTCAGAAACTGCACGATTTGCAGTTTGTACGGATGATTCTTTTTCAAAATAACGTACAATGTTGATTTTTTTATTCCAGTACAGGCTGCAATCTTCCTTATCGATTTACGCGGATTGCGCATCATTTCACTTCCAACTTGAGCCACATGTTCTGGCGTCACTGCTGAGGTTGATGGTCCCGGAGAAGTTTAGTTAACCACTGTTCCTTCTTGTCTGAAATTTTGAACCCAACACCAGAGTTGCGTGCTTGGCCCATCACTTACTCGTCGAATATTAAAGTGAGTACAAAAAGCGCGACGCGCACGAACCGACGAATCACCGCACTTTAAATATTACTCAACCGCGAACACGCGGTGCGCTCTCGACCAGTGACTCATTGCGACTGGCAAATCAGTAAATCACGCGCGCCGAAGAATACCCCTCCCACTTACCTCACCCTAATAGTTTTCGAGCAAATACAATTTACTCTCGAAATTTTTCCGCTGAATGCCCTACATTTCCTATGTTAGGATTTTCAAACAATAAAAGAATCATATTCAGTCATAAAAAGTGTTCTTAAAAACATTTTTTATACGGGTAAGAAGGAATTATTTTACGTTAAACCTTAAACTTTAAAAACACTATTAATAGTACTCTAAAATTATAAATAAATACATGGTAGGGTCGTATAAATGACGGATTTATTTTGTCTAAAGACGTTGGTTAAACAAAAGTACATATATTGTATTACTTATATTATATATGATTGTATAATACCATTGGTAACAGCATAACCTAAATCTATATCTACTCTACGCCACTGATAATCACATCCTTAATATTTTTATTATCAGAATAAAACTTAACGGAAATGCCATAAAGATAAGGAAACTGGCGTGCTTTGAACGTGCCATGAGACACCCTGATACCAATGAAACGCTGCACCATGTCATACAAGAAAAAATAATGGACGATGAGGTCATGGTAAAGGAGAACCTCGTAGCTTAAAAACTTTAGGTAATGTTCAATATGATCAAGTAGAATAATAATATGAGTACATTAAAAACTTTAAAAAAATTATATATAATAAAAGGGCAAATTTTATAATATATCCAGCCAACTATATAAATGAAAACGAAGTGAGACAAAATAAATTTTGAAATGAATACTTTTTAAATAAAATAATGTTTCATTTGGTAATGGAATACAGGTTTGCACCCCAATAATTCAGAAGCATTAGAAATTAATAAATAACTCAATAATAATAGTCAGATACTAAATAACCAAATAAATCTATCCATTAGGCCGATATTAAAGTTGTTCCCGTGTAATCCCTACCCTTCTCTCTCACCCCCTACCTGATACTCTGTCCCACTCTGATATACTGCGAATTACTTAAAATTCTGGGAATCGGATTAACATAAACGAAAACATTATTTTACAATTAACGCCAAAAACACCGCTGTACTCATGGCGCTCTTTGGTATTCGCCGCATCGAGCTATTCATATTACTCTGTTCTGTCTTTAAGCTAGTGAATTACTCAAGTCATATAAATGGCTATTTACTGAATTGAAAATTCGGTTTTGTATGGAGGCGTTACCTATGCTGTTTTTTAACAGAATAACATTCCCACTCTGATATACTGTCGATCTCTCTTCTTAACCTCTTAATTTAAATAATTGTTCAAAGGTTTTTGGTGAAACTATGTGGAACTCCATGATTATTTTATAAATTGAGTTAAAACACTATTTTATTGTCACTGTAACATCTTCCCATTATCAATACTATATTTCAACTAAAATTAAAAATACTTCTATTATTTAAATATCTAAACATATTTAAATAACTGTATTTAGGTTAGTCTATATATACTATATTGTCCTGAAGAAGGTCGGGTCCAACTGAAGTGGTTTAAAATTAAAACTTTTTTTTTTAATGTTGATACCTAATATACCAATTGTGTACGTCATTAGTATCGGCGGTAACAACATAACCTAAGTTTGTGCCTACTGCACACCACTGGTCAGATCAGAAAAGATGATCGATACTCATAGTCAATCGACCAATCGATAGTCGTATCGAATGGCTATAATTAGTGACTGCGACCAATGTTTCCGTAAAACTTATATTTTTTCAATTTTGAAAATAATGTTTATTATCAAAGAAAGGAAAGCTGTACAATACAGTACAACCTAACATGACCAATTAACGCAAACAAACACTAAATCGGACATAAAAAATGTATTATTATTTATAATATAAGTAAAGTTACGTTAAAGTAAAATAACGTACATCACGTTTGATGGTTAATTGTCGACTGCGGCCATAAACTGTAGCAGTGGAATTAAACTTGGATTTAAGGGTCTTGACTTATCTATCAAAAGCTCGGACCTGTAGTTCACAGATGGCAAAATTATTTTAAAATATGATTTAAGTTTGCAAACTCGTGTTAACACTCTTATAGCTTGGCGTGACATACAAAGTTTGGCGTGTTAACGCGCTCATGGGATTTAAAGATTAAGTGGTGCTACTGCAGCATCTGGAGGTTCCTACTGGCGCGACGCGAGAGTTTCCGATAAAGTGTAGCAGCGGAATTATGTGGAACTATGTATTTCTGCTGTCGTAATTTCCCATCATAATGATGATATGCATGTCACGCACGCCTTCACTTAATTACAGATATTTCTGTACAAATTGCAAAACACATTGCAATCTGACCGCGACTGCGAGGGCAATGTGAGTTGTCACCACAATCGTTCAAAGTCCATAGTGCAAGTCGCATTTTTTGCCTCCAGCCCGACCCGGCGAGAGAAAACCGCACGAGAATCTCCACAGAACTACCTAACAATATAATAATATATTATTATTTCACCAAAGTTCACGATCTTCGATCCGAGAGTTTATTAAAAAACTATTGGACCCAAAACACAGAATACCAAATATATAGACATGAACTAACGCAATTCCTTGATTCCTCGTGTCACCCGCGTGATCATTTTAGCCCCACTTACGCAATCAAATAGCTCCGAGACTTTTTTTAAATTTATCACTCGATCGGAACGAAAATTTAAAAGCTGATAATGTAATATTATTAAAGGCACGTCCTTCAAAAATAAATAATATTTTAAATACTAAATTAATGTATTAATTATAAATATATACATATAAAATCAATTTTGTCGAAAAATATTGTTTTTGCGTCACCGGGATTCGAATGGATTGGAAATAGAGATCCAGGTTCGAATCCCGGTGACGCAAAAACAATATTTTTCGACAAAATTGATTTTATATGTATATATTTATAATTAATACATTAATTTAGTATTTAAAATATCACAGACCTATGTTCTGAATAATTACAACTTCACAATAAGAATGTGTTTTCCTTAATAAATAATATTTCAGTGGTTTTATTACTCAAATATATCAGAAGTAATACACTCGATTTGACTTTTTTTAAATAGTATTACTTAAGATTGTACCTTTACACTAATATAAAACTAATTAACAATGTTATTTGCCATAATTAAGACAATACAATCATTATAAGAAAGACGGTGACCATTAAATACATTTTGCGCGTGCCACAGAATTACCTTAATATGGAAAATTATTGTGTATTGTATTTACTCGCATGCTTTGAGGCTTCAGCAACCATTTAAAATCAAGTTTGATATCAAAAATGCAATTATTAATTATAATGAGTTGACACATCGGCGTTCGAAAACCAATCTATCCCATCGGCCGAAATCTCTAGGTACACGATAGCCAGAAAGGGATAGGTTTATCGAAGGAGTAATGAGTAGGAGTAGGAGTGCGCAGGGAGCACTCGACTAGCCGATATTTATAGAAAAAGGCATCGATAAATTGGTTAAAAAATGGGACGAAGTTCTGAACAATAATGGAGAATACATCACTCATTGAAATGTTGTAATTTTTGTTAATTTAAAAAAAAATTTAATGACTTATTAGACGACCCAATATACCAAATATAAATCAACACATTAAATGAGCACTTATATGACAATTTGACACCACAATATAAGGGGAGATAGCACAATGGTAGAGCGCTCGCTAGCGAACACCTCTAAAATATTGTTTAATTTCAATAATTTTTAGGAGGAATCTGACATTGATCCCGGTTCCGGTAAAGGTGAAAATAAAACACAAGGTAAGTGAGAATATATTCAAAATGTAAAAAAAAATTCATGACAAATTTTCGATTTCTGAATGAAACAGTTTATAAGGAGCTAATCTGCTAGCAGTTCATGTTCATATCCAAGGTTGAAACTTTGATTTATAGCCGTACTATGGACCGAGCTTAGCCATATAACCAGCTAAAAACTAAAAAAATATGGAACAAAACAAATCACGTAAAACAATATATATATATATATTTATTAGTTTAGGAGTTTGACAAGTTGTCGTACATTTGGCCATGGACAAAAACAGGTTAAAATAAAATAAACCGTCCACGTATTCAAACAATCGGCGCGACAACAGAGGTTCTTTCAACATTGACATGTCACCTCGCAAATAATATCAACTGTGATAATAGCGCCGGCGTTACGCACAGGCGGAGCAGGCGCCTGCTTGCGGCGACCAAATCAAAGGGGCGGCCGAAAAATATATAAAAATTGAAAAACATAATTCCAAATTGCAAAATGAATCCCGGTATAAACAATCCAATAAATAACAGTAATTTGTAGTCAACGCTGGTGTCCAGAACGTCTTTTGGTAAAAGCCACCCTTGGGCAAGTTTCAAAAAACCTCCCCTAACGCGTGTGACATACGGGCGGCCGATTTAGAGGGAGGCTAATTTATTGGGATGGTTTTATAAAAAATGAAAACATCGTCTTCACTTAAGTTACTAGGACGAAAAGAACAATATTGCCTGTGGTGGTAAAAAGTCTAGTGTGAGAATTATATATTTTTTGGTAAATTATTAATTACCTGTTGATATCGATAGTCAGTCATAATTTTACCTAAAGAAATTTTATTGTGTTTAGCTGTTTATTTAAATTACAAAAATCGGGAACAGAAAATAATATCTAACAAATATAAATAGCAGGATGAAATTAAGAAACTCTCGTTTATCGTCGAGGATGTTATCACATTGGCGCAAGAAACCACTTTGCAGGTCTTCGGAAATAAAGTCTTGCGCAAGATCTACGGCCCAAAACGTGAAAAAATTAACTGGAGAACAGAGGAAGTTAAAGACTTGAAACTTTGGTGGAGGTATGACGTCCAAGATATCTTGATGAAGGAGGCTAGAAAATGAAGCGAGAGATGAGTCCCGCAACAAGCACAAGGGCTTATTATAACCTATATGCTACGCTTTCAAATAATCGAACGATAGATGTATTAATTTGAAAAAGCATAGATTCGAAAATTTGTCGTCAAAAATAATGTCGCTGTAGCATAGTTGGATAATGCACTTTCCATGGTTTGGAAAGAGATCCAGGTTCGAATCCCGATAGCGCAACAACAATATTTTTCGATAAAATTGATTTTATATGTATATCTTCCTAATTAATACATTTAATTAGTATTTAAAATAGTGTTTACTTTAACTCGCAGATTTAGGGTATAAAAAGACTAAAGCGTGGGTTATTACATACCTTATTACACGAAAACTGTAAAAAAAAAAGTGAATTTTAGAATGGAGAAGTGCATGTCTTTGAAGATTCTACACTGATCAAATGGTGGAATAAAATTTTTTCCGATTTGCGGTTGCCCAATGCTGTCAACATCCACGGCGGACGGTAAACAAATCGTGGCGACGGTCGTTGCGACACTCGACTGTCTCGTTTAACAGCCGACGGCCAGAGCTAGTAATAATAACAGTACGAGAAAAATAAATAATCCGAAAAATCGATATCAAAAAGGGAAGAAAAATGACATATCAAAAGGAGAAATGGCTGCACTACTCGCTCGCATCGAAGAAAGTGGAAAATCGAACCTTGAGGTAAACAAGGAGAAAAACAAACCTAATTGTTCATCGATCGATATAATAAGCTTTCACGAACAGTAACCCTTGCAGAGCTTGAAATTGTCAAGGATTTCAATTATCTCGGGTCCATAGTTAGTGACGACGGCAGTAGCGAGCCAGAAACCAAACAGTGACCAAAGACTCGAGTATATTCATCCATTTTTTAAGTAATCGATATTCGAGTAAATTATTAATGATGAAATATAAAAAGTATTACATATTTAGCTGCGTCCTGCGTTCGGCATTTACTGGCCGGGTTAGAGCGGTTACAGTAACGTATGATTTTTTTGTATAGTTTCGGTCGTCGGCAATGCTAATGTGATACGACGAATTTCTTTTGTGTCTTCGTGTCCTCCTGATTTGTCTTATCAATGTATTTGCAGACTAATGGATAACAACTGTGGTGCAAACTGTTGTAAAACCAGGAAATTATTAACCTAAACATTTGTAAATTGGATGCGTTTAAAAAGCGCATGAAAAATTTAGATTTATTATTTAACTCTCTGTTAACAATAAGACCGACGTCAACAGCAACCGAGAGAGTTTTCTCAATAGCGGGAATTATTGAAACAAAACTACGCACAAATATGAATTATTAAATATTTTATTCTTTATTGTTGTAAAATTAAAATAAATGTGTAAATTATGTTTACTTTCTCATTTATTTTATACGTGCATGAAATTGAATTATTAATAGCAATGGAAGGATTATTAATAGCAATGGATCTCTCCCTTGCCTTCTTGGTGTATGATTTCATCATACACCAAGAAGGCAAGGGAGAGAAGACGGAATGATATCTATGTGATGTGAAATCATACACCAAGAAGGCAAGGGAGAGAAGACGGAATGATATCTATGTGATGTGAAATCATACACCAAGAAGGCAAGGGAGAGAAGACGGAATGATATCTATGTGATGTGAAATCATACACCAAGAAGGCAAGGGAGAGAAGACGGAATGATATCTATGTGATGTGAAATCATACACCAAGAAGGCAAGGGAGAGAAGACGGAATGATATCTATGTGATGTGAAATCATACACCAAGAAGGCAAGGGAGAGAAGACGGAATGATATCTATGTGATGTGAAATCATACACCAAGAAGGCAAGGGAGAGAAGACGGAATGATATCTATGTGATGTGAAATCATACACCAAGAAGGCAAGGGAGAGAAGACGGAATGATATCTATGTGATGTGAAATCATACACCAAGAAGGCAAGGGAGAGAAGACGAAATGAAATCTTATGTGATGTGGAATTATAGACTCTGAAGGCAAGGGAGATAAAACGGAATGATGCCTTTAAGATGTGGTGCTGGAGAAGGCGAGATGCACGAATATCTCCGTTCTACAGGAGATGAAGATCAAGGACAGACACGCCTATAAATCCATAAATATTTTAGGCATCTTGCGAGAAGAGAATATAGCTTGGAGAAGCTTGTTGTGGTGAGCCATGTCGAACAGGTAAACATAATTATCGAATTGTTCAAGCTGGGTTACATTAATATGAACACAGACCACCAAATAAATAGACATGAACTAACGCAAAATTTTTGTACCAAAATGTTCATTTTGGTGGTATCCACATGATCACTTTGCTGCCACTCACGCAATCAAAGAGCCCCGCGACTTTTTTAAAAAATATGACTTGATTTAAATGCTGACAATATAAAACTCGTCTTGTTTACACATGGATTTAATATTCGAAGAGTAAATACTTTTACTGTTGCATAAATATATCACAAATCATCGGATTTATGTTTCGCACAGAATTGTGAGATTGCAGCAGAGGCGCCATATAATTGATATGATAAGACACGTGTCAGTAATTTAAAGGTGTAATCATCGGCGTGGCGCCAAAAAACCCGTGGGATAGATTTCGGGAAAACAAAGACTATCCTTCTTAGTAAAACGTCGCAGCGGCGGCCTGCCGCCGAGTAGGCACTTGCAAATATGACTATAAGTATTGTTATGCATCTGAATAAAAACAGGGTATTCTGCAGGCGGGATGCCATTCTCGATTTTGCCGCCCTAGTGTGCCTATATTGAACATCTTTTGTGTTTCATTTCTTTCCACCTCATCATCATTCTACATTCTTGTTCCTCGTACGGAACAATGTATGCAGAATACCCCACGCCTTGCAAATAATGTTCCCAACCCTTATACACCTAATATACACTATATCATGTCTATTAATTTACTAGTGTGTGAACACGAATGACTATCGAGCCAACAGAGCATTTCACATTTTATCTTCAGCCCTGCTCTCCAGCTGGACGCGACGGTATTCCAGATGAACGAATTAATTCCAAATAGTCTGGCAAATGGCTGAACAATTGGACCATCAGTTCTGGCTGTGAGAACATGTCGTAAAACATGGTGTAATTGTAATATCGCCGGAACAAATTTGTCGCCGCAGTAAACGGTATGACTAAATTTAACGCGGTCGGATAATTGATTGTCAATAAATCCCGATAACCGAACAATAATATTTTCAAATTAATGGCAAATTTAAAACGGAACAGTAAATTATAATAAAAGTTTATATAATCCGTCAGAAATGACGGGAAACTTATAGTTTTTATGACTTTAATTTATCAACAAAAATAAATTATATACTAATTAAATGTATTAATTAGAAAGACATACATATAAAATCAATTTTATCGAAAAATATTGTTGTTGCGCTATCGGGATTCGAACCTGGATCTCTTTCCAAACCATGGAAAGTGCATTATCCAACTATGCTACAGCGACATTATTTTTGACGACAAATTTTCGAATCTATGCTTTTTCAAATTAATACATCTATCGTTCGATTATTTGAAATTGAAAACCGGGATTTGAAACTGGATCTTTTCCAATCCGGGGAACGTGTATTAACCGATTATGCTATAGCACGCAGTACTTTGTAGAGAAATTTTCAAACCTATATGTTACGCTTTTCAAATAATGGAACAAATTTGTCCTCAAAGTACTGCATGCTGTAGCACAATCGGTTAATGCACGTCCCCCGGATTGGAAGAGATCCAGGTTCGAATCCCGGTAGCAACAAAAACATTTTTCGATAAAATTGATTTTATATGTATATCTTTCTAATTAATACATTTAATTAGTATTTAAAATATCGTCTGTTCTGAATATTTACAACTTCACAATAAGAATGTGTTCTCCTTAATAATATATTTATATTGATATATTAACATTATTGTTTATTAATTTCTAAATAATTAACACACTTTTTTTCACTTGTACCTATGAATTTCGATACTTAAAAGTACCTACTTACCAAATATGATGTGGATCAACGATATTACACGTCTTTAACTATTGTAACAGATTCGAAGTCTTTTTAAAAATATATATTAATGAAATGTTGTTGTACATTCGTTGCTATGCGACACGTATGGACGCAAACGGGCGTAGGGCTATTTATTATACACATATGCAGGACTAGAAATGAAGGAAAATTAAGAATTTTTACTATCTTAATCTATTTAAAAATGATTTTCATAAAGATAAAGAAATTCAGTATCTGAAGGGTGTTAAACTTTATCTTCTATATTGTTAAAATAGTTAATACGGAACGTCTAAAAAAATATAAAATTTATTCCATAGTAGGTACAAAGAAAATAATTTATATATGTATATATATAGAGTGCCTGCTGGTGGGTGGGTGTATTTGTTTTTATACAAATCTACAGTTTTATTCGGAGCTTGATGAAATTTTGCACACTTGATCTTCAAAACAAGAGGAAGGTCACTGTCTGCATGAGATTTCGAAAAACCATACCCATCCTCCTTTCTCACCCCTTAAAGCACAATTTTCGTACTTCTTGATGAAATTTTGCATACTTATCGTTCAAAATAAGAGGAAAATTATTTGTGAGAACTGTCACTTGTTGTGTGAATGCGTGTGTGTGTGTCCTCGCCATGAGAGCGTGAGGATGAGTGTGAGGGGCGAGCTTTATAAAGCACCGCATTAGCGGAGAGCGGTCTCTTATTAACTTCTGTACTTACGTGTTGAATAAACTGATAACCGTCACCTGGAAGACCATGTTTATCTTAACAAGAATGCCGGTATGCAGCAGAGGATAGAACGCCATAGCAACGAGTGGTAAAGTAAAGGTTTTCATATTACTGTCTTCATATGATATCGAAAAAAAACCTACCCCCATGAAAAAATCCTCTTCACTCTGTGTAAAGTCCGGTTAGTATATATAATAATCCAGAAACAATACCTAATTATGAATGTTCCGATTGTAGAAAAGTGTACCTTCAGAATAAAATCACCACGCTAATTCCATCTAATTAAAATTGACACTTTACTTCCGGTAATGTTTCACATTCTTTTCAAATTCGGTCTACAACAAAGTGTCTGACACAAAGTTGAACTTTTCTTTACATGCGATAGCTAGGCTAGCCAGTGACAGCGCGTGTCTTCATAAATAAAACTGATTCACGGAAACGTCAAACACGCAGACTGTAACAAAAGAATTCGTCCATTTCTTGATTTACTGAACGCTTTTCGAAAAATCACACTCTGCCCGCGCTGGCCGCTGGAGAATCGAGTCAAAAAAGTATATATGTTTAACGTCATCATCAAATGATTATTTTAAAATGTCTTTGCCGCGTTTGGCGACCAGATTATTAAGGAGAACACATTCTTATTGTCAAGTTTTTTCATTTTTTTTAAAAGTTCCGTGTTAACTATTTTAATAATATTGTTACGCGCCAAATACTCAAAGACCGCATTCCAGGATAACCGCTACAAGAGATTACCAGGATTGCCGTTAGAAGGAAGGATGCGCAACTAACTTCGGAGACATAGCACTCTTCTTACCGCCTTAGCCGTGTGTGTCGTTCGTAGTCTGAGCGAGCCTTGAAAATAAACCCATAACGTTCTTATTAATCATATCCAACCTAATAATATAGAAGATAAAGTTTAACATCCTTCAGACACTGAATTTCTTTAACTTTATGAAAACCATTTTTAAATAGATTAAGATAGTTAAAATTCTTAATTTCCCTTCATATGCGTATAATAAATAGCCCTACGCCGGTGTGCGTCCGCATGTGTCGCATAGTAACGAATGTACAACATTTCATTAATGTATATTTTTAAAAAGACTTAGAATCTTTTACAATAATTAAAGACATGTAATATCGTTGATCCACATCATATTTGGTGAGTAGGTACTTTTAAGTATCAAAATTCATAGGTACAATTGAAAAAAAGTGTGTTAATTACATAGAATTTGATAAACAATAATGTTAATATATTAATATAAATATATTATTAAGGAGAACACATTCTTATTGTGAAGTTGTAATTATTCATAACGCAGGTCTGTGATGTTTTAAATACTAACTAAATGTATTAATTAATCAAATACACATATAAAATCAATTTTATCGAATAATATTGTCGTTGCCACCGGGGTTCGAACCTGGATCTCTTCCAATCCGCGGAACGTGCATTAATCGAAAGTGCTACAGCACACAGTGCATTGACGACAAATTTTCGAACCTATATGTTACATTTTTCAAATTGGTACAATTATCGTTCCATTATTTAAAAGCCATCTACTTTGTTTTTACGGAATCTCAAATACTTTTGAGTAACCGATAGCAGACGCCAGAATCAACAATTCATTTATAAAGGGTTTTTCATTAAGGGCGCTCAAACTTTTTTTTAAAATAAAACAAAAACGAATGAATATATCTAAAATTTTTTTATTATGTTTTGAAGTACATTTAGTGGCAATTATGTATGAAATTCAATTTCCCTCGCATGACCACCGCGGGCATGTTTGCAGAAGTCCAATCGTTGAATCCAATTTTCCACCACTTTTTCACATAATTCGGCCCGAATCGCACCAATTTCGCGTTCAATATTTTCTCTTAGCTCTTGTAACGTCGCCGGCTTGTTGGTATAGACCAAAGATTTAACATAGCCCCAAAGAAAATAGTCCAATGGTGTTAAATCGCATGATCTAGGCGGCCATTGAACTGGTCCATTTCGCGAAATAACACGCTCACCAAATTTGGTTTTCAATAAGTCAATTGTTGAGTGTGCCGTGTGACTGGTAGCGCCGTCTTGTTGAAACCGCATATTGGTCAAGTCCATACCTTGCAATTGAGGCCAAAAATAATCAGTTATCATGGAGCGATAACGATTACCATTCACAGTAACATGACGATTAGCATCATCAACAAAAAATTATGGTCCAATGACACCTCCGGCATGTAATCCACACCAAACAGTGATTTTTCCGGGATGCAATTGCGTTTCGTGAAGCACGTGTGGATTGGTGCCTGCCCAATAACGCATATTTTGCTTGTTTACATATCCATTGAGCCAAAAATGAGCTTCGTCGCTAAAGATGATTTTTCGATGGAATTTGATTTTTCGATGGCGGTGAGCGAACGCGAATTTTGGTAGTAGATTTGAATAATTTGCAAGCGTTGCTCCGGTGTGTACTGCTCCATGATGATTTGCCAACTAAGTACGAGTGTTAACCTTAAAAAAAATTGAAGAAATATGGCGTAGTTTCTTGTCCCTGTTGAAAGAAAGTTTGAGCATCCCTATTGAAAAACCCTTTATTACATTTTGGACACATTGACACAACTTATATATTATTAAGGAGAACCACATTCTTATCTCTTCCAATCCGGGGAACGTGTATTGCATTTTATATGTATATCTTTCTATTATAGTATACTCATTTTATTCTCCGATATCCGATAGTAAAAACCACAATCGATAGTTAAATATGGCGGACTATTCACAGCTGTTCCAAAAGTCATCCGACACATTGATACTTTGAATGTTGCAGTATGCGACAAGTAATCATTCAATATCTCACTATTTTAGTGAGATGAGAGTTCGTCTGATTATGATCTCGTTGTTTAATATACATTAGCACATAATATGAAAAAATTTCATCACCAAAGTGACAGATATCGAACGCAGAGGCGAAACAATTCATAGATGATGCATAAAATAAAGCATATTTCATGATTATTTGTCTATCTCATTTATGCTTTGACAATAGTAAATTTAACGTTCGAATAACCCGCAAAGAATTTTAACCACGGGTAAAAGGTTACTACTAATCACACTACCGGCCCTAATACGAGCTACATCGTTTTCTTCTTCGTATGAACAATGCTTAGTATTGTAGTCCCCTAAAATATCTAAAAAAAAAATGGTGCAAAATACGTTTCAATTCTTTTTAATTAAAATTACCTTGAATATATGAATTTAATATCATTAATTAACCCTTCCCATACCATGCACCAACACAGGTCTACCGCTCTAATTAAACCTGTAATATTTCGGTAAATACACGCTAAATATTTACTGTTAAAAATGACTAGTGGAAAATCAAGTATGTAAGGCAAATCCTACAAAAATATAATTTGTGTCAAGACAGAAAGAAATCACATATTAATTTCAGTGAAAAGAATGATAAACAGACGAATACAATGATGTCTCTTTCTCACTAATTAAAGAAAGATCGATAAAAAGGAAGGTTGTATTATATAATGCGACCTCCTATACAGGACATGATGAATGCTCCGAATTATAATACAGTAATACCCCGAAGTTACGCGATATGTGGGACCGACGAAAATAGCTTAATTCGAATTCGCGTAAGTCGGGGTACAACTTTGCATATAAATACATACAATTTTTATTTGTTATCTTTGTTTTATTAACCACTTAATCGAGTTTAAGTACATCTACCGGTTTCGAAAATACCGTTTTCGTTAAAAATAGATTCTGGCAAAGAAACAATAATATATGTTTTTAGTTAGTTATGACATCCTGAAGAAGAAAATTGTATTTTTTGAAACCGGTAGATGTATTTAAACTCAATTAATTGGTTAATAAAACAAAGATAATAAATAAAAATATGAATTTTAGCCACAAAGTTAATATTGCTAATTTTAAAAGTACATACAATTTTGTTTAATTGGGACCAAGAGCTAACAAAAACATTAGTTTAAAAAAAAAAATTCAATGAAATTTCAGTTCTTTATACATATTAATACAACATTTAAAAAAATAAACGATTTACGTAAAAAAGTCATTTCGATATCGATGGCTTCATAAAATCTAACAAATTCGTCTGACGACGCGATGCCTTCTTTTTTTCACGCAGAATTTCTTCGTAGCAAGCTAATAATTTTTTTATTCCTCGCTTTGTAGCTATAACGCGTTCTACGTTTTCTAAAATTTTTAAGCCATTTTCAATTGAGCCGAGACCTTCTGTCAAGCTTGCAATTGTCATGTGTTTTTCTGGTGGAATCTTACGCATCTCTATGAGCTCATCGATTGTTAACTCCTGACTGAGAGAATCCAACAGTTCGTCGACATCGTTAGCATTGACTTCCAAATCTAACTGCCTGCCAAGATTAACAACTTCTTCTACCGCACGAGCGATATCAGTTTCTAGAAATCGCAGTAAGAGAAACACTGAATATAGCGGGCGGCAGTGTCGCCAAACGAACCGCGTAACTCAGAGTTCGCGCAAGTCGGGTTAGCGTAAGTCGGAGTATTACTGTATTATACATATATTTTTATATTTAATGCTTAAAATTTGTAGTAAATTTATTGCATTAACTATTTGGTCACATTTCAAAGGCTAATAATAGAACTCTAACTTGTCACGGTAACACGAGTTGACGGCATGGCTGCGTACGAGTATTTTACATCACGATATGGTTAAAATAAATATTTTGGTTGTTCGATTGATGACTCTTGTCTTTCTATATTTTCGTAAATTGGTTCAGTCACGTGTGTACCGGTCGTATTACGTAATATACGTACGTACCGCTCAGGTGTATCTTGTATGGCTTGGCATATTTGGGTACTGTTCATCACTGACGCGGGTAGCAATTTCAAATCAAGAAATTTTTATAAAATGAGTTTGATAATAATATTAATAATGGATAATTTGTATTTTCGTAAAAACTTTCAAGTGCGCTTTACACATCGACTGTTTATAATCCTACATTATCTTTGTTTTTTAAATTAAAAATTGTTATTTTCACTTAAAGAAATGTTTTTTACAAACCAATTACTGGGATTTATCCGCTGGGGGATTGTCATCAAGGCATAGATGTCTCACAGAGATGAAGTTATTATTTTAACAAGGGAAGTATGGAAGTCTTGGGCATTACAAGGCTTACAACCTGTCATCGGCTGGCTTAAGTGATCATTCTACACAATGTAACGTTCACCAATTTACCCATGCTACCACATCTATCAAACTTTTAATATACTTTAGACAAATTAGTCTCAGCTTCAGCGACATCTATACTGTTATATGAGAATGAATACCAAATTTAAAAATAAAAAAATACATAGACAGCGACAGCATAGTTGGTAATAAATAATTGAAATGTTCCAACACGATAACATATATACATCTTCCAAAAATTTGATAGATGTGGTAGCATGGGTAAATAGGTGAACGTTACATTGTGTAAAATGTTCACTTAAGCCAGCCGATGACAGGTCGTAAGCCCTGTAATGCCCAAGATTTCCATACTTCCCATATAAAAATAATAGCTTCGTCCCTGAAAGACATCTACAGGTGCGTTTTTAGTTTATTCTTAAATAAAGTCTCTGATGCACTGTTTCTCACGACGGAGAGCAGAGTTCCACGCTTTTGAGCCTGCCACCGCAAATGTACGTTCACTAAATTTAGCAACGGTTGGTCGGTTCCACAATTTTTCCTGCGGCTGAATTAGAGGCCGATCTGAGAGTTTGGCGTCTACCATTCAAATTGTTCGGGATACAAAGATCTTGAAGATACAGAGACGCCATGTTGTGTGTCGCTTTCTACATCAACCAGCACAATTTAAAATCAACTCTTTCAGAGAACCAGAATCAATGCAACTTATGTAAAAGGGATGTTATATGAGAGAATTTGGAAACTACATATGTTATCTGTGCTGCCGCATTTAGAATGGATTGCAATCTATCCAGCTGAAACATTGGCAGTCCAGAATAGATGCTGTTACAATAGTCCACACGTGACACGGGATATGCAAGCTTTGGACTCCTCAGGAGGTTTGTTTCTCGATATATTCGTACGTGTTGAAGTCATTCAAATATTTAATCTAAATAATAATGGCAATGCTATCGCCACATGTTTGAAAACTTCTTGGGTCCGTAACACATGCGGTTTCAACAAGACGATGCCACCTCACACACAGCCCGGGCTACGCTTGAAATTTTGCGAGAAATTTTTTCCGGCCGCATAATGTCAAAAAGTGATGATATCGACTGGCCTCTTCGATCATCTGATTTAACGGCTCCCGACTATTTTCTGCGGGGGTGTTGAAAGGAAAGGTCTACGCCAAACAATTCCGACGCTGCAGGACAATATTCGCAATGAAATTGCTGAAATAATACGTCAAGTGTACGCCAGAATGTTATGAAAATTATGGTTAAAGGAGCACACATTTGTGCCGCTATCAGAGGCGGCCACTCGACCGATGTCATATTCCATACATAATTATAATAAATAAAATAATCGATGAATAAAAATCAAATTAAAAAATGATGTTTCATTTCTTAGTTATTCAAAAACAACATCGGCCAACATAATATTCACCCAGTATAATAATCTCGGACATGTAATGAGACATCCGGAGAAGTACGAGACCTTGCACCTCATAATGCAGGGAAAGATTTCTGGAAGTCGGGGCCCTGGAAGAAGAAGAACATCATGGCTGAATGGTTTGGCCAGTCTACTGTATAGCTTATCCGAGCCGCAGTAAACAAAGTGACGATAGGGCGAGCGCGTGCAGTTTGAACATGTTTCACTCATATTTTAAATATGCATCTATCCCTAAAATATAGAACAGTAAGGGGCGTTGCACCCAGTATAATTATTATCATTATTTTTTATTTTGGACACCCATTGAAATCGACGAATTTTAACATAAATTAAATACATTAATTAGAAAGATATACATATAAAATCAATTCTATCGAAAAATATTGTTGTTGCTCTACCGGGATTCGAATCTGCATCTCTTTCCTAACCGGGGAAGGTGCATTATCCAACTATGCTACAGCGACAATATTTTTAGCGACAATTTTCGAACCTATATGTTACCTTTTTGATATTAATACATTCAACGGTGGCGCAACAATATTTTTCGATAAAATTGGTTTAATATGTACATATTTAATTCATATTTTAAATGCATTATTATTGAAATGCGCGTGCACAATCAATATCCGCTTTAAAGTGCAACACTCGAGACGAATCCATAGATTAGTGCATTGTACAATGCAGTGTGTTTATCATTTATTATAAGGAGATATAAATACAAACACTCTCACCGTTGTACGAAGGTTGTGTTAATTAATATACATACTGGACAAACGAGCTAAGTAAAAAAAAAAAAATTAAAAACATTAAGAATTGTACGTTTTAATACGCTGCTATACGTTTTATTACATGAAATGAGATTATATGGAGCAATATTTGAATATGTCCAAGAACACACAATTACTGGATTTTCACCCACAAAGGCACTGTTATTAAACAAATATGATATCTCACAAAGACGAAGCTATTTTTATTACATTTAATGTAATTTAATCCCTGTATTAACTCACACTTCCATATCGTTCCATTAAATATAATAAAAATTAGTCTATATATCTAGATATCTATAATTTGTTTAATGACAGTGCCTTTGTAGGTGAAAATCCAGTAATTGTGTAATATTCTAATATTGCTCGTATTGATTTTTCTGGCGCATTCCAGCACTATATATAATGTGTTAAAAAAAACATTTACAGATAAAGAATATCGCTTTAAATAATTTAAAAGAAATTAAATTCTCATCAGTTGACATCTACCCCGTTCCAGACAAATGAATATCAAATTTAGTCCATAGATGGCGATAGTGTAGTTGTACTCGAAACGTTTCCACATATTAACATATATACAACTTTCACAAATTTGGTAAATATAGAGATTGATTACAAAGGACGTAATCACTTAAGCCAGCCGAAGACAGGTCGCACACCCTGTGATTAATCTTTCCATTAAATATAATAAAAACAGCTTTGTCTCTATGAGATATCTATATTTTGTTTGAGATTATACAGTATATGAAGTCGGTGTTTCTTCTTTTTTGTAAACGGCTGACGTTTTGGCGCGGTAACGCGTGCCATTGTCGAGGCTCTGAAATAAAATCTCACACAGTTGAGTTAATTTCAGTTCGAAGTCAACTACAAACCAATTCTATACCTTTCTTCATAGGCTGTATTCATCTCTTCTAACACAGCGCAGCATATGACGCTAAGGCCACATTTCCAACGCATATTTCTTTCTTTCCTTTTCAGGGTCCACGGTCTCGACTCCGTACAGAGTTACGGGGAACACCAGGGTATTAATCGGTGTATTCACAATAATCGTATGAAATAAATATGTTCGCGACGTGCATGAAACGAACTCATCTCTGAAACGGTGAGAATTTGCAATATCTTGAAAATTTCCAATATAAATATTTAAAATTGTTAATATAATTAACCAAACCTTTTAAAATGTACATAGGACTACCACTCACTCTTAAGACATCATTATATCGATATATGAGACATAAGAACACCCCTGCAACAACACTGCATATCGGTTTTGGGCAGATCTTACTTACGAATGCCATAACGTTGTATGTTATCTTCTTGGGCATCCAATACTACTACACACAGTTTATAAGTGATCTTCCCCGCAACGACACTGTATATCATCCAAGATGGCCGAAACTCCGTCTATCTATCAATATTTGTAAACACCGATATAAAGTGTTGCTGTAGGGAGTATCTCATATATTATTATACAGGTGAATATTATGTTTCAGGCCGATTTTGTTCGGCCACACATTTTGGTTTGGCAAACATTTGTCAGTTCGCATTTAGTAGTCGTAGAGTGTAGTTGATTACAATTTATTATGGATCATATAACGCTTCAACAAGGTGTGTTGAAGTCATTAAAATATTTTATCTAAATAATTTTGTATCAATTAATGGTGATCGCTATCGCCACATGTTGGAAAACTTCTCGGTGGCCGAATTAGGTCGATTGGACAGGACGGTGCCACCTCAGACACAGCCCGAGATACGCTTGAAATTTTGCGAAAAAAATTTTCGGGTCGCGTAATGTCAAAATGTTTGGTGATATCGACGGCTCCCGACTATTTTCTGCGGGGGTACTTGAAAGGAAAGATCTACGCCAATAAGCCAACAACAATTCTGATGCTACAGGACAATATTCGAAATGAAATTGCTGAAATAATACGCCAAGTGGGCGTCAGAATGTTATGAAAAATATGGTTAAAGGAGCACGCATTTGCGCCGCTACCAGAGGCGGCCACTTGGCCGATGTCATATTCTGTACATAATTATAATAAATCAAATAATCGATAAATAAAAACCAAATTAAGAAATTGTGTTTCATTTAATAATTATTCAAAAACAACATCGGGCTGGAGTATATTATTCACCTGTAGCAGCCCTTCCCTCTACATACACTTATGCCGTCAATACCAATTGTCTCAAGGATTATTTAATCATGTATGTATATGTTTATCGCGTATCGTCAAGAGATAAGCTCTGATCGGTGTAATCTTAATGCCATAGCGCATAAAATAAAAAATCGATAAACGATGAACACCGGTATCATGCGAAGGTTAGCTTGGAGAACTGATGTAGACATTATAATTTTAACCCTTTCCTAGCCATGCTGTAACACAAGTCTACCTGCCCCAATTAAAACTGTATTACCGTAAATACACTCAGCACATTTAATTAACTTTAAAAAAATCATTTACACTTAGAAATGACTAATGATTTGTAGGATTCACTTTATAACCAATTATGTATAAGCAATATTTGATCATGTCCAAGAATACACAATTACTGGATTTTCACATACAAAGGCACTGTTATTAAACACATAATAGATACTTCATAGAGATTTTAAATAAGTAAATGTACGGCATTAACTATTTTAAAGCCATTTAAGCTCGTAAAAGCATTTTGCTCATTAAAAATGCTAAAAAAACACTAAATACGTAATGGTAACACGAGTTGGCAGCATGGTTGCTTTACACATATTTACAATCACTGTATGGTAAAGGTTAAAGGAAAAATTCTTTCATTGGGTCTATATCTAGAGTCTATATGTTATACTTTTCAAATTAATGCATCTATTGTTCCATTATATGAAAGCCATCTCGGTAGCAACAACAATATTTTTCGATATATAAAAGCCTAGCAAATAGGTAGACTTCTTATTGCTTTTTTTTAAATTTGTAACTGTGCTCAAGCAATAATTAACTTCTGCCAACTGTAAGTAGTGTCTCTTGTTCAATCTGCTCTGGTCACACGCACGCACGCATGCATGATATACGTGAGATCATGACTGCAGTATTTGAAGGAATAGGTCATCGGATCTTCCGAAACGATGACTTATTAAGAAATGAAAGGAATCTCAGACTTTTCCGGGATTTATTAGGGTGTGTGTCTCCCGCTGGGGGTTGTTGGGAAAGACGATGCCGGGAAGAGCGGTGGATAGGAAGACCTTACGGGGCATTCCACGGACTCTCCCTCGTACCCTCTTGCGACCTGGACAGGGTGTATTTCTGCCAGAACGTGACCGAGTTTTTGCGACCTCAACACATAAATATTAGGTTTACCCTCCCCTTCTGGGGGTGCATGACTTCTATAGCTTCTCTCTGGCTGCCTTCTGAATTTAATATGATAACGAGTCTCATGTCGAATAATGAGCAAATATAATAATTGTGCCATACGATAAAGAAAAAGAAAAAAGTGAATTATGAAGGGGCTCCACAAGGTTAAACAACTCTCAACATGACTCGAGTTACTGATAAATGTGATAGCGATTTTCCAGAAATAGCGACGCAAAAAAAAAAACTATTTGACAATTCCTTGTGAAAAATCAATAATATGTATGCAAATATTATATATGATAACAACTTTTGCAATCTTAGAGAAGCGGTTATCTATCCAAGAGCCGAGCCTTCGATTTAAAGCCTACTTCGTCCGCAAAACAATATTTAAAAAAAATTCACTAATGCATTTTTTATTTAGAGAATTTATTCTATATCTAGATGTCTGTTAAGTATGGTGGATGAAGCAACGTTTCATAGCAAAATTGTGTAAAATATATTTTTTTGGCTTTCATTTAATTCGTGCGGCACCCATTTAATCCTAGCTTGTTTTGTTGTTGGATTACCAAAACAATTCGAATTGTTGTGTCTTTATTATCAACTGAGGAAGAAAAGCACCGTTTATTTTACCACCAGAAATGTATGAACTCAAACAAAAAAAATTGCTAGTTTTTGCCTTTTTTTTCCATCTTTAATTCAATAGCCATATTTGAAGCAAAATTAATAATAAAACTAATGCCAATGTTAACAATATACAGAACAAAAAATGCAATTTAAAACGACATTACCATAAACACGAGGAAATAAAATAATAAGGTTTGAATTCAGAAACCGAAAATCGCAATTGTAATATTTTCTTACCAACCTAGCGGTTGCATAACTGCGACTTGTAGAAGGGGTGACTAAAGAACAAACGCAACGTGAGTTGTGATCGCTGGTAATGCTAAGGCGATGTCCAATTTTTTAAATAATTTGTTTGGGATCAATATATAATAGCGCTCTGTATCATCATGTACATCAAAGAAACGAAGTGTAAAATGCATGATGTATGCAATCGTCGAGGGTATTCGTGTTTTTTAATCAAAAATTTACGATCAATTCGGAAGGTCAAGGATGCTATTGTCGCCATACCGAGATATCAATGAGTGAGATCGATCCAGATGATTACGTATCTACAATGGTATTATGATGATAATGACCAACTGTAATAATTGCGCCATAAAATAAATTTAAAAAAAAAAATAATAATAACAATATGAAGGAAAGCCATAAGGTTTTAGTAATTAACTGCCAGAACTGAACTGTTCTAATTTTTAAACATTGTAAAAAAGAAAGCTTTTAAGATTTTGAAATATATTGCGCGCGTTACTTTGTTTCAAAAGGACTTTCAAAAGGATTCCAGGAAAGGGTGGGATCCTTTGGGTTTTTTTTTCATTCATACCGAGATATACCGTAGCTTTAATGTTGCGTAACTCGCTGCATCACAAAAGGAAGTGATGGCACAATAGGCTAACGGAGTTATCATAAATAATAATCAGGTTTTATAGACTACAATAGATACAACAATAGAATAAAATAATAATTAATCAATGTTAGGAATCACTCTGACCTGTCTGAGCTAATGCGGACTCCGATCACTATTTAATGACATGCAAAAATATAAATAGATTAAAATAACCAAGAAGAGTAGGCGTTTTGATCAGGAACTCGACGACCTGTATGGTGTGCCAAAAGTCACAAAATTAAGGAATAAATTGATGATAATAAATCTGGAGAAAGATGAAGAATATGCAGATCCAAAATGAAATGGCGGGACAATATAAATATATGTCCATCATTCTTGGCATCAACAAATAGCGGGTGCGGGTCATTCCATATGAAATAGTCCATCACAGGTTGCTTGACCATTTTTAAATATTCTCATATTTTTTGTGCAATAACCCTAACTTACTGCTAATTAAAAATAACAATTATTTTTAATTTATTGTTTTTGATTTTTGCGTATTTGTTTAACATATTTTGCAATGCGAAGGGTTTGTGGAAACAAAAATATAACAGTTCCAATTTGTCTTATCAACATGGGGTTACAAGCAGTCTGTTCAGAAAGAAATGGGCTATAATATTGTTATTACAACTTTTCACCTACATGTATTCCCACAGTGTGAAATTTCAGTCTTAATTCTTAGCTTTCGTTTTAAAAAAGTCCCATCTTCACGGGGATGTTTTTGCAGGAAGGGTTAGAGTCTACATGTCAAAAGTGTTCTTTACAAAGAGGTGGAAACTAGTTGTGTTCACACACCAAATTTGAAGCATTTTTGTTCTAAAAATTCTCAAATTTTGGATATTTACAAAAACTGCACTTTTCAAGGCAAAATATCTCTGGTGGGGGGACCAGATACAAATCTGAAATTTCAGACCAAAACAGCACTATATGATGATATTATGTACCAAAAAGTTGAAGTTTGAGATATGGCTGTAAGCAGAGATGTTGCGAGCACAATAAGTAAAAAAATATAGGTATGTTATATTTGTATTAAACCAATGAATATTTGATACATCTACAGCAGAATGGGTATATTAAAGATACAAAAACTAGTATAAGACACTGTTAGAATGGTCTACGAGTTTTATACTAGCGAAGAATATACTAGGATCCAACCTGGTAAATTTTGAATCTTATTTATATTAGAACATGTATATACAGAATGAATATTGTGTTCCAGGCCGATTTTGTTTGGCCGCCATTTTGGTTTGGCAGACATTTGTCAATTTGCATTTGGTAGTGATAGAAAGTAGTTGATTACAATTTATTATGGAGCATCTAACACCTCAATAACGTGCTAAGTCATTGAAACATTCACAAACCCAACTTTTGGAAAAAAATCCTCAAACTCAACACAACAACACTCCACAGACAAAGCTCATTTAGACTTGGCGGGTTTTGTTAAACAACACACCCATTATTGGGGCACTGAAAATCCTCAATTGATATAACCCATGCAGAGTTACTGTAGCCCTGTTCCTTTCAGGATGCAATGCTTGATAAAAACTTCTCGGCGGTCGAATTGGGTCGATTGGGCCTACACTTGAAATTTTGATGAATGAAACGTAATAATCACCCTGTACTTATATATGAATTACATTAATAATAAATATAGTATTTTTGATTTTTTATTATAATATTAATAAATAATAAAGGTGACCAAGTGGGCGAGATTGGTGTCTAGAAGAGCCAGTATGATTACAAACATTATTACTTTTTTGACGAGTCTAACATCATCAATTTCATTAACCTACGAGGCCTCTTGCGATTTGAGCATATTGCCCACAAAGATGACTAGGCATCTCTGAAGAGCGTGATCGTTTTCAAATCAGAGGGAAGACTACGACTTTGATGGTGGGTTGGAGCAGAGAAAAATCTGAGAACTCTCGGTGTCCAAAATGTGACGGTGTGAGTGGACAGTGAGAAGTAGGAAAATAATCTGCTAACAGCTGTGGTGTGTCTCGGCAGCCTACCTTAAGACCGACGAATATTGGGTACTTTTTAAAACTGTCGTCCAATAAGGAAACAATGACATTCTTGTGGTCTAGTGGTTACGATACTCGCCTAGTGATTTAGCAGTCGGGGGTTCAAGCCTCGTTCGAGGAGGCCATCAAGTTAGTACTATTTTCACAGCACAAGCGTTTAGTAGTAAGTGAAAATAGTAAAAATATTGATGTGATGCTTATCACGTATTCCGAGTGTGCATCTTTATTTAAAAAAAAAAAACTTTGGCAGCACGGGAAGATTTTTGGCAGCAGTTATTATTTTTTTGTTTAAGATACCTATATTTCTTAATATATTTGAAAGAATGAATTTGGTCACATTTTCTTTAATAAAACCTGGCAAAGACGTAATAACGTAGAGCACTGCAAAATAACGGAGAGTTCCAGTCGTCTCTGACCACCCCTGCCATTGGACCAAGTTTTCTATTATTCAAAGAGTGCGAACGGGTGGTACTGTGTAATATCACCTAAACTTTAAACAATCCCACGCACGGGCCTCTGCCGTGGCCAACCCGAGAAACCGTGGCAAGTGTCATCTTTGTAACGAGGTAAATGATAAAGCATTGAAGATGACATATTTTTATTTCTTTACTAAAAAAAAGTTATTATTGGTAGTTAACAAATTTTTATTAATTGAAGAAATGTAATGGGAAAAGATGCCTCCGATATTTATGAAATTCAAAGTGATTGATTAGACGTTATTACACCGATTGAGGATAATTGCTAAGATGGTGTCAATTGTATTAAGCAAGTTAATTTGAGAGATGAATTCATTATTTCTAGAACTAAATCTAATTGCTTAACAGAAATTGTCATTTAATAATGTATTTTCAGATGATATCTTAACAATGATGTTTTAGTTCCTCTTCATTTTATTATAAATAGTATTTGAATATTGGGCAGAGTTTACAATTCTAAATATTTGAAAAAAATATATATTTAAGTATAAACTTACTATACAGCTGTAAATTCTAACAGTACAAATTTAAGAAGTCTGTCCTTTGTCTGGTGGATATTTCATAAAAAAATGAAATGTCCATATTTTTACCAAAATATAAATGGTTAATAAAAATGTCATTTGGTGTGATACGTTTAGGAAAATTAAAAAAAAAAAAATTAACGCAATACATTGATTCGATGGATCAGAAAATTGAATATAGATACTACAATTATTTCTGGATATTAAAACATCATACCCCCCCCCCCCCCTCCTTCCCCTCTCCAATAGTGTCTGTATAGTTTTGGAGCTGGACGATTTCATGGCATTTTATTGCGATACTGCATAAAATTAGTAGTTTAAAAAATTCACAGATTTTCCATTTTCAAATTTAATAATTAATCTAATAAAAAAATGAGTAACTATCTACTTGCTATTTCATTAATGCTGTTATGAATTGTGCAAAAAACAAAAAAAAAAGCTTTTAAATGATGATTCATGTAGAATTCAATTGAACCAAACTGTATAAAAAGTATTTTAAACAATTTTTGTTCATTTCGATCAATATTTTTTTGATGAAGCCGGAATATTATCAATAATAAATAATGAACACAAAATGAAATGGACCATGAATCAATTGAGACAATCATCATTTGATAGCTGACGGTTTTAAATACATTCATGAACACCCGCTGGAATTTAATTTGTTCAGAGTCCAATTTATACTCGTAAAAAAACAATTGCAGTCACATTGATTTATTAACCGGCAACTTACCACATATAAAGCAGCGTAAAATTTGTAACTTCCTTTTATGGAATTCCAGAGCATGGTCGAGGACCCAGCGATACAGCCCTCGGTCCAAGGGTGTATCAGATCACAGCACTGCATTCCCTCCGTCGCCTTCTCAAACAGCATTTTACTCGCCTCGACCATTTTGGACAGATATTCAGGTCTCACTTGAAGAAATACCCGACGGGACAATGTCACCCGTCCTTTGTCAGCGATATCAGTAAACAAATGCTAGAGAAGGTTAATTAAAAACCGCACTGATTTATACGAACTTCTACAATCTTCGCACGACATTCCGTAATATAGAAATTCAAGGTATTTTACTATATATGTACTGTACAATTAATTAAGTATTACAAATTGAGCACAAATAAGTTACAACTTCATCGTACGTCAAAACGAAAACAAAAGCTATCTACGCACACTATCACAACATGTAAGGCGCAAACTACTTATGTTAATCACAGCGTTGTCAATTTGGAACAAAAATTAATTAATTATAAGCACCGTATTTACTATTTTACAATCTTATTTCGATTTTGATAACAATCCAGCCGACCATAACCCGAACGACGAATCGATCTCTGATTTCTGTCAGTTTCTGTCAAACGTCGAATCAAACGGTAATAATGTTGCCATATCTCTAGCAACGAAGTAGACAATGAATGTAGCGAAGTTTGAAATGAACATTTCGATTGCTTTACAACATTCAAGATTTATTATTTAAGAAAATATACTTTTAATCGTAGAATAAAATACACATTTTAATCTATAGAATATATGTTTTTTCGATGGCTACCTGGATAAAATGTGACACGCAATTGCGATAAAAAAGGCATATTAGAAAAGTGAGTAGCAATTTATAAGAGGGGATGTAATACATAAAAGCGTTGTTGTGGATACGTAGTATCTTTATGGACACGAATAAAGAATAAATATTTGCACAGAATAAATGAACATCATGAACTTAATAAAAGTCGGACGATAATTTAAGAGACCAAAACAAAATATAGATTTGTATACGAAGTTAGGCGGGGCGAATCAGAAAAATATATTCTATACGGTGGTGGTGTAATAAATGTGTCTGAACCACGTGTCTTTCAATTTTTTTCTTTTACTTACCTGAAATATTGCTAATATTGCATTACAAATTTAGATTTTTGAATTTATTGTGTTTAATAAAATATTATATTCTTAGTTCTATTGAAAATGAAATAAATCACCACTATCATTACTGAACTAATAAAATAAATGAAAAATGACAAAGAAATTTTGCTGCAACATATTTAATGAAACATTACTCTTAAGTTAGGGTAAGTTCTTAAAGTATTTAACAAAACGAGAACTACAAGAAACATCTTTCACGACAATGGACAAGCGTGTATAAATGGTATATTAACTTTTTGTAAAAATATTAATTATATAAAATATTAAAAATATTAAAAAATATTTTTATTACGTTATTATGGTACGTGTGTACGGTTGAAACTTGTTTTGAGACTTGTGTCGAAACAATTAAGCGTAACATTATGTTGAACGCAAAATGAAGTATTCGTCATCTACTGCATTTTGTATGCAGAGCAAAATGACTAACTGATGCATTCCCACCATCACTATCGAATTTTTAAGTTGAGAGATGAAAGTCTCATCCGTGTACACACACCATTAGTGACACGTTTATTACAAAATTATATTCACACAAAAGATTATAAAATACATAAGAGTAGCGAAAATTTACTATCATAGCAACATTAAAAATACAAAAATGGGCGGGCTGTTTACTGCATTGAGATTCTTATCGTTCAGATTTTTTTAGCGTCAATGGAATTAAAACATCGTTAAGGTTATCCAAAAATGTATCGTGTAAATACATGTACATTATATTATGATTTCATTATAATAAATTTGACATATTTACTCGCTTTTGGGGAGGAATATGACTTACGTGTATTTTACGTGATTGTTTTATATTAAGTGGTATTATTATAAAACCATTTTATACGATGTTTGACACAAAGCTCGCTTGCTAGAGATGCCTACACCATGTAATATTTACAAATTGAGGAAGTAGGGTATGCTTAACGCAATGCGGTAAAATGCTGATAATATAGTTTTATACTCCTAGACGGTTCTTTGTCATGCAATAATCAATGTCGACGCTGGATATTTCAATGAACGTAAGGGAAAAAACAAATGTATAAAACGTACAGCGGGGCCCAAAAAAGTGAGAACATCTTGTAACACATTAGTTATTTCAAAACATAATATAATTAATTATAATTCTTAATGTAATTTTTTTTAACAATATTTAGCTAATCAGAAATCATCAAAACAACCCATATTGCATAATCTAGTGGGTTTAAATCTGGGCCGTTCGGTGGCCACGTGCCTGGCTCGATGAAATTTATGTTCTCACGACGAAGAAAATTGATTGTATTTCTGGCTGTGTGAGATGGAGCTTCGTCCTGCTATAATGTCCAGTTATGCTGTAATGTCTAGCTACATTCCAGGTTTTGTTTTGAAACTCTTTGATCATTTTCCTAGCACCCAACTTTTTTCTATTTGCAAATTTTTGATCAGAATACGGTCTTCTGCGGTGATTTTTATCATTCTGGGCAACAATTTGAAAATAAACAATGGGAAAATTAATAAGCAAAGATGGCGACCGGAAATTGTCGAAATAAAACGTAATATAAGTAAATATGTAAGTAAGTAAATTAGTAAACTATTTAAGTTATTCTTAAGCTATATTTAAGTCGATATAGTTAAACTGATTTTGACGTAATTATATCACATTTTACGAAATATTCTCATTTTTTTGGGCCACCTGTATGTTTATTTCAGGTACTCATCCAGTAAAATTTGTCACTAAAACTTATTTTATATACCAATTTAACTAAATTTTTTTCTCGAACCAGAAAAACGTTTTCAAATGTATGATTAGAAGACCGAGACACAGGTGCAAAGAAAAATGTTTATTAATTTATTCGGTCCCAGCCTAATTCAAATAGGTGGCATCTAAATCATGTTATTTGTGTATTTCAAAATAAACCTTTTGTGTGTTTAATTGTGCTGGCGCTTGGTGTGATTCGTAAACACTAGGAGTGTTCATTAGGTTCGATCTACGGCATGATCCATTTATGAAAATATGTTTGTGAACGGGTGCTTTATCCAAAATTAATGGATATAAATAAAATAATGTTATAACTCACTTGAGTTTATTAGCACTACTCGAGTTTCGAGAGAAACAGTAACTCTCATCGACAGGTGAAGTATTAAACAAAATACACACAAATATAAGAGACAAGGTTTTGGTGGTATACATACAAGTAATTATGTACTGACAGGAGGGGAAGGGGGCGGAGTTACTGGTGACGGGAATATTAGGAGGAGAAAAGATGAGTAAGAAAATGTAATACTGTTTAACAAATTAATATCTGAGTTCAAATTCCTTTTATTTATAAACTACTTAAATTATTAATTTTATTACCTTTACGCGTGACGGAATGAAGATGTATTATCCACGAAGTGGTTCGCGAATTCGGAAAAGTTATTACTAGTTAAATAACGACGATGCTCTTTTAATCTAATGTTAAGATTTCTCGAGGTTTGTCCGATATATTTATTATTGCAATCTTCGCAAGCAATTTTGTAAACCCCGCTTTTTTCTTTTTTGATTTTGAATTGAGAAGTAATGCAAAGAAGTTGTCGGCGTAATACGCGGATCTAATAAGGGGAGAGAGAAATTTTGTAATTTTAGTGGATATTAAGCCGGTATATAGTATTTTTCTCCATGAAGTGTTATTATACCCCTTGAAAATATTCGGAAAATATAAATACCAAAATATTTCTACATTCATTTTTTATTCACACTTACAGCGATTGATATTTCCAGCGATGATGTATATTACAGTAACACACTCGCGTGCTTAAACAAATGTACGTGCAAGTGTTGTATAATTTACTTACATTGTCTAATATAAATGTAAAGTATATATTTTACGTTAGATACCGTCGAACAAAATCTATCTAAAAAGTGATTAAATCTTAATAGAACCCTGATAAAGAAGCAACTCACTGTTCGCGAGATAATATCGACAAATCTAATGAAGAGATCGCTGACTGAAATAGAATTTAGGGGATAATTGGCTGTCATATTGACACGATTTACATTGATATTCTCTAGAGAGTTAATTTAGTGTCAATTTTTTGAGCCTTTTTGCAAAAACTATAGCTAAATATGTTTTTAAACTATTTTATTACGACAGATTAATTTAATCTTAAAGCATTTCTTTAAAAAATGTAGTCTAAACAGATTGCGATAATCACATACAAAATAAATAATCTCGGAACACTTAATTATCTTTTTCGCAATCTTTGGTACATTGAATCTCGAAATATTTCAATACAAATACTACATAGATTATTTATAAATTGATTAGATGTTTACAATTATTTATATTCCGTTCAGAATACATAAATACGCCCAAAAGAACAAATATATTATTAAGGAAAACACATTATTATTGTGAAGTTGTAATTATTCACAACATAAGTCTGTGATATTTTAAATACTAAATTAATGTGTTTTTCTTAAGTATAAGTAGTATCAATGTGTCCAAAATTTAATAAAAATAAATTGATAATTCTGGCGTCTGCAGTCGGCTTACTTTACAGGTATTTGAGATTCTGTAAAAATAATGTAGATGGCTTTCAAATAATGGAACGACAGGTGTATTAATTTGAAAAAATGTAACATATAGGTTCAAAAATTTGTCATGAAAAATACTGGCGTTATAACACAATCGGTAGTGTACTTCCCCGGATTGGAAATAGAGATCCAGGTTCGTATCCCGGTGACGCAAAAACAATATTTTTCGACAAAATTGATTTTATATGTATATATTTATAATTAATACATTAATTTAGTATTTAAAACAAATATATATTTTTTATTCAATTTCTGATGAATTTGTCAATTTTTACAATACGTGTTGACTAATCGTGACATTTTTAATAATCAATAATAGAATATAAGTATGAGAAATACGAAATACGAAACTAGCTATTTAAAATGTAACATGTTATTTTTATCACATTATATTTTTTTAGACGTATACAACTTTAAAGCGAAATAAAACGCATCAAAATCGTGGTAATGGACATAGTATTGGCTTTATTTGAAAGATAATTGTATGCCAGTAGTGTGTAAGGCATAAGTTTCGCGCATAAGGACGCCGCGGCCTGCTCGAATAAAGCGCGATCTGGAGGTACAATTTTCGACCACTTTTTGAAGCAGCTCTCTCTGCGTATATAGTTCTTGACGTTTAAAAATTGATTGCAGTTGTTGACTTATTCATGAACTTTAGGAATTCTTTACTATTAATGTGGTTATCCCAGGAAATTTATCGCATATTGTAACAGTTGAAATTACGCGTGCAGACCTAATGCGACATCTACCGACGCGAGCAGTTGCGGCCGGTAGAGCGGGGTCGCATGAAGGAGGGGGGACTTCGTGACGAGCGCCGAGAGAGAGAGGTCGTGTCGGGGGCGGACGCCCTGTCGAGTTCGGCGGATTGTTGTAAGGAGGAGCAATGGCGCGAATGAAGACGGAACTTTATTAAACACGGAAGAACAAGAGGTATTTGGGCCTTATTCTGTCCGTGGGCATACCGGAAGGATGGACTCTTCGCCTAGTGGTTCAGTCACGGCAGGAACAAGAGGAATTTGAGCCTTATTCTGCCGGTGAATGTAAATAAAAGGACTCTCAAGAGGCTGCGAGCAAATGCGGAAGCGGGACGAGCACCGTCCGCGCTATGACGACAGGATTGGTCCCTAGGAAACTTCCCGACGACGAGACGATGCTGTGGCGTGGCCAAGAAATGTTAGGAATCCCTCTGCGTGTAATGAAAGACAATTCTACCCTGTTGTGTAAATAAAGTGCAATTAATGTGATGATAGTGTTATAATTGTCTGAGACCTCCCCCACACATCTGAGATAGGTATTCTGGCACCAACCCAAAGGTACCCACAGACTGAGCTTAGCTGGTGGCGTTGTGCACCGGATTCCATCGGCGGAAGGTCACGGCGTTACAATATATCGATACAATCATATCTCATGTCACAAATACCTCGATCGAAACTTGTGAAACCAAGTTTGATTATGACATTTTCGGGGATCATTGCCGTTGTCGGTCTTCCATGCGAGGGTCGTCTTCAACTTGAATATTCTGCCGTTCACGTTGAAACTAGACTGCTCGCTTTTTAATCACTGGATATGATGGAGCAGTTTTCAACGATACACGTATTATTTAATACCATATAATATTTTATACCATGCCCAGCTGAACACTGTCCCACTGTCTCATAAATGTCAAACACACTAATATCGAAAATGAACGCATATTTCAAGTTAATTTAAGATATTATTAAAAGAATCGGCGTTAATTTTGTAGTTTCATCATAATGGATGGATATAAACGAAACAATTATCTCGAAACTCGAGTAGTGCTAATAAACTCCGTCCATCCATCCATTTATTTAAAATGTTGATCTGTAACAATGAAAGAGTTCAGATTAAGGGAGAGCTTTCATTTTTCCAGTTTGAAATTCGAGAATTTATACACGAATTAGATATGCTTTTAAGACTAGGGTCATTAATGATATTATTTGTTACGTAAATTATGGGAGAGAGGAAGGTTTGAATAGAAAGAGATGACAATAAAATTGTTGATTTTCTCGCATTCAGACATAACTCGTGCCTATTGGTTTATCCAAGTTTCTCATATTAATATTATGGAATAAGTGTTGTCATTTGAATTAATCTATCGAAAATTAAACATTTCTTCGATGTACCTAATTCATATACATATATGAATATGTTTTGAAATCACACAAAGTACCTATATATATTTAAATGATCGCTTAAATCAACGTTCTGAATTTCAAATTATTATGACAGCTTTAATTAATTATTTTGTTTAATAATATCGATTTAAAACGCCACATTGGCGTTTTCGTGATATGTCTATTTCATAATTACATATTATTCATGAAACAGACAGCTTGTGTGTATATTGCAACAGTGTTATACATAAACGAAATATTTAATTGCGACATACATAAAATCTCTACTTTGTTAAAAAAAACGTTATTTTGGTTCCCATTGGCCCGGTGGGAAACGGGGGGCCTCGCACGCTCAGTCCGGGTCCTTGTTAAATAAATAACGCGCCAGTGGCCTCAGAAAGCATTCTCGCCGCTGCGCTCTTCAAGACTACAACATGTTGTTATTTACCTCCAAACCCTTGACCCTGCTTACTCTACTGTACCTTCTGGGATTCGGCTTTTGCTATTACTTTGGACTGAACCTGAAATGTTCTCGACTTCTGGCTGCTACACTGGATGATGATTTTTGAACCCCCCTGGATCCCTGCAGATATCGCATCTAAGCTACCAGATTGAACCGGTGATCCACACCTGTCTATAGTTATTGTTTCCTGTGTGGAACATGAATGCACAGTAAGACTTTTACCACAGCTCTTTGTGCATCTCATGTGCTGTGGACACTAACCCTTGATGATGTTTGACACCTCAAAAATAAATCACTTTGGAATAAGATTATTTTAAGTATTCTCAGTACAGAACAACGGTTTTCAAGTGTTTGTGTTTATCATGTGAAAACCAAAATTTTCATAAAAATGAATGAATTAATTAATGAAGGAGTCATTCAAGAAATGATTTTTTAAATAATTTTTTATTATTAAGAAAAACACATTTTAATTGTGAAGTTGTAATTATTCAGAACATAGGTGTGTGATATTTTAAATACTAATTAAATGTATTAATTAGAAAGATATACATATAAAATCAATTTTATCGAATAATATTGTTGTTGCTACTGAGATTCAAACCTGGATCTCGTCCAGTCCGGGGAATGTGCATTAACAGATTATGCTTTACCAACACAGTGCTTTGATGACAAATTTTCAAACCTATATGTTACACTTTTAAAATTAATAAATCTATCGTTTCATTATTTGAAAGCCTGGATTGGAAGAGATTCAGGTTTGAATCGAATTGAATTTTAAGATATTTATAAAACTCACTACAAAATGTTTTTATTATTTTTTATTTGTAAAAGTAAAATTCTTATAATGTAAATACATTCAAATAACATTATTCAAACACTAAAGCATTTGGTTAGTGTGAAGAAATAATACATTCAAAATATGGACAGCTCAACATTTGAAATATGACTTATTTAAGAGTGCTCTTCAATTGAAATTTCGTTGCTAAAAGTTTTGTTTATTTTTAAAATAATATATATAAAAAAAATAAAACATGATGTATAAATAAATGAAGCAACTGGGAATAAACTGTAGATTTGAAATAATTAATAATGTTTTAATTTTTGTCTAGATGGCAGTGACGTGCATATTTATAACATTTTCATCAATTCTTGTATGAAAAACATAGATCTGCGGGAAGGTTGGTCGATGCGGATGGACCTGTATGCTCTTGAGAATGATGAATAGTGAAGCAAGGCACATAATAGAGAGGGATGGGAGGATCTCTATAATGCCAATGACGATATAGAGTCCAAAACACGATTTTTTAAATCATATGTATGTACAGAAGGAATAATCATTTGAATAAAAAAATGAAACAGAGACAAAATATTCTAAATATCATTAAAAAAAAAGTAAAATGATAATTATAATAGTACAACATATTCTATTTTTATCAAATGAAAGAAATCACGCATAAGTAAAAAAAGAAACTAAAAATGAAACCAATGAATGGAACGAACCTAGAATAAATTTTTAATTTAAAGATTGACAAGAAAATTTGAGAAAACAAAGAATCTCTTTTAAATATTGAGTCAAAAGCCAGGGCACCTGTTGGAAAGTAATATAACATTAAACATAATGTAATATCCGTAATGCTACATGAAATTGAGGTTGAAGGCGTTTGACGTGTGGTAAATATCTAGAGTTGACTATATTACCAATGAAGAAGTACTAAGATGCATAAATAAAACAAGAGAATTAACGACAACTATAAAAACAAATGAAGGCTGCATACTTTGGACACATTCTTCGCAGTGAAAAATATGGTCTCACAATTTATTATGCAGGGGAAGAAAGAGATTATCTTGGCTGCATATTCTCATGTCAATGGTGATTTTAAGCATCTTGTATAAATCAACATATAGCTACTTTGTCGCCAACCTTCGACAGAAGATGACACATGACAAAAGAGAAATAAATTAAATTTTCAGGAAGGTTTTTACTAAGATTACCATAACCACCTGTTTACAACAAACATACAGAATTTTTTATAACAATATTGATATATAGGAGAACACAAAGATTCTCAGGCCGAGGGTGGGTGCAAATAACATTTGGCAAGTAAATACATAATAAGGGTAGGCCGCTTAGAGTAGATTAGTCCACTTCCTCAACGGTGGGGCCCCCCTTGCCGCCCGCGCCCTGGTGCAGCTTCATCATGGCGGGCTGACAGGCCGATTGTATCTCCTTGAGTTTGTGCTCGTACTCTTCCTTTTCCGCCAGGCTATTGTTCTCCAGCCAGGATAAGCCCGCTGTGCACGTGTCCAGAACTTGGGACTTCTCTTGATCGGTTAGTTTACCGGCTGCTGCACCATCTACCGCCTGTAAATATAAGTATTGATTTATAGATCACCGCTCTTGTCTATTTCATCCACGACGAAAGCATTTAACATAGATAAAATAAGTCATATTAATAAAGTGAGGAAATATAAAAGAATAAATTTTCAAAGTTGCATAAGAAGAAAAAGGCACTAAAGTGAAGATGCGAAGATGAATAGAATAATTTTTATTTTAAATAAATATTTATAACGGAAAGTAAAATATATTTGAAAATGTTTTATCAATAAATCAAACTGAATTATAATCTTTCTTCTGATTTCTTACCAGAAAAATTAACAGGAAAAGTTATTATGAGTATTCTTAAAAGGACAAATTATTAGGTAACCCAAAAAGTTTGCATTATTGAAGTTTTTAATAAAGATTTTACATACAGATTTGTTTTGTTTTGCAGTGATTTGCGAAAGGTATGACTTGCAAACAACCGTTTGTCAGTCAGTGCACTTCGATATGATAAGCACATCTTTTCAGCGCAGTTGAGGCCTCTTAAAATATCTGTTAATTCTAAAATCATTCTTGCTAGTTAAATTGAATGGTGAATTTTTACATGATTAAAACAACAGTGGCTTTAGTAGAGGATGCAGCTAATAAAGGCACTTCCAAGAAATGGTTTCATAACTTGTCTTTCAATGATAAAACATTTATAGATGCACCATGACCAGTAAGACAGTGAGTTGTTCATATCCAGCTGCAAGTTGAGATAAAATCTAGGACACGTTAAGAACTTGCTTAAGTGTTTAACACGATCGATGAAACTATTTATTTACACACGCATCAGTTTAGAAAGACACGGAAGCTGAAACAAATGGGTTCCATGTGAATTATCAGCTGACAATAAGCTTCAAAGATTATTGATTTGTTCTTCACTTTTATCATGTTAAAACATTTTATTAGACAAACCGTTTCTGGTTAATTTATAGTGATGGGCTCAAAATTATGAACCGTAAGTCAATCACTGATATCTCTGAGTCACACTCACTATCAGTGATTGAATATATGGGAATATTGTGATCCATGATTCATTTTTTATTTTATTTATATTTAGTTGTGAACTGTTGTTCGGCATATGAAATGAAAATATACATGAAATAATGAAATATTTATGATGTTATAATTCCCTTATCACGAATTTGTTGAAAATGCTTTCAGGTCAAATGCGTAAAACATTTTGGCAGAATCTGCTAAATGGCGCTTATCACGAATTATGTCATTATTTCATGAATATTTTCGTTTCATGTGCCGAAAATGGTTCACAACCAAATATAAATAAAATTAAAAATGAATCACGAATCGCGATTGTGATCTGCAAAATAATCTCACATTTTTTAAGGGTTTTAATATTTTTTGTGATGATATTAAATTATATAAACTATAATTATATATACTAGAATCTGTTTCTTACATAAAAGAAATTTGAATAATATAAGTAAATACGCTCAAAATTATATTTGTTTCAGGGAAATGAATATCAAATTTAGTTCATACATGGCGATAGTGTAGTTTAACTCAAAGTGTTTCCACATAGTAACATATGTAGCGACCGGAATTCAAATCCACCACCATCTCAGTCGACATCGACGCTAGCGACAGCGCTGCTGGCTGCTGCTACAAACCTGGCTCGAGATTCACCGCTAAGCAGTCTCTCGAGTTTTATCGTTTCACAATTCGCCAATTCGCTTCATTTCATTTCATAATCAACACGCACCTTCTAATCTCCATTCATTTCATTATGTCTTCATTTTTTTTATCTTAATGTCATAATAAAGCCTCTACACACGGGCCAATCACATATCTTTCATTTAACCACCGACATAACCTCCAAACATATATAGAACATTAAAAAATTTGATAGATATGGAAATTGATTAATGGGTGAGAATGGTGAACGTTATATTTGTATAAATCACTTAAGCCAGTCGAAGACAAGTTATAAGCCCAGCAATTACCCATAATTCCATATCTTTTCATTAAATGTAATAGAAATAGCTTCATCTCTAAGAGATATCTATATAATTTGTTTGTTTTATTTTTATTTATTTCGTGTATTGTAATATCGTGCGGCACACGTGTATTAGTAATGAAACTGTGGTCACAGTCACAGTTTACAATCACTGATATTATCAAATACCAATCACAATCACACAGTGAGTCAAGAGTAGCATTTTTTCTCATCACTAATTACTTACTCACATGATATTGAAAAGTGGAGCTTATACTATAATACCAAGCCATCCTTGTCATTGGTTGGCTCCAAATGATTAAATACAATACTATTTTTCTTCGGCACTCTACATATGGTATTGTTCACCATGACATTCTTACTATAGCCCAAACTATTATGGCTAAAATCTACTCTGTACAACTCAACAAGTACACTTACACACTATTGGTATTGTCAACTGTGAGATTCTTACTACAGGCCAAATTATCGTGGCTAAAGTCTAGTTTGTACAACTCAAAATGTATTTTAAATATAGACAGAACTGATTAATCGGCAGAAAATGCTAAATTTTTCTACAGGAATGTTAAACTGTTTACTGCACAAATCTCTAATGAGAAAATTTGTCAGTTTGAAGAATCAACCACATTTTTTGATATTGGGCAACCACATTTTTCAGATTTATTGCCTGTTGGCAGAAGCGGCTGATGGAAATGAATTGTAGAATGTGAATATAAGGTTTAATTTAACAAATAAAACTTTTCTTACAATTTTCTCTTACAAAAATTGCACAAACTTTTTTGATAACCTGGTATATTGTTTTTGCATTAACTAATTTATAACTAGTATTGTGACAAAAAAAGAAATCTCTAATACCATCAATAATATAACAAAAGTATAGACCTGTTTAGCGCTGAAGATGTACGCTTCGAGTTGGTTTCTGCTCGTCACCCTTTCCCTCTGTTTATCATCTTCCTGTTTGTACTTCTCAGCTTCTGACAACATCTTATCAATCTCCTCTCGAGATAGGCGGCCTTTGTCGTTGGTAATGGTGATACGCTCTGATTTCCCGGTGCTATTGTCCTTGGCTGACACGTTAAGGATACCATTAGCATCAAGGTCAAATGTTACCTGGAATTCAAAAGATTCAATATTAATTTAGAGTTTTGTTTATATACATAGTTATCATTATATATAAAAATAGCAGAGAGAATTTTGACACACATTATTTGCTTTTTGCACATTCAAGTACGTTATTACAGGTTTTATTTATTTTTTGTTCTTTTTTATTTGTTTTTGACGTGATATTTATTCAATTCTTAACATAGTGAATACATAAGCACTCCTACACATGCTCTAATATAAATGAGATTAAGTATTTTCTTTTACTAAAACTTATCTTTTATATATTTAGTCAGTTTCATTTTAAATCTATTTAACCTACTTTCTTATGTTTACTAGCATTTCATTAAAAATCTTCATCCCACTATACATCATTGATTTCTGAGATTTGGCCTTCTTCCTGAATGGCAGTCTCAGTCTATCCCCCCCTCCTCTACGATGCTTGTGCTAATGTTGATTTGCATCAATTTTTTGTATAAATTCCGCTGATATTTTCTTATTGAGGATTTTATAAATATGTAAATACCATTATATTAAGTCATCATATTCAGATCTTCCAGCATTGTACAGATCTGAGTATATCTAATTTTTCTGAGAATCATTCTCAAAGCTTTATTTTGCAACACTGACAATTGTTGCATTTCCTCTTCGTTAGCCTAAACAAAATACTGCTGCAATAGTTGATAACAAGGTTGTATACTATTTTACAAGACTCAGCACTAATAAATCTTCTGATCCTTCCCAGAAGTGAGATTTTTTTAGCAATCTTTTGAGCCACGTATCTTGTATTTTGCGATAAATTCAATTATGAATCTATTATGACTCCCAAATATTTAATTTCAGTCACTTCACAATTGTTGATGTGATTGATATATTTTTATTTTTATTATTTATGAATTTAGTTTTGTTTACATTTAGTTTTAGTTTATTTTTCTTCAGCCATATTGCTATATTATTTAAGTCATGGTTTAATTCATTCAGTATAATTCAGCGTAATTGTTTCCTGCGATATATATGAGTGCATCGTCTGCAAATAATCTTATTGTTTTAGCATTTTTATGATGTCATTTGCATAGATAACGAAAAGGATAGGTCCAAGAACTGAACTTGTGGTAAAGATATTGCTGTCAATAGAATTTATGTTATTTGAACGTGGCACAATAATATGGATAATGAAATTACTGTACAGAATTTATCCTGTTTGTGCCATGCCATGATATGGGTAAAGATATTGCTATCTATGGCATCATATGGGTAATGACATGGCCGTCGTTAAAATTTATTCTATTTATGGCCCATCCTAAATCTATAGTGAAAGTTCAATTACAATGTGTCCAAATTTTGTATTGCAGATATTTGGTCACACATTTTCTCATCTAATTCTTCTGCTTTTTTGTGGAACATCTGAAATAGTCTCCATACAAAAACTGGTATTTGATAATTTGAATATACTTTTGTATTGAACTGGTGTAAAACTGCCATATCGACCTCTCAGAATAACAAGGTACCATCTGACATCTGACACTGATACTGTTTTGAGATAATGAGCTCAACAGCGTTGACTGAATTTCAACATATATTAATGTATATTTTGTTTTGAGTATGCAAATATAATCAGTTTTAAGGTTTTAACTTATTTTTAGTATTATCAATGACCACTGTGAGATGAAGGAAATTAAAAATAAAATAAAAACATTGTAAATTAACAATAATGATCTATAAATTGTAATAATTAACCCTTTTCACGCAATAACTCAAATTAGCCCAAAGTGTTAGTTGGAACCATGTTATTCTAAGGGGTTGATATCTTAATGTGAAAAATAAAAGTTTTTAAGATGACGGTATTTCTAAAGATTTTCATCGATTAGATAATAGTTTTCTGTCATGTCTTTGAACAAAAATGCTGACTGAATGATAGAGCATATGTTTACCTCAATCTTTGGTACTCCTCTGGGTGCTGGGGGGATACCGGTTAGGTTGAAAGTTCCTAGAAGATTGTTGTCCTTTGTCATGGCTCTCTCCCCTTCAAACACCTGCGGACAAATGATCCATGTAATATTTTGTTTAATTATTAATAAATGTCTTATTCTGAAATAATTCTCTCAGTCTCAGTAAACCAAATCCAATTTATACACTCACGCAAGTGTTGATCTATGGGCAGAAATAAAAGAATACTTTTTCAGAGTTGTACAGGAAAATGTGCACGGCGGATTAGATATGACCCAACCATGAGCTTTATAAATTGTTTAAAGAGCACACTACATTGGGCCGGGACAATAACTGACTACCTAAAATGTTTCTTAATAACAATTCTACAGTACAAAGGAGTATCGGGACAACCGAGTAGAAATCGTTAGAAGGTGTAAAGACAAACACCTTAGCCATGGACATAGGCAAGTAGAGATCGTGCATCTAGTATCAGTGTCGGTACCAGGGCTCTACTGTGAACCGCTAGTCTTGCCTCGGTCGACAAGTTCCCATTAGCTATAATTCCATCCAAGGCGCCATTTACCGATGCCGTTCAAATAATGTCAACAGGAGGTGAGTTGTCGCGAAATAAACCTTAAGTATTGGTACCTGAATGGTGACAGCGGGTTGGTTATCAGAGTAAGTAGTGAAGGTTTGCTGCTGCTTGGTGGGGATCCTCGAGTTCCTCTCCACCAGCTTGGTCATTACACCTCCGGCCGTCTCGATACCGAGCGACAAGGGGGCGACGTCAACCAGAAGAACATCTTGGATCTGGGAGCTGTAGCAAAAAAAGAGTACTTTCATATCATAATATAATTAGCGGAGGATTGTCCACAGCCTTTAAATAATTTTTATGGTAGACAAAGTTTTACTTGAATTTTCATGGTAAAGAGGGGTTGATTTATTTATTTTTTGTACTGATTTCATTTTTAAATGGGTGATTGCGCATTAAAATAATTATAAAATTTTTACGTAGAAACATTACTAGTGTTATGTAATCATTTGGATAATAAAATCATCTAGCTTCTAGATATATATATATAAATTTTAAACAAAATCAATTACACAAATCTATGATGAAATTTTTTTTGATAAATTTTTGTTCTCCTTTACGTATTTTGGGTTGGTGAAGTAAAATCCAAACTTCCTAGCAGATATTAGAAAATAATGATTTGTGACATTCTTTGCTAATGTTAGTTTAGCGGATAGATTTAAATATCAATGAAGAAACTCCATATTATTAAACTTTTCAAATGTAGTAATTACATACAGGCATTCAAATTTTTAAATATATTTTTTTAATTCATTTAATATTCTTACTATTTTCAAACTAAACTGAATGCTTGTGCTATGAAAACAGGACTAATTTACTGGTTTCCTGGAATGAGGCTCAAGCCCCCAGCCACTGGATCACTAGGAGGGTGTCTTAACCACTAAACCGACAACTATGTACAATTATACATATGGGTGGGTACCACTCTAAAAATAAGGGAAAATTAGGTCTCTTAACTTTCATTCATACCTTTATTTTTTGTTCATTTCGTTAACAGAACATACTAGTCAGTGAAACAAATAAATGAGAATAGTTAATGTGATATCTATGGTTGATGTATCTGAGAGCTTGCGTGAAAGTTTGGCACGATGGATGCGAGCGAAAGAGATACGCCTAGATAGAAACGATAGATCTGTTTATCACTTGTAAATATATTATTTGTAAAGTGTCATGAATAAATCTTATTGTTACCGGAGCACTATTCTTGTTATTCTGACGACACGAAACTCGAGAATTATCTTTGAAGGACAGCAGTATATTGGTGCCACGAAGATGAACAAAACTACCTACTATTACTACTACTATTGTAAGACGCTACACTTAATGAATGATAAAGGTACCTCGTGTCTCCGCTCAGGATGGCTCCTTGAACTGCAGCTCCATACGCTACTGCTTCATCAGGATTGATAGACAGATTGAGAGACTTTCCCCCAAAGAAGTCTTGGAGCATTTTCTGTACCTTGGGAATCCTCGTGGACCCTCCGACCAGCACTACTTCATGGATGGCCTTTTTTTCTAATTTGGCGTCATTCAGAGCCCTCTCCACGGGAGTGAGGGTAGACCTGAACATGTCCATGCAGAGCTCTTCGAATCTCGCCCTGCTGATTTTGGAGTAGAAGTCGATTCCTTCGTGGAGGGCATCGATTTCTAGGCTGGCTTCTGTGCTGGAAGAAAGGGTCCTCTTCGCCCTCTCGCAAGCTGTCCTCAGGCGCCGCAGAGCTCTGGCGTTCCCCTTGATATCTTTCTTGTGCTTGCGTAAGAATTCGTCGGTGAAATATGTGAGAAGGCGGTTGTCAAAGTCTTCGCCTCCCAAGTGGGTGTCTCCCGCTGTGGATTTGACCTCGAACAGGGAACCGTCACCGATGCCAAGGATGGAGACGTCGAAGGTACCGCCGCCCAAATCGAAAATGAGGATGTTCTGATCTCCCTTGAGGTTTTTGTCAAGGCCATAAGCCAGGGCAGCCGCCGTGGGCTCGTTGATGATACGCAGGACGTTCAATCCGGCGATGGCCCCGGCGTCCTTGGTGGCCTGACGCTGGGAGTCGTTGAAATAGGCTGGGACTGTGATTACGGCATCAGTCACCTGCAAGAAACAAAAGAAAATCCTATTTCAATTTTAAAGTATTAACTCGTTTAACATTACGGCATTAATACTTACAGCCCAGTGGGTCAAAACAAAACATGTCCGGCGGTGGTGGGTCATTTCAGATCCACCTCAAGTTTTCGGTTTTTCAACCGTTTTGTGGGAGATTTTTTTAATAGATATTTCATTTTAAATATGATTTAATGAAATGGCACGATGCGCCGTAATGTTTCTGCTAAAAAATTAAAAAATATTATGAATAATGTACATATTATCACACATCAATAGACACGCCCTTTTTAGGGATTTATTGTATTTATTTTCCACCACAACTTTTCGGGTTTTGGTATTCAAACACGGACAAACCATGATGAAGCATGTTCAGGATATCCAAAAACGGCTACCACACCAGAAATTGTGGATCAGATCCGTGATGTGGTTTTGGCAGGTCGCCAAATAAATGTTCGTGAAATTGAGAAAGCCGTGGGCATCTCTTATGAAAAAATATAGTAGTTTATTTAGAATTCAAACTTGTGCCGATTGTTCGGAAGTATTTAAGAGGAAGACATAATTTGCGATCATAGATGAGACCAATACTACAGAAGAGTTTTAGACAAGCTGAAAGCGGAAATTTAGGTAGAGGTTCAGAAATGGTCAAGGTAAACAAAGTTCTTTAACAGCGATACCGAACCCATTCATTCAAGTGCAATCGCTCAGCAAAAATTGACAGAATCAATGTTCAAAATCCTTCCCCATCTACAGTAGATTTAGCTCCCTCGGTTTTCCACCTATTTTTGAAACTAAAACTTGGGTCGTATGAATAGGTGATCTCGAAGAAAGAAGAGTGGTGTGAAGAAGAAGTGTATTAAGCTTCGAAGGGATTATCTTGAAAAATAAAATACAGCTTGAATCAGATTTATTTTATTTTCAATTCACCCTCGTACTTCATTTTAAATTTTGTGTTGTTGTCCCTTTGTTGAACCGACTTGTACTGGTAGTTTTGAGTAGAAGAGCTGAGTAAAGAAATCTAATAAAAAGTATTTGTGCAACATTGTGTTTAGTGCTTTTAAAAACGTAACGGATTTTATGTGAAAATATAGTAAAATGAAATATATTTTTACCTGTATTTTTATTAGAAAATGTGACGAACAGATATTTGGCATTTAGCCCACAAAACTGATGTTTTATGAGTAATAATTAGATGCTTAATTTACCTTCACTGTCGTTTTGGAATGGCTCTTCAAGAATTATTTTAAGACGTGATCATTTTCATCGAGTATAATAATTATATTTAAAAAAATACTTTCTTAAGATTAAGAATGACTCACTCAAAGATCAGCGTCGGTACCGATCAAACTTTGTACAAATGATCAGCCGGTTACAAAAGAAAGAAAGTTTATTTACGCAGACGATATAAGTGCTCAAACCAAAAATCTGGAAGCAGTGGAAGAGGAGATATGTCAAGCAAATTCAAAACCCAGTTCGGTGAAATGATTAATTTATTATGACCAATACAAGATTACAGATTAACGCTGACCAAATAAACAAAAAGCAACAAATTGATGAATTAAACTGTGAATACCATCCATCGTAATGCTGAATACTATTCTCTATCATGGGCTTGAAACTCACACTGGCCAGATTAATCCATCTGAACGCCATATACAACATCCACTTTCATGGCTTTTTGTGGTCGCACACATTGCACATTGCCAGGGGCGTGCAGTGCATATACAAGCAAAAAAGCTGTGCATTACTAAAAATTCTGGGAAACAAATTATTACGTTATATTCGGTACCTATCGCGCACGAGATTTGACTTTTGATGATTTGATGTGAGAGGAGTTGATATTTACCAATTAGCAACACTGACCACGTAAGAAAAAGAATTCTTGCTACCGTGCTTTCTTTTTGACAAGTATTGACGAGCACGGGAGGTAGTTCCGATGCAAAAATAACAAAGATGTAACTTTGGATAGAATTAAGGAAGGGTGAGAATAATCAAATATATTAGGCACCTGTATTATCTTGCACCTTATTGTAAGATTTATTTGGTTATTGTTTTTGTAATTCCCTTCTTCGTCTTCTTCTTAGTCTTCTTCTTCGTCTTCTTTTCCTTTCATTATTGGTCACGTGATGACAATACTTTTAAATTCATGAAGGATTACTCATGAACAAAGCTGGAAGGCAATACGATTTGGTCTCTTCCGCTTCCTAATTTGACAGCTGAATTTGTTATATGACCGAGGACGACGCAAGGGATTCCACATGTTTTAAAATGAAAAAGGAAGACCCAGCCTTCCTGATGTTTTGTTGGGAAAGAGATTCAAGTATTGAGAGGTGCCTTGGAACATCAAATCTGGATGGAAGAATGGGGATCACTACTCAATTAACGAAATTATCTCACGCTTCAATGATTGTAAAACAAATTTAGATGTAAAGTATTGTAGTTTTATTTTTTTCTCACCTTTTAAATTTTAATTAATAACTTGCTAATCGTGTTGATGACATTTATTTAATATGATTTTTTTTGTTATAATTTGACCTTACAAACTCCTCAAGTAATTCAAAATTGTTGTAATAGGTGAAGATTTTCACATTCAGTGAATAAAAGTGTTGTATCTCACTATTACTTTTAAATAATAATATGTTGATTTTGATGTTCACACGGTAGTAAGAAATTCCATTATTGTAAGGCAAAATTGTCAATTAATCTTTGCTTGCAATCACATTCAAATGACAAGTTTCTTATTACATTTTACTTTACTATTCATGTGTTTTCATATCTGATAGATTATTAAATTTTGTTATTGTAAAAACTTGAACTAATCTTATTATTTTCCTTGAGAATGCTAGCTAATGTGAGTGGCAGGTGAGATGGTGAATTTTGTGCATCAGGACCACACACTTTATGCTATATCCTGAGCGAGTCGGTGGACGTGTAAAAAATGAGGTCACAAAATATGAATAAAATAATTGGATTAACATAAACGGAAATATTTTTTTTTACAATTAGCACCATCTGTGTACCAGTAGAGACTTTAATTGCTTAGTTCTAAAAACTACCACGACAACTCTCCGCTGTAGTCATGGCGCTCTTGTGCATTCGCTGCATCGAGCTATTCACATTACTATGTTCTATCTTTAAGCTAGTGAATTATTCAAGTCATATAGTTGGTTATTTACTGAATTGAAATTTAGTTGATCCGTTTTGAATGTCGTTACCTATGATGTTCTTTATAAAATAATATTAGGAAGTCTTACAATTGTGTGCAAATCATTGAGTACTTACATCCTCTTTCACTAATTCGCGAATTTTACTATCTTACTGTTTTTAACATATTGATTTCATGGCCGTTCTTTGCGTTTGACGTGCATCTGGTGCATGAATTTGTTTTTGATTTGGGAAAAATAAAAAGCAATTGGCAGAACCATTTCCTACGTTAACCTTTAATAAAAATAGTTATTTCGTTTAGTTATTACGTGAAGGATTTTCTAACAATAAAATAATTATGTTCAGTCATAAAATGTGTTCTTAAAAACGTCCATACATTTTTTAAATGGGTATTATTTTTTCTATTAATTGGGAACTTGCATTTCATTTTGCTTCTGTATGATATTCAAAACTCATATACATGTTCGTTTGAATGTATTAGACTTAGTGACGTGCCCCAATAAAGTTATCAACACAAATTGTTGGTCAATATCCCCACTAAAAACTTCTTTCCTTGATATCTACAACCTACACCCTTTTTTATAGGGATCCAATTACAAACTTAACTTTCTTTGAGAACGATCAGGTTAATTGAAGTCTGGGATGGTGAGATTTCTATAGAAAGCGCCTACAGATGATAAAAAGCACTCAACCAATTTTAGGTACGTTCATGACACAGTAGGTACATATTACCAAATAAGTATTTGAAATGGCCGAACTTTACCATACAGTTGAAGAAGAAAGCAGGCGTATGGCACTTGTGATGTGACTCTGTGATCATGAATGATGCACGTGAGATCATGATTGCAGGATTAGAAGGAATGGGTCATCGGATCCCCCGGAATGATGACCTATTAAGAAATGAAAGGAATCTCAGACATTGCCGGGTATTTATTAGGGTGCAGGTCTCCCGCTGGGGGTTACTGGGATGGGCGATGCCTGGAAGAACAGTGGCTAGAGAGACCTAACGAAGCATTCTACCGGCTCTCCCTCGCACTCTTGTGACCTAATTTCTGGGTGAATTTCTGCTGAACTGTGACCGAGCTCTGCGACTGAAACACATAGATGTGACATCTACCCTCCCCTTTAGGGGGTGTGTGCTTTCTATAGCTTCTTTCTGGCTGCCTTTTGAAATGAATGTGACAACAAGCCTCTCATATTGTACATGTATGATTCTGATATGACGATATCTATGATGGTATTATGTGATATGACCGAATGTAATAAAATAAATAAAAATATATGTAATTATGACGAATCAAAAGGAGGGTAAACAACTTTCAAAGCGATTCGGGATAGGATGTAAATAAATTTAAAAAAAAAAAGTATTATTTGTTTATTTCTATTCAATTGTTCCAATTTGGGTTTAATTAAATTAACTTTTCTGTCTCCATTATTTCCACTCCTTGTCACATACGTACACACTATATTGAAAGAATTATCGTTTTATGCTTTACGAATCTGGTGGTTTTTCTTTATGGCTTTACGGATTGGAAACATGGACGTCGAGAGCAAGTGAGAAACATAAACTAGACGGTTTTGAAATGTGGTGCTTGAGGCGAATCTTTTGAATCCCTTGGGCAGCAATGGACACTCATTTTTGAACAGTTAAGGATTTAAGATAGATTGTTCAGGAAAATCCTTTTTGAGATATTTTATTCAATTTTTCGGATACATTGCTCGCAGAGAGGATGATAACTAGAAAATATGGTGATGGGAAGGTGAAAGAGGAGAGGCCTCCCTGACTTTCCGCCTCGATCATCACCGGGCAACATGATGGACTGACTAAAGACACTACTGTCTATCCTATTGGAATGGCTCTTCGTACTGTAGAAAAAAATCTTTAAGAACATCAATATTTTTAGTGACATTATAGACATGATTTTTAATGATGAGAGAACTGACCTGAGAAGAAGAACGTAAGTTATAGAAAACATGGAAGATCAAATAAAAATAGCAATCTATGGAAGATAGGCAACTACATCTTGCGCGGCGAATTATTTAGTCGCGACACTGAGGCCGGTAGCGTCGTGTCGCACGCTCGCGGCTGCCTAGACCTGCCGGATGGAGGGGTAACGTCGCGGAATGAGAAGAGGACTCCAGATCAGAAACTTGCGTGTTCACTGCGAGTTTGTATTATTGGACACTATGAAAGCTGCCTAGTCGAGCGAGTCACGAGAGATGAATAATCGCTTCCCGGCTTCTCGTTGATGCCTGGACCAAATTATGCCGGCCATTATGTGAAGCTCCGGAAAGGCCTCTCTCGGTAGCTCACCCGAGCTCGTTCGAACACCGGTATGCGGCATGCTACCGCGCCTCTGCTATTCGGCGTCAGATGACGCCCTATGTCCGCCTTAAGGTCACGCTGACCGGCGGCTGACGAGGAAGCCACAGTATTCTCGCGACCCAGGCAGCCTAATAGCAATATGTGCTTACTTGTATTCAATTTACAACCTGTCTGAATAATATTGTATAGTACAACCAGAAGCGATATGATAAATATTCGAGACAAGACCTAAGGTACGAGTAATTTCTTAAATTCCTTAGATATTTGGAATCCATAAAATTGGTATTTACAGCTACAAATGTATTGATAACATTTTCTTACCTTTCCTCCCAGGTAGGTCTCCGCAACCTCCCTCATCTTGGTGAGCACCATGGAGCTGATCTCCTCCGGCGCGAAGGTCTTCTTCTCGCCCTTGTACTCCACCTGGATCTTGGGCTTGGTGCCGTCGTTAACGACGGTGAAGGGCCAGTGCTTCATGTCGTCCTGGATCTTGGGATCGTCAAAGCGGCGGCCGATGAGGCGCTTGGCATCGAACACCGTATTGCGAGGGTTCATCGCTACCTACAAGGAGTAAGGAAGTGTTATATTGTTTCATTTATTACAACCGAGTTGTTCGACCTTTATTACTTATTCATGGATCATGAGTCATGACGTACGTAGATATTACAGTTAAGGAAGGAAGTTAAGGAAGGGAGGGAAAGGTCCCTCCCCCCTCGTATACCCTGAATATGACCTTTTCTGTGGTTTTTGTTACCTATAGTTTTTGGACAAGTTGAATTTGAAGTTATCGATTAATATTGGGTATGTTAGGCTGTGAAAATTATGAATTATCTTCCCGCCTTGTGAGAATGATACATTGATGGAGAGTTAACATTTAACCATTGGAGTTGATCGAAGTGTGTTACGCTGCCGTGAAATTGACGTCGTGCTATCGAGCTTGTCAGACTGACTATTGTGTAATCGATTTCTCGCTACAACGCGTACCGATTTGTGTTTCATCCTGCATTGTGCGTGTTATCCCACTTTGCACTATCAACGAAGTCAGAAGCCTTTTGGATCCAGTGAAGAAAATCCAGATACCTAAAGGAGCAACTTTCAGGTGGGTCCTGATTCTGGTCGGTCCTTTGAGCTCCCCTGTTCCCCAATCCTTTACTAAATTCCTTTCACGCTTCCTATATCTAGTTTCTCCAATCCTTTGTTCAAACACAAGTCAAATATGATATTTTAGAATAATGTCTTTGCAACTATGGAGGTAACGTAGTCAGCGAGTCGCCCCATATAAAATGAGGTTTAAACTGGTGTTTATCCCCATTTAATGTAATTTGTTGGTTCAAAGGCTTTATAATGACAGATTGAACCTAGATGCAAGATGGAAAGAAATGAATATTATGATGAAAAATGATTAATTAGTGTATGTCCGTCCGGACGAAAACACAGTGGCATCGAAACCGGTCGACGTCACATTAACCAAAGTGTAAAAAACAAAGTTCGTTATTTAAAAAAAATAACAATCATGTTTAACAATAAAGTTAAAGCTACAAACGTCAAAACTTGAACACAAGTATTTTGTTTTATGAATAAATAAAAATGTAAACATCGCGTCGCGGTCAAGTTTACAGCTGAGGGCGAGCCTAAAATAGCAGCAACGCTCCCACGCGAAATCTCGCTATTTTACTAAAAATGTAGATAGAACATTATCGGTTCTTCGTATTCAATATATTAAAAATGTGGTGAATTTGTAGCCCGGCGCCGGTGACGATGCGATCACTGCTGCCGGCTCCAACGGGAAGTCGTAAAAAACAGCCTTCCGTGGAAAACTGATCGAATATTGAATATCCGACCGAGAGAAAAGCAGAAATTATTGCGCGTGTATAACATCTAAATTGCACATCCGTTTCAATTTAATTATTTATTTAATGTACATCCCGCAATAAAATTATCAACTGAGCTTGCGCAAAAGTTAAACGTTAGTCATCATCGTTTAAGATAGCTAAGAAAATCGCAAAAGCTCGACAACTGGGTGCCCCATGAACAAAATGAAAATTATAAATATCACCATTACGAAGCCAGTTCTACACCATGAGGGCTTATTGGGTTATGTAACTTGATAGGTGATGAACACATAATTTATACATATATTCAATGACTTGAATCAAAAATACTGTTGTTAAATGCAGTGTTATTTTCACCAGTGTTTGTTTTGTTCCTACCCCTAAGTACACTCTCAACCAGTACACATTGTTCCTTTGGTGGTTTGTTTTTGATCCGTCAAATTCGTCGAGATTTTGGAGAGGAAGTGCCCTCGTGTTGGATCACTAGTCCATATACCACCGTGAATTTAATGTTTTATGGATGGTAAAGTTCAACAGAGTAGTTTTCGCTGTCGCTTGGCAGTCCGCTATCGAAGGATTTACTTATTTCCCATTGTCTCGGTGTAATACCCAAATTTTGGCAGAACTAATTACATAAAAAAATTGTTTTGTGATGCGCTCTACGTCAAAATATAATGCCGTAAATTCTTCTAATAACTTGGACATTTTCAACGACAAATTATTCCTCTAAAATTAAATTACGCCAACTTTTCAATATTAACATACATTTTTGCATCCCATTTGCCCGCCCTCCTTACCCTTTCCACTCGGTATGTTCAGTTTAAAAACACTCTTTTGTTTATTAGTTTGTTTGAGTGTACTATATTTTGGTTTATTATGTCTATTTGTTATTTTTATATATAGTTATTATTGTTGCATTGTTTATTTCTCTAGAAATAAAAGAAAATTTCTCTATTTTCAATTTCTTACATCATTCATCTACCCATCTACCAGTTCCCTCTTCCAATTCGTACTGTCCGATTCCATCTTCATCTACCACTGTGTCGGCGACTTGCGTTGGTCACAGTAACATTGACTCATCTACAACCATCAAGAGACATCTCGCCAACAGATTATCACTTACCTATTCATTTCAACAATGTTTTACAGGAATTTTGTCAACAACACAGAACTTAACATAATACTCCTGCATAGAATATGTTTGAAAAATATTATTAATTCGATTAAATAAATAAAATGACAATCTTATCGGCGAAGTACCGTACCGCGGTCGGCACCTAAAATAAATAAAACACAAAGTAAATGTGTGAGAGCATATAAAAATCTTACAAAATTTTCGAATGTAGTTTATTTAAAAAAGTTTAGTGGGTCGCCCGATAAATAAATATATTTTACGATAAAAAAATAAATAATTATAAAATACATATGGAATATAGAGATCCGTTCTTTCAACACCCACACAAAATTCTTGTGGATCGACAGTGTAGTGTCGCCACTGACGTACATCCAAGACTCTGACTAAAATAGCCGCCTTTTCTCGGAGAAACTGCTCATTTATTGCAACATCCAACAAATTCTGGGCACCTCACATGATCTCTGAAAATCGAAATGTTGATGAGGTAGAAAGTAAATAATGTAGTATTGAGATCAAAAAGTGAGGTGGACCGTCTTGAGAATAAAGGAACATCGCTGCTTCTGAAAAAATCGAAACAAGCCACTCTTTCATTGGTCATCAGAGTAATAAACAAAAGGCCATTTAGACATAACTCTGAAGAACTCTTTAAATCTTTTCAAGTTTTGGATATAAGACAATTGTTCACCGGAGCAATCTTAAAACTATTTAAAAAAAAAAAACTTTACTTCCACGATCCGATCCAAAGAACCCAGGAGCAAAGGCTTGGGATACTTTTCAGTGCCAAAATTTAATACCAAATTCGCTCAACGAACTTTCTTATTTTGTGTTACGTGAATATTTAACAAATTGGCATTATATCTTAAAGGGTCTAAAGTGATTGACGACTTCAAACCAAAAATAACAAAGTGGTTGCTTGATGTGGGTAGAAAGCAAAATGAAACTAATTTGTCATTTGTGCTAACCTAACTCCCTACACATTTTTATCTCCGACTACTGTATATTACAGACAATAATATTTTTATAACTTTTTTTCAATAATATTTTATAACTTACTTAACATTGTACTTACCTACCACTAAACAATTACAACTTTTAAAAACTGTACAGGTAATTACCTTTATTTTTTCATATGTACTACTTATGCTACAAAAAATAAATAAATAAAATTGTCTGTAAAAGTGAAATCAAGTTCTTGTATGACACGTACAATTAAAATTTATCTCCTACACAATACACAATATTAGTATCTACCGACAAAGACTAATAAAGGTGACATTTTTAGTACCTAATCTTTTAAAAATGAGTAATTGAAGAGTCATTAAGAGAGATAAATATGCGGTGACCTGGTAACGAATGACGTTAAATGGAGCGGAAGACGTGACTGCCGTCATTTTTGAGGCGTTATTTTTAGTGAATAATAAATATCTTATATAAACACAGACACGCACACTACTACAAATTCTATAGCAACTAATTGACGGCCAACTCATAGATATATCAATAAGTTGTGCTAGATTTGTATTGACTCGTGCAATGACTAAGCCGCTGACGAGTTAATCGGTCAATTTAACGCCAGTTACGCCGGTGACAGTCGAGACAGCACCGATCACATTGCATGCTCATAAAAGGACCACCAGTGACCATATGTTTTCTGCGAAGCAGGGTCGGATTAAAAAAGATGGGGCCCTCGGCAGAAGTGTAAATGTGGACCTTTCAAAGTTTGTCTAGTTTAATTTATGATGCATACATAAAAAAATTCGGCAGTGTCCATGCAATAGCTAGCTAGTAGAGAAGTGTTTTATATTTCAGTTGCAAAGTCTGTTTTTATCATTTTTTTATTAAGGGATTGTGACAGTGAAAACATATTGCGATAAACATAATAATTATTTAACATGAGTTTTTATAGGTATAGTGAATGGAAGTATAGTAAGGCTAATGTTGAACAAGTCAATTTCTGTCAATTTCTCATTATGGTATTTGCATGACCGGTGAATTAATTAATTTTGTATGTAAGATGTTCTACTTCTGGGAATGTGGAAGAGTGCGGATTGCCGGCTTGATCTAGATGCCATCGCACATGGAGAGATATTAATTCCAATTAGCCGGGACAATTGGCTGTAGTAGGCAATATCTTAAACCCATAAATTTTGTGTATAAAAGTTAATCTTTTGTAACAAACAAGGCAGTATCCATCTACTTCCAAAACAGAAACGGCAGGTTTCGAAAGAACTGATTAGAACGCTATAAGTTATTAGGAGAACACTTTCTTGTTGTGAAGTAGTAATTATTCAAAACAGACGGTCTGTGATATTTTAAATACTAATTTAATGTATTAATTAGAAAGATATACATATAAAATCAATTTTATAGAAAAATATTGTTGTTGCGTCACCGGGATTCGAACCATTATTCGTAACCAAATTCGGATTACAATTTCACAATAAGAATGTGTTCTCCTAATAATATATAAGTTGTATCAATGTATCCAAAAATTTAATAAAAATGAATTGTTAATTCTGGCATTTCCTGTCGGTTTACTCAAAGGTATCTGAGATTCCGTAAAAAGAACAAAGTAGATGGGTTTCAAATAATGGAATGATAGATGAATTAAATTGAAAAAATGTAACATATAGGTTCGAAACTTTGTCGTCAAAAATAAAGTAGCTGTAGCATAGTTGGATAATGCATCTTCCCCGGTTTGGAAACAGATCCAGGTTCGAATCCTGGTGGCGCAACAACAATATTTTTCGATAACATTGATTTTATATGTATATCTTTCTAATTAATACATTTAATTAGTATCGCTATAAATGACTTACTTCAAAATGCTTCAAAATACTGCATTACGCACTCGCGAGATATATTGAGATGCCGGTCTAAAAGCCAACTTAGAAACTGTCCATGTCCAGTGTCCATTTGTAACTCAAAGTTCAAATTATCCAATAAGCACGAGTAGTGTATAGCTAAAAACGTTTATATATTGTACCACCGGGAGGAATGCATAGAAGACGATATTGATTCATTGTTACATCAGGTTACATATTGACAGCTGCATAATATTTGGCCCTTTTTATACCTTTAATTACTCGTTATCTCAAATCAGTTGGCATTCATAGAATTCGGTCCTGTCGCGAAACAATCGCGCGGTCGGGGCGTCAATATTTTTAGCATTTTCCTTATGCGGACGCCGATACGTGACCCCCCCCCCTTACAAGATATCGCCGCACGCCTCTGATTTCCATTTCGGGAAAGAAGTGACTCACGCCAGATCATCAGATGGGCCCGAAGATGATAGTGCTGTAATATTGGATGCCATATATGAACATACCGTTAATCGTTGCGGCGTTTGTATAATACTACAATATTAGCAAAAGTGGGAAGGTAAATTATGTAAGGATATCGTATCTTCTGTAGAGACCCGTATTCTCGTAGCAATGTCAAATTTAATTACACATTTGGATACGAACGGTAAGTAACTGCATATACAGGGTGTAACAAACCTAGTCCACAATATTTTATGGGTGGATACCTTACTAAATTACGAGTGTTCAAGGAATATGTCACTAATCTCAACCTTATCAGAGGCATTAAAAAAAATTCGTCATTTTTGCGATTATTTTAAAATTATTGTTACGAAATCAGCGCCATCTACCGGATTTTCCGTAATTTGATCAGCGCCATCTTTCCGCAAAACGTTTTACGCACATTCGCTGGGAATTTGACCCGAAAAATGAATATACATTTTTTAAAGCATTTTCTTGTTCTTTGTGATGATTATAATTCGATTTATATCACTTATTTATGCTTAAATATGTTTTAATAATATTAAAAAAATGATGTTTTCGTGTATTGTGATATAGTGCAGCGCATGCGAATTAGTAATGAAACTGTGATCACAATTACGGTTTGCAATCACTCATATTATCGAATACCAATCACAATTTCTCCTCATCACTTATTCGGGTCGGTAATTGTAATTACATACGTACGTGTTTATCTGCACACGATTCATATTTTCGATTCCAAATCGAACAGTCATATTGTACCGTGACATGTCATCTCGTTAATATTTCCAGGCAGCTGTTTACTCGTTCGTGACCGAGATATTTAAGTGCCAACAATAAATGTAATTTATCGTCGGAACACGCTGTAGAAAAGCTAATTCTCATCTTTTTTCTGACACAGAGAAGTTGCGGAATGAGATCGAGACGTTTAAACGCGGAAATGGAGCCACTGGGGGGATTTTTTTAAAAGTCGCGTTAAAAATAATTGATTACAGATTTTTCAAAATACGTGATATTTTTGTTGGAAAAACTTCAAGAATAGCCACCTGTTCTACTTCTGGAAAGAAGCAGGCAGTGCGTGATGAACTGTAGATACGTAAATTGATTTTATTTATTATTAGTCGACAGCTCGGACGTTATGTCGGATATTTAGTGACCTGTCGGAAAGAAAAACTTAAATGTCAATTTATTACCCTGCGAGAAACTTTCTCTCGTGAGCCAATATAAGGTGGACATTTAATGGGGGATTATCACATTTCCAGTTTAAAATTCGATAAATTCTAGGCGAATTACACACTCTTTCAAGCCGAGACGGTTGTGTGATCAATAGTACATTTTTACTATGGTAAATTTTTTACTAATCGTTTGCGGCTTGTTTGAACGTCAAATTTACTATTGTCAAAGCACATGTGAGATGTCTATAGGGGCTACAAAAGATCATGAAATATTTATTTATACCGACATGTGAGTTTTTACATAAGAATACAATTTTATTTTATTTAAAATATAACAGAACATTTTTAATTGATATTTCAATGTAGCAGTTTAAATATAATATAATAAACTGAGAGCTAAGCATAATTTATATACAAATATTTCTTCAGTTCAAGTATGCTCCTGCAACGAAAAATGTCAACGAAACTCGACATGTTAACGAGCCGATGCATTAGCGTCGGTACGCTTTATCTATGGATTTTTTCACCACGTTCGAAATCTGTCACTTTGGTTGTGAAATTTTTTCGGATTATGTGCTAATGTATATTAAACAACGATATCATCATCGGACGAACTCTCATTGAATGATTGATTGTTGTACACTGCAACTTTAAAAGTATCAATATGTCGGATGACTTGCGGAACAGCTGTGAAGAGTCCGCCATAATTAAAGAGTTTCAGTTGTTGTGTTATCAGTTTTCGTAAAAAAAATAATTAAAAAGTTACTACTGATCGCACAACTAAACTACTTTTAACATCACAAATACTAAAGGACGTTATTTGTTACGTAAATCTTGCCAGAGATAGATAGATAGATATATAGACAATAAAATTGTTGATTTTCTCGCATTCGAGACGTCAGAATAAAAGTTATTTGTTTTATCCATATTTTATCATAATAATAATGCTAAATGAACTAATATGTGTTGTCGTTTGAGTTAATCCATCAAAAAAGAAATAATTTAGTGAAGTACCTACGTACAGAATTTTTAAACTAGTGCAGTATAAGATTTTCCGAAGACAAAAGTTAATTTCAGTTTTTCCATATCAATAACAATGTTTTCAAATCTATAAATATATTTGGAGATCGGTCAACGCACGATGTTTTACATTAAAAAATATTGTATCAGATGCGTTTATTGGTTTTGTTTAATGTTATCGATTTAAAATACCACTTTGCCGTTTTGTGATCTGTTTATTTCATAATTATGTAATTATACAAAAACTGTACTATCTTACAAAATGACGCACATAACATATTATATTTTGTGTGTTCAAGAAAATGTCGTTTCCCTTTAAGATCAAACCGTCTAATTTACGAAATTTGTAATTCATTTTATGGCTAAAATATGCATGAAAATATACCGTCGATTTAGCCGAAAACTAAGGCGACAGATTCCACATCCGATTTTGCTGAATTAATTTACAACATTTTCTTAATTTCTATCTCTCTGAAATCTTTGCTTCAATAAAACACTCACAGCCCGGTGGGTCAAAACAAAACACGTCCGGCGGTGGTGGGTCATTTCAGACCCACCGCAAGTTTTCGGTTTTTCAACCGTTTTGTGGGAGATTTTTTATATTTAGATATTTAATTTTAAATATGATTTTATGAAATGATTAAAACATATTACGAATGATGTACATATTCTCACGCATCAACAGACGCCCTGCGCAGCCAAAATACAAACATCAAAACTGGACTGTGAAAAGTCCGCCATATATAACTGTCGATTCTCGTTTTTACTATCGGATATCGTAGAGTAAAATAAGTTTACTACGGGATATACCTTCGAGAAGTAAATATTTTTTTACTAACGATCAAACAACCCATTTTCGCAAATTTTTTTACTATAGTAAAAAGTTACTACTGATTACACAACCGGTCCTTACAGTTTTATAATAATGGAATATTTCTGGATACTGCCCGTTGTCACGCGATACTCTAAACTGCTGCAGTGTAATACATACTTTATGATGTATTACAATCAGGGGAGTGCAGTGCATACAAGCAAAAAAACTGTGCATTACTAAAAATTCTGGGAAACAAATGCAAATTAAATAACTGGATTAACTTAAACGGAAACATTATTTTAGAATTAGCGCCATCTGTGTACCAGTAGAGACATTAATTGCCTAGTTTTAAAAATTACCACGACAACTCCACTACCACTGTGCCCATGGCGCTCTCGTGTATTCGCCACATCGAGCTATTTACATTACTCTGTTCTGTCTTTAAGCTAGAGAGTTACTCGAGTCATATAATTGGTTTTTTACTGAATTGAAAATTTCTTTCAATTGATCCGTTTTTTATGAAGTTTGGCCGTTTTTTAACAAACATTTAACATTAAAAAGGCTTACAACTGCATGAAAATCATTGAAGTGTCTACTTCCTCTTTACTTATTCGCGAATTTTACTATCTTACCGTTTTTAACGTGTTGATTTCATGATTGTTCTTTAAATTTGGTGCATGGATTGGTTTTTGATTTGTGAAAGACAAAAAGCAATTGGCGAACTATTTCCAACGTTAACCTTTAATAAAAATAATTATTTCCTTTAGTTATTACGTGAAGGATTTTAAAACAATAAAAAAATCATGTTCAGTCATAGAAAGTGTTCTTAAAAACGTCCATATATTTTTATATGGGTTACAAGGTATTATTTTACCTTAAAATTACAAATAAATACATGGTAGGGTCATATAAACGACGGATTTATTTTGTCTAAAGACGTTGGTTAAACAAACGAAATTACATATATTATATTACTTATATTATATATGATTGTAACAGCATAACCTACTGCACGCCACTGATTACAAACAAATTTCGGGCTTCCAACTTTGGAATCACCATTATGTATGTAAATGAAATAACTTGGTAGTCAAATCAATTTTCAATATCATAAAAATTGATTGATCGGTGGCGAATGACGTTACGTAACCCATGGACGCACGAAGACTTTAGTCTTGCAACAAACTCAATCTCAGCTAGGCCTATTTACAAGTGCGAACAAAAGATTTTTCCAATTCTTCAAATTATAAATATTATACGTCAAAGTGACAGTGACAGCTTAGAAAATGAGGTTATCCTGGGTACAACTTTGGGCCGAAGATGACCTGGAGGAGTGCCACAGCGGTGGATACATGCCTTGCATCTGGCTGGACACACCCTGGACTGGAGTCAGCCGTGAGGGCGACCCGGACTGATTACGAGCCGAGTCTCATCTGATCGAGACCATTATTTACCAATACTGACACGAAAAAATAAAGATAAATTATTGTAATGTAACAAAAAATAATTTATGCAAATGATTAAATTGTTACCGTATTTATACACATCAAACGCAACAGTCATTTAGACTCAAAAATACTAAATGAGTTTGAAGTTCTTCAGGTTCTTCAGTTCGGGAAGAGACACGATGAGATAATATCAGAGATTTAATTCAAATACGAGGGCTGTCTGAAAAGTTTTCGACTTAACAAAGAAACGAGACATTTTTTCTTCAAATTTATTTTTATTTTCCCGGTCTCCTCGTAAGTCTCTACGTTTCTCCCGGCGATGCACCCATTCTTTAACCGTTCAAATAGTACTTGGAGTCTTACCCTGCAAAACAGTTATTTACGAAAGTGATGACTTCCTCATTTGACGAAAATCTCTGTCCTTCGAGCGCAACTTTTAACTTAAGGAACAAAAAAACGGGGCTAGATCTGGTGAGTAAGGAGGGTGGTCAAGCAGTTCAAACTGTAATTTGTAGATTTTCGCCTGGGTAACCGTTGAGGTGTGAGACGACGCATCGTCTTGGTGAAATAATATTTTTTTTTCTGCAAATGTCTTCAGCCTATCAAGTAATGATGCATAGTATGCTCCTGTAATAGTTTTTCCCTTTTCGAGATAATCGATTAAGACAACTCCACGGCTATCCCAGAAAACATTTATTGCACCTAAACTGCGCCAATAGCGCGTTGGAAATGTTCATTCGAACACGTTTTTTGGTCCTGAGTGAGCAAACGCGGCACCCAAAGTGCGGCCAGCTTTCTTATGCCTAAATCTTGATTATCAAATGATTATGATTATCGATGATCAAATCTATGTGACAAACACGATATTTGGACATGTTCATAGCCTTTGCTATCTCTCTAATCTTAATTCGACGGTCGTCCAGCACCATTTGCTGACGATTGCTGCCATCTTCACGTTGAGGTCGGAAATTTTTCAGACAGCCCTCGTACATTTCAATACCATGTACAATACAAGTGTTGATATTTTGATCTGGAGATAAGCTCAGAGAGATTGGTAGAAAAAAACAAAAACTTATAATAGTGTAGTAGTGTAGTGTGGTCGATCTGTCAGCGAGATTCGACACGTGAATATACTTAAAACCACAATAGATCCCTACAACCATCTATTCTGAAAAGTTATAGTAATATTGGCATTCATTCATTACAAAACAATATTCCATTTTAACAGCTGCTGCGGATATTTACAATCACCCAACTGACGAACGAAATTGACATTTGACGTTCAAGCGTGAAGTGAGGTACGACGAATCTCTGCATGAAAGCCGAGTTTCAAATATTTTCAAGGGAGTAAAATCCGTATCTCGAGGCGATTTTATTTTAAAAAATCCCACTCGTGGACACTGGCCATTAGAATTATACCGATGATTGGGGTTGATGGAAATTATTTTGATTTTTTTATGTACGTATTCACATCAATAATGAATGTAAATCAAATTAAAAGTTGAAACACTCGTGCGACAACACTGTATATTGGTTTTTTAAAATGTTGATAGATATCGGCCGCTTAAAATCCTTTAAAATATATTATTTACAGGGATGCAAGTCTAAGTGAGTCGTCAATGTTTAGGTGAAAAGTCTGCAGCCTGAGCGGAACTGTGCAACGATACCAGATGAAATACGATCGTTGCAATGTATTGTAGGATTGGGTTCCTACTTGTCTCCTGACACACTCGTGTGAAATGAGGTCACCTGGAGGGAGAGACGCCGTCTCGAGTTTCACACGCCTAAATATACAATCGTAGAGTCGCGTGTGTGTCGTATGCAGAATATAAATATTTTGGATCTATTTGTTTTTTAAATATACTAGAGTATCTATTTACGGCTCGGGAAAGTGCGCCGCTCAACGAAACAACGTTAATTAAATCAAATTTTCCCATTGAAAGTTACGAAATGAACACGTTGTTGAATAATTCAATCATAAAGTCTTATGCTATTTTTAAACATTACATAAAGGGCGTGCTTTCATTTTTCCAGTTTGAAATTCGAGAAATTCTACTCGGATTACATACGCTCTCAAGATTTAAAAAAATTATGTATTTAAACCTTTATTGATACATTTTTTGTAAATCAGAAGTGAACATATATATATTTATATATATAATAAGAATACCTCTGATGCATATAGCATTGTCCTGGCTCCTTTGGTAGTTAAGGTAGCCAGTTTTTTTCGTGCTGTTGTGGTGTTATTTAATTTAAATTAGAAAGAAAAGATTCGTCGGAAATATTTAAAAAAAAATAGAGTGAATTATTAATGTAGATATTGTATTGTTGGACATCGACGCTTCTGATTGATATCTATCAAATTGAATCATATATTGAGTTCATATTTGCATAATCTTATTGGAAGTGAACGATTTCTAGTTAGTGTTAAGTGTGTTGTACAGTTTCGGAGCTAAAAACATGCAGAAACGTTGTTGTCATTGATGTTTTCGGAACTGGTGTGTAGATGTTTGTTAATTATCTTGTGTTGTGACCATGATTTATTGTTAGGGGTGAGTTATCATTAGAATGGAAATATTGTACGAGTCTCAACATATAAATTTGTTTTACGTCTAGGATATTGTACTCTTTAAATATAAGATCTGATGGATATCTAAAAGAACGTCCATTTATTACCCTAAGAGTTGACTTTTGAGCTCTTTTAGCCGATTCTAAAATTGTTTTTGCTACTCCTCCCCAAACTAAAATCGCATAATTAATTAAGGTGTATCAGAGTGAAAAGTACACAGATCTTACGAGTTCATAGTTCATTGTATTTCTTTAAAAAAGTAAATTAGTTTTCTTATACGTTTAGCTAGGTTCAATATATGTTCTTTCCAGTTAAGATGATCATCGATCAGTACTCCCAGATGTCGAATAATTTTAACTCGTGTCAATTATTCACATTGGCACGAGGAAGCCGTGTTCTTGTTTATTTTGCAGTCACGCACGATGAGTATAGGATTTTGATGTGGTGGTGTCCTTTCGTTAATATTTGAATTTTTTTGTGTTAAGTGTTGGAGATTCGTATCGGAAAGTTTTTCGCCTTGTCCAACCCTTCCTGTGCACAAGTATTGACCTCTTCCTATTGATGAGGCTAATAGTTAAATTCAATCAGAAATACTTAATGACGTTATTTGTTACATAAATCGTGCGAGAGAGGAAGGTTTGAATAGAAAGAGACGACAATAAAATTGTTGATTTTCTCGCATTCTATACAAGTGTCAAAAATAACTCGTATCTAGAGACTTTTCCACATTTTTTTCACAGTAATATTATGGAATGAAATAAAATATGAGTTATCATTTGAATTAATTCATCAAAAATTAGATATTTTATTGGAATATCTAATTCATATGGGTATATGTTATACATATGTTTTGAAATCAGGCAAAGTACTAATATATATTTAGACTGATGATACACGATGTTCTAGATTCAAAATTATTATGACAGCTTCAATTTATTATTTTGTTTAATATTATCGATTTAAAACGCCACGTTGCCGTTTGGTAATCTGTTTGTTTCATAATTAAATTAACAATTATTAAACAAACAGCTTATGTTTAAAATACAACAGTGTTATATATCAACGAAATATTTATTGCGACTTACATAAAAATAACGCACATAAAATGTTTACTTTGTTCAAGAAAGCGTTGTTTTCCCTTAAAATCAGTAAAAAGACATCCACGCGATCGACGATATGAACCATGGAAGCGAAAGAACCCATATAAATAGGATCGATATAAATATTATTTAGTAAGAAATTATTGAGTTTTTGATATAAAACTTGATTGTAGCTAAAGCCTCAAAAACTTGATTAGTAGTTGAAGCCTCAACATATTATTTAAAATAATATTTTTTTAAAACACAACACAAAATGTTTTAAAAACCTCCTGAAATCCTGAAAGTTTATCCTGAAAATTGAATAAATTAATTTTAAACATTTTGTTCATTTGTCTTCGTAATTTTGACATCAATATTATAAGAAAATATATTTCGTATATTCGCAAATTTTCCAATATTAAGGCAATTTTGTGACACGCGAAAAGTGCATTTAATGGTCGCGGTCTTCCTTATAATGCTTGTATTGTCTTTATTATGGCAAATAACATTCAGTTTATTAGTTTTAAATGTATGTAAAGGTCCTATCTAAGTAACAATTTAAAAAAAGTTAAATCTAGCGCGTAACTTCCTGGTATAAATTAATAATAAAAACCCACATTTTCATAAAAAACGTGAAAATTTGAATTATTATTAAAAGTGACGTCGTAACAGAGTATAAATTTACAGATAATAATAAATTATAAAAATATTGGACGCATTTTAGTTATTAGTTTTCAAAAAAAAGTGTAAAGCATTCAGTTCATGCACCGCGTATAGATCTTTATAACACCTTGGCAGCATTTAAAACACTTTTAGTTCAAGATTCATGTTTTTTTCCAATGCCCAATTTATTTAACCTTTCCCAAACCATGCAGTACCATATTTCTACCATCATAATTAAACTTGTAATATTTCGGTAAATACCTGTAACATAAAATTAATATTTTAGATAATCAGCGCTTAGGAATGACAAGTGAAAAACCAATTATGAAAAGGGAATCGTACAAAAACAATTATTTTTTCAAATACCTTTGATTGTAGTAAATATACAATTTGTGATATGAAAGACAAAGATCACACACTATTATCGCAGTGAAAAGGACACATTGTATACGACTTAATAAATGCTCTAAATTATGGTATTAATTATTTTTTCAAAATTGAATGCTCAATATTTAAAGTAAATTTTTACCATTAAAGCCATTTCTAACTGTTATTTACGGTAACATGAGTTGACAGCATGGCTGAATTCGGGTATTTTATATCATGGTACGGTAAAGGTTAATCTGTAAGTAGGTGCGCATATCGGATCTTACCTACGCAGATTTTCAGACTAATGTTTTTGGTTCATTTTCAGCCATGTCAAAGGTCATTTACATTTCTCATGGACAAGAGTTGTTACTTCCGCGTGACTTCATCCCCTGATCTATTTTCTATGCACATGTTCCACCTCACTGGACCCGGTGAGCGAGTCTCTTTTTGCAATGTGGCTAAAAAATTGCAACAGTCTTTGGAGACGTAATATGGCAGAGGGTTTAACTCTTTTATGTTGAACCTTGGCAATATAATTAATGCTATCCTAGTAAGGTCGTACTGAACAATTACAAGAAACAACCGTGCAGTCGTGACTTAAATTAAAATTTGAGAACGAGAATGATACGATGCTGCGTACGAATGATCGCTATCGTTCGATAACCGGACAAGCAGTAGAAGAAGATTAAAATAAATTCAATTAGCGACCGTCGCCAAGTGGGCGGCGATATAATTAGCAACGTAATTCATAATCACACAAATCACCTCCAACAATGCAACTGAATGACTCGTGCAAAAGTGACAGCCGGAAGAAAAAAATTACTGAGACAGATATAATTTGATTCGGTTATGGACGTCGTCCCGTTTCTAAGAATTATATTTCTTGATCAAATCGACGCGACCGCGATATATATGTGACCTTATCTGCGTAGGTATCGCACCGTGTTCACCACCCACGAAACGTAATCGATGTATTGTAAACATAAATGAGAATAGATGAAATGGTTTCCGATCCGAACGCAGTCATGGATAACTACACAGTCGGGATGTGGAGCAATCGATTACAGCCAACCAGTCCGGTCATAATTAATGTAGGTACATTTTTCCCAATTGGATAATTTTAACTAAAGTTAAATGACTTGCATTTGAGGGGCTCATTTCAAAAGTGATAAAATCCGTTTCTGTCCTATTTTAGTTTCAAAATAATGACTTGCGCAATATTTTAAATCAGTGGCGTAATTGAACAATTTGGATGCCGATGCAAAATGGAAAAAGAAATACATTGAAGGTACCCAATTCAAGATGAAAAGGTCACTCCGAAAATATATTTACTACGCTGTTTTCTCGAAGATACAAATATTGCTTTATTAGCGTGGTACTATTATGCCTACACATTAATGTTTTCACACGTTAAAATGATATTTGTAAAATCTTGGAGTGATGGATTAAAAAAAATTGTATTACCGACTTTTTGGGATCTTAATGCGAGCGTAGGCGTAGTTACGCCACTGTTTTTGACTGTGGGACATGAACACACATCTGTCGTCTCAGGTTAGTGAACTACGGGCTAATCTGTGAACTATCGGTGTGACGTGCAATACGTGTCACATCAATATTCTTACTATTTTCAAACTAAGCGAAACGAATGTGTTATGAAATAGAAGTAACTTGATGACCGCTGTATCACTAGGTGAGTATTTCACTACTGGACCGATAAGCTCGTCTTCTCATAAATATATTGTTTTAGAAGATATCTTCATAAACAATAAAAAAATGTCCTACGAAATTATGCAGTTATATGAACTGTCAAAAAATTGGTATTAAGAATTTAATTTTAAAATGTCACGTTTGTCGGATTGGGCTTTTTTTTGCAGATTACCACTCATGAAACTGTATCTTTTTTGATTTTCTTCGGTGTTTTGCCGTACAGTTTCTTTTCAGTATCCAACAATAGTCGGCCATCATACTCGTATATACAGTCCACTTGTTTTGGTATCTCTTTTACGCTATATATATTATAATCTAACAAAAAATAGTCTGGCCGCTTGAATTTGATTTATTGCCCTTTGATTTTTCGTATTCAATATATAACTTGAAATCTTCTTCTTCTTCTTCTTCTGGTGCCCTATCCGTTCAATGGACGTTGCCTATCATCACTTTGTTTACAGCGGCCCAGTGCAGCTCTACAGTAGACTGGCCAGACAAACTGCGTTAGGTTCTTCAGCCTGTTCCCATGATGTTCCCCGTCTTCCAACAATCTTTCCCTGCATTACGAGGCGCAAGATCTCCAACTTGTCTCATTACATGTCTGAGATAATAATATTTATTCATCCGAACCATAATATCTCAATTCGCAGCTCTATCCATCCAGCTTATTTTAAGCATTCTTCTGTCATTCTTCGGTAAGTGTCCACGCTTCCATTCCATAAAATAAAATCGAGAACACATAGCATATGACCATTCTCATCCGTATTTTAAGATTGAGATCATGACTGCAGAGAATTACATAATTACGATTATTTTTTAAATACTTATATCTCTGTCATGATTGAGATTAGGCACACATTCCTTGAACATTTTCGACTCGTAATTAAGTCAGGTTCCACCCATAAAATATTGTGGACTAGGTCTGTTACACTCTGTATATGAAGTAATGACAAAAATGGACATTATAATTTTGTATCTCGGGGAGAACTTAATACTAAGCTGGCTCACGAGTAATAAAGCTAATATTAAATGCTAATATATTTGGAAAAGCATATTCAATCGAAAATGTATTTTTTATAAGGGACTAGTTCAAGTACCCGGCGTTGCCCGGGCTTTGTGCAAAGTGAAGAGGCTTAATTTAGGGAGATGGGGGTAGTTTTTTTTTTAGTAATTCCTCTTATTTTGAACATCAAGTGTTCAAAATTTCATCATGAAGTATCTACTAAGATTCTGTTTTAAGGGGTGAAAAGGGGGGATGGGGGTATTTTTTCGAAATCTCATGTAGATAGTGACCTTCTTCTTGTTTTGAAGGTCAAGTGTGCAAAATTTCATCCAGTACGGAATAAAACTGTATAAAAAACAAACAGACACTCTCTTTATACATATATATATATATATATATATACACATATATAATATTGAAAATAGTTTTAAATTTATTTTTCTTTGAGAAATAATCAAAATGAATTTTTGGAACGACGTTAAGCAATCAAGAATACAATTTCGTTACATTTTTAAGTAGCTATATATGGTATATTTTAATTGATTTATCATTCCGACTAATGAAGCAAGTTACACGTCTTTTTAAATTAAACATGGAAAAAAAATTCGCGTTACATGTCTCAGCTACATGTATCATACCACCCCTGCTTGGAAATATTTTTCTAGTTCGAACTCGATCTTAAGCTATTTATTAAATATCAATCAAATGATCAACTGTATTCTTTATGACAATATGACATTATAGCAGCGAGAGATGACGGCGCACTTGTAAAGGTGTGAGTACATTAAATTGTTACGAAATTTTCTAATGCAGTTTTACACCCGCTGAATAAACAAAATCAATTATTGAGGAAACACATTCTTATTGTGATGTTGCAATTGTTCAGAACAGACGGTCTGTGATTTTTTTCAAAAGTACTGTCGGTTGTAGCATAGCCGTTCAATGCGCCTTTCCAGGATTGGAAAGAGATCCAGGTTCGAATCCCGGTAGCGACAACAATATTTTACGATAAAATTAGTTTTATATGTATATCTTTTTAATGAATACATTTAATTAGTATTTAATAATATAATCAATGTTTAAAAGATATATCATCTACAATATAAAGATGGAACAAAGTTTTAATATAAAATAAATCGATCGTAAAATAGTGTTTTTTTTTTAACTTCTATAAATACCGTCCGTGCACATTTTAAAATATTGCGAGTGCTCTCGTCGCTTCAAGGTTTCAGATCGTCGTAACATTGCAATAGCAGAATACTTAAGATAATCATTAAAAATACAGGAATTTAATTCAAAAATTTTCAAATTAATTACTACGTTATATTAGATATATAGTTATTAATTAAAAATATATAAAAACAAAGAAAGGTTATTTATATATAGTACATACAAAATAAAGAAAGTATGTAAAACTGATCATAGTAAAGTGAGTAAGATTAAGAAAGGATTATTTAGGCGGTCTGGTCATATGAAACTGATGAATGGTAAGAAAGATATTTGACGTAAGTGTCGATGGTACCAGAAGTACCCGATTAAACCAGATACTGGAGGATGGTACATATTTCAAATTACTAGACGTAAACAAAAAAAAAAATCAATTATTCAAATTTTAAAAATTAAAAATAAATTAAATATTAGAAGCGAATTCCGATCTACAAGATTTCGAGACCAAATTGATATTCCAAAACTAAAATATACCGCGACCCAAAATCGCTATATTTATCAAGACATCAAATTCTTTAACAATCACAATTAGAAAAATTACAAACTACTATCAATTTGTATTTGATTTCAAAAAGTATATACACAGACTAATTGAAACATAAATTATCTCGTATATACTACTTCTCTATACATGAGTCTTACTCTCATAGACAAGAAATAAATGTTGAAAGAAATATATATATATATATATATATATATATATCCTACTGATTATTTTATAAATGTATTATATCTTCTAATATTAAAATAAATAAAAAATGATCCCGTTAGAAGCCTCAATACTAATTGGCGCTCTATCTTCTCTGCCTACCCCTGCGGAAAAACGGCGTGATGGTAAGCAAGTAAGTAAATTTTGGGAAAATTTCTGTCGGAGATACGACTTGAGTGCAGGTAAAGAACAGTACAGAGTTCAGCGCGAAGCGATCTATAAAACATCACCGTATGTATTTTGATTTAAATGATAGATCCAGTACATGCGTATCTTTTACGACTATCAGAGATCAAAGTCTCATTGATATATCATCGTGGACACGGGTCATTAGACCCAATCCACACTTTAGAAGTGTAAACGAAGAAAAGATTAGACAGATATGAAAGTCTAGACAAAAATACATTTGCCAAATATGTATCCAGAACAGAGATGCGAGCATTGCAACGCCAATAACGTAATTCTTAAATATGAAGTTTTTAATTCGTACTTGACTACTCATTTATTTATAAAATTAATGTTTACTCTTGTCAAATACAACGCATTTCGAAAATTAAACATAATAAAGCAATGAATCATTTTACTCCTAATTATGCGGGCATAGTTGGATATCAGGTGAAAGATGAATAAGCTATTTTTATTACGAGTAAACATAAAAATCAGTGGAAATTTTACCTGATTTTTCGCCGCATCTCCAATAAGTCTCTCGGTGTCGGTAAAAGCTACATAACTCGGCGTTGTTCTGTTTCCCTGATCATTGGCGATGATCTCCACCTTTCCATGCTGCCAGACTCCGACACAGGAGTAGGTGGTGCCGAGATCTATTCCAACAGCGGGAGTTTTCCCCATTTTACCGCCTCGTCAAAGTACGAAAATGGCTTCAAACAAGACACTTCCCTGACGCCGATTACGCGAACTTCTTTTGTTTCAAATTCGAACGATTCAAATTTTGTAGCGTTCGAAATAAGCGCACGAAGGTAGGTACTTGAAATATATTTTATTAAACTGTCGTGTTGTTGAAATATAACTAACAAAATGCCTGTCTGGAAGGAGGTGGTCGCGCGCTGCCGGCCGTATGCAGAGCGACTAAATCGCGAGATTCCAATTTTAAAATTACCTCTCCTGCGCGCTCCGCTCCGAGCTTTAGCTGCGAGCGGTCGGGACGCTCGCGCATGGAGCCCATGGAACGTTACGTCGCGTTCTAGAATGCGGGTTGCAAGCGTATTTTGGAGAAACGAAACGCAGTGCGTCGGGACGTATTATGCTTTACAGTATTGCATGCTGATGGTCTAATTATAAATAGATGAATGATTTAACTCGGTGTAATATATTATGTAGGTGAGCAACCGTGTTGGATTTAAAAGTGCGTGGGAATGGACGTTCGCAAATAAAAGCTTCGTGTGTGTGTTCACGAAGGATTTGTAGAAAATATAAACACTTTTGACAGTGAGATTATATTAGTTAAGAAGTATTTGATTGTGAAACGAGTTTTTTTTTGCGTTGATTGAAATTTTCCACTGCACGGGTGCTATACTGAAGACATTGAAACATTTTAATGTTAGATATTGATAGAAATACTATCCCATGACGCAACTTTCGGAAAATTTTAACCAAGTTACTTTAACCTTGGAAAAAAATTTCGGTTAAAAAGATTATTTATTATTATTATTATTACCATATTTATTATTTACTATACCGGCATGTCGAATTCATAATGCCAGCTTCACTGGGCCCTGCCCGTGCTGAGTCAAACATTTTTATACGCAGATGCTAGTCTATTCATTAGGTAATACTTACACGTATTCTTTTTTTTTTTTTTACCATCACGCCATTTCCCCGTGGGAGTAGGCAGAGAGGATAGAGTGCCACACTCTTCTGTCCTGACACACAATTCTCGCCTCATCCACATTCATACATCTTGTCATACAAGCTCGCCGATTGTTGAGGCTTCTAACAGAACCATCCTCCATTATCTGGTTTACCTGGTCGTGCCAAGTCTTCCGCGGACGTCCTCTATTTCTGGTTCCATCAACACTTGCGTCATATATCTTTCTTACCATTCTCTCCTCATTCATCCTTTCCATATGACCAAACCACCTAAGTGATCCTTTTTTTTTTTTTTTAAAAAGGTGTTTGAGATAAAAAGGTTCCATTCCAAGCATACCTCAAGTAGACTTTTTCCATTCCCATTCATCTTTTTGTCACCGTACACACCAATGGCTGACTCGAAACCATCCCTCCGAGTCCCCACCCAACCATTCAAATCGTCTGCTAAAATTATTCTTTCTTTATTCCGTTTTACATTCATTACATCCCTTACATTTGTCCAAAATTCATCTTTCATTTCATCATTTTCTGAGTTTACGGGAGCATAACCTACGACTAAAAATACACTCGTAAGTCCAATTTTAAAACGGATCCACATAAGCCTAGCACTAACAAGCTCATATTCTCTCATGCATTCTATCATTCTTTTCGAGAGCAACGCTGCAACACCCTGACACGCCCGGTCGTCCTCTGGGACCCCAGACCATAGTACCAGCGTGTCATTGTGCTCCATCTCTCCTTTTCCTTTCTTCATGCTCTCACTAATGCACAATATATCCAGATTCTTTTCATTCATACTATCACACAGTTCATTCATCTTTCTGTCCATTCCTCCTCTAATATTCCACACACCTACTCTGCACTCCGCCCTCCTCTTCGCGCCACCGCAGGAACCGCGGCATAATGGGGGGCGAGCCTCATTGCTACCTATCGGCATGTCCCCGCGACCTTATAGAAAGTTTGAATAAGGATCGAAGCAAGAATGGGCGACACAACCACCAAACAAGAAAACAACTCACGACGTATTCTTAAATATGCACAATTTAAATAATTCAACAACGTAATTAAAACAGCAAGTTTAATCGTCTCGCATACTCGTAATCGAATACTGACAGAATTCAGACGGCAATACATCCGGTCCGAGAAGTTAGCTGAAGTCTTACGTCAATTTGATACATATTGTAAAGGTATGGCTTTGCTACGATGATACAGGAGCCAACTTACATCAGTTTATGATTGAATGTAATAATGACCAAATATGATAATTGTGCTATATATTAAAGGTAAAGAAAAAAGTTAATTATGAAGGTAATTAACTCAAGGAATTAGCTACGAGATACAGATGATCTCGGGATATGGGTATTTCATGAGTAAACTCTTCGACTTATCCGTGAACCGTGGTGTGTCTGCGCTATGATGAGGAAGACGCCGGAGCACACCCTCTGGGACTGTGGGATTATAAATGATGCACGTGAGATGATCATGGTTGCGGGATTAGAAGGAATAGCTCATCGGATCTATTAAGAAATTAAAGGAATCTCGGACATTTCCGGTATTTATTAGGGTGTGGATCTCCCGCTGGGGGTCGCTGGGATGGGCGATGCCTGGAAAAGCAGTGGCTAGAGAGACCTAACGGAGCATTCTACTGGCTCTTCCTCACATCTCTTGGACAGGGTGAATTTCTGCCGGACTGTGACCGAGTTCTGCGACAGCAACACATAAATGTGTCGTCTACCCTCCCCTTTCGAGAGTGTATGATTTCTGAATTAAATGTGATAACGAGTCTCACGTCAAATTGTACAGGTATGGCTCTGGTACTATGATACTGGAGCCAACCTATAATGGTATTGTGATTATAATGTTAATGAATGTAAGATAATGAATAAATATGTAATTATGACGAATCGAAACGAGAGTAAACAACTCTCAAAACGATTCCGGGATAGGTTGGGTGATATATTCATATCCCAACACAATCACGATCGCCACGTTTATCTCATTACTACGTATTAATGTTACCTAGATGCATTTGAAATGTGGCTGCATAGAAAAATTCTTTGAATACCATGTACATATTTGATATCAATTAATATGAACATATAAGGAGTTAATATGCACGGTCAAGCCGCGAATAATAACTGGTTATCTCGATCATGCGTTGCGCTGTCCGACGTACTAGATCAGAAAAATTAATTAGTTTCTTATATACCAGTTTGTTGTATAATTTTGTGGAGTAGATAATATTAGATGATGCTTTGCTCAAATGTAGACGGTATTTTATAGTGATGAGCACAAAGTTACGAACTGTGAGTCAATCACTGATATCTTTGAGTCACACTCACTATTGGCGATTGAGTACAGGTAACCTGCGTTCATCATTCATTCATTATACCGCAATCTTTTTGTATAAATTTTTCTTAGTCTCGGCACTTGTCTGACTATGACATATGCCAGGAATCGTCGTAATGAGTGATTGCACGTGCATGCTAACTTTCTTTCTCGTATACTTACATCATGTACATATACGTACAAGTACAATTACGAGTGTGAGTGAGACAACAGAACTCAGGTACGCCGGTGCCTGGTGCGGCTGAGTATCCTTCAGTGTAATCTTAGCTGCAGTGTCAGACGCACACTAATTAAATTGACTACTTATATATATTTTATCCCTTTGTTATTTTATGTGAAAAATCGGTCGGCTGCAGGAAATGAACTGCCATACAATGTCCCAACCAATGCCTGGACTCATTAGAAGAAAACGACGAAGATTAAGGGCGAGTGAGTGCTGTAAAACTTGATTATAATGGATTATTTGATAGTTATCGCCAATTTTTGCATAATAAACGCAGAGAGGCCAAACAGACGAATCTGTGAAGGGATGACGTCACAATCATGACCAGCGTAGTTTAGTAAATTCTGCTAAAAAAAATTACGTATGTTTGCTGAGAATACGCATTTATTTTATAAAAAGAAGCTTTAATATTACGTTCGGTCTTTTTTTGTTTTCTATTATTTTCTTGTATTGTGATATCGTGCAGCGCAATGGACATTACTAATGAAACTGTGATCACAGTCACAGTTTCCAATCACTGCTATTATCGAGCACCAATCAGAATCACACCTGTGAGTCAAGAGTAGCATTTTTTCTCATCACTAGTATTTTGTAATATTTATTTTTGCTATGTTTCGTGAACTTATGTGTGTTTGGGTAATTTTAAGAATTTTTATATTGTATATTTTATATAATTAAATATATTAATTAGAAAGATATACATATAAAATCAATTTTATCGAATAATATTGTTGTTGCGCTACCGGGATTCGAATCTGGATCTCTTTCCTGACCGGGAAAGGTGCATTATCCAACTATGCTAATTATTTATCTGGAACTATTAAATGTATTAATATCAAAAAGGTAACATAGGTTCGAAAATTTGACGCTAAAAATATTGTCGCTGTAGCATGGTTGGATTATACACCTTCCCCGGATTGAAAAGAAATCCGGGCTCGAATCCCTGTAGCAACAGCGATATATTTTTCGATAAAATTGATTACATATCTATATCTTTATAATTAATATCTAAAATATCACAGACCGTCTGTTCTGAATAATAACTTCACAATAAGAATGTGTTCTCCTAATAAAATAGTATCTTCCCTTTCTTTTCTAATGAAATCATCGCTCGCAATCGTTGGAAAAATAAGTATCTGAAAATTATCGAGTTGCTAAAAGATATTCGAATTGTTTGGGTTGAAAAAAGCGCCTACTTGGTCTGAAACACAACATTAATTTATTTTTAGTGTTTCTCTTCCCGGCTTCCGATTACATCGCCCAGAGAGGCTTTTGACGTGTCACCGCTCCCGCGCCGGCCACTCGCAACACTCGTTGGGAAATGTCAACACTGAAACGGAAAGCGATATTTTCCGACAAATAAAAAAGCGAGAAATCTGATTCGTATATTTCCATCTTGTAATAAATCACATTTCTTCTTTAATTTATTAGAATAATTTGATGAAATTTGTTCGCAGACCATCGATATTATTGAGAATCAATCTGTTTATGTGAAGGATACGATGTGATGAGTGATTTTCAATCTTTTTAACCAAAAAAAGCACGTTGACCAATCAGAGGACTCCACACATCTCTCCACAGAGCGACACATTATTGATGGTAAACCGTTACGTGACTGTGATTGTGTCGACGATTGGTAACTAAGATTTATCTTACTTTCAAGTGCACCAGTCATTGCTCTACGAATCATCGTTACAATCGAACACAATCACAGTTAAAATAAAGGTTTAAATAACTATTTTACGAGTTGAGCATCCCTACCGATGCGATTATTTATGATCAGTCTCCCGATAGTTTGAGCCCGAGCATAAACGCGATGCTCCCTATAAAGAAGAGTATGATATACAAAGTTTGCCAAATTGTTCACATCATTCAGTGACACTAAGAACGCATTTCGCGGCAATAGAGTACGAACAGGACGGGCGTAGAACATATAAAAGATGATTGATTATGCAAATTGTCAATAATGAAATGTTTAACAATTATCAATCAATTGCGTGCTAGTAGCACATCTGTGGATTGTTCTCATGGGTGTGAGTTTGTTTTTTTTGATGTTATTATTTATGCTCTTTACACATAAAACTCAAAGGCGAGCTTTCATTTTTCCAGTTTGAAATTCGAGAAATTATATACGAATTAGATCTGCTTTCAAGATGAGGTTAATAGTTAAATTCTAATAAGTTCCAGATAAATAATTAATGACGTTATTTGTTACGTAATCATGCTAGAGAGGAAGGTTTGAATAGAAAGAGACGAAAATAAAAATGTTGATTTTCTCGCATTCGATACAAGTATCAAAAACAACTCTAATCTGGAGTATTTTCCATATTGATATTTGGAATGAAATAAAAACATCTACCAATTTAAATTAATTCATCGAAAATTAAATAATTCATTGAGTATTTAATTCATATATATGAATATGTTTTGAAATCAGACAAAGTAAAGATGATCACTAAAATCAATGTTCTAAATTTAAAATTATTAAGGCAGCTTCAATTTATTATTTATATATATATATATATATATATATATATATATATATATAGATAAAATCAATTTATCGAAAAAATATTCTGTTGCTACCGGGATACGAACCAAGAACTTTTCGAGCAATCCGCTTCATATTACAGAGAATCTCAAATACATTTGAGTAAAACCCGATAGGATATGCCAGAATTAAATTAACTAATCCATTTTATTAAATTTGGGAACATTAAGACAACTTATATATTTTTAAGGAGAACACATTATTATTGTAATGTTGCAGTTTTTAGGAACATAGTTTCTTAATAATCTGGTCGATAGCAGACTGATCTCTAAAGCAATGTTTCACTGAAGTATGCATCAGATCATCACGGAAGCGTGAAACATGCAGACTAGATGCCTACCACAGCAATATTACGTTATTTAATCCGATTTCACTGACGTGTAGATTATATAATGAAATTTAATACAGTGAATGAGTTGGACATATTTTAAAAACTACAAAAAACTTTTACCGTGTCTAAAACAGGTGTTGTGTGAAATGAATAGTGTTGTGGTATGTGTAAGTTCCGTCTACTGTTCGGATTACAATATGTGCAAGCCAGTACCTAAAAATGACACGCCCTGCTTTCGACACGGTACTGCAAGCCAGTACTTAATTACAACACCAACAGTCACACATCACATCAGTCCTGATTATGGACAGTGAATGTCAGGTATACGTGGCGGGTTAGCCCAAAAAACTGTACACAGAAGATTCTGAACAGCAGTGAAGAAGAATAATATTTTTGAACTGTTACATACTCTGTATATTATAAAATAATAATGAGATTACTTTTAAAATTAGCAATATTAACTTTGTCGTTAAAATTCATATTTTTATTTTATTTATTATCTTTGTTTTATTAACCATTGAATTGAGTTTAAATACATCTACCGGTTTCGAAAAATACCATTTTCTTCTTCAGGATGTCATAACTAACTAAAAACATATATTATTGTTTCTTCACCAGAATCTATTTTTAAATAATTGTTGTTTTTTTAAAATAGATTCTGGTGAAGAAACAATGATATATGTTTTTAATTAGTTATGACATCCTGAAGAAGAAAATGGTATTTTTCGAAACCGGTAGATGTATTTAAACTCTATTCAGTGGTTAATAAAACAAATATAATAAATAAAAAATATTAGATTGTAATGTAATAGGTTTCTTTAAAAAATACTAATTAAATATATTAATTAGAAAGATATACATACATATATATATATATATATATATATATATCGATAATCGATTTTATCCAAAAATATACTGTTATTGCTTAGTTAATTAGTATTTAAAATATCACATACCTGTGTTCTGAATAATTACAACTTCACAATAAGAATGTGTTCTCCTTAATAATACAAAAAGCGTTTGTGATAAAAGTATTTTAAATGCTAAATTAATGTATTAATTATAAATATATACATATAAAATCAATTTTGTCGAAAAATATTGTTTTTGCGTCACCGGGATACGAACCTGGATCTCTATTTCCAATCCGGGGAAGTACACTACCTTGTGTTATAAATTCTTGACAAATTTTCGAACCTATATGTTACATTTTTCAAATGAATACACCTTATTATTATAAAAGTATTTTATTTACTTTTGAAATAATAGATTTATTATTCACAAAATATCTGAAATTGAAGTCAAAGACAAAATATATAATGTTGAGAACTTGAAATTGGTTGTTTAACTACTTCTTTTTTCCCTTCTTCTTCTTTTTCTGAGCGTCGGGCCACGGGAAACCGCGAATGTTCAGCATGTCCTGAACGTTGTGGCAGACGTAATAGGCGTTGTCCATTGCAGCCTCGGTGAAAATGTCTACGTTGCACTTGCTTTTGGATTTCCCGCTCCTTTTCGCCTTCGCCGCCGGCTTTTTAGCCTTTTTTTTCTCACCGCCGCCATTTGCAATCGAATTCTTTTTTTTCTTTCCTTTTCCCCCCATTCTGCGGCCGACTGTCGAGTGTCACTCGAGAAAATGATGTAGTATTGATTCGCTTTTAAGTGTGTGTCGGACCGAGCTCGACCAGAGTATGATACAACACAGCTTGGCAACGGAAATCAAACAGTTTTGCGTGACTAGAGGTGCATTATTGATTAAATTCTGTGCCTGTCTCGGAATTTCACGAGTTATTGACGAGTACAGATTACACGGTCCAGATATTACATAGGGTATAGATATCCAATAAGTTATTACAACGTTTTTGAGTCACCCCTGCATCGCTGCTTAATGCTTGCGTCGCCCCCGCCTTATCGCTGCTTAACACCATACCACCATTAAAACGCTCCCAAATATTTTAGAGGACGCCACTAATAATGTGCCATTGGCTACCGAGTGTGGCGTGTGTAAGGAGTAACTTGAAGGGATGACTCGCTTCGGCCATATTCGATTACGATCAGTACTTCTTTAACGTAGTTTTAGTTTACCTTTATTTTCAGATGGGGATTTATGGTGCAGAGTATGACAATGGCAGCCGAATACAATTGGTTATGCAAGCATTTTTGGGGTTAAACGGTGTTTTTAGGCCAAAATTTGTTAACAATTTCATTTTTTATTTTCGCTACTTCTATTGCTCCTCGATTTACTTCCCTTTTATGGAAAGCGGGAGCCCTCGTGACGCATTTACGACTCTTTAAATTCGCCACTATTTGTACTACTGAAGTAACCGTGGCGTGCAGTAGGTATAGATTTAAGTTATGCTACCAATGATATTATACAATCATATATAATATATGTACTACAATATATGTAGTACATAGGATTATTAACTATCATTTAACCAATGACTTTCGACAAAATGAATCCGTCGTTTATACGATCCTACCATGGATTTATTTGTAATTTTAGAGTACTATTAATAGTGTTTTTAAAGTTTTAGTTTTAACAAATATGGACCCAATATATGATTCAATCAGGTAGAGATGAATCAGAAGCATGGATATCCAACAATTTAATATAATGTATACAATTCTTTTACTAATAACTCACTAGTCCTACAACACTCCCACTCCACATATTTTTATTTTATTCTTACTTTTTTATTCATATTTGATTTATCTTTTTATTCCAAATAACACCACAACAGCACGTAAAAAAAAAACTGGCTATTTTAACACAGACTTTAGTCTAGCAAAGTAGTCAGGACAACGCTGTATATATCAGAGGTGAAGTCTTCTCCATCCCACACAATAAACTATGTATTATGTATGTTTATTATGTATCCACCTCTGTTAGTACAAAAATATGGATGTCAAAATATATATAAATAAATAAATATATAACGTAAAATAATACCATCTTACCCATATAAAAAATGTATGGACGTTTTTAAGAACACTTTTCATGACTGAGCATGACTCTTTTATTGTTTGAAAATCCTTCACGTAATAATTATTTTTATTAAAGGTTCACGTAGGAAATAGATCTGCAAATTGCTTTTGTTTTTCCTAAATCAATAACAAATTCATACACCAAATTCACCTCGAACGAAAAGAACGACCATGAAATCAACACGTTGAAAACAGTAAGATAGTAAAACTTGCGAATTAGCAAAAGAGGAAGTAGACACTTTCTAATGTTATTCTGTTAAAAAATATGATAAGTAAGGACTACATATAAAACGGATCAATTATAAGAAATTTTCAATTCAGTAAATAGTCAATTGTATGACTTGAGTAATTCACTAGCTTGAAAGTAGACGATAGTAATATGAATAGCTACAATGCGTCGATTGTAGGTACTAGCGCCACGGCTACGGCGGTGGGTTGTCATGGTAGTTTTTAGAACTAAGCCATTAAAGTGTCTACTGGTACACAGATGACGCTAATTAACTAAAAACTGTCGGTAAGTTCCTTTTTGAATGAATTTAATTTATTTCCTACGTATTGTATTGAATCAACAGTCATAATTTAGTGGCCTGTTGTAGATGTGCGCGTCGTTTGCCCCTCGGACACACGTGTAACTGATCTGACTAGTACTTCTCCTCTATGGGAGTGTATGATTTGTTTGACCCCTTAATGGCCGCCTTGCACCATCTTCATATCTGTCTGTTTTGTCACCGGGGGAAGAGAAGTGTGTGGGCGTTGTGAGCGGATGTATCGCCTCCGGCATGGTACAGCTGATGCGATGCATTCAGCTCTGACGCCTACATGCTTCTTTCCTTCCTTATACAATATATTTTATTACTTGAATGGTTATCTGATCTTTGTATGTTCTTTCTTTTATATTATACTAGCTGAAGTACCCGAAGAGGCTTCATTTGGAGGGATGGGCGTACTTTTTTCCGAAATTAGAAGTACAGTAATTTTCCTCTTATTTTGAACGTCAAGTGTGCAAAATTTCATCCAGTGCCAATCCTATTGCGTCGGCTTGGGATTCCGAGATAACTAGCTACGACGATGGATCACGGAGATGCTCTAGGGGCGAGCATTTGGAGATTATGCCATATTTTACAATATTTTAAATCTTGTCACCAGCCTGCCCTAAAGATCATCGAACTAAGGCTCAACCCGACGAAATTAGGATTGTAATTTGTTCTAATTTAACCTGTGTTTTTTTGATTAGATTCCATTGGTTAACGTCAAACATCTTTTCATTTATCTCTCCCAGGTATTAATAAATTTTCCCAGTTTAGGATGAAGGCAGAATGTGACAAACCAAGGTAGGTATGCGTTTCTGAGGTGAAGAACCCGGCATTCCGAGAGGATAGAGCGCCGTTCTTTACCCTCACAACGTGTTGTTAGCTATGGTAACTAACGTACGGTAAATGGTAAATAACGGCCTAATACGTCATGTCCGCCATGTAAGTAAATAGCGCGTAAGTTATCTGCCTATATAAGAATACGGTGAATAAATTAAACGAGTAATAACCTGAGTTTTTTAGTTTGAAATCTTAATACATCTCTCTATAATCATTATCAGTCAATTAAAATCATATAAAGATGTGGCGGTTTTTCCTGAGGCCATCCATTCTTGCATTGTGTCTACTCCATTATGCTTAATTTATATATATACAGAGTAGTTGGTTATTGTGATTGTCTCAGTTTTATACTAAGTGAAGATTGGCAGGACGCACTGGTCGCATACTTTCCTTTCCCAATTGTTACCTAATACAAATTTACTCAAATAATTTTTTGGAAAACTTTTAGAATGGGACTCGTAGTTTAATTTAGTTGGTTGTTTATAATTTTTTTATTAGTTTCAAATGCTTTATTTACCTCCAACGATTCCAAATTATGTAATTTGTGATCAACACCGTTTACATGCAAAATTGACAATCCCAATTTTTTATCAAAACTATGACCATCAAATGATTAGCATTCTGAAAACCCACTATTGTTCAAACATCTCAAATGCTCCTTTATTCTTATATTAAAATTTTTACCCCTTTAACTAAGTTTATAGACACCAGAAATGTTAAATTTATCATCTTTTTCTTTAGTATGTTATATGTTTTTAGTTAGTATTGACATCCTGAAGAAGAAAATGGTATTTTTCGAAACCGGTAGATGTATTTAAACTCAATAAGTGGTTTATAAAACAAAGTTAACAAATAAAAATATAATACAGGGCTACAGGTCTAGCCCGATCCCTCATCGACGATCTCTCTTCTGTTCTGAGACCGCCGACTCGCTTCATAATACACGCACACCTTCTACATTTCTGCATTTCTTTATTCTATTCATTCTATCTGTCTTCCCTTTTCGATCTATCCATCCGAATAAACCTCAACACGCAAAACAACATTTCTTTCATTTAACCACCGTCTTAACCCCCAACCGTCCATTGGCTACGTGAGCCTTTAATAGGGCGCCAGAAGGGGACCTTTCCCCCTTCTAGAAAAACAACCCCCATCCCCCTTTTTCTTAAAGCAGAATAATATTATAATGAAAATGATTGTAGACCTAAGGGACACAATCTCGTTCACTGAAAAGGTTGTTCAATATGCGATTAGGTCAAAATAAATTACAGTAAATTGTGCACTAGTGCACTAGTTGAATTATAATCAAAGTATTTACCCTTCGGTTACATGTTGGATTATTGATAAATAGACAGCTCCGAGCGAAAAATTAAATTCATCTCAACCATAGACTCTGACCGTTTTTATAACCTTGAATTATATTACCAAGATGAGGGCTTTATTCGTGATTACTAAAGTGATTGGCATTAAAAATAATGATCGTCACAACGTGTTTTTAGGTACAGTATAACATGGAAATTCTGTTGCGAGAACAGCGTGTAGGTGCTCTTTTTTAGCCATTAAATGCGGCACATAGGAAAGTTCGTACATGGTGCACCATGTATTAGTTCATTTGTAGGTAGATGAATTCTCGGATAATTTTGTTATTGAATAAAACAATATATTGGTAAATACAAGAAGTAGTATTTTGTATAAGTATTCATACATAAAAATATAATATACATGTGATGAACTCTCGACAAATTAAACTAAATAGTACGTTTAATATAAACATCGAAACAAGTATAGAAAATGACAACGATAAAACTTATTTAAAAAATTAAACATAATAAAATTGCCTCAATGTGATGCAAGGGTTCTATTTAATAACTTATGAAAAATAAAATATATTTAAGGCCTAGCACGCTCTGCGGTTAAACGCTCATAGGTTTGTATGCAAGCGCACGCACTTGCGTTTTAAAAACGCATCCGGCCACATTTTGCGCGTATCGTCAACTGACTCCGAGTCTACGTTTGCGGCGACATCGTATTATAATCTATCAGAGAAAATTATACACAAAGTTCAAAAACGACTTGTAATGTAACATTATAAAAATCAAACGTTTAAAGATGAAACAATTATTATTGAGTCCTATTATTATTATTATTATTACTAGTGATGAGCTCAAAATCACGAACCGTGAGTCAATCACTGTTATCTTTCAGTCACACTCACCATCAGTGATTGAACATATGCGAATATCGTGATTCATAATTCAAATATATATATTTTTTAAATTTTGTTGATTTTCTGACACCGCTGTTTAAGCAGATTATTTTTTAAATCAGTGCCATCTTTCTGCGTAACGTTTTACACACATTTGCTGAGAATTTGACCCGAAAAATAAATATACATTTTTTTAAGCATTTTCATTTTCTTTGTGATGATTTTAAATATGATATGAATTATTTATGTTAAAATATGTTTTTTTTTACGCAAATGACGTTTTAATAATATAAATAAATACACTAAAAGTTATGTTTTCGTATATTGTGATATAGTGCGACGCATGCGCATTAGTAATGAAACTGTGATCACAGTTTGCAATCACTGATATTATCGAATACCAATCACAATCACAACAGTGAGTCGAGAGTAGCATTTTTTCTCATCACTAAAATTTACCATAATTAATTAAATAATTTACTATAAAGATGTTTTCTAATTTCAAAGTAACAGAGAGATGTTCTTCTGGTGATATTGTCTTGAGAAATGTCATATGCCGGGATGTGATACAAGGACCCACTTCTATTAAAGGTTCGTCAAAAATATTTATCAACATTCTATAGTAATTAAAAAAGTTATCAGAATGTTCTCACATATTATGGTGCAGTAAATAAAAATATTTTTTTAGGTATTTAGTTAATTAACGGATGAACCTAATATTTGTGATGGCGACGGCAATCATTTTTTCTGTTTCTGATAACACAAGCTATCGTCCAGAAGTCCTTTTTTGATACCAAACTGAAAATAAGCAGTTTAAAATCGCAGTGCGTGGTTTTGTACATCGCGTCAATAACCGCAATGCGCGCTAGGCCTAAAACTGTTCAGTAAAATGGCGCATTCAACAAATGTACAATTTAAATATTGGATTGGTGGGAATGTAATTATACATTTTTAAAAGGTCATGTTGTATGGCAGTGGTCCCCGACCTTTTTCATGTCACTGCTCACCGAAGAATACTTACAAACCTGCATAACACTTTTTTCAAACTCTTTATCAACAGCAACAATACCTTGCAACACGCTTTTAAATCAATTTTTTCAAATTTTGAGGAAATCATAGTATAAAATTTATGTTATTTCCAGTTTATGATTCACCTTCTATGGAATCCAAATGTATCAATGGCTTTTAGCTGAGAATTTTCTGTCATAGTTTGCTATCATTGTTCACTGACCATCACATATATAGATATGAACGTTTGCAAATTTCATGTCTCAATAATTTCATTTTTGATCACTTTGGTACCACTTACGCAATCAAATAGTTCGGTGACTTTTTTTAAAAATATAACTCAATTGAAATGAAAATTAAAACGCTGACAATATAATATGCATTAATGTAAAAAATATGCTTTGTTAAAACAAAAAAATTAATTTTAGAAGAGTTGCATATTCAAATCACTATATTTATCAAGGAAATAAATTTGTATCTGAAGTAAAAAAATATGTACACAGATTAAATGCACAAGTCTTACTCTCGTAGAGAATAAATAAATATTAAAAGAAATATACATATATATATCTTACTGATTAGTCTAAAAATGTATTATATCTACTAATATTAAAACAAAAAAATAAAAATGTGTTATAAACTATCGGATTTATGTTTCCACCAAGAATGCGTGTAGAATGCCCCTCGTCTCGCAACTAATGTTCCAAACCTCTCCCCTATATGTACACTTCATTTACTGGTCTCTGCTTTAAAGCTAATTTTGGCATGCTCTGCCAAATACATTACATATGTTTTTTGCACAAATTATTAAATTTTTACTTTATCAGATGCCATTATTTCTTTCTACAAAAGCACGTTAAACTCATCAAATAAGTGTGAGCCAACGAAAAGATTCAAAGTTACTCTGAAGGCGAATCTAAACAGAAGTGACATAGACCCCGAATACTGAGAAGCTGCAGCGAAACCGGTATTCAGAAAGAAGAAGAAAATCCTTCTGAAATTTAAAAAAAAAAAATGTAACTGTATTTTCTAAAAGGCGAGTCATGAACTGGAGAAATCACAAATGGCAAAACATGCAGTTACTTTCCCACCAATCCAATACGTATATTACAAACTATCGTAGTTCGTAGCCAGCGTGATGAGATTATATGAGAAAACTTGTAAAAAAAATTGTGTAAAACTACAAAACATGTAACAAATTGAATAATCATACATCAGTCTTGATATTGCATTGGAAGCATCTTGTGTCAGGAATTATTTAACCTACGTTCATTTCATATTTCATACTACTATAGTAAAATTGAACATAAATAATTTTCATCTAAATCACGTAATTTTAAATGGCGCTTCGACGACGTACTGCGCTTCCTGTCGATGCCAGCTGGGGACTCCGACTGCGGGACACGCGGCGACGTCTCTCCCGCAGTACACCAACTAGAACAAAATGAACACACGTTAAAATGGGCGGTACGTCATCGGATAATATAAATTACTTTGAATATTTAAAACGATTTATTAATGAATTATAACAAATTTGACAAATATACACAGAAAAACTATATCTTATCAAAATTTATACTAGTAAGGAGAACACATTCTTATTGTGAAGTTGTAATTATTCAAAACATTGGTCTGTGATATTTTAAATATTAATTAAATGAATACCAAATTCGGTCAACAAACTTTCTTGTTTTGTGCACCGCGTATTTTTGATAAATTGCCACTAGACCTTAAAGGGTCTAAAGCGATTAATGATTTTAAACCAAAAATAACAAAGTGGTTATTTGATGTGGGTAGAAAGCAAAATGAATATATTTTGTCATTTGTGCTAACCTAACACATTTTTGTCTCCAACTATTGTATATTACAGACAATAATATTTTTTAACTTTTTTACAATAACATTTTAAAACTTCTGATTGTACTTTTTTACATAACTTGAGTTACATTATACTTACTTACCTTAATTTATAATGATAGTACCTTAACAATTAGAACTTATAAAAACTGTCCAGGTAATAGCTTTAGAACGGACCACATCTAGTAAATTTATTTTTTCATATGTACTATATATGCTACAAAAATATACAAAATAAACAAAATGTATTAATTAGAAAATCAATTTTATCTAAAAGTTAAAATCTCACAAGGTATTTGAGATTCCGTAAAAATAAAGGAGATGGCTTTCAAATAATGGAACGATAGATGTATTAATTTGAAAAGTGCAACATATAGGTTCAAAAATTTATCATCAATGCACTGTGTTAGTATAGCACAATCGGTTAACGCATGTTCCCCACATTGGAAGAGACCCATACAACAATATTTTTCAATAAAATTGATTTTAAATTAATATCTTTCTAATTAATACATGTAATTTGTAATAAAAAATATATTATTTCCACCAAGATTCGAATGATAAATTTCCATTGCTGATAGAATTTGTTACTGATTATGTCATGGTAATCTTACACAATCATGTCAAATGTGGACTGTACAATTTTTTTGTGTTATTTATTAGTTCATAATAAAAACTATATTTTTATTTACAATAAATTGTCCATAGAGAGAGACACAATTACATAAATCTCAGTACTACTTACAAGTGAGATTTTGATCTGGAGATAATCTCAGAGATTAGCTTGAGATTGGTAAAGAGACAAAAACTCAAACCCGCGTTAATGCATTTTGATTTGACAATGAGACTCAGTTAAGTTAGACAAAGAAAAGAAATTAAAATACAAAGATTTATTCAGTTTTAACTGATGCTGGGGAGATTAAAATTCATCCAACTGATGAAAGGAACATCAATGGTTAACGGATTCACATTTAACAAGCATCAAGTGAGTCACGATACAGTAAATTTCTGGGATATGGTTAGTATACGGGGACTATGAAAGTCAAGAGTTGTAATCCGTATTTCAGGATTGTCTTGAGTCGAAAATCTCTTCTGTGGATACGCGCAGATACACTAATACATGCTAAATGACACCAGAGTCCAAAAGATTAATGGATGTCTGAATAAAAAATAAAAAGAATTTATACAGTCCAAATTTCATGTGATTGTTTAAGATTACTGTGACAACGATTAATCGGCAACAATATATATATTTTTTTCTAAAGGATTTCTAAAATGCAGATTAAAAGGTACATTTACTTTTCTGCCAGCCAGATTTTCGAAGCGTGGCTTCACAAATGTCCAGGCGCCCATGTTACGCGGCTCTTCTTGGCTCCACACAAAAGCTGAAAAAATAATGTTAATAAATAAATAATTAATTTTATGTTCCATATCCTCGGGAGGTCTTAAAATCATGTTTCAGTACTTGTAAATAGTTTGTTTATTGATATAAAGATACACAAATATATAATACAAGGTAGCATGTTCACGGAGATGCTTTGAAATGAATAGACTTTCAGTTCTTCTCGTTTAGATGTTAGATACGGTCTGATCTCTGAAGGGTTGTGTTGTAGTTTGAGTTTGAATGGCTTGTTGGTGTAGTGGTCAAGAAGTTGGCCTAGTGATCTGGTGGTCAGGGGTTCGCGCCTTGTTCAAAGACACCGACAAGTTAGTCTTATTTTCATAAGATAAGCGTTTAGCTTAGTTTGAAAATAGTAAGAATATTGATGTGACATGTATTCCGTGTACGCATCTCTATTTAAAAGAAAAAATTTATAAAGATAATTGTGGAGATATTTCTCCCATTAAATAATATAGAAGATAATTTAAATCCGTGTTCTGTACCGGGTAAACAATGCAATAAATTAGATTATATGAAATAATCGTTTCAATGCACATCCGCTTATAGAAAGCATAAATAATAAGATTAGACATAACTATTAAAATAATGGCTCCAACTTATAAGTTTCCTCAAGTGAAGAATGGTTAAGGTTGACTAATTAAAAGATAGGGATGTGGCTTCGGAGTGTAGGTACATACATAACATTAATAAGTGGGAAAACTGAACACATATTCTTTATAATATAGGGCGATGTGCAAAAATTCCACGTCAGTTGAATAATATTAATATTTAAATGGCGTACAGCATGTAACAAAGACAATTGAAGGGTTCGGCTGAACAAAGGTCTATGTGAGTTTTTTTAAACTTTAGAGGAGACACGATAAAAGTCATCGCTAAATTAGGGAAACACCCTTTTTGTACAGAAGTAACATAGACCGTTATTCCGTCAAACTCTTATGGTAGTGACATTAGTCATGTCGGGGAATATTATTCTTCATTATGGCAAAATCATCCAGTTTCATAGTACTTTCCTCAATAATAATTCAAATAATAGGTTGATAGCAAAAAACGAACGAAGTAATTAATAATATAATAATATTTGAGATGCCCAAATATCAATAACTATTCAGAATTTTCCAATCACTTTTTGGAAACAAACCATTCCTTTGATATTAATAAGGGTTTAAAAATTATACATACAAATATTAGGGGTTTACAGTTAGATAAACTTAAAATTTTAGAAATAAGAAAAAATGTTAATAGCAAGTTTCATATTATAAATAACCAAATCCTCTTTGCCAGTTCTTACTTATTCACTATTTTAAGGTGTTTTTTTTTTTATCTATGCTTGTATTTTTAATTTCAGTATACATTGTTTCCTGAAGATGATACCATAGGTATCGAAACATGTAGAAAAATTAATATATAGTGGTTTAAACAAAGTATTTTGTATAATTATTAATAAACAAAGAACCATAACAAGCTGATGTACGAATGGAACAATTAATGCAACTGCGACATAAATTGTTGTTCCAATTATAATACTCACGATTCCAGCGGTGTATAGTGGCATAGCAACAACACTATTGGTTTCTGTAGGAACTTACTTAAAGAACATGTAACGGAAGCTACATTGAATGTTATTCAGTCAAAAACTCGATTTCGAAAAAAATGTAATACAGACTGTTATTCGGCTGGTATTTTCATTTTAAAACAGTCCGTTTGTCAATAATAAGATAAATTTTATTGAGAAAACTGTTACAGTTAACTGATAAACTCTTTTTATTTAAGCTGAACATAAAAAACTAAATTTTAATACTAATTATTATAAAAACAAATACAATTGTCAAGTTTTATAAGTGTTTTCATGCGTTACAGACGCTTTCTCATTGGCCCACGCCTGACAGATGCATGCATGCCTTTTAAATAATGGAAAGAATTCAGATCACGCTACACATGTTTATTTATTTATTTTTATATATTATACTTTATTTACGGAACTCAAATGGGTCACACAAAATTATTAAATGTGTCACTTGGTGACCCGCGGTAACACATAAGTTGTCTATGCCTGGTCAGCGGAAAGATGTACGCCTAGATATGTAATGTTCAAAACATAGTTGTGAAGAAAATATCTTGTGGAAGATTAGTCATATTTCTCATAATACAAAAAAGCTCAGCTCTGTTTAAATAAAAAACAGGCAGATGTATTATTGTGTGATAGATTGCAATTTCGATTTGTTGGACGGAAGTTTCAATTTGATGTTTTTTGACAGAAAAATAAAATAAGTAAGGAGATGGCTAGAAAAAGGATTATAAAAATAATTTTACTTACTTTTGGCATTTTTATATTTGTCCAGCTCGGCCTGGAGATGAACTAGTGGGAAAGGACAGAGCGATTCTAGTCTCAGTATAGCCACATCCATGTATTGCTTGTCCCTTCTTTCCTGATCCAGAGCGTAGTAATGCTTGCCGCTGGTTATTATCACCTTCTTCACCTTGAGAGATTCCGCTAGCTCATCACCTGAAGAGAGAGGGAAGTAAAAAAAAATTAGGAACATCAACTTAAACCCATCCACAGCTGTAATGGCGAACAAGACTTGTCACGATAGCGCGTAACAGACAGTAGATAGATGAGCGTGGAGTGAGCTATGATTTTTGAATGCGGAGTAGAATGATGCAACCGACCATTACTGATAAATCTCTGAGACAAGAGATCAAAGTCTCATTTGTGTACACGCACCATAAAGATGTATACAGATCAAGAATCCTTTGAATATCTTTCTCAACCTTGTAATCATACTTCCCAAATACACTCCCCAATAGTGATGGTTAAATAGTTATTTAAACAGTTATCGTGACTGTGATTGTATTCGATTGTAATGATGGTTAGTAACTGATTATTCATAATTCTTCGAGCGATGACTGACACACTAGGAAGTAAATTTCAAACAGTTAAGTTTTAGTGATCATGTATTATTTACCAATATATCATTTTGAAATAGACATTCTAATTACCGATCACTGGCAAGAAATGTGTACCGGGGCCCATATCACTGAGCGGAGAGGTAGCGTCGGACATTCTTAGCATAGTTTTGGGTGAAATTATCACCAATGGCTTTCGGTAATTCCTCATAATCTGAAAAAATGTACAAGATGCTTACTATATATCTCTTCATATATTAATCATGACCAAATTTTCAAAAACAATAAAAAAATAATCATTATTGAAAGAAGCATCGTTAACTTTGTAGAGTTTTATAATAATGGATGGATATAAATAAAACAATGTTAGTTTAATACTTCACCTGTCAATGAGAGTTACTGTTTCTCTCGAAACTGGAGTAGTGCCAATAAACTCAAGTAGAGTTATAACATTGTTTTATTTATATCCATCCAAAAAATTCATCAGTAATATATATCATAACAAAGTATGTAGATATATCTTAACTGTAAAAGAATCAAACAATATTTTAGCACTTTACTATAAAGGATGGTAGTGTCTGATGGTATACTGGATAAAAAGATCTTTCTGACATTTTCAAGAATTTTGAAATTTTATGCGTTAAAACAGCTTCAGTAAAATATATTGTTATGTGACAACCATAATCAACCAACTCTATGTGACAACCCTAATTATCCATTATAAAACAACCAATGGGTGCGACTTCTGGCCCCCTAGCAAAAAACTAAAGGAAGCGGGGACTTTTTGACAGGCGATTGGAAGCGTCGGGCAAGCGCTGCAAAACAATGGTGGCTGATGCAGATACGAAGTCTGGAGTCTCTTGGTAATATTGGGAGAGGTTGGGTCTCAAATTAATCCACGTAGAGCCCAAGTCAGGATGACCCCGACGAGAACGAGGTGCAGACCCAATGGAGAGTTCTAAACTGTGTGGGATAGAGGCCGTCACTACTACTTGACCAATTTGGTATCATAACCTAGTACTTAACTATGATCCAGGCGTGTGCCGCTGGGTCAGTAGAATGTCGGCAAAGTCGTCAGATGCGAGCGGGATGTATTCAACTTTTGATGTAAATATTGTACTGTGTTTTCTGAGTCAGATACATTTCACACACATTGAGTTAGTCCGGTAACGGTGCGTTGGCGTTCGATCCGCCAGAGCCAGAATGCACCGTAACAATATAATAAGGTTGTTCCTACCTGTCTCCTCAAGAGATGGAAGTACTGCGAAGGCTTGGTGGCATTGACAACCTGCATGTTGACATTCTCACCATCGGGCTGGTTTTCTTTGCTGTCAGTCATCTGAAGGAACCGCTCCATCCGGGACGATGAATGCTCAGCTCCGGCTCCATCGTATCCATGTGGTAGCAGGATCACCAGGCCGTTGCTCTTCATCCATTTGGCTGCAAATTAGTAATACATATGTTATAAAACAAGTTTTTATATTAGACTGGAACATGAGACGCCTAGAGTGCAAGTAAGGAAAATTGGAATGGATTGCATTCAATATAATACACCTTTATATCAGGGAGGTGGTGGCGTGGCCAGGGCGAGGGGAGGTTTTTATGTTTTGCAGGATCTTAAAGAATAACTAAGTAAGATTGTACAGAGAATTTTCAGATCAATATATAGACATACACGCCTCTCATTGTATAAATCAAATATTTAATTTGGTACAGTTTAGGTTCATACTTCTACATTTTTAAACCAATCCATATCTTCAGCTAGCTTCTGTTACCAGCTAGTTCCTGGTAGCTAAAATTTGCAATACAAATTTTGAAATTTGCCTTTTAAGATAAGAAAAAAATAAATTATCAAGTTACTTTCTCCAGACGCGATGTAAGTGTCGATCATGATCTGCGCTCCATTGAAGAAGTCTCCGAACTGTGATTCCCAGATGACCAGGTTGTTGGGCTGGTCCGCCGCCATGCCGTACTCAAAGCCCAGGACTGCCTCTTCAGAGAGAATACTGTTAGCCACCTACAAAAATTGATAATATTTGAAATTTTATTTTACATTTTTCGTTGAGTTCACGGGAGAGCTATTTGGGAGGCAATGACGATAGATTCCCAAAACAGGATCTTTGTCAGCGAGAGTGAACCTGAGTCGAGTTTCATGTATACATGTGTTTCTCCAGTCACTGAGCTTACATTTTATGATGGGGTTTGTGCATTGTTCACATGCTCTACTGGCCTAGCCATTGAAGTCCCTCTAATTTAATGAATCTTGCAGGTCGTAAAGTTCTTGGTTATAACACCTACACTGCATTCCACTTTACAGCTCTGAAAATTCTTCTGGGATTCCTTCTTTCGAATACGGAGACTGAATTTTAAATCTAAGACCCCCAAGTGGGGTGGTTGCAATGATTAAAGGGAACTAAAGCCAGTAAAAAACTTTCATGTAAATACATCCCTTAAGATAGTGAAGACCTTATGTGAATGCTCGCATGTGTAAAACTTTTTGACAAAATCTACTATACCATTATTCCTTCATGAATATTTTCATTTCATTTGCACATGCGCCGAATCATAAATCGATAAATATGAAATAAAAAATATGAAAAATGTAGAATAAAAAAACGAATCACAAATCACGATTTTCCCAGATATTCAATCATTGATAGTGAGTGTGACTCAAAGATATCAGTGATTGACTGATGGTTCGTGATTTTGAGATCATCACTACTGCATACTAAATGTTATATCCTTAACCCAAATATTACGGCTACAAACAATAATGTCTTCCTGCATGCGGGAATTCAAGTAGTCAAGAACTCGATGTACAACAATACAGTTTATTACAGATCTCACAATTATGAATACAATATAAGAGATGTGTTTTGATCTATGATTCCGGAGAGAGAGAGCGCGCGCCCCCAAGCGTGACACTCTTTTATCCCTTCCACGCTGCCATTTCTGCCAACTTGCGCGTGTCATACAATCGCTACATTACACTAAACTATATAAAAATTGATAGATTTATACAAATGAAATAATACATATGGCTTTTACCTCCAAAAAAGCCTTTTGTTCTGGTACAATGGAATTGAGCGGGATGAAGATATCATTGGACTCTTGGTCCACCAGCATGATGTGCCTGTTGGAGAATGTTCCTCTACCAACGTCTTCCCCGCTCAGGCGAACATTGTGACCCTCCAGGAGGAGGGAACCTGGAAACAGAACACTGTTACATAACCTAAGAGATTTGGAGCATATTTATAATATTTTGGTCATCACATGAACTAACTTATTTGTACGGTGGGGTATTTGGGCAGCTAGCATTTCTAAACATTATTTACAATAGAGCTTCGCTAAACTGAACTAAATTAGCCATGCTCCCGAAATTTTCTGAAAAATAATTAATCCGAAATTTAAAATTTCATGGTGCTGTTATGGTGTTTGTATATGTTTCAAGGCTCATCTTGAAAGTCACATAAACAACGGTACCTATAGAGCTGAGTGCAGAGCAAAATGTCATCCTTTGTTTATTATGTTTGTATGCAAGTGGTGTATACCGATCTTTACTGCCAAATCTCCGAGATGGTAAATTAAAGTCTCAAAGAAGGAATATACAGAGTGGCCAAAAAAAAGTGAGAACACCTCGTAACAAATGAGTTATTTCAAAACATAATACAATTAATTATAATTCTTAATGTAATTTTTTTTGCACAATATTTAGCTAATCGGAAATCATGAAAATGCCCCATACTGCATAATCTACAGGGCAAAAATCTGGGCTGTTCGGTGGCCGCATGCCTGGCTCGATGAAATTTACATTCTCACGACGAAGAAAGTTGATTGTATTTCTGGCTGTGTGAGATGGAGCTCCATCCTGCTGCAATGTCCAGTTATGCTGTAATGTCTACCTATACTTCAGGCTTTGTTTTGAAACTATTTGATCATTTTCCTAGCACTCCAACATTTTTCAATTCGCAAATTTTTGATCGGAATACGGTTTTCTGCGGTGATTTTTGTCATTCAGGACAAGAATTTGAAAAAAACCAAATATAAACAAAGGAAAAATTAATAATCAAATAGGTAAATATGTAAGTAAGTAAATTAGTAAACTATTTAAGCTATTGTTGACTACATTTTACGAAATGTTCTCATTTTTTTTGGTCCACCCTGTATATTATACGAGAGCAACTGTAATCGTCGCCTCACCCAATAGAGGGTTGTGAAATTAGATGGGACTTGATTAGTGCTCTGAATTATATGCATTATTTTTTCACTTTTAATGATTACTATATCTATGACATTAACTAATTAAAATCCATTTAAGACAGTAAAATCACTTTTTTCTTATTTAAAATGTTCATGGTAAAACAAGTTACCAGCATGACGAGCATTTTCTATCACGGTGCGATAAATGTCAATTAATGTGACAGTTATTTAGTTATTACTGACAGTATTTAGTCAGCGGAATATTTAACTTTTCATGACAACTGTACCGTACAAACTAAAAAGAAGTTACAATTGATAAGAGGAAAATTCTTCACCTATTGCGAGCGCCTCGGCCGTTGACCAATCGAGGTTTTTTCCCTCAGCCATTTTTGAAAGCCTCGATGTAACGTGGCTTTTTTTAATGTGTTGATGAATAGCCTGAAAAAAATATCAATAGAAAAATGTCATATGAAATTGTTTACAAATGTTGCTTTATATATATATGTGTAAATGCAAATAAACTTACAAAATCATTTGGATATTGCACCGATTTGATTCCTATGAGGGCTAATTCTTCTAATCTGGTTCCGGTATCCCATGTTTCAATGGCGCTCGGAGCATGAACCATGCTTGCCCACTGCTTTTGGAAATATGGTTTCTGGATAAAAAAAAAAAACAAAATAATAAGCATTCCAAATAGTGCTATTGAAAGAGGATTTTGATTAAAGAGTTTTAGACATTAATTAAATCTTACATCCAGTTTGTACTGATCCAATTCCTTCAACTCTGACGCTAACCATTCCGTGTGTTTGGTGACGACTTTATCTGCTTCTTCCTTGGCCCAGACTCCCTCCTCTATTAACTTCTCAGAATACGAATCGGGGACAGACCTGAAGGATAATAAATAATATATACTTAGAAAAAGATTACGCCATATACGTATAAACTAAATAACTCAACTTTGTGATAGATAAATTATATTAGTTTAACAAGATTCTTATGCTTGCTTTATGTTTATCAACAAATTTCTAACTAAATTAACATAGTTTTGATAATTAGAATAAAGTTTATTTTGACGCTCTTTTACATCAAAATATTTAACAAGGTTCTGTATAGGAAGTGGAAAAGCACTCGTTATAACGGTTGCAATAAAATTAAGATTAATTTAAAGAAATCGTTACCTTCGATTGATGATTAATTTATATAATAAAGGATTGGTGAATGTCGGATCATCCACTTCGTTGTGTCCCCATCTTCTCCAGCAGTTCAGATCTATAAAGATATCCTTTCGGAACTTTCTTTGATATTCAAAAGCCACTCGCGTCGCTTTTGCTACCAACTGCAACAAAAAATATAACATATTGAGAGATGTATTTATAATTATGGAATTTAAATGTATCATAAAAATTATTACAAGTATAAAATATTGTACATCTTAAATGCAGATAACCCAAAGGTGCTCAGAAAGTATAGAACCATGCTAGATACAAACATCCAATTTTTAATCGCTCAACTATTTAGTTATATGTCAAAAGTATATTGGATCAAATGGGAGGGCGCATATTATCAATACGATAATTGCTCGTTAAAAAAATCAAAAAACTTTATCAATCGTCTTTTGCCAACTATTGGTCTAAAAATCAAAAAACTTTATCAATCGTCTTTTGACAACTATTGGTCTACAGTTATAGTACATTGCTGTGTATTGGGGTGCGTATACACTCGACTAAACAGTCGATCCACGACCTTTCAGTTGTATGGGAGCAAGCACATAAATGTTGGGAGATCTCATTACCAACTGATTGATTATATGCGGACTTCTAACAATTAAACAGTTTAGTCGAGTGGAAATCGAAGGGTACATCGATTTCTAATCAATAGTTTAGTCGCGGTAATAATCAAGTGTACACGCCTATCCTTATAAGATAATAGTGAATTCTTTAATCAAGTAGCTAAAAATAAATAATTACCTCTGGGTAATCAGCATTGACGTGTATAACGGGTGCATTGATGCTTTTCGCAAGATCTGAACAATATCGGCTTGATCTGCCTCTTTCCCCCGGTGTTGTGAATCCAATCTGAAATTATTAACATATTACGAAATTGCATTGGCAATGAAAAGATTAAACTAGTATAATGCTGATAGTTAAATCAATTTACCTGCGGATTTTTATTTATGTATTTAATTCTTAACATAGTGCACACACAAGCACTCCTATATATGCTCTAATATAAACAAGATTCAAGTCCTTTCTTTTACTAAAACTTATCTTTTACATATCTGGTCAGTTTCACTTTATATCTATTCAGTTTCTCCTCCTTTCTTATATTTTCTTGCATTACATTAAAAATATTCATCATACTGTATTTCTGAGATTTGGCCTTCTTCCTGAATGGCAGTTACAGTCTATCCTTTCCGCTTGTACGATGCTCGTGCTCATGTTGATTCACATCATTTTTTCGTATTTACAGATCACGGTAATATGATTTTAATAATCTAATCAAAATCCTACTTTGGGTGAACATACCATTGTGTTAAAATATTCTATGAAAGTAGAAATTAGTGAAAATATGATTAAAACTAATTAGACAAAATATGGATGCATAACTACTGGGACTATGTAGATTAGGTAGATTACTTTATCAATTAACCATAGTAACCTGATAAACAACTTTATTCTAAGGAGTGTGGGTGTGAACGCATACACTATTTGGCATAATAGCGCCCACAAAAAAAAAATTAACAAGACTTCTTATTCGTGAGCCGCCTTCTTTTGAAGGTTGGCGACCATGATGATTTGTTCTGTATAACAACATATTGGACATTGAATCACTTTCTGAGATTACAAAACCAAGATAATCTCTTTCTACCTACACTACTAGCTCTGCTGCTTTCTGCATAATGACTTGTCAAACACTGCATTTTTCATTGCGGAGAATGTGTTCGGAGTATGCTTGATAGTTGTTATTAATTCTCTTGACTTATTTATGCGTCTTAATACATCTTCATTAGTATTGTAGACAAGTGTCCTATACTGATATGTTAATGTTTTTATTATTTACTGTCCCAGAGCACAAATAATAGCAGTGGTTCTTAAAATTGTACCAAAAATATTAAACATAGCCTCTAAGTTATATAAAAAATATGATTGATTAGATATACAATGTTCTCACTATTTTGGGCCATAATATAGGCTTTTTTTTGGAGCTAAACTGTTATTGTGACTGATTGTGTAATTGGTATTCAATTATAACAATGACTGATAAATGAGATTTAATTGTTGGAGGTTTAGTTTTTAGTCTATCAGTGATTGCTCAACAAATTACAAATAATATGTTACTAATCATCATTATAATTGGACACAAATCTCCCAACCGCAGTTATAATCAAGGTTAAAATAACTGTTTAGGTCCATCACTAATTGGCATACCTGATTGTTAATGATAACATGTATGCTTCCTCCGATATCGAAGTTTGGCGTTTGGGCCATCATGAGACACTCTTGGTTGATGCCTTGCCCGGCAAAAGCTGCATCACCATGAAGCTAAAATGAATAAAATAATTTGAACATTAGTTGATGAGTTAGTTAGTTTATATTATTGTACGTCCCGAGCTAATATAAAGTTGTTAAGAACCTGAACATTGATGACTTTATCTCCGAGTCTTGAATTGGGATCATCAGAATAATCTCCTTCCTTCAGATCTTGCTGCTTGGATCGTGTCTTTCCCATTGTAACAGGATTCACAACCTGTAAAGAAATTTTTTCAAGATTAACTCGAGTGTCTTTATTCTTACTCTTTATTTAAAAATGATTATAACATCCTCACTTTTGTTAGAAATTGCAAATACGTACATATTTGTACTCTGAATTACACTTGTTATAAAATAAAAAACCTTTAACAATGAATTAAAGTGAGAAAAATGTGAAGAAAAAACATTTTTTTTTAGAAATGTAAAATTTAGGGCTGGTTGTTTAATCGGCAGTAAATTTTTACATTTGTATGTCAAAGTTAATCCCGCCTAACAGAGTGGCAAGGTATATATATATAAATATCTGTGATTTTTACCAAAATTGATTTATTCACTTTATCTATAGCTAATTATCTGTTAGAAATCGGTCACTTTGTTAGTGAAAAATCTTTGATAATATAAATTAAACAGCGAGATCATAATTGGACAAACTCTCATCACTAAAATAGCGAGATATTTAATTTTTTATTGTCAATTTTAAAAGTATCAATGTGACAGATGACTTTTGAAATAGCTGTGAAGAATCCATTTTTAACCCGGTTAAGGCCAGCATCGGATATTTGCAACAGAATGCCAAGCATCAGAGAACTCACGTCGGCAATGGCCGACACCCACGTGACGGCGCGAAAGATTGCCAGATGCCAGCTGTTACCTATACATACAACAGTAAATAACGGGGGATATATTGGATTTTAAACCAAATTATTTTTTCCGGTAGTGATATCATACAGTGACCATAGAAATAATTTTTGGACGGAATTTCAGTTACATTTGAAAATCTAACACATACACTCTTATATAAATGTCAAAGTGCATATTTTCATTTTACAGTTATCGAATTTTTGATTTGTGACTTTTTCGTTAGTGGGGCTTTTGCAGACTTTTTAGATATTCCCAATATACTCGTTACGACAGTAGAGTCCGAAGATCAGTTGGATGATGAGAAATTATTTTGAAGAATTTTCCTTATTTTCCAATACCATTATAAACATTGTATTGGAAAATACGTGAAAGACAAGTTATTCATACCTCCAAATGCGAGGGGTTATTCAGCATCGACAGCGTGAAGCCATTGCCATCATCGTTCTCATAGTCCAGTGACACACCTGCAATACATCTAAATTAGTCCATATTTAATATAGGGTGTCCAGCGGAAAAATTTCAAGATTAAATTGTAACTGCTCGTAAACCATCAGGGTGAAGTAAGTGGGAGAGGCACATTGTTCGACGCATATGATTTGCTGATTTGCCAGTCCCATTGAGTCACTGGTGGGGAGCGCACCGAACGTATGAGGTTGAGCAATATTTAAAGTGCGGTGATTCATTGGTTCGTGCGCGTCGCGCTTTTTGTACTCACTTTCATATTCAATGAGTAAGTGATGGGCCGAGTACGCAACTTATCTGGTGTTGTGTTCAAAAGTTCAGACAAAAGGGGACAATGGTTAACTAAACTCCTCTTGGACCATCAACGTCAGTAGTGACGCCAGAACATGTGGCTCAAGTTTGACGTGAAATTATGGAAGATTGCAGCCTTTACTGGAATAAAAAAATCAACAGTGCAAATTATTTTGAAAAAGAAACAGTTTACAGTTTCACCCTTACAAACTTTTTTTTGTGGGGATACCTTAAGTCAAGAGTTTACAGCTACAATCCTCGAACAATTCAGGCCCTACAAGAAAATATCTGCCGTAAAGTTGCTGCCATTATCCAACACTTTGCTCTCGCGTGTTTGTAAATTTAAAAGTCCGATTGAAGAGTGTCTTGAGAGAAATGGACGGCATTGGCACGATATTGTTTATAAAATGTAAAATCTGCATCGTTAAACTCCATTTTGTATAAATAAAATATGGTAATAACATTGTAGTTTTTTTATTATTTAATATTAAACTTGAAAATTTTCCATTGGACACCCTTTATGACATATTTCTCTCACTTGTCTCTACTTTTATTAATAAATGACAAACAAAAAGCGACAACACGCAGCCCCAGATCTGTCTTGGCCGTAGAAGGAAAAGTTTTTGTTAACAAAGTAAGGAGCATGGTTTACCTTGTTTCCAGGAGACACTCGCCTATATAATCTTCAGCATACATTGCGAATATATAGTGTTTTCTTAGATTATTACAAAAATATATTTTCCTATAGAATTGAGTTCCCTGATTACAAAGTTAAAAAATTTCTGATATGGAAGTTATACATTTATGATTGTGATTTCTGATACAGATTCTGATTGTGTTTATAAGTACGCAATGTCTACAAATGACGCATCAAACCACAATGATGAATGCAACATTATAACTATCACAATGATCGCGTGTATTCATTAATGTCGTATATAAATGTCCAGAAAAAATGTATAAATACGTATTCAACATACTAAAATGTTGTGCGATATCGCACATGGCTTCAGTGTCGGCGCCGAACTCCGGAAGGCCGCGAAACTTGAGGAATATCTTGGCCGGAGAGCACTGCATCAGCCCTGTCAGCACATTTAGTTTCCCTCTGTGGGGCATCCCCAATATCACTTTTTCGATAGTATCTGAAAATAAATAAAAGAATTGTTGTTGACACTGCATAACAATATACATTGTGAGGGTAAAGACCAGCATTTTATGGCTTCGCTGACCGTAGCTAGCTAAGCTGTGTATTGTGACAGCTTCAAGCGAAAATTAACGTAAACCATATACCACGATCGATTTTATAACTGTTAAAACCACGCGCATTGCCAACCTAAGGGCGTTGTTCGTAATTACTACGGTAGTTGGCATTAAAAATAATGACGGATGATTTTGATTGTGACAGTAGTTTTGTAATGTCACAACATTTAACAGGTTGTCTCATAAGTCTTTGTCTGTCTGATAAGCAAATCTTCCACGCTTACTCTTTAGGACCCAGCGCAAAACATAGAAACCTCCTCCCTCCCTCTGGCCATCCCACCACACCTCTCAATATATATAAATGTGTATTATATTGAATCTCACTCAAATTTTGTTCAGTTACACTTTAGGATCTCGAGGAAACTATAGTAACCCCAGCCCACTCCCCTGGATATCTCACCTTCCCCTATTTGGATCAAATTTTGCATACATCATTACTATTTAAAATATATAACTTCCCGAAAGCCCTATTTTAAATTATATCTAAATCTGAATCCTGGGCAACACCGGATAGCGACTGCTAATTATAAATATAACCTAACTTTTTCGCAGGGGTATTTAATTAAATAAAATAATATTAAATAAAAACAATTATCATAGATAATTTCTAACAGTTTAAATATTACAATAATAAGTCCCGTGGGCCAGGTTGTGTGTTAAATGAAAAAATTTCATCAGGCCGGATAAATGTCTTAATATAGTCAATTGATATTTATTTAAAATGATGTAAAAATTAAATTAATTTACATTTTTAATATTACTAATACTTTTTAGAGATGTTTATAAGCCCCAATTTTATGCATGCAATTTAATTAGACTTTCTTTAGACATTATAAGAGTAACATAGTCGAATAATAAATCAAGAATGTTTGTATTCCTCAAATGCTTTACTTCACAGGCATACAGTGGATGACAATAGATTGTAAAGCATGTTATCTATTTATGACAATGACATTGAGATTTATAAATAACATTTATCTCCTTCGGAACTCAAAAGAATATTTCGCATAAGGCGATACCATATTATGTTTTCATTCAAATTATTGTCATAAGGTTTAACCTGTCTTTGCATCTGATTTTTTTAAGTAAACATGTGACACTCTTACTGTGTGTGTACATGGGTGAAATTTCTCTTAGAGATTCATTGAGTTGAGTGCGGAGCGAGCTACAAATCATCGCTGCATGTCTCCTATGCACAGATACATATTGACACTTGCCTCAACTCTGCATTATCCGTTATTCAAATTTCGATTCAAGTCTCACTCATGTGCGAGGAACGTTTTATAATTTGTAACAATTAACAATACCTTTACTCGAAAGCTTAAAAAGCTCTGTAAAGAAGGCCATCATTCCTTCAGCTCCCTCCCCACCGTACCGCTTCACATTGGGAAATTTCACGGCCAGGAAATTGTCCCAAGCCTGGCTCTTGAGGAGTTCGCGGGCGATCTCCACCCTCTCGGCAACTGATAGTTGCTCGTTGGCTATACCCTCGAAGCGCTCGGCGAACCATTCTCTCTCCTGTTCAGTCTATAAATGCAAACATCAAATGATACAACATCACTAAAGTAAAGGAAGAGATGGAAGTATTGTATTTCTATATGATATATCAAACTGCTGACAACTTGGGCAGGGGCGAAACTAAGGGCCGGTTACATTTTACTAACGCCTGTGCTTAAAATCGTATGCGGGTTGTTTGAAAGTCAAATTTACTATTGTCAAAGCATAGGTGGAGATGTCTAGATGAGATGTATAGATGTGATACATAATCATGAAATATGCTATATTTTATGGATTTCCTATGGATTTTTTTGCCTCTGCGTTTGAAATCTGTCACTTTGGTGGTGAATTTTTTTCATATTATGTGCTAATGTATATTAAACAATGAAATCATCATCGGACGAACTCACATCAATATTGAATAGTCGTATACTGCAACTTTCAAAGTATCAATGTGTCAGATGACTTTTGGAACATCTGTGCAAAGTCCACCATATTTAACTATCGATTCTCGTTTTTATTATATGAGTTTACTACGGGAAGTACTTTTCACAAGTAAATATTTTTTACCAACGGTCAAACCCATTTTTGCAAAACTTGTAATTTTTTTTTACTATACTAAAAAGAGTTACTAAAGTGTAAAAGTTACTTAGTTTACGATCGCTAGTAAAAAAATATTTATCAATCATATTGGGCGTATGCATTAATTCATGCGTTTTTTTTTCGAAAATTAAGGCTTTATTGTGAAAAAATGGTTATACACTCAATGATCAAAGTATTGTCCATCGGAAGCTACAACATTTGCCCATCTTTCTGGCAGTTTGTGGATTCCATCCCAAAAGAACTTCTCCGGCTTGGTGGTGAAGAACGAATCAAGCCAATTTTTGATACCCTGTTCTGAAGTGAAGCGTATTCCGGTGAGGGCATTCTGCATTGATCTGAACAAGTAGTAATCAGAAGGGGCTATGTCTGGGCTATAAGGCGGGTGAGGTAGAACTTCCCACCCACTGTTCTCCAAATAGTTTTGAACCGGTCTTGAAACATGTGGCCGAGCGTTGTCATGATGGAAAATTATGGATTCGTGTCTGGTTGCATATTCTGGTCGTTTTTCCGCAATCGCTCTCTTCAAACGAATTAATTGTGTTCGGTAGAGGTCCCCTTTGATCGTCTGACCCGATTTCAACAGCTCATAATACAACACACCTTTTTGGCTGTCCGGGTCGTTCATTGTCTTCTAAGTTGAAATCGCCACTTCTAAACCGTGCAAACCACTTCTGGCACGTTCTTTCAGCTAGAGCATGGTTACCATAAACCTCTACTAAAATACGATGACTTTCGGTAGCACTTTTCTTCATGTTAAAGTAATGAAGAAGAACTCCCCGCAAAAACACTTTTTCTGGCACAAAGTTCGACATGTTCAAATGAATAGAAAAAAATGTTGTTTACACTTCAATCAAATGACATATACTGAAAAAGACGCGCAATGACAGTAGCTTTCAAATGAATATAGTCACGGATGAACACGGCGCGAAATAATACTAGTAACGCCCTCTCTTAGAAAACCGCATGAATTAATGCATACTCCTATTACATTCAACGATATTCCGCTAGTGTTTATTTTGATAATAGAGTAAGTTATTTCAACCATAAAATTATATATTTTCTTATAAGCTACATGCAAAATAAATTATAAATCTAGTAGACTAAGTAAATTTTAAAACATTATGTTGTGTAATATGAATCCAGATTCATTTATGACAGTAAAGGAAGAAGAAACAAGGAAAAAATGTAAAGTTGATCTTAGTATAGTGAGTAAGATTAAGAAAGAATCACTAAGGTGCTTTGGTCATATGGAATGGATGAATAAGGAGAGAATGGTAAGGAAGATATATGATGCAAGTGTTGATAGCATTAGAAATAGAGGACGTCCGCGGAAGACCAGGTAAACTAGATACTGGATGATGGTCCTGTTATAAGCCACAATAATTGGCGAGCTCTCATGAGAAGATGTATGAATATGGATAAGGCGAGAACTGTGCCAGGACGGAAGAGTGTGGTGCTCTATCCTTTCTGCCTATGAAACGGCGTGATGGTAAGTTAGTGTAATATGAAAATATTTTTTAATCAGTTCAAACGTAAACCTTTAAATATCTTGAAACGAAAGAAATATGACTTAGACCACTTACATATATTAATGAACTCTTCTCAGAAAACTAAAGATATTTTTAGAGTATTTTCTGTGCTTTGCTATGAGAGTCGTGCTGGGAGTGCTTTATTTATTTTTAATGAGGCTCGAATTACTGCTAGACTAAACGAGCACTGCGATACACAAGAACTACAACAATAAGGTCCACACTAATTATTACCCACCTCGAGATACGTGAATTCAGCAGATGAGAAGTCACAGTATATGCTTTTTAATGTGTCAACAACATCGGTTACTGATCCGGTGCTTCGAGGTATGTTTAGCACCCCTTTGAAGTCCAATTTTTCCGTTACTGATAGGCCAAAACGCGCAGGATTCAGCTCCTTTAGATCACTGAAAAGAAAAATAATTCTAAATTAATAATAATAGAAAAAAGAAAAAATTGCCGATGCTAATATGAATATTGCATATGTATATATATGTATGTATATTTTAAAATTGTTCTTACATTAGATATAAACCAGCTATTAGTGAGATGTAGGTGACATCTGACAATCACTGACATTGGCAGTATAGGGAATCTCCTAGAGCCGGTTATGTGATTAGTAGTAACATTTTATCAATGCCCGTGGTTAAAATCATTTGCAGGTTGTTCGAACGTCAAATTTATTATTGTCAAATCATAGATGGAGATGTCTATAGGTGTGACAAATAATCATGAAATATGGTTTATTTTATGCATTATCTATGGATTTTTTCACCTCTGCATTTAAAATCTGTCACTTTGGTGGTGAAATTTTTTCATATTATGTGCTAATGTATATGTAAACAATGAAATCATCATTGGACGAACTCTCATCACTAAAATAGCGGAGTATTGAATGATTAATTGTCATATACTGCAACTTTCAAAGTCCGCCATATTTACTATCGTTATCGTTTTTACTATCAAATATCGATGAGTAAAATGAGTTTACTACAGGATGTACTTTCGAGAAGTAAATATTTTTTTACTAACGATCAACAAATTTTCGCAACAAATTTTACTTTAGTAACTTTTATTACTGAAGTAAAAAGTTACCACTGATCATACAACCGGCCTTAAGTGACCCGTAAAAAATGCATAGACATATATATCATACCACACTTGTATAGAATATGTTTTTAATCTTTTAAAAAAATCCCTGGGAACCATACCCCGATCTGTAAGACAGGCGGAGATACTATACCCTTACATTACTTAGGAAAACAAATAGAATATAAAAATAGCCGTTTACAATGCTTTAGCTCATTATCAATACTATATTATTACAAAGTTCACCAGGGATAACAATTTTTTAAATAAAATTAAATATTAATATTCAAAATTTGATCTATAAATTAAAATAAAATTAAAATTAAAAAGTATAAAAGAATCTGCAATACATACTTATTTGACAATTTATTGAGACAATAGATACAGTCTAAATAAAGAAATAGCTAACATGGCAGAGTACTGCCATACCATGTGAGAGGTACTGACATTGATACTTGGTGTCCTCAAAATATTTTTTAATTGAATAAAGTTTTAGAGGCCCTTATGTCGATCTCGGAACTGGTAAAGGTAAACAAAACATAAGGTACATATATTAAAAGGTTATCAAATTTTCTAATGTATCTAACGCAGTCTTTGTGAATTTTTTTATTGAGGAGCCTGCTGAATATTTCAAGTTAAATTAAACCTTTCGGGTCTTCCGAACTTTTTGATGTAGACAACTTCCAATAATGAATGAATAAATCTTACGTAGGTTAATGTTTTGTAAATAAACAAACAAATTCAAGATCTTAATGAAAAGCCTTAAAATATATGCCATGAAACATTAAAAAGAAAAACTCAAGTTGTGGAAAACTACTTTATAAACTACTAGTAACTACCAATCACAGAAATCAATGATGTATACTGAGATGAAGATTTTTAATGAAATGCCAGAAAACATAAGAATGGAGGAGACATTGAATAGATTTAAAATAGTAAAAGATAAGTTTTAGTAAAAGAAAATACTTTAATCTTGTTTATATTAGAGCATATATAAGAGAGCTTATGTATGCACTGTTAAGAATTAAATAAATAAATGTCTTATAACATTCGTTTTCGAAATATTTTCTACAACTGGATTTGACTAACAGACTGATAAATGATTATTAAATATGTTAATGTACTCTGTATAATTAATCATGAGTTGGGAATTTCCATTTGTTCATATTGACATTAGAGGCGCTGGGATAAATATGCATATAATGACTCCCAGAAAAAGGATCTAAACAAATAAGTTGAGAGTCGGATATGACTAGGCTGGACATCATTTAGGTTAAAATAAATATTTAAATCGAGTTCTCAAAACTAAAGTGTTCGACCAGTGTGTTCGTCCGGTGATGATCCTAATTGAGGGGTTAATGCATGAGCTAAAAGAAGCCAGCGAGCCATGCAAGCAGCAATGCTCAGCATTTGAGAGATAACATAAAGCGCATATATCGCGCGCAGTATACCAAAGCTAACCATACATGTAGCGGCCAACCTGTGACAATTTTCAGTTAACCATAGCAACGGTATAGCGCAACTACGATAATGTGGTAGTGCTAGCACATCTCGCCTCACCCCGTCTACGCTCCGGCAAGAGGCGGGGCGAGGTGAGGAGCTTCAGGGAGAGTGGACCGCTGGCATTAGCGGTAGATCGAGAGCGTACACTGCCCGAATTAGACGTTTCTTATTCGTCTTTGTGCTGTCGTATATATATATAACGCGCTCTGGTGGTTAATCATTAAAATAATAGTTGATATAAGTAATAAATGTAAAATATTCATATTTATCAGACTTAAAAATCTCAAAAGTCTCCATGTATGCTGAGTTTACAGCACCAGAGCGCGCGTTATTATTTTAGCACCGTATGAGAAAGGTTAAGAAAAAAAAAATGCAGCTCAGTTTAAGCCTATGTGAAAGACGTCCACTCTCGATGCTTGGTATAGCACAACTAATACGCAAAACCAAATGTATACAAAAATAGAAAACATAATTCTTGAAAAGTAGATGGACCCTCAAGTTAATATGTTTCACAGAAATAAAACGGCACCAAAAAAACTGTCTGGGTGAGCACTGCGCCGCTGCGCGACCGACGGCGGGTGAAGTTTTATAGTACAAATAATAATAATATACAAAAAAATAATAATTGTCAGTTGAAATGTAAAATATAAATAAATCTTAATTGTCTTCGAATCAAAAATGCCACAACACCTTAAAAAGAAAAGTCTTTCAGCAATGCTTAGTACCTGTCGTAACATGTGGGTCTGAAACATAAACGCTCGGATTCTCCAAATAGCGTGGAGAGATCCACCTTGAGGATTTCGATACAAAGTGGTAACGTAGCCAAACTAATCTGGAATAGATATGATCCTGGATGGTAAAACTAAAATCTGGCACTGGACGAGACAAGAGGACAAAAGATAAACTAGTGGAGACATGAAATCAGAAGGTGAAATGCGGGTAGGCCAAAGGACAGTGGGCAGTGTACATGCAGTACCAAGATCAACGATATTGCACTGGACGCAAAGATGCTGATAATGACAACTATTAACATTTGTAATCATATTAATGACTCAAATAAGTAACCTATTTGTTATCATCTCATTAATGTGTCAACTGCTTTAAAAATGTTTTTAAATTAGCAAAAAACTGTGAGTAAAATTGTTATCAGATAAAGGTGCAGAAATGACCCCGCATGGCAACAGCGGTATCAAACTAAAACGGTGCAATGTCAACAGAGATCTTGAGATTCGAGATAAATTTTGTTAAATTGAGAATTGAGACTCATAAACAAGAGATACCATTTGTAGAGATAACATCACCACACAGATAGTATCAGTATAAACATACATTATGACATATTTACATAATTTATCGTTTGGTTGAAAAAATGTATTCTGTAAGTTTACATTGATATATGTTAAATGTTGTTGCGAACAACGTTCATTGCACACGTGATTTGGCATCATACAATTTTTAACAATACTTCTTCTTCATGAGTCGCCTTCTATCAAAGGTTAGCGACCGTTAGGGCTTGTAATTTACTGTCAAATTGCAATTACCGGTAAACGGTAAATAATTCTTCCCATTACCAGTTTACCGGAAAATGAAAAAAAATAGACGTAGATTAAATGACGTTATAACTGTATGTGGCTACCTTTACTAAAAACGGTATCCTAGATTAAAACCTAAATAATTTCAAATAAGTTTCAGATGAAAAATGTCATATAAATACATACATTTGTATATGATGTCCTTTTTGTTTTTACTGAGATATGGTAATGGGAGATCAGATAATCACTTATGTACATGCCACATCGAGCTTGGTTTTTTTGAATTACGATTGTATTTATAATATTTGGTTTACTTGTCTGTGAGGAGTTAATATAATTAACTTATTAGTTTATCCATTCACTTATTGATGTATGTAAAACATTCATTAGGTGTATGAATACATACTTTGTATATATAAATATACAAAGTATTTATATGTTTATATAAATTTATAATTAAAATAAAATAATATTAAGAAGAGTTCGCTTAGGTGGTTTGATTGGTGGTTCACAACTTGAACATACACTTCTATCATGCATTCCTTATTCTATAACAATGCATCTACAGTGTTTGCCAAGGTTGTGTGCATGGCTTCATTCCACCCCTGAGACATTGTGTTGTTGGTGATAATCTGCAGCTGGAGCATTGAACTAACTCTCTAATTCGAGCTGCGGTATTATGGAAGGTTGGGTCCCTAACCAAAAAATATCATTTACTCAAGTTATAGTTAGCCATAACTTAATCTGAATTATAAGAGTAATTATTATGTATTGTATTTTGTTTTAAGCTTTAATGCTTTTAAAAGCATATGTTTGCATAGTTATATGACGGATCAGGTCTTGCACACACAACTCGATTACACTGGAATAAAGTAATAATTATTATTACAATATATTCACATGCCTGGCTGAATATATTTCCTCATTTCTACTGCTTTCAATGTGCTTTTGTACCTTTTATGCTTATAAAGATATTTTATTAATACACTTAATAATATCATGTATTTAATAGGATGTGAATCAGCAGTGAATTAGTAATTTTATATACATATGCTAATTAAAGATCAATATCAACAATCTCTCTAATTACGTGGTATGAAGTACATGACTTGCCTATAGTTTTGCCGCAGATCAACAGGGTTCGTTTTAGCCGTCTTGTGTCCTAGTTCTCTGTAGGCCGAGACGAGTCTGAAGAAATTGCTCTGATTAATGCGGGAATTCAATACTTCTTCCGGAACTGAAAACAAACATAAATAATAATTAATTAATGGAACAATATCTATATCTGTTCCATATTCATAATGAATTATTATTTTGTAGGTGAACACATATACTTTCATACTTATTCATTCAGTCATAATATTGTTAATTGTAGTATGTTGTCACCAGTTTTTAGTTTATTCATACCCCCTTAGCCTATTCTCCCCAATACATATTGTTACTTTGGCTCGACTAGTTGCCCTTTTGGAGGTCGAGGAGAAGAAGTGTATTACGTGATTATTTGTGTTGAATCACTACTCGTACACACCGCTGTGAAATTTTGTTGTTGTGAGCATGACACTCATCAGAGTTTTTTTTGTGCTGCATAAATTTACTACATTGGGTGAACTTCCGGAGGTGTATCCTGATAGTGTCATCAACCAGGTGAGTCCATCTTGGTCTGGTATGGAAGGTGCCTCTCTTCCCATCCCATCCCCCTCATCCCTCAATCCCTATTTCCTGTCTAACCCATCTTTCCGATTCCATCATCACCATTTTGGTTGCGTCGGTCAAAATACCAATTGAATTAAAATCATCCAATTTCAACTTCCAAATACATAACTACGGTATGCAATCGAATGCAACATATTTATGTAACCAATTAAAGATAAATAAAGATAATAATTATTATATTATTTGGTGAAAGCTAGTAATGGCAAGAAAAAATCTTATTTTCAAGTTTTTTAACACTGAGTGATACTTCAAAACGAAAGGTACTCAGTACAGTATTTTGTTTTTTAAGGACGAGCTCCAAATCAATAGGGAAGAGGATTTTTTAATTGAGGATACTAGTTAAAATTGCAGCAACATCACTATTTTTTTTTTCAATATTAACAAAATTACTTTGTAGCCACATATTATGTATATAAATAATAAGACTAAACACTTTGTTTACACCACTATTTATTGATAAATCAACATTATTTTGACATTAACAAGGGTTTAGAAATTATACATATAAATACTAGGGGTTTACAGTTAGATAAATTTGAAATTTTAATTTTTAGAAATAAGAAGAAGTGTTAACAGCAAGCTAAATATAATAATTAACCAAATGCATACATAATTAACTTTTAAATAATTTGTTTTCATAGTAGTTCCTACTTAGTTCTCACAACTTTATGGTTTTGTTTTTATCTATGCTTGTATTTTAGTATAGTATACATTGTTTCCTGAAGTATACATTTTTCCATATGTATCGAAACATGTTGATTTATCAATAAATAGTATGTTGTCTTATTATTTACATAATTATTTGTTTATTTGGAGAAAAAAATGAAAAATTGATATGGGTTTGAATACATAATAACATATTTATTAGTGCACTTGTTATTTTGAATGACAATCGCTATAATCTGATTTAAAATACAAAATAAATGCAGCAAATACTGCCATTGGTTGAATGTCAATATAAATGGCAGCGGGCAAAAGCAACAATGATTTTGAATGATTGATTTACATCAAAAAGAACTAAGTTTGATTGTTGATAAATTAACACAATGTGTAAAAGTTATGTAAGAAAAAAAACTATTAAAAGACAAAAATGTGGGTTGTTAAGATTGCAACTAGTATCCTCAATTACACTGCATGAAAAGTACTTATTTTTCAAATTTGCTCTATTATTTTCAAGCCATAATGTATTGTATTAATGTGTAATTTAGAAGTACATCTCATGAGAAAATACTATATTCTATGAGACCACCCCTGAAACAACACAGCATATCGGTTTTGGACAGATCTGAGTTATGAATGCCACGTATATCTTCTTGGGCATCAAATGGTATATTAAACAACCATATAAAATAAATAAAAATACCATTACACACAATTTCTAAGTGATCATTTAAGATGGCCAATGCTCCGTTTATCTATTAACATTTGTCAAAACCGATATACAGTATGATTGTAGGTAGGTCTTATATATATTGCAGTCTTTTTGTAATGATGCTTGTAACATAGAATAATGGGTGACGATACTTAACATGACAATTGTTCTTATGTGAAATGGAAGCATGTTGTTACAGTAATACCTGGGACAGGTCTTGCACCAAAATGGCCATACACGGAATAGTTGGCATCTGGTGATTAAGATTTCTAAAGTATGCATGAAAAATGAATTTCAGATGGCGATGAAAGAGTGACTGAGTGTGATTTAATGGTAAAATAATGAATTCTTATAATAAGGTAATGAGTTTCTGTATTTGGGAAGCATGTTTACTAGGGACGGCAAGGTTGAGAAAGATGGCGGAGGCGGGAAATAAAGTGAATGTTGCTCTGAATGCAATTAATGCAGTGCATAGTGGAATTCTGGTACCTACAGTGATAATAGTGAAGCCTGGAATTAGTAAAAAAAAATAATGAAATATTTTATTTTATTATTTTTAAAAAGGACACATTTTTATTGCGAAGTTTCAATTTCAGAATATAGTTCTGTGGTATTTTTAATATAAATTGAATGAATCAACTAGAAAGATATACAGCAAAAATCTATTTATTGAAAAAATATTTTAGTTACTACCGGATAGGAAAATGTTCAGGATCGAATCCCAGCAGCAATTAAAATACTGTTTTGATAAATAGATTATTTCTTGTTAGAATGAAATTAGACTGAACGTAGTGTAAATGTATTATCCAGGTACATAAAAAATAAACACACGATAAAGTGAAGAATAAATAAAATAAGAGCAAACGTAGCGTAGAATTTTTTATTTATTTTTAGTATAAATAGTGCATTTGAAAAAAAAGGTAATTACTTTACTAGACGTGGTCTGTTCTAAAGTAATTACCTGTACAGTTTTTAAAAGTTGTAATTGTTTAGAGGTAAGTAAGTATAATATTAAGAAAGTTATAAAAAGTAAAATCTGAAGTTATAAAATATAATTGAAAAAAATATATATATATTATTGTCTGTAATATACAATAGTTGGTAATATACAATAGTAGTGGTTGATATACAATAATTAATTAAGGGTTTGAGATGGTTTGGGCTTGTGGAACGTGTGAGCTAAGAGATGATGTTAAATTAAATATGTGAAGCGAGGGTTGAAGGCAAAAGAAACAGAGAATGTCCGTCTAGGAAAGGTCTGGCATAATCAGACACACCAAATATTGGAAGACGGCCCAGATAGAAGCTTGAATAATCGTTGAGTGTGCATGAGAAATTGTATATGATAGGGAAGAAGGGTGTGGCGTGACAGTGAGTAATTGATAGGTACTCATCTTACGGTACCAAATTAAATTATTAATTAATAAACACTTGGTAAGTAGGTACCTACATATGTTAGATGTGTAAAGCTCATTTGAAAAAATGGAACATTCAGAGAACAATATTTTTTCATGTCCAGTCAAATGATAAAAGTGCCAGACGATTATAAAATTATTTAACTCAAAACGTGCATACGGCTTACAATATTGAAAGTATGACCATGTACAAAATAAGAAGAATTATTTTAATGTTGACAGTAGAAGATAATTTGTTTAAAAATTTGGTAATTATATATAAAATGACATTCAATATTATCATTTTCAAATTAATAATATTTAACATATCAAATTGTACATATATAATTTTATAATCATTCGCCTGTCGCATAGCAACATAAAGCAAATATATATTGACAGCTGTTCATGTCGCATGGCGACACAACAAACAAGCTGTCAAGTTTGTAATGTGAAAATGTCAAAAAGAAAATTATTGGTCAAATTTTTAACACAATTATGGTTGTTAAAAACATTGATTTTGCGTCATTATGGAGTGAAATAAATATAACTGGTTAAAAATATTTTATGTAGCGGATAGAAATATACTAAAAGATTGTCCATAAACGTCATCTAATTTTAAAATGCTACAAGTATACACTTTGTATTGCATCACGGGGTCAATAGTTTCAAATGAAATAAATCACGCGAAAGTAATTCGTTAATAAATCGGTATATTATTAACGTGGTTCAATAACCACGTTAATAAAATTGTCACTCGCATACTCGATTCATAAAAATATTTCGTTCGCGAGTAATTCACGGGCCTATGAAAACGTCACAAGAATTCAAATTTAATTGTAGGAAAAAATGTCAGAAATGTAAATGCACTACGATCATATTCAGCACATAAGCATAACAAGTTTTTATCTCGCATGAATAGATAAGTGCAACGTAACAGTTTAGAAAGTACATCGTTGTACGCGACTTCGAGTGAAGTCCATTACCAAACTACATATAACCACTGTCAGAGTTCAAGTTTGTCGACCCTAGCGGTCATCGTAATACATAATATTAAACCAACTGTGATCTAGAAAATAAAACAATCAAAATTCAACGACCTCAATTGAAACGGTTCATATTAATAGTTTGAAGAATTAACAAGGAAATTCTGCCCAGATTAACTGAAACTTTAAAGTGACAGATAGCGATTATCGCGGCATCGTAAAAGCGCAGGCGCAGAACAATAATAAATTATCAAAAATAAAAATATAAAGTATCAATGGGTAGGTACTTATTATAAGATACTTTTTTTTTTAAAATAGATTCGTGATTGTAGACGAAACAAAACTTTGAATATATAAAGTTTTAAGATGTTCGATGAATTAAATATAATTGCGGTATTTTTCTTTTCAGTATTGTACGGAAGATTAGTTTAATATGCCATAATTACCGTCGTAGTCCTCCGAATTTTTAGGTCTGTGACCGTATACACCGTTGTCACTATGGTACTGTCTGCTTCCGGCATCGGAAGCGCAGGCGACACTTTTCAATCGCTCAAACAGCGAGTCCTTGTGTGAAAATGTTATATTATTTTTTAGACACCTTGTGCACACCACAGCCGCGTTAGAAACTGTCACTTTTCTGTGCATTTTAAGAGTGCGGACTCCGTTAAAATGGCTCGTTTCACGACGCGGTCTTCAGTCGGACGCGCCAAAGTGCGTACGTGATAAGTCGGGAGACGCGTGTCGAACCCGCCCGGTCGGCTGGCCGGATGAGTATCAAATAATGTTCAGTGGACGAATGTTTGGTGTTTGGAACGGAGCGACGAAGAAATGTACAGTGGAAACATGTTTACACGGCTGTTGTATGGGCGGGTCGCGGCGGCTGTTGAACTTTCGAAACTGATTTAAATAATTATTTGGAACTTGGAATGCACCCGGGTTCCAATTGTGAATGAGTCTGGATGTCTGCAACGGAAGATGAAGTGCTCTGAACTCTGAACTGTCATAATTGTTTGTGAACTATAAACGAATGGAGCGGGAACAAGCAAATGTGACTATTTTGTGTCCACATTTAAAAAATATTCTACACAGGGTTTTTAAAAACAATAACTAAATGAAACAGAGTTTTTATGATACAATGATAATTTACATTAATTTGACTGCGATTTGTGTGCATATATGTGCAAGGTTATCAAAAACATTTTTATAATTTCTTATCATTGACCATTGCCAATGGTGAAAATATTTTTATGATTGTTTTATAGGTTTTCTCAGAAATAAGAATGCAATAAAATTTACGACCATGACGCGTCACGAGTGTAATATCGTTTATGGATTTTATATTATAAATACTTCAAATATATTACTTTTTTTGTTTGAAGATGTCGCTGAGTGGAGAAATCTTTTATCTGACAACGAGGCACTTGAGGCACCATCGTTTAATCATTCAATACCAAGTGGAGTCCAAGTGCATAGCCGAGTGTTCAATAACGTAAAGCTAATAATCATTATCGAGCTACAGGAAGAATTACTTTTTTGTATCGTTTAAATCGATTAATTCGATTTATTTTATTTTACGTGATAAATTATTGTTAAATATGTGTTTATTGTTATCTAAAAATGGTCACCCTCCAATCTAATTATTCATAAAAAATAAAAATGAATAAGTCAATAATATTTATAGTTTTGCATATGCATAATGAGTGTGTCAATTCTAACAAGACGTGCTTGATTTGAAATTGCTGCTATTTCTTGAGTTGATACTTGACAGTTATCATGTACACAGTGCGCCATTACTTATTGTGAAAGTAGTAACTGATTGATTGTGGGCACTGAAAGAAAATTACGTACAATTTTCGTTCGTCATTTGGCACCTGCTAAGCGAACAATCAAGCGTTTAATGGTAAAATTGAAAGAAACGGCTTCCGCGTGTGTAATATTCGAACACCTACATGCTGTGTGTGAAAGCGCGGCTGTAGACAACGCTATTTCTATCAGATACCGTGCGCAGATATTTATTTTCATGCCTGTAAAATTTGATTGATCAAAAAAATATTGCCAACGGTAATTATAAGAACAAATGTGTTCTCTTATTGGATAAGATGTTCAGTTTAGCGATTTTTTAGAATCTAATACTCCAGAATCTAGGAGACCTAGTTCAATGGCTGCCGCTTTGTTGACGTATGTTTAGTGTTCTTTAAAATTGTCTTGTTACGTTAGGGTACGTTATTTCGAATTGTAAATACTGTTTTCGTTTTCCACATATGATGTTATTTTGGTATTTAAGTCATTTTCAGAATTTAGGACCAATCAAGTATTTATTTATAGGTAGTACAGTCTGATTCTACCCTTGCGAAACGACGTAATAGATACCTGTGAGTAGGTACCTCTAAAACTTCCTAAATCTATCGCGGTGTTTGGATATCCCGAGAACTAGGTCACAAACTATTAATTAGTACACCAATATTAAGTATATAAGGAAATTACTAACAATAAATCATGTAAACGGTATCTGTAAGCACCAATAAATTCAAATACGATGTGTGGAACGTTCAATGTCAGAGACGATTAAAAAATATGTTAAGAAAAACAACGCGTTGTTTGAAAATTACAAAATGGCGAATGTTTAAGAATTAGATAGCGAAGTTGATGCAAAAGAAAGTGATTTATTGACCGAATTGTGTGTGAATACACAACTGCAAAGAAATGTAAATTTTAATCATCAAGATTTTCAACTCTACTTACATAATACTAGCTGGGTAGTAGGTATATGATTATTCAGCCGATTGATTACTGCTAGGTCTTGCGGGGGACTATTGTGGTCGTTTCGCGGCCAATAGTGGCCCCTGCGCGGCCATTGGTGACCGCTGCGCGGTCAAGGTCTCATCGGCTGTCGCCGATTGCTCTCTGCTTTTTGCACTGACAGAGAAGCAATCAACGATAACCGATATTGTATAACATTCTGTATTGCTGTCTGTATTTTTATGTATTAACTTTGAAATATATGTATCCACTTAAAAACATTCTTGAAAAATACGAACAAAATTGTCATAATTTGACAGTTCTATCATAGATAAGAAACTGACCATAGAGTGCGATATGACCATGAGATGTATATGAGATGACATATGCTAAATATATTTGCCAGCCGTAATACGATTTCGCGGATATATATATATTTAGACACTGTTATTGAACATATAAAAGAAAAAGCATTTACCTTTTCTTAACCTTACTTAAAAACACGTTATTTTTTGTCCCGCTGGCGTCTCACAAACTTGGCCGTTTAATCAAGCGTTATATAGCCATAATGAAACAATATCCAATACTCTTATCTATGACAACATCCAAGAATTGCACGTCCAGAAAGTCATAGAAATATATGAAAATAGATGGGGATACGTAATATTATTATAGATACTATTGTTCATTATATTATAAAATAACTCTTTTTATTTATTTATTTCTAATGGACAGAGTATTATCAACAAGTCGTTAATTAACTTGATAGATAGATCTACAATGACGTTAAAGTATCTACAATGAAAGTAAAAAAATGTTACAAAATACACATTTTTGTTTAAACACTGAAAAAATAAGATATATTACAAACAACTATCAATTGATACCGTGAAATGCTCCAACATTGCCCACTTTTTTTTATAAAACTTGATATTTCTCGAAAAAATATTAAGGAAGGATATATTTTTTAAATGACAAGAGACAGTAACATGATCGCAGAATTGTATTTTTGAAAACAAAAACAGGAAAAATACAATGAAAAAGGTCAAAATTAGATTTTTTTTATGTGGGCAAAATTACCTGCAATTTTAGCCAACTTTGCCCACTTCTTATTTTCATCGAAATACGGCCTTTACGCACCTATAAATAATATATATTGATATTTAGGCTTGCGCAAAATCAAGGCACCGCCTTTCCCTAAATCTCTATTTTAAATTAAAAATTAGTCAGGTATCCACCCATAAAATATTGTCGACAGGGTATGTTACACCCTGTATAAACACTAATGCTGTAGAATGATACAGCTACATTATTTAAAGGTTTTTGATTATAGATAAATAATTGATGTTTACGTAAATGGAAATTAATTACAACAAAGTGCTGTCAAAAAAACAACATTCGTTTTTTGTATGTGTTATCCGCGAAATTCGATTGAGCCTGCCTGCCGTGCATAATAAATAAAATCGTAAAAATATGAATTAACATAATGACGTCCATTTTCCAAACGCGAGGCCTTGATTAATAGCACGTACCGGACTAGACACAATTAGGCAACGATTGTATTCCTCGTTCCCATGTTGCCAAGTGTGTTTGTCGTCTAACAACGATAACAACATTATATTACAATCGGAAAATCTCTTCGTTTTTATAATCAAACCATAAACAGCCACAAAATGTAATTAAACTAGAAATGTAATTAATTATATTTGAAAGAAAACACATTTAATTATGATGTTGCAATTTTAGAACACAGTTCTGTGATATTAACCTTTACCATAACGTGATATAAAATACTCGCACGCAGCCATGCTGTCAACTCGTGTTACCGTAAGAAATTAGAGTTCTATTAGACTTTGAAATGTGAAAAATGCTTTTGAAAAATGGTTAACGCCGTAAATTTACTATAAATATTAAGCATTAAATATAAATAATATATATAATTCATCAAGTCCTGTATAGGAGGTTGCATTATATAATACAAACTTCCTTTTTCTTTAATTAGTGAGAAGAGATTATTATATTCGTATGTTTATTATTCTTTTCACTGTGAAATTAATATGCGATTTCTTTCTGTCTTGTTTGTATTAATTTTACAACGGATTGAACTGAAAAATAATTATTTTTGTAGGATTCGCCTTACATACTTGATTTTTCACCAGTCATTTCTAACAGTAAATATTTTCCTTCAATTTAAATAAAATATGAATTCCCGTGTTACAATTACAGGATTAATTAGAGCGGTAGACCGGTTTTACTGTATGGTTTGGAAAGGGTTAAAACAAATCAAATGAATCGAGTAGAATCTATCTAGTGAATAAATATTTGGTAACCACTGGGATACGAATCCGGAACTTTTCCTATCTGTGTTTATTTATTTTTCGATAGATAACTATTGAAACTTCACAATAAAGTATGATTATATTATATTTTATGTTCTGTATCGAAGATTTTTCAAATAAAATAAATTGTTTTATATTAATCCTGGCGTCACCTAGCGTATACTTCTCAAAGGTTTTTGGTTGCTTTTAAAAATAGAATAATACATGTGTTATTTATAACGACTGTATAATGTTAGTTCCAACTTAAATGGAATTTAAATGTTTAACTTGGCGAAATTGTAATGCACTTCCTCGCAATGGAAAAATTTGGGTTCGTATCCCGGTGGTAACAAAATATTTTTTCAACAAATAGATTTTCAGGTCTCCTTCATTCGACCTTCCAGTCTCCGACCGCTCGCCAATAAAAGTATCAGCTACTATTTTGCTTCGTGCCGTAGATCATTAGCCGAACAGCGCACTTCTCATTGGTTGCCGGACTGCGGCCGGTTACACACGTAGTGCAAAATTTTATATCTGACGTTTTTGGTGAGCTCTCACACGTGGACGTATGCATCATAATGTGAAAACCTTTATTCAATACTTCGCGATGCCTAAACGTAAACGAAGTACTAAACTGAGTATGGGGGCGGATTACCATTTCCATCACATCCTTCTGATGGTATCACACCACATACCACACTCAATTCACAAGTGGCACTCATTCCCATTTCCCATACCTCTAAATTGGTGACCGCTACGTGATCTTTAATAAAATTTTTGACCCCGCAAGAGTGCGAGAGGTGACCTTCTACACAATAGATGAATGTCATAAAAAATGACAGGAGAATCACTTTATGCAGTGCACGCAGCAGGAGGTTTGTCAAGGCAGTGGACTATAAAGATAAGAGATAAACACAGTAGCGTAACTATGCTAATACAACAACGCGGTGAATTGGGGGCCACGTTAGATATGAGCCAGCTCAGCAATTACATTGTATATGGGTAAATTATGAATGCCACAATATTCTATACCTTTTTGGATATCGAATAAAGTATTAAACAAAGATATAAAACAAATAAAAATACTGTTAAACACAATTTCTACATAAGCTTCCTTGCATCAACACTGTATATCATACAAGATGGCCGATGCTCCGTCTATCTAACGAGATTTCTAAAAACCGATGTTATGTACCAGCAAGGAAGATTTTGAAAATGAAGACTTGGCGGTCAGAAGTAATTATGTTTATTGAGATTTAAGAAATATTGTAAACAAGCAGATTTTTAGTTCTTTCTTGTTGTAACGTAAAACACAATCTAATTGAAAGGAGCTCAGGATATCGCTTATATTGGTAATGCATCAGGTGCTAAAAAGATGGGAATGTCTATCAATATCAATATTCCCGTGCAATAAATTTGAGTGGCAAATGTCAAGTGAGGTTTCAATACATGTCCGTTTACAAAGGATAGCAAACTATAATAATGATCAGTTGTGTGGTCTTACAGAATAGCATTGTATAACATTAGTCAGTACATTAACAATACATATCAATACAAGATCAGATTTGTGGAAGGAAGGCTCCCGCATAATTATGTTAAATAATTGACATATGGGAAGGTGGAGCAGGTAACACTTAACATCGATATATTCTCAATATGGTCTCATTTGGTGTCGATTCGATAAAATATTAGTTCGTATTATTCCATATTAACATCGACTTTGATTTTGAATTCACAGAGACTCAAACGACACATACACGATTGATCTTCTAAATTAATTTTCATCCTAAACCCTTCCATAAACTCCCTCGGCCTACACGATCCCTCATCCGATCCTCATAATCTATCTTCGTCCCATTGCACTTCTTTACCTGTTCTTGATCATATTGAACAAAATTTATAAAAATATTAAAAACTTTCACTAAAAATAAAAGAAATTTTAACAAAAATCAAACCAAAAAACTTTACCCATTTTTGCTACTTTATACAATTATATGTGGTACTATATTAAAATAAAACAATGACTTAAAAAATATCTTACGCCGTTGTTGTTATCTCATATGTCAGAGATCAGAGGGGATTGAATGGATCGCCAGAATGAGAAGAATGTCGGCGATATCGAATGGATGATGTAGGAGCGTGAGTGTGGGTGTACCTTGCATTAGAGGGATTATGCAGGTGATGTTTTAAATGTGAGAGTAGAGGATGCCCCAATATGCATACGTCACTCTCGTATCCGTTTGATAGTTGCGGAATGTTTTGTGTTTGTGTGCAGAACAGGTTATGAAAACAAAATAACTACTTAGGGTTGACGCTCGATTTACAGTTTACAAGTATAAAGTAATTAAGCTGTGCAATAAAAGTTACTAAGTTTACGGAGGCGTTTCTTGTAGCTGTTGTTGGGAAGGCGGCGGTGAGAAGAGTGGCATTTGAAAGATGACCTTCCAGACAGTTGCTGGCTGCATAAGTATCGCTATATGGAGTCGGCACTCGGTGTGTTTACGGTTGCTAGTAGTTTTGTTTCACGCACCGGTACTGCAGTGGGCGTTCAGTATCTACGGACGATGATGACAAGTTAGATAGATATACAAACATGAGTCGAAAATGTTGCATGTGCCTAATCTGTCCTAGTTTTGCATTTATTTCAATTAATTGATTCCGAATTATGTATTGAATACCAAAAATGAAAGGTCATCAAATTTCGAGCGGCCAGACAATTTTAGAATTCATAATGATTTAGGGCCTGATTTAGAATAATAATGCAAATATTTATTTCGAAGAAGTGCGTAGACTTAAAGCATAACATGATTTTGTAAAAATCTCATACTGGGTGAATATTATGTTCCAGGCCGATTTTGTTTGGCCGCCATTTTAGTTTGGCAAATATTTGTTAGTTTTCACTTGAGAGTCGTAGAGAATAGTTGATTACAATTTATTAAGTAATACCTAACGCTTCAATAACGTGTTGAAGTCATTAAAATAAACATAAACCCGACTTTTAGAAAAAAAATCATTTCGACTTGGCGGTCCATAGAAAAACTATAGAACCATAGAAAAAATTACTAAGGTAAAATTTTATTTCTGATCAAACAACAGACTTTAAGCGAATTCTCTTCGCGGCGAAATGAACACTCCCACACTAGACTGTCTTCGTTACGCTTTCTTTCCATCGGAAATAGATTTACTGTCGTTATTTTTCTCAAGGATTTCCTAAAAATAATTTCTGTTATACAATTATTTCGCTCACTGCGAATCAGAAAAATCATCGGAATTGTTGTTAGCTTATTGGCGTAGACCATTCCTTTCAAGTACCCCCACAGAATTTAGCCGGAAGCCGTCAAATCAGGTGAACGAGAAAACCAGTCGATATCACCACATTTTGACATTATTCGACCGGGAAAAATTTCTCCCAAAGTTTCAAGCGTAACTCGGGCTGTGTACGATTGTGGTACCGTCCTGTTGAAACCATATATGTTACAGGCCTAATCGACCCAATTCGGCCACCAAGAAGATTTACAACATGCGACGATAACGATCATAATTATTGTCATTATTATTTAGATAAAATATTTTAATGATTTCAACAAGTTGTTGAAGCTTTAGATACTTTATAATAAATTGTAATCGACTACTCTCTACGACTACTAAATACGAACTGACAAATATCTGCCTAACCAAAATGGCGACGAAACAAAAACGGCCTGGATCATAATATTCACCTTGTGTATTTCCAAAACACGTCTAAGTGTCTGTCTTGTACTAATAATAGCTGGTTGGACGGATTAAGTCCACCAGATCTGTAGTCAAGACCTAATCAAGCCAACCAATTGATGGAGTAATTGAAGATGTGTGTGTGTGCGTGTGTACAGGGACGAACTGGTAATAACACAAAATACAAATATCTATAAAGAAAAAAAAACTACACGTTACATGTCTTAGATACGTATGTCATATTTCCACAACATATAATATATTTTCCGGTTCGAAAAAAATAATCATAAGTTAAGTTAATTAAATAAAATTTCTCTGACTGGGGAACTGAATCCATGCCCTCTGCTTGATACTAACCGCTGTGCGTGGAAATATAAATATCTTAAGCTATTTATTAATACAGGTTTGTTACAAAATTCAAGAGGGGTAACTATTTAAAAAAAAAAATTGATGTTAATAAAGTATATCAAAAAATTTAATCAATGCATATAATTTTGACAAAATAAACAGCAAAGTACAGCTCTTAGATCATATCATTATAAAAAATCATATATAAATATATATTTTTTTCTTTCGTATTTGTATTCTGTATCAACATTTATAAATAGTTTTCACAGTTATATAACTGCATTCGATTTAAAGTTAGCAGTACTTTAGTGACACAATCGATAGAGTAGAATCAGAAAATTTCCAGAATAATACAAAATGTAAAGAAAAAATGATGTATCTTTTATCTATGACTTACTGGACTGTATCGAACCAAGACTGTAGAGCCATTGCTTGTTGACGACTGACAAGTATATAGATCATCTGTCATCGTCTTTTCTTGTCTATGCTGTCATCTTTATTATCGATGGTCATCTCCCAATGTACCATACATAGATAAAATATATACTGTACCATAGAAGTCGAAAATAATTATTGGCTATGATAACATAATTTTTGGTTATGTTTGCGACTAATTATTTGTCAAAATCTGCGCTGTAATTATTCATCATTACCAAAATGTTTTAAGTTGAGTGAGAAAATCATTCACCGATTCCGTCTTTATTTAAATGCTTATACTGATCAAATAGCAATTTTGTGTTTATCCGCGATTATTATATATCACCTAGACGTCATTTTTGTTCGTTTTGTCAGCTAACAGTGCTACGTACAAAGGTGGTATAATTTTAAATACTAGGAATTTTTATTAACGTGTGGTTTGTTCTGAGAAAAGCGCGATCAGGGTTTTCATATAAACTATTTTTCAATGCAGAAAATATAATTTTGTAACATAGTAGTTGTTCCGTATTAATCGAACACATTTTTGCCGCTTCTTGAGAATTGGTCGTGACCTTCAAATTTCAACGTTCAAATTTCCACCCATCATTTTTTTCCTACTGCTTGACCAGTGTGAATAGTGACCTTGACGTCAGCAGACGTTACGTGACGCGATACTTGTTCGGTTGCGGCACTGCGATTGCGTTAGCGGTGTGGATTTTGTTGGATCATATATAGCAAAAATAAAACAATTTTTTTGCTTAGAAATATAATTCAAAATGAAATTCTTACTGTTTAATGGGTAATATTCTCAAATACAATATACACATTTAAGTTCTATTTTGCATTGCGGCTTAATTTTTTATTATTGAAAGTGATCACAGTTTTCGTGATAAATTTAGACGAATAAACATATTTTACGTTAAAATATAATGCAATTAATATTAGCTTTCACGATAGCGTAATTTTGACCCAAATTTATATGCATTATGGACGCTCACGTGCACTGTGGTCAATAATGTTTTTAATTGTACATCACAATATTGTGAATACATTAAATTCAAATATCGGCGAATGTGACGCTATCTACCTATTAGAATTATCAATCGCGCTGCTGCGACACACACACAAATATTTTCTGGAATGTTCTTCGGCCGCTGTGACGTAAAAAATGGTGTCGCAATCAAGATGGCCTCCAGAATGAAACGAAAGTAGTAAACGATCCCAAATAACATTCTTTATTGATATTAATTTATTAATAATATTATGAGGATTTACGGCATTTTTATAGTTATAATATTGCAAATTTTATGCATTAAATATTGTCACGCCGTGACCTTCATCCGCAGATGGAATCCGGTACACAACGCCACCAGCTAAACTCAGTCTGTGGGTACTTAAGGGTTGGTGTCAGAATGCCTATCTCAGATGTGTGGGGGAGGTCTGACAATAATAACACTTTTGTCACATTATTTACACTTTATTACAGAACAGGGAAAAATTGTCTTTGTTACACGCAGAGGGATTCCTATTTTTCCGTGGCATCCTCTCGTCTTCTGGAGGTTTCCTGTGGACCAATCTTGGCGTCGAAGCGTGGACTGTGCTCGTCCCGCCACCGTACTCGCTCGCAGCTTCCCGCTCGTTCCCGCGGAGAGTCCTTCCCTGATTGAGATTCACGGGCAGGACAAGGGCCAAATATCTCTTGTTCCTGCCGTAAATGAAATACTATGCGAAGAGTCCTTCCTTCCTGGATGCCCACGGACAGAACAAGGCCCAAATATCTCTTGTTCTTCCGTGATTATAAAATTCAGTCTTGTTTGTCGCCATTTCTCGATCTTTACACCAATACTCAGAACTCGACACACCTCTCTCCCCGGGCGCTCGTTACGAAGTCCCCCTCCTTCCTCCGACCCCACTCTACCGGTCGCGCCTGCTCGCGTCGGTAGATGTCGCCTTCGGTCTTCGCGCAGGATTTCAAATGTTACAATACGCCATTAAAATCAGTGGTGTATTAACAAATTGCCGTGCCACCGGGTAAGCACATATATCGGGCCGATACTATCAACGGTTATTATTTGTGTCCCGGAGATTTTTAACCGTTTACCACCAAGTCACCGCGACGCCCGAATAACCGGTTACACGGAATAGATGGAGAATCGTAGAATGCAAGAAATATTTATTGAAATATCAGTGTCACCATTAAAATCATGGGGTGGATCGTCGTTTAATTAATCATAAAATAAAAAAATATCTTAAATACAAATGAAATGTATTAATTAGAGATATATACACACAAAATCAGTTTTATCGAAAAATATTGTTACCGGGATACGAACCTGGATCTCTTCCAATCTGGGGAACATGCATTAACCGATTATGCTACAGCACACAACAAATGTTCTAACCTAGATGTTACACTTTTCAAATTGATACATCTATCGTTCCATTACTTGAAAGCGAATCTCAATGTACAGTATGCTGTAGCATATTCGTTTAATGCACGTTCCCCGAATTGGAAGAGATCCAGGTTCGAATCCCGGTAGCAAAAACAATATTTTTCGATAAAATTGATTTTATATGTATATTTTTCTAATTAATACATTTAATTAGTATTTAAAATATCACAGACCTGTGTTCTGAATAATTACAACTTCACAATAAGAATGTGTTCTTTTTAACAAAAAAAAATCTAGAAATAAAGTTAATTAATTGAAAATAATTTGGCAATGACGTGAGAGAGACATCAAAAATAAAGAAGATTGTAAATAACAAAAATAACTAGTTTTTTAAAACTATCTAATTGATCAACTTCGAGTATTCGGTCATATATTTCGGAAGTTGGAAATGGGTCCAAAAGTAACCGAACAAATGATGCAATATTTTGGTGTTCTAGCAGATCCGTCGTTAGCCGCTACTCCCTTACTCATAATTTTTATTAATTTTTTTATTTTCGTACCTACATTAAAACGTAACCATTATATATGCGAAATAAATTATTGTGTAGCAGGAATGGAGTGAGATGCGCGATATGCAATCTGTATGTAGGTCACACATTATGGGATTGGTTTCGTATATTTTAAACAAAGAACGGTACGAAACTGTAGCGATTGTATGACGCGCGCAAGTTGGCAAGAATGGCATCGTGGAAGAGATAAAAGAGCGTCGCGCTTGGGTGATCATAGATTAAAACACATCTCTTATATTGTATTCATAATTGATTCGTAATATACTGTATTGTTGTACATCGAGTTCTTAACTACCTGAATTCTCGCACACAATAAGACATAATTTTTCGCAGCTGTAATAGTCGGGTTATGGTATAACAGAAACAATATAAGATCTTGCCTTTTTTGAAGTAATAAATGTACATTTAAAAAAAATATTTAAATTGATAGAATTGTTCCCAAAGCAAGAATAATTTTTTCACATATTTTTGATACATAGTTAGCATTGTTAGTAAAATACGCACGCCACTGGGAGTAGCTATTCGTTAATCTAGACATAATATGTGACAACTCGAGCACTACAGGACCGATTAAAAAATTCAAAGTGTGGTGTTAGTGATTATAAAAGTGAAAAAATATTAATTGAAGATGCAATCCAAATAATAATATTTTCTGGAACGTTCCTCGCCTGAACGTGTTGAATATGAAACACATCTGAAAAAATGGCACCGCAAACAAGATGGCTTCCAGAATGGGACAAAAAATGTTCACAAAAGGTTCTCAGATAGCATTCTTTTTTGATGGTAATTTATTATTATTACTTCTGTATGAAACCTCTACTAGATGAAGGTTTGAAGGTTTTATAGTCGGTTCACATTGTTTAGTTTTTTCGTATAATGACTTAGAAGTTGTGTGATTCTAACCAAAGATAGCATAGACATGCTCAGAGAAAAATCTCGAAAGTTCAGGTGTATATTTAAAATATTATGGTTGAAGCGTCTAATTCCAAAACCCCTAAAACGACTGTGTGTGTTTTTCAGTATTTGAGTAAATATTTGATTTTGCATCAGCATTTTTTAAAGAGGCAATTCTATAATCTAATTTATTTTCTGTTTATGACGTTCTGGCAGCCATACTGGATTGTAGATCACGTGATCATCAACAAGCGTTGTGATTGGCTGATTTCATTTTAGGAAGAATAGCAATTTAAATTCTGCTTTGGGTTTTGAATATGCAATATCAATGGATTTAAATGTGTTCTGCGTGCAGCTGAAAAAAAATCTACAAAACTGCATATTTAACTCAAATTATTCGAAAATCATTTTAGGGGTTTTTGGAATTAGATGCTATATATGACTAATTCAGAGGGTAAAGAGAGATGTTGTGTGTATTGTAGGCGTATGTTAGCAGATGGCTGAGCTCCGATGTCAAGTTTCCATTATGGTGTTCATGTAGGGATGTCGTTGGTTATAATCAATTGTAATTTGGGGTTAGGTCGGTGGTTAAATGAAAGAAATATTGTTTGTGTGTTGAGGTTTATTATGACAGTATGATAAAAACAAGGAGACGAATAGAATTAAAGAAATGAATGAAGATGTAGAAGGTGCACGTGTATTATGAAATGAAATGAAGCGAGTCGGCGGTCTCGCTCGGCGCGCGCGGGCCGCCAAGACCGCCGTTGTGAAACGATGAAACTGGAGAGACTGCTTAGCGGTGAATTTGAATTCCGATCGCTACAGCCCTGGTGAAAACCATTTTTATCCGAACTTGTTTATTCTCATCGGAGAGAAGCCACGGGGAGTAAGAAACAACACGGAACACGTAAAGGTTATGGAAAAACAATGCACGGTTAGTGAAAGGTGAGAGTCGGGAAGTGCATCTGCGGTCCGATCGGTTCGGGTACTGGGCGCCGATTCTATCACGTGTTGTGTTGGTGCACGTGTGTCATGCCCGCCGGGCGGCGCAGTTCGGCCTTTCTCGAACGCTTCCGCTTTGTAATACCGATGGTGTAATACCGAGAAATGACAGAATGAGGAACATCTGGACGATGCGCGCGAGCCGCCACATCACTCCCCCATCTTCCTTGATGAATGGAATGGGTGTGAGGAATGTTGCGATGTTGGTCGTCTCGAGTTCAGCCGGGGTGAATTGCATACCGCAGTAGTGCTTGGAAGATTTCATTTACACATCTAAACGATCAGGGAATCGGAGGTGTCTGCCCGAACGGGTGGTGTTCTTGGTCTGATCTAGTGGGTCGGAGGCCTTTGGTATTGATGGTTGGGATGTCTTCGTAGCTTCTGCAGTTATGAATGCTGGTTTGAGGCGGTCGATACTGACGGTCACGTCTTTCCCTTTCACGTGTATGGTGTAAGTCCTCTCGCCTCGGCGGATGACTTTATGAGGGCCACTGTACGGTTGTTGGAGTGAACTCTTGATAGTGTCGTCCCTTAGGAAGACGTGAGACGTTGTAGAGAGATCCTTGAAGATGAAACCTGCCTATCCAAGTGCTATCCATCTCATTAATATATACTAAGACTGAATACCACTGGGCATCTTGCAATATGGAAGAAGGCTTGGAAAACGGCTTATAATGGTAACGATGATATTGATAACATAAAATTTTAATGCTTACATTTGAATTAATTAAAAACAAATATTAATTGAAGAGAACACATTACAGTTTTTCTGAACATTATCTCGGTAGCAACACAATATTTTTCGATATATCTTTGTATATATGAATTTCGATATATGAATTTTCCTGTATATCTTTCTAATTGATACAATTAATTTGTATTAAAGACAAATAGTTACCCTTGTAGAACTCTTATACGAAGCTAATTTTAAAAATGAACTAAAGTATTAATTTGTAAATTGGTATTTTGACATTGAAAAAAAAGGAAAAACAAAACTAGTGATCATTAGATCGACATAACTAGCTTTCACGAACAGACGCTCTTCCAGACCTTGAAATTGTCAAGGACTTCAATTATCTCGGGTCCATAATTACTGACGTCGATAGCTGCTAGACAAACTAAACGACGCGCAGGTATGGCTAAAAGTTTTGTCCAGACTTGACTAAATATGGAAATACTGCGGTATTTCCAAGATAACGAAATTTAGGCTTACACAGTCTCTGGTGCATTCTAGATTTTTATACGGTGTGGCATCATGGATCCTGGAGGCCAAGGAGAAAAGACGAATTGATGCCTTAAAGATGTGGTGCTGGAGACACATGTTACGCATACCATGGACTGCGAGATGTACGAAAGTTTTCATTCTGCAAGAACTGAAAATCAAGGACAGACTCTAAACCTGCAGCTTGAGACGAATCGAAGACGAACGATTATAATTGTAGCGATTGGAATTTAAATCCACCGCCATCTCAGTCGGCACCGACGCTAGCGGCAGCGCTGCCGGCTGCTGCTACAAGCCTGGCTCGAGAATTCACCGCTAAGCAGTCTCTCCAGTTTCGGTCTTGGCGGCCCGCGCGCGCCGAGCGAGACCGCCAACTCGCTTCATTTCATTTCATAATACACGTGCACCTTCTACATCTTCATTCATTCTTTAATTCTATCTCTCTTCATTGTTTTTATCATACTGTCATATTAAACTTAAACACGCAAACAAACATTTATTTCATTTAACCACCGTCCTAACACCCAAATAATAATGATTAGTTGACGCAATCTGAATTGAATTCAAGAGAGGAATATTGGCAAAGTGATCTGGTCTACTTTGATCTCGATTCTGGATTGAATGTCGCTTTTTACCTCCAGTTGACTAGCATGTTTTTTATGAAGAATCGAGATATCGCTACACTTCCGGAACTATTGAGAACACAGCTTCTTTATGGTCTGAGTGTTAAGCACGGCGCTAAAAAAAAGATCACAGATCTTGACAGTTCGGTGTTAGAAAGCAATATGTCGAAATCAAAGCAGAACAGGTGTATTAAGGTTTGTATTGGAAGGACAAATGCCAGGGAGTAGGTACTCGACTTGCGTCAACAGGGCATCTTGCGAGAAGGGAAGATAACTTGGGCCGCGTCGAAGATCAAGATCCCCCACCTGTTGGACCGACCAAGTAGAAAAGGCTAAATGCATGTATCTGGCGACAATCCTAAGATCTGCAGGATGCAGAAAAGTGGAGGCGCATACCCAAGAGGGCTTGGAATTCATGGAGTTCACGATCCTTAGACATGAGAGACCGATATGGATGTTTTCACATTTTATTGATTTTTCGGCAGCGTTATGGTAAGTGCCCTCCCCAGATTTAACTGAATTTATAAACACATATATGACATGCGCGTTTCGCCTTGCAAGGGCATAATCAATCCAACAATTGAATTATTCATAGGAGTGATTATGGAGATCTACAAACTTACCTCGAGAACAGTTAATACGAATGTATAACATATTCTATGCAGGAGTGACGTGAAACTATCGATATAATTGTATTGCAAACTACTTTAATCATTCTGTATTTATAGATTTACGAACGGCGATCCGTGCCAAAAAGAAAGCGTTGTATTATCCGACGCGTTCATAAATAAAATTGAGGAAAACATGCTCACGGAATTTTTCGTCGGCGGCAACACTTTTCTAAAATGGCGGAATTGCACGCGCGGGAGGACGGCGGAAATATTGCGATCGCTCCCCCGTAATTCCCCATTCATATATTCATGAGGTGTCTTGGGAAGATGCACCTGCGACCGACGGGAGCGGCATCAGCCATCCACTCATCCCGAGGCTCTTGGCGAATATTCTCAACAAGTATTAGCCGCCGCGAACACTGAGCGCCTGGCGACAGAATACGTAACCTCGCGCGCCGTGCGGCTCAAATCCGAGATAACTCCAACAAATGTCACACTAACAATAGAAGTATACATCGCACTTTACCCAAATAACAAAAATAAATATATATATACACGATCTAGGCGTTCATGTATGTACACGTATATGAATGTGTGCATTTGTATCTTCCAATTACTCGACATCATCAACTACTCAAGCTTAGCCATTTTGATACCTTTGATAGCTAGTCCCGGGTTTTCTAATTGAATATATTCATTCAACTTATGTAAACGAAAAGACACCAATCTTTGCAAAACTGGGCTGTTACTCGCCGATTTATCTACCGATGGTCGCTCTCCCTGCCGTCTTGAATCTTCTGAAAACTCGGCTGGCCAGCCTCTGAAACTGTATCACAATTGATAATCCGAAAAATACAATACAAATTGTTTTTATTCATCACCGCCGTACAATATATGATCGACTCCGAAAACGTCTCTGAACAGAAGCAGTTCCGCTTTTGTTTTCTGTTATAAATTTACACAAATGGAATGCACATATTTAAATATTAATACCGAGCTTACCTATCGAGGTATAAAAACGCGTGAACATCGAGTATCGAGTAGTAAAATCTTAAAATACTCGAGTAGTTTCCGATGTACCAAAATAGCTATTAATAATTCAAATTCATACACATATAATAAATAAATATAAAATAAATCTAAAACTTACTTTACACATTTATTTTAATTTTAATTTCCACTGACGGATTAGTTAAAATACAAACATATATAATTTCCTGGTTTTACAATAGTTTAGGCCACAGTTGCTTTTATTGTATATTGTTTGTAGCCATTGATAAGTCAGGAGGACACGAAGACACAAAATAAATTGTTCCACCGTATCCATTAGCATAGCCGACGATCGAAATTAAGCAAAAAATCATAGCTGACTGTTATCGCTTTAACCCGGTCAGTAAATGCCAAACGAAGGACGCAGCTAAATATTTCATCATTTATAATTTATGAGTATTATTCGAGTATTTTTCAAGATTCTCGATTATCGAGTACTTAAAAAATGGACGAGTATACTCGAGTACTCGAATTGGAGACTGAAAATGAAAGGGCCTCCTGAATATGTGATAAGGCATAATAATATTTTTCTTACATAATAAAAATAAAATTAGTCTAATTTTTCCTATAATATTCACACATTCATGATAAAAAATAAATGTATGTTTTTAGAAGGTATTAGTGAAATGAAAATTTTAACTTTAAAATGCAATTTTTTACTGTAGTATATTTAAAACAATATTAATCCATATAAGCACTGAAAAAAATGATACTTGTAATAGTATTATTTGGACCCTAATGTATCGCATTGGCGTAGTTACGCCACTGCTTCCAAGGGAAATTTTTTTTATTACACGTTTAGAGAGATTTTCAAATTTTTGACGTGTTTGTAAAAATTGATCCTGGATCTCTTACAAATAATGGAACAGTAGATGTATTAATTTGAAAAAAGTAACATATGGGATCGAAAATTTGTCGACAAAGGAACTGTCTGCTGTAGCATAGTTGGATAATGCACCTTCCCCGGATTGGAAAGAGATAAAGGTTCGAATCCCGGTAGCGACAACAATATATTTTTCGATAAAATTGATTATATATGTGTATCTTTCTAATTAATACATTTAATTAGTATTTAAAAAAATAACAAAATTTATAGAAAAGTTTTGAACTCAAAAGTTACAAATTTTTTAATAATAGTCAGTCCAAGTTGGCCCCATACTGTATATGAACAATATGACTTTTTCCCTTTTTACTTGCTCTAATTTACTTAGTTTTGAATTTATGTAATCTTTTTAATCTGAATAATAATGAAATCTTCATAGCAGTGTACGCCATTAATTTCTGAAATTGAGCCTTTCCCTGAACGACAATCTCATTCTATGTCCTTCCTTTTGTATGGTGTTCTGTGTATGTTGATTTGCTTCGATTTTTCGTATAAATTCTGCCAAAATTTGTTTAGTGAGTGTATTAAACATAATTTGATTCTCACGCCATCCTCACCTAAAATGTATGATAACAATGAAATGGCTGTTGTGAAACAATCCAGGTGCCGAAGTGCAAAGATATGGAGTTTTGACAAACACGTGGCAAAACTATTAAAGTAATCTAAAATTCTCGAACTGTGCGTTATCTCTGGGAACACGATAACGTTAAGACAAATTACTGGGGGCACCATAAAGCAATCATAAAGGTAATAAAATCAAATTTTAAATGATGAATGATCAAACAGGCGCCGGAATGCGTGAGAGTGAAAAATCGGCGCCCGCTCCATACAATAAGTGACACTGTTTAAAATAACGTCTTTCTGACGCCTGTTTTAGTATCTCGTGGGAATAAATGGAATGATAAAAATTATTGTGACTCGTATATTACGTGTTTAAATATGACCACGAATGCTTAATTGTTTAATGAATTATATAATACTGTCATTGTCCAACGTGCAATCGGAAAGTTATTGTCTCACCGCAGTGTCCCTAGAAAGAACATCATCACCAGTTGAGAGAAGCCGAGATCGGTGAACCACCTTGTTTTCTTGTTTCCTGTACGGAATAGTGAAGATTTTCAAAATAAATATAACGTATAATGATTATGCTTTTAAGGTTTTTCAGCATGTACTAATTTGAGAGCAACAAAGATATTATGAAGACAGATTAGGTCTCGATTGGTCATCAAGTACTGAAACAGGGCTCGACAGGGCAAGATGGAAATGTCTTGTCAATGTTAAATAGTCCAGTGCTGTTTTCACTCCACCTTCTACATTATCCATCATCATTTACATCCCTTTATCCCAGTCAAAGCTTCGACAGGGGAAGGTGAAAGTGGCTTGTTACGACTGGAACTGAGATAAAGGGAAAGGTGTTTAAAATTCCTTTAACCCATTAGACGCGTTCATAAATACGTATGACATCTTTCATACGCGGTACTCTTAGGCGGCATTATAATTTACGTTTTTACACTACGATAATGCAACAAATCTATGATTTGTTTTTAAGAAATCGATGGTAAAGATTCTCAAGTATCCTCACGAACATAAACAAATACAGAAATCAGAACCATAACTGCATGATAACGTAAACAAAATTATTTATGAGAGAACACAGCAGTGCCATACACCATCACTATCGTCATCTGTGGTAATATTCATACGTACTAGAGTGAAATAGTGATTTGCGCGGGCGCTGATTTCTGAGACTAATGCGCACTATTTACAAGTTTTTAAATACTGACATTAAATTTAACTCTATAGCTTGAAACGCATTACATTCTACACGCATAACCTGAATTTGAGATTTTGAATAACCGTGCGATAACTAGATGATACGAGGACTTTTATTATTTCATGTTTGTTTTTAAGATGGGTAATAATCCTTGACAAATATTGATAGATGTCGGTAGGATAAAGATTCCAAATAATTGTGGTACGACTTTTACCGCTTTTCAGTGCGTAACACGGCGACTCCTATTTGAGTTACCCGCGCTGTGGGCATGTAAGGCGCGACTCATATTTGAGTTACCCGCGCTGTGGGCATGTAAGGCGCGACTCATATATAAGTCACCCGTGGGGAATGGGTTAAATACAGTAAAAATCCTTGATGATTCCCAACTTCACCATTAAGAGAGCAGTTTTTCTCTGACTCATATTTTATTACTATTAACACTTTCGTTATTAAATATTCTTCGATTACATAAGTTTCATCTTTCAATATAAAGACTGAGGGTCGGTTGTGTGATCAGTAGTAACTTTTTACTAACGTCCGTAGTAAAAATCTTTTGCAGGTTCGAATTTACTACTGTCAAAGAATAAATGGAGATGTCTATAGGCGCGACAAATATGTAATCGTGTAATATGCTTTATTTTATGCAATATCTATGGATTTTTTTCACTTAAGCGTTCGATGTATGTCATTTTGCTAGTGAATTTTTTTCGTGTTATGTATAATAATGAATATTGAAAAGAAAACGTAGATCCCGCGCCGATAGGATCTACCGTAACAAAAATTGCACGATTTCCGAGTCGCGCGTCCCGTGGATTGGAATACGACGATTCCGGTCGTAAATCGGAATCGCCAAAAGGGGGGCGGTAAAGGAAGGAAGTAAGGAAATAAGGGGGATAAGGGTCGTTGTTGGGATAAAGAATCCAGTCGAAGGACCAGTGGATCTCGGGGAATCGGGAATCTGAAGGACTGCTTGCCTTACCTCGCGTATAAAGTCTCCGTTACTCCCGCAGTCGCAGCCGAGATCACACAAACAGCACGCGGGCTGGCATATCTCCGCTTCCAAATGAAGACTGCGATAGCAATCCCGTCACCCGCGGCTCATAACATCACTGCACACAAATCACAAGATCATAATATAACAGTGCTGATGCACCGGAGGTAAACAAAATCCATACCGATATTGCGGTGCCGCGTTAACATCTGCTGTATCCGAACCGAACAAGTATCGCGTCGCGTTAATATCTGCTGACGTCAAGGTCACTATTCACACTGGTCAAGCAGTAGGGAAAAAAAAGATGGGTGGGAATTTGAACGTGGAAAGGTGTCAATAACACGGTCGCAGCCTATTCGCAAAGCGCGTCAAATAAGTGTTTCATGAATACGGAACATATATTAAACAACGAAATTATCACCGGACAAACTATCATCACTAAAATAGCAGGACATTGAAGGATTAATTGTCTCATACTCCAACTTTCTAACTATCAATGTGTCAGATGACTTTTAGAACAGCTGTGAAGAGTCCGCCATATTAAGTATCGATTCTCGTTTTTACTATCGGATATCACAGAGTAAAATGAGTTTTCTGCGGGATGTACTTTCGCAAAGTAAATATTTTTTTACTTCTTATGACACAAGCGACCCTAAATGAACACAGAATCCATGATAATAATTTACTGGATTGTGTTAAACCAGAACTGTTGTGTCATTGCCAGTTGACGATTAGAAAGTATATTGACCAACTATCATCTTCTTTTCTTATCTATGCTGACATTTATTTTATCTATGGTAATCTCGCGTTGTACCGTACATATTTACAAGATATACTGTACCTACCATAGAAGCTGTGAATAATTGTCGGTGGAATAATATAATTTTTGGTTATGTTTGCGAAGTAATATTTGTCAAAATCTGCGCGGGAATAATTCATCATAACTAATTTTAATGTGTTCTAGGTTGACTGGAAAACCATTCTTCTGATTTTGTCTTTACTTAAATCAGGGTTTTCATTGAAACGATTTTGTAAAATAGTATTTTTTTTTCATATTAGCAATAAATACAAAGTATAATATTTGTTGCATTAATATAATAAAGGATTCCCGCGTTGGAATATAAATTGTATTGAGACACTGACCGCAGAACTGTAAGCCTTTCTAATGTTATTCTGTTAAAAAACAGCATAGGTAACGACTCTTCACAAAACGGATTTATCGAAAGGAAATTTCAATTCAGTAAATAGCCATTTATATGACTTTAGTAATTCACTAGCTTAAATACAGAACAGAGTAATATAAATAGCTCGATGCGGCGAATAGATAAGAGCGCCATCGGTATAGCGATGAGTTGTGGTGCTAGTTTTAGAAGTAAGCAATTAAAATATCTACTGGTACACGGATGGCGCTAATTGTAAAGTAATGTTTTTGTTTATGTTAATATTTGTTTCCCAGAATTTTTATCCCAGAGTCCAATGTCCAATCGGCTTAGAACATTAATAGCGATGTAATTTCTCTGTACCGCTTAACTTCTCTAAATTTTTAAACCGTGCCTAATAATAAATCAGGTGTCAATTGTAAGTTATTTATCATTTGATACATTTGTCGACTATCAAACGGACACAAAAGTAGTGAATGGGCAGGTTATTGTGTACGTATGCATGACACGGCTTTGCAAACAAGTTAAGTTTGCGCAACTATCTCAAAGCGAAAGAAGATAGAGCTGGAGGAGAAAAATAATCAAAGACGTCCTGAAGGCGAATCTGAGCAGATGTGGATCGATCCTAAACACTGGGAAATCGCGGCCCAGGAGCGAAGACAGTGGAGTCAAAAAATATATTGCGCAGTGGAAACTTGCAAATGGAAGAGGGCTAATGTAATTACCGAAAAAAGGAGAAAGAGGATACACGTGCACAATGTGTGGAAGGGTGTGCGGTTCGATAATAAACCCACACTTGGACTCACAATCGTAACCATGGTAAACGATATCCTCGTAATGAGAGACCGCTGAAGAAGAAGGAGAAGAAGAAGAAAAAGGATGAATATTGAGGCATTTATTACTTTCAAATCTCATAACCTAACACATCATAACCTGCAAAATCCTTCTGACGCAATAGAATCCCTGAATTAAAAAAAATAAAAATATTATTAATTTTAAACAAGTTGAGTTAATTCCACTGACAATTGACATACATCAGGTAGTGACCCAGCGACGAGCGTGCATGTGTAAGTATATTTAAAATAAAAATAGAAAGTTTTACTTAATATGGTCAGCCATAAAGTGATATTAGTCTAAAATAAATGGTTTTGTCGGCGTGTTCAAACAGGGGATTATGTTTCCTTATAAAAAGTAATCTTTTTATCTTTAGGATAAATTCAAGTAATCTTTTGAAACTAAATTTGTACGGGATGAAATTATTTGAAAAAAATTATTAGGGGACTTTGACCAAACACATTTTGTATTTTATAATTTTTTTATGTTTTGTAATTTTTATATTAACGTATGTTTTCAGAGATAATATCCTTGCTTCTGTACATCGTACATGTGAATATTTATTAAAATATATTTTCTTATTAGGAGAACACATTAGGAGGAGGGGGAGAGGAAGTTGTATCAATGTGTCCAAAATTTAATAAAAATGAATTGATAATTCTGGCGTCTGCTATCAGATTACTCAAAGACATTTGAGATTCCGTAAAAATAAGGTAGATGGCTCTTTCTAATAATGGAACGATTAAATGTATTAATATCAAAAAGATAACATAAAGGTTCAAAAATTTGTCGCTAAAAATATCATCGCTGTAGCATAGTTGGATAATGCACCTTCCCCGTTTTGGAAAGAAATTCAGGTACGAATCCCGGTGGAGCAATAACAATATTTTTCGATAAAATTGATTTTATATGTATATCTTTCTAATTAATATATTTGATTCATATTTAATATATTTTCTTTTTAATTAAATAAAATTCTAACGGGATACAAACCTGGATCTCTTTTCAAACCGGGGAAAGTGCATTATCCAACTACACTACAGCGATGGTACTTTTGACGACAAATTTTCGAACCTACATGTTACACTTTTTCAAATTAATACATCTATCGTTCCATTATCTGAAAGCCATCTACATTGTTTTTACGGAATCTCTAATACCTTTGAGTAAACCGATAGCAGACGCTAGAATTAACAATTCATTTTTAATAAATTTTGGACACATTGATACAACTTATATATTATAAAACATTAAAATATCACAGACCGTCTGTTCTGAATAATTACAACTTCACAATAAGAATATGTTCTCCATAATAATAAAATAAAATTCATTGTCTCGATTCTCGGGAATTCACGGGAGTCTCGAGTCCCGGGAATCGATAAAAGTCGAGAATAGATAATTCCTATCCTACATTAAACATCATGTATTCATTCAAAATCGCAAACATTCTCCCAATAATTATCCGGTAGTTTTATAACGCATAATATAAGTCTGAATGAGTGGCATATCGCATATTTTTTTGTTGGCAACGTTATCCCGGTAAATGTGTTGTGCACGAGGGAGTCACGGATAACGAATGTGGAAGGAACAAATATTTTTCTGACAGTTCTAACATTGATTGTTAGACATTTGAGTGGCGTATCTCGCCCGGCCCGGCGGCGTTCAGCCAGCGCGCCCAGATAAGAATGTTTACTTTGTAAATTTAATCACTTTGCCGCCGTGTACTTCCACACCGTCCCGCCATCCCATCCTTCCGTGGACGGAGATGAAACGATAACAAATGAAAGGCTTAAAGATGAATCCTGCTGAGGCTCGGCGGAGATCTTTTCTTTGCTAGGGGCCGTGCCCAGCCGCGAAGTGCGAATTTTATGAAAACAAATACGGGGGGACAGAAATATTTTTACAAGTCATTTATTTGTTTTGTTTCCACACATGTGTATACATATAATTACAGTCTACAATTTATGACAAATAATTACAAATACAGTTATATATTAAGCTATTTTAATGGAAAATATATAGAAGTTGGGTAATACGATCTGTCTTCCGTTTTATATAAATATAACGTTCACCATTCTCACCCATTAATCTCCATATCTATCAAATTTTTGAAAGTTGTATATATGTTTATGTGTATAATACTGTTGACGCAAGTCGTGTACCTACTTCCTGCGCATTTTGTCCTTCCAATACAAACTTTAATACATAGGTACCTGTCCCGCTCTGGCCATAACGGGGGAATAGATTGCCTTCTGACATAGATCTGTCAAGATCGATGTTCTTTTTTACCGACAGAAAGTAGCGTTGTGCGTAATGCTAGAACCAAGAAAATGTAGTATTCAACACAGTTCCGGAAGTGTAGTGATATCTCGGTTCTTCACTAAAAAGGTGCGAGTCAACTGGAGGTGAAGACGACGTCCAACCCAGGACTTTAGAGCAAGGTAGGCCAGATCCATGTGCCATTATTTTCCTTACTGAATCCACTTCGGGTTGCGTCAAATTATCATTATTGTAATCGATAATCGATAAAAATATAACACATAGCTTCGAAAATTAGTCGCTAAAAATATTGTCGCTGTAGAAAAGTTGGATAATGCCAATAACCTTCCCCGGTTGGGAAAGGGAATCAGGTTCGAATCCCGGTGGCATAACAACAATATTTTTAGATAAAATTGATTTTATACGTGTATCCTTCTAATTAATATATTTAATTCATATTTACAAATATAATTGTCTATTTCTCACTAATTAAATAAGATAAGAAGAAAGGACAATTGAAAATTGAATGCTCAATATTTAGAGCAAATTCGTGGCATTAAAGCCATTTAAGCTAATAAAAACATTTTTTCTAACTGTTATTTACGGTAACACGAGTTGACAGCATGGCTGTGATCGGGTATTTTATGTCATGGTATGGTAAAGGTTAAAACAAGGGTTTATGTCGACTAAAATACGAAAAAATTAATCAATCCGAGTTATTTTGTCGCCTAGTTATCAAAATAGTACTTATTTTCGATAAAAATTGTATTATTATTTTTTTGAACATGATCAATTTCGTCAGACCATGTGGATACCCCGGTGAAAATGATCTAGAGACAGATCAACGAAGAGGACTGGAGTAGGATGGGAAGATCTGGGAATTAAAGAAGAATGATCAGGTATGGATTTTTAATTTTTTTTTTATTCTAACCAATGAGGGTGGATGAAACCGCCGCTTACCCAGGACTGTTTGTCAGCAAAAGTTTCTATATGATCCTACTTTTCGCCGACAGATTGGCATTTTTTAAATGCTAATAACGCACATAGTGACAAGACGGAGCTGTACAGCCGCCATCACAAAAAAACATAATTTATTTATTGATAGTTTACAAATATTTTAACAAATAGACGTAGTAGATGAAAAAACAAATAAAATAAAATGTAGCTTTGGTCGGGGAGACGAGAGAAGAAAAGAGCACTCCATTGAAAAAAGGAAAATGATAATACAAAATTAACAAAAAACTGACCAGTTATTAGAGCACCACTGCCGGCCGTAACATCCCAATTACATGAGAAAAATAAAATAGAGAGTAGTCTGTGTTGTTGTAGAATACAACAAAATAAAAACGACAAATGAGAAAATAGAATGTATGACTAAAGAGGGTATAAAAAAATAAGTATAAACAAGGATTCAGTTGTTTAGGAGGTCAAATCCTGCCCTGGAGAAGAAAATAACTCTAATCTGAAATTATATATTTCATTTTCAGGGCTACAAATGATGAATACCTGAAAGGTTTTGTGAAAGAAATTCGTGTGCAATTTAACTGTATTCATTTTTCTTTTTTTTTCGACGCAATAATTTAATTAAAGTCTCCAGTGGCGTCCTTGATGCAGGTCCGCGGGTCAGTTCAGTGGTGTAGAATGATCGTGGCTTGGTACAGGCAGGGGTCAAATTAAAACGGCGTCACATTTGAAAAATGGGATATTTACTTGGCGCGCCTGGCGAACAGAAAGCCCAACAAAGGGTGAATACATATAACATAAATTTTAGTCTGTTCTCCGGCATTTATGGTGTGAAAAGCTTAAAATGACAGGCGAGTTTAAATAATTAAGGGAGATAATATTATATTATTGAAAAAGGGGTTGTTCAACTCATCTTCACAAATATTTTTACTTCTTCAATATTAGCAAAATTGCTTTGTGGCCAACATGTTTCGATACCTATGGTATCTTCTTCAGGAAACAATGTATACTACAATTAAAAATGCAAGCATATATATAAACATGTTTTCTTCGGACCGGTTTCGACCGGTTTATGTTTTAAATTACTCATTAAGTGATTTTAATAAACGAAGTTAAATAATCATAAAAAATGACAGAATATGTTTTTTTAATATACCATTACAATTCGAAGAATACACCAAGTAATTCGAAGAATAATAATTAAAAAACGAATTACAATGCTCATATTCATAGACGAGTACTGAAAATATTCGATTTGAATTTCATTAGTTTTCAATATTTCAAGCTTTCCCAAACGATGTAGAAAATTAATGCATTTGAAGTATTTTGATCAGTGTCCTTCCCTGGTACTTCAGGAAGTTGGCAACGCTACTGGCTATCCTATTGCAGCGGCTCTCCAAACTAGGGGCTGCAGAGAAGAGGCAAACATTCATCAGGGGGTCACGTTCCTCAGATATGAGGGAATTCACTGCGATAAAGAGCAAGAGATTGGGAGCTATGGGAAGCAAAACAAGAGTGAGTCCTAAATTCAACACTGGACGCAGATCGACATGAGAAAATTAAAACGTTAAAAGGTACTTTAGAATTGATACCACCCCTGCAACAGTCCTGAGTTGTAAATGCCACAATGTTCTACATCTTATGGGTAAATAAATAAAAATAGTTTTAACCACGATTTCTAAGTGAGCTTCCCTGCAACAGCACTGTATATTATCCAAGATAGCTGACGCTCTGTCTATCTATCAACATTTGTAAAAATCGATATACAGTGTGTTACGATACGGTCTGGCTCCTGCGGATAGGATGCCAGGGCACCGCCACCGGCTAGATAGTGGTTGCATGAGACATGTGGGTTCGGCTGGAAATAGAGTCCTAGGTATTTACCTTCGGCTGACGAGCTTTCTTTCACCTGTGGTCAATTATATTTGATTTCACAACAGGTTTGTTTAATTTAACATAAAAAGATTATATAGAATAATCTCTCCAAGCAGGCATAATGTGCCTCAAAATAAGCGTCGCAAACAAGAAATATATTACAATACGGTAGATTACAATAAAGACGGCAAACCTCTCGGATTCGAAGTTAACGGAATGAAGCTAAACCTGGCGATGCTCTGAAGTATAAATTGGCTAGGCAGTTAAACTCTGTATACGAAGTGAGACCTTCCTATATGGTGGTAGATCGGTCGTTTCACTTGATCCTGATCAAATAATAATAATGTCACATAACCTCACTCATATTACCGCATTCTTCTGAGCCGCCTCGACGTAGGTTCTTGGCCGTCAGGTTGGATGTACCCGGTATCCGATGGCAGTGAACAACTCGTCTCTCCATCCCGAATGTAACATTCACCGCACATCTCAGCTCTTCGTGACGCCAATGTACATACTGGGGGATGCATCTACCCCGTGCCAGGAAAGGAAAAATAAACTTGTTTATTCTCATCGGGGAGAAGCCACCGAGAGCGAGAAACAACACAATACTTGAAAGACAATGGAAAAATGATGCACTGTTAGTGGAAGGTGAGAATCGGGATGTGCATCCGCGATCCGCTCGGTTCGGGTATTGGTCGCAGATTGTTTCGCAGACCGCCTTCTCTGGTGCATGTGTTGGTGCACATCTGCGGTACATGCGTGTCATGTTCGCCGGGCGGCGCAACCCGGCCTTCCTCGAACGGTCTCGCTTTGTTCGCGTGGGATGGCGCAATACCGAGTAATGACAGAACGAGGAACATCTGGACTATGCGCGCGAGCCGCCACATTACTCTTCCACCAGCAGCTTCCTTGATGAATGGAACGGGAGTGAGGAATGTTGCGATGTTGGTCGTCCCGAGTTCAGTCGGGGTGAGTTGCATACCGCAGTGGTGCCTGGAAGACTTCATTTACACATCTAAACGATCAGGGAATCGGAGGTGTCTGCCCGAACGTGTGGTGTTCTTGGTCTGATCTAGTGGGTTGGAGGCCTTTAGTATTGATGGTTAAGATGTCATCGTAGCTTCTGTAGTCATGCATGCTGGTTTGAGGCGGTCGATACTGACGGTCACATCTTTCCTCTTCACGCGTATGGTGTACGTCCTCTCGCCTCGGCGGATGACTTTATGAGTACCACTGTACGGTTGTCGGAGTAGGCTCTTGATGATGTCATCCCTAAGAAAAACATCCTAAAGATATTAATCTTACCCTTCCATTGATCGTGTACGATGTACTTGCACTCAACTCAAGCGACGCGATGCGTCGCGCCGTCTTGCACGGCAACACCGATCGACCTACCTATCTCTCTTCCTATGTGAATGAGGCCAGTTGTCAAAATTGCAACTTAAGGGATTAAATACTAATCCAACAAGTGTTTGTTGAATGGGATCTCAATTATTTTAAATGAACAACACTTTTTATTGTGCATTTAAAATGGTAAATGCTTAAAAGTAATTCAAACGAAACAAAAATGATGTTATTAACGTTTACATAATTACGAAACTAAACTTAACCGTTTGCATTGTCCATATGATTAAAATACGCAAATTTTAGTTCGCAATACGTAAAATATCGAAATGTAAAAAGTCTGAAGCGAAGTCGAATTTTTAAATGTATTTAGTTGAATGTCAATAAAAATAGTTTATTATTTTATTTCTTCTTTATTATATAAATGCACAATTATACCTAGTTAAACTTTTTTTTTATAAATAAAAATAATACAAGGGTAAAAAATTTTTGATGTTAGATGAAATACTTAAGAATATATATAAAGAAAAAAAAACTATCTTTCGAAAAAGATAAATAATTTTTACAGAATGTAACAGATCTAGTCCACAGTATTTTATGGGTGGATATCTGAATATAATATAGTACAACAATGAAATAAAAAAATTAGATAAGAATACGTTCCTTCATTTTGCATTTAAAGGTGGCCACTGGGGTCTAGGCCTTTATCCTTTTTGTTGATTATTCTTGGCATAACACATTCTCTCGTTCTCTCATCGTACACATTGTTCGCGATCGGTACTCTCATGGTATTATGTATGTACGTACACTCCGAAGCCACATCCCTATCTTTCAGTAAGTCAACCTTAACTTTTCTTGATTTGAGGAGAGTTATGGGTTGGAACCATTATTTTAAAAATTTTGTATAATCTTATTATTTATGTTTTCTGCAAGCGCACGTGCGTTGAAATGATTATTTAATATCATCAAATTTATTGCTTTGTTTACTCGGTAGAGAACCCGGATTTAAATTATTTTTCATATTAATTAATGCGAGCAATATCTCCACAATTATCTTTATAAACTATAACACAACCCTTCAGAGATCAGATCGTATCATCGAAAAGAGAAAGAACTGAAAGTCTGTTCGTTTCAAAACATCTCCGTAGACACGCTACCTTATACATTTGTGCACCTATAGTATATCAAAACACGAGTTATTTACAAGTATTGAGTTGTCATTTCAAGACCTTCTAAGGAAGGAACATAAAAATGGTTCGAAATATGAATTAAATGTATTAATTAGAAAGATATATATATATATAAATTTTTATCGAAAAATATTATTGTTGCACCTCCGGGATTCGAACCTGGATCTCTTTCTTAATCGGGGAAGGTGCATTCAACTATGCTACGGCGATAATATTTTTAGCGACAATTTTTCGAACCTGTATGTTACCTTATATATTTAATTCGTATTTAAAATATCACAGAGCTATGTTCTGAATAATTACGACCTAACAATAAGAATGTGTTCTCTTAATAAAAATGATTCGACCCGACAGGGATCAGTATTTATATTTACATTATTTATCAACTCTTGGAATATTATAGCATATATATATACATATTAGTTTTTTTTTTAATTCTCAAATATTATAGTTTTTTTAATAAATGCACAATAGCAAAAGCACAACACGTTCACCTAATTTAAATTTTAAATGAAATGGACACTTTTCTCCTTTGTAATTTGTCAGTTTGCTTTTAAAATTACATACATACAGGGTTCATAATATTAGCGATACCGCGATACAGTCACGTACAAAATATGAAGTGAAATTGATAAATTCACTCAACAGATCAAACAACTCGATGCCGCCCTCTCTCGCCAGGCAATGTACATAATATCGTATCGCAATAAAACAGAGAATACTAATCTGTTATACCTAAGGTCCTCTACGAGTACAGTGTATACATAAGAGATAACAGTTAGTAAAAATGAAATATAAAATATATCTAAACAAAGCAGGCGAAATTATCTACGTTTTCATAGACAGACAACTGGCGCCCGTTATCTCGTAGACTACATTTGAGGGGAAATAAATAAATAAATAAATAAACATTCCTAAATAAACAGATTTGGGAATACTACGCTATTATTGTATAAGAATTACGTACCTTTTACTGTGGTCACCCGACAAAAAATTTGGGACAGAGCCCAACTCGGTAGTCTAAAAATAATCAGTGTTTATCACACAAAAATTGTTGAATTTGGTGTTTAATTAAAATTTGACTTTTGCAAATGTTTAAATAAGAATTAAGGATATTGCGGATGTTGTGTAATGCAACTTTTCCGGTTTGATAAAGAGATCCAGGCTCGAATCCCGGTGGCGCGACAACAATATTTTTCGATAAAATTGATTTTATATGTATATCTTTCTAATTAATATATTTAAAATATCACAGACCTATGTTCTGAATAATTACAACTTCACAATAACAATGCGTTCTCCTAATAATAAAGTTGTATAAATGTATCCAAAATTTAATAAAAATGAATTTGTAATTCTGGCGTCTGCTATCAGATTACTCAAAGGTATTTGAGATTCCGTAAAAATAAGGTAGATGGCTCTTTCAAATAATGGAACGATTAAATGTATTAATATCAAAAAGATAATTTATAGATTCGAAAATTTGTCACTAAAAATATCATCGCTTTAGCATAATTGGATAATGCACCTTTCTCTTGATTGATTTTATATGTATATCTTTCTAATTAATTAATTTAATTAATATTTAAAATATCACTGACCTATGTTCTGAATATACATATAAAATTAATTTTAGATCTCCTTGGTGAAGGTGAAAGCGTTGTCGGGCTGCCGATCCACATAGAATAATGGGATTAAAATAATGATGACGAGGAGTGTTCACGGCAGTGTTCTTTACCAGAACTAGGGCGGTATTCCTCCTAGTGTGACGCCAAATATTCTTGAGTTTTATTAGTTAAGAGCATAATAACGTGATATCTAACATTTCAACACCCCACACTCATGACAACGATCGGCAGCGAAGCTACTAGCTAGGCGCAATTAAGCTATCGTTGTTTGGTAGCTCATCGACATGATTAGTTTAACATGGTGATCGATCAGCTAACTGGCTATTCTCATGTTTCGAGCTTCATTCTTATAAACCATACAACAGAAGCGATGTATTCATGAAAATAAAAAATATCTTATTTTCGTCGAGAGCAATCACTCTGTGATTTGACACGTTAAATTAAATAAAACACAATCACGAATTTTATTAAACTCTAACCAGATTTGCTTAGCCTAAGCTTCGTCAGGGCGTATTTAAAACTAACAATAAATACAAAAAGAGTGGATTTATATAGAGTGTTTAGCGGAAAATTTCAAGATTAAATTAAAAGGGTATTGTGATTTGTTGATTTTCCCGTCGCAATGAGTCACTGGTCGGGAGAGCACCGCGCGTTCGCGGTTGGGAAATATTTAAAGTGCGGTGATTCATCGGTACGTGCGCGTCGCGTATTTGTACTCACTTTAATATTCGACGAGTTATGGGCCGAGCGCGCAACTTATCTGGCATTGTGTTCAAAGTTCAGACAAGAAGGGGCAATGGTTAACCAAACTCCTCCGGCACCATCAACATCAGCAGCGACGCCAGAACACGTGGCTCAAGTTCGACGTAAAATTATGCGCTATCCGCGTAAATCGATAAGGAAGATTGCAGCCTGTACTGGAATAAAAAATCAACAGTGCTCGTTATTTTGAAAAATAAACTACAGTTTCACCCATAAAAAGTGCAAATCGTGCAGTTTCTCAACGAAAATTACTATTCTTTACGTGAAACCTTAGCGAGAACGACGTTGGATCGTTTTGGAACAGCACGAACGCTTGGAAACATTGTTTACTAACGAAGCACATTTTCATATCGATGGTTATGTTAATAAATAGAACATGAGATACTGGTGCCCCGACAACCCGAGGGAACGCCATAAAAAACATTTGCATTGTCTAAAAACGACAGTGTGGTGTGCAATTTCTGCCCAAGGGATAATTGGCCCTTATTTTTTTGACCAGCGAGAGACAGTCACTGCTGACGTGTATTGCCGAATGATCGACGAGTTTTTGGTACCACAATTGCAGCTGTTTCACGGGTTTAACAACAGAACACAATTTCAGCAATTTCATTCCACACACAGCTAGAGTTTCATGGAGAAGCTGATGGGAATTTTCCCTAATAAATTAATCAGCAAGTACGGAGACATACCCTGGGCACCTCGATCACCGGACCTTATACCGTGCGAGTTTTTTTTTTCTGGGGATACCTTAAGTCGAGAGTTTACAAGAACGATCTTCGAATAATTTAGGCTATACAAGAAAATATCCGCCGTGAAGTTGCTGCCATTGAACCAACTCTTTGCTCTCGCGTGTTCGCAAATTTAAGAGTCCGATTGCAAGAGTGTCTTGAGAGAAATGGACGGCATTTAGACGATATTGTTTATAAAACGTAAAACCGCATCGTTAAATTGTATTTTGTATAAATAAAATATGAGAATAAGATTGTAAATCCTAGTTATTTCCATCAACCACCGTCTCTCCTGATCGTTTCTGAAATCAAAGAAGATATTTCGTCCTTTTTGGCTCATCCTGACTATTCTCCAGCGCCTCTAAGAGCTCCCCATTTGACGTCTACCATCCGGCCCTGTTGAGAGAATCCGCTTCTGTAATCATCTTTGCTCGCTTTGAGTTGTCACTTGTCACTTCAAGGGTTGAAAATGTTTACAAACAGGGTTGGAGTTTATCTTTTTGTATGTTGGTCTGTTAACGTGAATCTATTAACAATCGTATATTTTAATATCTGTTCTTTACGTTTATTATAGATAATTTCATTTACACGAGTTCCTGTATATTTATATTTTTTATTTATTTACAGCCTATCCCGAATCGTTTTGAGAGTTGTTTACTCTCGTTTCGATTAGTCATAATTACATATTTATTTATTATTTTACATTCAGTCATTATTAACATTATCATCATAATACCATCATAGATTAGCTCTAGAATCACCGTAGCAGGGCCATACCTGTACAATTTGACGTGAGACTCGTTATCACATTCAATTCAGAAGGTAGACAGGATGAAGCTATAGAAATCATACACCCCTAAAAGGGGAGGGTAGACGTCACATTTATGTGTTGCTGTCGCAGAGCTCGGTCACCATCCGGCAGAAATTCACTCTGTCCAGATCGCAAGAGGTGCGAAGGAGAGCCAGTAGAATACTCCGTTAGGTCTCTCTAGGCACTGCTCTTCTCGGCATCGTCCATCCCAGCAATCCCCAGCGAAAGACTCACACCCAAATAAAATCCCGGTTCTTATATATAGTATAAACAGGGTATGCATGTCACATCCGACACATAAAGTACACGAGTAAATAGCACACAGGAGCACACAGGTAGGAAATTTGCGTGTATAAGACGTCGATAATATTTTTTAACCAGTTCTCTTGAATAAATCCAACGTGAAACAACTTGAGTTTTTATTAATACATAACCTTCACGCGCGTCTCTACAAATCATTATCAGTCAGTTAAACATCGAGAAGAAAAATTCAATAGTCTTTATTATATGTATAATAATTATATTTATAAGGTAATTTATCTTTAATGTAGTTGTGCTAAAAAATGTAGCTGCGAGATTTTATAGAAAGCTAGCGGAAGGAAGTTTTGTTTACGAGACACGGAATGTGTTGATTTTAGCCGGGAAGAAAATGTGCGGAGAACTACAGCTTTATTCTTTATATTAACGTACAAAATATAACATAATAGTGTACAGTTTTTTGAAGATTTTAGATCATGAATATTAATGATTTGTGAAACAGCGCAAGACAAGGAAAGATGCGAGTGCCTTGTCGAGGCATTGGTTGAGAATGATGATATAATGCTAAAATAATAAAAAAAAACACTTATATTATACTTAAGTTAAAAAGTAATTTCACTTAATAGAATGTTATTTACGCGAAATAAATTGTGGGACGTTACACAATACTGTCAGATTAAAGAGACATCTATTAGAATTTGTGAACATTACTGACGCACAATAACTTGGTTTATTTAAACATAGATGCTACCCACGCCTACAGCTCAGTTATTTAAAAAAAATAAACTCCTAAAGTGCTTCAATGTCTGATCGTAACAGATGAAAAATAAATGGGAAATTTCATTGAGGAGAAATATCTAACCTTTTTGTTCTGAACGTGTTTGTTTTCAAATGGTAAACAAATAAATGCGTTGTCATCTGAAATTAATATGGTTATAAAATATTACATTGTTTTAAATCATATGTATGTAGGTTCCTAGGTAATAATTACAATTATTTCAACAAAATGGGTTTTTCGGTGCGCGCTCTAATATCGAGTCACTCGGATGGAGTAACGAGTGTTTGAAAGTTATGTAATTCGGATCAGGAAGTTTTGTAGATGATTTGAATGAGGGACCTATGCTCCTCAGTTCTCATGCGTGTTGATGTATATCTATTTATTTATTTATTATTATTGTGCACGACCTATCCAGACATTATTATAATTTGTAAAATAATATAAAGTTTCATCAGAAGTGCAATACACAAAGAAAAAAAAAATAATATCGGCATGTTTTTTCATAGTCAAAAATAAAAATAAAATGTAAAGTGAAACAATTTATCCGTCAAGCAACGAATGCAATCTGGGGACTGCGGAGTTAGCTAATGTGTGAGTTCTGACATTATCACTGTAATAAAACAATTAATTGTGTCTCGAAGACCTCGATGGTGCGTGAAAGTCAAGCAGACTAACAATCTGGTGGCAGTCTATCATACTACAGTATAGAAATATAAGTTCGGTCATCGTACGTCTCACTGATAATTTTAACAATTTCAGACGGTTAAGGAGGTAATCGTAATTGACATTCTCAGAATCTTAAAATTTTTCTCAGGATCTTTCAACCACCGCCGAGTGAACAATATAGTGAGGCGACCGTATGATCGAATATGAATGTGGAATGTGCGAATGAATATACATGCTGTGACTAGAGCAAGGTATTTAATTATAACAGGACTTGGTGTTTATTGTGTGGTCGATTTAAAATTGAAAGTATAACGATTAGAGAGTTAATTTGTACAAATGATGTTTGTAACTGGAGATGCTCGCTTGAGTTCCATGAAATAATATTGAGAATGCGTAGTATCTGACCATTCGAATTCGTAATCCGACTTAAGTTCATAACTTAAGTTCAAGACGTAAGTTCATGACTGCAGAAGATTTTTTTAACGCGGATAAAGGTTGCACGAACTTGATCGATACGGCATTTGATTTACCTAGTAAAGGGTGTTTTTTTAAAGGTTTGTTTTTAGAATTGGCTACACTTTTTCCAGAGGCAGTCAATTTGATGGCTGACAGCTGATTTGAACTAAGTTTGGTTTTCCATTTCACCACGAATAGACTGAAGCCAGAACAACGTCTGTAAATTTATTTCGAAAATAGTGGTTCCGTCCATTTTACGGTCGACATAATCGTCCATCCGAGCAAGTAATTCCAATAACCATGGATCGTTTTCGCATCACGCGTACTCTAATTGATAAAACGCACCCGCAGAGACTTCGTATAGTGTGCACCGAAGAAGCTGTTGTTTCTTCAAAAATTAATGGCATTAATGTGGAAGATCTGCGGTTCCAACAAGATGGCGCAACATGCCACACAGCGCGTGTCACAATCTATTTATTGAAGGAAACATTCGATGAGCGCATAATTTCGCGTAATGAGAATTGGTCTCCAAGATCGTGTGCTTTAATACCTTTGGATTATTTTCTGTGGGGATATGTAATATCGATAGTCTACATTCGTCGCGTTATTGCCGATATACGGCCTCAGCTGCTTCAAAAAGTTGTCGAAAAGTAGACTTCCAGATTGCGCTTTATTCGAGCCAGTCGCTCATATACGCGAAATCATATTTAAACACTAATGGTATAAAATTATCTTTCCAATAAAACCAATACCATGGCCTTTACCACGATTTTGTGTTTTATATTATTTTAAAGTTCTATACCTCTAAAAAAACACACAAATAATAATAATATCGTGGTACATATATAATATAATTGAAGATAACATATACAATTTATTAAACTTTACATTCTCTTAATCCGACCCTAAAGCATTCTGCACACCTTGATGACGCCTTGTAAAATAAAATTAAAAATCGCCTAGCTTGAGATGAACCTCTCCGAGACAATTTCTTTAATAACTCATAATGAACGGTGCGACCGATCCCTTATAAATCTTAAATGAATTTACCTCCCCGGAAGCTCGGTAAATAATACGAAACGTGTAATAAATATATAAAATAATGTACACAGAGTAAATTGGAAACTTCAGTCTGTCGCACCGTAATTTTTCAGCCAAACAAAGTGCCCTAGCATTACCCCCTCCAGCTCGGCGAAAACTCTACAATTTTCCGGTAATTTTCCTAACGCAGACTTTTCGATACAAGACTTGACTCTTGAAAAATCCCTGCAACGTTGATTTTACAACTCTGTAAATGGGTTCAAAAATAAATGTTGCACGTGTTTCTTTTTTCCTTCGAATGACACCCCGTGGTTTTCTTGTTGATTGGTATGAGTCATTTATGTAGTGTGAATGATGACTGATGATGATGAATTGAAGACTAAGGATAGCTATAAAACCACGGTCGGAGCATAATTGCGGTTGGTGCTTCATCAGAAAAGCATCTCCTACTAAGTAGTTTCGGTAGTGCGCATTTCGGTCGGTCGGAATAATACCCAGAGATAAGAAAAACAATATATCGGACCAACCATCGACGACAGAGAAACAGCTATTGTCAATCAAGGTTAGTGGTGATTTTCATTCTGCATACGTGACCATATTATCAATAATCAACCCGGGCACAACAAACTGTCGAAGGCATTCACTTTCACGTATGCTGCAGAGACTTGGACAGTTCACAATTGCTTGAAATAGACGTCATCGACATGTATAGCTGGCGAAGAATGATACGCATCCTGTGGACCGCACGACGCACAAATGCATCAATCCTGCAACAAATTCAACTAAAGGGTGTTTTTGAATTGGCAACACTTTTTCCAGCGACAGCCGATTTGACAGCTGATAGCTGATTTGTGCTCAGTTTGGTTTGCCATTTCACCATAAATGGACTTTCGCCGCAACAGCGCTTGCAAATTGGAGACCATGTGGTCAGTTATGAGAGGAGGAAGAAAGAATAAGAATTTATACATTGTACTTAGCAAAAAAATAAACAAAGAAAAAAAGCTATTAATATTGGCCTTGTTAAGAGTAGTTCACCCAATCGCCTCTTGAAACGTTTTACACTAGAATTAAATATATAAAATATTTATTATCTTCATGAAGAAGGTTCTTCTCATTGATATATAAATATTTTTATTAAATATTTAAATTAAATTTAATACCAGAATTTTTTTCTTTAGAAATAGCGCATTAGAGGAGGCCTTTCAAATTTAATTCAATGGCCTTGTATTATTAATTTATTTCAGAAGTTACATGATTTGTAACATTGTTACTTAAGTGCTCTATTAAATAGATAGCTTTCGAAAATTAACTAAAAACTTGTCGGTAAATGATTTTCCAATTGAAGATAGCGTGTTAATTACACATACAATAATGTAACTTTATTGTTCGTCAATTTAAAACGCATTACGCTAAATAATTTTTTTTGTCATAAATTTTCATCACAATTTTCTTTCCCATTATGATTTTCCATTCCATTTTCTGTAATTGTCTTTTAAAGGTTGCCAAAATCAAGGTTATTTTATATTAATGTTGGTACATTTTGTAGAAACTTTTATTAAAAATATATCGACTCCCAGTGTTTTACATGTATTTACTTCATATTGCGTTCTATAATTTAATATAATATATATATATATAATATAATATAAAATAAGCATCCATTTGCTTTTCTACTTGGATATTCGAGGTACTTTATGCATATTTCTTACCCTCTCTAGTATATCCAACAATTAAATTGCGTTTTTGTTTGCGTATGATAAATATTTGATAGAAAGGGACGATAATAAAATAGTTGATTTACTCACATATTTTTTAATTTTTTAATTTTTTATATTTTTTAAATATTAATATTAGAAAATATAATACATTTATAAAATAATCAGAAATACATATATATATATATATATATATATATGTATTTCTTTTAACATTTACTTCTCTATCTACTTACTCTATTTACTTTCTAAGACTCGTGTATAGAGAAGGAGTATATACGAGAATTTATGTTTCAGTTGGTCTGTATACATATTTTTTTTACTTCGGATACAATTGACAGCAGTCTGTAATTTTATTAATAAAGTGTTAATAAATATAGTGATTTTGGATTGCGGTGTATTTTATTTTTGGAATATCAATTGGGTATATTTAATTTCTCTAGCTTTATCATACTAATATTATTGTATACACAATCAATATACATATATATATATATATTGTGACGTCATTTTTTACACTACCGACTCGCTTAGGGTATAGCATGAGGTGCGTGTTTCTGATGCACAAAATTCAACATGTCGTCTGCCACTCACATTAGCTACCATTCTCAGGGGAAATAATAAGATTAGTTGAAGTTTTTATAATAACAAAATCCTTCATGAATAAAAAGTATCGTCATCTACATGACCTCTCTGCTTTCATGTAAGGAAAGGGATGCGTCCATCCTGAAAACATACAAACACAATAGCAAACAAATCTCACAATATGGTGAAGGATAACACAGATTCCTAATATATTTGATTATTCTCACTATTCCTTAATTCAATACGAAATCACATCTTCGTGATTTTTAGCATCGGGACAACTTCATCGTGCTGTCAAACTGTCAAAAGAAAAGAAAGCTAGCGAGAATTTTTTTCTTACGCGCTGCAGTATTGCAATTTGATAAGTATTAACTCCCAGCACATCTCGTGTGCGGTAGGCACCAATTATAATGTCACAATGTATTAATTAGAAAGATATACATTTAAAATCAATTTTATCAAAAAGATATCGATTCGAACCTGGATCTCTTCCAATCCGGGGAACGTGCATTAACTGATTATGCTATAGCATCACAGTGCATTGACGACAAATTATCGGACCTATATGTTACACTTTTAAAATGAATACATCTATCTTTCCATTATTTGAAAGCCATCTTCTTACCCGGGTTGGAAGAGATCCAAGTTCGAATCCCGATAGCTACATCGATATTCTTCGATTATATTTATTTTATATGTATATCTTTCTATTTAATACATTTAATTTGTGGACACCATGAACAGAATTGGCTAACATGCATGGGATTGTAGACACCATGAACAGAATTGGCTAATATGCATGAGATTGTGGACACCATGAACAGAATTGGCTATTTTATCTCCCACCTGCCTTCAACAGTTATTCTCAAGGGAAAATAAATAAACTTAGCTGAAGTGGTAGATATATCATCCAGACAATGGTGCCTCCTTACGTGGAGGTCGATACTCAGGAAGAGATTTACAGCGCTACTCTCCTTCGCCATGACATGTCAACCATAGAGGACACTATCAGCGGGTAGGTACTATAACGTAATATTATAATATATGATTCGATTGGATTGAAAGTTTAAACTCTGATAATATAATATGCATTAATGTAAAAAATACGTATTGTCTACACAAAGATTTAATTGTCGACTAGTAAATACTTTTACTGTTGCATAAATGCGTCATGCTGCTTTTATGTTTCCACAAATAATGTGCTGAACTTTTCTCCTATATGCACATTTTATTTCATGTCTATTCTTTATTCTAAAGTCTAAATTTAATGATAATAATTATAGATATCAGTAGCGTAATCTAAGTCTATGCCTAGTGCACGCCGCTGCTTACAGGGGACGTTGATTGAGAGATATATGGCGCTCCGTTGTGATTGGGGTCATGGACTTGCCAAAAGGCCATTAAAGAATAAAAAATATATAAAAAATACCTTAATTGGTTTAAAGAGGTCTTAGAAATCAAATAAGCTGTCGAGTGCGTATTTTAAATTGGATTTGATACGAGCTTAAGCTGTAATAATGAAGCCTGTTACCATAATATGAAATATCAAATTTAAAATTTTAACCACTAGACCTTTCATAAAAGTGATGATAAAATCGTTATTTAAACCGTTATTTTAATCGTTATTGTGACTGTGATTGTGTTAGATTGTATCAATGATTGATAGTTGATAAACGTAATTCTTCAAACAATGACTGGTACACTAAAACGTAAATCTTCAACAGTTAAATCTTAAATAATAATTATAAAGATATACATATAAAATCAATTTTTTGTCATTGTTGTGCAACCGGGATTCGATCGGGATCGATTTTTCAATCCGGGGAAGGTGCACTACCAATTGTGTTATGCTAACGCGACAGTATCTTTAACGACAAATTTTCGAACCTATGTGTTACACTTTTTCAAATGAATACATCTATCGTTCCATTATTTGAAAGCCATCTACATTGTATTTACTTAATCTTAAATACCTTTGAGTAAACCGATAGCAGACGCCAGAATGAACAATTCGTTTTTTTTAAATTTTGGACACACTGATACAGCTTATATATTATTAAGGAGAACATATTCTTATTGTGAAGTTGTAATTATTCAGAACAGAGGTATATGATATATTTTAAATACTAATTAAATATATAAATCATAAAGATATGCATATAAAATCAATTGTTTTTGGGCTATTGGGATTCGTACCTGGATCTCTTTTCCAATCCGGCGAAGGTGGATTACCAACTATGCTACAGCGACAGTATATTTGACGACAAATTTCGATAACGTTGATTTAATAACAACACAATAAGAATGTGTTCTTCTTAATAGTTACATCTCAGTTACCAATCAGTGACACAATCACTGGTGGTTACTGGTGGTCGACCAGGTTTGAGCGTCGTTCCAGGAGGTTACTGAGTCACTTCTATTGCCATAGAACAAGCGATCAGTGATTAATATTGATGCGATATGAATTCCGTGTACACATCTCAACATAATACATCGTTGAAGAAATATTTAGATTGAAGAAATATTAAATAGACACGGTGGTGTACACCGCTCCGTCTTCATTATGGCTGGCTGTAATTCCGCTCGTATTATTAATGTCCTTATATAAGATATTTAATTAAACTCCAGTTCATAAGCAACTGTTACTATAAATGATAACATTGCCAACATCTCTTCGATATTTCGCCGGAACATGACGGCGCTTCGCCTTCAAACTTGAACGCGACTAAAATAATAATCCCATGTGTTATTATACGCCAGAAGGAGCGACGGTTCCAACGGCATCTTCTCAAATAAGATTGGATCAATATTATGATTTTGCTAAACAATTATCATCGTAATTTGTTTTTCATTTCGAGCTCTCTCCAGTCATATCTGCAAATTATATATACTCCCCTATGAATGTTATATTTAGTTCATATTTTTACAGAAGCAGTTGGCTTTAGAATTAAATGATCCATGAAATTCTGCGGAGACAGCTCTCGGGTTTCGTGTACGCACCGAGCGGCGCCGGCGTTACGCGCCCCCACAGGCGGGGGTATAAAATGTTATTTTTTATTTTAATATTAGAAAATATAATACATTTTAGAATTATATATATTTCATTTAACATTTATTTCTTCTCTATGAGAATAGGAATCGTGTATCGAGAAGGAGTATATACGAGATAATTTATGTTTCAGTTAGTCTGCGTATATTTTTTTTACTTCAGATACAAATTGATAGTAGTCGGTAACTGTTCTAATTGTGATCGGGAGATTGTTAAAAAAATTGATGCCTTGATTTTGGGTTGCGGTATATTTTAGTTTTGGAACATCAATTTGGTCTCTAAATCTTGTAGATAGAAATTTGCTTCTAGAGTTTGATTGATTTTTAATTTTGAAAATGTGGATTATTGAATTTTTTTGTATACATCTATTATTTTTAATACCTTGAAATTTATGAAAAGTTGTATAGTCTTTTTTTAGAATAATTTTTATTATAATTTTTCGAGTAATTTCTAATTGTGACATTGAAGTTTTATATGGTCCTCCCCATCCAATAATACCGCATTGCAAATGTGACTACAATTAATATAAAAATTAAAAAACAAAAACCCAAGTTGCAAAACGATATTAGTGTGTAATAAAAATAATCAAGGTATAACAATCCAAGAATGCAAATCTAATAAATAATATCACAGTTATTTCCTAATAAAGCAGTAATTTGTGGTCAACGTCTTTTGGTTAAATGTCTCCCTTGGGCAAGTTTCAAAATGCCGGCCTAACAAAATACCACCCCTAATACACTCCCACTATATTTTTATTTAAATTTTTTTTTTTTTATTTCTATCGAATCTTTATTAAATAACACCACAATAGTACGAAAAATCTGGCTACTTTAATACAGATTTCAGTCTAGCAAAGTAGCTAGGATAACGACAGCGATGGAGTAGACTGTACCTCTGATATATACAGATATATCAGAGGTACAGTCTACTCCATCCCACACAATAAACCACGAGTATTTAATTACAATATAATTGTATCTTTTGTTAATCATGTTATATTATAATATATTCACCCCTGTTACAACAAAAACATGTACGTAAGTCAATAAAGTTTGAATAAATAAATAAATGTGTGGCACGCGGCCGGCCAATTTATGGGGATGGTTTTACAAAAATTGAAAAAAATCATATTCACTTATGTTACTAGGGCGGAAAAAAATAATATTGCCCGTTGTGGCAAAATATCCATCGCCAGCGCTGATACCAAGTTTCAGAGATTTGAGAACAGCCATTTATCTCGCGCCTCACTTCAAGCTTATTATAAGAGGGTTGTCCAGAAAATAAGGCTACAAGGCCACCGCGAATCGTAGGATTTTTTTTCTCGAGGTTGCTGCATATGTGGGGTGGGGAGGATTGTAACGGTTCGAACGATAGGTCAGTCAAATATAAAATATAAATTATTTAAGCCATCTCTGGGGGAACGGGCCTTTTCCATCTCAGCTTCTCCAGAATAACTAGTTTATCTCTGAAGTGTATAATTTATAATTACTATAATAGTAATAGCTATTGTTACAATGACATACTGAGTTTATATTACAAAGAACGGGACCTAAAGTGTTTAGTAGTAAAAATATAGAACTTCTAAGGAATCTGGTGATATTTGGAAAGTCATCACAATAATGTTTTTACTAGTTATAAACTAAGTTAAGCACCCGTGCTACGAAAAATAGGGTTAATGTGGTGATCTTCAGTGATTAAAATATTACTCCCGACATCTCTCCACTAGATCAAACAAGTGCAATTGATTACAAATTTAAAAGGTGCATTTGATTTGAACAAAAGCCTTTTACGTAGCCGTTGACAATACAAAATACACACATAAAAATATGTTACATCTCTGAACATTTCAAGCGAGTCGGTAGTGCAGTAGCTACATCTGAACTCCTCGAACTGAGTGTGATTGGACGGTGAAGAGAGTGTCTATCTCCTTATCCGGCAGTTTTCGTTCGAAGAACATCAATTGTCTTTCACCAGCACATCGCTACTCCACTTTTACATTCACATTTTAATATAATAAATTATTTAAATAAATATTTGAAAAATTCGAGGTGAATGCTTCGTATATTTTTGGTAGAAAAATCAAATTATTATTTATGTTTTTGGCCTACATCAGTTAACGTTTGGTATTTGGAGTCCGTTAAACTTTTGAGTTAACGAGTTATCTTCCTGCGGTGTGGGAATGATAAAATAGATGTTGTGGTATCGAGTTCGTCAAACTTTGTGAATTTTCGTCCTATCCTGTGGGGCTGACAGTTTTAGTTTAGATTGTGCTTATGTCTTACCACTTCGCGCTATCAACAAAGCGCGAGTTTGAGAGTGTGTTAAGAATTATCATAGTAGACTATATGAAGGAAAATATGGAAGGAAGACACAATACTTGAAAACTACAACTGACTTTTTGTGTTCCACGCTCAGCAATTGAAGAAACCCTCGACGGAAACTGGGAGTCACTTTTAAGATGGTCGTAGTTGTTGTAGAAGGTACCGTCGGCCACTTTGCAAAGTATTTCGCGATATAGATAAATGACTGGTGCGTATAGGTATTAGGAACATAATCTCTCTAACAAGAGTGTTTTGAAGCCAGGAGACTTGCGGATCTGTAAGTGAAATCCAGATACTTGAAAGAGTACCAGGTAGGTCGGGTTCTTTCTCGTGTCTGGTTGGTTCTTGAGACTCCTCTTTCCCATTCTAGTTTCTTTTCCTAATTCCTTCCATCCGTTTCATCCCGCGTGCGATCATTTGAGATCGGCCGGAGGTTGCGTGTACAGATATAATTATGATAAAATCCCACATATCAATGACAAATGGGATTTATCATGTTATCGACTTGTGGTAATATGCTGAAAACATGTGTATAGAGAAACACGTCAACTAAGGGTATTAAAAAATATATTTCCAGTAGAACTCCGATTTTAAGTTTTTGAAGGGACCGATAAAAAAATAAGTACATTGGGAGTATTAAAAAAAGTTTATTCTTTATTTTTTATAAAAAAATCTAACAATGTGTTTCGCTGCATGTTTTTCTATTGATTTAAAATAGTTCTTTCAATATAATAAATTAAGTTAAAGGTTTCTGGTGGTACATTGTCAATACTAGCAAAATATGCTCTGAGGCCTTCAACATGTCTCATGACATGGATTTATGAGAAGAGCAGACACTTCTACTTTGTAGGAAGGTTCTTCTTCTTTGCATCTGTAAGGGTTATTCATTAATTATTTCCTAGCTGTCAATGTTGTCTATACTATCAACTGCACAAATATAGATCCAATCGGGTAGAGAGCAATTAGAAGCATGGCTATCCAACATTATAACATAATCATTATACTGTGCCTACACTAATAATTCACTAGTTCTACAGCACTCCCACTACATATTTTTTTATCTCTATTTTTATTTCTGTTGAATCTTTATAAAATAACACCACAACAGTACGAAAAAAACTGGCAAAGTAGCCAGAACAACGCTGTATATATCAGAAGTGGAGCCTACTCCATTTCACACAATAAACTACGAGTATTTAATTGCAATATAATTGTATCTTACAACGAACATAAAACAACGAAACGTACAAATTCCGTAGATGACTACTCACAAGAGAATGAAAAGTGTGTATACACGACAAGCAAATGACCAACACACTCTTAGCTCTGTCGAAGAGCGAACTGGCCGAACGAATGTCAATAAGTTTCAGACGTAAATCGCGGGAAAGGCGAGCGTAAAATAGGGTTTGTAATGTACTAAAATGACATGGGATTGCAGAAATAACACGCAAATTGAGGGAAAACTGTACTTACTTAAAACGGGATTCTATTGTACTTATCTAACTTATTTCTACATTTATTAATACATGGATTCAATCAATTGTAATAGCAATAAATGAAGCGCAGAACGATAGCGCTCCACGGAACGGTAGCGGAACGCTACAGAACTAAAGCGTAGCAAGTCGTACGTTCGTGACATATGGATTATGTAATTTATATTAATTTGTTAGTTTGAAGAAAAACTAAGTAAATCATGACCCAGGCATCAGCTGTGAGGGCGACCCAGGACCGGGACCTGTGGATTTGCATTACGAGCCGAGATGCTCATCTGATTTATATCAATACTGATATTGTTTACGCGCCTTGTTACTTTGATTAGCACCACTGGATTTTCTGGTTTATAATAATGTACATGTGTGTGTGAGTATTGCCGCCCTTTTTTTGGAAAGCTAAGAAGACGGTAACCGACAGGCGTCATTCTTATTACATCACGTGCATCGACCGGTAGGTCGATATCTAAAGAAGACAACCCAACTAAAAGAACAACAACATCGGACCAGAAAGATAGCAAAATTAAAAAGGTTAGTGCAGTTTATATATCATATGTGCGCTTATTGTTAATCGGAAACCTGGGGACCAGCTATCTAAGGCATTTACATAAACAGATATGAAGGAAGTAAGAAGAGAATATTAAACTGTTTTTAAGATGACGCAAATGCACGACCTTGGAAGAATAAGGCTTTGGTTTTAAAATTTTGGAAAAATTAATTGAATTTTTAATATTTTTATTAGTTAACAAGTTAACATTCTATTGTGGAGTTTATCAGTTGTATGAAAGCGGATGATGCAAGAGTGGTGTGGCATTCTATTCTCTCTGCTTACCACAAGGTGTGGTATAATGGTAAGTTAGTTATTTTATTTTAGTTAATTTTCTTTGAAATGGGGTAACCCTATCTCTACGGCGTGATGGTGAGTTAGTTAGTTTGACGGTATTCAGTATGTTTATATGAAAAAAAATATTAAAAAAATGCAGGGGTGGTTTGATACACGTGTCTGAGACGTGCAGCTGGTTTTTTATTTCGTACTCGCGCCCCTCGACATGTCCGAATTTGGGCAAAAAGCGGTCGGGCACCGAGTATGAAATTGTCCGCTGAACTTGTTTCCGAGTTCGTGAGCATCCCAAATAGCGTGAACAATGGGTTTCGAACCCGAATAACGACTGAGATAAAGCGACTACCGCCGTCCTTAACCCAGCGGCAACTTTTTACCCCGATTTCTTCCGTTCCCACCCCGGCGCAGGGGGTGGGGTGGGATCCCGCGGCAGAAATATGATTCTCACTTTATTGTCGGGAGGCTGATTGTCGAAATGTTATGACCGTTTAATGCCCTTTTTACGGTTGTCGCTAAAATATTTGCGCTAATATCGGTGGTGCATTTTTGGCCTCTGTAATAAAATGGGTTGTGACACTTTAGTGCCCGAGAATTTAAATGTTTTTTTAGTAAGTTTAAGTTCCCCGCTCTCTAACCTTCCCTTCACGGTGTTAAATGCTTCCTGTGGGGTAAACGAGTTACCGCAAAATTTTATCGTATCTCACGTTTATAACACCTGCTGTCGTTTTATAATGATAAAGTGTGCAATTATCACGTTTGTGTGTGATATTTACGAAAGAGTTGATCAGGAGGTTATAAGGGTGTATTTTTTAGAGGTTTGTTTTTCGAATTGGCAATACTTTTTCCAACGATAACTAATTTGACAGCTAACAGTTGATTTGTGCTCAGTTTGGTTTGCCATTTCACCATGTGTAGACTGACCCTAAAACAACGCTTTAAAATGGTGCAAATTTATTTCGAAAATCGTAGTTAAGTTCGCGAAACTTACAGTCCATAATCGTCCATCCGAGCAAGTAATCCGAATAACCATGGATCGTTTTCGCACCACGCATACTCTTATTGATAATACGCATCCGCAGAGACTATGTACAGTGCGCACCGAAAAAGCTGTTGCTGCAGTGGAGCGTAGTATTGAGGAGGACCCAAATAAGTCGATTCGCTATATGCCACATAGAATTTATTGAAGGAAACATTAAAAGAGCGCATAATTTTTTGTAATAATAATAATGATAATAATAATAATGTGTTTATTCCAGCGGGATTTTTAAACTTGATTCGCCATAAAGATAAGACATATTAAGTTATACATTAAAGGTTATGAAATAAATATGCTGTAAAAAAGAAAACCAAGGAAAATATTAATAAATACAAAAAAAAGAAAAAAAAAATTTAAAAAGTTAATAATAAGTTAAAAGTTCACACATATATACACACAAAATATAATTATTACATTTATTACTACTTCAGTCACGGCCATTGTTGTATATGTAGCTATTTTATAAGCGCTGCCATTCTCTGGTCAGGGAACCAGCTTTCCATGAGAGCGCCGCTTGCACCAGAGAGTTGGTGCTGAGCTCCAGCCGCCGCTTTATCCATGTATACGGCCTTTGGTAAACATTGTAGATGCGCTACAATAACGCGCCAATCCGAACAGTATTCTGTATGAGTTGTTGTACTGAATTCGATATGGATCTGTAAATTGGGCTCCAAGTTTATTTTCTGTGGGGATATGAAAAGTCGTTAGTCTACGTCGATAAACCAGAGACGATAGACGACTTGGAAGTCAACATTCGTCGTGTTATTGCTGATATGCGTCCCCAGCTACACCAAAAGTGAGCAAAAATTGGAATTCCAGATTGCGCTTTATACGAACCTGACACGGCGCCCATACGCGCGAAATCATATTTAAACACTAATGGTATTAAAATTATATTTCCAATAATACCAATATCATGGCCATTATTTCATTTTAAAGATCTACATGTCTAAAAAAATATTCTTTATATGTGAAGGCTGGGGACGTATTTCTCCTAGCGCTAATGTGTTCGTGAGAATGATATCTCGGAGTGTGTGTATGAATGTGTGCGTGAATGTGGGGAGGGTGTTTATTGCTAATCGATGCATAATTATAGATATTATAATATTATATTATAATAGAGCGGACGCACCGCTTACTCGGGAACGTTTTATAAGCAAAAGGTCTTATATAGGTTCTACTCACTTGCCACCAGGTTGGCATTATTTCATGTGAACGTCGCAAAGGACAAAGCAAATAATAAAATTATATGTACAAATAAAGCAGCAGTCAGAAACAATTGTCATAAAGCTATGAGAATAATACTTAGAAAAAATATATCTACTCGGATCAGTGCAATGCTGAAAGATCTGAATATGATGACCTTTAAGCAGAAAATATATTTTAATACAATGGTATTTATTTACAAAATCCCCAATATCAGCGGAATTTACACGAAAAATGGATGCAAATCAACATGAGCAAGAGCATCGTACAAGAGGAAGGGATAGACCGAGACTGACATTCAGGAAGAAGGCCAAATCTCAGAAATCGATGATGTATAGTGCGACGAAATTTTTTAATAAAATGCCAGATAACATAAGAAAAGAAGAAAAATTGAATAGATTTAAAATGAAACTGACCAGATAAAAGATAAGTTTTAGTAAAAAAAAAACTTTAATCTTGTTTATATAAGATCTTATATAGGACTACTTATGTATGCCGTATATTAAGAATTAAATAAATATATATGCCAGGGTCAGTAAGAAATTTAATATGCAGTGAATACGTGAAGCGTCTGTTGGAGGACTGAGTTGAGCTGAGAGAGAAGTGAAGTGCTAGGGCCGGCTCTCTGGGCAGCTGCCCGCGCATATTATTGTTGTCAATATATGGTCGGTACCGGCGAGATTATGCGACAGATTAGAAAATATGGTATGCACCGCGATGCGCTTAGAATCGTCGAAGGCGATAAACTTCCATTTAAAATAAATTACTATTAATTTTCGTTATATTTAATGGGATATTATTGTCCCTTGTCGCTGTAACTGTGTCTATCTAGAGAGTTTGGATAGAGTAGATCGAGGTTCCATCAGCAACTCCGATCTGCTCAAGCGTGGCAGGAATCTGAAGTTTAGGGCCTTTGTTCGAGTGTGGGTCTCCAGATTGGAGATCCTCCGGAGAACTGCTGCTGCTGAGTAGCTTCATCATTATTATTCTTCTTCTTTCTCTTATTCTGGTTATTAGTGCTTACTTTGATAATCTTCAATTTGCAACTACTGTGAAATATTTTTGTTACTAATCTCTTGTTGTAGTCGTAAATATTTCGATAGCTAGTCCTGGATTTTCTAAAGGTAATGTTGAATACAGTAATTCAATCTATGCAAATTCAAAATACACCAACCTTTGTGAACCTGGGCTGGTAGACGCCGATGTCGCTCTCCTTGCAGTCTAGTGGTCCTTAACTCTGCTGGTCAGTCTCCGAAAACTTTTTTACAACTGATAATTCTAAAATATATAATACAAAATGTTTTTATATCGCCGCTGTAAATAAGTCCGTCCAAACCGAAAAACTGTCTCTTTCCAGTAGCATCTTCGCTTTTGTTTTTGTTTTTAAATCCACAAAAAATAATACAAATATGCAAAATTATATACTAGGCCTACCTATTGAAGTATAAAGCGCATAAATAGTTGTTCGTTTTATTGTTTTTATTTTCTACCTTCTGTTCACTGCATATTTTCTAAAAATTAATCAATAATTATAATCGCCCGTTTCACTAACCTATGTTGTAACGTATCCATTATTGAATAAACTAGTTGTTCTCATGCAAGTACTTTCTGTCTCAATTCTTTCCCATTGTTAAACCAAGTTGAGTATTGTGTCACCTTGAACACGAATGATGGACCGACATATGGAAACGATTCTTTTTGATTACAACCTATATCCTTTTTGTAAGAACTGTCACTTTTTACATATATGTGTGTGTGTTATGAAAGTGAGTAGATGAGTGGTGAGGGACGAACATTATAAGAGACCGCCTCTGGGGGAATAGCTCTCTTCCATCACAGCTTCTCCAGAATAACAAGTCTATCTCTGAAGTGTATAATTATTATTGACTATAAATATGTTGTTGTAATAAACTAAATATTCTTACCTGGAAATACTGAGTTTCACTTACAAGGAAGCGGGATCCAAGAAATTAGTCATTTATCAGAGGATAGAACACCAAGTGATACTTGGAAAGTCATCAGACTTATTATTATAAAAATAATAAATAAACTAAAAAAAAAAAAATTCCCAATGAGATTTATTATTCAGAATTTTTTCCGAAATGTTTTCTTATTTAAATTTTTCATTATGTTCTACAAAACAGTATTTATAATAAATGAAACAACGATAAAACTATATTATCATTTGTCGGATAATAGCGTGAAGATATGTTTGCAGATCCCTCCCTCCCCCGACCGACCGGTCACCCTCATCCCCGGCTGCAGGGGTGTAGCTGTCTCCTTTGACGGTTGATTGTTGCACTCCATTAGAGCGACTAATGGAAATAAAACGACTCATTTTTATTTCGATTCCGACTCCACCCATTCCATCGCGCAATATGCGGAGCGTGTCGCGTTTTCCGATGGATTTTCTATGTTTTTCCTTTCAATCGCTGGATGCCACCCTCGCACCAGGCCGCCCGCCCCCGGGGTGGAAGGATTTATGGGAACTAAGTCTGCCAATTGTTTATACGCCCCTTTAATCTCACATATTTCACACATCGTTCCTTTTTACATCGCACCACATGTCTCGGGATATCAAATGTGCTGTGACATGAGCTTTTTGTGCTGGGCCCGGCGTCTGTGGGGGTTTTTTTAAGATTTTTGTTTTATTAAACAGTCTGGTGCCCTGTCCGTCAACACTTTGCTTTTAATGCTCTACAGTAGACTGGTTAAACCATTACCTCAGATTATTCAGCCATGATGTTCTTTTGTGCGGGTGTGGGTGTCCAGATGTGAACTTTTGCGGTGTCTAGTGTATATTGAGAGTACCAATGTTTGATTAGATCTCCCAGTTTATTTTTATTTTCTTTCTTTTATTTTAACTACGAGTAATTTACAAATTTTAAATTATGTTTTTATGGTATAGTTTCTTGTTTTGATTGCAAGACAGATGGCGTTAATTTTTGTTTTTGTTTTGTTGTTTTTCCCTTATCGGAGGGGTGTTTTCCCTCTATTCCCTGTATTCCCCTCTACTCCCTGACTAAAAACATTATTTAGTGTTACTTTAATCTGATATTTGTGCTTTTGTTTCTTTGTTTATACACGGGCATTACCCAGGATAGAACACGAGATTGGTGAGTTCTGTGTACAGAATTGGCTATTAGATCTCCTACCTGCCTTCAACAGTCGCTTATAAGGGAAAATAAATAAAAATAAGTAAAAAATTTACAACGTTAAAATATTGAAGAAACGAGAAAAGAACGTTAACGTCATCAAAAGATTTACAAAGAATCGCTTATATAAAACTACATTTTAAAGTACAAAACAGCTCCATACAGAAGCATAAATGGAATCATTCATCAACTTCAACCTCAGCGAAATGAGTCAACTTTAACAATACCACCGGTAGGTAAAAGTATCTAGCGCTCGAGGAGCAACCGAAATTTAATGAAAGTTCATTTTTTAGTAGGTCACCAGGTCAAATTCCACTAGATAAGTTTGCTGCACGATGAATGCAAAATTTGGGATAAGATTTGGTAAGATATTGAAGTAATGTTTTTCCTTCTATATGAGATAATGTCCAGCGGATGGGATCTAAATCATGATCGTCCTCCACTCACAATCATTCAGAAGATGATGTGATGATACTCGTACAAAATGGTGCCTCCCCTTGCGTGGAGGTCCATTGTCAAAAAGGTATTTATAATGAAAATTACATACACATTTCACATAACACTGAGACATAGTAACACAATACCCAATACAATTATAATTATCCTTACCTTTCACCAAACCAAAAAATGCTAGCTAGGTGGTGAATAAGTAGGACCGATATATGAAGTTTTGTTTATAATTAGCCCATGATCTCTTTCTTTCAGAGCCTTGACTTCCAGCAATCTTTCCTTGTATTATGAGGCGCAAGACCTTGTACTTCTCCGGATATCTTATTACATATCCAAAATATTGTGATTTTTATTATTTTATATACTTTTTTCTTTATTCATTCAAAATATTATATTTTCATTCGTAATTCTATCCATCCAGCTTATTTTGAGCACTCTTCTGTAGATCCACATCTCAAATGCTTCATTGTATTGTTATATCTAACTTATTTCGTCATCACATAAAGAGTAAAACAAGATGCAATTAGATTGTAGCAGTTTTAATCTCACGTTTGAACCTTTAAAAGTTTTTGGGCGTAATTTCTCCCCATTTCGTGGACCCAGAACTGCACTTTTCGTGAATAATATACAAGACTATGGTTGCGATTTTTCACGTTTGCATTTAGACTGTTGCATATTTTTGGTGCTAGAAACAAATGGAATCTTTGTGCAAAAGTTTACATTAATTTAGCCAGTGTCTTTTTTATGTGAAGGTGCGTAATTTGCTAGTAATATTGTTTATGTCGGTAAAAGTATTTTAGTATACCGAGAATATACATCTGACGGATGTCTAGAACATGACATTGTTTGAAGAGTTTATTTGAAGGACAGCAAGGGTTTTTTTTCATGAAAAACTCTGAAAACCATTTTTGGGCTTTGCTTACTGAGTTTTAAATGCTACTAGCTAAACTGAAATTTTTTAATTAAGCGCTCTATCAGAATATCAATCAAATGATTGCCGATAGTTCCGAAAATATCGCGGGCCATTTTAGGAGATGTTTCTTTTTTGCTTGTAAACCACTTGTAAGCACAGTGGTGGTTAGCTAGGCAGATATACTTCAGTTCTTCTCAAAGGTAGAAACTATTTAGTGGTAAATAAATATTAAAAAATACGTTTCTAATATCGTTTATTTAAAATTTTCAAAACATAAAAACATTAACACAAATAAATTAAAACCTTATAAAATTATTGATTAATACGAAATGCATTTGTCAAAAACAAATGACGTACATTGTGTAACTATATGAGGTTTAAAACTTCTTTTAGTTTCATAATTATGCGCAATTAGATCTAGATTTTAAAATATCCATTTTTATTTAAACTTTGTTAATTTAATAATTAATACCAAATCCATTTATCAAAAACATATATTGTGATTCAAATCTTCTTTAATATTTATAAAGTGCAATTACATCTAAATAACCTTAAGGTTTAAAAATAACCATTTTAATATCCACCAATTTTAAGAAAAATTATATATTATATAGATTCAAAATGATTTATTGAGTTGATACATAAGTTAATAAAGTAATACTGCTCAGGAATTTTTTTTTTCAATATCAATTCCATTTTAATGTTATAGTAAAATTGATTCGATACGTCTTGAATTTTTGACGTATCAATTTGAAATAAATACAACATATGAGTTCGAAAATTTGTCGATTATTTACAAAACTGACGTAGTGTAATTGGATAATGCACTTCCCCCGTTCTGGGATCTCTTCCTTCTATGAAGAGATCCCAGTTCAAATCTCGGTGGCAGCTAAAATTGATTGTTGTCTTAAAAAAAATGTATCACGTATAATAATCCCATGTGTCCTTTCGTTTGAGTTTAAGCGAAGAGTTAATGCATGAACTTATTGCATTCTACTATTTAAATAGCTTTCCAGGACTGTGAGAACTGTTACTTTGGATTTGTGTGTATGGTAGGAGAGTGTGTAGATGAGTGGTGGGGGACAAGGCTTAAAGAGGTCGTCTCTTGGGGAACGGGTCTCTTTTCCATCGCCATTTCTCAATAGTTATTAGTCTATTTCTGAGTTATATAATTGTCGTATTTATAATAAAGTATAATCGTTACAAGTGGACACTGAGTTATTATTAGAAAGACTCGACCCAAGCTACTCAAAGTAAGAATAGAGGATAGAAGCCCAAGGGAATCTGGTGGTACTTTCAAAGTCACCATAGTAACTATTATATTTCAGGTGGCAATCCACTGCTTTGAGGCTGTAATTCATGAAAAATGACCGGGGAGATGGCACCAAGTATTTTTTTAACATAATTATTAAGTTCCGACCCGAAAGTCTTGCACGTCTTCACCATTCGGTTCACTTGCGTACAGTACCGCTTGATGCATGTTATTAACATTTTTCACATAGTCTTAATTTGATTGATTTCAACCTTGGATCTGGACGTAGAGTAGAGTTAAATGATAATGAAGATGACACTAAAGTCGTACATGGCTTGACACATCGGTATATTGGGAAGCTTAATAAACGGTTTTGTCTTAATAACGGGAATTTGTCAACCGAGGCAAGACTAGCGGCGCACGATGGAGTCCACCAGGTACCAACCGACACCGAGATATGGAAGTGAAGCCTGGACCTGGCAGAAGAGGAACGAAAGTAGACTGAATGCAGTGGAAATATGGTGACTTAGGCGTATATATGGCAAATCTATTTGACAGAGTAAAGAATGAAGAAATAAGGAAATAATGTAAATCTGATCTGATCACTTAGGTGGTTTGGTCATAATGGAATGGATCAATGAGGAGAGAGATATATGACGCAAGTATTGTCGGCACCAGAAATAGAGGACGTCCGCGGAAGACTTGGCACGACCAGGTAAACCAGATAATGGAGGATGGTACCGTTAGAAGCCTCAACAATCGGCGAGCTTGTATGAGAAGATATATGAATGTGATCATCCACATTCGTAGGATTGTGTGTCAGGACAGAGGAGTATTGCGCTCTAAGCAAGTAAAAAGTGTTATATGATATGTTGGAAGTATTTGATTTTTACATTTTTGACACAATTTTTTATTTAATTTTCTGGGTGACAAATTTCGGAAAACATTTTTTGTACCTAATGTTTAATACGTGTCACATTATTGCGTGCTTTTACCACTTTATAGTTAAAGGTCATACTGAAGCCGACTATTAGTTTTTTCGAAAACGACTGAAAGAAAGAATAATTAAATCGCCATTTTGAAGAAGGAAAATTGTCAGGGAAGACATCTATTGAAAACGGAATATTTTCTCCGTGAACGTGGCCAACCTGAAAAGATAATTTCATTTATTGTCCGACGATGTTAAAATAATTAAAAAATATTCATTTTTCATAATTTATTTTCATTCTATTCAAAGGTTATTTACCACCGGACATTTAAGAGCAATGTTGGTGTAAGACAGGATGTGCGGGATCGCGAACCAAATATGAGATTTATTAAAAATTTCACACACTCTATCCGAAAATTTTATGAAACTCTCCTTGAATCGGTTGTCCTTAAACTCGTACGTCGACAGTAATACCTGAAATTATTTATATACATATATAAAATTATTAAGGAGAACATATTCTTATTGTGAAGTTGTAATTATTCAGAACAGACGCTCTGTGATGTTTTAAATACTAATTTAATGTATTTTTTTTTTTTTTTGTGTCTCGATGCCCTCAATTTATTTATTTATTTATTTATTTATTTATATATATTTTGACATCCATATTTTTGTAGTTACAGAGGTGGATACATAACATACATAATACATAGTTTAATGTGTGGGATGGAGTAGACTTCACCTCTGATATATACAGCGTTGTCCTGGCTACTTTGCTAGACTAAAGTCTGTGTTAAAGTAGCCGGATTTTTTTTTTTTTTTTTTTCGTGCTGTTGTGGTGTTATTTGGAATAAAAAAATAAATCAAATATGAATAAAAAAGTAAGAATAAAATAAAAAAAAATAAAAATATAATATAATAAAAATATGTGGAGTGGGAGTGTTGTAGGACTAGTGAGTTATTAGTAAAAGAATTATTAAGGAAAACACATTCTTATTGTGAAGTTGTAATTATTCAGAACATAGGTCTGTGATATTTTAAATACTAAATTAATGTATTAATTATAAATATATACATATAAAATCAATTTTGTCGAAAAATATTGTTTTAGCGTCACCGGGATTCGAACCTGGATCTTCATTTCCAATCCGGGGAAGTGGACTACCTTTGTGCTATAACGCCAGTATTTTTCTTGACAAATTTTTGAAACTATATGTTACATTTTTCAAATTAATACACCTGTCGTTCCATTATTTGAAAGCCATCTACATTATTTTTACAGAATCTCAAATACCTTTGAGTAAACCGATATAAATATAAGGTCTGATGGATATCTAAAGGGACGACCAATTATTACCTTGACAATCGTTTTTTGTGCTTTTTTAGCCGACTCCAATATTGTATTTATTATAAATTGTATTAATTATATGTTGTATTAATTATAAATATATACACATAAAATCAATTTTATTACAACTTCACAATAAGAATGTGTTCTACTTAATAATATATGTTGTATCAATGTGTCCAAAATTTAATAAAAATGAATTGATAATTCTCGAGTCTGCAGTCGGTTTACTCGAAGGTATTTGAGATTCCGTAAAAACAATGTAGATGGCTTTCAAATAATGGACCGACAGGTGTATTAATTTGAAAAAGTGTAACATATAGGTTCGAAAATTTGTCATGAAAAATACTGGCGATAAATTAATTCGATGTCAGCATAAATTGATAACTTTGTATAGAAATCTTTAAAAAAATTATATAAAGTGAAACTTGAAAAGGGACTAACAAAAATAATGTAAACAGAGGTAAAATGTAAATTAAGGGTTTTAAAAAAATCTAATAATGTTTTTTGGTGTTTTTCTGCCGGTACGTTGTTAATACTAGTAAAATATGCTTTGAGGTCTTCAGTATTTTTCATGACATCTTCCTTTGTAGGAACTGGGTTTATGGGATGAGCGGATACTTCTTTTTTGTAGGAAGGTTCTTCTTCTGTCAAGTTTACGTTTATGCAACTGTTCATTAGTTCATTAAACCTGCAAGGGTTTTTCTTAAATTCTTTCTCAATCATCAGTGCTGTTTATACTATCTCCCGCGCAATTTTTTTCCTGATTCCAGCTTGTCAAAAACAATAAAACAACGAAACATACAAATTACGTAGGTATTAAGAATGAAAAATGCGTGTTTACGACAAGCACACCACCAACACACTCACGGCTCTGTGGCGAACAAGTTTCAATGAATTTTAGACGTAAATTGCGGGAAAGATAACGTAAAATAGGGTTTGTAATATACTAAAATGACACGGGACTTCAGACATAACACGCAAATTGAGGGAAAACGTGAATTCTGGGCAAGTAAAATTGGGATTTCACTGTAGTTAATTGTGTGGAATCTATCATTTCCTTATTAGTCTATTAGACTTGTCTAAGAAGATATAAAAGATACGGCAATATCAAAGATATGGATTTTGCTTTCATTAGATTCTTAGAAGACAACTCTCAACTTTTGTAATCTCCTTGAATGCACATTGTTTCAGATGTTCGCTGTCTTGCACCTTACTTCACGATTGTCGTACGTCAAATGACAAATTAACATTACAATGACCGTGTGGTGGTTTTGAATCTCTGCAAAGGCTGTTAAAGCAAAGCAAACGTTTGGAATAATACGCCTTATATTAATGTTAATATTTAATGACTCATTGACTGACGGTTGTAATGATTAGTGACGAGCTCAAAATCACGAAACGTAAGTCAATCACTGATATTTTTGAGTCACACTCACTATCAGTGATTGAATATCTGGAAATATCGTGATTCATTTTTTATTTGATTTATGTTTGGTTGTGAACCGCGATTCGGCGCAAGTGCATATGAAACAAAAATATTCATGAAAGAAGGACGTTATAATTCGTGATAAGTGCCATTTAGTAGATTCTGCCAAAACGTTTTACGCATTTGACCAGAAATGCTGAGAATTAGACCCGAAAAATAAAATCACATTTTTTTAAGGGTTTTTATTCCCTTTGTGATGATATTAAATTAGATATTATATATGATAGAATATTTTTTACGCAGATGAAGTTTGAAAAATATAATTAAATACGCTCAAAATTGTTTTATTTATTTATTTTTTGTATTGTGATATTGTGCGGCGCTCGCGAAATAGTAATGAAAATGTGATCAGTCACAGTTTTCAATCACTGATATTATCGAATACCAATCACAATCACACCAGTGAGTCAAGAGTAGCATTTTTTCTCATCACTAGTAGTAATCTATGATGGCTTTAGGTGACGTTTGTGTGCACATGTCTCTCTAACAGATCAAACGTCTGACTAAACTGGTTTGGGTTTTGGTCTTTTTCTACTGATCACAGTAAGAGCGCCTTTTTAAATTTTTTTTTTACAATGTAGGCCATTCTAATAATTTAATATATTTCATTTGTCAACTTTGCGATTAGTGAATATGGACCGATACAATATGTTCAATACAAAAATGGAGAGAGTTTTAATGAAACATTTCGTAAATTTCTTGGGAATTACGAAAGTGTTACTGAAAAAGTGTTGTCAATCATCTGACAGCGAATTCTCGTGAAAGACTCGAAGCTGCACGCCTACAAGATCCAACTGACTCAAGAACTCAAACTAGCAGACCATTTAAGGGGAAGAGAATTTGTTAATTGTTTTATTAACATCAGCATGCGAACGAAAATTTAGCTAAAGACTCTAAGATGATTTGAGACCGTGCGACTTTTTTCTTTTGCAATTTTTGAAGTCACATGAGTATGCCAATCAGAGAGCTCAAGACGGAGATCCAACGTGTTGTTGCCACGATAACACCTCAATTATTCAACGATGTAATCTTAAGTTTCATCAAAAGATCAAAAGTCTGCAAGTAAATCCGTGATGCAGGTGCAATCTGGACCGCTGGCTGATGCTCTACTGATTCCCGATGAATAACCTCCCCGTTTCCGGTGGCAGCTGGATACTTTCTGTCAAGTTAAGTGGCTCTCCGCCGGTACAGAGCGAAACGGGCATAGCACCAACAAAAAACCTACGACTATCAATCGAATGATATAAAACGCGCAAGCAAAATGTATCTCTCAACACAATCTCTGAAATTGTCTTATATTTAATATCTTTAGAACATTCTAAACGTGACTAAAATTGTACTGAATTATTTAACATTTATATATAAGATACAAATTTTCGATTTCATTCCGTTGATTAAATATTCTAATATAATTAGTGATTTTGATTTGTTGAAATCTGTGAAGGTACCACGTGACATGTTATATCATTTATGCATCGTGATAATTTATTTATCGTAAAAATATAATAAAACGTACGGTAATATTATTGTTCATAGGATGAATCACAATAGCCGAGAAATTGGATTTGTAAGTAGATCTTCTGCTCAATTTAAAAACTTTTATTGATATGTTTGTCACATATTCAGGATCTGAGTAATATAACTGGACTCTCTCCAGACTGCCCTCGGTGCGTATCTGAAATTCAATACGAAACAATGTATTAGATTCTTTACAATACGTGAAGGATATCACCCTATTCTAGAACCGTTATGGGTTATGGGAGTTAGGCACTTATTCCACTTAGCAAGACAACGCGTGCATTTATTATCAAAATCTAGAAAACTTCTCAGGAGATTATTATAAATTTAATTTCACCAGTTAGTTCAATTATACCAAAATAATAAAATGTGGATTATTACGGTGCATAATGTTAACAACATAACAAATCTTTACGTTGAGGCTCGTTCAATATTTCCATACTAACAACAACTCTCCTCAAGCAATAAATCATGGACACAACACAAGACAAACAACAAACATCTACACACCGGTTCCGAGAGCAACAACGACATTTTATCAAAGATTCTACATGTTCCTAGCTCCGAAACTGTACAATACACTCAGTACCAACTGGAAGTCGTACAATTCCAATAAGATTACACAAATATGGACTCAATATATGATTCAATCAGCTAAAGATGAATCAGAAGCATGGATACGCAACAATTTAATATAATTTATACAATTCTTTCACTAATAATTCACTAGTCCTACAACACTCCCACTCAAAATATTTTAATTTTATTTTTACTTTTTTATACATATTTGTAATTCTCTTTTTATTACAAATAACACCACAACAGCACGAAAAAAAACTGGCTACTTTAACACAGACTTCAGTCTAGCAAAGTAGCCAGGACAATGCTGTATATATCAGAGGTGGAGTCCACTCCATCCCACACAATAAACTATGTATTATGTATGTTTATTATGTATCCACCTCTGTTAGTACAAAAATATGGATGTCAAAATATATATAAATAAATAAATAATACTTTTTTTTTTCTTTTAGATATGATCCTTAATAAAGCAAACAATAAGTTCTCATCAACCTTAAAGGTACACCTGGTACCGATTCATAAACTGACGACAATACATCGCGGCGCAGCCACTCGGAGAGCCGATCATGACCATTCACTTTCACATTCAACAAACGCTTCAGGTATTCAATGCTCATATCTTACCTGTTATTGTATATCTATCCGCAATTAACGTCTATAAATTGTACATTATTTATTTTATTTGTTCAATCTATTTTAGCCACATTCACAACACATCTACACACACACTCCGCGACATCATCCTCAAACAAACAGAGGACCCCAGCTTCCGGATATGCAATCTTCTGATCGACACACATCCCACTTTTATACTCTATAGTGGTAACCTCGTAGTTCTTGTATTTGATCACGGTTAAAGACTCATAATGGATGACCCTACAGGTATAACAGATGAACCTGTCTCCTTTAGCATAGACTTTGGTCTAGTTAAGGTTATATGTGAATAATTATGGACCTGTGTGTCTTGGAAAAGTTTAGAGAATAAGACACAATAAGACTTGTATAATATTTCTTCTGTTCTGACCTCAAACAATTCAACCATTTAAAATTACAGCGACGTAGAAGATCACGTCCAGAAGATGTAGGAAGCACGGATGCCAAAAGGAATTCTTAATGAAAACCCGAGTGGTATTTGAGTGAGAAAATCCCGACTTTGTTGAAATGATAGCAAAAAAAAGGAAGCATTAGGTTCCGAACTGAAAGATAGTTGCCGAAAACCGGAGGTGAAAGATTTAGGAGGCCAAGGTTTCATATAGGCTGCTGGGGCATCGAAGAAGTATATATCTCCTGAAATGTAACTAACCAAATGTTCGTCTAGTGATATATCCATGTGGTCTTTAGTATATCCCTTAATACTGTCCATATCGCACAGGATTGAGAGCTCGCAGAAGTGACGCTAATAAAAGTGTTGTGAATAAGGACACGAGGCATTTATTAAAAATATATGATAGTTCCGGCGAATCATCAGCGGGGCATCAGAAAAACGTTAATAGTTTTTAACAAACAAAGATTATAATTTTTTGATGAAATGCGACTTACTGACGCCCGTTGCTGCTTGCTCGCTGAAATAGTGGGAAAAATTGTGAATGAATTGAATGTATTGTTTATATCTGAAATAAAACGAACTACACGCATTTTCGATTCTGTCGCCGCAGCGTCCCTAGAAATGACATATTTCATTTCTTTTGACCTCATCATCATCATCATCGCCAGTTGAGAGATGTGGAGGTCGGCGCACCACCTTTGTTTTCTTGTGACTGTATGCAACACCGTCGTTAACGATGGAAAAGTCCTGGGCAGCCAATGGATACCGGATTTTTGTATTGAATTTTGTCAAAAGTGGTATACATTATAGATAACGAAATTTAGAAAATTATAATCTAATAAAACGTGGTTACTTAAGGAATTTAGTTTGAAATTGTTCCAGAAACTATAAAAATGGTCTACGTAAGTTGACTACTCAAAAAAACCCAATGGAATACGTGTGTTATCACGCATTTTCTAATCTATCGCTCCTGTTATAGTCTTAGTTTGTATTTAATTATAATGTTTTATGGTTTTTATGCCTGTTTATATATTCTGAGTAGAATTTTATGACTTATAAACATGTTCTGAAGAGAGTGGTCTCTGTGGGATTATCTATGGATCCCGTATTTCAATATAGATGCTGATGATGACAGTGGTGGTAATAATGTGAGAATTTCAGTGTCTAAAAGCCCAAAGACCACATTTCTGGTGGGATCTGTGATCATGCTTCAGTTGTGGCCGGCGATAGACAAAATTTAACTGCCATACTAAGCACAGGAAGCATCTATATTTTAGATATGGAGGAGATCATCCTCCAGGTGTCATAGATAGCTGAAGAAGTTGAATAAACTTGAAGAAATATAATACAGTTTATCGCTATGTTATTTTTATGGTATTAGTGGGGTGAAACCATGTTTTAGAGAGTAGTGGGAGAAGAGATTATTAGTTGTGTTCCAGGTGTGAACAGAACACTTTCCACTGAAGAGTGTGTATTTGTTTTGAAGAATCGTTGGGGAACCTTGATCGTAAAATAAGCATTTGTTTGACCTTTCCTCTGAGAATCCCAAGAAGTGTCTAAGGTATCTTAATTACTATCTTTCTGTATTATGTAGACGTGGGGGCTCCATATCGAGGGTCGATACTTCTCACTCGGTTCTCTCGGAACTCTAACCATTAGAATTAAGAATTTTGTGTCGAGGCAACTCGGGAATCCCATGTTTTTTGCTGTCTCAAGTCTCGGGAATTAAAAAAAAATATCCCGATACTCGAGACTGATTTTTCTTCATATCATTAATTTTAAACATGTGAAGTTATATAAATTAATTGAATGTAAATATAAAGATATATAGAAAAAAAATATTTTATCGAACAAATATTGAAGTTTGCTGACCATTGAGGTACAGCACGTAGCGATGAGCAGCGAGCGATAAACGTGTGTAAACAGGGCATTATATTTCTTTGTACAATGTGATGTAAATATTTAAGATAAAATTGTGTCATCTTTGACGAAACAAAATTTTGATAAGATTTTGACTATTTTTCTTTGATTTTGAATATACGTAATTGTTTTACGATGTGTTTCTTTACCAATTGTTTTTTTGTATATTTCAAAAAAGTTTGTGTTTTGAAATGTATATATATATGTATTTATTTTTTATAATCAATTTATAAATTAATGCTTAATTTCATTTATAAGACAACTAATAATTAAAAAAATATTAGATATCTCTTGGAGACAAAGCTATTTTTTTTTATTATATGTAATTTATGGAAGATATCTGATATTTGTTTTATAACAGTGCTTTTGTAGATAAAAATCCAGTGATTATGTGTTACTTACTAATACTAATAATTATTTTATTAAACAATTTTTATTCGATTTAATACGGATAATATTCCTCATAGCTATTGTACATAATACATATGAATATTTATAAAAATAAAAATATTTTTTAATTAAATTCTTAAATTCTTGGTCTCGATTCTCGGGAATTCTAGGGACTTGAAAATTTTGACTCTCGATTTTCGGGAGTTAAAAAAAGTCGAGAATACATAATACCTAGTTAGGATCCACATTTGGTGGTCATGATAGAAATAGATCGAGAAGTACACCGACCAATAACAAGAAAGACAATCGAAACATAATTTATAGCGAATTAATTGATAATTATGATACTTATTTACTTAAAGAACTTTTATTTATTTAATCCATACCCTTTCAGAAGACAGGCAGTAAGAGACGTAGAACAAAATTAGACAAACTGAATATTTCTCCATTTTGAGCGACGATTACTGTTCCTGGTTAACGTTAAAAGTATAATGCAACAACGGGTATATTTATAACGATTGGTAAATATTCTAAACGGTATTGGACGGTATTATTCATTAAATTGGGACGGAAATCAGATAGCATAATATTTAAATGACGGCAACGCCAGGTATTAGAGCATTAGGCTAATAGGCGAGTAACCTGTTTTAAGACAAAGCCAATAGTAGATTATGGTTGATCGCCTGTTATCGTAAACCCGTGTGTGACCGACATTAATTATATTTTTTAACATTTGTACAACGCCATATTTTCTATCAATCTTCCAACATCAGATCTCTATACAATCCTACACCACGAATGACAAGTTGAATTAATGTATATTAGGCGAGAGTTCTCTCTGACTTCTGCGTGATACACGCTGTTCCGGATTCGTAAACCACATTTTATTATTGTTGACACCTTTTCGCGTCCTAATTCCTTTCCCATAACCTTACCTCATGCTTGTCTTGTTAGTGTGAATATTAACCTTGACGTCAGCAGACGTCAACGTGACCGATACTTGTTCGACCGCGACACCTCGATACCATTTCGCCGTGTGAATTTATTCAGCTACGGCGCATCAGTACTGTATTGTTTATTATCCACAGTGATATTGATATTTGTTATTTTGTGTGCCGCGGGTGAAGCTGTGATGACGCCGTCTTTAATTGGAAGCGGAGATCTGTACATCTGCGTGCCGTTTGTGTGATTTCGGCGGCAACTGCACGGGTGACGGAGGTGTCATACACAAGGTAAGGCGAGCAGTCTTTCTGAATCCCGATTTCCCGAGATCCACTGGTCTTTCGACTGGAGTCCGTACCCATCATCGATCCTTATATTCCAGGTTCCCTTATTTTTTCCTTCCTCCTCTGCGAAGATTCCGATTTACGACCGGAATCGTCATAATCCAATACGCGGGACGCGCGACCCGGAATCACCCAATTCGTTAAGTAGATCCTATCAGCGCAGTATTTACGATTTCTTTATACACGCTTTGAAATATGCAATGGATAAACTCGCCATCATTACAAATAAAAAAAATAACGAATGATTATTAGAATATAAGATATTAGAATCTTACTGTTTATTATCAAGTGTTATCGTTCTTGTAAAATGTTTTTAATTCAATGAAACAATAAATTTTAGATGATTGGTATCAGAAGATTATTGCTTTATTATGGGTAAAACTGCACAGGCAGGGTTATTAAGAAAAGTTTTAAAATATTTTGGGCATACTTTTGTTAAGGGTACGTCTGGGACACTAACGACAGACAACTGTGTATAGGTATTGTTTACGCGAGGGGTGGGGAAGTAGGATGTAGGAAGAACAATAAGGGCTCAAGGACCAACCGAGAAAAACACGACTTACCTGTATTTTCTTGCTGTATTCACAATTCTCCTGAACTTCAGCATACTTCTTCGATGATTAGCACAAAGCACTGTGTATTATCTAATAGTGATTATAAATATATTAAGTCAGTGTGACGAGCTCGTAGCAGAACATTCACACTTTTGAACAGTTTACATAGATATGGTTATAGATCCCATAAAGAAAAAAGTGTGCTCTGAGGTAAGGGTAAAGGGAGGGGAGGAGATAGGTAAGTATAGTAAACCTAACAAAGTATCCACACGCGCACAGCGACCGGTGATCTGGTCCTGTCATAAATACCGAACGGTTTAAGAATTATTTTGAAACGGTTTTGGAACGGTTTTAATTTGGATATTGGAATATTTTCGGAGTTAATTTTTTAATGAGGCTTAAGCTAAAATAAAAATGCAACTACAGACATAGATGGGTGAGACCCTGGTATTTCACTAAAATATAAATATCCTGATATTTCACCGTAAGGATTATACATGAATGAGAAATGAATTACATCTAAAAATTAGATGACATGCCCTGCAGAGATCAGCTGAGTTGGGCCTGGACTTTAGAGATTTAGTCTGTGTTCTATCTTTTTGACTCGGCCCTGTTGATCACTCTAAATGTACAAGAGCAGTTGAGTTGGGGAGGAGAAGCAAGTCATTCATATACTCTGACTGTATACCGAACATTTAGATAGTCTGTTTTTTTTTTAGGTTTTGAATACCGAGAACGATCCACCAGAGACGGGAGCATTTGAGGTCTCGGTGTTACCCTTTAACATGGAGTTTTGAGAACTGAGCGGATGCGATCAGTACCTACGGAGCACCAGGAAGGATCGGTGGAGGGCACCGTGGATCTACTTTGCGGAAGGCTTGGAAGCTCTGATCACGAGAAATGCTGAAGCTGATTACAGTATGCGTGTCTTTGTATTGCATTGTAGCTTCTGAAGTACAGTCATTTCTATGTTAGAAAGAGTTTTAACCAAGTGATGGCGCACTTCTACCACCAACCATCCATGTATCGCTGGTTTGGCGAACTCACAATCGACATAAAAATGAAAATATAACAATCTAGAATAAGGCGAAAAGATTTGTGTGTGAGAAATAAAATAAAATAAACTCGTGTGGATTTCAATAAGATGGTATATTATACAATAATAAGATTATAATCTTTGTAAAAACAAAACCAAAAAAAGAGTGTCATATTAATAAACTAATTGAATAATTAGGCATAAGCATAAAACAGGATGTAGATAATACCTTTCTCAGTTTTGAAACACGAGTTAGATAGAATACAATGTTTTAGGTTATTTGGAATAGGAAATAGTCACTGGTAAACGTAAAAGACCGCGCGTCACCCCCGAGCTCCGGCAGTCTTCGCGCTTCATTTCCCCCATTCTATCTAAATCGCGTCAGACCGCGTGGCGTAGGCAGCGTTGCCTACTGGATTACTATCCCGCCGAAAAAATGTCTGGCACCAATCGCCGCAGATACTCCGCTCCCGTCCCCCTCCCCCACTCTTTCCCACCGACCATCGAGTCCACCACGCGATCCGCGCCTATCCGCGAGTCTTCCTCACCTCTTAACTCATAAACCTTGGATACGGATCCAAACCCGAGCAATAATTCTAGCCAACATTCTACAAGGCAGGTACCGCCAGTCGTCTTTCATATAAAAGACGACTATAATAGGACAATGTAACAACTAGAAGACCGCAAAATTGAATTCGTAGCCTAAAACAATGGGCAATATATCTACCTGCAAGAAACGTTTCCCACGAACCATGGCAAAATGTTGATTGAATGCAACATTAAATTACATTAATTTAATCTACCAGAAAATAAGCCTCTCAAGATAGTTATTCGCGGCATCCCTGAGGCCATTTAACCGCAAACAGTAGGCGATATCCTCGCTGTAAATTACCCAGTTTTAAATGTCTATAGAATGAAAAATAGTTCCGTAAGGAACCCACTACCGCTCCTGCTGGTGTACCTTGAGAAATCCAATGTAGCCAAGACAATTTATACGAAGCTCAAGACCATCATGCATTTTAAAATATCGGTTGAACGCCTGAGGGCCTGAGCTCGTCACGGCCAATGCTACCGCTGTCAAACCTACGGTCACTCAGCCACATGCTGTTTCGGCCAGTCTAAATGCGTCAAATGTGCAGGCAAGAACGCCACAGCCGACTGCACAAAATCGCGGGATACGTCGGCTACTTGCGTCCTGTGCGAGGCCCACACCCAGCCGATTTCAAGGGTTGCTCGGAGCACTCCATAGTCAAGTACACTCTCAGTCTCTAGTCGCTCCTACAGCGAAGTAGTAAATCGAAACAAATACGACCCAGTACAGAGACAGACATCCTCAAACTGGAGATCGACTGGCGCCTCTCCACGGTACGACTTCATTCCTCCTCTCATATACAGCCACAGAAACCTGAAACCGTCCCTAAACCCATAGCACAAAAATATATGTTAATTTCTATGATGAAAGACCTGCATCAAATGATTCAATAGACCATTTCCAAACCTTCATAGCAAACATAACGCCGTAACCTGACGGCTACGTTCCTGCAAATTCGCAGCTTCATATTTTCCCAACATTATTATCCCATGCGCTACTACAGATGTAAGAGCAAGGGGGCCACCGGCCCCGGTACTCAGTACGACAATCGATCAAATTTAAAGTTAAATTTTAGGACATTTGGATGTTGTATTGATTGGATTAAAGCATTCCACATATATCGTCCTTCTACTGTGAGAGCGCTTGGATTTGTCTAGCAAATATAGAGAACTCGTGGATAATAAAATCTGGAAAGCGGGCCTCTTTACCATTGCGATTTACGCCACTGCTGCTTTCATAAAAAAAGCAATTATGAAATTGCCATTGAAATTATCATTGCAGACTAGAGATTCTGTATTCTCGACTTTTTACAATTCCCAGGACTTGAGAGTTATAGTTTTAAAGTCCCGAGAATTCCCGATCTCGGTTTTTTTTAAATCCCGGGACTCGAGACAACAAAAAAACATGGAATTACCGAGAATTTATTCCCGGGTTGTCGCGACATAGAATCTCTATTGCAGACGTATTACTCCACAGGCTGTAGAGACTCTGAGTTAGACTTTATACTTTATTTATGATATTTTTATTTATTTCAACATGTGTATATATTGTACGAATCATTTCATTCTGTAAATATATTTAAGTGTAAAAAATATTATTTCCATTTAGAAAAAATATCATCCCAGCGACCGATAGATGTCGCGCTAGCCGACACATGGATGTTCGCACGCATTCAGTGCGTATTTCTCATAACAGTTTTTTTATAATATATAATTTAATATGCTTTCATATCATATCTTTATATATTAAAAAATCTGCCAAAAAACGGTTGAAATGACAAAATTTTTTACTGGGTCTCAAATGACTCATCAATGTTTTATTTTGACCCACTGTGCTTAATAAAATTAACTTAAATAAAATATCATAATTATCTGTACGTCCAATTTATTTGTAATGGTATAGATATCAATCTATTTATTACTTCCGTTTCGCTTAGTTGGTGGAATGACAATGGACAATTTTGATAGTTTATAGTGATCCAACTGTGATAAGATATTAAAAAAGGATCTATGAAAGTTCACCGATAACAATTTACCGAGTGAAAAATTCGCCGATTCTACAATTCCTAATTTTTCTTCCACATTAATTAGGTCTTTTCCAAGAGTCCAAGTGACTAGAAAAAAGATTATACTGGGTACAAATTTGGGCCGAAGAAGCCTTAGAAGAGTGCCACAGCGGTGGATAAATGAGTTGCACTTTGCTGGAAAGACCCTGGAGTCATCTGTAAGGGCGATACTTTTGGACTTTGATCTACTGTCTACGGAGTACCGGGTCCGTAAGGACCTTTTGCTCTCTTATCTCATGTGTGCCTTATGGACTGTTTAAGAATGGGGGTGTTTTATTAATTTTTTTATTAGGTGCGAGAAATGGTGCGGGTGCCGCCGATTTGGCAGTATTAAATTCTTACTATCATAACTATTAAATATCTTTGGTCGCATGAAACGCGTGGGGATGACGAGGATGTTTATTGATGGATTTTGGTGCTGAGGAATCTCAGCATAAAAATGTTTCGCGAGTTCTTTGATGAAAGCCTGAGGACCCTGTTCTGGAAGATCTGTAGTCTGCTCATGTTTGATTCGCATGCGTGACCCCATATGGGGGCTGCATAGGTGAGGATAGGTCCTTGTAAAGCAGGAGCTTGTTATCGGTGGGTAAGGGTGATACAGGACTAGAATTTGTGGAGGTATGTTACGAGCCGGATCTCATCTGATTAATGTCACTATATTACCTCAATACTGACATGAAGGAGAAAAAAGAAAACCGATCAATCCGAATTGAATAAAATGGATTTAGAAGTAAATCCATTTTATTCAATTCGATTTAAGTGTCGTAGCCCCCAGATCTATCTAGAAATTCGTACATAATGTCTCTATTTTAACTCCCTTATTTGGTCTATCCATCTAGTAGATGACAGTTTTCTTGTTCGGTTTCGTTTTCTCGAGACTTTCATCACTCTTTCTGGTAACATGTCCAATGTAAATAAGAATATTTCAGGTATGAGTTTTCACATTTCTAAAGTATTCTACAGTTCCTTTTCTTCTTTCTCAATGTCCATATTTTTATTCCATACAGTGCTCTGGAAAACATCAGAAAATTCACTAGACGGTTTTTGATTATACTGTTGTTGTTAATACAAGTCTAGTATCTACTCCCTATGCATTTTGTCCTTCCAATATAAACTTAAATGTATACCTGTCCCGCTTTAGCCAACTAATTACTTGGGGATTTCGCCGACGGAGGGACAGATTACTTTCTGACACCGAAGTGTCAAGATCTGTGTTCTTTTTTTACCGCTCTAAAGCAGTGCCGTGCGTAACGCTAGGACTACAAAAAGGTGGTGTTTTGGTTGTTTTGGTGGTGGTGTGGAAGTGCAGTGATATCTCGGTTCTTCACTAAAAAGGTGCGAGTCAACTGGAGGTGAAAACGACGTCCAATCTAGGATCGAGAACAAGTTAGGCCAGATTTATTTGCCAATATTCCTCTTTTGAATGCAATTCGGATTGGGTCAACTAATCATTATTGTAATCGATGCAGTCTACGGGATCTTATTCCATAAATTATTGGTTCAGCGAACTGAAGGATTGTATAGTCTATACGAACCTTCGATTTAATTTTCGTACTGACATTTTTAAATCATTGTCTTTGCTTATCATATATTATAATAAATTTATTACAGTTTTAGTGTTGTGTTATATTTATTAATTGTAATTTATACTAATTTAATTGTGACAACGAGACGGTCGGTCGTAACAATTTAGTTCTCGCGGTACTCGCGGTTAACATAACAAAACCCGCCCTGGCCAACTAATTATCTAGGGATTTCGCTGACGGGGGGATAGATTGCCGTCCGACATCGAACTGTTAAGATCTGGGTTCTTTTTTTACCGTCTGAAAGCAATAACATTTATTTATATATCAAATTATTTGAAAATATTTAATAAAAGATTAGCTAGAAGGAAAACAGTATTAAACGAATATTTGTAGCGTAATTCATATTTTTACAAACACTCGGGTCAGATCTGACCCACCACCGCAGAGGAAGTGTTAATTAAAAATATATATTTAGAATCAATTATGATGGAACTTTTACTTTTACTAAAGTTTTACTTGGCCTATGTCATTTTAGGGATAGGTTCCTAAAGAAATGTTTCAATTCAGGACATCAACCGGTTATCAATCAAATGATTGCTGATAGTTCCGAAAATATCGCAGGACATCATAGCTGCTATCATTAATAACAAAGAAATAAGAAAAACAAACGATCGTTTATTAAAATTTTTCTTAAACACAAAAACATGAATACAAATAAAATAAAAATAACAAGTAATACTAAATCCATTTCTAAAAAAACGAAAACGTACATTGTGGAAACTGTTAAATATTTAAATCTTCTTTGAAGTTTATAATTAAGTGCAATTAATACATTTAAGGAAAAATAATATATTCGTAATAATTCCAATATGTTAATTAGAAAGATATACATATAAAATCAATTTTATAGAAAAATATTATTATTGCACCACCGGGATTCAAATCTGGATCTCATTCCTAACCGGGGAAGGTGCATTATCCAACTATGCTCCAGCGACAATATTTTTTGCGGCAAATTTTCGAAGCTATATGTTACCTTTTTGATATTAATACATTTAATCGTTCTATTATTTGAAAGAGCCATCTGCCTTATTTTTACAGAATCTCAAATACTTTTGAGTAATCTGAAGCCGACGCCAGAATTATCAATTCATTTTTATTAAATTTTGGACACATTGATACAATTTTATTATTAGGAGAACACATTCTTATTGTGTATCCATAATAATAATTCCAATATGATTCAAAGTGATTTATAGAGTCAATGTATAAGTTCAAAGCGTTTTTGTGTTCCAAAGCAAAACTTCTTAGTGAATATTTATTTTTAGAGATTTCGCGTCGACTAAAAAAAATATTACCATAGTTTTAATTAACCGTTAATCTTTTCAATATCCATTGATAGCAAATTTCGTACAGGTATTTGACTTTGATTTCAACTTGAAAACCATTGTGCAGTCGACCTTATAATGATAACGATGATGGCACACGAGCCATGCATGGCTTGACATATCGTTATATATAAAGTTCGACGTATCATTATATAAAATAGTAACTGATGCTAAAAAAGATTTTAGTGCAATTCGCAAGTACTTACTTTTTATATTATTTGTAACAAATCGCATTTTGGTCACATTTTGATATAAAAATATGAAACCGGAATTTGTGTACTGAAAATACACGTCTATTGTATGAAAATGAAACAAAATATCTTATTTGAAGTATTTCCCATCGCTGGCTATACATTTTTCTTATCTCTCTGACAATTTGTGGATGCCACGTCAAAAAAACTGTTGCTCTTTTGAGGCAAATCATCGAGCCATTTTCGTAAGAAGTGAAGCGCTGCTCAGTAAGTGCCTGTCTCATCGATACAAATAAGTAGTAATCTGACGGAGCTAAGTCTGGTGAGTTTTACTCAACTAAACGCCTCAATCGTTTCCTTGACCGATTTTACTGTGTGTGGTGGTGCATTATCATGAAGCAAAATCACTTTGTGTTGCCTTTTTTGATGTTCTGGTTATTTTTCACGCAAAGCTTGATTTAAATCGATCATTTGTTGTCAGTAGCGTTCAGTGATGTTTTAACGGTTTCGCCAGGTTTCAGTAGCTCACACAGCATTGTCTTCCGTCCATAGCGATTTTTTAAACCACTCAAAGTACTGTAATTTACCAAGAATATACTCGCTGTAAGCTTCTACAAGCAATTGATGAGATTCTGCAGTAGTTTTCTTCAAAAGGTAACAGAAAATCAAAGCTGTCCGCAAATCGTAATTTCTAGGCGCACAATTCGACATATTCAGCGCTATTAAAATCTATGCTGTTGTATGCAACTTGTGTTGTTATGAGTTGAAAATCTTTGTCAGATGTCAAAACAAGAAAATGGCGCCAATGTCGCGGTTTGACGGTAACTACATTGACAGCTAGGGTCATCAATGGGCAAATTCCGGTTTCTGGTATTCTTCAAGGTGACGTAGTTACGAAAATATTTTTTTTGAACCTAATGCTTAATTTTTTTCACGACATTGCGCGCTTTAAATACATGATAACTAAAGGTCTGACTGAAACATAATATTGGTTTCTTCGTACGCGACAGAGCGAAGGTAAAATTAAATCTCCACTTTGAGGAAGGAAAATTTTCGGGAAAGACAGATGTTACAAATGGAATGTTATATCCGTGGTAATAGCCTGCAGCCTGAAATGATAAAAGTTAGCTGCATTTATTGTCAATATATTATATAAGATATTTAAATAATTAAAAAAAATAATTTTGATCAATAATATCTGTTTTACGATATTTGTTATTTAAAAAAATTTATTTATTAGGTATTGAATGTTTTTTACCAAAGGACATCTAGGAGGAATGTTGGTGTAATTCAACATGCCTGGGACCCCAAACCAAATTTTAGGTTTATTAAAAATGCCACATATTTTATTCGAGGTTCTTATGAAACTCTCCTTGAATTGATTATCCTTGAATTCATATGACGTCATAGATACCTGAAATAATTTGTATGTATGAAATTGTTGGTTAATATACTAAATAATATAGTTAGTTGTATGGCATTATGTGGTCCAATAATATTCTCAGTAATAGTCCCCGTGTACCCACCATGTCTCTGAGATTCACCGTCTCGCGCCTTACTTCAAACTGATATGACAATGATTTGTCGATGGTCGATTTTAAATCTCCCCAGCGGTAGTAAATTTTTGTAATTCAACGTTTTGTATTAACCTTTACCATACCATGACATAAAATACCCGAACGCAGCCATGCTATCAACTCGTGTTACTATAAATAACAGTTGGGAAAAATGTTTTTATTAGTTTAAATGGCTTTAATGGCTCGAATTTTGAAAAAAATGATAAATTACACAATTTAAAGCATACAATGTGTCTTTACTTCTTATCTGTCTTCATTTAATTAGTGAGAAAGAGACAATTATATTTTACAACGTAGTAAATGGAAAAAAGAATTAAATACTAATTTATAATGTATTAATTATAAATATATACATATAAAATCAATTTTGCCGAAAAATATTGTTTTTGCGCTAACGGAATTCGAACCTGGATCTAAATACTCGGATCCATTTGTGAAGTGCATTGTAATAACATTCCCCAATATATTAATTTGCTTTTTGTCGATCTAACATCACCTTGTGCTCCGCGTGGTTGTTGAACAGAAACATCGTAAGATACGAAGGCGCACAGAATATCGGGACAATTCTAACCTTCATCGCACGCCGAGTATTATCACAATCACATAGTGTGTCAACACTTTACATTTCAACATTCAACATTTCAAAAAATACATCTAGACTTCCATGCAAGGGATTTGTACTCGCATCTTCTCCCGAAGACCCGCCTCACTGCTTTGTATTCCTTTATTTTCTGGTTGGCATCCGCCACCAGGCCTACTTCCACATCATATCTCTAGGGACCTTTGTGCAGGTCATCTCCATATCCACAAAGTCATATTGATTTAGATTAATACTAATATCATTCTACAACTTGTGAAATTCTAACCCATAAATATAATAATAACAAGCAATTTCAATCAATCAAAAATTAACAAATTTTAATTATCTAAAACATTAGGTGACGTCGGCGTGCATGTATCGAATCTCGCTGTCAGACCAAACATCTGACCGATCATGTTTGAGTTTTGGTCTCTTCCTACCAATCTCAAGTTGATCTCTGAATTTAATTTTAAAATGTCGAGATGTATTTAAAAATATTTTATTTTATTAGAATAAATTCAATAGATTGAACATATTTTGGTTTGTTGAAATTTATCCTAACGTATAAAACCGTTAATGAAAATAGTGTATTATTTATTAAACCTAAAACAGAAGGCAAAACGAAGAATATTTGGGGGTAAGGACGGTGGTTAAATGAAAGAAATGTTATTTGCGTGTTGAGGTGTTTATTGTGATAGATATAACAATGAAGACAGATAAAATGAAAGAAATGAATGAAGATATAGAAGGTGCGCGTGTATTGTGAAATGAAATGAAGCGAGTCGGCGGTCTCGCTCGGCGCGCGTGGGCCGGCAAGACCGCCGTTGTGAAACAATGAAACTGGAGAGACTGCTTGAGCCAGATTTGTAGCAGTAGCCGGCAGCGCTGTCGCTAGCGTCGATGCCGACTAAGATGGCGGTTAATATGAATTCTGATCGCTACAAATATAATACAAATTAAATTGATCACCTAGAAAAAATAATATTTTTGTTGTGACCGAATTTATTTATAATTTATTCTGTATATCTTTCTACTTGATTAATTTAATTTGTATTGAAAATACCAATTGTCCTGAAAAACTGCAATTTCACGACTATAATGTACTCTCTGTAAAAATAAAATATAACTTACGGTAACGTTATTGTTAAAAGGTTGCAACAAATAAACCGAAAAATTGGATTTGTATTCAGACATCCTGCTCAGTTTGAATAAGCTTGATGAAACGTTATACACATATTTAGGATCCCAATAATAAAAATCCAGTCTCTCTATAGATCCCACAATGCGTTTCTGAAATTCAATACGAAACATTTTATTAGATTAAGATGTCTCACAGACGCGAAGATATTATTTTTATATGAGAAGTATGGAAGTTTTGGGCATTACAGGGCTTACGACCTGTCGTCGGCTGGCTTAAGTGATCACTTTACACAATGTAACGTTCACCTATTTACCCACGCTACCACATCTGTCAAATTTTTGGAAGTTAAATTAAATAAAGATGGAACATTTCACTTATTTATTATCAATTATGCTGTTGCCATCTATTGACATTAGATTTTTATCAAAACAATAAAACTTAACTGTTATAATAACACATAATATAACATATGCGATATCCCCTGAATATTTATGGACCTGTGAGGGATGGGAAAGTTTGGAGATAAATATACAAAGATGACCCGTGAAACATTTATCAGAACTTCAAACTCTTCGTCCACATGAAATTAGAACTACTTTAATGGTGGACAAGAAGTGGTAGAAAGTGGGAAGATCCCGACTTCGCTGGAAAGAAGGCGTAAAACAGGAAGTAGTAGAGCTGCTACGGTTTTTGACCTGGAAGAAGAACTAGTGCAAATGCAATGATGGGTGCTGAATATTAGCTTTATGTACTGGATTTCCCAAAATTATGCATAAATTAAAGCCAAATTACAGCCAAAATTAGAAAAACTAATTATTCGTGCTTCTACCAGCTCAGCCACGAAACCCTTAACTCTAAGAAGAGACTGCATCGCGGCTGCTGATTGCCGAACCAACATGGTTTCTATGTTAGGTAGAAATTGTAGTAGTTTTTCTGGATAAGCATTTAAAATCAACAAATGTTGCAGAAATAATAAGCCAAGCCCGCATAAGTCCACCTGATAAATTCTTAAGATGTGTATGGACGCCCTTCTTCCAATCTGTTGTTAGGGATTGGAGAGTATTCGACGGTGTTATTAATAATGATATCAGTGATATGTATGCTTACGTACATATCACAAATATTTCACCCCTTTGGGTGTGATAGATTCAACCCTGATTGTCGATTATTTTAATGAGGTTCGGTTGGCTGATCTATCTCTTGGACGTACCCGACCAAGGGGACTCTTGGTCGATCTCGACCCTTAATGGGTAAACTCGGTGTGCCAGAAATAAATTGTACCGCAAAATATATCGCCTTTGATGAAGAAGGGGAGTTTAAGCAGGGAGCGCCCGATTTGTTTCCTGGAGAGTCGAGTTTGCACGCTTAATGCTCGTCAACCCATTTGGAGATAGTGCGCGCTGTTTGGTTCACGTATATTTTGTAGCAGTCTATAAAAATCATCCTTTGCTAATCTTAACAGACCCTTTACTTAGGAGTTTGTTCAGAATTTAGTCTTGTGTGTGAATCCACAGCTTCTGTTTGTTTTCTGGAGGTTAGACTTTACTCTTATTGTCACCGTAAATACTTCGATAACTAGTCCTGGCTTTTCTGTAGGTAATGTTGAATACAGTAATTCAATCTAATCTATGCAAATCCAAAATACACAAACCATTGTGAACCTGGGCTGGTAGACGCCGCGATGTCGCTCTCTTTGTAATCTGGTGGTCCTTAACTCTGTTGGCCAGTCTCCGAAAACTTTCTCACAACCGATAATCGAACCGAAAAAACTGTCTTTTCGAGTAGAAGTTTCTCATTTGTTTTCTGTTTTTATATCAGGCCTACCTATCGTAGTATAAAAGCGCGTAAACACTTAGGATATATTGTGTCTTGCGCCTTTGGTAACCATGGCATTCTTGGCAATCTAGTGTTATTATCTCCATTAGCAGATAATTTCCTTGACATTAGATTAGCGGACGGTTAGAGAGGTCAGATACGTAGCCCAGTAAACTCTAATTGAGCTTTTGGACGAGCTAAGAAGAATATTGACATTTTCTCCAATGGTTTATGCAGCGATATGATCGAGAAAAATGATGAACGAGTGATAATACTCAACAAAGATCTAAGAGATTAAATAAATTTACTAATTTTTCTTGCATAGTGTACAAAGGATGTACTTCTCCTTTAAATTCGGCACTACGCTGGTGCGAGAAATATAACTCGCACGCATTCAGTGCGTGCTTGAGCCGAGCCCGTGAAAGACGTGCTCGGACGCGCTAATGTGTAACAGTTTTTACACAAAATTGTAATTCTTTAACAGAAAGTTTACGATATATCATGTTATTCTATTAAATATGAAAGATCTACTAAAAAATCTACCAAAAATAAACCAAATTTATGTACTGGGTCTGATATGACCCACCCGTGTCGTGTTTATTTTTGATCCGCTGGGACTTCATTAAATAAAATAATTGTTCGTTTGTCCAATTCATTTGTAATGATATAGATAAAATATATTTATTACTTCCGTTTCGCTTTGTTGGTGGAATGACAATGATCAATTTGAATAGTTTATAGAGATTCAACTTCAACGAGACATTATAAACACCGATTATCTCCAGATCCAAATGTCACTACGTGTACGCGGTATTGAGATGTATATCAAACCAATCTCTGAGATCATCTCATCAGGTCTCCTTCAGTGGACACGGGCCTGTGGAACATTGAGAACGTGACTAAAAAATTTTACTTCATGATTTTATATTTATATATAAAATGCGACTAGATATATAAGAATCTTCGATATCATTCCATTGATTGAATATTCCAACACAATTTAATTTCGTGCCTTATATGAAGTGATAATTTATTTATCATAAAAAAATAAGATGAAACATATATATTAAATAATATAACTCTTCTCTTATCTTCGCTTATCTCAAGCTTCATCAGGACGTATTTGAAACTAATCATAAATACAAAAAGAGTGCATTTATATATACATAAAGAGGGAGATAGAATATAAAAGTATATGCGAAAGAGAGAGACATAATACATATACAGATAGACGGAAAATTAAGGGAGAGGAAAATACAGTGTTGATGGATATTAAAATGATTTGGAAGGAAACATACCTAATATGGGACTAATGAATAAATTAATTTGATTATTAAGAATTGGCAGTAAATAGCGGTATGACAATTCTTAATAATCAAATTAACATTCTTATATTTTCCCCTCCCTTAATGTTCCGTCTATCTGTATATGTATTCTGTCTCACTTTAGCATATAATTTTATATTCTGACTCCCTTGATGTTCTATTTATCTATATATGTATTCTGTTTCTCTCTTTCACATGTAATTTTATATTCTATCTCCCTTTTTATGTATACCATATATAAGTGGACTATTTTTGTATTTATGATCAGTTTTCATGTATGTCTGTATAAATATAAAGGGTGTACAGTAGAAAAATTAAAAAATTAAATTGTAATTACTCTTAATCATCAGGGTGAGGTAAGTGGGAGGAGTATCGTTCGACGCGCGTGATTTGCGGATTTTCCAGTCGCAATGAGTCACTGGTCGGGAGTGCACCGCGCTATCGCGGTTGAGCAATATTTAAAGTGCGGTGATTCATTGGTTCGTGCGCGACGCGTACTTACTTTAATATTCGACGAGTAAGTAATGGGCCGAGAACGCAATTTATCTGGTATTGGGTTCAAAAGTTTAAACAAGAAGGGACAATGGTTAACCAAACTTCTCCAGGACCATCAATGTCAGCAGCGACGCCAGAACTTGTGGCTCAAACGTGAGCAATCCGCGTAAGTCGATAAGAAAGATTGCAGCCTATACTGGAATAAAAAAATCAACAGTGCACGTTATTTTGAAAAAGAAACTACAGTTTCACTCATACAAACTGCAAATCGTGCAGTTTCTCAACGAAAATTACTATTTGTTACGTGAAACCTTAGCAAGAACGATGCTGGAACGTTTTGGAACAACACGAACGCTTGGAAACTTATTGTTTACTGATGAAACACGTTTTCATTTCGATTGTTATGTTAATAAACAGAACATGAAACACTAGTGCTCCGACAACCCGAGGGAACGCAATCAAAAAAGGTTGTTTTGTTCAAAAACGATAGTGTGGTGTGCAATTTCTGCCCGAAGGATAAGTGGCCTTTATTTTTTTAACAAACGAGAGAGACTCATTGCTGACGTGTATTGCCGAATGATCGAGTAGTTTTTGGTGCCGCAACTGCAGCTGTTTTCCAGGTTCAACAACAGAATATAATTTCAGCAAGACGGGGCCACTCCACACACAGCTAGAGTTTAAATGGAGAAGCTGAGGGAAATTTTCCCAATAAATTAATCAGCAAGCTCGGAGACATACCCTGGGGACCTCGGTCACCGGGTTCGAGAGTTTACAGCAACAATCCTCGAACTAGTCAGGCCCTACAAGAAAATATCCGCCATGAAGTTGCTGACATTGAACCGACGCTTTGCTTTCGCGTGTTCGCAAATTTAAGAGTCCGATTGCAAGAAAGAAGCCTTGAGAGAAATGGATGGCAAATAAACAGACGATATTGTTTATTAAACGTAAAATCCGCATCGTTAAACTCCATTTTGTATAAATAAAATATGAGAATAAGATTGTAGTTTAAAAAAAATTAAATATTAAACTTGAAAATTTTCAGCTGGACACCCTTCACATATGTGAATATGTATATATTCATATATACCATTTTAATTCTTCTAGCAAATTACCCTTTCAACTATACAGCGTTAAATTTTTTTTTGTTTATCAGTTTATTAGTGTATGATATTTTTACTTGACTCCGAAGAAATTCGGAGTTGAATATATACAGGTTATCCAAAAAAAGTGAGAACAACTCGTAATACATGAGTTATTTCAAAATTTAATATAATGAATTATAAGTCTTAATGTACTTTTTTTTGCACAATATTTAACTAATCAGAAATAATAAAAACACCTAATATTGCATAATGTATTGCGTTTAAATTAGGGCTGTTCGGTGGCCACATGCCTGGCTCGATGAAATTAACATTCTCACGATGAAGAAAGTTGATTGTAGTTCTGGCTGTGCGAGATGGAGCTCCGTCCTGCTGTAATGTCTAGCTATACTCCAGCTAGCTTTGTTTTGAAAAACTTCATGTTCATTTTTCAATTCGCAAACTTTTTATCAGAATACGGTCTTCTGCGGTGATTTTTGTCATTCTGGACAAGAATTAAAAAAAACCAAATGAAAATTAATAATCAAATACGGTGACCGGAAATTGTCGAAACAAAACGTAATATAGGTAAATATTTAGTTAAGTTGTTCTCACTTTTTTTGGGCCACCCTATGGGTAAATATTTTTACACTGGTCATATTTTTATATATTATGTCAAGTTATTTTTTATACATTGTATAGTTTGTTTCTCTCAAGTAATTTATAAAAATAAATATTTAAAAAAATGTAGTTAAAAATATTTGAAATCTGAAGTCATTACATATGAGTTTTTATTATTCAGTCATATCAGATGTTATACTCAAGATCGCTTTTTGATATAAATATATATTATTTTAAAATTATAAAAAATGGAAATATATTATGCAAATTTATAATTCTTGTATTTTTAACCCTTTGTTAGATTCATAAATATATATTTGTTATCGAAACTATGGGTTTGGACCCACGAGAAAACATATTCTGTATATATATATATATATATATTATCCGTTATTATAAATATTTCTAGAACTGGTCGTGATCTTTTAATTAATACCAATATTGCCTTATTTCTTACAAATTATATCCAGTTTATTAAGATGAAAGTTTTATCTAAGTTATAGTTTAAAAAAAAATCTAAACTTAATAAACATTAAATAAAAACTTACATTTTGATAAGACAATGCGAAAAGATGAATTATTATTGAAAGTCAATCATATGTAGCCGCTTACAAAGAATATAGAATATAAAGCATACACCGATAATCTATTATCCTTAAATATAAGAAAGGAATAAAAATAATTTACAATGATTCTTATGTAAATAAATAAAAAATATATTTAATCAAACTTTCAGAAGACATGCAGCAAGAGACGTAGAACAAAACTAAATATACTGAATTTTTCATTATTTTGAGATTCGATTACTGTTCTCGTTTAAAGTATTGTACGAAATAAAATGAAAATTGAACAAGTCGTATTTATAATGACATTCTAATCGATATTTTATAGCCATTACATTTGTACGGATGCGAAATTGCACTATATTTGAGTTTTATAATTTTAATGGCAGGAGAAACGATGAGATAATCACATACATATAGAGTCGAGATAAACCTCAGTACCATGTATCGGTATTGAGATTTTTATCTGGAGATAAACTCAGAGATCAGCGAGTGATTGGTAAAAAGAGACAAAACTTCTAACCAGTGTACACGACGTTCCACCTGACAACGAGATTAAACACATGCAAACTTATCTAAAACCATCATAGATCCACACAATTATCTATTCTGACAAGTAAGTATATGTAATTTAAAATTGACGTAAATCGTTTTAATACAAACATTTATTCAGTTTTAATTGCTGCTGACGTGATTCAAAATCATTCAAACGACAATTACATTTGACGATTGACATACAGGACGAGCGTGAAGTGACGTGTACGTCAATATAACCAATATACCCTACAATATTTTTATTTGCTATCAGCTAAAATCGCCGAGTATTAATTTTAATCTTGGCCGCGGGGTTCGTGACGGTCGCTTCGTGTCGGGGAACCAGCGCTGGCTAACTTAAATCATTCTATTCGCAGCTTCGAGCTAAGGTGGGTCGCCGACGGCGGAAGCCGTAAGGCCGCCGTCTCGTTAATCCCCGTATTTGGAAATACGGGTAGGATGGAGCCTTCAAATCGACCAAAATTTCAAGACGAAGAGCCAACGCCAGTGAGCGGCATTCGGAGATTACGCGATGGAGATAATTGAAGGGTAAAAATCCATTTAATTTATTAATTTTATAAGCACTTATTTTCTGGTATTTCAAATTCTAATGGTATTGTAAAAAATTATATTATTGCAGGAAATAATTAAATTTTGCTTGTTTTTATTACTTCTTTTCTTTTCTCTTCTTTTCATTACATAATTCATTTCTTATTCCTATTATTTCTCACTTCAACATCTTGCATTCGTTCGATTTTCGACGTGCATCAACGTCCTTAATTCACACCTGGACAAACTTATTGTCTCTCTGGGAGAAGAGACAGGCATGGACCGCCGTAAAGAGTGCCTTGGTCAATTGCTAGACACTCGGAATAGTAATGGATGCTGTTCCCAGGATGTGAAAATGAAATTATGCAAGAAGAATGATCATATATTTTTATGGCAGAAGCAGGTGGATTCGACCAATTTTATTGTGACTTTATTATTGTCGTCGCCGCTTACTACGTACCTCCGTATTTATAACTTTTATTACATTTTAATTAATTTAACTAAACACCATTCTTCACAATTTTCTGTCTCTTGCTTCAAAATAAAATTTGTTTAGACTCTTTTATTCTAAAATGTCAACTTTCATATTTTGCTGATTTTAGTAAAGATTTAATAGGCGTATGCATTAATTCATGGGTTTTTTTTTCGAAAATTAAGGCTTTATTGTGAAAAAATGGTTATACACTCAATGATCAAAGTATTGTCCATCGGAAGCTACAACATTTGCCCATCTTTCTGGCAGTTTGTGGATTCCATCCCAAAAGAACTTCTCCGGCTTGGTGGTGAAGAACGAATCAAGCCAATTTTTGATACCCTGTTCTGAAGTGAAGCGTATTCCTGTGAGGGCATTCTGCATTGATCTGAACAAGTAGTAATCAGAAGGGGCTATGTCTGGGCTATAAGGCGGGTGAGGTAGAACTTCCCACCCACTGTTCTCCAAATAGTTTTGAACCGGTCTTGAAACATGTGGCCGAGCGTTGTCATGATGGAAAATTATGGATTCGTGTCTGGTTGCATATTCTGGTCGTTTTTCCGCAATCGCTCTCTTCAAACGAATTAATTGTGTTCGGTAGAGGTCCCCTTTGATCGTCTGACCCGATTTCATGTCCGGGTCGTTCATTGTCTTCTAAGTTGAAATCGCCACTTCTGGCACGTTCTTTCAGCTAGAGCATGGTTACCATAAACCTCTACTAAAATACGATGACTTTCGGTAGCACTTTTCTTCATGTTAAAGTAATGAAGAAGAACTCCCCGCAAAAACACTTTTTCTGGCACAAAGTTCGACATGTTCAAATGAATAGAAAAAAATGTTGTTTACACTTCAATCAAATGACATATACTGAAAAAGACGCGCAATGACAGTAGCTTTCAAATGAATATAGTCACGGATGAACACGGCGCGAAATAATACTAGTAACGCCCTCTCTTAGAAAACCGCATGAATTAATGCATACTCCCAATATTTTCCCAGAAAATGTTTAAGATGAATTTCAACATGGTAAATAGGTAGCTTCTGGTTTACATACTCACATTCATGGTTTCCGCTGATTCTGGTCGGTGGAGGATAGTCCGCCAGAACACATAGTGTAGCGGTACTCAAAGCGAGTCCACATACTAACATATATACAACTTTAAAAAATTTGATAAATGTGCAGATTGAGGGGTGATAATTGGTGAACTTAACCCAGCCGAGGACAGGTCGTAAATCCTGTAATTACCCAATACTTCCATATATTTTCCATTAAATATGATGAAAAATAGCTTTGTCTCGATGAGATCTCTGATATTTGTTTGATTAACTCCTACTCATCCTCCACACCTGCTCTCTTCTGCCACTTCTGGTATACCATAAATGTAGGAAGTCTCCAGGTATTCTCCAGGTATCACCATTCAAGAAAAAACGAAAAACACGAACAAACATTTGTATTAAACCCTCAAATCAATCAAAAACGGACTAGTCCGATGAAAAAATAAACTTATAAATACACACTAAAATTAAAATCCAACCTCAAAATACACACCTTCAAGGACAATATAAAACCTATCGTAATATTGCCGTTAAAAGAGCGATAGAGGTATATTACAAAGATTTGTCAGAGGATCGCGAAGACCAGACTGACACCAGAGACAAGTCCGGAGACTGTCCAGAATCCTGAGAGGAGGCAGAGAGATAAGCACTTCTACCAATATCACCGATGATGAAGTTGAATGGTAGTAGGTCACAATTCGAATAAGTATGAAAGGCGATCTTAGGCCTGTATTCAGAATGCATCGATAAAGCACGCACTTTCCTTTAAAATTCAAGTACAAAACAAGTAATTTCAATTCAGAGTCGCACGAAAGTCCGCGCTCGACAAAGATATGACGTCACACATTTAAGTTTGTATGGAGTTTCACTTCAGAGTCAACCTTTACTGCCGCCTATGCAAAATGAAAGGTAACCACACACCTTTGAAATGACAGCTTTTAAAGGTGACCGCCGGCTACTTTAAATTTTGTTGTCGATATTTTTGACTATTTTTTCTTGGATTATGGAGAATATTTATGTTTTGAATGACAATTTTGAGGAGTACGTCCATTATATGAATGAGATGGATAGGCCCGCAGCAATTTGGTGTTATTTACGCGTCTTTGAGAACCCTGTTGAACTGTATAATGGCCACGACTTGAAATTAAGGTATCGTCTAGAGAAACAAACTGTAATGGAGACAATAATACCTCTATTATTTACAAATTATGAATTAATTAACAATCGCGGCTTGTCTATTCTTCCGATTATACAATTTGCAATGGCGCTACGCTTCTGGTTTGTAGGATCAGAAGAATTTGTGCATGGTGAGGCAGAAGGCCCTAAATCTCTTCTAATTCCACACATGTGGGTGTATGTCGCAGTGTATATGAATGTGCGTGTGAGTATTTATGCTGTGTCTTACAACTTACAGAAGTGCACATTTGCATGTACTACTAGTAAAAAATAAATTATGTGAACAAAGAGTGGCTCGCTCGAGGTTTTGTCGAAAGATCAGTCTGCGGAAAAGTGGCTGGCCTTCGCCGTCACGATGTATTGACATCAGTTATTGGTCGGTGGATCGTGGCCACATTCCCGACCACACTCACCGGCTAGTCAGTGGAAGGCACGAAAATGTGGGTACGTTACTCTGAACTTACCTAGGACTATTCTGGTGCAATGTTCGGCTTATTTTGGATAAAAATGATCATACAGATTACTCAATACAATTTAGAGAACAACGTGCTACATGTTAAAAAAAGTTTTGTTACAACAAAATAATATATTATAAAACAGTAAGAAGTCTAACTGACTACGGAAGAACTATTGACATTATTTCGAATTAAGACTTAGCGTTTGACAGCAATGATAAAGATTTCAGGTTTTGTATGCGACAACTTGTTATTGAATTTAATAAACGTTAACATACTTAATCAAACAATGACGACTACTTATGGATTTGACAATGACCAGTACGCAGAATTGGTACGGTGATGATACCGGCGTGATGTTGATTACCGACGTCCTTGACCACGCTTGGAATCCGACATTGATAGCATAATACAGTCGGATTAAATCTCAGCGCTTACGCCGAAATATATTTTTTCAAAATTTTGAGCGGGTAGATAAGGATACCAGGTATGCGTCCATGTATTTGTTTTGACTTATTTTAGTCTGGCGACTCCTAGACAATGCCAGTAATATAATTATTTGAGGGGCGTTGCACCGACCTGTAAGTTTTATGACACTACCTGCTCGGGTTCCGAAGAGATCACATGCTCAGTGGATGTTAGTATTTTGGCCGTGTAGGGCGTCTGTTGATGCTTGAGAAAATGTACATTATTCGTAATATTTTTAAATTTTTAACTTTAATTTTTTTGCAGAAACATTACGTTATATCATACCATTTCATTAAATCATATTTAAAATTTTTATCCTTTTATCCTAATATGACCCACCACCGCCGGACGTGTTTTGTTTTGACCCACCAGGTTGTAAGTGTTAACCTCCAAATGGTACCATCCTTAGGCATACCATAATTACATTCTACCAGCATAAACCTTCAGAGGTCCCAAAATGCAAAAAATATTTATGATGCAATTCACAGTTATACAAACTAAAAACAGGGCATGCGAATTTAATGTCTCACGTTACTCACCCTTTAAATCGACAACGTTGGACGACAACATCTTAAGTTTTCACGATACCGACACGCTGCGTTCTCGTATGTTCTGACAGGACAGCCCAGTATTCCACAGCTAAGGATTAGAAGGGTGTTCTCGTTTTACAGTTGCCATTACATAGAGATGTATTGACAGTTCCCACTGGGGCGTAACTGCAACGTTACAGCATTTCGGCACTATATGGCTGTAAAGTGTCAGTTTTAGGTAGCCAGGTCTGCGAGGCGTGAGTAGGCCTCCACCAGATTATTATTTTTGTACTAAAAATATATAACTTTTCAACTAAAAGCAAAAAAAATAATTTTAATAGAAGACATACTGTACGTTAATATAACCAATTTACCCTATGTATATATTACGAAAGTGCATATGAAAATATGCATTGTAGTCGTTTATTAATAACATAAGTTTAAGAAGTCCCGTGTTATATTATCCGGACAACCCATGGTCTCAATCAGTCCGGATAATCGAGGTTTTACTATATATATCAAATAATGGTAATACATTAAAACTGCTCCAAATTATATCTATAATTTAACCGAAAACCAAGGCCGAATAAATAACTACACACCGCACAACCGCACTGACAAAATAAATCTCAACACTGGTCCGCCAGTTTTCGGACATTTCTTTGAAGCAGCCGCCATCTTAATATTTTGTCTGTTTAAGAGCCGGCCGAGTGAATTGGTTCCTTTCATGAAGGCGCTATCTCTCTATATAGCTTTCAAGAAATGATCCCTTCGGAATACACACACCTCAATTGTTCTGCTTTTACTCATTGTGCGTGTAGCCGCGATTTTCTTATCGTAAAAATGTTTTATTTTTGTATATTTATAATTCGAAATAAAATTTTCGTAATTCAATATTATATTTATGAAGACAACATGAAAATTATTAATTCTTACACGCCCAGAATGCATATCTACTTACTACAAACTACCACATTCCGTTTTTGTTGAGAAAAAATTATAAATGACACATGAGAGAATAATTGAAAGAGATTTTTTTTGTGTTTGGTAATTAATGAATCTATTTAACAGTTATAACAACGAAATGTCAAAACATAGATTTAACAATATCAAGTAAAAAACTAGTAAATTAGGTGATTGACAATTCTCACCCGACAAGGATTTCATGTTTTGACAAGTGGCGGTTGTGTTAACCTTAAACATTTTTCGACATACCAAAAATAGCCCCACTAGAAGTACTCAAATATTATTTGAATTGACAAAACATTACTTAAGAGGTCATTCGGAGATTTTAAGTTGACGAACTATACATGCTAAGTGCCTTTTTTGTACAGACACCAGACAAGGTTTTGCATGATAACAGAGAAGAACTACTTAAGTTACAATGTTACGAGGTGCTGATCGTGAACCGCTCCTGCAGGGATTCCATGATGACAATTATGGATCAACGAATAAGCATAAAATCCTTTCTTTAGACCTGCAATCACCATAAAAAAACTCTCCTGCCAAGAACAAATGCAGGATACGTCCACAACCAGCCGCGTTAATGTCACGGCATCGCCATATTTTTCTTCCAAGCCAGGGATGAATTATCAATTTCTGTAAAGACAGTTTATCATGCAATTAGGTACAATTAATTAACAAATAGTGCACTAGTGATCGAATAGACGAGTTAATATTTACCCTCCGATTTACAAAACAAGTTCTTTCGATATGGCTTGCCACCTTCGAGAGGCGACAACCATTTCCCCAATGCGTGTTGAGTGAAAGGCAACTATTATGGGTCTGGCCCGCTCCGCCAACGTCCAGCGAAATTTTTGGCCTGCATACCGAATACCCTGAAGCCATTATTAAGATACACCCCGGGGCAATTATTTACAACTTAACAACGCAATACCGCTGATCGTTAGAATCGGATTAAACATTGGATAATTCGAAAAAATATTTATAAAGAAAAAAATATGTTTTCTCTCCTTATATAACAATTTAGTTTTCCACATTAATATGCAAACCACGTGATTCTGGCAATATTTTTCATTGTTTTCACGAGTATGCAAAACAATAATAAAACATCGCAAGACAACCTATTTTCAATATTGCACAGCGATGTGTGGTCTTGAGCATTACTGGAGGGTAAGGGCGGCGGTCGACCAGACAAGAAAGTCTAAATGTGTATCTAGTACTTTGTTTTTCAGGTATTGAGAGTATTCGATCTTTATTTATTTATTTATTTACGGCACATAGACTTTTTACATATCTCTTTAGCACAAATTATAATAATATGAAATAAACAACAAAAAAATTAAACAAATCAAATAAAATAATTATAAAGATAAAAAACCAGTTTCTATATTCTGACAGTTATGATACGTAAATAATGTCTCTGTATTTTGGTAATGCACATATATCAGCAACGGCCGCATACTCGTTACCCAAGTTTTGAATTCTGCGTAATGGAGAATTAAACCAAGCAACCGTCCCAGTATTGTTACAGTAATATGGTAAAATAATTTTAATTTAAAATCAAACTTAATCTAAAATAATTCTTCTTTCGCTCAGCTTTAATAAGTAAATTGAAAATAAGAGGATATATTTATTTAATTGCTCTCGTGGTGATTGCGCAATCACCGGGTCGCGCGTCCCGCGAAATGGATTACGACAATTACGGTCATAAATCGGAATCCTTGCAAGGTGTGGGGGGGGGGGAATAGGGACACGTGGTACAGGGATAGGTTGATGAGAGGAAGGCAATTAAGTTGAAGGACCAGTGATCTCGAGGAACTAGGATTTAGAAAGAACTGCTCACCCTACCTATACTGAGATATAATAAGATATTGATAGATTTATATAAGGTGTATCAATGTGTCCAAAATTTAATGAAAACGAATCGTTGATTCTGGCTTCTGCTATCGGTTAAGTCAAAGGTATTTGAGATTCTATAAAAATAAAGATGGCTTTCAAATAATGGAACGAGAGATGTATTAATTTGAAAAGTGTAACATATGGGTTCGAAAATTTGTCATCAAAAGTACTGTCTGCTGTAGAATAGTTAGTTAATGCACCTTCCCCGAATTGGAAAGAGATCAAAGCATTAACAATATTTTTCGATAAAATAGATTTTATATATGTATCTTTCTAATTGAATTTCACAGACCGTCTGTTCTGAATAATTACAACTTTACAATAATAATATGTTCTTCTTAACAATATTAAGTTTGCACGAGGATGGTGACGATTTCCGCTCCCGACTGAAGACGGCGATGTCAGTGTGTGTCCATTTATTTGTTTATTGTTTGTGTGTGGCACACACAAACAATAAACACTAAGATCACACAAAACACAGTGCTAGAGCACTGGAATTGAAAGGGTCCACACCGCGAACGGTATCGCGATGTCGAGATCGAACACCATATCCCTCAAGTTAATGCCCGTTGGAGTCAAGATTACATTTCACTTTGGTGGGCAAGCATGTGACAATGATAATTTTCGTGCTTGATATTACAATAGCGCTAAAGTGTATTTTGCAAAAACAGAGTATGTTGTATATTCAGGATGACATCTATAGATCGTACCTAACCGTGCGCGTGTGTACGTAATATCATGGTCCTTGTCCTAGTACCTAGCTCCTTCCCCCCTCGCTATACCTCAGAGCACCACTTATTTTCTGTGATGTATGTGTGTTGTCTGACTTTAAATCAGTTAACAAGCTGACGTCCAACTATTGAGCGTCGAACTGTTAAATAATTGACATTTGAGAGTGCCAGATTAAACTGTTCGCGTTACTATTGTGCGTGTTGTGCTCACTTCGCGCTATCAACGAAGTACGCGTTCGAGAGTGTTTCATGCGGATCATCGTATTCTTAATTCTTTCGAGTCATAGTGTCCGTAGTTGAAGAACAAAACCAGACAAGAAGTGTATTAACACAGCAGGTTGGTGTGTTCCGGTGTCTGGTTGATCCCCGAGCCCTCAATCTCGCTTGTCATTACGACTTACATCAACGTTCTTTTCATCATAAAGCAATTATCAAATCAATAGCACTGCTGTAGGGATTCTGGGTTGTACTTTAAATAATTGAGTAGTAATATATAAAGTCAAAGAATTACCATTAAAATTCATTTATTTTTTACCTTGAGTTATTCAAATATTTTTTTTTTATATTAATTCATTTCATTATTGAAATAAAGCCTTATTAAGGAGAAAATTTTTTTATTGTGAAGTGGTAATTATTCAGAACACAGGTCTGTGATGTTTTAAATACTAATTTAATGTATTAATTATAAATATATACATATAAAATCAATTTTATCGAAAAATATTCTTATTGCTACCGGGATTCGAACCTGGATCTCCTTCCAATGCGGGAAAGGTGCATTAATTAACTATTCAAATTGATTTTATATGTATATATTTATAATTAATACATAAAATTTTTATTTAAAATATCACAGACCTATGTTCTGTATAATTACAACTTCACAATAATAATGTGTTCTCCTTAATAATATATGTTGTATCAATGTGTCCAAAATTTAATAAAAATGAATTGATAATTCTGACGTCTACAGTCGGTTTACTCGAAGGTATTTGAGATTCCATAAAAACAATGTAGATGGCTTTCAAACAATGGAACGACAGATGTATTAATTTGAAAAAGTGTAACATATAGGTTCGAAAATTTGTCATGAAAAATACTGGCGCTATAATACAATTGGTAGTGTTCTTCCCTGGATTGGAAATAGAGATCCAGGTTCAAATCGTATATTTTCGACAAAATTGATTTTATATGTATATATTTATAATGAGTACGTTAAATTAGTATTTGAAATAGAGCCCGTTAAAATGATTTCAAATATCACAATAACACAGTATTTAATTAAAATAATTGACTACGTCATTTGTAACGATACAAATCTATTTATTACTTCCGTTTTGCTTTGTCGGTGAAATGATAATAATTTGAATACTTTATAGAGATTTAACTACGACAATATATTAAAAAAACACAAATGATATGAGCAGTGGCGTGCGGTTGGTGTAGATTTAGATTATGCTGTTATCGATGATATTATACAATCATATATAAATATTAATAAATATTAATTCAATTTTATCGAAAAGATTATTGTTGCGCCACTGGGATTCGAACCTTAATCTCTTTCCAAACCGAGGAAGGTGCATTTATCCAACTATGCTACAGCGACATATTTAATTTTCGAACCTGTATGTTACCTTTTTTCAAAATAATACATTTTTTATCGTTTCATTATTTGAAAGAGCCATATGTATAGCTTTCTAATTAATATTTAAAATATAAAAGGTCTATATTTTGAATAATTACAACTTCACAATAAGAATGTGTTCTCCTAAATTATATATAATATATGTACTACAACATATGTTGTATATAGGATTATGAATTTTCGTTTAATCAACGTTTTTAGACAAAATGAATCCGTCGTTTATACGACCCTATGTTAGCGTAGGAGATAGTTCTGCCAATTGGTTTTTGTTTCAAATCAATTGGCAGAACCAAATCAAAAATTCATAAATTTGTTTATGATTTGATTTGATTGTTTTTGGTATGCACCAAATGCACCTTGAAAGTAAAGAACGATCATGAAATCAACACGTTAAAAACAGTAAGATTCGCGAATTAGTAAAAGAGGAAGTGGACACTTCAACTATTTGCACGCAGTTTATAAGCCTTTCTAATATGTTATTCTGTTAAAAAACTGTATAAGTAACGACTCGATACAAAACGGATCAACCGAAAGGAATTTTCAATTCAGTAAATAGTCAATTGTATGATTTGAGTAATTCACTAGCTTAAAAGTGGGCGATAGTGAATATAGTGAAATGCGAATAGCTATAATGCGTCGATTGTAGCTACCAGCGCTACGGCGGCAGCGGTGGATTTTTATGGTAGTTTTTAGAACTAAGCCATTAAAGTTTCTACTGGTACACAGATGGCGCTAATTGTAATAAATTCTTAAATATACGTTTTGTTTCCCAGACTTTTTAGTAATGCACAGCTTTTTGACTTGTATGCTTTGCAAGCCCCTGGATATGAGCTAGATCCTCTCTCCTTACCAGTGTGCTAACAAAGATCATAACAGCTGCAGAAATACGCCCATGGCAATAACCATGTGCCAATAATATGCCCCTCCTCCTATACCAGAACAGGATCTTTATGTGGTGCGTTCTCTATATTTTTTGTAATAGTTGAAGTTGAATCTTCGAACTGTCAAGATAGCGTTTACCATTGGGTGCGTTAGTTTACCGCCAAGTTCGTCCTGCTATGTGGGGCTGATAATGTCTGTGTATAATCGAGTTCTCGTTACTGTGCGACTCAATTAGTGCATGTTTGACACTCCGCGCTATCACCGAAGTGCATATGTCTAAGTGTACTTCGTACTGAATAACGTTGTACGTGTTCTGAAGTCGGATAACTTGTGGATCCAGTGGAAGAAGATCCCGGTGGTCCTTCAGCCAGCCCCTGTTCCCTATTCTTGTCCCTCCCGGATTCCTTCTACCCTTCATGCATCCCTTATTTCCTCACCCTCTCTTCAATTCTTCTATTTTCTTTATTGATAAGTATCTTTGCACATCACGATGAAAACTGGGGTTCGGTTCCTTGCTGGGGAGTTTGATTTATTTAACTGAACTGAAGGGGATATGCTGTGCAAAAGTGAAACATCTTTGTCCGGAAAATTATTTTGAAATTACAATGGAAAATTGAAACGTCGAGCACTTCCGAAATCACCGTGTACAAGGCGCCAAAACGTGAAAAGTATAGTAAATAGGAAGCCAATTCATAATACCTACAAGTCTGACCTTTCTCAATTGTGCGCTTTAAATGGAATTCTCAGCATCCCCCTGACAGGAGAGCCGAGAAGGGGAGGGGGCAGCTGGAGGCTGCTCACGGGGCTCGGACTGAGGAGACGAACAAAAAATGGAATATCCGAAAAGCCGTCCTGATGGAAATGAATTCATGATGGGGTATTTGAAAAATGTACTGTGCCCGTTAGGGATTGAAAACTTTTTCGGTGGATATGAGCGGAGTTCAGCTCGTGCTGTTTTGTTTTGTTTATCATTGTGTCTGTCTGTCCACATTTTTCTTTATGCATCCGAACGCGTCTTTCTATTTTTGCTTTAACCCACGGCATGCCTGGTTGGGTCTGTCAGACCCACCACTTTGAAGAACTGTCGATATTTAAAAAAAAATGTAACTTACTGCATCGCGTTGGTGGCGACTAGCGGTCACTATGTTGCTCCTCCCGCAGTCGGCAGCAGTAAAGTGTGTGCTGGCCGAAAATTGTCACTCAGTGTCACGCCAAGCTATAAGCGTGTTAACACGCACTTTTGGATCTTGCAAACTTGCAGGGATTAAAGTCTTATTGTCATCTATGAACGATAGTTCCCAGCTTTTGATAGACAAGTCAAGACCCCTATGTGGTGTGTTCGATTTCTAATAGAATTGACAGTTAATGAGTAAGACTCATGTATAGAGGAGTATATACGAAAATTTATGTCACAGTTAGTACAGACTAACAATATGTACAATTGTACCAATCAATAGTTATAATAGAAAATATGATATCTAACATTCCAAGCACATTACTTCATATAAAAAAAATATATTCAACTATGGGTCCATCAGACCCACCAGGCGTACGGTGTGATTTCAATCTATCAGGCATGCCAAGGGTTAATGAAACACAATTGCTCGAAACACAATTAAAAGCATTAAGGATGTTACGAGTATGTTACAAATACAAAATTTGTAAGCAAATTGAATTTAAAGTTATTCTTGCATTTTTTTATACATCACTTTTGTCTATTATAGAACATCTGTCGTGTATATCCTTCAACTATTTTATATTATTTATTCTATGATAGAATAAGAAGGTAAAAGGTGTCGTCTTAAATTCTTTCGATAGCTGGTTCTGGTTTTCAATAAATAAGAGCATGTCACTCAAATTATGGAGAAAAAACCACTCACTTGCCTTATCTGTGGTCACGCCCGGTGATCTGCTGTTGTCTCCTTATATCTCCGTGTCTCCCGGCTAGTCAGCTCTCCTGAGTTCGATCTGATTCGATTAATACCGAAAATAATCCGCATTCCGCGTGCACCGGCGTTCAATAGATATTTCAGTACAAAAAGTTCTGCAGAAGTTTGCAGTCTTACCCACATACAAAATAGAGTTCACATATTCAAGTTTTTAAAAACCATGGCTAACAATCAAAACATACGGTATTATGAAAGAATATCAAATAACACTTTCATCCAATTCAAAAACACGTAACATGTCCTAGACTTATGCACGATACCACCCTTGCATAAAATATATTTTTTGTGGTTCAAAAAAACATTATTAGATTCAGTTTAAATTACATTAAAGTCTTCCCAGTGGAGAACTGAACCACGGTTAGTGAGTTATGAGTTAAGAATTATAATTACAGTAAGACTTTCGACAATTTGCATGTGAAGAATTCTTGCATACTAAAGCGAGCAGATGGAAAATAAAGAAGTTTCTCGTTAAACACTGCGATCAACATGGAATGTAGAAGTAGTGTGTATCGTGTTTAACCTTTACCATACCATGAAATAAAATACCCGAACACAACCTTGCTGTCAACTCGTGTTACCATAAATAATAGTTAGAAAAAATGACAAATGGCACGAATTTACTCCAAATATTGAGCAATCAATTTTGAAAAAAATATTAATAATATAATTTAGAGCATTCATTAAGTCGTATACAATGTGTTCTTCCTTCTTATCTCTCTTCATTTCATTAGTGAGAAAGAGATAATTATATTTGTATGTTTGTTCTTCTTTTCACTGTGAAAATGAAACATAACACAAATAGTATTTTTACCAACGTATTAACTTTACAACAGATTGAATAGAAAAAATAATGGTTTTTGTACGATTCCCTTTTCATAATTGGTTTTTAACTAGTCATTCCTAAGCGCTAATATTTTCTACAGAATTAGCTAAAATATTAATTATATGTTGCATGTATTTACCGAAATATTACAGGTTTAATTATGATGGTAGACCTGTGTTACAGCATGGTTTGGGAAGGGTTAAGGTGTTTTAGAGACCCACGACGCTCAGAATTGAGCATTCAGCGAAGAAGAAGAACTTCTGACTGTTGGTTAAATTCATAAATAATCATTAGCCAGGTATGTGAAGTGAGCAGTTTTCAGGGGCGTTAACTCAACAATACTGGGATTTACTTCTTCAATGGTTGCCCTCACCACGAGAAGTTCAAATTTAACCTCAAATGGCCGCTCAAATCTACATTCTTTTGAATTATTCAGCGGGAATTAGTAATCCGCTTTTTACTTTCCTTTTCGTACCCTGACACCCAGACTCGCTCCTCCGCCATTACCTCGAGGGTTTTCCAATTTCCCTTCCAATAAACTGGAATATTTCTAGTTTTTCAATGAATAACGTTTGACATCAAAGTGAAAGAAGTGGATAGCTAATAAGCTTCGCTTTACTGATTTGGAATAGCAGAATACTTCTGTAATATTTTATGCCCTTCGAATATTTGAACCCTGTTCAGAAAATAATAGTATTGTTGTCTTTAAAGTTATAAACACTGAAAAATGGGCTCGCAAGTTTATATGGGAGTGATGTTTCTATGTGAATATTTTAAAATACAAAATCATTAATAACCCTTGTCCATGAATGAGATTTCGAATAGAGGTTAGTTCAACGTTGGAGGTGACGCAATTAATGAATCATCACCCCTTATGACTCGTCCAGTAAACACGAACCTTTATTGACTCTCAGAAATCAGAGTCTCATTGAGAGATTATTGTGGTCACTGGCCTGTATGGTAGTCTCATGGTTATCACGATTAAAATTACGAAAGTACATGTATTTGACGTTCTCTGTTTCATTAAAGCGGGTTCAATCCTTGATTAGATGAATAACTGTATAATTCACGTATTAATACAAGGAAATATGGTATAGAAGTTAATTAATAATTGAGGCTTCTAATATCTGAGTCCTATTCCCCACGTTAAGATCAGTTTTATATTCAATCTGAAATTTTACATTCATTACTCATTATTAATGGATTTGTCACGTGTACACCTAGGAGGTCTAATTTTTACAATATTTTACGCTATTTTCCAAACTACTGGTATTACTTCTATACATAATTGTTGATACTAATACTCCATTATATACTGCTACTCATGTCTCATCTGATAAGTTTCCATAAAAAATAGTTTCCGCACTCCATGTCTGACCCTTTTTTTTATAGAAATTCACGATGACAGCCCTTCCCTAATCTAACGAGGTGTGGTTCTCCTTCATATAAAAACGTTGATCGAAGAGTGTATGAAGTCATGAGATAATAATTGGATTATCACCCTTGTTATATTCGGCAGTTAAAAGGGAATAACACTCAACGTACCTTGTTGGTGTAGTGGTTAAGACGCTGGTCTAGTGATCTAGTGATCGGAGGTTCGCTCCTCGTTCCAGGACACCAGCAAGATAGTCCTATTTTCATAATACAAGCGTTTAGCTTAGTTTGTAAATAGTAAGAATATTGATATTCCGTGTATTTTTTTAAAAAAGAAAATATGAAAATTCTTTCTTCTACAAGTATTCAAATAATGTTTTTTTTTGGAAGAAGATGGCACATCCGTGCGTGAAATCAAGCTAAAGAAGCAGGTATCGCGTATATTTTTGTCGATAGTTTTAGGCTGAAATTTTGGGGCAACGCCTTGACAATGGCACGTGATTATAAATACATATGTGTGTAAACAAATAATAGATATCTCATAGAGACGAAGCTATTTTTTATTATATTTAATGGAAAGATCTAGAAGTATGGGTAATTGCAAGGCTTATGACCTGTTTTCGGCTGGCTTTAGTGATCACTATACACGAATATAACGTTTACCATTCTCATCCATTAATTATTCTCCATATATATCAAATTTTTGGAAGTTGTATATATGTTAATATGTGGAAACACTTCGAGTACAACTACACTATCGCCATCTATGGACTAAATTTGATATTCATTTCCTGAAATAGCATATTATATGTCATAATGAGAGTCTAATTATTTTTAAAATTATTTAAAGCTCTTCTTTATCTGTAAATTTTTTTTTAACACATTATACTAGAATATGTCCGAAACTATCAATTTTTAAGACCTGTAATTACTCAAACTTTTCATTAAATTTAATAAAATAATAGCTTCGTAGTGATGATAGTATTATTTGTTTAATAACAGTACCTTTGTAGGTGAAAATCCAGTAATTGTGTATTCTTAGAAATATTCAAATATATATGTGAGTTTAATTTAACATTTGTTAGACCATAATTAGATGAGTTTGTATATTTGGGAAGTATGTTTGATAGAAACGGAAAGGCTGAGAATGATATCGAAAGGAGGGTGACTGCAGGGAATAAAGTGAACGGCGCTTTGAATGGAATTATATCTAACGGGAATTTGTCAACCGAGGCAAAACTAGCGGTGCACAATGGAATCCTGGTACCGACACTGATGTATGGAAGTGAGGCCTGGAGCTGGCAGAAAAGGAACGAAAGTAGACTGAATGCAGTGGAAATGAGATTACTTAAACGTATTTGTGGCAAATCTATTTATGACACAATAAAGAATGAAGAAATAAAGAAATAATGTAAAGCTGATGTTAGTATAGTGAGTAAGATTAAAAAAGGATCACGAGTGAATGGTAAGAAAGATATATGATGCAAGTTTTGATGGCACCAGAAATAGAGGACGTCCGCGGAAGACTTGGCACGACCAGGTAAACCAGATAATAGAGGATGGTTCTGTTAGAAGCCTCAACAATTCAATAATAATAATAGCCTCAATCAAGCGACCTTGTATGAGAAGATGTATGAATGTGGATGAGGCGAGAATTATGTGTCAGGACAGAAGAATGTGGCGCTCTATCCTCTCTGCCTACCCCCACGGGGAAACGGCGTGATGGTAAGCAAGTAAGTAAGTAGACCATGACTTATGATAACTTTGAATCATCTACAAAAAAACGCGATCTGTCCAGAAATAAACCAGTTACGTATAAAAAATAATCAGATAAACAGACATTCTAAAATATATGATTATATGATGACCGAAAATTTCCGTGGCCTTCTGTTTTACTATTAATTTTTTTCTATAATTGGTATTTTTTATTCGTTTTATAGACGGCAAACTAAATTACGTTTCATATGTTTTTATCAGCTGTACGTCTCCGATAGATTTTAATTAGATTGAGATGTTTATCATTTTTAAACGTACTTTTCGGGGCGGTCCGAGTCAGCGGAAGATTAATGACTCCGAAGAAAAGTTTCCTTTAATAAGTAATCTAAGTTAGATCCTATTAAACACTAGATTTATTGACTGGAGGAATTCGGCCGGAGGGATGATTTCAGAAATCGGTGATCCTTAAGGGATGATATGACTCAATTTACACTTCAGCACTGAGGGAGGAGGGGAGACGAGTCGGTGTTCGATTGTTAATTAAACTTGGTTTTCTATTGAGACGATTTATATTTCAACTTTAAGTGTCCCGAGAAAACTTTTTTTAAACGATTTTATATAAACTCTCGCCGGTGTCCTATTATTGAAAATTATATAAATATCCATTACCAGGGGTGGACTGATGACGCAAAACCAGCCCGGGATATTTTCAAGCAAACCAAACTTAAATTTGTATTTTTTGTAATGTAATTAAATAATAAGATACATGGTAGACTAAATGCGGTCGCTTAGGCGCTTGCGTGCAAATCTATGTACGATAGAGTAAACGATGAACAAATCTGGAGCAAATGTGGCTTTGTTTGTCGATAGAATTAAGAAAGGGTTGCTAAGATGGTTGGGGTCGTATGTAACGTATGAGAGAGGAGAGGGTGGTAAAGAAAATATACGAAACTAGTGTTGAAGGCTACAGGAACATAGAAGCACGAATGATTTAATTTAATTTGTTTCTTGCATTCTTAAATATAAACATTATAAACAATTCTTAAAGTATATAAAAAGGTGAATAATCTTCATATTGTAAGTAATGTTTACTGTCTCTTTAACATTAAAGGAGACAGATATGGAATTATTTTTTATTTTATTTTTACCTAAATCAAAAATACCCATGATTTTGCGCAGTATTTCCTTTTGGAAAAATGAATATAAAGAAATGACGTTCTGTACATGTGATCATTTCCATGAATCTTTGCTGTTTCCTTTCTGCCAACATTGTCCATCGAGAATTATTTCATACTGCTCGGCAAAATGTTATAGGCTTTGGGGGAAACATATGGAAGGATTGAGACCAAAGCTTGTTTTCATTTTAGGCTTCACGGTGATCCTATTCTTTTTTGCTCTCGTAACATAACTATGAGATACATATTGATAAGTTCTTTGTTGGAATGAAAATAAAGTATCAGCCTTTTTACAAAGAGTTGTAGAATATCAAGAAGCTGGCATTCCTTAAACAGTCAGTCAGAGGGAAACCTATATGGCATATTGTAGATGATTCTGAGAATGGATTTTTGTTTGATTACTAATTGGTTAAGGGCAGTTTTTCCAACTCCACCCCAACCTAAGATCGCGTAGCTAAGAAGGGATTGGCAGAGAGCAATGTAGAACATTCTCTAGAACATTCATAAGACATCTGAAGAAAAAGGTCAGCTTTCTTAATTTAGCGCAAAGTTTCTTGATATGCTCATATACTCTCTCCAGCTCCTTACATATGCATGCTATGTTTGATGAGTACGATAACGGTGGAGTAGTGTTAGTGTTACAATTATGAAGTTTTAACGAATTATTGAGATTTGAACTACGAGCCTTATTGATACTGAAATATAAGTATTTACTTTTGTCAATATTTAATGTGAGAAGATTCATTTCAAGCCACGATTTGACCTTTTGTAATCCAATACCAGCATATCTGTAAACTTCATCCCATGTTTTTACACGAAACAATAAAGCAGTGTCGTCAGTAAACGTAACAACTTTCCCATTCGCACAAATCATTTATGTATAACAGAAAAGGGGTGGGTCCTAGAACACTCCCTTGCGGGACTCCAAAAGTGATTTTAGAATACTGACTCGTTTCTTTATCAATTCTAACTGCTTGTTGTCTTTCTGTTAGATAACTATTAAACCAATCTAGAACTAATCCTCTAATACCCAAAACTTCTAGTTTCCGCAGAAGAATAGGGAAAGAAAGAGTATCGAATGCTTTGGCTAAATCCAGGAAGACACTAATACAATGCTCGCCTTGATCGAGATTGTATGAAACATATTCAGTGAGTGCAATGTCGGCATCTTCTGTGGATTTTTTTTTTATAAAACCATACTGGTTATTACTTAACAGTTTATGTTTGTTTATAAAATCTGTAATTCTTTTATTAACGACTTTTTTAACAATTTTTGAAATAACATTGAGATTGGTCTATAGTTTGTTACGTCACCAGAATCTTCATTTTTGAAGAGAGAACAGACAATAGAATATTTAAGAGCGGCCGGGAAACAGTCCGTGGATATACAAATATAGGCTAATGGTTTGATTATGTGATCCTTTGTGTTCTTTAAAAAGTCGCTCGTAATCGAGTCAGTTTTTGGGGAGCTATTACTTTATAAATTACTAATTATTGTTGATATTTCTTCGATTTTTGCTGGATTGAGAAAAATTAAATTTTGTGTTCTTTTTTGTAATATAACTCTTTTACTGTGTTCAGTTTCGGTGACGTTTAGTTTCAGGAGAGTTTTATTAGCTAGACATTAACCTATTGAACTAAAAAATGTGTTGAGTTCATCAGGCGGGATTCTTGTGGTAGTTTAACTCTGATGGGAGCATGCAGAATTAGCTGTCTCGTTAATGGAAACCTCATTTGGTCAAACACATGCTTTATAGGACCGCGGATATACAATAAGCTACAAGAGATGCCAACTGTATCATATCCTCAATTTTGTGTGCTTATAAAGGAATGGCTTTTCAAAATTGGAAGAAGTCAGCTGGAAGAGTTTCTTAAATGACCAAAGCTACTCATTTTATGTAATCCTTTTTTGATCCCTGCTTGTTTCTTTTCTTTTACTTCTTACATGTCTTTAGTCTGCATCAAAATTTTTATTTTTGTTCTCCACTTGTCTCCTTTTTGAATATTTCTGTTTTTTACGATTTAATTTAATTTGTTACCTTACTTCCAACTTATAATCTAACTAATGGAAAGGGACCGGTAGGAACTAATCGGGGAAGGTAAATTATCCAACTATATTACAGCGACAATATTTTTAGCGACAAATTTTCGAACCTATTTGTTACCTTTTTGATATTAATAAATTTAATCGTTCCATTATTTGAAAATTGATTTTATATGTATATCTTTATAAGTAATATTTAAAATATCACAGACCGTCTGTTCTGAATAATTACAACTTCACAATAAGAATGCGTTCTCCTAATAAATAAACGGTTCACTGCGAGCTGCAATAAATGTTAGTACTTAGTTTAGAATGAATTTTTAAAATAATATTTTGTAAAATGAAAATAAGCCACCAGCCCACCGGGATTTCTCTCGGTATCCGCCCCTGTGTATTACCGTCACAAAAGGGACCTTGAATTTTCTGGAGTACAATTTCATTTCATTTTGACGACACCTACATCGCCAGTCTCATTCTTCCACGTTGTTGTTTCGGGTGTGTATTACATAACTTTACATGTTATTATTCTTGATAATAATATAACATAACGACTTATTATATATAATGAACGTAAGACTAATTCTACGTAATACGAAACTAAATTGGCACGTGGCGTCCATCAGAACACGACGCCCATTCCTTACGTAATTTTCTTTATATTTAGAATTTACCGACCAAAAAAGGACACCTGAAAGCCATACATGCAACTAATTTCCATATTACATCAATACATACATATACATATATATCAATTCATAATTTCTATTTCCATATTATTATAAAAAATCTAAAACAGGCAATTCCTACTTATGGAGTGGTTTTTTTATAAGATGCATGCGTCCACCAAAAGTCTCCTATTGTGTGAGTGACCTACCGTAGTCTAGCCACAAATAAGAAGTTAGTACATCGGCCAATCAGAGTACGGTGTCAAGAAAGATGGCGAAACAAACATTTTTAGAAAGATTGAGACTGGATTTGGTGACAGATGGAGGAAAAAGAGAGCTGGCCACCATGCGGAAAAAAAAAGATGGGAGTACGAGGCTGCTATAATTACTAATAATACTATAATTTGTTATAGTATTACAAAAATTACAGAAACTATAAATAGACTTAATATTTTTAAACCAAAATACACTATGAAAAATTCGTTGCAATTAGTGGATATGTTAAAGGACATGGATCTTCAAAACAATGTTAAACTTGTTTCTTTTGATATTGTTAATTTTTTTTACTAATGTACCTATTGTTGCCGTAAATACTTCGATAGCTAGTTCTGAGATTTCTATTGGTAATGATGAATACAGTAATTCAATCTGTGTAAATTCAAATTACACAAACCTTTGTGAACCTGTGCTGGTTGAGGCCGACGTCGCTATCCTTGTAGTCTGATGGTCTTCAAATATGCTGGTCAGCCACCGAAAACCTTCACACAGCCGATAATCCGAAATTATATAAACTAAATATTTTTATTATCGCCGCCGTAAAAAGTCCGTCCGAATCACAATAACTCTCTTCCCAGAAGCAGCTTCGCTTATGTTTTCTGTTTTTAAATCCACACAAAAAGAACACACATATTCAAAATTGTATATCAGGCCTACCTATCGAAGTATAAAAGCGCGTATACACCTATTAATGAAAGTAAAATTTTAATTTCTGATTTCATCTAATTTACCTAATAATTTGGTAAAAGATCTATGTCGTTTGTTAAACATTTGTATGAACCAAAATTATTTTCAATTTAATAATATAATGTACAATCAAACAGAGGGTCTTCCTATGTGAGCACCCAAAAGTCCACTAATAGTAGATATTTTTGTAGGCCATTTGGAGAGGAAAATTTTTGATTGTGATTCTCCTTTGTTAAAAAATGTTTTGTTGTGGAAAAGGAATGTGGATGATATATTATGTATTTGGTCAAGTTCACAACGTCAACTAACTATATTTTTAAATTTCATTAATTCATTTAATAATAAAATACAATTTACACTAGAAAGGGAAAATAATTCGACCATAAATTTTTTGATTAAAAATTTAGAATAAAAATAATAATAAAATTAAATTTAAAATTTTTAGAAAACCAACTTTTACAGATACTATCATACACAATGAATCTAATCATCCATTATCACACAAACATTCAGGGTTCCACTCCATTATATTTATCGTTTAGTCAATATTTCTATGTCAATATCTAATTTCAATATTAAATTGAATACAATTAAAAAAAAAGCAGTTACAGTTACGGATATAATACAGGTTTGATAGACACTATTTTAAAAAGTAAATTAAAAGAATATAATAATTTTTATATAAATCACAGATAAAACATAATAATAATAATTATTGGCGTAGGATTTTATACATAAATAACTTTTCGAATCAAATATCTAAACACCTACTACGAAACATTAGACCGGAATTTTATACAAATAATAGTACAGGAAATTTACTCATAAATTCTAAAGACAAAGATGATAAATTTAACAATTCTGGTGTCTATAAACTTAGTTGCAACGATTGTGCTGCATTTCATATTGGTAAAACGGGTAGAAATTTTAATATAAGAGTAAAGGAGCAGATGTTTGAACAATAGTAGGTTTTAAGAATTTTCTAATCATTTGATAGAAAATGGTCACGGTTTTGATAAAAAATTAGAATTGTCAATTTTGCATATAAACGGTGTTGGTCACAAATTAAATAATTTGGAAACGTTGGAGATAAATAAAGCGTGTAAAACAAATCAGAAAATTATAAACAACCAACTAAATTTAACTACGAGTCCCATTCTACATTTTTTTCCTAAAAATAATTCGAATAAATTTGTATTGAGTTAGGTACAAAATTTATTTTTTAAATAATTGTTTTTTTTTTTTTAAATAGATTCTGGTGAAGAAACAATAATATACGTTTTTAGTTAGTTATGACATCCTGAAGAAGAAAATGGTATTTTTCGAAACCGGTAAATGTATTTAAACTCAATTAAGTGGTTAATAAAACAAAGTTAACAAATAAAAATATGAATTTAAACCGCAAAGTTAATTTTTCTAATTTCAAAAGTAATGTATTTTCTTTTACTAAAACTTATTTTTTACATATTTGGTCAGATTTATTTTAAATCTATTTAATTTATTCTCATTTCTTATGTTTTTTGACACTGACTATATATCATCGATTTCTGAGATTTGTTCTTCTTCCTGAATGGCAGTCTCAGTTTATCCCTTTCTTTTGTGCGATGCTCGTGCTCATGTTAATTTGCATACATTTTTCGTGAAAATTTCGCTGATATTTTATTTATTTATTTACAAAAATAAATACTATTATATTAAAATATATTTTCTGCTTAAAGGTCATTATAGTCAGATCTTTCAGAATTGCACTGAACCGAGTAGATCTATTTTTTCTGAGCATTATTCAAATAGCTTTATTTTGCAACACTGACAATTGTTCCATTTCTTAGGTCCAAAAACTGACCCTTGTGGTACTCCTAATGATATAAGGAGGGGATCAGATCACCTACTTTAGTGGTTTGGTGTCTATTACTTAGGTATTCCTTAAACTATTTCAAAGGTGTTCTCCTTATTCAGAGTTTCCAAAGTTAATAAAGTAATATAGTTAAAGCACTAATAAACGAAGAGAAAAACGTTGTCTAATTGATACAAGAAATCACTACGTAAAACTACATTTTAACCCTTCCTAAACCATGCAGTAGCACAGGTCTACCATCGTAATTAAACCTGTAATATTTCGGTGAATGCATGCAACATAAAATTAATATTTTAGATAATTCTGTAGAAAATATTAGCGCTTAGGAATGACTAGTGAAAAACCAAATATGAAAAGGGAATCGTACAACAACAATTATTTTTTAGAAAAAATTAATACGTTGGTAAAAATACCATTTGTGATACGAAAGACAGAGATCACACACTATTTTCACAATGAAAAGAACAACAAACATACAAATATTATTGTCTCTTTCTCACTAATTAAATGAAGAGAGATAAGAAGGAAGGGGACACAATATATGATTTAATGAATGCTTTAAATTATGTTACTAATCATGTAAAATAAATTGAATGCTCAATATTTAGAGTAAATTCGTGCCAATAAAGCCATTTAAGCTAATAAAAACATATTTTCCAACTGTTATTTATGGTAACACGAGTTGACAGCATGGCTGCTTTCGGGTATTTTATATCATGGTATGGTAAAGGTTAATAATAATACCTTAAGTAACTTCCATTTCTCTTTAACAATGCTGCCGGTCGGTAGAGAAAATTTGATCAGCGGTCGAGGAGCAATCCTTGTGTGTCAATATGTTGAATTTCACTGGGTAAGTTTTGCTGCCTGATGAATATCATAGTTTTTGGGATTACTTGTAAAATGACGTCGTTCACGGCGTGATATTTAAATAGGGTGTTTGAAGATGTTTCGAGCGGATGGACACTAATCGTGATCATCATCCTTCTCTGTTCATGGGCAATCCTCCATGAATCTCATACGATACATTAACAACAGAATCAGCTTGGCGGAACTTCATCCTGATAAAGGCGCTGAAGGAAGGGACTTAACTCTTGTAAGAAAACAAACACAATACTGCACCCTTAATATAACACGATGTACGTAACACAGGCACCTCACATTCAATATTATTACTCTTCCTCTAATGATGAATCACATAATTGTAATTGATTAATAATCTATGTTCTGTCAAGACATCGACCGCGTTCCTCCTTTCTCTCAATGGAAATGCAAAGATAAAAAACCTTTCGCGGAGTAGTGATGCCATTGCTACTACACGGCAATCATAGACAGCACTATCGGCGTGTAGGTACTATAACGTAATGGTACAATATATATATATATATATATAATTCATGAAACTATTAAAATAATAGTTAAAAATATTTAATTTTTTATACACTGAACATTGGACTTACTTTAAATTTTAACTTGTAATTTTTTTTTTAAATTGCATCTCGCTTTACTCTTTACATATACCATATATTATGTCTTATACATTGAACAATGCATTTACGTTAAGTTTTATAAAGTATGTATCCTAATTTAATGACATCTTGTTTAATTCTTTATATATATATATATATTTTTGTATATTGATCATTGTACTTTGTTTACTATACCAGAAGAACACTGTCTAATATAATACAGTAAAATACTAATTTAGCAGGCAGGGTACACAAATATATTTCTTACTTTTCTAAAATTTTTATTTATTAATCTGTTATAATTATTTACAATGATACAATACAATGCAGAGAAGAGGATTACATATTAATAATTATTGTTTACAATAACTAGCTTATAATAAAATAAAATGCTATATATTTATGACAACGATATAAAAATATTATGAATCTCGTAGGTGAATTTTTCTTTCAAAATGTACCATATTTACATATTTACACACATTTAAATACATTGCCCAACTAGGCAAACCTGTTTTAGGGCACACTGTACTAAAAATCAAATAAATAAATAATAATAATTATTATTAAACTTGTCAGAGTTTATTTTCAGGTCAACATTTCAACACGTGTACACTGTATTGAGATAGGTATATCTCAAGTAAATCTCTGAAATTATCTCATAATATCTCCTCCCGTTGACACGGGTCTTTAGAAGAAAATGGATGTATGTAGGTGTGGGTTGAGTGAGATGATTTTCCTTAAATTAAACGTAAATAAATATAGATGCAAAGCTACACGAGCCGGGAGAATTGTATCCTCGGTGGAGCTGAGGGACAAAAGGACTAATTTCTCACGGCTAAAACGTTTTCAATTAAAGATTTACATACTTTATCGGTGCGCGCAGTCTGCCGCGCCCGGGGTCCGGATTCATTATTTAGATTGAAATTTGCCGGGGCTTTTGGCAAGTTTCTGCCGGTGCTGGCTGTAGCGGAACTACCTCACGGTCCCATCAATAATTTCTAAATATTAATCAAGCGATAAAACCTGGACCTTAGTGCTCGGGGCGCCTGCACAGAGACACGCGTAAACGCCATTTTTTTAAGTAGATTTCGACCGAATTTTGCGGAGAGATTTGTGTGGACCACGATCTTTTCGGATACTGACTATTCCGGTCACCGATTTTTAAAGATGTAATTTTTAATATTAGGTGTATTTAAAAAAAAATATTTTTAAGTATACATTTAAATTGTTAAATTTTCAACCCCTGAGTCCAATGTAACCTAATCTAACCTTCGGAATAATGTATTTCCGGACTAATCATTGTCCGAAAAATCATGTCCGGAATAATCAGTGTCCGGAACACTCAGTGTCCGGAACACACATTGTCCGGAACACACAGCATCCGGAATACTCAGTGTCCGGAATAGTTCGTGTTCGAAAACATACTATCTACCAGTTACCTGCCAGTAGAAAGTTGAGTTGTAATGTCATAAATAATTGCCGATAGGTATTCCTGGTTTTCTAAAAATTGTTGATACCATCACTACCTAAAACGTGATGAACAGGTATGTTGTTGGATACGGCAATAGAAGAAAAAGATGAAGAAGAAAAAGACTGTGGAATTGTAACTATCACCAGAATTGTTAAAAACTGAAAAAATGCCTAATCTCACAGTGAATGATGATAAATTAAATCAAAACTTAAAAAAAACATGTACTTACGTACACCGGTGACAAACAATTTTCATGTTCACAGTGAAATTATTACGTGCCTTCATATTCTGGGAAGAAACTTTATTAATGTGCACAATGCAATTATTCATGCAATCATTAAGGAAGTCTAAAAAGACATGTGCTTACTAGTAATGAGCTCTTCGAGTCACACTATCAGTGATTGAATATTTGGGAATATCGTGATTTTTTTTGTTAAAAATTCTATTGTTTTTCTGACGTCGCCGTTTAAATCGATTATCACTTGAATCAACGGTATCGGAAATTTCATTAGCGCCATCTATTAGAATATGTTTTGGTTAGTAATGTTTATTTTGTTTGTATTTTTTTTACATTATGTATGTGCAATAATTTTCTACTAATTATTTATGCTAAAGTACGTTTTTTACGCAAATGATGTTTTAATAATGAAAATAAATGCCTACGCTCAAAATTGTTTTTTCAAATTTTTATTGTGATGTCAGAAACTGTTTCAATCACTGATATACCAATCACAATCACACCAGTTAGTCACCACACAGAGTAGCATTTTTTCTCATCACTAGTGCTTACGTACACTGGAGAGAAACTATTTCAATGTTCTCAGTGTAATTATTCACGCAATAGTATCGTTAATGCGTCAAAATGACATTTTCGAAGCACGAACCTGTATATAAAATGTAATGGGTTTATCGTGTCCGTGATGTTAGTACCACGAGATGGAATCATTTTTCTGAATCGATAAATTTATAAAAATTTATCAAAATTAAAATATATTCAGTGTTTATGGCTGCCAGGATGTCGGAGCCTATCCTTCAAGAGGCGGCAAGGAACCTTTCACTTTGGCCGAACAATGGCCGGGGGGTTGTATTGTTTCGGGAACTAAAAACAATTTTTTTTGTTGATGACAAATCCAACTTTTCCCGTTGAAAATACAACCCCAACAACAGACCACCTGCACTCAGGAAAATCTTTTTTTAAACACACCTACGGCATGTTTTTTTTCAATAATGCACAGTAACACTTGTCACGAAAATTGAGTTAAAATGTTTACCGGTTACGGGATCTATAAAATATTTTTGATTTCAAACTTCTACATATTAAGCGAGCACTCTGCCATCGACTGCCAAAATATCGCTCACATGCTAAGCGAGCGCTTTGTCATCTCTTAGCGAAGCTCCAAATTGTCGTTTAGAAATATAAGCTTAATGAATTATGTAATATTATTAAGGAGAAGACATTCTTATTGTGAAGTTGTAATTATTCAGAACAGAGGGTCTGTGATATTTTAAACACTAATTAAATGTATTAATTGGAAAGATATACATATATAATCAACTTTAACGAAAAATATTAATGTCTTAATTTGAAAAATGTAATATATAGGTTCGAAAATTTGTCGTTAAAATTACTGTCGCTGTAGCATAGTTAAGAGATTCAGGTTCGAATCCCGGTAGAGCAACAACAATATTTTTCGATGAAATTGATTTTATATGTATATTTTGCAAAATAATACATTTAATTAGTATTTAAAGTAAGTAATAATTAAAAAAATATGAATATTTTAATACCAATATGAAATGTTAAAAACAAAAAAATTATTAAAAATAGTTCGTATGAAATATAAGGTTTGCAATTTTACTGTAATATATAATAACTTATAGGTATACACTATACACTAAAAAGTAAATGTATCTTACAAACCATGCACAGAATTGTAAGGCCGGCGATTCAAATCTGCCGCCAGCATCGCCGCTCCCATCTGACAGACGACGCGAGCGACACTTGGATTGAGAACGCAGGCTGGTCCTATCGCTCGCCGATGACACATCTTCAGCTCCGCCACTACGCGTCTTGCACGCATCTCTATTCTTCGTCTCCTGTATTTTTCCTGTTCTATTCTCTGACACAATAAACGACTTTAGACTAACCGCGTGTTTAATTCTCACCAACGCCCATACAATATACATAAATTTAAGAAGGCACAAATTAAATCTTAACATAAAATATCACCATTTAATAGGGGAATGAAGGTCATTACCGTACGGAGTCTAATGCCGTACTTAGCTTTTCCACCCAAAGCAACAATATAATTGTTGTGTACAAGCATAGATGCTGGAAGAATTCAGGATATGGATGGAGTTTGGCACTCACCACAATGCGGATTTTGCAGGCACCTCCAAAATGTGGACTGTATGTTTTAATCACTATTTCGTCACAGGTGCATAGAGGTGCGCTGCATAGACGCGAAGCCTCAAATTAGTATAATATTGTAATCGTTTAGGTAAACGTATAACCGCACTGGCCCAAACTCGCCAATCGACTGGTCGGCAACGAGGCCGGGAAAGGATTGGAAGGGGGGGGGGGGAAGGCACAGTGTTTTATTTACGTTGAAAAATAAATATATGTCCCAAACGTGTATGTATTATGTCATGTCAAAACTAGCCACAAGCGCAGACTTCAGTTGAACACGTGTTGTAAGGAGGAGTGCATATTTTTTGTTTTAAAGGTGACCGCTATAAATTTAGGAAGATGTAAAATAAAATTTAAGTACGTAAGCTAATATGATTGAGTGTTTTCTAATTTTGGCTCTGGATTTCTAAAATATTTCATCATAAAAGTATTTATGATCGTTTATTACGTATTTGCATACTTTTTGATTTTGTCGAAACAGATTTTGCTGCTTGGGTCCAGATCTTTATAGTGCTGAAGACTATCCTAGATATTATCATTATGGTGGGATAAGATTCCGTGGACTGTATAAATTAAAATTATGATTTAGTTGACGCAACACGAATTGGATTCAGAAAGGAAATAATGGCAAATGGATCAGGCCTATCTTAATCTCAGTCCTGGGTTGGACGACAATTTTCACCTCCGCTTGACTCGCACTTTTGTAGTGAAGAATGGAGATCTCACTGCACTTCCGGATGGTGTAGAATAACGCTTTTTTTCGTGCTCCGAATTGTTACGCACGGCGACACTTTCATTCCACAAAAAAAGCCAATTGACAGCTCGGTACCGAAATGCAATCTGGTTCCACGTCGGCGAAATCCCCAGTTGGTAGTGGGCCAGAAAATGACAGGTGTAAAAGTTTATTAGATAGATGGATGCACAGGGAGTATTCGATTTCCATCAACACTAACTGTTTGGGACATATATTTATTTGTTAATTATTCTTGAATGAAAATAATGTACTGTGCCTTCCCCCTCTCCTCCCTCTTCTCATCCGGCACGCCGCCGCCAGTCAAACGGCGACCTTGAAGCAGTGTGATTATGCGTGAATCAGTGCAGTGCAATCTGAATAATACAGTGCATTCTGAAGGACCCTTGACGAAGAAAGTGATAAATTTACAGTCCACCTTGGAGGTATCTGAAGAACTGGCTTGTGGTGAGTGCAAACTTTCTTTCGAATACCCTGTTTCTTCCGGCATCTATGCTTTTACGCAACACTAACCATTGCATATTTTGTTCATTTTGAAATAACTATAGGTAATAATAATTATTTTATCAAAGTTTTCCGTTTTTCTAATATTGTAATAATACCTACTCACTATTTGGTTTACAAACGTTTTCAAAATATGTGATTTTTACGTTCCTATACCAAATATAATTATCAGATTATTGTCGTTTCATTAGCTACCCCAATTCAATACAAGAATTTCAACATGTCTTCTCCATTTATTTAAAAATTACAACCTAGCTTAGTGGATGGAAATAGCCTCCGCTCCCCTACTTGTATCACATAGTCTTATGGAGGAATAGCAAAATGGTAGAACTTCCGCTTAGCATATGAGAGGTAGTGGGATTGATTCTCAGCGTCTTTAGAATATTTTTGATTTCAAAGTATTTTGGAGACATCTGGTATCAATCCTAGCACCGTATAGGTGAAAATATAGCACACGATAAAAGTGAGAGTACAGGTAACACTCCTATAACACAGTGATAGTTTCCTAGAAAATGCCGTGTTATGTGAAACCGTGTTATATGAGACCCAGAGCAGTTCAAAAACAGGGGTTCCGAAAACTTATTACCAACATTCTTTTTAAAAATCATAACAAGCAACTTCAATTTTATTAAAAATATAATATGTATGTATCTGTGTGTCAAACAATACAAAAAATAGTTTTTTTTGGGTACTAATTACCATAATAGAGCAATCAAATCGACGTTTCGTGTTTTATTTCAACAGGATACATCAAGCAAATGTGATGACTGATAAACATGTGACTCATACAACTGGTCCATAAAAGATAATATTAGCGCTTATGTAAAAAAGGGAAAATTCAACACAATAAACAAAACCATAGATTAATAAATTAGTCTATCATTTTTAATTACTATTCATAATATTGGAGTTGGAGAGCGCATGTTAGGGGCTCGCATCCACTTGACAAAATTACTCAAGACTAACACATTATTATATTTCTATATAAGAGGTTAAATTGATAAACAAAATGATTTGTAAACAATTCGAGCGATTAATAATTAAGGGATTGAGCCGACGTGGGAACAGATTGCCTTCCGACACCGAATCGTCAAGATCTGTGTTATTTTTTTAACGTCCGAAAGTAGCGCCGTGCGTAACGCTAGAATCACGAATAGGCAGTGTTCTAAACAGCTCCGGAAGTGCAGTGATATCTCGGTTCTTCACTAAAAAAGTGCGAGTCAACTGAAGGTGAAAACTTGACGTCCAATCTAGGATCGAGATCAAGGTAGGCAAGATCCATTTGCAAATATTTCTCTTTTGAATCCAATTCGGACTGCGTCAACTAATCATTATTGAAATCGATAGTCTACAGAATTTTATCCCACTAGCGAGGTCAAAATAATAATGTAGATCAAAGAAGAAGATTATTTCATTTTATATGCCAATGAGCTACGTACGCGCTAGAATATACAAAAATGTGTGTACATATGTAAAACCGTGTTATAAGTAAGCGTATTATACGAAAGTTTTCGCAAATTTCTGATCGTGTTAAAACGAAATTGACTTTTTAGATACCGCGTTACAGGAGGTTTACCTGTATATTATAACTAAAATAATAATAAATTGACAAATTTTTTGTTTAAACATAGATCTAATAATGGTAATTTCAAAATTTGAACACATTTTATTGCGTTGTGATATTTTACTCTCCAAATAAAACGGATTTTTATTTATCGGGGTTTAGCTACGAACGACAACGAAATGGTCGAGAAATTTCTCGTACATGATATGTTTTGTGTGATGGGTGTAGCGCTCGTCAACGCTACCAGCTCCCCGCAGATTAAAAATTAAAATTTGATCTGAATCTAAACAACCCGGGTCTTATAAAGAGTTTAAATGAATCTACAGTTAGTAATAATAGTTACAGAAACTGGTCGTTTATTGTTAATGATTTTTCTTTCAGTTTTAGTAATATTCATTAGCGGTAGTTACAAATTTAAAGAGATCGACTGCACAGTGCGAGCCTCGGGTGTTTATCTTCTGAAACAAGTCTGATCTCCAGGAAAAACGATTATTTATCGCAGTAGTGGGCACAGTAAAGTGATTACTTTACTGTGCCCACTACTGCGATGGGATTGAATTCTAGATTCAACCATGCTATCAAGTCCTTCGGTATATGCTTTGGTGTGCGTCATAAGACGACGACATAGGTCCACGCATTACAAAAGCTAGAGGATATCTTCAAAATCAATATACCACAATCTTACAACCAGTGTTTTCTCCCTTTATTATAAACGGAGCCTTGGACGTAAACCATCACCATAAATGTTATACGCACATTAAAAGTCGCTCAAAGAGCAGTGGAAAGAGCTACGCTTGGAATAGCTCTCAGAGATGGAGTACTAAACGTCAAAATTGGCCAGAGCACCATGGTGTTAGCGCCGTTAGCTATTAAGTTTTTGGTGTTTGACCTGTTGCCTCATGCATACACTCTATTTGCAATTTACTAAATTTTAACCTGCGTATATCGTTCCCTTTCTTTCCTACTCTTATCCCTAAGCACAAGGAAGAAAGAAGAATTCGCAGTATTAAAAATTTATCGTGCTTTGAACTTTCTATGGAAACACTACCATCGCTTCACTCCACTACCGATTATTAATAATAATCTAACGTTAATTCTATTATACTTAATAATTTAACCTTTTCACGAGTGTAAAAATACACGCCGCGACGCTTATTACCTGTGGTGTAGAGGAATCAACGAATCAGCCAGCATCTAGCCGACTGAAAAAGTAAGTGTATTCCCTTTCTTCCTCATATTTCCACCACATGATAATAAATCATGTCCCAAAAATATGTAGACAAGTAAATAGCAATGTAATTTAGAAATATAATGTAATTTTATTTAAAATTAATATTCATACGGTATACGACTTCGGTATGGTGTCAATAGTATTGACAGTGATGATGCCAAGCAGAAGGTGGCAAGAAAAATGGGATATGGCGTCGTGGGGTAGGCGGACTCATTATTTTCTTCCTCGTCTTTCGTTCTTCGTCGCTGTTAAATCGAAGAGTGTATGGGGACCTCCGAATCTGAATCTGATAATTACGGGGCACGGCCAATTCAGAATTGATTTTAGACTTGTGGATACCCCGTGGTGTGTATGTGAGCGAGTGAATCAAACACCGGAACACATCTTGGGGCATTGCGGGATAATGAGGGATGCATAACTAACTTCGATAGCTAGTCCCGGGTTTTCTAATTGGTTGGTAAACGAAAAGGCACCAACCTTTGCTAAACTGGGATGTTACTCGCCGATTCTTCTATCGATGGTCGTTCTCCTTGCTGTATTACATCTTCTAAAATCTCGGCTAGCCAGCTTCACAAACTGTAACACAACTGATAATCTGAAAAAATATAATAAATAAAATGTTTTTATATCACCGCCGTAAAATATGAGACCGACTCCGAAAACGTCTCTGTACAGCAGCAGTTTCACTTTTGTTTCCTGTTTTAATTTACACAAACGGAATGCACATAAATGATGATAAACGCGTACACACTCGTGATCGCATGATTGGAAGCTTAACTGGGTTAAATGGTCGGCCATCTGAAAATGCAGACCTGATCAAGGATCAAGGAATCGCAAGCTGTATAGGGATTTCATCAAAACATGGACTACGAGATGGGGTAAATTAGGTAGATGATGGTAGAATCATATCAGCGGGAACGTGAACAATTCACATAACATTTATTTTCATATGACCAAATCAAATTCATCAAACAAATTATATTATAGTTTCTGTTCCGGATTCGTAAAACATATTTTTGGCGCGTCTTGCGATTCGGCCGTGACCCGTGTTATTGACACCTTTCTACGTTCAAATTCACACCCACAACCTTTCCTTTATGCTCGTCTATGCATGTGAAATGTGACATTAACGTCAGCAGACGTCAACGTGACCGATACTTGTTCAATCGCGATACCGCGATAATATTAGCGGTGTGGACGTTCAGCTTCCGTGCACCAGTACTGTATTTGTGAATCTGTGATTTGTGTGCACAGTGATATTGATATTTGTTGTTTAGTGTGTTCAATTGGAAGCGGAGAGCTGCTCACTACGTGCCGTTTGTGTGATTCTTGGCGGCGACTGCAGGAGTGACGGAGGCATCATACACAAGGTAAGGCGAACAGTCCATCAGAATTCTGGTTCCCATGCATCTTCTACCACCCATAAAGACCCCTTGTATGTCCCATACCTTTTTTTCATAACGGAAATTCTTCCATACGTTTAGCAACCGACTTCAATAGATTAATTGCCTTATAGTTACCACATTCCATTCGCGACCTTTTGCCTTTGTAGAGAGGCATAATGACAGCCCTTCTCCAATATAATTGGCTCTCCTTCAAACATTGATTGAAGAGCGTATGAAGCCACTATGCAACTAATGGGTCACCAGTCTTTACTATTTATACTCAGCAGAAACGTTATCATACCCCACAGCTTTACCATTCTTTATATACTTTATTGAATACTTTATTTCTTCCATTATTACATTAATATCAATTTCTTTATTCATACTTACCCCAGAGAGCCTCTTTAGCATTTAGCCTCATTTGCATTATACACTCATATGTTTCGCGGAAATATTTCATCATTTATTTTTTTATTTCTTCCTCATTTCATTCATGAACACTTCTACATTTACTGATTTAATAGCTTTTATACTACTGCTTTCACTATATAATACTTATCTTTTTATGGTCTGTTAAATTAAACTTTCGCGTTAGTTAGTATAAATGAGTAGAACCGACAAGGGAGTTTAAACATCTGGAATGGTTTCGGGAAAGGGTGGGTCCCATCCAGGGCCCTTTAAAAAAAAAGTGAGGACGCCGATAAATTTAGTCATGTTTATCATGCGTTCTATGATACAACGTTGGCAAGGATACTTCTATGGCTGTTTACAAGCTGAGAGAATTCTTTACTACATTGTGAAAACTTAAGACTTAATCTATTCTCAGTATTAGGTTATAAACGACAAATAAATGTAATTATATAAATGAGACTTATAATATGTCTTCTTTCTTCATATATAAATTATAAATGAAATTATTGCCATCTCTGAACAATTAATGTTACCTCCCTTCCTCATTATTATTCCGAATGACATTAGCGCCATATCTGAATAGTTATGTCAGAATTGACGTATTATAGCAGGCCCGAATGGGCTTACTTAATAACTCCTAATAATCTAAAAAACCGCGATTGTATATGAATCACATTAAACTATATTTTCTTATAGCTGTGTGCTAGCAGTACATTCTAATAAGTTAATAATATTAATTTTAAATTCAATTCAAGCTGGAGAGTCTCATTTGTCAAATCAGTCTTGATTAAACAATCTGATTCGTGACTTGAATCATCCGAAAATAAAAGCTGAGCGACTTAAATAGTGTAATCTTTTAAAAATAGAGAAAATGTATCGTGTTACAGAAAAACAAATTCAGCAATTTAAAAAGTATTTTAAACGGATAATGATTTAGTTTCTTTGCAACGACATATCACATGTGGAGGTCTATCGCCTTCACAATCAATAACACCACCGATGGTCCCTGAACGCACCTTGCAAATACCTGGGTACAAAACTGGGCTCTCATAACCTTAAAAACACGCACGAAAAAGCGGTGCTGTGCCACATTTCTTGGCAAGCTTGCAGTAGACACCGACGGTGGGACGCTGCGCTAGTGGGCGATGTGACAGGCAGACCAGACAGAGTACCAAGCCTAGAATTCGAGCCCTGCTTCTGTGGCTGGTGCTCTCAACAAGTGTAACTTATTTTGTATTTGTAAATCTATCAGCTCCCTGTACTTCATAGTGCGGATACACATTATTTAATTGGCTAGTACAAGCTGAGTCAGCTGAGTATCATCACTGTATCTTCTAATCAATACGAACACCAAGCCAAAGTGCAAATTCGCGTCACTTCTCTCTTTTCGTTATTGACCAACATTCCTTGTAGTCTTCTTATTTACAAATACAGTGAAACATCTATCTATCGTTTTGGAAGGGACCTACTAGATAGAAAAAACTATGAATGCGGGAATATAGAAAAAAAGTTACATTCATACATCATATTTTGAAAAATATACATATTTCACATGTTAGTGAATGTTTTTAAATAAAAATAAATTAGAAAACTGCACTGAAACAAAAAAAATTAATTAAACTTTGAATCATACATAATCCTATTTTGGGTATTGCGTTATTGATGTGTAGCGACCGGAATTCAAATCCACCGCCATCTCAGTCGGCATCGACGGTAGCGACAGCGCTGCAGGCTGCTGCTACAAACCTGGCTCGAAATTCACCGCTAGAGAGTCTCTCCAGTTTCAGCGTTTCACAACGGCGGTCTTGCCGGCTCGCTAAAGCCGAGCGAGACCGCCAACCCGCTTCACTTCATTTCATGTGAAATGTGAATGTTCATTCATTTCATTCTATGTCTTTCTTGTTTTCATCATAATGTAATAAACCTCAAAACGCGCAAACAAACATCTATTTCTTTTAACCACCGTCCTAACCCCCAAAGATGTAAGAAAACAGTATTTTTTCGGTATTGCAAATGACACTGCATAAAAAAGGTTTCAATTTTTCGAAGGCTGTGCATGTTTCTGAAAATAAAGGTACAAGCTAGGGATTCTCTTCATTGACATCTTCAATCTCTTCTGATGTCTCCTTCAATTCAAGAATCACTTGGGCGAGTTGCACCGTTGTCTACAAACAAAATATTTAAACAAATAATAGATATCTCATATTTTTTATTGATGGAAAAATATGGAAGTGTGGGTAATTACAGGGCTTACGACAGCTACGCTTCCCGGGTTTCCTATTGATATTATGAGCCCGCTGAAACTCTGGCGTCGTAGCTGGTCCAATGTCGTTGCACTGATAATTGAGATCTTATTACCGTACGGTGTATTGGATGCAATCGTATCTTGTCGTTTTGAGCGCTCTCTAATCTCCGAAAAAGGCGGAAATATTCATACACATACGTGACCAATAGAAACAACAAGAAATCCTAGGTGTACCAATCGAAGGAACAAAGGCGCGTAAATACAAGAAGTATACTCACAAGCTTTACTATATTATGTTGCTTCTTATATGAACGAAGAGCAGCAAAAATTGATATTTTTTGGTATAAAACACATTTTATCCAACTCATTTTTCGAGGAATTTTCGGAAACTGACCGGCAAAACAAACATCACAGGAAGAATAGCAAACAAGCAATCCAGATTATATCTGGGAGATCGGCTGGTAATCCGTGTTAGTGGCTATCTGTCCATACCAAAGAGATTATATTCACTGGAGACAAACTATGCTTTTGTATGCAGTAAAATATTGAAGCCAGGTCTTGTGTATATGGGAACATCTTACGGATTATTCGGCAATGATCGTCAGTTCTCAAAAATATCCAAACGTAAAGGGCATCACTTACAATAACACCATAAGTCAATTTTCACAAAACAACTAATTAGGTAAATTTATTTTATTTTCACAATAATTAAGTTTATTTATTATGGTCGATATGTATATAATGATAAATATCGTGATAAGATCTATTACTTTGTCTCGGGTAATTAGGTCGGAATGTGTAGCAGTGAAACTCGGACTATTATTCAACAATTCACAGTTTAATACAATAATAATAGGTACACAGATAGATATAATAATTAAATTTGAAGCTAATATTTACTAGATGAAGAACAGAGAGAAAAGAGACCGCTTCTCTTCACACACACGTATCCATCATCTGTCAAACTCTGGCGCACCGCGCACACATACACATAACAGAGTACTGGACATCGCGCACATAGTGTTTTGTTTGTTTCAAAATGTTGTGTTGTCATTCTTTGAGATGTTTTTAATCTTTTTAAAATGTTAAAACTCGTCATATATTTTTATTTACTGAATTTATGAGTTTAATGCATATGAACAAGTATGGCTAATGTTTCCGTAAAACTATTTTTCAATGTCGATATCATAAGCGGTTTATCACAGAACAACTTAACGCAACGCACGTGTTTATTACAATTTTTTCGTACGAGCAACTGTTAGGCACCATATACGACTTACAAAGTTTCCATTGGATACATTTTTAAGCACCAATTCACTCATTTTCACTTTTGAGGTAGAGCGGTAGGCGCGTTTTTTAAAAATAGTATCCCCGTAGACCCAATCCATGTTTAACGATAATACAGAAAATAAAAATATACAATTTTTCGTTTTCACTGCCTTAATCGGAGATTTTATAAAACATTAACGGACCATTAAGAAACTAACAATGTTAAACGATTCATTAAAACGGAACATAAAACATAAAAATAAAGTGAACTGACCGGAAAAATTATTAAGATATTCTTTTTTACAGAAATGATTTAATATTAAACGGATCTTTCAAATGAAATTTAGTATTATTTATATATTTATTTATTAAATTTAGTAGTATTTGCAAAAAGATTTGAAAATTTTACGCTAAATTGACTCTCTAGATAATAAAAACATGTATCATGCCCTGCAGCAGGGTTTCCTTTCAATAATAATTCAAATTTTTATTATTCAATTATATCAGAGATTACAGATTAGATTTGATCTTCCCCGGTTAGGAAAGAGATCCAGGTTCGAATCCCGGTGGCACAATAACAATATTTTTCGATCAGATTGATTTTATATGTATATCTTTCTAATTAATATATTTAATCAATATTTAAAATATAACAGACCTATGTTATGTATAATTACAACTTAACAATAAGAATGTGTTCTAGTAATATATATTTTTTATATTTAATGCTTAATATGTATTGCATTAACCATTTTTTCACATTTCAAAGGCTAATAGAACTCTAATATCTTACAGTAACACGAGTTGATAGCATGGCTGCGTATGAGTATTTTATGTCACGGTATGGCAAAGGTTAACAATTAATGGGGTGATTAGTTATTTCGGTAGCTTGGATTCATTATCTCGCTCTCTCTGTAAGGATCTTAGGTGGACTTAGCTTTAAAAACAGTCAGTTTTGATTCGACTTTTTGATTTCTCCATCATCACACTAAAGAGGGAACGCAAAACATCACGACAAAAAAATTGGAGTTGAAGCCATCGTTGAGGCTTCAACTCTTGTTGGCTATCAGCGACAACATTTCTGATGCTAGACTCTTCAATAGGACGCCCAGAGGGGTCGGATACACACGGCAGAATATCCCAGAAAACTCCACATAGAAGATTCTGAATGGCCGTGAAAATATTATTATATTTATTAATGAAACGAATTCCCAAGTATATCTAAAAATAATTCATTTTTAACAATACATACTCGGTTTGTAAATTAAAATTTGTGTAAAAAATAGGCTTTTTAAAGCAGAGCCTCGACAATGGCACGTGACCTATGTGTCACACAAGGAAACCATCTATAAAATACTGGAATTAACCTAGAAAATATCCCAATATATCAAGTCACGATGGTTTCGATTTGAAAACATAAACAATATTATATATACCCTTTCACCGTGTTTGTTTCCCTGTCGCCATTTTGTTTTACACTTTTCCGCCCAAATAAAGGGACGTTGATTGAAAGAAGTTTCAGCCCGAAATCGCCGGAGGCGCTTTGTGGCGGGCATTTCAAATTTCCAAATAAATAAAAGTTCCAAAATGGATACCGAGAAAGGAAAAGATGAATTTCAAAGTGGCACTTTAAAAGTTGGATTGTGTGCGAACATTTTTGAATATCGTCTTTTGGTATTTCACATTTGTTTTGGGCTGCCCATCTTTTGAGATGTAATTCTTTGTTTGTTTGGACCTCAAGGTGCGAAAATTTTTTGACGAAAAAATGATTTCCAAAAGTGTCGACATAGAAATGTTTTATCAGAACGTGAAGTAGGTGACGAAAGACTGAGAGAATAAGAATAAGATTCTGCGATAATTTATGTAATCAAAATTTTTATACATACAAAAAGAACTTAATCTCATAGACAACAATTAACTCGTAAATACAGGGTGTGACTGAAATTTTTTGTATATGTTGCCAAATACCCTTTAAGATTTTACCCAGCTACAGCGTCACGTGACAGACAGACATTTATGGGTTTAAATTATTTTTATAAATAGATATAAGCCTCAGCGGCCGTTGGAGAGTAATACTATACTACTGTTAATAATATTTGAGTATGTCCAAGAATACACGATTACTGGATTTTTACCACCTTCCATATTTCTAAAATAAGATTCTCATTAGTGACATCTATGCTGTTTCAGGGAAACGAATATCAAATTTCAGACAATAGATGGCGGCTGCGAAGTTGTAGTTATATACTCGAAGTGTTTCTACATGGTAACACATATACAACTTCCAAAAAAGCCAATCGTACAGATTGTGAGTTCTGTAATATCCATACATCCCCATATAATATAATATAAAAATAGCGTCGTCTCGATGATATATCTATAATTTGTTTTATTACTACTATGGTAAGGTGATCAACTATTTTTGGTACAAAAGGAGTACGAATGAAAGAAAAAATTGTATTATTAATTTTTTTAAATGATTTGTTAGTACAGCTCATACAGTATTTTGGGAGTATAGGTTTGAAAAGGAGTACGGTTCACGAAAAAAGAGTACCAAACTCCCCAAAAGGAGTTCGCTTGGTCTCCTTAACTATGGTAATAAGTGTTGTGGACTCGTTAGGGTCACCGATAAGGATTATTTGTGATTTATCAGGATGTGTGTGGTGAGAATCGAGGGCCCCATGTTTCTTCGCTTTTCCCGTATGTATATGAGTTTTTGTGGCTAGAGCAGGCCTATTATAAACGAAACAATACTCAACAATAGTTGGGTTTATTTACAGCAAAAACACGATTGAATTTATACAGTTTAAAGAAAAAATAGATATACCCGGATCAGTGCAATGCTGAAAGATCTGAATATGATGACCTTTAAGCAGAAAATATATTTTAATACAATGGTATTTATTTACAAAATCCTCAATAAGAAAATATCAGCGGAATTTACACGAAAAATTGATGCAAATCAACATGAGTACGAGCGTCGTACAAGAGGAAGGAATAGACTGAGACTGCCATTCAGGAAGAAGGCCAAATCTCAGATATCAATGATGTACAGTGCGATGAAGATTTTTAATGAAATGCCAGAAAACATAAGAAAGGAGGAGAAATTGAATAGATTTAAAATAAAACTGACCAAATATGTAAAAGATTAGTTTTAGTAAAAGAAAATACTTAAATCTTGTTTGTATTAAACCATATATAGGAGTGCTTACGTCTGCACTGTGTTAAGAATTAAATAAATAAATAATGCAGGGAAAAATGACTGGAAGTGAAATATTTCTACTGAAGATATTTTCCAGGCCGCAGTAAACAAAGCCGCGATGTCAGCCAACGTCCGTTGACCCGATAAGAAGAAAAACAAGGTTTAGATGCGTGAGAATTTTATTTGGGTGCCAGCAAATAAGTTGAATTTTAAAACCAGTTTCAAAACAGCAAAGGAATATTAAACTAATGTTTAGAAGCATTGGCGTGTTGTCTAACCCGCAAACGACCGCGCGGATATAAAAAATACGCCATTTATTTCCTTTCAGTGTGTTCTAGCAACGAGGCGGTATTCAGCGTAATGGCGTATTAGAAAAGCTTCCCCATTATAATAAAAGGCATTGTGTCCCGCAACAGCGCCGTGGGTAGCGACCGAACCGCAGGCATTAAACGGTACAGCCGATGGAATTAAGCGATGTCAAATAAGGGTTAAGCAGGCTTCGCATGTGTTGGCTGCTGTTTTAATAAATTGAGAGCCTAATTCAATTAACTAATGAAAATAAAATAATTACACGTTATGGCGTTGTTTCAACAGGATATTAATATTTTAAACTTATTTTAAAGATAATATAAATGCTCAAGAATAATTTATAATAGAATATTAGTACTGACGTATTCTGGAGCTAGTAAATGCTTTGGAAATGATATCACATTCCGTTAAAAATAAACAATTCTCCTTAAGAAGGCTGCAGTGGGCAGAACATGTAGCGATAGCAGATAAGTCCTCATAGACAAAGCACTCATATACAAGCCAACAGGATTGAACCGATATTAATATAATACTTATCGGTGGGTCAAAACAATACATTTTAGACCCATCTCAAGTTTTCAGTTTTTCAACCGTTTTATGGAAGATTTTTATAGATGTTTAATTTTAAATATGATTTAATAAAAATGTCTAATTTTTCGTAATGTTTCTGCTAAAAAAATAAAAAATTATGAATAATGTACGTATTCTCAAGCATCAACAAACGTCCTACACAGCCAAAATACAAACATCCACTGAGCATGTGATCTTCTCGTTGGTTGGAGATTGTTTCTATGTGCTGGTGTGTAACAGTGGTTATAAATAATTAAAATATATTATTTATTTTTTATATATTAGTATTTTTTTACACGTAAACCGGATGAAAATAATTTAAACCAAATATTTATAGAATTGAATAAATAAAATATTAAAAAATTACATCCTTTTTGTACGAAAAGCAATCAACAATATTATAAGCAGAAGTAAAATTAATTCAAATAATTTAAAAAAATAAGTACAACAATAGACAACTTATACTCAAAATTGATATAATATTGATTGTGTTCTGTGAATTCCGGTCAGTAAATTGTTTGTTATTGTCAGAACATAATTATCAAAAATATAAATGTCAATTGCCCCATGACCGACCCGCTTCTAAATTGCATCGGAACTGCCTTTGTCTACCCGCCGTAAAAAATATGCTCAAAATGTTGACAATATATGTTTCGGCGTAAGCGCTGAGATTCAATTCCGTAAAAGCGACTGTCTTAGGTCAGTTTTTGAGCGTTTTTTCACATTTTTATCAATGATTAATTTGAATCTTGAATCGATAACATTTATTTGTATCTCAAATTATTTGAAAATATTTAATAGAATATAAGGTAGAAGAAAAACCGCATTAAACGAATATTTGTAGTGCCGCTGAGGATGTGGTAATATCAAAACAGATCTGCAAGAGGTAGGAGAGTGCCCAGAAGGCTGGACTACAAAGGTGATATGAAAAATGAAAGGTGTTGTGTAGTCTGCGGTCATGGACTTTTGAGTACCATGAGGCTGTTAAAGGAGAAACAAAACACAAATTATGCATGAATGTAAAGCTGATCTTAGCATAGTGAAAGGATTAAAAAATCAAGATTGCTTAGGTGATTTGATCATGTGAAACGAATGAATGCGGACATAATGGTAAAAAAGATATATAATAGGCGTATGCATTAATTCATGCGTTTTTTTTTCGAAAATTAAGGTTTTATTGTGAAAAAATGGTTATACACTCAATGATCAAAGTATTGTCCATCGGAAGCTACAACATTTGCCCATCTTTCTGGCAGTTTGTGGATTCCATCCCAAAAGAACTTCTCCGGCTTGGTGGTGAAGAACGAATCAAGCCAATTTTTGATACCCTGTTCTGAAGTGAAGCGTATTCCGGTGAGGGCATTCTGCATTGATCTGAACAAGTAGTAATCAGAAGGGGCTATGCCTGGGCTATAAGGCGGGTGAGGTAGAACTTCCCACCCACTGTTCTCCAAATAGTTTTGAACCGGTCTTGAAACATGTGGCCGAGCGTTGTCATGATGGAAAATTATGGATTCGTATCTGGTTGCATATTCTGGTCGTTTTTCCGCAATCGCTCTCTTCAAACGAATTAATTGTGTTCGGTAGAGGTCCCCTTTGATCGTCTGACCCGATTTTAACAGCTCATAATACAACACACCTTTTTGGCTGTCCGGGTCGTTCATTGTCTTCTAAGTTGAAATCGCCACTTCTAAACCGTGCAAACCACTTCTGGCACGTTCTTTCAGCTAGAGCATGGTTACCATAAACCTCTACTAAAATACGATGACTTTCGGTAGCACTTTTCTTCATGTTAAAGTAATGAAGAAGAACTCCCCGCAAAAACACTTTTTCTGGCACAAAGTTCGACATGTTCAAATGAATAGAAAAAAATGTTGTTTACACTTCAATCAAATGACATATACTGAAAAAGACGCGCAATGACAGTAGCTTTCAAATGAATATAGTCACGGATGAACACGGCGCGAAATAATACTAGTAACGCCCTCTCTTAGAAAACCGCATGAATTAATGCATACTCCCAATAATATATGTACTTATAATTATGAAAGTGGTCTAAGTCAAGAAATTAATAAAAAAGAATTTATCAATTATTTTACCTCACATTCTTTAATATTAATATAATAAGAAGCCAATTGTAAAAATTGTGAAAAAATTGAATATTCAAACCCCGAATATATTCGCCTGTTTTTAAGTATTCGTTATTCGAATACTTTAAAAAGTATTCCTAAAGTATTCGCTCATATTTATATTACAAGATTTTTAATATTTTTCTAAACGAAACAAAGGTTTACGAACCCTGGAAGTCATATGCAAGCATTCATTCAGGTATACGATTTTTTTCTATATGGAAGTCGGACAATAAAGATGTAAACGCCTTTGTCGGACATCTTTTGCATTTGATTTTTTTTAAGTTTTCCGTTTATCTTTATGGTTTTATGACAACGAGACCATACACTGTTTTGTCAACGATGGAGTAGGCCTTCTATTATTTAGCTTTCATAAATACTCGAGCCGACAAACAAGAAGTTATATACAAAATAATGAAAAAAACTTGCACGCGGGGTGTGAGATATGAAGTAATGTAAACATATCTAAAATGTTGTCAGTTTTCGAGAGAATACTGACTCCTCTTTATCTTCACGAAGAGTTCGAATTCTGCAAGTTATTAATCACGAATCTTACATTTTTGTAGAAACATTTAAAACATTTCTGTATTTATCATCCGAAGTAAATTATTCCTTTCTTAAAACTTTTACGAATATATTCGAATATATTATTATTAACTATTCGATATTCGAATAGTTGGAATCACAAATATTTGGAGGCTCTAGTTACGACGTTCAACGGTATTCTACTAATGTTTATTTTGATAATAGAGTAAGTCATTTCAATCATAATTTTTTTATTTTCTTATAAGCTACATGTCGAAATAAATTATAAATCTAGCAGACTAAATATATTTTTTAATCAATTCAAATGTAAACCTTTAAATATCTCGAAACGAAAGACACATGACTAAGACCATTTTTATAATAATGGGCACATATATTGTCACATAAGAAAGTGGCCATCTTCAGGTGTGTGGACCACCTTAGTAAACAGAAACAGATCGGTTTCGACGTGTGTGCACACACGATCGTCCGTTGGCCAATAAAATGCCAGAGAAGCTGAGGGCATCTATGATTATCACAAGATGGCGATTGGTTATTTTTTCTGGTGGAAAGAAATAGGTCGCGCGGTCCATTGTTCGACGTGCGGGCCATGATGAAGAAAAAGATAAGCAATCAGAGGAAGGGAGCAGGCGTGGTTGCTTCATACATGCTTTGGATGCTCTGCATCCCTTGTGTTCTAGAGTTAAAAAGCATTGAACTTTTTGTTTCTTTAGAGACCAGTCATAATACACATTTATGACACAGCGCGCACACGAAGCGAGTCGAAACACATATTACATATACATTCTGAACTTTCGAAGATTTATGAATCGCGTAAATACACCGATACCAGCAACAGTGTAATCTATTATTGGTTCCGTATTCACAAAGTTTGAAAGTATTCGACTTTCACGCGTGTGCATTAAGTTCCGCCGTCAAGGTCTTCGAATACTGTATACGCATTCGATAACAGCATCCTACGTACAAAAAAAGATTTAAATGCTTATGGGTATAATGCACAGAATATCACACACATTACGAAGGTAGCGGATTGTTATCAGTTTAACTTGAATACTTGTAGCCGAATTATTGAAATATTGAGTACCCTTCAATTATCTACATTATTAATCATTTAAATAAAAAATGAATACAGAAAATAACATGGATACCACTGGAAGGCAGGTTTCAGGCGCCTGGTTGGGGTCCTCATCCCAGATAGAGAGAAATTTGTCTGCGAGTTTTTCCCGACTGCCCAGGCAAAGCTTCCGGAATATAGCGGGGTGACCTTGGAACTGATTTTTTTATTTATTTGACATTTTTACAATTTTTTTACAACATGAATTAAGTATTTTACATTATTAAAATTACATGGTTTTTTTTTCGCTTACCTCTCCTAAAAAGAGACTAGTTCTTGTGCTTGGAGAGGGAGTTACACTATAATAATTTTACGTAGAGAGTTATATATTTGTAGTCTATAATTATTAAGATATCAACGCATTTGTGGATTCTCCCTATCTCTGCAGACTAATATGCTGTGGTTCATGACCCTGACATAGCGAAAACCTACGCAGAGTATGCACTGATTGAGGCTAGCTGGTGACGTAACCTGATGATGTCAGGCCAGCCCGGACTTGGCATGACCGGGTAAACCAGATACTGGAGGATGGTTCTGTTAGAAGCCGCAATAATCGGCGAACTCGCATGAGAATATGTATGAGTGTTGATGACGCGATAAATGTGTGTCAGGACAGAAGAGTGGGGCGCTCTATCCTCTTTGCCCAAGTTAGATTGTTAGGAAAATAAAATAAACTTTTACGTTGGTGGCATTTTTACATTATTTTTTTAATGAAATTCTGTACGTATTATTGATATAAAAAAATGAAAAGATGTGTAGCGACCGGAATTCAAATCCACCGCCATCTCAGTCGGCATCGACGCTAGCGACAGCGCTGCTGGCTGCTGCTACAAGCCTGGCTCAGAATTCACCGCTAGGCAGTCTCTCCAGTTTCAGCGTTTCACGACGGCTGTCTCGCTCGGCTCTCGCGAGCCGGCAAGACGGCCGTCGTGCCCGCTTCACATCATTTCATTTCATAATATACACGCACCTTCTACATCATTCATTCATTCATTTCATTATATGTCTTTCTTGTTTTTATCATACTTTTTTTTTATCATACATATGGTGACAGTGAAATAAAACGTCAACTCGCCAATCACATGTCTTTCATTTAACCACCGACATAACCCCCAAAGATGTTAACAAATTTTAAAGCAGTATATATAATAAATAGTGTTATAGTATGAATTTAATTATTTTTATCAGATTTAGTTTTAGATTTAATACATCATTATTTGTGAAGTTGTATTTTTTTCAGAACATAGTTCTGTGATATTTTAATACAAATTAAATGCAGCAATTAGAAAAACATATTTTAAATACGTCCTGATGAAGCTTGAGTTAAGCGAAACCGGTTGAAGTATAATAAATTTCATGGTTTCATACAAAGTGATTGTTATATTATTTAATAAGAAGATATACATATAAGATCAATTTATCAAAAAAGTAGAATAAATTTTAAGAAATTTATGTATTTAGTTTGTATTCAAATTTTATTTTAAATCAATTTTTTAGTTGAGTGAAATAAAATTACGAAAATGAATGCTAATGCCAAATGCTTTGAAAAAAAATATATTTAGCAGAACGTGGTTTCGATCCACGGACCTCTGGGTTATGGGCCCAGCACGCTTCCGCTGCGCCACTCTGCTGATAGCCGCGGTGGCAGAGAATAATCTTATAACGTATGTCATTGTACAGATTTAAATATTTCCTTACCTGATCACGACATACGTAATCCCTGTGGTACTAATTTTGAAGCTTGAATGTCGTATAGGTAATATTACTGTACTGGTATCAACATATTATATTTGAACCTAAATGCAAAATTATTACGCACTAAAAAAAATATTTTAATCTTAATATATTGTAACGTTGCAGTTTCATATCATGCAAGTACTGACCGGCCGCAGTCAGAAATTGCAACACCGCGATCGGGCATGTAGCTGAACGCACCCTGCGCAGTCAGCGATCGTACACGTAGCTGAACGTAGCATCTTAGCTGGCCATAATAATTTTTGAGAAGGCGGGCGGAAGCGTCCGCCTGATAGATAGATATGTGATTATTCCGGATCGGTTTGGAAATAGGGTTGAGTATTATGAAATAGGGAATTCTCGTGCCCCTATGCTTAATTTGTGCTATCGTAATGTTGCATCGTGAATCTCTTTACATTGCAGGAGTTAGTTAGACCCTGACGGTTAGTTAACCTAATTCTGTACTAAATTTTCGACATTCCTCCTTGTTTGCTCCACGGGTACAATCTACCTATTTTGATCTCGGGTCAAAGGATAACTTGACCATATTCGGATGTCATGAGGTCCTAGAGTCATGCGGTCCATACTGAGATGTCAAGTACTCGCATGGATGTCAAACATGATGAGGATAAAAGCCACGCTCCGTCTCTAGAAGGAATCGTTTGGATCCACAGAATATGCATTTGTCATCAGATTCAATCACAGTTTGTATTCTTCAACAATCGATATCATGCCCAGTATATACATTTTTATTTGTAGCGTCATTTTGTTTTTGGTTAACGAAGAGGAGATGTAACAATTGTCAGTGTTGCTAAATAAAGCTTTGAGAATAATCAGTGCTATGCTGGAAGATCTGAATATGATAATCTTTAAGCAGAAAATATATGATAATATAATGGTATTTATTTATAAAATCCTGAATAAGAAAATATCAGCGGAATTTACACGAAAAATTGATGCACGTCAACATAAGCACGAACATCGTACAAAAGGAAGGGATAGACTGAGACTGCCATTCAGGAAGAAGGCCAAATCTCAGAAATCGATGATGTACCGTGCGATGAAGATTTTTAATGAAATGCCACAAAGCATAAGAAAGGAGAAATTGAATAGATTTAAAAGGAAACTGACTAGATATGTAAAATATAAGTTTTAGTAAAAGAAAATTGTTTGGGAGATATATTTATTTGTTAATTATTCTTGAATGAAAATAATGTACTGTGCCTTCCCCCTCCCCTCCCTCTCCTCACCCGGCATGCAAAAAAAATCAAAAACAGTGCACATTATTTTGAAAAATAAACTACAGTTTCATCCATACAAACTGCAAATCGTGCAGTTTCTCAACAAAAATAAGTATTCTTTATGTGAAACTGGATTACGTGATGCTGGAACGTTTTGGAACATCACGAACGCTTGAAAACATATTGTTTACTGACGAAGCACATTTTTATATTGATGACTACGTTAAACAACAGAACATGAGATACTGGTGTCCCGATAACCCAAAGGAACACTATCAAAAATATTTGCATCGTCCAAAAACGACAGTGTAGTGTGCAATTTCTGCCCAAGGGATAATTAGCCCTTATTTTTTTAACCATCGTGAGACAGTCACTGCTGACGTGTATTGCCGAATGATCAACGAATTTTTGGTACCGCAACTGCAGCTGTTTCCCGGGTTCAACAACACAACACAATTTAAGCAAAATGGGGCCACTCCACACACGGCTAAAGTTTCAATGGAGAAGCTGAGAGGAATTTTTCCCGATAAATTAATCAGCAAGTACGGAGACATACCCTGGACACCTCAGTCAATCAGTGCGACTTTTTTGTGTGGGGATACCTTAGTCCAAAGTTTACAGTAACAACATTCGAATAATTCAGGCCCGACAAGAAAATATCGTTGCTGCTATTGAACCAAAGCTTTGCTCTCGCGTGTTCTCAAATTTGAAAGTCCGATTTAAAGAGTGTCTTGAGAGAAATGAACGGCATTTAGACGATATTGTTTATGACACCCTTTACATACATGCATAAACAATATGCACAAGTTCATCCATAAAACAATTATTATCCCAAACCGCGTAATGCAGTTACAAAGAGTTATATATGTTATATTATAATAGACGATAGTTTAACAATATTAACAAATAATTTACAATATTCTTTCTAAACGCTCTGTCACTTAATGTTTTGATATTATTTCCAATTAGATTATATATTCTGGGTACTTAAATGTGAATAATCTTTGACCAAAAGTAGAAATCTTCTTATCGTTGATAGTATGTTTCTTTTTTCCGAAATGATAAATAATGGTAAGTAGGTAAGTTTCCGAGGCAAGAAGCCACACACTCACGCATAGCTACCGACTAGCCGGTGAATGTGAGCAAGACATGGGTCACGCACGTCACAATCGTTTAATCGGCGAGACTTCTTAGAATTTAACTTCTTGCAACGAATGGGTGTGATGGAGCGGCTGGTAGCTCAATGCTCATCTGCTCTTGACGTTAGCAACAGCCATACGTCTCCCGTAAGCCTACTGATGCGATGCAGATATCGAAAAATATTATTAAGTATAAACCATATAGGTTCGAAAATTTGTCGTCAATGTTCTGTGTGCTGTAGCATAATCGGTTCCTCGGATTGGAAGAAATCCAGGTTGGAATCCCGATAGCAACAACAATATTATTCGATAAAATTGATTCTGAACAACTTCACAGTAAGAATGTGTTCTTAATAAATAATTTCACGTCTATTATTTCATTTCTTATAAAAATGATTTTTTTACTCGGTTCGTGTAATTTGTTTTAATCTTTTAACTGTTAACTCTATTTGAAGTGGAAAACACTACATATGCTAAGACTAGGTTTTAAGAGTCTTGACTTATTTATCAAAATCTGGGACCTGTCGTCCACAGATGGAAAAATGTTTTAAAACTTTGATCCCTGCAAGTTTGCAAGGTTCAAAAGTGCGTGTTAGCTTGGCGTGACACACACAATTTGGCGTGTTAACGCGGTCATGGCATTTAAATGGTTGATTATCAAAGAACTGTGTTCTAAAATTGTTAGAAGTGTACTTTGGTGGTGCGGGGATCTCCATAAAAAATAACACTTCTATAGGTTCTTCAATACTTTTATTATCGATGTTTTTACTGCCATCAAAATGGCTTTTAACAATGTCTACATCCTACTTTGTTCTGCCTACTAATTCCCTAACACCCCGATGTGGCCCCCGGTGTCGCGCGCGCACCTGACACGAGTGTATCAGCTGGTCTTGCGTCACACTACTCTCAAAAATGTTATTTTGTTAAAAACATCAATTTAATATTTGTTGTTAAGAATGTATAAATAACATTCATTAAAATTATAAAACGATTAAATCTGCATTATTATATTTATGTGATAAATTGATACCGCAGTTTAAAATGGGGAAGGAGCGTTCGATTAGCACGGCAACGGGATCGAAACTTGTCAAAGAAAACAAAATATTATTGATTACAAAAAGATTTCGGAGGTGTCCGGCAAAGATGAAAATTAAACGAGGTATTAAAAAAAATGTTTTTAACGTAGTGATCAATTTTAATGTTTTTATGAAACATAAATTTCCAAACCTTGTTCGGTTCCCTTTTGAAAAGCGACTATTAACTTAAAACCCATATCTGTTTAGTGTGTGTCACGCTGTTTTATGCCGGTGGCCATACTTGTAAACCGCGCGTTGACATTTTATTACAATTGTTTTCGTAAAAAGCCAAATAACATGTCGGCCATTACGCCGCGGAAGACATTATTTAGATCCAGGCAGATATAAAATGGCAAATTTTATGATGGCACTCCTTTATAGCCGGCATCCTGAAGCTTTCCCGCGAACGAACGCATTATAGTATTATTTATGTGAAACGTTCTGTCGCGCACAGGTACAGTGAATCATCGAAAACCGACAAATATCGTTAAGGAAACGATATTACACCTCTGTACACCGCAACGTGACAAAGCTTGTATGTTGATCGCACGTTTTTCGGATGGAGTGACTGCGAGTGCAATGCCTTCCGACGCGAGGCGAACCAAATCATTATATTATTTATGTGAAACGTTCTGTCGCGCACAGGTACAGTGAATCATCGAAAACCGACAAATGAAACGAAATATCGTTACGGAAACGATAATACACCTCTGTACACCGCAACGTGACAAAGCGTGTATGTTGATCGCACGTTTTTCGGATGGAGTGACTGCGAGTGCAATGCCTTCCGACGCGAAGCGAACCAAATCATTATATTATTTATGTGAAACGTTCTATCGCGCACAGGTACAGTGAATCATCGAAAACCGACAAATGAAACGAAATATCGTTACAGAAACGATAATACACCTCTGTACATCTTTTTATTTTATTTTATTTTATTTTTTGGAGAAACAAACAGTGTAACAATAATAACTGATAATTACATAATATATAAAAATAACACCAGTGAAGTTTCTTCGGAAATTAAATACATAGTACATAATAAATTAAAAAATAGCAAATAGTACATAATTAAATACATAATATACTAAAAAATAGCAGACTGATAAACAAAAATGCTTTTACATAAAAGTAAACTTAATAAACTAAAACTAGCATATATTAATAAAAAAAAAATAATATTAATAAACTGAAAGAAGAAAAACAAAAAAATAAAAGAGTGATTTTAAACTGAACATACAAAGAGGAAAGGGTAAGGAGGGGAGGGAAATGGGATGCAATATATACAGTTTATGTTAATAGTTATTGAAAAGTTGGCGTAGTTTAAATTTAAAAGGAAGCAATTTATCGTTGAAAATGTCAATGTTATTAGAAAAATTTACGGCATTATATTTTGAGGTAGAGCGGATAATAAAACAATTTTTTATGTAATTAGTTCTACTCAAATTTGGGTAAAAAAGATTATTTGATCGTGTTTGTCGCGTTGGACAGTTGAAAGTTATTTGTTCTAATAAATAGGGCGAGTCAACTAAGTTATTTAAAATTTTATAGAGGTAGGATAAATCTTGAGTGTTTCTTCTATTTAAGAGGGGGGGTATTTTATGGTAACACTCACTTTCTGAATGAGATTTAATGTCTAAGCGAGCACGTGAATTTAATATATTAAAAAATTTATGTTGGACATTTTCAAGTCGGTCGCTGTAGGTGGAATAATGTGTGTTCCAAACTACCGATCCGAATTCAAGTTGACTGCGTACAAATGAGAAATATAGGATGATAAGAGTAAAAGGGGATTGGAATGGGTTAGACGTTCTAGCAATGAAACTAAGGAGTCTATAGGCCTTAGCGATTACCGACTCTATATGCGGGATAAAAGTTAATTTAGAATCCAAGATGATACCAAGATTCTTCACTTGTGTGCAGACACTGAGTTTGTTACTATTAAGTTGATAATTATACGACAAATTAGATTTTTTCTTTGAAAATGAAATGATGTGACATTTAGCAATATTTAGAAAAAGTTAATTTTTTTGGCAGTAGATTGAAAGTCTATTAATATCATCCTGTAGCAGGAGGCAATCAGTGGGTGATTTAATTTCTTTGAAAATTTTGGCATCGTCAGCAAATAGTGAAAATTCAGAATTTAAGAAACATTCTTTAATGTCATTAATATAAATTAAGAATAAAATAGGTCCAAGGTGTGAGCCTTGTGGAACTCCAGATGGGACATTTTGGAATATGGAACTAAACCCTTGGATCACAACTGCCTGACTTCGATTTTTGATATAGGAAGTATACCATCTGTATAGGTCTCCGTGTATACCGAGACATCGCAACTTTCTCAGAAGTATTCGATGATTGATTTTATCAAAAGCTTTTGAGAAGTCAGTGTACAGTGTGTCTACTTGTAATCCTTTGTCCATCGCCTTCAAAATAATGTCGGTAAATTGTAGGAGATTTGATTCTATAGACCTTTGTGGAAAAAAACCGTGCTGATTGGGGATAATTATAGGACGCACACTTGGGAATAATTGATCGTATATCATTTTTTCCATTAATTTACTGAGAATTGACAATTTTGAAATCGGTCTGTAGTTTTCAACATTTTCTTTGTCACCATTTTTAAATATTGGGGTTATATGCGCTTTTTTCCAAAATCCTGGAAAGTGACCATCCCGTAAAGACAACGTGACAAAGCGTGTATGTTGATCGCACGTTTTTCGGATGGAGTGACTGCGAGTGCAATGCCTTCCGACGCGAGGCGAACCAAATCATTATATTATTTATGTGAAACGTTCTGTCGCGCACAGGTACAGTGAATCATCGAAAACCGACAAATGAAACGAAATATCGTTACAGAAACGATAATACACCTCTGTACATCGCAACGTGATAAAGCGTGTATGTTGATCGCACGTTTTTCGGATGGAGTGACTGCGAGTGCAATGCCTTCCGACGCGAAGCGAACCAAATCATTATATTATTTATGTGAAACGTTCTGTCGCGCACAGGTACAGTGAATCATCGAAAACCGACAAATGAAACGAAATATCGTTACAGAAACGATAATACACCTCTGTACATCGCAACGTGATAAAGCGTGTATGTTGATCGCACGTTTTTCGGATGGAGTGACTGCGAGTGCAATGCCTTCGGACGCGAAGCGAACCAAATCATTATATTATTTATGTGAAACGTTCTATCGCGCACAGGTACAGTGAATCATCGAAAACCGATAAATTCCGAAAACACCATGTAATTAATTTTTAAAAAACTTTTAACAAAATTTTTAACTTTTTGAAAAAATTTTTTTTAAAATAAAACACAACGTTGTTTACTTCACACTATACTTTAATTAAACATTATAACGTTTTTTATAACCTCCTTTTACTTTTCCTCTCCTGTCCATATTAGCTCCGCCCACAACCACTTTCACTTTTCACCAAAACCTCCCTCTTCCCAATACTACTCTCATACCGCCCACCATTCATGAAAAAATACACTTTATTAACATTTCAGAATGTACTCCGACAATAGAAATTCGTTAAATTTATTCCGGGGAACTGCTTAAAAAATATTAACAGGCGTCTTATATAGGCAGTTTCCTACCTACGTGTTATTTATTAGGGTATGGTGCACGATTTTTACTAAAATTATAATTATATTAATATTAACAATACTATCTATAGAGACTTAAAATAAAAACGATGATTTCGTTTAGCAAATGATTGCTTGCTGAGGATGGTTTGCAGGTGTTCTTTTTTGCCGTTAATATGGCACACAAGAAATGCACGTACATTGATCTATGTTGTCGCATGGCTAGGAGAGGGTTGAGACAATTAGAGAAACAACATGTTACATGATACATTTTTACGGTTGACAAATGAAACCCTTTGAAAGTATTCAGTTTTAATGGCGTATTATTCAAATATTTGGCGCGACGAGGGCTCATTAGGAAGCTGGAGAGATGCAGCGAACTGAAGAAGGATAATATTACAAGTTTAATAATATCCTGGCGGCATTCAGTGCAGCCTGCTCTGCGCTCTCTGAGTAACCTGAGTCCCTGAAGATATTGCGTCGCATTCTGCATCCGCGCCCTGGAATGCAAAGGAAGTCAAGAAATGCACAATTGCGCGAAGGACAACATAAACAAACCAAAAACAACTCAATACAGGCGTCCCGTAACCTGTGTTACAGCATTTATATTTAGCTATTGGGTTGTAATCAATGCTAATGCATCAAGTTTTGTTTTCCATGGCAAGAGTGAACATTTTTTTGATATATCGAAACCTCTTACGTAAAGTTTGAGCAACACATATGACATTTTAGTAATCACACAAAAATCCATTCTCAGAATCATTTACAGAAAACTATATAGGTTTCCCTCTGACTCACTGTTTGAGAAATGTCAGCTTGTTGATATTCGACAACTCTATGTTAAAAGACTGATCCTTTATTTTCACTCCAACAAAGAGCTTCTTAATTATGCTAAGAGAGTAAAAAAGAATAGGCTCATCGTGAAGCCTAAAATGAAAACAAGCTTTGGTAAATCCTTCCATATGTTTCTGGCCCCCAAAGCCTATAACATTTTGCCGAGCAGTATGAAACAATTGTCGATGGACAAACTCATACACCATTTCAGGAGCTGGTTATTGCATGAACAGAACATCATTTCTTTATATTCATTTTTCTGTTTTGCATAGTGTTTCTGCTAATTAATTAATTAACTGTAAATCGTCTCGTAAAAAACTTCAGGTTTTGTAGGTTCTGTTTTATTAAAATACCTTGCCCTCTAGATACAGCGTAACTACTTATAAGCACATTCAAATACGCTGCGATATGCAACAACACGCGTGCGACTAGAAGAGGTAAGGTCCTTCAGTCTTACAATGCACAAAATCTCCATAATAATCCACATTCCAATAATACAATAATTGTTAACATCATTTTTTGTCATATGTTGGCATTTATGCTTTTTACATTAAACATTAATAAATATTCACTCATTCTTCGATTTACGCGGTATCCATTTTACGCGGTTTTTAAAATCAAATTGGGTTTTCAAATCGCCGATTAAAAAAAAACATTAATAGGATCCATATAAATATTATTAAGTAAGACATTATAGTGTTTTTGATGTAAAACTTGATTTTAACCTTTTCGTCACTAAGCGATCAGAACTTCTGTGTGGTCCGAAGAGGGGTATAGAAACACCCCAGATTATATTCGTACAAACGATAATAAAAAGTTCATGACGGGCGACGTGGTCCCAACCGCCTAGCCGGACGTCTCTTGTCCGAACACCGCGTGTCGTGCGCAGGTATATGTACCGCACGAAGATCACTGTACCGAAAAACAATATATTTAAATATTATACGCTTAAAAATTTGAAAAACAAAATGACAAACTTTTCATCACTATTTCCGTGAAGATTACAAAAAATAAGAATAAAATCGTTTTCATAATTATAGAGTTGTCGAGTTTAAAGTGAACTATGGGGAATGTGAATACCCCGCTTCGGGAAGGCAAGGCTAAATAGTAGCTGAAGCCTCAAAGCATGTAAGTAAATATAATATGTTATTTTTAATATTTTGTATTCACTAACACAAATATTTTAAAAACGTCGAAAATTGATTGCATGTTAAATATTAAAAATTAATTAACTCTATTAATTTTTAACATTTTCTTAATATGGTTCAACGCAGATTTGTTTCCGCAATGTTGGCTTCAAGATTATAAGAAAATATATTTCGTATGTACAAGAATTTTCTATATTATGCTATTTTGTGGTACGTGGAAAATGAATTTAATCGTCGCGGTGTTTCCTATAATGCTCGTAATTTCTTAATTATTGCAAATAACATTTAGTTTATTAGTTGTACATTAGTGCTAAAGTCATATCTAAGTAATAGTTTAAAAAAAGTCTAATTAAGTGTATAACTTCTCAAATAAATGATTAATAAAAAAACACATTGAAAATATGAAAAGAAATTTACAAAGATTTAATAAAAAATAAAACAAAAATTAGTTACAGAATATTTATTTAATTAGGATTATTACAGAATAATGTGGTGCTAGATATGAATCCTGAAGAAGGTTGGGTCCAACTGAAACTAGTTGACTTTAGCATATGTACATAATAAAGTGGTTAAAAACTATACATTATATTATTTTAGCAATATTTGAAAATGTCCAAGAACACGCAATCACTGGATATATTTACCTACAAAGACACTGTTCTTAAACAAATATCAGATATCTCATAGAGACGAAGCTATTTTTATTATATGTAATAAAAAATACATAGAAATATGGGGTAATTACAATAATTAATTTAATAACAGTGCTACTTTTGAAATTAGCAAAATTAACTTTGTGGTTAAAATTCATATTTTTATTTGTTAACTTTGTTTTATCAACCACTTATTGAGTATTGAAATCCTGAAGAAGAAAATGGTATTTTTCGAAACCGGTAGATGTATTTAAACTCAATAAGTGGTTAATAAAACAAAGTTAACAAATAAAAATAAAAGTAATAACAGTGCCTTTGTAGGTAAAAATCATGTAATTGTGTTGGACATATTCAAATATTGCAAAAGTAATGTATTGGTCAAAATAAGAAAAAAATTATTTTTCCGGCGTATTTTAGTATAACGTGTTAAAAACATTTCACAGATAAAGAATATTGCTTTAAATAATTTTCAAAACAATCAAATAATCATTGAGTTGACATATATGCTGTTTCAAGGAAGAATGAAATATCAAATTTGGTTCATAGATGGCGATGGTGTAGTGGCACTCGAAGCGTGTCCACGTACTAACATTTATACAACTTTATTAAATTACAATGTTAAGCCACAACGTGTGTGCTAATGTAAAAAGATATAAAATATATAGAAATTACGCACAAATACGTCCCGATGAAGCTTGAGATAAGCGAAACCGGTTGACGTATAATAAATTTCGTGGTTACATACAAAGTGATTGTTATTTTATTTAATATAATATGTCAAACCACTAAGTGATTGCTTTCTACAAAAATATAATTCGTTGAGATTTACTTCAACTAAACTTGTCTCATTGTGTCTCATACTAACTCGATGAAGTGTGAAATATTTCTATATTATCAATTTTAAACGTTTCGGTACTTGTATGAAACTTTATTTGAGAGATCAGTGTAGCGTTGTATAGGTAGATTTTCAAAAGAAAATAACGAATTGATATGGCTGAATTCAATTTTGAAAGATAATTATTTCTTTTTAATATCTCTACGTCTATACGGTCTAGACTAGACTCTTCTATTTATGGATATCTCAGAACTGCTGAATAATATTCAACTTTATATTAAATCTGTGATGGAATGCAATGAAGCACATTATTTAAATGCAGGGTACAAAGGGTGCAAAGGAGTCCGTAATGTTGAGTGTGGAGGGTGGGTGCAGCGGCCGGATAGCGAGGGAGGGAGGCATTTTATCCCCGCCGAAAGCAACAACCTTCCTTTTCAGGTTTGATGCTTATTCCGGGGTAAAATATGATATTTATAGCAGTAACACTGTAGAAAGGCATTTTAATCAAAAATCTACAAGAAACTTGGTGTTTATCTATCTATTGATTTTGAAGAAAATCGCTTTTCTTATTTTTCTTCTTATTTTCTTTTTCCCATTCATTTGACGTATATTTTTAAATGTAAACGTCGAATACCTAGCAAAAAATAAAAGTAAAATTAAAAATGTATGTTGTAAATAAAGAAAAGTCATATCAATGTACTAATTTTTTAAATATTAAAAACACACAGTTTTGTCTGGAACGCTGTTAGCTCCGTTTGAATTGAAAATGAGTATTGAAAAATCTAAAAGTAGATGTCACCCCGATAGAGCGTTAGTTTTGATAATTCTGATTTCTGTGGGATATAAGATTGAAAAAATAAGAATTGCGTGTATTTGATCGAGATGTATCTGAAACAGCACCAAACACTGGGGGTGAAGGAACCGATCCTGAACAGTGCGGCGTTGGTTCAAAAATTGTGTCGAGGACTAATAACCATCTTGCGTCACTAAGCAAATAATGTTTCAATAAGAAAATCAATAACAAAAAAATATTTTTAATGGATTCTTGGATTCTAATCTACTTGACTTTTGTTTGTACAGGCATAAATCGTTAATAAAATCGTTGGTAAAAATATATGGAATTAAACGGTTCTTTAATTAACCCATTCTCCGCGGGTGTCTCATATGTATATATATATATACATTTTTTATTTTATTTTTTTAAATAGAGATGCGTACACGGAATACATGTCACATCAATATTCTTACTATTTTCAAACTAAGCTAAATAATGCTTGTGCTATGAAAATAGGACTAACTTGCTGGTGTCCTGGAACGAGGCGCAAACCCCCGACCACTAGATCACTAGGCCAACGTCTTGACCACTACACCAACAAGCTACTCAAAAGATGTACTGCAACTACTACATGAGTCACGCCTTACATCCACACAGCGCGGACGACTCAAATATCAGTGATATGTTCTGAGGAGCGGTGAAAATCGTACCACAATTATTTGGAATCTTTATCCTACCGATATCTGTCGATATTTGTCGAGAATTATTAGCCATCTTATAAACAAACACGAAATAATAAAAGTCCTCGTATTATCCAGTATCGCTCAGTTATTAAATTCTCAAACTCATTTTATGCGTGTAGAATGTAATGCTTTTCAAACTATACAGTTAAATTTAATGTCAGTATTTAAAAACTTGTAAATAGTGTGCATTAGTCTCAGAAATCAGCGCCCGCGTAGATTACTACTTCACTCTAGTACGTATGAATATCACGTAAATGGCGCTGGTGATGGTGCAGGGCACTGATTTTTTCTTTTCTGATTTTTGTGTTTGTTTACGTTCGTGAGGATACTTGAGAACATTTGCTATCGATTTCTAAAAAAACAAATCATAAATTTGTTGCTTTATCGCAGTATAAAGTCGTAAATTATAATGTCACCAAGTAGAGCAGCGTATGAAAGAAGTCATGCGTACCTAATGGGTTAATAACAATTATCCAAGAATGTACATGCTGCATCTACCTACAAAAGAAAACATGTTCTTAGGTACTGTACGATGTTATACCGTATCTAAAAACATCTGACGTATAACGGCTTATTTATGTCACGTCCGCCACATAAGTGAATATTTTAGGAGCAGTTCTCTGGAATAAATCTATCGAGTCTTTATTTACGGAGTACATCCTAAAATCTTAATACTTAACCTTTGCGAATTTCTCCATAATCTTTGTCAGTCAATTAAAATCTTAAGATTGAAATGACCAGCACCGGAAAAGATAACAATAACATGGACATAGTCTTTGTTTTGTACATTACATAGTTTATTTACTCTAAACGTATATTTAAATGAATTTGACGATTAAAATCGGATAACACTTTCCGAACAATCTAAAACAAATAAAAATGTTACAATTTTGAATTTGTAGCCGGCGACCTTTGACCGAATCGTAAACGCACACATTTCATACGATAATTACGGCATTCCTGTTGGATCTCAAGCCTGAAAGACGTGAAAACAGCCCTTAAATTTTAATTCTTCCCGAACATCTCCGCTCTGTATCGAGCGGGCGGTTCATTATAACCGAAACGGTCCGCCTCAACCGGAATGGATCTGTACCGGTAAATAAACCGGTACAGAGGCAAATGAGTATCTCCAGGCTTTTCCTACTCGACATTTATATTCCCCTGGTCGTTTGAGACGGCCTTACAACGGGGACTGTACAACTTCGAAGATTTGTACCGAACTTCGGATTGTGTAATGTTCGGTAATCGCCTTGAATTTGTAGTTGTAGGTACAAATAATCGCAGAGGAATAAAACAAAAATGAACAATATTTTAAACATATAATGTTTTTTCAGAGGCTTCCCCAGTCAAATTTGTCGCGAAAACTTAGTTAGAATTTCACCTTTATACGAATAAATTATTTACTGGCATCGTTTCATATATTGCGTTTCCCCATTTATTAACTATAACTTATTAGACATCTTGGATGTAGTGTTATTTGCCAGTAAAAAAAATATTCGCCAAATTAGCGAAAATGTCGTACGTGTTTTTAATATAGGTGTTCTGCGGAAAAATTTCAAGATTAAATTGTAATTGCTCGTACACCATCAGAGTGAGGTAAGTGGGAAGGATATTGTTTGACGCACGTGATTTGCGGGATTGCCAGTCGCAATGAGTCACCGGTCGGAAGCGCACCGCGCGTTCGCGATTGAGCAATATTTAAATTGCGGTGATTCATTGGTTCGTGCGCGTCGCGCTTTTTGTACTCACTTTAATTTTCAACGAGCTCCTCTGGGACCATCAACCTCAGCAGTGACGCCAGAACATGTGGCTCAAGTTTGACGTGAAATTATGCGTAATCCGCGTAAATAGATAAGGAAGATTGCAGCCTGTACTGGAATAAAAAATCAACAGTGCACGTATCGATGGCTATGTTAATAAATAGAACATGAGATGCTGGTACCCCAACAACCCAAGAAAATACCATCAAAAACGGTTGCATTGTCCATAACGTCTTCATTCATAACTCTATTAATAAAGGTTATTCTGAGCATTCTTCTGTAGATCCACATTTCAGATGCTTAAAGTCTCCTCATTATTTGTTCGGTAAGTATTCATCTTCCTATTCTATAAAATAAAACTGTAGCATTGCCGACAGAATTAAGAAAACTAAGTTTGTTTGGGCGAGTGCGAGTGAGGATGGTAGTGGTAGTGAAATAGAAGGCGAAGGTAACATAACAAAAGCCATGGCACGACCAGATAAATCAGATGTTTTTGTGTGAACACACATACATTCATATTTTTACCAAGTTAATATTACTAATTTTAAAAGTACACATACATTCATAACTTGAAACAAATGTTATTGTCACTAGTTTTAATTTTGTTCCTACCCCTTAGCCCACTTCCAATTAGTATACATTGTTCCTTTAGCTCGACTGGTTGTTTTTGAATTCATAAAATTCGACCATTTGGAGAGGAAGTGTTCTCATGTGCATATTTATCGGATCACTAGTTCATACACCTCTGTGATTTTGGTGGGTTGTGAATGTCGAAAATCATCAGAGTGGTAGTTTCGTACATTGATTGGACTTCCGGAGACATCATCAAATAGGCGAGTCGGGTTGTCCTTGTGGTTCCGTGAATCCATTCTGGTTCGCTATCGATGGAATTCCTCATTCCATTCCCTATTTTCAATCCATCCATCCTTTTCGATTCTATCACCCATCACTGTGATCGTTGACTTGCATCGGTCGCACCAGATATTGAAAGAACGTCCCGTTAGAAGCTTCGAAGCATGACTGCACATTTCTGTGGAAAAAGTAAGAGAGTGTGTCAATACAGAACAGAGTTCTATTCTCTCTGGTTACCCATACTGTGCAAAGACTCTAAGTAATTATATGTAGACTATATATATATGTAGATTTTAGTCTGTTCTAGAACTATATTTTTTATACACGTTCAGTACAGGAACAAGACTGTATCAAATCACGCAGGGGTGGTTCGCCAGTTCACTCTGAGCTCTCGAACGTCGACGTCTGCAGCGGTGTGCAGTGGTCCAGGGGGGGTCCAAGTCTTCGTCCAGTTGTAGCAGCCAAGTCGTAGAATCTTCCGGGATCAGTCCAAATGTCCTAGCCAAAAGTCAAATCCAGGAAGAAAGTCCAGTGGAATAGCAGGGTCGAAAGTAGAGATGAATGAAACACTTCAGAGAAGTCCAGCGGTGCAGAAGCGATCGAAGGAAGTGATCTTTGCAACCGCTGGACCGTTTATTTAACCTCGAGAATCATCTTGTGGAGCTTATGGCTCCAGCAAGAAGTTGAAGACCAATCAGGAGGCACAGACATCCCCCGCGCAACCCCGATTCGGTCCCGCACCGCTACCACCTGGCGGCCAAACTACAAAACTTTCGTCATTTTTTCCGCCGTCCTGTACGGGGCGGCAGAACTCAAATTTGTCCGCAATTTTCTTTATCACAATTTAAGCAGACATTTCCAGACATCGCGAGTATTTTTTATTACAAATATTGACCTGCCTCGCTGGTAGTTTTTACTGCGGGCGATGGGCCGGGGAATTTATTAATGCACTTTAAACCTTAAAGATCCATTTAAACCATCTAAACGATTTTTAAGGTGCATAATATTATCTCAGGGCGATCGCCCTCCATAAACTCTTTTTATTTCTGTATTTCATTTATATACAATATTTTTTAAAAGCAAGTTATTCAATAAAATGACATTCATGATTTTGGCTGGCGCCGGGGGCGGGGCCTCGTCCACGGCCCGTCATCCCCCTCCACCCGGCCGGTCGCCGCGTACAGGGGCGACGAGATTCCAGCGGCGCGGAGTGCCGGGCGAAATATTCCCGTGAATCGGCTAAGATAGACTTTTTGCCCGGCGCTTTTCTTGAGCCGCGGTTAGCGCGCTCCGCGGCCACATAGCTGCCGCATAGCTGTCGCATGCGGAACAATACATTATGTGAAAATATATAATTAATAAGGTTTCATAATTTTTCCTCGATAATGTTTGATTAGATTAGATCGTCGTGTTTAATTAGACACCTCATTACACACAACGTACTGTGTTACGTCTCCCAGAAGGCGTCCTCTTTGTGGATTCCATGATAATCAGACGTTCGGATTGGAACCTTTTGGAAATTGGATCTTTAAAGTGTCGCTTGAACGAATATTAGTGACAAAATATAAATTAATGTTTTTGAAGTGTGTAAATGATATTTAGTATCCCTCTTTTGGTAGACCAAAGGTTTACATATATGGCAGATTACATATATTGCGAGATTAGAACGAATACAACATATTTCTTCGATATCTTAATTAATTATTTATTAATTTAATTCTTAACATAGTGCATACATAAGCGCTGCTATATATGCTCTAATATAAACAAGATTCAAGTCTTTTCTTTTAATAAAACTTATCTTTTGCATATTTGGTCAATTTCACTTTAAATCTATTAAATTTCTCCCCCTTTCTTATGTTTTTTGGCATCACACGATTATCACGAATTTCTGAGATTCTTCCTGAATTGCAGTCTCAGTCTATCCCTTCTTCTTGTACGATGCTCGTGCTCATGTTGATCTAATCTTTCATTCAACTCGTATTTAGATGCAGCAAACTTAAACAAAATAAAAACCCTAGAATATCGAAGAACACGTGCTGACCAAATACTTCTCTTCAAACTACTGCAAGGCCAAATTGACTGTCCCATTAATATCTCTTCACGTACCATTTAGATCGACCCGGCAGTCCGCACTCTTCCACATTCCTAGAAGTAGAACATCTTACATACTAAATTGACTTTTTCAACATTAGCCTTACTATGCTTAAAGAGTTATTTTTATGAATCACCACAATCTCAATTTTGGCTAATCATTCTACCTATAAACACATGTTGCTCTCCATTTACCGCAACAATAGTTGCAACCTCCCCACCCTTTCTCCCTCTTTTTTATATTTATTTATCTTCTGCTCCTAAACATACTTATGTATTTATTATATTAGTTATATTAAGTTTACACTGTCAAAATTCCTTAATAAAATAAAATTAAAGTCTTTCAGCAATTTGTCATCGCCGGAGCTGGATCAACCGCCGCCTTCAGAAATCGGGAACAGAGTGATCTTCTACTCTTCCGGAGTGCCATCCGGCATCCTTCTGGCATTTTGGTCCTATGAGCGGGGATGCATCCGCCACAGGACCAAAATATTACATATCAATATAATTTAAATTTGAAAGGAAATTATCACTTAGAGCAGTGGAGAAGATTTAGAAAGACAAAGCAATGCATCAGTTTTCTTTCAAATTTGCGTTAAAAAAAACTTTTTAAACTCAAAATAAGACTGGAGATCTTTTTGAATACTGGATTTGTCTGGTATTAATAAAGAAGGCAAAATATTTTACAAGGCAATATAAATATCTGGGAACATGATCAGAGTACAGACGAGAATGACATGATTATCTTCAGGGGCGTGTAACGATCAATAAAGCATCTCATAATGACATGGCGTCGTAATGAACTCCGTCAAGATGCGAAAGTAGGGGTCAAGCGAGAAATTGAGAGCACAGTTTCCGTTTTCAATTAATCGTATATAAAACTTCATAGAGCATGTTTTAGTAAATTCCTTCGATAGCTTAGTTTATTGTAGGATCAACCGTCAACACCGTAATAAAAATCACCACTAACTTGGACTGATTTTTGCTTTGGTCTTCCGCTATTTGTCGGTTGACCTTCGATGTTGATTATTTTATGGTCCTTTCTTGCATCCACGTATTATTTCGACCGACCGAAATATTAACTCCAGAGCGCCGATTTAAGAGATCCGCTTCGGACGAGGGACTGACTGCAATTGGCCATTCGTAGAAAAGCGTCTACGCGCGTAAATAGCCCAAGTCTTACTCCTGTTGTACGACATCGATCTTTTGATAGATAAAATGGAGTTTAACGATACGGATTTTACGTTTTATAAAAAATATCGTTTAAATGCCGTCCATTTCTCTCAAGATAGTCTTGCGATCGGACTCTTATTTGCGAACACTCGAGAGCAAAACGTTAATTCAAAGGCAGCAACTTCACGGCGGATATTTTCTTGTAGGGCCTAAATTGTTCAAATGTCGTTACTGTAAACTCTCGACTTAAGGTATCCCCACACAAAAATCGCAATCACACTGAGTGACTGAGGTGCCCAGGGTATGTCTCCGTACTTGCTGATTAATTTATTGGGAACAATTCCTCTCAGTTTCTCCATTGAAATTCTAGCTGTGTGTGTATTGGCTCCACCTTGCTGAAATTATGTTCTATGGTTGAACCCGGGAAACAGTTACAGTTGCGGTACCAAAAAATCGTCAATTATTCGGTAATACACGTCAGCAGTGACGGTCTCTCGCTGGTTAAAAAGATAAGGGCCAATTGTCCCTCGGACAGAAATTGCACACCACACTGTCGTTTTTGGACAATGTAAACATTTTTAATGGCATTCTCTCGGGTTGTCGGGGCATAAGTATCTCACGTTCTGTTTATTAACATAGCCATCCATGTGAAAATGTGTTTCGTCAGTAAACAATATGTTTCCAAGCGTTCGTGCTGTTCCAAAATATTCCGTCATAGTCATTTTTGTTGAGAAACTTCACGATTTACAGTTTGTATGGGTGAAACTGAAGTTTTTTTTCAAAATAACGTGGACTGTTGATTTTTTTATTCTAGTACAGGTTGCAATCTTCCTTATCGATTTACTTGGATTGTGCATAATTTCACTTCGAACTTGAGCCAGAAGTTCTGGCGTCGCTGCTGACATTGATGGTCCTGGAGGAGTTTGGTTAACCATTGTCCCTACTTGTCTGAACTTTTGAATACGACACTAGATAAGTTGAGTGCTCGGCTCATCTCTTACTCGTCGAATATTAATGTGAGTACGCGACGCGCATGAACCATTGAATTATCGCACTTTAAATATTGCTCAACCGCGAACGCGCTGTGTGCTCCCGACTGGTGACTTATTGCGACTGGCAAATCAGCAAATCACGCGCGTCAAACAATACTCCTTTCACTTACCTCACCCTGATGGTTTACGAGCAATTATAATTTAATCTTGAAATTTTTCCGCTGAATACTATTTACTTTGGCTAGATGTTGTGAATATAGTTAACACATACATTATGTTGGTGAGTCAGATTACGCTACAAATATTCGTTTAATGCTGTTTTTCTTCTATTTAATCTTTAATTAAATATTTTCAAATAATTTAAGATACAAATAAATGTTATCGGACAAGATTTAAATGAGTTTTTGATAAAAATGTGAAAAAACTAACCTAAGATAGTCGGATTGAATCTCAGCGTTTAAGACGAAACATATTGTATGATAAAAATGTGAAAAAAACACTAAAAAATCAGTCGCTTTTGCGGGATTGAAACTCAGCGCTTACACCGAAATATACATTGTCAACATTTTGAGCGGGTAGACAAAGGATACCAGGTATGCGTCCATGTATTTGTTTTAACTTATTTTCGACTGGCGTCCCCTAGACAATACCAGTAATATAACTATTTGATAGGCGTTGCGCCTACCTGTATGTTTTATGACACTACCTTTTCAGGTTCAGACGAGAAGATTACATGCTCAGTAGATGTTCGTATTTTGGCTGTGTGGGGCGCCTGTTGACGCGTGATTATTCGTAATATTTTTTAATTTTTAACTTTAATTATTTAGCAGAAACATTACACCACATTATGCCATTACATTAAATCATACTTAAAATGAAATATCTATAAAAAATCTCCCACAAAAAACTTGAGGTGGGTCTAAAATGACCCAATACCGCCGGATGTGTTTTGTTTTGACCCACCGGGTAGTAAGTGTTAAAAGCTACAGTGAAGATATTTGTATGTTATACTAGCCAATTGAAGAATATGTAAGGAAGGGTGACATATCGTTCGTGTTAAATAAAGAGAGCTGTACCTTGGGTTTTATTGTTTGTTTTATTTGCGGTCCGCAGTCGATACGCACTATAAAGTACAGGTAGTTGTTAGATTAACAAGTACACAAGTGATACTTTAAATTAGAACTAGTTAAGAGCACCAACTACGGAAACATACAGAATTACTGGGTTTGGTGCCTCATCTGCCAGCCGCCTCGTCCACTAGCGCCGCGTCCCTCTGTGTGTTGTCTACTGCAAGCTCGCTATAGTTTAATATATTACAGTTAATAATTTAAAAATTGAGAAATATGGTGATAAAAAGTAAATTAACTAGTATTTACATTGAAATTATACATGATTTTATTAAATTTATTTTAATACAATTTTTAATGAAATTATATCTATCGGGAATTTGTCAACCGAGGCAAGACTAGCGGTGCACAATGGAATCCTGGTACCGACACTGATGTATGGAAGTGAGGCCTGGAGCTGGCAGAAAAGGAACGAAAGTAGACTGAATGCAGTGGAAATGAGATCACTTAGACGTATTTGTGGCAAATCTATTTATGACAGAGTAAAGAATGAAGAAATAAGGAAAGAATGTAAAGCTGATGTTAGTATAGTGAGTAAGATTAAAAAAGGATCACTTAGGTGGTTTGGTCATATGGAACGGATGAATGAGGAGAGAATGGTAAGAAAGATAGATAAAAAGAAAGGAGTGTTGATGGCACCAGAAATAGAGGACGTCCACGTAAGACATGGCACGACCAGGTAAACCAGATAATGGAGGATGGTTCTATTAGAAGCCTCAACAATCGGCGAGCTTGTATGAGAAGATGTATGAATGTGGATGAGGCGAGAATTGTGTGTCAGGACAGAAGAGTGTGGCGCTCTATCGTCTCTGCCTACCCCCGCGGGGAAACGGCGTAATGGTAAGTAAGTGGATTTCTTTTCCAACCCGGAGAAGGTGCATTACCAAATATGCTACAGCGACAGTACATTTGATAATATCTTTATAATTAATACATTTAATTAGTATTTAAAACATCACAGATCCATGTTCTGAATAATTACAACTTCACAATGAGAATGTGTTCTCTTTTATGATTAATAATATATTTTATAATTTAATAGAAATAGGGAGAAGGTTTGTATTGAAGTTTGAGGTATAGATGTACACACGTATGCATTCTGCAACGGTTGGCAACACATTTCGACTTCTGCATTGTGAACTGTGAATATTTCGTTCGTTTCCAGTTGAAACTGTATTTTAGTTTATTGGCCGGTAGTGCAGTACGTACCTACTCGTATTGCTGCTCTGATTTACTGGAATTTAGATAGATTCTTTCTTTATTTTCTAAATAAATTATAATATTATTAATATAAGTTAAATTAAATTAAATAAGAAGAAAATGAATTGAGACAAACATAGATTTATCAATCGAATAAATATAGCCATCACCTGGACTCGAATCCAGAACGTGCAAAGCTAGTAAACAGCTAAAGACATTAAATTACAATAATATAATATTTTTCTCAAATACCTCAGAGAAAAACATTAGCAAATATTGAAAAACTATAATACAAGTGCACTATTTTTGTGTTTATGATCAGTTTTAAATACGTCCTGATGAAGCTCGAGATAAGCGAAACTGGTTGACGTATTATAAATTTCGTGGTTTCACACAAAGTTATTGTTATTTATTAATTTTTAAATATTAAATGCATCAAGGTGTCACCATATAATTTTGTTTTATTTAAAATATATTATCGACCATCCCGTACATTTTTTTTTCCTTCGAACCCGACTACCGGGAAGAGAAAGAAATCCCACGACATAACAAAAAACAATCTGTGAACCGACCCATTTACAAAGCCCTCATTCGAAGGCTTTCATGTCTCTACTTAATAAAATGTATTCATGTCTTCTGACGTAAACTGGGGTCGTGAAAAACCTTTTACAGAATATTACTTCATTCTGGAATTACTTCATTTTTCCGCCCGGGGTGGTGCGTCGCTTTGAGTCCATTGATTTGGGATTTTTGACCGAATTTGTTTCATAGTAAACATCACTTGCTGCCAGTCCAACGTTAACCCTGCCTATACCCAGCTTTAAAATATAATAAAATTACTATTACAGATTTAATAATGTGTGATTAGGTTATCATTGGGTCGTTATTATCTTCGTTTTGCTATCTGTTTAGCTTCTAGACGCTTCTTTAGAAAATCATAATAAAAGCTTAACAATAATTTATTTACATTTATTATTATACACGCTATATTTAGGCATTAACAGAATTTGTAAAATAACAAAAAATTATAACAGAATAAGAAAGCATAAAAGAAAAAAAATTCATAGTGTCAACAAATGGTAATAGTGTAGTCTTATAAAGAATTAAATTAACAGTAAAAATGTCGACTACCTCCGCATATTCATTCCCCAAAGAATGCATTCTGGGGACTGCGGAGTTGGCTAGTGCACGAGTTCCGACATTACTACTGTAATAAAACAATGAATTGTGTCTCGATGACCTCAATGGTGCATGAACGTCAAGCAGGCCAACAATCTAGGGGCAGTCAATCATACCATTGATGACCTGAGAATTTATGGAAGTTTCGAGGGAAAACATACAGGCCCTGGGGGTGTTGATACCCATCGAAGGTTTTAGTTTTGTATTATTACACATTGTATTGCGTAAATTGACTGTCGATGAATGAAGTTTGAACGACAACATGATCAGTTCGAGTTTTCTACTTTTATACAATCGGTTAACTTGAGTACCAAAAACTGCGCTATGGATGTAGTTAGTGATTTCGTGGTGGGGGAGAGGGTATCTAGGCTTAGTCGCGGAGTAAATGTTCTTGTTTCCACTATTCAATATGATAAGGCATGCTTAATGTGCAAGGAAAATCATCATATTTGAAATTATGATACTTTTAATGCATTACAGGCCAGTCGGAGATATAATACGGTTCGGAGCTTGCCGTTGTGTGTGAACTGCTTACATCTGGGTCACGTAGTAAATAATTATTCCTCTCGGTCCGTATGTCGTCAGTTGAGGCAACACATTTCAATAAATTTGATAACGATAAGGACAAGCATCGGGGGTATGTAGTGCGTCACATTCGGTGCTATTGTCCTCTGTCCGAGTGGAGGCTCTAGAACAGCATGGTCATGTCCAACCAGTGCGATACTGTTGGATAGCGCCAGCCAGAGCAGCGCTAAGCGTTTGCGTTGGACACAAGTCAAAGATAAAGTACCTGTATACGGTATAGGCCAAATGGCTTCTATGACCCATCGGGGCAAAACATCTGGCGTTATCCGACCTGTAGGTCACCAGGATATTCAGTACACCCTTGATTTTATGTCTTGTCATGATTTATGTCTTGTCAACCATATGTGCTAATATGCCAGGACGGCAACTGGATACTCGGATATGGGACCATGTAAATAACTTGAAATTGGCGGATCCCGTGTTTGCAAGTCCTTGGTGTTACATTCCGGTCGTGTAATCAGACGAGTTAATGAACCGGTTACACTCAACATGAGCTTTGGTTGGATCCTCATAGGTAGAATAGGAAAAGCCGTGTCACCTTCTGTGTATTCATTTGTTGCCACTGAGGAACCATTTCACACGATTTCGGGATAGGGTGGGACCCTTTGTGGTTTTCTTCATATTCCATCTATCATCTCTTCGAGATATATATCTAGCTCTTTGCTACTTATGCTTGCATCATAAGTAGCTCAGGTAGCATCCGATACCTTTGTTCTCTGTCAAGTTTGTTCTCTTTTCATTGCTTTTTAGCTATCTTTGGCTATATGACCATTGATTGTAGGCTTTACTCTTTAGAGATTATCCAACAGGCTCCTGTACCTACAGTACCTACTCTTCTATGAAAACTGAACATGGTGTTTGTTGTATTCTTATTCCAATATTCCAATATTCTTCATTCCAATACTTCCGTAATGATGTATACCGATTCCTGTCGGGCTGACCTTTCACCTGGTCGCAGTTCGAGGAGTGAAATTTCGAGCGTCAAAGAATTCGATAGCATCTAACCACCTTCTAAGAGGCGAGGAAAGTGCAAATTGGTATCCAACTCATGAGATTGAGATCAAGGTAAAACCAGATTCCTTCTGTCCTTCTATCTTTCATCATCCAAATCGTGTTGCGTCAAACAAGCGATAACTAGCAGAGATACAGTCCACCACGGGATTTATTTCCTACCAGGGTTTATTTAATACATTGTTAATATTAAAACTGTTGATATTTTTACGGTAGTTTAAGGGTTGAGTAAAAGCTTCCTGTCCGCTGGGCGCCTAACGTCAGCTCTCGGCAGAGTGGAGATTAGCGCCCCTAATGTTCTGCGCGGGGTGAGGGCAGCGGAATGGGGGGAGGAGCGTCCCGACGCCTCTGGACGCAGCGTCGATAAATTCGACGCCAAAGTTTTGAGCTTCAGAAAAATAGACTCATTGACAGGTTCTTTTTAATGGAGAATTGAAAATGCAGATGGTGCTTCGCTTTTTTCTTTTAATATCAACATATTTTGGAACTTCATTGACATGCTTCTAAAAATTGCATAATCTCTCTAAAAGTGATGGAAGCCGTATAATTACAATTTTCCTCTTTAGATTTTGTTTTTAATGAAATTAATTAATTAGATATATTATAGATTTCATCAGTCATTTGGTTGCCCTCTGTTGTAATGATCAGTTAAAAATAGAACAAAGTTTTAAGTTATTTTTTATGCTATCATTCCATTAACCAAATGCATAAAAAAGCAGTTTCACCGTTAAGAACCGTGAGATATTCCTTAAGCAGTAGTCGCAGGTTAATTAATTTAATGTATGTATATATATAAATACAGCACTGATAAGTAAATCGCTTACATAAGGAAAAACAAGAAAAGTGGGTTTTCGCCAAGGGAAATGGTACATCTACAAAATTGCACGAAGTAGGTACTTGCAGTAGGAAAGTAGATACTCGCGAGAAGAAAATAGTTACTGGCACAAGAAAAGTGGGTTCTTGCGCAAGTTAAGTAAGCACTTGCACATGGTAAGTAGGTTCTTGCCCAAGTTAAGTAAGCACTTGCACATGGTAAGTAGGTTCTTACGCAAGTTAAGTAAGCACTTGCGCATGATGAGTAGATTCTTGCGCAAGTTAAGTAAGCACTTGCACACGGTAAATAGGTTCTTGCGCAAGTTGAGTAAGCACTTGCGCATGATGAGTAGGTTCTCGCGCAAGTTAAGTAAGCACTTGCACATGGTAAGTAGGTTCTTACGCAAGTTGAGTAAGCACTTGCATATGGTAAATAGGTACTTACTCAAGGTATGTGGGTATGATAAATAAGCAGGAAAGTAGGTACTTGCACACGGAAAGCAGGTACATGCATAAGGATAGTAGATAAATATGAATTATTTACGTAAGAGGTTTTTTACGCTTTTAAACTCTTTTTTTAAACATGAGTCTATCTGTGTAAAGACGATCCATATATCCCAGCACCACAGATTATTAAGTGTAACAAATCCTTAGTCTTCCAAAATAAGGAAGACAAAGAATGTTTGATATATATTATATTATATCAAACATTCTTTGTTTATATTATATTATATAAATTAACCCGTTAGGTCAAATAATGTATACAATTGGATGGAGAACAATGGTTAGATTAACGCGTCAGGTCAAGAAACGTATAGAATTGTTAATGTTAAGTCGCAATAATGACAGTCTAAATAAATATATGTTCAGTGCTTCTATTTCTAGACAAAGGATTTAAGGTATGTAAGGCAGAATAGCGCGGTAGGCTAATCACTGTTTTTTAGATTTTATTTGGGAAATTCATTTAAATTCTCTTCTAAAATGCTTCAATAAAGAAACATTATAATTTGCGATGACTCACAATCTCTGTCTCGATTGATGTCTCGAGTAATCAATGACACATAATAATTACTCGAGACACACGCGACAGTACAGATAAAAGTCGATCAACGTCGGTTGGTTTAGTATATATTACGTCTATACCTTCCCTCAATTACATTTTTGGGGTAGGGTAGAAAGGGGTCAATTGTACTAGGGGGCAGCAGTATCAATGCAAAATAACTCGTAAACTATAGTAGGTACATATATGTCACGCAGTCAGGAGGCGCGTTTGATGTGTACGAACTTGTCTCCAGTAGCTCAGACAACTTGGCGGAACGCGGATGGTTGCATTAGCAAAATGAATTATTCGTGCGCTAAAAGTAAGTTTTTTCGATCAGGTTAATAGTAGGATATTATGATTTATGTGCTCTGTTTTTGTCATTTCATTAATCAAAATATTTCTTTCGATATTTATATTTATTTTATAAAGTTTTGAAACGGTAGTTAGTAGAGAATGATCAAAATTGTATATATATTCCCATTTTCGTTATTTATTGATATTTAAATATTTAAAGATATTATTGTTTATTTGTTTTGTCATCTGGGTGTTGTTTTAAAAATTTGTCCCATCTACCCCTTCGATTTTAGATGGCGTTTAGGTATTATGGTTTTCTTGAACATTCTCATTTGTAATTCTTTCCGTCTAGCTTATTTCTTCCTGCATCTTCAATGTTTGCAATCTATTCTCACTCTCTGGCCAATTATTTAGGTTTCACTCTTGTGTAGTGCTGTCTATTGTCGCTTTTAAATGAAATGAGGTATTGTTAAAAAGCTAATTGTAATTGAATAATGCTTCAGTAAAAAATCGTTCAAATATCTGTAAAGCAAAATGTGTTGTTTAACCCATTTCCCGCGGGTGATTCATTCGTGAGTCGCGCCCTACGTGCCCACAGCGCGGGTGACTCAAATATGAGCCGTCGTGTTTCGCCCGCCACTAGTGCATACATACGCGTTGGGAAGCGGAGAAAATTATACTAACATTATTTGGAATCTTTGTCCTACCGACATCTGTCGATATTTATCATGGATTATTAGCCATCATATAAACAAATACGAAATAATCAAAATCCTTGTATCACCAGTATCGCTCAGTTATTCAAATTCTCAAATTCAGTTTATGCGTGCTCAAACTACAGAGTTAAATTTAGTGTCAGTATTTACAAACTTGTAAATAGTGTGCATTAGTCTCAGATATCAGCGCCCGCGCAGATTACTGCTTCACTCTAGTACGTATCACGTAATATCACGTAAATGGCGCTAGTGATGGTGCACGGCACTGTTGTGTTCTATCATGGATCATTTTGTTTGCGTTATTTTGTTATTATGGTTCAGATTTTTGTTTTTGTTTACGTTCGTGAGGATATTTGAGAACATTTGCTATCGATTTCTTAACGATATGTTGCATTATTGTAGTGTAAAGTCGTAAATTACAATGCCACCAAAGAGTGCCGCGTATGAAAGATGTCATGCGTATTTATGAACGCGATCAATGGGTTAAAAGAATAAGTCAATTTATCTTACGTGATAAAATTGCTCACTAGTTGATAAATATTTTGTAAAACTGCTAAGGGATGTTCCTTTGAGGCAATTCCCAGTCTGCAAATTAACTCCGAGTAGTTTTTATAGAGAGGTAGTCTTCCAGTAAGCAGTCAAGTCACATATGGTGCCACCTTCCAGGCGATTCCAGAGGGACGTATCTTCCTCCAGTAACAGGTGGGGAACGCTTAACATCCGGGCATTTCCTGCGGGGGATGTTTTGTCTCCTGCGCTCTTCCGGTTCCCAGCGGAAACAGCCCCAACTAACACCCGTCAAACTTGATTGATGAATCGCTTTTCCTTCCGTGGTTTCCCGATAGGGGAGGCGAGGAGATACGGTTTGCCGAAAATGGGAAAAAAGATTTTTTAAATATATAATATTACCTACTATAATTATTATTAAATATTACTTAATTAAATAGTACGTGTGCATGCGTTGGAAAGCATATATTTTTACATATTCTTATCATAGAAATATCGTTTAGGATAGGATTCTTATGTATTATCAATATCATAATTATCACCCTGTGTCTCTCTACTGGCTCTCTACAAGGATTGAATTACAAGTACGTAAGTTTACTTTTTTAACGTTTTAATAATTAATGGTACCACTTATCCTATGTTCATACAGGGTGGCCCAAAAAAAGTGAGAAAATTTCGTAAAATGTGATATAATTACATCAGTTGGCGTGTCACGAATGGAGAAGACTAGTATTGTGTTCGTTGAACCAGGCGCAAAAGTAAGCAGTGTATTATTGTGAACATGTTCTCAGACAAGGTTTGATGCCTGCAATTCAAGCGGCATTACTAGACATGGCAGCAGGACGGAGCTCCATCTCACACAGTCAGAAATACATTCTCCGTCGTGAGAATGTTAATTTCATCGAGTCAAACAGCCCGGATAGATTATGAAATATGGAGTGTTTTGACGATTTATGATTAACTAAATATTGTGCAAAAAAAATTACATTAATAATTATAATTAATTATATATTATGTTTTGAAATAACTCATGTGTTATGGAGATGTTCTCACTTTTTTGGGCCACACTGTTGAGCCGGGCGCTCCACATCTCCACCGGCTAGTTCAGTGGCAAACATGAGATGTGGATCCTACGAGCTAAACACATACCAGTCTTCTTTATCTTACAGACGATCTGACAAATATGCGTTCGTCCCTGGAGGCAAAATAACTTTGTTCACATTTGAATTATAAATTTCGCCGTGTATATTTATTTATTTATTCAGCCCTTATGGGTTTTCAGTTGTTTGTATGTTTGGTATAAAAAATATAAAAAAATACACGAGCAAAACAAAATATAAAAATAAAAGTTCAAGACAGAAAAACAATAAAAATATAGATTTGACGCAAAATGGCTGAGTATCAAAATCAGTTGTATCTTTGACTCAGAACAGCATCAAAAACATCACCCTTATATTTAAACATTGAATATCGGAATATATCTACAAGACCAAAATCGTTCACAAGCCTGTGAAGTCTTTGTGTGGGCGCATTCCTATAAAAACTAGTGTATGATGAATTTACATGGAACAGCACCTTTGATGTAAGTAAAGATTTTGACAGAGTTTGGCACAACTTTTTGCTCGAACTAATAGCCAGTTTCCTATCCGATAAGAAATTCAGAGTAACTCTATGGAATTCTATCCTCTATCATAGCCCTATTAGCAGGAATACCGCAAGGCTCCATGATGTCACCCTTCTTATTTAACGTTTTTTCCCACGACTACGCTAACACCGCGGTCGCTCAATTCGCCGACGATACCGCATACTTATCAACATCAGTAAAACCCACCCTAGCAATCCGCCGCGTCTAAAGACAAGCCACCCTCTTAGAGGACTGGTGCAAGAAGTGGCGAGTCGAAATCAACCCTTCCAAAAGTGCCGCCACTCTATTTTCAAGAAGGCGCCCTCGAATCAAACGCCACAAACCCAACATAAAAATGTTTGGAGAGAACATTCCTTGGACAAGTTCTTCATATACAAGGCCATTCTAAGGCCTATACTCCTGTACGCAGCCCCCATCTGGGGCCACGCGGTCAAAACACACATTAATAAACTACAGACTTTCCAGAACAAGATCATTCGATCAGAACTAGGCGCCCCCAGATGGCTAAGAGTTACACGATTACATCAGGACTCCGGCATTCTCCCCGTAAAAGAGCTCATAAAACAAATCTTCAAGCGTTTCTATGCTGACCTCCCCCAGCACCGAAACCCAACCATAAACGTATTATCTAATTGTGATATAATCGTTCCCTCTCGTATTAAACGTCCCAAAACAGGAGTCCAAAGTGACCCGGTACTCCGTATGACAGTAAACCAAAGTCCAAAAGTACAAAGAACAGCACCAACGACCTGGTACTCGGCGCAGGAACGCTGTATACAATCAGTTCAGTTAAATTCGGGGCGTCCAGTATGCCATTTACTATTTTAAATTAAAATATTAAAATCACTTAAAGTAAATAACACCTGTCATTGATTTTCGAGTTTCACGAGGTTGTCGAAGAAGAAGAAAAAGTTAAACTTTTTGATCTGTATGGAAACCAAGCTCGGTATTATGGTTTTAAAACATAATTAAATATTCCCGACACGAGTGCCCGTAGGCGACAACTCTACCAAGATAAGTACTACAATTATATTTCGGTGTCTCCTGGTTACAATATAATAAAACACGGATAATAAAGAGGGAACATTATTTATATCTATATTATACAAGTTGGCGCGCGCGGTACACGTGCGCCCGAGGTTTGAGGCACAATTGTATTTTCCTAAACCGAATGAATGCGAAAACAAATAAAGGGAATTGTATGGCGGTCTAGAATAATGAGAGAAGATATGAATGACGTATGCAGCGTGCCTATTATCGGTGTATGACAATGTCTTTCCACATGTACGAAATCATGTGAATATTCGTGTTTGAACTAATACGTGCGTATTACATACAAAATAAATAGGCTGTATTTCCTCGTTTTCGTATTTTTTCTCAAGTGCTGATTTTTTTAATCTTCGTGGATATTTTAACTGATTGATAATGATATATAAAAACATGTGTGAAGGTTGTGTATTACGATTTCAGGATGTATTCCGTCAATAAAAGTCAAGTTGCTTCACGTTGGATTTGTTCAAGAGAACTGGTTACAAAATAGTTACTACCGTCTTATATAGAACGAATTCCTACGTGCTATTTATGTGGCGGACGTGACATAAATAGGCCAATATATTACGATATAAATTAAATTAATCAACTATTGTGATTGTGTGTGATTCATTGGCTGTGCATACAGAGAAAGCGTATAGCAGTGTTGTGCATCTCTGCAGATATTAAGATTTATGACCAGAGTCGTCCGATAGTTTAGGCCCGTTAGATATAATACATCGTACTTTAAGAGTTTGGTGTATTATGTCTCAAAATAAATGTCCTCAAAGGCTGTCTTGGGATAGGTGTTCATCTAATAGGACGAATGTGGGGCTCATTATCTACATTATTAGAAGTGTTTGCACAAGAGGGTTGGGAATTAGGATGAAGGATGGATGGAAGGAATTTGATAAGGGGCTTAAGAACCAACCAGATACCTGTTAGAACACGACTTACCTGAAGGGGTGCTCTTTTATCGAAATTTTGGTCGGTAGCACTTTAGGATCCCGAGGAAAATATATTCACTCTACCCCTTAGATATCTCACCCTCTTGTACATACTGATACTTTTCAGGACCAGCGCATTTCCTCACCCCTAACTAGGTAATGCTGAGTATAGACCATAAGCCTAGACATATATATATATATATATATATATATATATATATATAGACATATATATTGTGACGTTTGAATTCATGTGGTAAGCTGCCACTACCTGTTCAACTGACATGAGAATAAGTAGTGATTGACTGAGATATGGACGAATGACGGAGGTCAGTTTGAAATGGGCGAGCGAGGTCTTCCGCACGGGCTGTCGGGTGGAGGCTAGCGAGGCCAAAATAGAAAAATATGGAGAATGTCAGTAAGGATCGTTTTCACGCGGTGATCGTGAGAATTTGAGTCCATATCTGGAGGGGAATTACCGGCAGAGAGCCGTGTAATGGAGCAAGGCCTTCCAACTACGTCTCATGCGAAATAGCGTCCACTTGACAACGTTCAAATATGATTGAACTTTGATCTGGGCTTGAGTCGCCTGGAGGACAGCCGTCGCCATAATCCAACTGATTGAGTATTATTTTGTGTAACCGAAATACTATCATGTGTCTCCGTTTCGCATTGTTATGATCAGCGGCGAGGTTGTTTGGAAAAACGTTTGGTGTAAACTGAAGCTTCGAACAGTTTGTTGGCATAACTGTATCGGGCATTTCTTGTGTTTACTGTAAATAAGGTGTTAAATCTAGTGTTTTTACTGCATGATACCATTTTGATCAATCCGAGCCAATCACTCCGATATTTTACACACACACACCTACGAAGTGAGTCTAGCGGGTAGCGATGCCTTTGCGTTCGATGCGCCGAAGCCAGATCGCAACGTAACAATATATATATATATATATATATATATATATATATATATATATATATGTGTGTGTGTTTAATTTATGATTTCTACGTGCAATAGTGTATGAAACTAGCTTCTCTTATGTGTTAGATCGCATTTTTTATAGATGGTTTCTAAGCTTACGGTAATACATGCCATTGTCAAGGCGTTGCCTCATAAAATTAAATTGCCTAGTTAGCTAATATTGTCACCCCAACCAAAAAAAATCGTCCATCTATTTGAAATTGTATTATAATTAAATGTGAGTCCCGGGCAACACCGGGCAACACCGGGCGGGGGGCCGCTGGTAGTAAATAAATTCCACTTTTAGAAGCGATTAAAAAGTCTATACACAGATAATGTTTATTTTTTCGTTGTGCATTTTCGTAGCGATGTGAGATTAAAATAGTTGAGTATAAAATTCTCGGAATAACACGTTCCAAAGCTGTAATCCACGGCAGTGGAAGTGAAATGGCAGCGGACGCTCACAACTGTGGAAACGACTGCTCGAGTCTCGCCTGCAGTAGGATAATACGGAAATTCCACATTTGAGATTCGCCCAGTCTTCGGTCTAATTGCGACCGTGGAAATGTTTCGTTGAATAATTTGATTATTAAATGTGGAATATATTTATTCGGCTAGAACCTTAGTGAAACTTGTCACGAGAACTGCGAGCTTCACCACGTGTTAATGATAAATAATCTAAATTCAGTTTAAATAAATTATTAATTTATTTATTATTAGGAGAACATTTTCTTATTGTGAAGTTGTAATTATTCAGAACAGAGGGTCTGTGATATTTTAAATATGAATTAAATATACTAATTAGAAGGATATAGATATAAAATAAATTTTATCAAAATTATTGTTGTTGCGCCACCGGGTTTCCTAACAGGGAAAGGTGAATTATCCAACTATGCTACAGCGACAATATTTTTAGCGACAAATTTTCGAACCTGTGTTACCTTTTTTTGTATTAATTAATTTAATCGTTCCATTATTTGAAAGAGCCATCTACCTTACTTTTACAGAATCTCAAATACCTTTGAGTAATCTGATAGACGCCAGAATTATCAATTCATTTTTATTAAAATTTGGACACATTGATACAACTTTATTATTAAGAGAACACATTCTTATTGTGAAGTTGTAATTAATTAATAAAAAAAATTTAGTGGGAGCGTTGTAGAACTAGTGAAGTGTAGGCACTGTGTAATGATTATGTTAGAATATTGGATAGCCATGCTTCTGATCATATATTGGGTCCATATTTGTGTAATCTTATTGGAAGTGAACGATTTCCAGTTGGTGCTGAGTGTGCTGTACAGTTTTGGAGCTAAGAACATGTAGAATCTTTGATAAAATGATTATTGATAGTAATATTTAAATATGCCCAAGAACACTGGATTTTTACATGAAAGGCATTATTATTAAATAAATATTAGATATCTCATAGAGACGAAGCTATTTTTATTATATTTATCAGATTCTCGTTGAGTTGACATACATGCTGTTTCAATGAAAATGAATTATCAAATTTGGTCCATAGATGACGATGGTGTAGTGATACTCGAAGCGAGTCCACATGTTAATATATATACAATTTTTTTTTTTTTTGATACATGTGGAGTTTGATGGGTGAGAATGATGAACGTTATATTTATATAAAGTAATCATTTAAATCAGTCGAAGACAGGTCGTAAGCCCTGTAATTACCCCATACTTCTGTATATTTTCCATAAATATAATAATAGCTTCGTCATCTATGAGATATCTGATATTTATTTATTTAAATGATTGATATTTCATAGAGACGAAGCTATTTATATTATATAATATTATATGCGAAAATGTAGAAGTATGGGTAACTACAGGGCTTACGACCCGTCTTCAGCTTTATACAATGTAACGTTCACCATTCCACCCACAATCAACCTCCATAACTATCAAATTTTTGGAAGTTATATATGTGTTACCATGTAGAAACACTTGGAGTATTTAACTACAACTTTGTTGTCGCCATCTATGGTCTGAAATTTGGTATTCATTTCCTTGAAACAGCATAGATGTCACTCATGAGAGTTTTTTTTTTTACACACTCAAATGTTGTTAATATAAATACAATTTGATACCGACCGATTTAGGTAGTAGGGAGGGAAGGGGGTTTAGAAGGTTGAGATGCGAACAGTAACCTATTTCCAATGTCTAGTCTTCATTTGGTGTTTGTTTATGCACGTTGCTGACCCTTATGTGACTAAATAATAGACGGTAATGGCAGAAAAGGTAATATAATAATATTCATGAACACGTAAAGGCGAAGTTGGCGGCCGTCGGGCGCTGACGGCCCATGCAGTCAGTGCGTTGTGTAGCTATGCGGTAACCTACAGTTGGGGGTAGGCGTCCGCTACAGTACCGTGCAGGGACTGAATTCAAACATAAGTTTCTTATATACCACCTACCGGGACGTGAAAGAAAATGCTTGTGACTTTTACTTCTATGACGTTAAAATATCAAACTTGCGTTACTAACGTTTGATGTTTATGGGTAGTGAATAAATATAATATATAGTCACCATAGTAACGTATGACATATTTTTTTCGTGGTCACTTTAGAGATTAGTACGAAATTTTTAAGGAGGAGATGGGGGGTACGAGCCTAAAAAATCTTCTATGTATTACTATAGCACTTAAATATAAACAAAATTTGACATATGATTGATTATATGTTCTTTCCAACGATCATCGTGCCAAGAAATTTGCGTTTCTGAAGCCCAAATGGCCAAAATTCCTTCTCCAGTTGTGAAACAAAATATTTTAAGTAGTTGGCTATCTGTCGAGGTGACATTGAAATAGGTATTTCATTTTAATGACCGGAAGGGTGGATTCCTGGTGACGACCGGCCGGCCGCGCTGACCGGAAGTCGACACATTTTTGGCGGGGGAGCGACCTGGGCGACGGGGGATGGGAGATGCGGGAGGGCTACCTGAGAATACCTGTATAGCTCCGAGCTGAATAATTCACGTCGAAGCAGGGGTGGGTTCGGACTTCGGAAGTTAGTTTGTCTTGGAATAAATGTTTCGTTCCGGTGGCGAGGTATTAACTTTATCACACTTAACGGATACAATCTGAGGAAAAGCTGTCGAGCACTAGTTAAATTGACTAGATGGTTTAATAAGAGTTATGTATGAATAAATACACACTTTTGTCGTGAAGTTGCAATTTCAGAACATTGTTCTGTTGCATTTTTAATACTAATTAAACTAACAAATTAGAAAGATATTGTGGGAGTAAAGACCGGCGTTCTACCCTCTCACTGGATAGTCAGTGGTGAACACAAGATCCGCGGGTATTTCACTTCAGAAACACAAACCCACCTTATTTTGTCACATTTTGCCTACATCCTAAACTGGTAAAAATTTATAAGTACCTAATACCTGGAGGTGACAAATAAAAAGGTGTTATTCGTTATAAAAATGGCATTTAATAATAAAACGAACATGACAAAGGAAGTAAAATAAGGATACAATCCATATTAACAAATCCTAATTTCGTCGGGTTGGGTGTGAGTTCAACATTTTGCAATGCAGGCAAGTGACAACAAAATGTTCCACTATATGATATCATTCTGGTCCATGCCCGTCCGAAAAACCCATCTCCTTGGCCTATCATCGTAGATGATCCTCAGCACCCAGGCCGACGCAGTTGGATTCGTATGCAGAGATGTAGCCTACGATGAGAATAACCGAAGGCGAAATAACCAAAGGAAAACTTCTTATTTCCTGTAAAGATTATTCACAATGCGATTAGATTAACAAATTATAGTAAATGATGCACTAGTGATTGAATAACATAAATATATACCCTTTGGTTACGCTGGATCGCTCACAGTCACATATTAGAAATGCTGGTCGCAGAAATTGAACCGCGCAAGTTTGATAGCTCTGCTCGAGATTTGAAAAATAACCATAGACGGTGACCATTTTTATAACCTGGAAAACGGATTGCTACACCAACGTAAGGGCAATGATCTGTGATTACGAAGTGCTTGTCATTATGACAAGTGACGGGGCAATTTCAAACGTGACTCTAATTTGTAATATTACAATATATAGAAAAAAACTTATTTTATTGATAGAATTGGCGTCAATTTTGTATATCATCAAAAAGGATAGATATAAATAAAACAATGTTTTAACTCTACTTGAGTTAAATAATCATACCTCTTTTAACTCTCTAAGTATTAAACGAGTAGTGCAAATAAACTCAAGTAGAGTTATAATATTGTTTTATTTATATCCATCAACTACCGATAGGCAAACAGCTTGTAAACAGTTGCTATGAACCAACTGTATAGAAAATATGGAAAAACAGTGACATCAAACCAGCAACTACAATTATATTAACAATATTTGAATATGTCAAAGAACACAAAGGCATTTTTATTAAATAAATTATAAATATACAATCCATCTTCGTCTGGTTTAAGTGATCACTTTATACAATATAACGTTCACCATTTTACCCGATCAATCTCTATATCTATCAAATTTATGTAAGTTGTATATATGTAGTAACTTAGTAATATAGGAACACTTCATGTATTAATTACAAGCCGAAGACAAAACATTAGCCCTGTAATACTCATACTTCCGTACTTCCAATACAATATAATATAAACAGCTTCGTCTCTATGAGATATCATAATTATGTTAGTTTACACTCTTGTCTTTCCAATATTCATGAATGCATATATATATTGCTGGAGAAGGATCTTACGTATCCCGTGGATAGCATACTGCAAACAAAATATCTTTCAAATTCAAAGTAATTTCAGGACACAATTTTGGCCCAAAGAATACCACAGCTGTGGATCTGGCTTTAGAGACCAGCTGTGAGGGTGATCCAGGATATCTGGGTGAGACCACTATATGACAATACTAATATGAAGGAGGATTAAAGATGGACTTCGTAAAATATTGCCTTACATTTTTCAACCAGGATATTTTTCGTCGTTCAGGGCCTCAGGGATGCAGGATCAGGATATACATCAATAAAAATGCTAAAACTTTATTATCATGAAACACATTTCGAAGGCATCTACTCGTATTTTAATTTTGTCGCTTGTTCAATCTGTATGGTTTATGAATGGTTCCTGTAAATTACCTACCCACTATCTCCTCATTCAACGACCCTTTTCTGTGGTTTTGTTATCTATAGTCTTAGACCAGTTGAAGTTTAACAGATACCGTTTACCATTTGGGTGCGTTGACTACCGCCAAGTTCTTCTTGCTGTGCGGGAACGAATTGTTGGCTTGTGAAGTATCGTATTGACGTGTGGGGCTGATAGTGTACTATTTGTGTGCAATCGGTTTCTCGCTACTGTGCGTTCTGATTAATGTATTCATTTCATGCTTGTTGTGCCACCGAAGTGTATGAAGAATGGTACTTTGTGCGGAATAACGGAGCATTTATCAGGTGGGTCATGTTTCTTCCTGGTTCTGGTTGGTACTTTAGCCTCCCTGTTCCCTATTTCTTTCTTCCACCCTTCCTACACCCTGTCTTTTGTTCAGACATCGCTGTTGCAGATTGCACATAATTTTCCGCTACATAACATGAAACTACATAAATTTACTTACTTGATGGCACTTTTTTTTTTTTCATATTCTCAACATTTGGTTCTTTAGATAATTGTATGCATCTTCGAATTTCACCAGTGTTCGTGATCAGCGCGCCCAAATAAATTGCCTCTTGAACTAATTCGCATGCCGCTAATTGGAAAGTATGTTGCGATACGTTAGCAAGACAACTGAGAGAATCTATGTAGATATAAATTAAATGTATATTAAACAGATATTAAGTGTGAAATAATTTTTATTATTCGGTTACTGATGCTGCTGCGTGTTCGGTGTGAATTTTAAGGATTATCGTTAATCATAATTTGATAGCAGTTTGCGCCGCTGCCGGCGACACGTGATCCGCAAAAACAAACAAATGCACAAAACCGCAATGCACATGGTGCAGTTTTATCGCGCTGTCAGCGGACATACCTCCTGACAAATATGCGCTTTGATCTACAAATGATGAATCGAAATGAGTTTGTCGAAATGAGTGTTTATTTTATGCAATACAATTTTATACGTTTGAATATTACAATTCACGAGTATATCTCTTTTTAGGTTTAAAGTACGATTTGTTTTATTTTTTCATCATGTGTCTTAAAAATAATCAATCATTATATTTATCTATAGATGCATCCAGTGGTAGTGTCTTCATCGCCGGTAGGGATTCTGCATTCTCGACTTTTATCCCGGGACTCGAAACTTAAAATTTTCGAGTACCGGGATAAATCGGGAATCGAGACCAAGAAATTAATTTAATTAAAAATAAAATAGATTTTAATAAATACTATATTATGTACAGTAGATATTAGGGAATTTAATGTTTCTTGACGTACAAATGCGTGACGCGCGCATGTTGGCAAGATTGACAGATTGAAAGAGATAAAACAACGCCGCGCTTTTGCGCGCTCTCTCTCGCATCTGAGCCGTGGTTCGAGATGCATCTCTTACTTTTACTTATAACTGTAAGCTTAGTGTAATATAATATATTGTTACCACATCGGGTTATTTTGTACTACCTCAATCTCGCACACGTTAAGAAATTAGTTTTTTCAAAATGAAATTAAGTTTACATTTATAATTTGATTACAAAAAAAAATTCATCTATAAAAATTACAAAAAATTTTTAATACTAAAAAAAATCAATTGATAAAGAAACACATTGGAAGACAATAACGAATGTATGAAATAAGAATGTAGACAAGGGTCGTTTGCCGATCTCAGCTTCTCTCAACCGGCGATGATGATGATGATTATGAGGTCGAAAGAAATGAAACACAAAAGATGTTCAATATAAGCGCACTACGGCGGCAAAATCGAGAATGGCTTCCGCCAGCAGAATACTCTGTTTTTATTCAAATTCAAAACAATACATGTTGTCATATTTGCAAGTGCCTACACGGTGACAGGCCGCCGCTTGTGACGTTTTATTTTGTTTTCCTGAAATCTATCCCACGGGTTTTTTGGCGCCACACCGATGATTACACCTTTAAATTATTGACACACGTCTTATCATATTAATTACATAGCGCCTCCATGGCGAGTAATTCTGTGCGATACAATAACAATAATAATAATAATTATAATAATGTGTTTATTCCAGCGTGATTGGGTTTATTTTATGAAGACTCGATTAGCCATATATATATATATATATATATATATAATAGGCGTATGCATTAATTCATGCGTTTTTTTTTCGAAAATTAAGGCTTTATTGTGAAAAAATGGTTATACACTCAATGATCAAAGTATTGTCCATCGGAAGCTACAACATTTGCCCATCTTTCTGGCAGTTTGTGGATTCCATCCCAAAAGAACTTCTCCGGCTTGGTGGTGAAGAACGAATCAAGCCAATTTTTGATACCCTGTTCTGAAGTGAAGCGTATTCCGGTGAGGGCATTCTGCATTGATCTGAACAAGTAGTAATCAGAAGGGGCTATGTCTGGGCTATAAGGCGGGTGAGGGAGAACTTCCCACCCACTGTTCTCCAAATAGTTTTGAACCGGTCTTGAAACATGTGGCCGAGCGTTGTCATGATGGAAAATTATGGATTCGTGTCTCTGGTCGTTTTTCCGCAATCGCTCTCTTCAAACGAATTAATTGTGTTCGGTAGAGGTCCCCTTTGATCGTCTGACCTGATTTCAACAGCTCATAACACAACACACCCTTCTGGGTCGGTCCGGGTCGTTCATCGTCTTCTAAGTTGAAATCGCCACTTCTAAACCGTGCAAACCACTTCTGGCACGTTCTTTCAGGTAGAGCATGGTTACCATAAACCTCTACTAAAATACGATGACTTTCGGTAGCACTTTTCTTCATGTTAAAGTAATGAAGAAGAACTCCCCGCAAAAACACTTTTTCTGGCACAAAGTTCGACATGTTCAAATGAATAGAAAAAAATGTTGTTTACACTTCAATCAAATGACATATACTGAAAAAGACGCGCAATGACAGTAGCTTTCAAATGAATATAGTCACGGATGAACACGGCGCGAAATAATACTAGTAACGCCCTCTCTTAGAAAACCGCATGAATTAATGCATACTCCCAATATATATATATATTTTTTTTTTAAATAGAGATGGGTACACGGAATACATGTCACATCAATATTCTTACAATTTTCAAACTAAGCTAAATGCCTGTGCTATGAGAATAGGACTAACTTGCTGGTGTCCTGGAACGAGGCGCGAAACCCGACCACTAAATCACCAGGCCAACGTCTTGACCACTACACCAACAAGCTACTCAAATTATTCAACATGTTTCGATAATTACGCTATCTTCTTCAGGAAACAATATATACTGTAATTAAAAATACAAAAATAGATAAAAACAAAACTATAAAGTGGTGAACAAGTAAGAGCTAATATGAAAACAAATTTAAGAGGTGACTATTTGCAAAGAGGATTTGATTATTTATAATATTTAGCTTATTATTATGAAGAAATAAAAAAATATTAGTTTACATATATACAAGTGAATATTTATATATAAAAATTATTGTCTACAAGTGCTAAAGTGAGAAAAAAACACGTTTGACTTCTAACTCGGCCAGCGCACAACGTCACTAAAGTGACAATCCGCATCGGCACCCCGCGCCCCGCGCACTGCGCCGTCAACACCACTACACAAGTACACATAGACGTATTGACAAATTCGCGTCAAGTTCTTCGGGAAAACATGTTTTATTGTTGGGTATGGAGAATAGTTATATATTGTACTTATTTTATCCAATACATAAATATATTACGGAGGAACAGCTAAAATATGAACTCTATATTTGGTATATTAACAGAGATATTCACATAATTAGAGGCAATGTTAACTCAGTTTACATCATCGGAGAAGAAAGGTCATAGGAGAAATGTATTTATTTACTTGAGAAGGATTTACTGCGACCGATACCCAATAATAAGGCTAAATAAATAATCTATATCCCTTGTTTTCCGTTAATATAAATATTATTTGTTTTAAGGGAAGATTTTTGGCAGTTTGTATGGGTTCATTGAACCAGCTGGTTAATATAAACACCAACCCTTGTATCTCAACCAACGTATCTCAAGAGAGCTTCAATGTAAACGCGTTCATTGGCCTTACTACCCTAAAACAGAAACACAATAACAATATCGTATAACATAACAATCGCTTATATTGGCGACTCACCAGAGACATGTCTTTAGTTGAGAATATTTTCAAATCTGAATTCCCCCGCAATAAATTTAAATAGCAAATGTCAAGTAAGATTTCAATACAAGTCCGTTTACAAAGAATATCAAAGTACAATAATGATCAGTTGTGTGGTTTTAAATAATAACATTAGTCAGTACATTAACAATGGGTAACAATATATGATCAGATTCGCGGAAGGAAGGCTCCCGCATAATAAAGTTAAATAATTGACTCGTGGGAAGTTAGAGCAAGTGACACTTAAAATAGACATAAAATTAACTTGTATGAATATGAATATATAATTTAATAAGCAGTAAAGTAAGTAGATAGCCGGAACCACGTGCACCGCTCGCCACTAGGTCGCTACTTGCTGTACCGCAATAGTAAGCAACTAAAATAATTTATCGATTGTTTTCTATGTATATTTCTATGAATCTTGATGTGTTTGCTCTCGGGTGAGGCAGATACCGGAGCACATCCTCTGGGACTGTGTGATTATGAATGATGCACGTGAGATCATGTTTGCGGGATTAGAAGGAATAGCTCATCGGATCCCCCGGAACGGTGACCTATTAAGAAATGAAAGGAATCTCGGACATTTCCGGGTATTTATTAAGGTGCGGGTCTTCCGCTGGGGGTTGCTGGGGTGGGCGATGACTGGAAGCAATGGCTAGAGAGACCTAACGGAGCATTCTACTGGCTCTCCCTCGCACTCTTGCGATCTGGAGAGGATGCATTTCTGCCAGACTGTGACTGAAACACGTGACATGTGATTTCTATAACTTCTTTCTGGCTACCTATTGAAATTAATGTGACAACAAGTCTCTCATACTGTACAGGTATGGTTCTCGTACGACGATACTATAGCCAACCAATGATGGTGTTATGATGATATGACTGAATGTAATAAAATAAATAAAAATATATAATATAAAATACATAAAAATATATGACGAATCGAAACGAGGGTAAACTCTCAAAACGATTCAGGATAGGGTGTAAATAAATAAAATATATATATACGTATATTTCTAGTTGATTCAATTAATTCATATAACTTAACTTGCTTATAAAATGAATTAAAAATTTAGTTTAGGGAGGAGCAGCAAAAACAAAAAAAGAGCACATAATACAATTCATAGGGTAATAAATGGTCGTCCTTTAAGACATTCATCAGATCTCCTATTTAAAGAGTACAATGTCCTAGACGTAAATAAATTTATATATTGAGACTCGTAAAATATATTCATTCTAACGATAACTCACCCCTAGCAATAAATCATGGTCACAATACAAGACAACGAACAAACATCTGCACACCAGTTTCGAGAGCAACCATGACATTTTATCAACGTTTCTACATATTTTAGCTCCGAAACTGTACAACACATTCAACACTAACTGGAAATCGTTCACTTTCAATAATATAACACAATTATGGACAAAATATATGATTCAATTGAGTAGAGATCAATCAGAAGCATCGTTGTCCATCGTTTTAACTTAATCACAATACAATATCTATACTAATAATTCACTTCAGTGAATTTTAGTTGTAGTGTAGTGCGTTGACACTACATTTTTTTATTTTTATATTCCTGTAGAATCTTTATCTTTCTAATTTGAATTAAAAAATATCACAACAGCACTAAAAAAACTGTCTACTGTCTAGTAAAGTAGCCAGGACAATTCCGTATATATCAGAGGTAGAGTCTATTCCATCCCACACAATAAACTACGAGTATTATATTTAATAGCAATATAATTTTACCTTATGTTTATCATATTATATTATAATATTTTATATTCACCTTTATTACAACAAAAACATGTATGTCAATAAAGTATAATAAATAAATACTTTAAGAAAAATCAAGTGTCTCGAGTTTCGGGTGTATTGTTTTAAAGTCCCGGGACTCGAGACAGCAAAAAACCACGGAATTCCCGGGTTGTCTCGACACAGAATCTCTAATTGCCAGTGAGATGGAATATCAAAATAGCATTTCAATCTTTCAAATCTAATTGTATCTTTTATCATAAGACATGCTTAGCTGGAATTTTTAATAAATTCTCTATGTTAATTTAAAATTCCTTTGCTTTTATAGTTATTTTTTTTAAAGAGAAACACATTATTATTGTAAAGTTGCAGTTTTTCAGAACATAATACTGTAGTACTATTAATATAAATTAAATGAATTAATTAGAAAGATATGCAGAAAAAATATATTTATCGAAAACATATTTTAGTTGTTACCAGGATTTGATTTTACTATCCGGGGAAATGAGTTATTTAATTTACTAGCGTATATTAACTTAATGGTATTTAAGATTCATCGCAATATAAAGTTAATTGCCTTTTAAAAATGGAATAACAGATGAATCAATTTTAAACAGCTACAGAATAAAAGTTCAAAAATTTGTCGTAATGTGGAAAAATTGGATTACGCATTTTCCTGGATAATAAATAAATATATCTTTCAAGTTGACTAATTTAATTTGTATTAAATTTAGTTCAGTTGATTTAAGATTTCATTACCGGAATTGTAATCGTTAACTAATTTGATTCGGTTAAGTTGAGATTCCGTTGTCGAAATTGTATTATTAACAAAATTGTTGTTTAATCGGAATTGTGAATATTAACAAATTTACTTAGGTTATTCTATTCCATGACGTTGTCGTAGACAAACCCATGTTGCTAGGAGGAATAAATACCCTCCCTCCCTTTATGTTCTGTCTAAGTATACACGTATTCTGTCTCTCTCTTTTACATGTAATTTTACATTATTTTTGTATTTATTGTTAGTTTTAAATACGTCCTGACGAAGCTTGAGCTAAGCAAAACCGGTTGGCGTATAATAAAATTCGTAGTTTCATATATACTTTATAAAGTGATTTTTATTTTGTTTTTATCTAAATTATTATACTTACGATTTAATTGTTATATGTAAAAACATTTGTTTGGATATCTAAATAATCTCTTGAAGTATTTTATAATCATTTAAACAATTTTTTTACTTGTGTGCTTTAGTCAAATTTAAAGTGCATTTAATTATTATGTATTATATTATGTAAGACAGTTGATCAGATGCATTCGCGTCTTTCGTAAGATGCTTTTCATAAAATAGTTCATCTTGTTTAATATTACCCTCAATATGAAAACTTTTAAGTGGTGATTTTTACATCTCTTTTTAGAGCTCTAATCTGTAGAGCGTTTGTTGAGAGGGACGTGAGTTTTGAGTAGCCAGGAGCGTATCCATCTGGATAACTTTTTTAATCATACTTTCCAACAATGCACCGCGATTGGGTCGATTCTAAAACATTTTATAAGGTGGCGTTAATGGTAATGACGTTTTTTGGTTTTGAGTTAAAGTAATTTTTTAAGTATCCTAGGTGTATTGAATAGAATTGAATTCTTATGTCATCCTAACCTGGAATGTTTGATAAAATCCAAACGGCGGTCGTGAAGATGAACAATTGTGATGCGGTGTTTTGATAAACACGTGGCCAAACTATTAAAATTATCGTACAGTGTGTTATTTTTTGGTACGCGATAACGGTGAGATAAATTACCGGGGGCGCCAGGAAGCAACCGTAAAAGTGATAAAATCAAATCTTAAATGATGAAAAATCGGCGGCCGCTCCAAACAATAAGTGACACTGTTTACAACAACGTCTTTCTGACGCCTGTTTTAGTACGTCGTGGAAATAAAAGGTATGATAAAAAAATTGTTGAAACTCGCCTAACCAGCACATCACGTGTTTAAATATGAATGATCATATTTACACAGTTTTGAGAACTCATGAATGTTTTGTAGATAAATATTTGTTAAATATAACATATCGACCGCTGGGAGTTATGATGATATTTCTAAAACTTCTTAAAGTTTCATCGTATTTTCCAGTACCCTAGAATATGACTGCACCCCTAGCAGCCAGCGTGTTACCAAGGCAAAGGTGTGCAGTTAATGATGTATAAAATACCTCACCGCCTCAACTATCGAGTTTAGAAAATAGAAGAATACAACTATTTCTTTTACAACGATGGTTGGTAACTGATATTTAACTGTTAGTGATTTATTTTACACACAATACAAATATACAAATTTCACAATAACGGTTCAGTACATCACAAGTGTTGATTAATGTCCCTTTTATTAAATAAATAAATTAACATTGATTGATAAATCACCGGGAAAACAGCATTAGTGATTGTTCAGCATGATAACGCCCGTTCGCAACCTGCCAACATTACAAGACCTTGATTTGGAAATTATTCCACATCCGCCCTACTCTCCTAATCTTGCTTCACTAGAATTTCATATTTTCCAATAATCTTCTTTTCAAAATTGGCTTTAAGACTTCTTCACCTTCAAAACCGTCGGATTCTTCATGAGTGGAATCGAAAAACTGCCAGAAGATTGCAATATTATTGATTAGTTGATATATTATGTTTATTTAAATAAATTTTAAATTTGGAGAAAACCTCAAAGGGTCCTTTCCTATTCCGGAATCATTACGAGAGTTGCGTACCCCAGCTTCAATTGTACTCAACAAAGGAACTCATGCATAAATTAACAGAATATTCAAAGCTTTTTAGAATAGTTATGGAAACATAACATAACATGACGAAAGGCGGTTAGTTAACTAATTAATACCACGTGGCTTTCCTTCACAACTTAATTTTTCTTTTCTTTGTTATCTAGTTACAATTAGCAATCACATATTTATTACATTTGGTCGTACATTATATCAAGCCACACCTGTACAATATTAATTAGTGTGGTATTATTTTATTGTAAAAATAAATTGACATAATAGCAAATCTGAAACCACTGACTTTGGCATACCACAAGGTACGGTATTTGGACCATTGTTATTTATTTTATGCTCCAATGATATATTTAAACTCAAATTATATGGTAAAATAATATCTTATGCAGGCGATACTTAATATAACATTAAAATTCACACCAAAGCCTATATTTAAGAAGACTCTCGTGACTAATGTTCATCAATTGAAGAAAAATACTGTATCTTAAATACCTAGGAATCATAATAGATTACAAATTAAAATGGAAAAAAAACATATTACCAATCTTACAAACAAAATAAGGAAAATTGCCTACATATTTTTAAGACTCTGAAACATCTTATCACTTACAAATCTGAAAATAATATATTACGAGCTTGTATCATATTTGCAATACGGTATTATTGGATGGGAAGGAGCATATAAAACTTCAATGTCACAATTAGAAATTACTCAAAAAAAAGACTATCCAAGTATACAACTTTTCACAGATTTACCATTTAGAAGTACCAAAAATATTAGAAGTCTGTAATTTTTCAAATTCTGATGGGGAGATTGTTAAAAAAATGAATGCCTTGATAAATATAGTGATTTTGGGTTGGCAGATACCTGAAGTAAAAAAAATATATATGCAGATTAACTGAAACATAAATTATCTCGTATATACTCCTTCTCTATGCACGAGTCCTACTCTCATAGAAAAAAATAAATATATTAAATGAAATATATATATATATATATATATATATATATATATATATATATATAATATAACGTTACGAACTCTCGGTACAAGAAAAATGTATCTACTGGAAGTTGCGCATAGGTATGCGCTAAGCAAAGGTCTGGTGTGATCTCAGAGAACGCTCTGGTCAATTTTTGAGTAAATTTTTTCCCTTTCCGCCTGGTGACCACTGCCACTGTGTTGGCAGAGGTGGTATCTCGCCACATATGACTTTAGCTTCGCATTAAAAAACACAATTAATGGTTCTGACAATATTTACTACATGACAGAAGCAGTGAAGAGATTAAATAAAAATATATATAAGTATATGAAAAAAAAGGTAATTGACTTATTCAGTATATTATTTGTTGGTGGTCACCTTTCGTTTCATGATATACTGAAGATATAGCACCATGATTAATTTATGGGTGCTTGACTCCATAACTTCTGAGCTTAATTAAGCTTCTAGCAAGTTCAAGTCTACATAACCATAGAGACTCAAACACGTCTGACATCTAAACCACCCTCTCATCTTCCTGGAAGAACAGCTCAAGCTGCAACGCCTAGAGTGAGGCTGTTTTGAGAAACTGCCAAGAACCGAGTATGTGAGTGCAAGGCAAAGCTTTTGTGACTGTACATATTGACTATTAGCAATTACCAATAATTTTTTAAGTAATCATTAAATTTTTCTTCATAATATTTTCCAACATAAGTCAAATGAAAAAGTGTAATTTAAAATTTAAAGTCATTTCTTTAATATTCAACTATTCTGAATTTTCCAATCACCTTTTGGAAAAAAATCATTCTTTTGATATTAACCCTTCCCAAACCATGCAGTAACACAGGTCTACCACTTTAATTAAATTTATAATATTTCCGTAAATATACGCAAAATACACTTCATATTTTAGTTAATTTGAAGTATATTTTGTTTGAAGTAGATTTACGCTTAGAAATGACTAGCGAAAAATCAATTATGTAAGGCGAATCCTACATAAATAATTATTTTTTATTCATTCCGTTATAAAATTAATACGTTGACAAAAATACCATTTGTGGCAAGACAGAAAGAAATCACACATTAATTTTACAGTGAAAACAATAACAAACAAATGGTGTCTCTTTCTCACTAATTAAATAAAGATAGATAAAAAGGAAAATTATATTATAATTGTATACAATGCAACCTTCTATACAGGACTTCGAATTATAATATTACATGTTTTTAAAATAGATTTAATACTCAATCCTTAAGTAGATTTATGGCATTAACCATTTTTTCACATTTTAAAGACTAATAGAACTCTAATTTCTTACAGTAACACGAGTTGACAGCATGGTTGCGTACGAGTATTTTATTTCACGGTATGGTAAAGGTTAACAAGGGTTTAGATATATTATACACACAGTTACTAGGGGTTTACAGTTAGATAAAATAGAAATTTTAGAAATTATTAAAAGTGTTTGTATTCATATTAGTTCTTACTTACAGCGTTATAATTTTGCTTTTATTTATGCTTGTATTTTTAATTTCAGAATAAATTGTTTTCTGTTATTTGGGCGTTGTGCGAAATATTTTTTGCTTTCTTTTACATAAGTACTGGGATTAGTGCTTTGCAATTATTTTTATCTAGACGCAGTCTACTACTTTAGTAATGTTTCCTTCTCATTATATTTTAAGATTTCATTTGAAAATTTAATTGATATTTGACGTCTTAACTCGTACTCGTATGGTCGACCCCTCTCTACACGATCAGCTAATGGTAATCGGGACACAGTCCTGATCTCACCTGCCGGAACAGTGCGTATCCACCACTGTGGGATGTCAAACACACGCTGATGCGGCACCGACCGGTCAAAGCGCGTTCAGCTTCCAGTGCCAGCATCTCTTCTCCTGATTCCTGAATCAACAACAACCTGCACTCCAAGCTCTGTATCAGATAGTACCACATAAATTATACGTGCGTAATCATTGTGAACGATAATATAATTAATTCAGTGTCAATTACCGATCGTTTTATTCCGCTCATGTGTCTGTCTTTATTATCTATCTCTGATCTACGCGAATGATAAACCGACTCGGAATCGGTTCATTATTCATATCCGATCCTTCCGAATCGCACAGAATTACTCACCATATATTTGATATGATAAGACACGCGTTAATAATTTAAAGGTGTAATCATCGGCGTGGTGTCAAAAAACCCGTGAAAAATTTTAGGAAAACAATGATGTCTTAGTAAAACGTCACAAGCAGCGGCCTGTCACCGTGTAGGTACTTGCAAATATGACTATACGTATTATTATGAATTTGAGTATTCTGTAATAAAAACAGAGTATTCTGCTGGCGGAAGCCATTCTCAATTTTGCCGCCGTGGTGTGCCTATATTGAACGTCTTTTGTGTTTCATTTCTTTCCACCTCATAATCATCATCATCATCGCCGGTTGAAAGAAGCTGAGATCGGCAAACCACCCTTGTCTACATTTTCGTTTTCTGTACGGAACACCTTATGTATCCGTAAAATTACTTCGATAGTCAAGTCCTGGTTTTCTATTAGTAATGCACAGATTATGCCATTTCAAATTATATGAAGTAAAACTACTTTCCTGGTTTATCTGGTTTGTAATCTGATGTCTGCAATGTAGTCTGGAGTGCTAGCTGGTTAGTCTTCGACGCTTAGATCAATCTGTATCTCGCGCTCACCGCCGCTCACTAATTTGTTAATATATCAAATGATTCAATAAACAGCATTAAAGTACATTGAAACTAAAAATACACTAAAGTTTAATTTAATTACTCTGGTGATGAACCACAAATAATGTAAAAGTGATAGCTGGAATAATTAATTAATAATAATTAATTAAGAAACGTGCCGACAAGCCGTAACGGCTTGGCACGATAAATAATAATGTAAATTTGTATTAAAAAAAAAAAATACACACTTTGATGATAGTACGAAGTGTCAATAAGCACCATGAATAAAAGCAAGATTACATACAAACAGTAACAGCTCCACAAGCAGCAGGACGATACTTCATCACAAGCCGACAATTCATTCCCATAAGGCAGAACTAACTTGGTAGCAATCGACGCCCCCAACGATAAAACGATATCCTGACTTCAATCGGTTCAAAACCATAGAGAACACAAACACAGAAAAATATCGTGTTCTGGTATGGGGGGAGGGGGTAGTGGGTAGATAATGGAGAGGTCCCACCGATCTAAGTACATCATCGCACGGCGACCGGCGATCCATGACAAAGTTATAAAGATCGAACATGATTGATAAAATTCGTGTTCTGCTCATCTCGTCATAGGACGGGTACGGTGCTAGTATGAATTAATAATGATAAAATGGTTAAGAAGCATTGGTTCGTACTAGCCGGTCCGATTTCAAGTGTTTTTAAAGTTTAAATTATTTTCTTTAGAAAGGTTTTTAAATGAATTATCAGATCCATTTTAATATGAAACTTTAAACTTTTCATATAAATCGTATCCGAAGCGCCCGGGCAACATTATTTTAATTATTTATCTTTTATTCGCTTCAAAGTTGATTAGTTCTCGGAAAATAATTACCCTTAACACGTTGTAGAGATGATTTAAGAAAGTTTAATATTCAAGTGAAGTAATATAATATTATATAATAATATTGGCTCAAAACCATGACGGGGGATTAATTAATAATAAAAATAAAGCTATTAAAATAGAATATGTAGTTCTATATTCTTGCATGTTAAGCTCCAAACTTTTTTTGTTTAATATCAATAGATTAATTACTTATTAATAGTTTCAGGAGGGAGGAAAACAAGTTATTTTTCAATACTGAATATTGGTTTTTAGTTTGATTAGTTAAACCAAACAAAAAACAAATTTTAGGAGATATACCTACATATATCATGATGATGAATGGGAGGATGTGTTTCATTAGTCGTCTTTTTCTTCAGCGGTTTCTCGTTATGAGGATGACGTCTGACGTGTACCTTTTCTGCATTTTCTTTTTCGGTAATTGCGTCAACCCTCTTCCGTTCGCAAGTTATCACTACACAATGTACTTTTTGACGCCACTGCCCTCGGTCATGGGTCGCAGATTCCCAGTGTTTAGCGTCTAAGGCACATTTGTTCAGATACGCCTTCATAGTGTATTTACGCATCTTTTGTTCCTTCGACTGGTACCCCTGAGATTTCTTGTCGATGGGTATTGGTCATTTTATATTGTGTGAATGTTGCCGCTTTTTGGAGATTGACGACCAGTACATCGGCTCATCGAAAACTACCCAGAGATAAGAAGAGCAATAATATTGGACCAGCCACGATGTCAGAGAAACAGCTACTGTCAATCAAGGTTAGTGGTAATTTTCATTCTGCATACTCTTTGATTCATTTTCCCGGTCTACTCTTATATTGCTGTAAGATAGTTTCATTAGTCATAAAGCAACTGTGATCAACACTACCATAACAGAATACTGAAAGTGGGCAGAAGACCGGTGCCATCACTTTTGACACAATTAATCATGAGAGACTAAGTTCTTGAATATATATAAATGTGTATGCATATTTATTTATATATATATATATTGACATACATATTTTTGTTCTAACAGAGATAAATACATAATAAACATAAGACATAATTAATGTTCATAGTTTATTGTGTGGGATGGAGTAGACTTCACCTCTGATATATACAGCGTTGTCATGATTACTTTCCTAGACTGAAGTCTGTGTTAAAGTAGGCAGTTTTTTTTTTCGTACTGTTGTGGTGTTATTTAAGTCATCAGCAGGAATAAAAAGAGAATTACAAATATCTATAAAAAAGTAAAAATAGAATAAAAATATATGTAGTGGGAGTGTTGTAGGACTAGTGAATTATTAGTGAAGGTATTGTATAAATTACATTAGAATGTTGGATATCCATGCTTCTGATTCATCTCTACCTGATTGAATCATATATTACCTATATAACGTGTGTATCTTTTCTAGACTAGATCGCGTTTCTCGTAGACGGTATCCTTGATGAAGGCCAGTGATTCGGCATATGCATGTAACACGTCAAAGCTAGAAGAGATACTAGTACTCGCGAAAATATTAAATGAAAAAATAGCATACAGTAGTTTTATAAGTATACACACGTATAAACTGGCATACTGACACTATTCTGTATTTATTCTCTTGGCTTTTTATTTATTTATATTACAGATAACTTTACATATGACTTTTTAGGTTTGCGCTAAGATTGCACGAATAATTGCATTGTGAACACGAATAAGGTTTCTCTCCAGAATGTGAAAGCACATGACATTTTAACGATATTTTCTGATTGCAAGAATATTTGTACTGTCAACATGAAAATAATTTCTCTCCAGTGTGCCTATTCAAATCTCTTTTCCGATTACACGAATAATTACACTGTCAACATGAAAATTATTTTTCTCCAGTGTGCCTATTCAAGTCTATTTTCCGATTTTATGAATAATTACACTGTCAATATGAAAATAATTTCTCTCCAGTGTGCCTATTCAAGTCTCTTTTCCGATTACACGAATAATTACACTGTCAACATGAAAATTATTTTTCTCCAGTGTGCCTATTCAAGTCTATTTTCCGATTTTATGAATAATTACACTGTCAATATGAAAATAATTTCTCTCCAGTGTGCCTATTCAAGTCTCTTTTCCGATTACACGAATAATTACACTATCAACATGAAAATAATTTCTCTCCAGCGTGCCTATTCAAGTCTCTTTTACGATTACACGAATAATTACACTGTCAACATGAAAATTATTTCTTTCCAGTGTGCCTATTCAAGTCTGTTTTCCGATTTTATGAATAATTACACTGTCAAAATGAAAATAATTTCTCTCCAGTGTGCCTATTCAAGTCTATTTTCCGATTACACGAATAATTACACTATCAACATGAAAATAATTTCTCTCCAGCGTGCCTATTCAAGTCTCTTTTACGATTACACGAATAATTACACTGTCAACATGAAAATAATTTCTCTCCAGTGTGCCTATTCAAGTCTGTTTTCCGTATTATGAATAATTACACTGTTATATGAAAATAATTTCTCTCCAGTGTGCCTATTCAAGTCTCTTTTCCGATTACACGAATAATTACACTATCAACATGAAAATAATTTCTCTCCAGTGTGCCTATTCTAGTCTCTTTTACGATTACATGAATAATTACACTGTCAACATGAAAATAATTTCTCTCCAGTGTGCCTATTCAAGTCTCTTTTCCGATTTTATGAATAATTACACTGTCAACATGAAAATAATTTCTCTGCAGTATGAATCAGCACAGGTTTATTTAAGTCTCCATTCCGATTGCATGAATAATTGCACTGCGAACATGAAAATAATTTCTCACAAGTGTGCGAAAGCACATGGATTTTTAAGTTTCCTTATAGATTGCACGAATATATTTAGGCGCGGGGGCCTACATAAAGAGATTTTTGGAAAAATTATTATATATGAAAAAGATACAACGTGCTATAGAGAGCTTTATTGAGAAAAAAAGAAGAAAAATGTGATACTTTTTATAGGTACGAGTTTTTTCCCCCTCTTCTTTCGTATATTTCGACTTTAGTACATTTTCGAGGAACCAATCATGTACAAAAGTCGAGGTTAGCCTGTATATATTTTTATTTGCATATTATTGCTTATTAATATTGTTTGACCTCTAATTTTCTCTAGCTTATGTCACAAAATAAACGATTTTCATCTTTAAACATAATTTTAAAGAGATATACCGTGTCAATTTTAAATAAAATATATATGTATTGAAATAAACACTAAGAACGTAAGTGAACGAACGAATTAGGATGAATTACGAGTTATTAGGAATGGATAATACTTCTCATTATATAATACATAAATTATGAGTTATTAGGAACGGATAATACTTCTCATTATATAATACATAAATTATGAGTTATTAGGAATGGATAATCCTTCTCATTATATAATACATAAATTATGAGTTATTAGGAACGGATAATACTTCTCATTATATAATACATAAATTATGAGTTATTAGGAACGGATAATCCTTCTCATTATATAATACATAAATTATGAGTTATTAGGAATGGATAATCCTTCTCATTATATAATACATAAATTATGAGTTATTAGGAATGAATAATCCTTCTCAATATATAATACATAAATTATGAGTTATTAGGAACGGATAATCCTTTTTATTATATAATACACGATTTATTTATCACATGCATGTATATATATATTTTTTCAGATTTTTCCCAACATTGATTGCACATAATGGTATTATCAGACATGAGAAAGGCGGGCCTTAGTAATGTGAAAACGTCTACCAGAGTGTAGTCTTGATTATTGGATATCATGATAATTGACTGGACACGTCTAGACTGCAACAGACTGACTTATCTTAATAGAGGGCATTAAAAGTTGAACTTGGCGAGCCGACAAGATAATGCTCTTTGGACCCCCAAGGGTTGCGCCACTACTACTCGATGCTATACTCGATCTATCATCCCTTGTTAATTGTTTTTCAGCATTTTTAGTTAATCTTTAAGGTCTCAAATTGAATTATGAAAGATTAACTTCAGAGATTTCGTATAACTAAATCTCATTAGCATATGCACGTTTTGAGATTTTGACCTGGATATTCAGACATTGCGACCCCTTAAAATAACAAGGTTCCATCTGACACTGGCACTGTTTTGAGATAATGAGCTCAAAAGTGTATTTTGTTTTGAGAATGCAAATATGATTAGTTTTAAGGTCTTAACTTATTTTCAGTATCATCAATGCCACCGTGAGATGAGGAAAATAAAAAATAAATAATAACATTCTAAATTAACAATAATGATTCATAAATTGAAATAAATAACTGATGCATTTGGAACTTTCAGTTCTTGCTATTTCCTTTAATATCCGTTAAATAGAGTTGGTGTTGGTGGAATAAAGAATAATGCATTAGGAACCCTTTTCGTGTAATAACTCAAATTAACCCAAAATGTTACTTGGAACCTTGTTATTCTAAGACGTCGATATGTTACGATGGAGAAGATGAAAATAATTTTAATAAATCATCGTTCGTCATGCACTAATCTAACAGTTCTATAATCCAGAGTTCCGGACACTAGAACGGTGTACCTAACTGCTCATTCATTAAATTATGGTGTGTATGGAAGAAATAAATAATAATTCATTTGGAAGTGCTGGGAGAAGTTTATTTCTATGTGAAATGGGTGTTCCAATAAGAGCAGCTGATTTGATTGCCGCCATTTCTCTAGCGGTGCATTTTGAAAGTTTATACTTGTCAGTTATCATGTAGACAGTATTAGATCATTATGTATTAAATGGAGCGTTACACAGTTCGAAAACGATTGTTTATTGTGAAAGCATATAAGCAAAAAGATTATGTGCAATTTTTGGTAACCATTTGGTGAATGCTAATCGGATAATTCAGCGTTTAATGACAACGCTAAAAGAAACAAGCTCTGTGTGTAATATACGAACACCTATACGTTACCTACCGTGAACGACACTTTGATGAAAACATTAAAGTTTTGTGTGAAAACGTGAATGTCCGTCAGACTCCGCGCGCAACAACACAACCTCTCAAACACCATCATCATTTTATTCAATTGACCTGTGGCAAGATATTAATTAAGTTAATTCTGTTAGCTATACATAAAATAACGAAGCTGATCGCTGCCGGCAAGATGGTAACCAGTTGCATGTAAAAACGAACACTGGTCGATGAAGTCGCGTAGATAAGAGAGCTCTTCCCAAGGGCGCGGCGAATTATAAAGACTCTCCACACACACTCACGCTCTCATGGTGGACACATACACATATTAACACACAAGTAACATATCTCATAATTATTATTCACAATTCATATATTCTATATGAACCCATATTTGTAGGTGCCCATATAAATAACTATGTAATGAACTCGCCAATAACACGGATGCACTGGCTTGACAATAAGTTGAATTTCGTTGATAGTTTTCGTTGCGGGAACATACCTGAATTAAAAAATATTTGTACTTGAATTATACTTAATTCCCACAATTCACTATCCCTACAAAACAAATTACTCTTGTACAAAGCAATTATCCGTCTGATACTCACATACGCGAACCCCATCTGGGGTTCAAGTGAAACAAAAATTTTAGAATCAAAATAATACTACATCCTTAGGAGAATCACAAACTCATACTGGTTTATCAGAAACACGATCATCAACAGAGACTCAAACATACCCTCACTCAAACGACACATACACGATTTATCGTTTAAATTTTATTCTAAATTAATTTCCATCCCAAACCCTTCCATAAACTCCCTCGGCCTGTATGATCCCTCATCCGATCCCCATCATCTTCGTTCCATTTCACTTCTTTACCCTGTTCTTGAGTCTATTGAACAAAGTTTATAAAAAGCTTCTATAGCCATTTTTGCTACTATATACAATTATATACAAATTTAAAATAACATTCTATTAAAATAAAAACAATTTCACCATATTCTCTGAATAGGGTCCCCCAAAATATCTTACGCGATTGTTGTTACTTCATATGTCGGAGACAAGAGTCAGAATTATAGTTAGTTTTTAAAATTATGTACTGTTATAACAGATATATTTAAATAAAAAAATAAGATTGTTTATGTATAAGCCCAAAAGGATATTGATTGTAATAAATAAATAAATATATTTTGCGATACCCATACATCTTAAACCTTCTGATCATTCCATCCGAGCCTAACAAGCTATACACAATTCCTCATAAAAAAATTGGTGCCCAAAAACAAATAAAAATAAGTAAAATAATTGTTAATGTTTTCAGATTTTAATAATTTTAATAATATTTAAATTATTTCATCCGAACCATGAAATCTTTATTTGTAGTTCATTTGTAACGATATTAATTTGAGAAATTCCTGTTGTCTATTATCACTCTTTGGAACAAAATTGCGAAGTGTCGCCCGCGGCGGACGCCTTGCAACGATAAATAACTCAATTCAGTCCTGCTTTTTTTCAATTAAATTAAATTCATTGTTATCTGTGGCCTTTTCTCCGGCTCTGTGATTTCATTTTATATCTCATTGCGACTCGAACAAACTCATTTATATTCTTTACAAATTAAATAATATAACTTTTGCAGCGTTCGTTTCTAAATGCATTTGAAATTTTGCGTATTTTTTAAAGGGACTGTTCGTTGTAGGCCACAGGTCTTCTGACTTCAGAAACACGCACTTCGTTGATACGCACGAAGCACTACCTGCACCACACATAATAGCAAGATGAAATTGATTTCGGCAAGTATAATAGTGAGAGACGGAATACATGACAATAATGTAATGTTTAAGATCGTACTCTGAGGTATAAAGAAAGGGGGAACATGTAGGTAATAGGACAAAATCCATGATGTCTACATAATAGTGCATCTAGCACAGTGCGACCGGAGATCTGTGGATCTGTCATAAAGATTGAACAGTCTAAAATATTCATTTTTACATTTCTTCGGTGGAGTTTGGTAAGTTGCTCATAAGGTTTGAGGAGTCATCCAATGTAGAGAAATGAAATGAGGGATCGATGAGGGGTCAGGCCAAACTGAGGACCACTTCTCTCTGCTTAAATCTGGGACCTGAACGCAGATATCGCTGTGTCTGGGGACGACGTCGTCGGCCGTTTTCACAAAAAAATTAGAAGGGTAATGAATTAAATTGTGGAATATATTTTATATTTTCGTAGAAAGAAATTACTTTGAAGTTTGACATATTGTATTAAATAAAATAACAATCACTTTGTATGAAACTACGCGTCGCTACCACCACGCGTTTGGCCTCCGGTTGGACAATTTAGAAATAATATACAATCGAAATAAGAAAGGTAATAAATAGTGGTACCCCAATTAAAAAATAAGCAATTAATAAGCAAATTAATTTATCTCTTAGCCCCATATTAGGTATGTTTCCTTTAACACTTACAGCCTGATGGGTTCAAATAAAACACGTCCAGCGGTAGTGGGTCATTTTAGACCCACTTCAAGTTTTGTGGGAGATTGTTTATATACTTTTAAAATATATATATTCCTATGTCAACATCCAATTTCAATATTGAATTGAATACAATTAAAAAAATAGCAGTTAATAACGGGTATAATACAGGTTTGATAGACACTATTTTAAAAAATAAATTAAAAGAATATAATAATCAGTTTTTATATAAATCACAGATAAAACATAATGATAATAATGATTTTATACATAAATAACTTTTCGAAACAAATATCTAAACACCTACCACGAGACATTAGACCAGCATTTTACACAAATAATAGTATAGGAAATTTACTCATAAATTCTAAAGACAAAGATGATAAATTTAACAATTCTGGCGTCTATAAACTTAGTTGCAAGGATTGTGCTGCATTTTATATTGGTAAAACGGGTAGAAATTTTAATATAAGAGTAAAGGAGCATTTGAGATGTTTGAACAATAGTGGGTTTTCAGAATTTGCTAATCATTTGATAGAAAATAGTCATGGTTTTGATAAAAAATTGGGATTGTCGATTTTGCATATAAACGGTGTAGGTCACAAATTAAATAATTTGGAATCGTTGGAGATAAATAAAGCATGTTAAAGTAATCAGGAAATTCTAAACAGCCAACTAAATTTAACTACGAGTCCTATTCTAAAATTTTTTCCTAAAAATTATTCGACTAAATTTGTATTGAGTAGTAATTTGAGTTAGGTACTAAATTTATTTTTTTAAATAATTTTTTTTTTTTTTTTTTAAATAATTGTTGTTTTGATTCTGGTGAAGAAACAATGCTATATTTTTAGTTAGTTATGACATCCTGAAGAAGGAAAAGGTGTTTTCCGAAACTGGTAGATGTTTTTTAAACTCAATTGTGGTTAATAAAACTAAGATAATAAATAAAAAATATAGATTGTTTATAGATATTTCATTTTAAATATGATTTAATGAAATGGTATGATGTGCCGTAATGTTTCTGCTAAAAAAATGAAAGTTAAAAATTAAAAAAATATTACGAATAATGTACATATTCACATTACGCATCAACAGACGCCCTACACAGCCAAAATACAAACATTCACTGAGCATGTGATCTTTTCGTCGGAACCCGAGCATCGCACCGCAGAGAGTGTGTTCAAATAAATTTAATGTCCATCAATACTATATTTTCCCATCCCTTGATGTTTCGTCTATCTGTATATGTATTTTGTCTTTCTCTTTCGCATATAACTTTATATTCTGTCTCTCTTCATGTTCTATTTAACTATATTTGGATTCTGTCTCTCTTTTTCAAATGTAATTTTACATATTCTTCCTCTTTATGTACATATATGTAAGTGCACTCATTTTGTATTTATGAACAGTTTTAAGGACGTCCTAATAAAGCTTGAGATAAACGAAACCAGTTGACGTATAATAAATTTCGTGGTTTCATACAAAGTGATTGTAATTTAATTTAATGTATATATTTTATTTGTATTGAAATCTAAAAAAATATTTTAGATACTGCTAAAACATGACATGTTTGTGACTTAGTTTTGAAGAAAAAATTATTGTCAGAATTATGATGTAAATGTCAGATGATATCTTGTTATTCTAATATACTTAACCCATACATATCCCACTTAAAATAAATAAATACTGATGTCTTAATTTATAATCAAATTAATTTAATTTGCTTAGAAAAATACGCGGATGCAATATTTTGACTGAAATCACCGACGCGACGGACGAATTTACCATAATCCAGTGCAGTGCCTTCAAATTCCTCCCCGGATTGTCTCTTTAGTTGGCGGGCATGTGAGACCCCCCCCCGAGGGGAGTGTGTAGCGTTCAGGTCTACCAACTATGCGACTTGAATTAAAACGTGCCCCGGAGCCGAATACCTGTGCAACATCAGACTTTAGACAGAACGGTTCGGTTGGCATTCCTGGACGGACGTTTTAAAACTATTTAGCGAAGTTACGTCGCGCAGGGTGACACCGCGTTTCAAATCCCGTCAAATATATTATCAAATTATAATTCCAACGTCAAATATCAGTTCATTGACTATTGATGTTCGGTTCATCATTTGGGTGATTTAGAATCTTTCCAGTAGCAGTTAAAACGGAATTAATGTATATAATTTAATATCTTTTTTTTCTCACTTTCAGAATAAATTGTTGTTGGTATTTAAGGTTCTGGGTAATCCTTTCTTAATCTTACTCATTATACTAACATCAACTTTACATTATTTCCATATTTCTTCGTTCTTTACTCTGTCATAAATAGATTTGCCACATATACGCCTAAGTGATCTTATTTCTACTGAATTCAATCTACTTTCGTTCCTCTTCTGCCAGCTTGAAGCCTCATTTTCATACGTCGGTGTTGGTACCAGGACTCCATTGTGTACCTCGGGTAATAAATTCCCATTAGATATAATTCCATTCAAAGCGCCATTCACTTTATTTCCTGAAGTCACCCCCCTTTCGATATCATGTTATGAAATTTGTTCTTATAACTGAAATTGTTAAATTCTTAAATTTATTAATTGCTAAACAGAAAAAAAAACTCTTAATTGTTCTGACATGTGTCATTTATACATTTTCCTCAGCCAAAGACAGAAGCAGATTGCTGTAGTTTATAGTAAGTATTCATTCCGAGAATGTACGAATCCATAATTTTCTTTATTGTCTAGCCGGTGGAAGATCAAACCTCCTCAATTTGACACCTTACAGTAATAATAATTTATGGTTCATAAAACACATTTTTTTCAAAATTCCACCCATTTTCTGTCAGATATTTGAAATAAAAAAAGAACATTGCATTGCGGTTGTAAGGTGATTTAAATGAACAGTATTTGAGTATATTCAAGAACAAATACTTGTTATTAAGACAAATTATGTAAAACTAATAGAGACACAGTTCTATATATTATATTACATGGAAAGTATGTCTTCGGCTGGCTTAAGTGATCACTTAACACAATGTAACGTTCACCAATTCCACCCACAATCAACCTCCACACTTTTTGGAAGTTATATATATGTCACCATGTAGAAACATTTCAAGTATTTTAGTACAACTTCGCTGTCACGATCTATGGTTTGAAATTTGACATTCATTCCCCTGAAACAGCATAGATGTCACTAATGAGAATCTTATTTTTTAGAAATATGAAAACTATATTCTTTATCTGTATATGTGACGAATTAACATATTATAATAGAATTCGTATGAAAAGTTAATTTTCATTTTTATATAAATATAAATAGTATAGTATCTATGAGATATCTATAATTTGTTTTAAAAAAATACCTTTGGAGGTAAAAAATCCAGTAATTGTATGTTCTTAGACATTCTCAAATATTCTTAAATACTGGTCTAAATAAGAAATATAGGATGTCCCGCGGAAGATTAAATTGTAATTGCTCGTAAACCATCAGGGTGAGGTAAGTGAAAGGGGATTTGCCAGTCGCAATGAGTCACTGGTCGGGAGGGCACCGCGCGTTCGCGGTTGAGCAATAGTTTTGTACTCGCTTTAATATTCGACAAATGATGGGCCGAGCACGCAATTTATCTGGTGTTGGGTTCAAAAGTTTAGACAAAAAGGGACAATGGTTAATCAAACTCCTTCGGGACCATCAACGTCAGCAGCGATGCCAGAATATGTGCCTAAAGTTCGACGTGAAATTATGCGCAATCCGCGTAAATCGATAAGAAAGATTGCAGCCTGCACTGGAATAAAAAATCAACAGTGTACGTTATTTTAAAAAAAAACTACAGTTTCACCCATACTAACTGAAAATCGTGCAGTTTGCAGTCAAACCTTAGCGAGAACGACGCTAGAATGTTTTGGGACAACATGAACGCTTGGAAACATATTGCTTACTGACGAAGCACATTTTCATATCGATGGCTATGTTAATAAACAGAAAATGAGATACTGGTGCCCCGACAACCCGAGGGAACGCCATCAAAAACGTCTGCATTGTCCAAAAACGGCAGTGTGGTGTGCAATTTTTGCCGAGGAATAATTAACACTTATTTTTTTTAACCAGCGAAAGACAGTCACTGCTGACGTGTATTACCGAATGATCGAAGAGTTTTTGGTACCGTAACTGCAGCTGTTTCTCGGGTTCAATAACAGAACACAATTTCAGCAAGACGGGGCCACTTCACACACATAGCTAGAGTTTCAACGGCGAAGCTGAGATGAATTTTACCCAATAAATTAATCAGAAAGTACGGAGACATACCCTGGGTACCTCGGTCACCGGACCTTACATCGTGCGACTTTTTTTTATGGGGATACTGTAAGTCAAGAGTTTACAGCAATAATCCTTGAATAATTCAGACCCTACAAGAAAATATTCGTCATGAAGTTGCCGCCATTGAACCAATGCTTTGCTCTCGCGTATTCGCAAATTTAAGAGTCCGATTGCAAGAGTGTCTTTAGATAAATGGACGGCATTTAGACGTTATTGTGTATAAAACGTAAAATCCGCATCGTTAAACTGTATAAATGTATAAATAAAATATGGGAATATACAATTGCAGTTTTAAAAAAAATTTAATATTATATTGTACTTGAAAATTTTTCGCTGGACACCCTTTATTATATGGGAAGTATAATATAAATGGATAATAAATAGCTTCGTCTCTATGAGATATCTATAATTTATCTTGGTTTTAATTAATTTGTATTTATAATACAATTGTTGGTACCTAAGTAATAATTATAATTATTTCATTTTTTTAACATTTCATTTAATATTGGAAACGTAGAAGATTTTTTAGAATGTGGAGGACCAGCCTCTGCCTTCGGGCTCTCTTCAGTGTTCTATGAGTAGGTATATGTGTCGCGTATATGTGTACCTGAGTAGAGTATGACATACAGTAAGGTATTAGGAAAATATATTAACCTTTACCATACCGTGATATAAAATACCCGTACGTAGCCATGCTGTCAACTCGTGTTACCGTAAGATATTTAGAGTTGTTTTGGCCTTTAAAACGTGAAAAAATGTTTTTTTATTAGCTTAAGTGATTTTAAAATTGTTGAATGCCATAAATTTACACTAAATATTGAATATTAAAGTGAACAAAGGATTAATATAATATTATAATTCGGAAAATCCATCAAGTCCTACACAACCCTCATTTAATAAGTGAAAAGGTACATAATTGAATTCATTTTCTTGTTATTCTATTCACTGTGTAATTAATGTACGAGTATATTCTCTTTCTGTCTTACCACAAGTGATAGTGCCAACGTATTAATTTTACAAAGATAAAATAATTATTTTTATAAGATTCGCTTTTCATAATTGGTTTTTCACTACTAATATTTATTTCTAAGCGTAAATATTTTCCTTGAGATTAACTAAAATATGAATATTATGTTGTGTGTATTTACCGATATATTGCGGCGGTAGACCTGTATTACTGCATGGTTTGGGAAGGGTTAAAGGAAATTATAATGAATCACAGCATATTTAAACATTGCTCAACCGCGAACGCGTGGTGCGCTTCTACCAGAGACTCATTGCGATTGGCAAATCCGAAGATCACGCGTGTCGAACAGTACACCTTCCATTTACCTCATCCTGATGGTTTACGAATAATTACAATTTAATCTGGAAGTTTTTCTGCTAACACCCTATATTAATTACAAGTACACCACACTCTCACATTAATTCTATCAATTACAACATAACCTTCATCGGACCCACCGGAAAGTTGACCTATTAAGAAATGAAAGGAATGTCGGATATTTCCAGGATTTTTTAGGGTGTGGGTCTCCCACTGGGGGTTGCTGGAATGGACGATGCCGGGAAGAGCAGTGTATAGAGAGACCTAACGGAGCATTCTACTAGCTCTCCCTCGCATCTCTTGCGACCTGGACAAGATGAATTTCTGCCGGACTGTGGCCGAGTTTCGCGACTATAACACGTAATTGAATGTGATAACGAGTCTCAAGTCAAATTGTAAAGGTATGATTCTGGTAAAATGATACAGGAGCCAATCTATGATGGTATTAAGATGTTAATAACTGAATTTAATAAAAAAAATATAATATTGACGAATCGTAAACAACTCTCAAAACAATTTCGAGATTGGGTGTAAATAAATAAATAATATAACCTTTAAAATCCTTTTGGTACAACTTTAACATGTACCCTCGCAAACACTCTTTCAGACCTCTCTGACTGCCTACCTCTCTACCTGCCTAATGCCCGACTGGCAGAACCTCTCTGCCTGCCTAATTCCCGACTAGCAGAACCTCTCTGACTGCTTAATCAGAACTTCCTGGTATATAGTACCAAAATGTAATAGAACCAAATGTATGAACCAAATTGAGACGTAGAAGTTTAAAAAAGTGACACAGAATGTTCATTATATATTACAATAGCTTGCAGATTACGGAGATCACGGTTTTATTTCTAATGAATTTCCCTGTCCCACTAATCACTTCTGCTCGGTCACCCCCGTCCTGGGGGAACGCAGACTCTGACGTCACGGAAGCGGTCGCAGAGTTGGAACGGCAACGTCGCTTCGAAATGTTTTATTTAGCCAGCGTGGTGTTTGTTTTATTTGTCTAGTGGCGGTTTGTATATTGATTTACAGTAATTACTGATCCAGTTGTTTAACGACATGGCAAGTCAAATACGAAACTTTAACTTGCTATGATAATGTATATTGTTCCCGGACGGAATAACAATATGAGCGGTATACATTGATAATTAGACGCATATGACATTGTTGCAGAACGCATCTTGCAGATACCTGGGTGTAAAACAGTGCTCCTAATAGCCACAAAAATACGCCCGCTGTAATGTGTACCAAATACATGCTCTCATAGCCGTATTAAAAGCCGGCTCTTGAGCGCACTCCTCTTACTACTGCCATCTAGTTAAGATCCCTAGTAAACGCTCCGTTGTGTAGATTTTTCGTTGTATTTTTCTAAACTATAACTGTAAATAATGATGACAATATGATGAGAATATTGATAATAGCAAGATCGTGTCAGCGAAAACGCAGACACTTCACTGAATAACATTTATTTTCATATGGCCAAATTAAATTCATCGAACAAACTCTTGAGTAACTCTCAAAATGTAACAAAATATTTATAGAAGTCAAATAAATATATAATAAATAAAATATTTAAAAAATTACATCCATTTTATACGAAACGCAATCAACAATATTATAAGCAGAAGCAAATGTAATTGACATAATTTAAAACAATAGACGAATTATACTCAAAATAGATATAATATTTTAAATACTTAATTAATGTATTAATCATAAATATATACATATAAAATCAATTTTGTCGAAAAATATTGTTTTTGCGTCACCGGGATACGAACCTGGATCTCTATCTCCGATCCGGGGAAGTACACTACCAATTGTGTTATACGCTCTTATATACAACTGGAGTTATACGCCAGTATTTTTCATAACAAATTTTCGAACCTATATGTTAGATTTTTTCAAATTAATATTCTGTCACCTGTCGTTCCGTTAATTGAAGTTTATTTTATATGCATATAAATAATACATTGATTTAGTATTTAAAATATCACAGACATAGCATAGGCTCTGAATAATTACAACTCACAATAAGAATGTGTTTTCCTTAATAAAATATGTAATATTGATTGTGTTTTGAGAATTTCGGTCTGTAAATTGTTTGTTATTGTCAGAATATAATTATCAAAAATATAAATAATAATTTCCCCATGGTCGACCGAAACTGTGATGGAACTGCCTTTTGTCATTTATAATTAGCGACAACAATATTGAAAACCCGACCAGGTTTTGTCATAAAACTTACAGGTAGGCGCAACGCCTCTCAAGCAGTTATATTACTGGCATTGTCTAGGGGCTGTCAATCGAAAATAAATCAAAAAAATACATGGACGCATACCTGGTATCCTTTGTCTACCCTACCCGCCGTAAAAAATATGCTCAAAATGTTGACAATTTATGTTTCGGCGTAAGTGCTGAGATTCAATCCCGTAAAGCGACTGTCTTTGGTCAGTTTTTGAGCGTTGTGAAATTTTATCAACAACTCATTTGAATCTCGTCCGATAACATTTATTTGTATCTAAAATTATTTGGAAATATTGAATAAATATTAGCTAGAAAGGGAAACAGCTATAAATGAATATTTATAGAGTAGTTCATATTTTTACAAACACCCGGGTCAGATCTGACCCACCACCGCAGAGGATGTGTTAAAACTGATAATATTTGCATACTTAAAACAAAATATACATGAACATATGTTGAGATTCAATTAAAACTTGAGCTCATTATCTCAAAACAGTGTCAGTGTCAGATGGAGGGGTCGATATAACAATAATCTCTGAAGAGATGAATAATTATTCTTGTGGCTGGTCCAACCTGTGTCAGCTGAATTTTTTCTTTGGCTTTTAATCAATTTGAAACCAGTCAAAGACTCTTCAGAGACGATGAATAGCCGATGATGATGATACAGGGCAAACACAAAAGTTGTCATAAAGTTCCAAGGGCTATCCGATGTTAATTATATATATGATTCATATTTTGAACCTAGTACAAGTATGTATTTTGGCGTTCAAAGTTTAGTGGCTTTAAGCTTAACCGCGTGGATTCATATAGCCGAACAAAGTTTCTAAATTATAGTAAGGATAGATGGATAGATAATATGTATTTATGCATATAATAATATGTATCAGATTATCAAACCCACGGTCGCGAGGATATTGCTTACGGCCCGATGGTCTCGGGTACGAATCCCATCGAATCCTCTCCTGCCGTGAAATTGGGGATGGTATTATCTCATGAGGCATCTGTTGGGGGTGCGGCGGGGAAGGGAGCGAGGTTCTAAAGGGTGCAATTAGGAAGTGTTACGGTTAAGTGGTGTCTGAAATTGAAACATTGTAGCGCTACAAATCCTCGATTATCCCGACGTCAGATTCGATAGCCTGGTCACTGGAAATAACTTTACGAATTGTACTTAATATGATTTTCGGAGTTAATACAGCAGCATCGACTAACTGATTCTAGAATTGAGAATTTGGTTCCATACAAATATATAAATTAGATGAATAGACATACGACCATATTATTTACTATTCTGAAGGTACATATTAAAATTTCTGTTGTCAGAAATTTCAAAATTGAAATAGGAAAACAATATTTTTTCTCGTATAAATATTATAGCTAGGCAATTCGTTTAATAAGTACTTATCTTGATTTAAGGCTTACAATGACCATTTTTTAATGTTTAAACGTCTAACCATTTTTTTTTTTGATGTTATTAATCCCATTGACCATTGACATACAGCAGGTAGTGACCCAGCGACGAGCGGTGCACATACACATGTACATTAACACATGTAAATATGACATATTAAAAAAGAAATCCATTGTTTATATGTTCATAATTAGACAAAACACTTTGTTTAAGCCACTTTTTATTAATTATTCTACATGTTTCGATACCCAGGGTATCTTCCTATAAAATGGTGAATAAGTAAGAACTAATATGAAAACAAATTTAAAAGGTGACTATTAGCAAAGAAGATTTGGTTATTTATAATATTTAGCTTGTTATTAACACTTTTTCTTATGTCTAAAATTTCAAATTTATGTTACTGTAAACCCTTAGTATTTGTGTGTATAATTTCTAAACCCTTGTTAATATCAAAAGAATAGTTTATTTCCAAAAGCTGATTGGAAAATTCTGAATAGTTGCTGTTAGGCATCATTTTGAGGCATCTTAAATGCCCTTAATTCTAATATCAAAATTTCTGTAAGTTTTACCTATATAAAAATAATTGCAATCATTTCCTGAAGAAGATACTATTGGTAACAAAACACGTAGAATAATCAATAAATAATGGTTTAAACAAAGTATTTTGTCTAATTATTAATATAAAATGAGGCCACAAAGTAATTTTGCTAATATTGAAGATGTTTATATGTTCAGGCATAAAGATTTTCATTAAGGAGAAATTAGATATTTATTACTAAAAAAAATTCTGAAGGTAATGGTTTTGTCGGTTTGTTCAAAAAAGGGAAAATTTTTCTTTGTAATATGTGATCTTTTATCTTTAAGTTAAATTCACGTCATTTTTTTAAACAAAATTTAAACCTGGACTTTTTCGCGTGCAGGGAAACGTGTTATCATATCTTTATTTTACACATCTTTATAATTATTGATACATCTACAAATCCATTAAATTTTTTTTGAATATATCATCTATATATCATCAAAAATGTCGTGTACACTGGTTTAAGAATTTGTCTCTTTTTACGAATCTCAAGCTGACCTCTAAGTTTATTTCCAGATTAAAATCTGAACACGTGTGCATGGTATTGACCAGTGGTGTGCAGTCAGTATCTTAAAAATATACAACTCGTAACTAAAGGCTGTCCAACGGAAAATTTTCAAGTTTAATATTAAATAAAAATAAAAACTACAATGTTTTTCTCATATTTTATTTATGTAAAATTGAGTTTAACAATGCGGATTTTACGAATTAAAAACATTATCGTCTAAATGCCGCCCATTTCTCTTAAGACACTCTTGCAATCGGACTCTTAAATTTGCAAACACGCGAGAGCAAAGCGTAGGGCCTGAATTATTCGAGGATTGTTGTCGTAAGCTCTCGAATTAAGGTATCCCCCGTGTTTTTTATGGCGTTCCCTTGGGTTGTCGGGACACCAGTATCTCATGTTCTGTTTATTAACATAGCCATCGATATGAAAATGTGCTTCGTCAGTAAACAATAAGTTTCCAAGCGTTCGTGCTGTTCCAAAACATTCCAACATCGTTCTCGCTAAGGTAAGGTTTCACGTAATGAATAGTCATTTTCGTTGAGAAACTGCACGATTTGCAGTTTGTATGGGTTAAACTGGAGTTTCTTTTTTAAAATAACGTGCACTGTTGATATTTTTATTCCAGTATAGGCTGCAATCTTCCTTATCGATTAACGCGGATTGCCCAAATTTTTACGTCGAACTTGAGCCACATGTTCTGGCGTCGCCGTTGACGTTGATGGTCCCGGAGGAGTTTGGTTAACCATTGTCCCTTCTTGTCTGAACTTTTGAACCCAACACCGAATAAGTTGTGTGCTCAGCTCATCACTTATTATAGTGAGTACAAAAAGCGCGACGCGCACGAACCAATGAATCACCGCACTTTAAATATTGCTCAACCGCGAACGCCCGGTATGTTCTTGACCAGTGACTCATTGCGACTGGTAAATCCGCAAATCAAGCGCGTCGAACAATACTCCTCCCACTTACCTCACCCTGATGGTTTAATCTTGAAATTTTTCCGCTTGACACCCTATATTATCAAGTGCTCGTGTGTGGATGGTCCATTATGTTGATTTTACCTATTTGTCCCCACCCCCTACCATATACTTCAGAGCACTTTTCTTATTTTATGAACTTAAAAATGTCAAGAAGTGTGATCGTCATGTTACAAGCTCATTACACTGATACTGTTGCTATTGTGCGTTTCGATGCGTACCAAAACAACTGTTGTGTTCGCAGTGCTTCGTGCAAATTGGCAAAGTTGTTCCTGAAGTTTATGAGAGCTGTGACTACAGCAGAGAAAATCTAGGTAAGTCGTGGTTCCTGGTTGGTCCTTGAGCCCTTACTGTTCTGCACCTATTACAAATTCTTACCATGACTACATACGCCTGGTATTGAGGCCTGGCCTGGCTCTGTCTATCTATAATATTAACATTAGTGTAAAAACGATATACAGTGTTGTTGCAGCATCGGCCATCTTAGATGTCATACGGTGTTGTTGCAGGTCTTTTAGAAATTGTGTCATTAGGGTATTCATAACAGATTTGTCCAAAGTCGATATACAGTGTTATCGTAAGGATGGTCTTATTTTTAAATACCGATATAGTGTTGTTTGCAGGGGGGGAGGTCTAAATTATTGTTTTATTTTTAATAAGTTACTTTTAGTTGAGATTTTATTTGAAATTAATTGAACACAAACAGAAAATTACTGTTTTTTAACTTTTATGAGGATTATATAAGAGGGTAAATTCAAAAATTCTTTTTTTTGCCAATTTATTTAAATTGTTTCGTGTCGAAGAATTTGCCGACACCCCCGGCGGGGCGCCCCGAGCGGGTAAAAGAGAAAAGTGGCGGTGAAAAAAAGGGGTGGCTCGGTTGAGATTATGACGGCATTAACGTGAAGCGAATTGGACGCGATAATGAAGTTTTAAAGTGTACCCCATCATCCGTAAATGATAAGGGTTGTATATTTTCGTCAGTTTGCAGACGTTTTCGTCAAAATGACGGTCATGTGTTCGGGTTTTGATCAGCGCGATAAGCGACGCTTGTTTTATGATGGAGCGGAAATTAATACGGGAATTTAAATGTATTCGTAAGGGATGATAATTTATTTATTAAATACAAGCGTTTGTACCTTTGAGCGCAAAAATGTCTGTTCGTCACAAATAATAATTGAATAGGAAACTCGTACATTTCGTTGTGTCAAATTCCTTTGAAAGTATTCCTCATCTCGTGCTTTTGGGCGAGTAACAAAGTGCACATGTGTAATGCAACACGTGTTAAAGGTCTGAGATCTGACCTAAGGGTGCAGTCAAATAATGGTCAATGCAAACAAAGATGAGAGTGAACCGACTTCTAGAACGGTATATAATCGAGATTTTTTTGTTAAATCTGAGACAAACTAATGTTGTAATTGACGCTATCACATTGAAAAAAATACACTATTACAATCTTCAATCTCAAAAGATTAATCAAGGTATATCGGTGGTCAAAAGGTCAATCGGAGAATACCATTTAAGAAGAAACTAAAAACGCACCTTTTCAAAATGTCATTTCCACAAGTGAAAATAAAAACTTTTAATTTAAAAAAACGAAGATAATTGTAAAACTATAAACAGTTTAAGTGTAAAGCGCCCTTGAGGTGAAAGTTTTTACAAAAATGGCGCTGTACAAATTAAACATTACTATTATTATTATTATTATGTATTTTAATTAGAAAGATATATATACATATAAAATCAATATTATCGAAAAATATTATTGTTGCGCCACATTGTTGTTGTTTGGATCTCTTTTCAAACCGGGGAAGGTGCAGTATCCAACTATGTTACAGCGACGATATTTTTAGCGACAAATTTTCGAACCTTATCTTTTTAAAAAATATTAATACATTTAATCGTTCTATTATTATTTCCAGGTTCGAATCCCGGTGGCGCATCAACAATATTTTTCGATAAAATTGATTTTATATGTATATCATTCTAATTAATATACTTAATTCATATTTACATTATCATTTCGTTAATAGGATGGTGGACTCTTTTCGAAGAAATGATAAGACGACTTAAAGCGATTAAGATATAGATCTGTGGTGACCCTGTACGCGTTCATGGACATGGCCGTGTAAGAAATCACTTATCAACCATATAGGGTCGAATCCAGAAGACATAGTAAGACATATACACTAGAGACGGATATTGCTCAAGCAGCTAGCGAGCACTTCTCCGCAGACATCTACATTCAACAGTATGTTGAGTGAGCCACTTCATAGTTCAACGCGCATTTAACTGTATAATTCATACAACAAACAACACGCGTGAGGCTTGAAGATGTCAGGAGTTTCAGTCTCACAGCACCTTCCGACACAATCGCGAGTCAATTATATTTAAATAACAACAACATCTACACAGACAAAGTGTAATGGTTCGGATGGGTTCTCCTTATTAGAAGTATTCTAGTGTTGGGGTTTGGATGGATTACTCCTTATTTGAAGCATTTTAGTGTTATGGTTCTGATGGATTCTCCTTATTTGAAGCATTCTAGTGTTATGGTTCGGATGGATTACTCCTTATTTGAAGCATTTTAGTGTTATGGTTCGGATGGGTTACTCCTTATTTGAAGCATTCTAGCGTTATGGTTCGGATGGGTTACTCCTTATTTGAAGCATTCTAGCGTTATGGTTCGGATGGGTTACTCCTTATTTGAAGCATTCTAGCGTTATGGTTCGGATGAATTAAGAAAAATAAAATCCAAAAAGCTCGATATATCGGACGTACGATTATACATTCGGGGAAGTATCAAATCTTGCACATCATAGTTCAGAGAAAGAAGTCAGGGTTCTGCAAGAAGGAAAAAATCATGATTGAAGAATCTAATTTAATGGTTTGGCCAGTCTACTGTGAAGCTTTCTACGTGATAACCAACGTCGATTGAACGGAGAGGGCTAAAAAGAAGAAAATATGTTATTTGTTTATTAAACATTTAAAAAAAAATGTATATGTTTGATAAACTTTCTTTTAATAATAATAATAATGTGCTTATTCCAGAGTGATCAGATTTTTTTTTTTTTTAAACTGATTCGCCATAAAGATAATACATATTATGTTATACATTAAAGGTTATTAAATAAATATGCTATGAAGAATAAAAACACAATATATATACACAAAATATAATTATTACATATATAACTACTTCGGTCACGGGCATTGTAGTATATGTAACTATTTTGTATTGCCATTCTCTGGTCAGGGAACCAGCTTTCCATGAGAGCGCCGCTTGCACCAGGAAGTTGGTGCTGAGCTCCAGCCGCCGCTTTACGCCACCAACTCGATGTCTTAGAAGCGGAACGAATCCATGTATACGGCCTTCGGTAAACATTGTAGATGCGCTACAATAACGCGCCAATCCGAACAGTATTCTGTATGAGCACATTAAAATATGTTCGATTAATTCCCAGTTCCCAAAATAAAAAACATTTACAAAAAAATCTTAATTAATCAATTAATTAAAGAAAATAACACTGTAAGATTTGAAACAAGCGCATCACTAAGGTTTATAAATAATTTTAAAATCCCTAAATGTAACACCAAACATTATCAGCAAAATTTTATATACTTAGGGATAAAAATTCAATAGCCTCCCTACACAAATTAAATAAATAAAAGAGTTTAAAAAGAAATTAAATGAACACTTCAGAAGCACATAAATAGAAAATAAATAATATTATAGAACACTTCAGAAGCACACAAATAGACAATATATGATTATAGGCTCTCATAATAACTCTATATAACTATAACTATAAATCTATATAAAATTATTATAACTCGCTCTCCAAGCACAAGAGCTAGTCTCTTTTTTGGAGAGGTAAGCGAAAAAAAAAAGCAATTTTAATAATGTAAAATACTTATTTCATGTTATAAAAAAATTGTTAAAATGTCAAATAAATAAAAATTTAAAAATAATAAAAATTTAAGTATAATTAAAATATCTTTAAATCATAAATTCACGTTACATGAATATACTTTAATGTTAGTAGTTGAATCGAAAAATAATATTACAAACGTTTCGTACTTTTTTGAAGTACCCACGAGCTGCAAAAGATTCCGTCTCACCAGTGCAAATGTTTGAGACTGACGTCGGCATCTGGCGACGGCTGTGGGCGTCGCGACGCTGCGGTTTATTGGGTCCGGTCGGTCGGACGGAGTCAATATTGGGGCCGAGATCGCTGCTGTCGTCGTGGACCATTTTGGGAGACTGTGCCAGAAATAAGGGAGCAAATATGCCCAAGGAATGGAACAGAATGGATCGGGAATCTCGTTAAATTGTGCTTTTGTTCTTTCAGACGTGAATGTGAAAGGTTCTGGAGAGATTACAACCCTTAAAAGTTTTTATCACATTAAGGGACAGTGTATGTTCGTTTTCATGTCAGACATATATTTTGGTTACATAAAATAACAAAATTGTATCAATCTGTTATGTTGTGACGTACACGACGTGACGTCCACCGGTACACCCGAGGTAAAGCATGAAACTCGTGGATCCGATGTACAAAATTCACTATACGGTCTCCCGTCCACTTCCTCAGTCATTCTCGAGGACAATAAATAAGAATAAGTCTGAGATTTTGCAACATAATAATTAGTTAAACTTTCACCATATAAAGATTGAATAATACATAGAAAAAAATGTTATTACACGACAAAATAATTTTACAATTGCGTTTGCGTCAATAAAAGAGTAAAACGAATTAGCTTCATCAGAACTATGGCAAAGAATTAAATTACATAATACAGATATGTGAATGAAAATTATAAATTTCAACTTCAACGAAATTATTAAACTTAGAATAAAATTTTACAACAGCAAAACAGGAGCAATCCACACTTTATATTAGGTTTGTAATAGTTTTGAGCCACCATATTCCACTTGATACCTCCTTTCACTGCAAATGTCACAAAACTCTGAACTGTTACTTGAATGTTGGCGCAGTCCTTGATGAAGTATAAAAATATTATTTTTCCATATTGTAAAGATCAGGTTGAGCAGATGGGAACCAAATTGTATCCTCTGTAGTACTCGGGTTCATGAAGATATTATAGTCATCACATATCCAGGTCATGTGATGAAAGTTAAACGAAAAAATATGCTTCCGTTTCTCGGAGGTTAATCGAGGAAGGGATTTTACAAATATAAACATTTATATAACATGGCACAGCGTGACACAGATACCTAATATATCCAATTATTTTCACCCTTCCTTTTTAAATTTGAAATCACATTTTGTGAGCGTTAATTATACAAGATGTCTTCATGTTCTCCCCGTCGGTTATCGAAAATGCCATAGACAAAATCCTCTCCAGTGCAGTGTTGCTATTGCTCGAAACGGCAACTCAAAACAAATCTATTGGCGGGTAGGTACTATAACGTAATGTTATAATGTATTTATCACTATGTTTACCTATCCCACTGGTAGCTCATCAACTTCTTCCTCATAAAATGTGGTAGGTTTGAACTGAAAGACATTTTCGACATGCTACTTGACTCGTTCTTTAGTATGGAAGGTTTTTTCCATTCAAACAGTTTTGTAAGGAACAGAAAAGGTGGACAGTCATCAGAGCAAGGTCCGGGGTACCTTACTAGGTGGATGTGGTAAAATAGACTATTCAAGCTCATTTTATTTTTGAGATTTATTTATGGTCTCGCATTGTTGTGTAAAATAATGAGTACAGGACGTTTTTCGTGGAGTTTCTCTTCATTCAACCACTAATATAAAATCTTCTTTGTGTGAATATTTGATTTCGGATCTGGTATGGTACACGGCCGATTATTAATACTGTATATACTACATATTTTATCAGCTGTCGCCGTAGCACTATTGTATTGTTTGAATTCCCAAAACATCACATCGACCCCTTAGAATAACGTGGTTTGAGTAGCTTGTTGGTGTAGTGGTCAAGACGTCGGCTTAGTGATCTAGTGGTCGGGGGTTCACACCTTGTTCCAGGACAGTTAGTCCTATTTTCATAGCACAAGCGTTTAGTTTAGTTTGAAAATAGTAAGAATATTGATGTGACATGTATTCCGTGTACACATCTCTATTTAAAAAAAAAAAACTGACATTTTGGGCTAATTTTAGTTATTGTGTGAAATGAGTTCCAAATTATTTTTCATTTCTTCCATACATTACAATATTTAACGGATATTAAAAGAAATAGTAAAAGCCGCAGTTCCAACTGCATCAGTTATTTATTTAAATTTATGGATAATTATCAAAATACTAGACTAAAATAGTATGAACATATTACAAATCTTACAGACAAAATAAGGAAATCTGCCTACATATTTTTAAGACTCGGAAACATCTTATCATTTACAAATCTGTTACCCCAAATATATTACCCGTTTGTACAGTCACATTTGCAATAGATGGATGGGGAGGAGCATATAAAATTTCAATCTCACAATTAAAAATCACTCAAAAAATGATATTAATAATTATTATAAAAAAAAGACCTTCCGAGTATATAACTTTTCACAAGTTTCGAAGTACCAAAAATAATATACATATACAAAAAAATTTCTATAATCCAAATTTTCTAAATTAAAAATCAATTATACTTTAGAACGAATTCCGATTTATAAGACCTAGTGACCAAATTGATATTCCAAAACTGAAATATACCGCAACCTAAAATCACTATATTTATCAATGTATCGAATTTTTCAATAACCTTCCCATCACAATTAAAATAATTACAGACTACTATCAATTTGAATATGAAGTAAAAAAATATGTACAACTGTAACATAAATTATCTCGTACATATTCCTTCTCTATACACGAGTCCTACTTTCACAGAGAAGAAATAAATATTAAATGAAATATATGTATCCAACTGATAATTCTAAAATGTATTATATTTTCTAACAAAAAATATTTTTTTTTTGTTAATTAACGGTGTTTTTACTTATTTTTAATTTTCCTCATCTCACAGTGGTCATTGGTAATACTGAAAATAAGTTAAGACCATAAAATTAATCATATTTGCATACCAAAACAAAATACACCTGAATATATGTTGAAATTCAATCAAAACTTTTGAGCTTATTATCTCACAACAGTGTCAGTGTCAGATAGAACCTTGTTATTCTGAGGGGTCGACCTGACGAATATGCAGTATATGACTCTCCATTTAAAGGGTTAGAAACAACACTTTAATATAACGTGCACCATACAAAATAGTTGTCAAAAGACTAACAGGACCTTTATTTATTTTAAATATGAATTAAATATATTAATTAGAAAGATATACATATAAAATCAATTTTATCGAAAAATCGGGGAAGGTGCATTATTCAACTATGCTACAGCGACGATATTTTTAGAGACAAATTTTCGAACCTATATCTTTTTTTGATATTAATACATTTACATTATTTGAAATACCATCTACCTTATTTTTATTTAATTTCAAATACCTTTGAGTAATATGATAGGAGACGCCAGAATTATCAATTCATTTTTATTAAATTTTGGACACATTGATACAACTTTATTATTAGGAGAACACATTCTTATTGTGAAGTTGTAATTATTCAGAACATAGATCTGTGATATTTTAAATATATTAATTAGAAAGATATACATATATAATCAATTTTATCGAAAAATATTGTTATTGCGCCACCATTGAAAGCAAAAAATCGTTTGTCACGTTGACTAATAGTAAATAAATAAAAATAATAGATTCTACCTTCCTGCACTGGAAGTTGTTTATGAATCTATCTGATTCATTAAATGGACCATAAATCATTCTAAACTGATGATATTTACAGGATATCCCTGAGTCCAAACGGAGCCAACGGTTAGGGGATTTTACTAGCAACCCGTTGAGTAATAATTTGACAACTATTTCTAGTTGTCAAATTGTTACTTATTATTGCTATTCATTTTATGTAATGCTACTGTACTCTCCGATTACGGGGTGAATAGTAAACTTATACACGCAATCGCATCCCTGTACGAAGGAAGCACTCACACCATGGTTTGATTTTACAAACCGTGTCAAACAGGGTTGTGTAATGTCTCCATGGCTGTTTAATTTGCATATGGATAAATGTGTGAAAAAACTGGAATGTATGAATGTAGGAGCAAAAATGGGCGATTTGATTGTATGCTGTTTATTGTACGCCGATGATGCAGTACTAACGGCGAATAATGAACAAGAACTGCAGAATTTGGTGAGTAGAATGTACGATGTGTGCAAGGAAAGCGACCTCATGATGAATGTTAACAAGTCGAAAGTGATGGTATTCGAGAAGGAGGAAAGCAAGACATCGTGCCAAATACTTGTAGGTAAATAATGTTTTGTTATGGAAAAGGTATGTGGATGATGTATTGTGTATTTGGTCGGGTTCACAACGTCAACTAACCACATTTCTAAATTTAATTAATTCGTTTAATAAAAAAATACAATTTACATTAGAAATGGAAAATAATTCTACCCTAAATTTTTTGGATCTAACATTGATTAGAAATAATAATAAAATTGAGTTCAAAATTTTTAGAAAACCAACTTTTACAGATACTATCATACACAATGAATCTAATCATCCATTATCACATAAACATTCAGGGTTCCACTCCATGATACATCGTTTAGTCAATATTCCTATGTCAACATCCAATTTTAATATTGAATTGAATACAATTAAAAAAATAGCAGTTAATAATGGGTATAATACATGTTTGATAGACACTATTTTAAAAAATAAATTAAAAGAATATAATAATCAGTTTTTATATAAATCACAGATGAAACATAATGATAATAATGATAATTGGCGTAGGATTTTATACATAAATAACTTTTCGAAACAAATATCTAAACACCTACCACGAGATATTTGACCAGCATTTTACACAAATAATAGTATAGGAAATTTACTCATAAATTCTAAGGACAAGGATGATAAATTTAACAATTCTGGCGTCTATAAACTTAGTTGTAAGGATTGTGCTGCATTTAATGTTGGTAAAACGGGTAGAAATTTTAATATAAGAGTAAAGGAGCATTTGAGATGTTTGAACAATAGTGGGTTTTCAGAATTTGCTAATCATTTGATAGAAAATAGTCATGGTTTTGATAAAAAATTGGGATTGTCAATTTTGCATATAAACGGTGTAGGTCACAAATTAAATAATTTGGAATCGTTGGAGATAAATAAAGCATGTAAAAGTAATCAGGAAATTCTAAACAGCCAACTAAATTTAACTACGAGTCCTATTCTAAAATTTTTTCCTAAAAATTATTCGACTAAATTTGTATTGAGCAGCAATTTGAGTTAGGTACTAAATTTACTTTTTAAATAATAGTTGTTTTTAAAAATTTAAAAATAGATTCTGGATAAATAGAAAAACAATGTTATATTTTTAGTTAGTTTTGACATATCCTGAAGAAGGAAAAGGTGTTTTCCGAAACCGGTAGATGTTTTTTAAACTCAATTGTGGTTATTAAACTAAGATAATAAATAAAAAATATATTTAATTAATATTTATTATATATTGTTTCAATTACACAGTGTACATATTATTCAATTTACATTGTATATATGTAAAAACGATAATCCCAAATTTTTCTTTAAGCATTTTAAATGCTCTTTGAGTTGTGTTAAAATTTGTGCCTGTTTTTACAATATAGAAACAGATACAGCGTTTAGAGAAAAGTTTGTAAACACCGGAATTATTAAATATTATTATAAATACGATAAAAATTTGTTTTTTTATAATATATTTATCATTGATTAATTTAATTTGTATTAAAATTATCATATTTTCAATTGTAACATCGTAATTAAATAAGACACCGATACGAAGTATTATAAAACATAAGCGATATTTAATGTTACACAGTACATGTTCAAATTAAATAAAACTTTTGTGGACTGTTAAGTTAAGTTGACTTAACAAGCATTAAACACAAAGACTATCAATAAATACTTGTAGAGAAACGCACACCGAAGAAATCCATTTTATTACGCAGCGGCGGGGCCGAAGAAGTTTTGATACTTTTAATATTAAAGTCGCCCAACACGAGTGCGCCGGAGGGGTCGCTATTAAAATACGGGGCGATAAATAATTCAGTAAATTCAGAGTAAAAGGGGGTGTTATTATAAATACACAGTCGGTATAATATTATTTAAGTTCCGCCTCAGCTGCGGAACTACAATCGGGTCCGAGCGAAAGTTTCCCGATCGCAGGAATAATATTCCAACCCTTGCCATTCTGCAGCGGAATTATATCGGAGTTTAGGCTTCATTAGCCCCCTCGGCCGGGGGTAGTCGGAATGTATTGTGTACCTAGGGAGTGAAAGCGAATTTCGGAAACCATTCAAGTATTGTATTATTGACTTTGCAGGAAATCAATACTTTATGTTGCAATTATTATTTGCAAATATTTACGCATTGCACATTTAAATCGTGGTCCTCTATTCTGCTTCTAGAGCGCATACTGCTTGCTTAGGTACACATAGAAATAATTATGCTGTTAACTCGCCAATATCGCGGATGCCTCGGTTCGGTAACAAGTTGAATTTCGTTGATATTTTTCGTTGCAGGAGCATATTTGAGCTGAATAAATATTTTTAAGAAAAGTATACTCACTTTTTAGTTTTTTTTTATGTTATATTTAAACTATTATATTTTAAATTAAATAAAAAGGCCACAAGGGCGTCGAAGGAAATAAATAAATAAATACACTCTTTGGTGTCTCTCCCAGCAATATGCTGTGGAGTGCCTTTCTTTAGTGCTGAGATATTCGATCGGTATACACAGTACGCGACGCCAACACCACATCTCTATCCACGTTCGCACTTTCATATTTCTCGGGATGGAGCGTTTCATTCAAATTTTAGTTAACTTCGACGTGGCATACTTGAATAATGATATATTATTAAAAACAGTAAACAGGTGATTGGAATACTGTACGAAAATAAATCCCTCGGTCTATCATAACAAAATTATGATTATCATGACACTTCTTCCGGCATTTCTACAGACCTGAGGGTTTTCACCAGAAAAGTACCCATTATTTTCGACTTGATGAGTCCAACGAGCGGGGTATTTTCCATTCGACAGGAAATTAATTCGACTAATTCTTATGAAATTTTGTGAAAGGCTTTGTGGTCTTTTACATAAGAATAAATTTTTTAATATAACTGTAAATTTTTATTTAACATTTAACATTTACGTACGAATATTTCTTCAGTTCAGTTTAGCATGTTCCTGCAACGAAATTCAATTTGTTACCCAGCCGATGCATCCGCGGTATTGGCGAGTTAACAGAATAATCATTTCTACGAGTTGTCTCGTTTGAGTTGAGTTTTAAATTATATGAATAATAAAAAAAACACTATTTAATTTCACTTATTCGTTATTTACTTTCATTTTCAATGCTGACGCGTCTTCAGTAATATTACTAATACTGAACTTAAGACTAAAGGATTACGTGTCACTTAGGGCTGGTGAGTGGAGATAAATAAATAATAAATTAGTGAAAGTAAACAGTGTTTTTATTTTACATATCATTTATAATAATTTACTTTGTTTGACGTGATAGCCGCACACTTTCACGTGATATAATTAACAGCAGATCTTGCTTGTTTTATATTTTTAACCGACATGAACGAACAGACATAGGAAAATTACACATGTCACCATCATCATCATCATCATCTTTGTATTACTGGATACAGGCCTTCTCCAAGGGTCGCTAATATTATGTCTTCATCCCTCTCATTGCCCGCTACTCTTCTGTGTTCTCTTCTTTGAACTTAAGGATAACCAAGGGTTGTTATTTACCCACTGCTCGTCATCTCTTGTACATAACAATATAAATATTTGCCATATAAATAAATGGTCAAAATTTATACATTTGGTATTGTATCTTTCAAAGATATTTCATGCATAGTGCTCTCCATTGCTCTTTGGACAATACATTTCCAAGACAAAGAAGGTGATGCTTTCTGTTGCATTCTTTATTTTTATATGATATAGAATCATGGACCCTGAAAATAGGGGAAAGACGGATTGATGCCTTTGAAATGTGGTGCTGGAGACACATGTTGCGTATACTTCACTCTGCAGGAAGTGAACAAGCATTTACTCAACCAAAGGCTCAATTTTTTAAACCTTAAATTTTTGGGCACCTTGCGAAAAGGGACGATAGCTTGGAGAAGCTTGTTGTGGTGGATCACGTCAAAAGACGAAAAGTACGAAAATATGACAATTGCAAAGCCTAATTGTGGAGTGCCCAGTTATTAACGAAAGTATACATACAATATGCAATATTTGAATATGTCCAAGAACACATAATTACTGAATTTTTACCTATAAAGACACAGTTATTAAATAAATATCACATTTCTATATATTTTCCATTGAATATAGTAAAAATAGCTTCTATGAAACATCTGATATTTATTTTTTAACATATTTATTTAAAGAGGATTTTTATAAAAATCTCTGGAGTCTGGAGAAGGTTATTCGATAAAAGTTTATACACTTTATTTTGCATTATTATCGTTAAGTCGTTGCAACAGACTCTTTCCAACTGGACCACTTCTCATACTCCTTTTTATCCAAGTTTGCGTTATGCCCTCTTTTATTTCAATCTGTTGCTAGAACCGCGCCATCTGCGACTTCCGTCGGAAACGGGCGGAAAACGTCGGAAGTGTCCGGAATAAGAAATGGATAAGTTTCCGGTATTCCGTTACCCGACCGGATGTAATTAAGATTTCCTATTTCCTAGCTCTAATCATTGCAAATGAATACTGGAATATTTCAAGTACGATAATTAACGCCGGATTTTCGACACCGGCTATATTATACATTTCTTTACTGTCAGTATTGTATACTAACAGTAATTTTGCCGTAATTACCTTCGATAGCTAGTACTGGATTTTATAATTGGTTTGCTGAATATATTCATGTAAATGAATGCGAAAATTGGCTGTTACTCGCCGATTCTTCTATCGTGCAGTCTTGAATCATCTGAAAACTCGGCTGGACAGCCTCCGAAACTGTAGCCCGACCGATAATCCGAAAAAAGACAATACACAAAATATTTTTTTATCACCGTCGTAAAATATTAGACCGACTCCGAAAATATCTCTGAACAGAAGCAGTTTCGCTTTTGCTTCCTATCTTAAATTCACACAAATAGAATGTACATATTATATAAAAAAAACATCCCAAATTAAAAATCTTGGCGTATTATTTGATGAAAATCTGTGATTCGTTCCACACATTAATGAAATCACAAATGAAATGTCTTGGTTTTGTACTACGAACAATGAAATATACCAATTCGCTTAAAGTTTTATACACGGCTGTGATTCGTAGCAATTTACAATTCAACTCAACTATTTGGTCTCCATTCTATAAATCGAATGAATTAAAATTAGGAAGGGTTTAACATAAATTTTTAAGGTTTATTAACTTCAAACTGTGTATACCCGTTAAACAATTGAAATATGATTCTCTAATGAGGACTCACAACTTTAAGTGATTCAATATTTTTATTTAAAAAAGTAAATAGCATACTGGACGCCCATAATTTAACTGAACTGATTGTATAGCATGTTCCCGCGCGGAGTACCAGGTCGTCGGCGCTGTTCGGTGTAAATTCGTCATATACTCATTTGTATAGGGATGCACCCACACAAAGGCTTCGATTTTGGTCGTGTAGATATATTCCGATATTCAATGCTTATATGTAAGTGTGGTGTTTTTAGTGTCAAAAAAAAAACTAATGACTGATACTCAGTCATTAGTTTTTTGAACCAATAATATTTGGATATGAATTTTGGTGATATTTTTGAACCAATAATATAAATGATTCTAATATAATATGTATTAATTAACTAATAAAGAAAATTAAACTAAATACATAATAATGTTGCATTTTTAATTTTTTGCAATACAGTCTTATCTAGACGAGCATCAAAAATGGGTTAATATATTCAGCAAAATATATCAGTAATGCGATAAATTTTTGTCTGTTGGGAGTCCAGTAATTTTCCACGTTAGTCAGCTAGCTAGTCAATTGGCGTCACAGTTTTCGCTGACCGAGCGCCAATTAAAACGCGTAATTTCTGTGTGCGGCCGATCGGCCGTCTCTAATTGGCCAGGCGCGAGAACTGGATGATGGCATCATCGAGCTTTACTCGTCGTCAATAATTAAAGAAATATCGTCATCGGCTGTCCATTAAGTAACCGGTTAAAATTTAGTTTTAAGTTATGCCATATGAAGGATGGATTTGGTGGAAAAAAGTTACATATTTATTAATAAAAAAATTAGATTCCCATTGTGACATATATGCTGTTTCAGGGAATTGAATTATCAAATTTAGTCTACAGATGGCGATGGTATAGTGGTACTCGAAGCGAGTCCACATATTAACATATATACAACTTTAAAAAAATTGATTGATATGGAGATTGATAGGTGAGAATGGTGAATGTTATATTTATATAGAGTGATTACTTAAGCCAGCCGAAGACAGGTAGTAAGCCCTCTAATTATTCATACTTCTATGATAAATCTATTACTTATTAATTCATTATCGTTGATTTTCATGACTGATTCGAGAAAGATTATGGATCTTCAGGTGATTTGAGGGTCCAATCCTGGATCTAGAAGCCCTGGTGCATCTTGAGCAAAGGAAAACAGCGGATACAGGCTGATTTATGTATTATGTTTATTACGTACTGATTAAAGACCTACTTCGTTTTATTTTTATTCATTCTCAAGTGCTAGTTTTTTAATAATAGTTAACAATATAATAAAATAAAAACTCGAGTTGTATTTGCATGGAAAATTTATCAAGAGAACTAGTTAAAAACTATTCTGGCGTCTGCTATCGGTTTACTCAAAGGTGTTTGAGATTCCGTAAAAACAATAATGGAACGAAAGATGTATTCATTTGAAAAAGTTCGAAAATTTGTCGTCAAAATAATGTCGCTGTAGCATAGTTGGTAATGCACCTTCCCCGAATTGAAGAAATTCCGGTAGCACAACAACAATATTTTTCGATAAAATTAATTTTATATGTATATTTTTATAATAAATACTTTTAATTAGTATTTAAAACATCACAGACTTATGTTCTGAATAATTACAACTTCACAATAATAATGTCTTCTCCTTAATAATATTAATATTTCAGTTAGTCATTTGTGCGTTATACATTTTAGTGAATTTGCGTCTGGAAACAAAACCACATTGCTTAATTTGCTTACGTTATTTTGAAATCCTGTACTAAACCGATTGACATTAATAAGATGGAACACTGGCCCACGTTGGTCTATAGTCGTAAATGAAGAGTTGATGCTTAATTGTATCATATCACAATTGTAATAATAATTGTTATAATCCGTAGAAGTTGAACGTCGCATGTAATTAACCTATTCACCGCCCATGCCCACAGCGCGGGTGACTCAAATATGAGTCGCCGTGCGTACATACGCGCTGAGGAGCGGTGGAAATCGTACCAAAAAAATGTTCTCGTATCATCCAGTGTCGCTCAGTTATTCAAATTATCAAACACAGTTTATACGTGTAGAAAATAATGCGTTTCAAACTATAGAGTTAAATTTTATGTCAGTATTTAAAAACTTATAAATAGTGTATATTAGTTTCAGAAATCAGCGTCTGCACAGATCACTACTTCACTCAACGTACGTACGTATGAATATCACCACAAATGACGCTGGTGTAGCGATGGTGCAGGGCATTCTTATGTTCTCTCATGGATAATTTTGTTTATATTATTTAGTAATTATGGTTCTGATTTCTGTATTTGTTTATGTTGAGAACCTTTGCTATGAATGATACTTGAGAACCTTTGCTATCGATTTCTTAAGAACAAATCATAAATTTGTTGCATTATCGTGGTGTTAAGTCGTAAATTATAATGCCACCAAAGAGTGGCGCGTATGAAAGATGTCATGCGTATTTATGAACGCGATCAATGGGTTAAATGACGTTAGCAGGAAAATCAGGGACGGGTAACCGATGAATTGCCAACTGTATGAAGACAGATCGGATGTCGATTGGTTGAAGATGGAAGCGTGAATACTTTGGTTCTAATAAGATGATATGACGACGATGATGATGATGGATCCATTTTTTTATGACCGTCATAATTTACAACGTGCATTTTATTTCCCACCACGAGCCTCAACCCTCCTATTTATATTACAAGCAATAATTCCTCCGCGGGGATCAGCCAGTTCATTAATCAGCTTTGTCAATAGATGGCGTTACGTGCCATGTGTCAACTTGTATGCGGAACGTTTCAATTCACATGTCAGCGCAACAGAAGAACCGGATGATTGATTTGCAGACGACCAATGGAGGCTGGACCCGGTCTGACAAGGATGACTGTCATATCGTGTGTTATGTTATCTCTTTCTGTTTTTTTTTTCACGTATTATCTGACACGGTATTTATGACAGCTTTTCGTGACGGTTTAGTCATATAAACAAAATGTGAATTAAAATAGACGTAAAGTAGAAATTATTTTTAAAAGGACTGATTAGCCTTGGTGTAAATAAAAAAAAACAATTTTTGTAGATTTTAGAATTTAATTTCGTAACATTTTTATATAAACTCAATTTAATGTACTGGTTTATATTTTGATAAACTTTGATAAAAATACACCCTTAAAATCAAATTAAATTTTATTTGAAAAATAGGATTAGCGAACTTTATTAGATTATTTATTTAAAATGTTGTATGTACATATAGATATTTAATATCTGCATGAATAAGCTTCGCCCGTGCTCAAGTTAATAAATAGTCCCTGAACGCACCCGGTAAATACCTGGGTGCAAACCATCAGCCACATAAACTCGTTGGTGCCGCACAGATATTGACAATAATATGCGTGGGCGGGCGTCCCAGTAAACCGGTATTTTTGATTCACTTCTCTCTCAGTCGGCTTCTTGATCAATTATACAGCAGATGTACAACTACAAATACCCCTCCCACTTACCTCACCCTCACGAGCAATTACAATTTAATCCTGAAATTTTTCCGCTGGACACTCTATATATACATATATATATAGCGTTCATCAATTTTCACCCATCAATCTCCACATTTATCAAATTTTTGAAAGTTGTACATATGTTAGAATGTGGACTCGCTTCGAGTATCACTACACCATCGCTATTATGAACCGAATTTGATAATGCAATTTCTTTTCTTTTTTTAAACAGCATATATGTCATCACTATGAGATCTGATATTTTTAAAAATGATTTTAAAGCAATATTCTTTATTTGTAAAATGTTTTTTGACATATTATACTAGAATATGCCTGAAAAATCAATATTTTTCAACATTTTTATTTTACCAGTATATTATATTAGCCTTTGTAGGTAAAAATCCAGTAATTGTGTGATCTTGAACATATTAAAATATTGCTAAAGTACATAAATTACATTGCGATCGAGCACCATCGCAACGTTACCGGCTAGGCTCAGTCTGTGGGTGTGTATACACGTGTGGTGTCGGTATGGCTGACTCGGATGGATAGGAATGATTTCAAATAATAACAACACATTAAACAGATTGAACAATTTATTCAAGTACCACATAAGTCCGCCATAATGTTTGCGCGATTTCAGTCTTTTGTCTTCTTCACTAGCCGTAGATTTTACATAGATATCGTTTGCTTCAAGGTTGAGATTTACTAAAGAGATCATCGATTATAGATTGCTGCCATTTGGTCATGTGGTAGTCGTGGATGGACTCCGGATCATCCCGCGTCCTTGCCAGAATTTATTTCTCGACCTCGAGAGATCTCCCAAGCTCCATTTTGACCACAGCATGAATTGTGCTCGCCTCGGACTCCTTTTACTCGTTCGCAGCCTCCCGCTTGTCCCCGCGGAGAGGCCTAATCGTCTATTAATCTGCCTGTGAAAATAAAATTTAATCTCCGATGCTGGTGCTTGGTCCGCGCGGAAGTACCCTCTCTCGCTCTTTCATCCAGCTTTCTTCAAATACCGCATCCACACGGGTCAGTATAGTAGAGTACTCAGTACCGCCGCTCAAATTTGAATATTACAACTTACATTTTATAGGTCTCAAAGACTGTAATAGGCTGGTCATGTCGAAAGAATGCCAGATAACAGGGCACCAAAGATCACGACTGAGTGGATACTCCAGCGGAAGCGACCTAGAGATAGGCCAAGGAAGAGGTGGGCTGATTGTACGGAAGAGGACTGGAGCAGGTTGGGAGGGTCTGGGAACTGAACACTGGACGAGAATGGGAAGTTTTTCAAAGTTACAAGTGTAACTTAAAAAACTAAATTAAAGTGTAACTAAAGTTAGGATCCTGCGCAAAACATTGACACCGTCTCTGGCCACCCACCCCCTCTCGCGATATAATGGTGTACTACGTTGAATAACTACCGTTCTAATTTTTGCAGTTACTCTTTAGCATCCTTCGCAAAATATAAACCATCCCGCCTGGATCTAAATTCCATACATTGTTATTATTGTGGGCCTGTATAAAACATAGCAAATGGATGGGGATTTATTTCCATTAACCCCCTTTTAAAATTTAAACTAAATATGAATCTCGGGTAACACCCAGTACTAGCCACTGGTAAAATATTAAATGTGGATTTAAAATTATTTTCGTATACTTAAATAGTATTAGTTAGCCGTGGGTGCAAATGTTTACTGTCCATTTTGCGGGCGATGTAACTGGAGATGACTGTTGACCACCAATTACCGCCCGCTGGTGGCGAACATGGCGGAGGCCTGCCGAACTCCACGATTATGATGATGTAATGTTTAACAACACGTAAACCGACCCTCGCTCCAATGGGGAACGTTTAAAATGTTGCTTCTTTGTTTAATTGAAAAGTAATCAATTATGAATATAACGAAATCGATACAGTTAGGTACTGCGCAGGTGGACGAAACTTCTTGGAACAGCGACCCACCGCATTCCCAGGACCGTTTTGTGAGCGAATTGCCCTCATTTCGTACTTTACTTTCGCTGTCATGTCCAATTTAAAAAAAAACACAATCAAAAAAGTTCACTGCCCTCGGTGTGTTAACTGGAAAAGAAATGAATGTAACAGTAATAAAACAATGGAAAAACTAAATTAGTAAGAAGAGGGGCAAATATTGTAATAAATATAAGTTTAAATATAAGAAAAACATTAAAAATACATCCCAGAAGAGTAAACATAACCAAATATTACATTAACACAAATATTAAATATTAATACATATTGGTGAAAATATGAGGAAGAAAGGAAGACACTTAATTTTTGTCTGCCGGATACTGGTTCATTGGTAGATTCCTCTCCACCATAAATACAAGCGTTGCGGCGTGTATACTAACATTGGCGAAAATGTTTATTATGTATAAGCGGAATGAAGGTAAGATTAATTAATAAGCGACATCATATTTCTTCCTTGTGCTTGGATAGAATCCTTGTGAAGAAAGAAAGGAAAGGATACAGGTTGGAGGTAACCCTTGTCTGCAGTTTATGCGTTGAGAGTTGTTTAGGGCCTTTGTTCGAATGTGGGTCTCCCGATGAGAGATCGCATCATCATTAGTATTTTGTTTATATTTTTCTACTTTCTGCCCAAATGATGTACTGTTCTTGTGGGTTAAATCTGCCGGCAGTGGTTCATGGAGGGTGAGTCTCGTCTCGGAAGGGAGTACCTCTTTACTTCTCCTCTGCTCCCCGGCATTGTTAATTGTATTATTTTATATTATCTTTATGTTATGTATTGTAATTATTATTTGTTTATTTACTAATAAAATGAGTCAACCGGGAACAATGAGGGCAAATCTTGTTTTGGCAGGTGTGCGGTATCGCGTTATTGAACAGCTGCCTAGTAGCATTAAAAAATGCCAACCAGGCAGCAAATGAGTAGTGGTAATCGGTGGGTCTGCCCTCATTGCATCATGCAACCTGTGTGTCCCGTCTCTAAAACTTCCAAATCCGCCGGCAGAATTCCTGTTAGCACTGCGGGGGTTTCGTAAAACGCTGTTCTGTACGCTCTCTGTCAGGGCCAGTGGAAGGACCCTCTATTGTCTTATTTAAGGTGCAGGCGACAATCCTGGTCCCCAGCCTATTTGTCCACACCTTAGCGGCATTTGCGATCTACGCCAAATATTATTTTGACTCATAGAAGAGACGCATGGCGAATTTTCCACTCCGCCAAACTCATCATTTTTAAAGACGAGAAAAAGTCCACAGCCATAATAATAATACAACCGGAGTCAAATATTATCCATAAAAACGGGTTCGGCCTCCGATTGGACAATTCAGAAGACCTCGAAATAAAAAAGGCAATAAATAGTGGTACGCCAATTAATTGATCAATTAGCTCCATATTAGATGTTTCCTTTAAAATCAATTTATTATCAAACAATACTATATTTTCTCCTCCGCTAATGTTCCGTCTATCTGTATATGTATTCTGTCTCTCTCTTTCACTTGTAATTTTATATTCTATCTCCCTCTTTACGTACTAAGTGCACTATTTTTGTACTTATGATTAGTTTCGAATACGTCCAAAACCGGTTGACGTATAATAAATTTCGTGGTTTCATACAAAGCGATTGTTATTTATTTTAATATAATATGTCAAACCACAAGTGATTGCTTTCTACGAAAATATTATTTTTTCAATTTCCCTCCCTGCTGAAACTACCCTTCATCATCCAGGCCACCGTATTTTGAGGAGCAGAAGCTAATCTGAGATTTTTTGTAAGCGCCTGACACCAATGAATACGAAAATAAAATACAAGCGAAACTGAACAAAAATATTAAGAAAATTTAATTTTTCTAGTTTTTTTTTTAAATTTTATTCGCGAAGCATCGCAAAAAAATTACACCATTAAAATATCGAGACATTAATAATTTTTTTTACATTAATTCGTTTTTTTTTTTTTTTTGTAATTGTTTTTTAATGTAATATCAGTGTACGTATTTCGTGTTGACGGTTTTATTTAACCGCCGCAGCGAGTGCGCAGAATGCCGCCATATTTCAGAATCGGCAGATTATTTTACGGCCCTGTGCGTGTTGTCTGGTTCATAAATTGAAATTATTGGGGAAATATCCACGCAATGAAAATAAACCCGCTTTTAAAAATGACGCGCGGCCATTATTGACAGAAGAGAGCCATAAAGACGTTAATGGCCTAGAGCTGTTACGTCACACAGCTCAAAGGGTGGAAATCTGATTGAATATATATATTTTTTTATAAGTATTAATTAATGTACCACACCTAGTGCACATTATTTTATAAATAGATAACTAACTAACTTACCATACGCCGGAGGATTTTTGTGTCAAAATTTAGCCAAATTTATTAAAAATATATTAATTAATTAAATTCTGGCATCTCGTAGCGTATTTTATTCAAATGCAGGTATAATAATGTATATATCAATTGGAAAGATTACAGAATATATATTCGAAATTTGTCGAAAACATTTTCGTTTGCGTTCGTGTAACGTAATTGGCCACGATACTGTATTGTCCTTTACACCGTCTGTGCCACGGTAATAATTTTACAGATTTCTAACGCCGAGACAGTTAACAATTTATTACTATTTTTACAACGGTATAACAATATAATATACGCAATGTGATATCTTATCTGGAGAACCGAAGAGTGTTGAAAGAGACCGCGACAAGTGTTTTTCGTCGCCTCCCCCTTTCTGCCGCAACCACTCAGCGCCGGTCAGCCTTCTCAAATCTGTCACCAGGCCGCCACACACACACACAACTTTGACAGATTCAAATATCTTATAGCAAAAATGGTAACGTGCTTTACCCGGATAGGAAAAGATCAAGATAGCAACTAAATATTTTATCGATATTTTTTTTTCTGTATATTTTTCATGTTGATTTCCATGCCAGATGTATATTATTTATACATATGTAAGAGGGGTGACAAATTAATTCCCGGAATACACCTTTAAAAGGTATTGTGACAGACGCAAGTGGTGGGTGATGATGAAATCGGACGGGATGGAATTGGAAGAGAAAACGGATAGATGGGTAGTTGGAATGAGTTGGCGAATGAAATAAAGATTTAGAAATGAGGAAAGAATGGGATGAAGGTAAAGGAATCCTTCTACAGCGGACCAGGATGGCTTACGGTTAAGGTCACCCGATGATGACGTTCCTTGCCTTATCTTGAAGTTCACCATAAAACTTGAACCAGCGATTCTTGATGAATCTACCGCATGCTGTTCACTGAATTCACTGACAAAGAAATCTTCTTTCACCATTTCCTCTCAACATCTCGATGAATTTTAAACATACAAAAACAAACTAGTCGAGTTGAGGACCAGGTGTAGACTGATTGGTAATGGGGTAAGTATATAATAATTTAAATTCGAGTCATTGAATACATGTAGAAAATATATATTCAGCTATTAAAAAAATAATTACAAATACGGAGCAGGTATACATATGGAATTGTGCTCTAGTGACTAAGAGAAACTACTCCCTTTGTATATCTAAACACTGAATTTAAAAGCCGTTCCCATTTCTGGAAGTAGGTATGGGACTCATTTTATGCAATACACTTGAGTAGCTTTCTCGCATTCTGTTGGATACTAGTAATATTAGAAAATCTTTGTGTCAAAAATTCAGATGAATAGGCAGGACGACCTAATTAGGTTATTGCGTTTTTAGCCAAAAAGTCTCTCACAGAGAGCGCACTTTGACTGATGTTAATTTTGATGGGTCACACGTACACATATGTTATCTTCTCAACTTGAAATTTGAATAGAATACTCAGATAATTTTGGTACAATTACTTCACAAGTGACACTGGAGTTAAACGGTCACATCTTATTATATTTTATTTATTTATACACTATGTGAGATCTCCGGGTCACACTTCCCTTGGAGAGGATTACCGGTTGTGAGTCGGAATTACCGAATGGAAATTAGAAGACGAATACAGGAAGAGGTTGTTGGTGGAAATGGAACTTTTTCAAATGACCAGCGGTATTGGGGACCAGGATTAAGAAGTAATGTTCGCCTTAGCTCAAGTATGATGCCTCCGAAATCACACACTGCGTGCAATAGGATAGTCGACGATCTCTACTCCCGACTGAAGATAGTGATGTCACAGTTCACCCACGGCACACACAAATAACACAAAATATGATCACAACGCTTGGTGGGATAAGATCCCGAGGACTGTATCTAGAATAATTTTAAGTAGTTGAAGCAACCCGAATTGAAAGTCTGAAGGAACATAAGAGCAGATGGATCTGGACTACCTTGCTTTGAAGTCCTGGGTTGGGCGTCGTCTTCACCTCTAGTTGACGAGCACGTTTATTATGCCGAACCGAGATATCAATCCCTGCACTTCCGAAATGTGAAATCTACTTCCTCTGCGCGGTCCCAGCGTTACGCACGGCGTGGGTGTAGGGCGGCAGAAGGAAGAACACAAGTACTTGATGCTTCGCTATCGAATCGCGATCGTAATCTGGTCCCGGTGGCGAAATTGCAAGAAATGAATTGGTTAGAGCGGGACAGGTATAGATTATTAGATGGACGAAAGGGGACAGAGAATGAGTATCCGACTCGCGTCAACAACACTACAACAAATCATACAAAACAGTGCTCCACTGCACTGGAGGTCCACATAATAACGCTTCGATGGCGCCACGTCCCAAATTACACTGAATGCAATCGGTAGGATATGGGATCGAGGGTAGGAATTTAGATGCGGGCGACAATATTTTTGCGGCCGATACCCGATACGATATTATATAAACGAGAAGTTGTGATAAGTTTATTTCATGCATGTGAAGGTAGTTGGAAATAAGAAAAGGTTGTCTAATTTATATTTAGAAAAGAAAAAAATATTTTCTGACTTTGTCAATGAGTTCTGAATTCTAGAGCCTCTATTAATTAAACATGTTGTTGCTTCTTTTTAATTTCAATGCCTTTTATTAAGTCGTTGTATAGAAAAGGTGTGAGAAAGTTATCGTGTGACCAAATTTGGTAGGTACCAATCACAACAGTTTAGAAATGTTTTCTTGTTTCATATTTATTATTTGGGTAGCTAGTTTTATTTTCATAGTACAAGTTATTCTTGTCAGAGCAATACCGTGCATTTCTATCTTGGACACCATCTAGAAGATGTGTGCATTCGCCTTGCTCATTATTTGGTAGGTACCAATCACAACAGTTTAGAAATGTTTTCTTGTTTCATATTTATTATTTGGGTAGCTAGTTTTATTTTCATAGTACAAGTTATTCTTGTCAGAGCAATACCGTGCATTTCTATCTTGGACACCATCTAGAAGATGTGTGCATTCGCCTTGCTCATTATTTGGTAGGTACCAATCACAACAGTTTAGAAATGTTTTCTTGTTTCATATTTATTATTTGGGTAGCTAGTTTTATTTTCATAGTACAAGTTATTCTTGTCAGAGCAATACCGTGCATTTCTATCTTGGACACCATCTAGAAGATGTGTGCATTCGCCTTGCTCATTATTTGGTAGGTACCAATCACAACAGTTTAGAAATGTTTTCTTGTTTCATATTTATTATTTGGGTAGCTAGTTTTATTTTCATAGTACAAGTTATTCTTGTCAGAGCAATACCGTGCATTTCTATCTTGGACACCATCTAGAAGATGTGTGCATTCGCCTTGCTCATTATTTGGTAGGTACCAATCACAACAGTTTAGAAATGTTTTCTTGTTTCATATTTATTATTTGGGTAGATAGTTTTATTTTCATAGTACAAGTTATTCTTGTCAGAGCAATACCGTGCATTTCTATCTTGGACACCATCTAGAAGATGTGTGCATTCGCCTTGCTCATTATTTGGTAACATTTTTTTTTCTAACCTTTCTTCCTATTTTCTATCCTAAATTTTTCACTCAACTGCATTTTTGTCTAAGAATGTATCCTATCCTTTGCCCCCTTCTATTTTTGAAGTTAGAGATTGTCTCTAATAATAAAATTAATTAAATATAATAAAGTAATATGTAATTATTAGGAGAATACATTCTTATTGTGAAGTTGTAATTATTCAGAACAAACGGTCTGTGATATTTTAAATATTAATTAAATATATTAATTAGAAAGATATACATATAAAATCAATTTTCGATTCGAACTAATAATAAAGATGTATCAATGTGTCCAAAATTTAATAAAAATTAATTGATAATTCTGGCGTCTGCTATCAGATTACTCAAAGGTATTTGAGATTCCGTAAAAATAAGATAGATGGCTCTTTCAAATAATGGAATGTATTAATTTCATAATTTCAAATGTATTAATATCAAAAAGGTAACATATAGGTTCGAAAATTTGTTGCTAAAAATATCGTCGCTGTAGCATAGTTGGATAATGCACCTTTTCCGGTTAGGAAAAAGATCCAGGTTCGAGTCCCCGTGGTGCAACAACAATATTTTTGATTTTATATGAATATCTTTCTAATTAATATATTTAATTACATAAATGGATCATTTAAAAACGCACCTCATTTAACACTCGTCGCTGTTTTCTCTTAAATTTTGTTTTAAGTTCAAAAGAGTTCCGAAATATTTATTCCAAATTATTCATGCTATATATATTTTTTTTATCTTTTATAACTTATCAACATTTTTATATTATTCTTCTTTGGTTCGTGTCATCCATTTTACAACTTTCAGCCAATGTCGTATCGCCCTATAACTTTTCAGATTTTTATTATCAGAATATATTTGAAATGCCGTATATACATGTAACTATTTTAATGTTAACCTCGAGGGGTTTTGCCCACATTGAGGCAAATATATTAGATAGTTAATCAATATAAATAGAAATAATAAAAAGAAAAAAAAAATAATCATGAAAAATCTTTTAGTTCATTTAGTTAATATTCATAACCTTGTTAGTGAATCAGTGAATCTGCTATTGTGGTAAAGTTGGTTATTCGTTTTCTTTGTCGATCCTCCATGACAAATATTGCAATGTTTTCACCATCACACTGACACATGACACTGCTAGATAGTCCTTTTTATGAATGTGCTATTGTGGATAAAGGTGGTTATCCGTTTTCTTTGTCGATCCTCCATGACAAATATTGCAATGTTTTCACCATCACACTGACACATGACACTGCTAGATAGTCCTTTTTATGAATGTGCTATTGTGGATAAAGGTGGTTATCCGTTTTCTTTGTCGATCCTCCATGACAAATATTGCAATGTTTTCACCATCACACTGACACATGACACTGCTAGATAGTCCTTTTTATGAATGTGCTATTGTGGATAAAGGTGGTTATCCGTTTTCTTTGTCGATCCTCCATGACAAATATTGCAATGTTTTCACCATCACACTGACACATGACACTGCTAGATAGTTCTTTTTATAAATGTGCTATTGTGGATAAAGGTGGTTATCCGTTTTCTTTTTCGATTCTCCATGACAAATATTGCAATGTTTTTACCATCACACTGACACATGACACTGCTAAATAGTCCTTTTTATTGTTTTATTAATTTTTAAGACAATAGCCATGGCCGCGGCCGCCCGCGGGCCCTACCAACAGCAATCGGCAACGGCCAATTGCTTTCTACTTATAGGATGTTCAGCGGAAAAATTTCAAGATTAAACTGTAATTACTCGTAAATCATCAGGGTGAGACAAGCGGGAGGAGTATTGTTCGACGCGCGTAATTTGCGGGATTACCAGTCGCAATGAGTCACTGGTCGAGAGCGTACCGCGTGTTTGCGGTTGGGCAATATTTAAAGTGTGGTGTACTCACTTTAATATTCGACGAGTAAGCGATAGGTCGAGCACGCAAGAAAGGACAATGGTTAATCAAACTCCTCCGGGACCATCAACGTCAGCACCGACGCCAGAACACGTGGCTCAAGTTCAACGTGAAATTATGCGCAATCCGCGTAAATCGATAAGGTAGATTGCAGCCTGTACTGGAATAAAAAAATCAACAATGCACGTTATTTATATTGTGAGAGTGTCTGACTATGCACGACGCTTGCTAGTGTAGGGGGTAACCGCCCTCCAACGAATAAATTTCCGATTTTTTTTAGTAAATTATCAGGACATGGTTGTCCCGTTGGGTAATATTAGGAAGGTAGATAGCAAATCGTTTTGCTGCTCCCTTCTTTCATCTTTAGGTCGTGATTGTGTTGAGCCAGACTCAGAATCTTCATGTCCATATTCTGTCAAAATCTCCCTTCTCCATGCATCTCCATGATACTACAAATTCTATGGACGTCTCTCTCTTGTATATAATTACACCTTGTTAATTGGTACTCGATATCTACTTGTAATTATAATTATTAAAATTACCTGATATTAAAAAAAACAATTTCACAAAGTCCCCTAAATAGGGTCTCCCAAAAAATGTTATGCGGTTGATGTTACCTCATATGTCGGAGACAAGAGGGCTCAGCCCTTATCCCTCCCCTCTTTAACAATCAAATCAGACAGAGTTCCAAATTTTACATGAACTATGCAAAAAACTCTTTTTTAGGAGTCTGCACGGCATTTTTCCTCAACAACCCTTCTCTTGATATAAATTAGTCTTAATGCGTTGTCATCATCTTGTGCCCTATCCGTTCATCAGACGTCAGCTATGATCATATTATGAAAAGCTCTACAGTAGTATTGTTGCACTCTAGAACCCTTCTCCTCCTTGCCTGACTAAATTTGGCATACATCGTTGATTATATATTATACTAAACAGTAGGTAGTTTGTTACATATAGTTTCCTTGTCTTAATGATAAAAGGGAACACAGCCAGCCATTATACATTCTTATGTATCGGATATATTTTTTAAACTTCTTAATATGATACAATATTGTCAAACAATATATTTTATAGCAGGCATTTATTAAAAATGCAATAATATTTAAAAACAGGTATGCAAATTCAACCAAATTCAAAGAAACGATGAGAATATTTAAAAAAAAAAGCACTAAGGAGTGTCGGTTCGGCGAGGTTTTTGACGTCGAAAAATTAGCATATTTAAACTCGTTAAGATCGAAAAAATCTTTTTAATTCAATACAGAGAGGAATGCATTAATGACGTCATGAAGCAAAGGAAGAGGGACGTTAACCGCGGCTAAGCCGATTAAAATATAAATGGAATTTTCGCTCTGCATACATTTTTCATAATCGTAAAATATAGAAAGCACGTCATAAAGACGTGTACACGAGTGGAGGGAATATTAAATTTTTTGTCAGAAATAAATAAATGAAAAAACGAGACGAGTAATAATTCCGCGTACGGATGAGATGCAAGCCGTTAGAAGTGATGTCAAAGAGTGGAAATTGGGCTCGTTTGAAGGTGTTCGTGTAAACAACACCTTTCGATAGCTGATTAATCGGTACTGGGTATTTTATTGGTAAGGTAAAGAATGCAATTTTAAGAATTATGCAGATAAAGCTGTATCTGGCCGCGACGTCCTGGATGGCGGGTAATATATAACATGGTGGGAAATGAATAAATAAATGTACTGTTTGTAACTGAAATAAAAGGAGGTATTTTGCGGGCGGGATTGCATTCTAGATTCTGTCGCTGTAGTGTACCTCCTAGATTGAACATTTTATTTCTTCCAACCTCGTAATCATCATCATCATTATCGAGATCGGCGAACCAGCCTTGTCTACATTTTTTGTTTCCTGTACGGAATATATAGTATGAATACAAAAATGCCGAATATTCATGATTAGGCAGCCTGTTATTTCTAAGGCATCGTTGTACGGAATAATAAAGATCTTTCACAACAAAGATACCATACATAATACTTCACGATTTGTTATAGTTTTCTGATACAACACTCTCTGAGAGGACCTGGAGAAGATGTTGTTGACTCAGAAGGTGGAAGAAAAGCCAGAGAGAAAGAAATCAATCACCAACTAGATAGATTTAACGGATAAAATACACTACTAGCTATCCTATTGCAATAACTAACAAAACTGAAAATTCTTCAAGGACTTCAATAAGTCACCAAGGGTTACGATTCTTAGTAATGAAGAAAACAAACTATTGTAACCGATCAACTCCAAACAAATACAGCGACGTCTGTTGTCTATGACATAGCGGCGCACGCATCACAACGAAGAGTAGGAACAGCACCGTTACTTCTCTACCGATCCCGATTTTCATTCTGTCTTTCTACTTCGTTCGTAAATTGTAATCATGCATTTGATTGTAACCTTTATTGAGTCAACCAAGCGTTCTCAATTGAGTACTTTCTTTTGTTGATGCCACTATGAATATATTATTGTTTACGCACATTTTTATTCCTTCGACTGGCAACCTTGGTTTTTGTGTTGTGGTATAATTGTCTATGCACGGTGAAGGTTATAAGGACCTAATAATCAACATAATATTTGGGCCGGTCAGAATAGTACGCAAAGATCGGGTCGGCGCATCCAATAAACAACACCGAAGGTCAAGAAGAACAATATATCGCAGACCAATCCACGACCAGCATAGAAACAGTACCGGTAATTCCAGGTTAGTGGTGATCTTTCTAACTGCATAGATGGTCATATTATCAATATTAAACCTGGGAATAACAAAAAAAAAATACTAGACCATTTACATTATACAAGATGGTAAAAAGTATGAAAATTGATCTTTATTCTTCTGATTATAACTTACCACCTAGGGTATAAGTATGTTCATTGGAGATTTTCATTCTTCGTTTTCAATCCCTGATACCAATTGAATTAAATTATACTCGAATTACTGGCAAAGATTTAATTTTCTTCACGGAAATACGCATGTACATACATGTATTACATGTTATCAAGGATTAGCATTGCGAACATAAAAAAATGATGATAAAATTACGTACAAACTACGATAGACATCAAACCCCAATAAGTACGGAATTGTCCAACAGGCATATAAATTAAAAACATGACAAAAATATTATATATGTCTGGATACGGAAATTTCTTGATATGTTTGGTAAAGGCGATACGTTAGGCAGTGCAAAGCAGTCAGTATTAAAAAATACTTGTATAAAACATTTTAATTATTGCTGTCATCATCCCTTTTGCAAGCGTCCCTCAGTTTAAACGACTATTCTAAAAATGGTTCTACATTGGTACATCATTAAATGATAAATGTTTTTTTTTTTTAAAACTTGTACGCATCAGAAATCTATTCCAAATGAATTCGCAAGGTTCAGAATATATATGTGGAGGACTGTCGTTTTCACTATCATCATCAGTGCCGACGACCCTGAACGCACCATGCATTTGTCGGTGCGGAAGACAGAGCTCCTAACAGTCATAAACACACTCGGTATAGATGCCAGGCAACAATAACCATACGACCAGCAGCCATCTAGAAGACATCTTGAAATGAGAAGATAACATATGTGTTGTAAAGAAAACGTAGAATTGCGCGATCATCGAGTCGAGTCGAAAACAGAATTACCGAAGGGGGGCCGATAAATGAAGGAAGGAAGGGGACTTGGAATAATGGATAAGAGTCGATGATGGGTAGGACTTCTTGCCTTACCTCGTGTATGACGCCTCCCGCAGTCGCAGCCGAGATCACACAAACAGAACGCGCGCAGGCAGATCTCCGCTTCCAAATGAAGACGGCGATATTACTCACTTCACCCACGGCTCACACAATAATCACTGTGCACAAATCACAGGATCACAATATAGTACTAATGCACCGGAGTTGAATAACTCCACACCGCTAATGCAATCGCGGTGTCGCAACCGAACAAGTATCGCATCGCATTAACGTCTGTTGACATCAAGGTCACTATTCACACTAAAGACAAGCAGTATAAATATAAAATTTCCCTTTTACAGTGTGTTCATTAAGTTAGTTATGCTACAAGGATGTTAAATATGGTGTCGAACAAGAATTGTTCAGAAAATACTGTAACACGTTAAGGATAATCGCCGATGGCACATCCGTTGAGACTTTTCAAGGCCTTCGAACAACCTAATATCACAACAATATTAAAGTCAAGAAGGTTAAGGTCGGCAGAACATGTTGTCGGATGTGACAAGGATGAAACGCTATGATATAAGGAAACGCCTGAGATACCCATGAATGACATGAGCTGACCTTGTTCGAAAAGATGCAGCAAAGCTACAATTTCCCTGTTGAGAGACTCGTTTTGGAGGCAGCCACGGACCTGAAAGGCGGAAAACATATTTGAATATTTTGGGTTTTAGGGTAAATACACCCACACATTCATACACGTTATTATTCAAACTAACATGACGCGGTAGCACCAGTGGATCGAACGCTAGCGCATCACGCTACCGGCGTGGCTCAGTCTGTGGGTGTAAGGTGTTAGTGGCTGGCTTGGATGAATGGAAATGGTTTCAAACAATAAAAACATCTAATTTACACATTAATCACATTTATAAATTTATTTAAAAACCACAACAAAACCTGACAAAATGATTTACACGAGTCTATCATCTTCTTAGCTCCATCCACCGAGTGTGGATGGACACATTTTTTATGGTTAGGTTCGAGGTTGAAATGTTACGTGAATGACACATGGCTACCATGGTGTGATTTGCTGATTAGCTGGAGTTCCGGATTACGAGGCCGGACTAAAGTTTCTCTCAGCTTCTGGAGGCTTCCAAAAGACACCATCTTGATGCCACGGTATGGATAGTGCTCGCCCCGGACTTTCATTGATCGCTCGCAGCCTTCTGTTCGTTCTCGCGAAGAGTCTTCTTTGACTTTCACGGGCAGAATAAGACCCGATTATTTCTTGTTCTACCGTGAAAATAATACCTTAACTCTTAAATTGCTGGCTGTCGCCATTTATACATTTTTCGACGGAGCGTCGTCCGGCGCTGGATCCATAGATCTTGCTAGCCCGCGCGGAAGCCCTTCCTTCCTTTCGTCCAGCCTTCTCCTTCCACAGACCTCGTGACCCCTCCGGACCGCTTAGTAGCGCTCGGTGCCGCCGCGCATATTTAAAATGTCACAACATATTGAGAAAATCATTCACTCTTTTAATATATCGATGTAATACACTCATAAGTATCACAACGAAAACACAATAAATGCTGTAGTTGTAAACATTAGCAACCAACGAGTTGTAAATATCCTGTATGCAGCCTGAGGCCGTTTTTCGGCTATCAGTGTCGTTCATACGTAATGTATCGTTCCAGTGATGACGCAACGCACGTGCACTTCCATAGACAAATGCAAATTGCCGACTGAGTTGTTGCTGAGTGTCAAGTGTCTGAGTGAGCCTGGAATTGCAAAATTTACCATTATTGGCGTTTGTAGGGTAATATAATTAATGTAATATTAAAAAAATGTTACTAATGATAACTATTCATATATTACAAAAAAAAATTCGTCGCAGATGCGTATCCATTTTATGTATTATTTATGTAGGTAATTGCGAAGGTGGGCACCGAAAGTCCTAACAAGATTTTAATATTTTACTGAAAATGAGAAAAACTTTTAATTTGTTGTACGCTTTCGTTTTAAATTAAACTTTTTGGCAATATTGAGCTATTAAATAGGTGTACTAATTTTCTTAGATATTTAAACTTAACCTTTAATTACTGACGTTATAGTTTTGGATGTATTTAAAGGTTTGGGGATTTAGTGATTAGATAGCCGGCTGCATTCAGGAACGTCGGCGGTGTTGTTGGTTGTGGAGGTGATATACCTCTGCAAAAGTATGTTAGACGATATTTGTGTATTAAAAATATAAACTTGAATGTAGTATCTTCAATACTATTATATATAATGTGACAAAATTCAGCCTTTATTTCATTCCATTCCTTTGAACCAATCATAGAGCAAGAACTAGCCCTCTAGCGGTGGAGTCGAGCACCGCATATTTCCCGGCGGGCGGGCGGTGTGCAGCACCGGGCGACGTTTTACTGAGGAATGGCGAATGTATATTCAATGCAACAAGGCATTTTTAGTCGCGGTGAATCAGGAGGTTTCTGGACCTCGATTCACCTGCGCCATGGATGGTTCGCCTGGCAGGCATTTATGTGGTATTTCCCGACAAGCTCGGTCTCATAAAAGATGGTGCGCCTTGGATGTTAATCGTCGACGAGATAAAATTATGGTCCAGGCCCGTGTCAGCTTGAAGACGGCCGCCACCACAACCCAATTGGATGAGTAAAGTATTTGTGAAATCGAAAACTCTGTGAAGTGGCGAACGTTGATTGGAAGTGCTTTTGATTAAAACCACGGACTACCAAATATATTATTACGTATTTGTCTTCTAAGTACGTCTTCAGTGTATACCTCATAATATGAAGGTCCAAGAAATAGACTTTGTAACAATTATATATGTATTATTACGATACAATTGGTACAAGGTATATCGCTAGTAAAAGTCAAAAATAAAGCCGATGGACACGCAGAAGAGTGAGAGCCCTGCCGCGCGCCTTTATAGCCTCGCACACACGCGTCGACAGTGCGGCATTCACACACACACACACAATTATACAATCCCAATGACATCACATATATATATATGTATATATACACTATAGTGTAACATTGTGATATAATATGATCTCAATACTAGAATGTCTAAAATATATTTTAGCATAATTTCAATACTAACGGCGGTTAAAAGACACATTTTTCTCTGTCATCACGCACATAACGGAAGGATGATTGAAGTTCATTAGAATGTAAGAAAGGGTAAATATGATTTGTAGTTTGGTTACTGTCAAACTCAAGATTTTAAAATTTTAAGGTTACAATACTCGTTAAAATGATCACAATAATTACATAAAATGATATCTTAAAGAAATTCAATAGCAAAATTCAAGCATATGATTTATACTCATTCATACCGTAATACTCTTAATTCATGAAGTGAAAAAAAGTATGGAACTTTCGACATGACCTGATGGTATTGCCACCTCCTGTCTTCTTCTGCTCAATCTTCAAAATATCCGGTTCTCGTTTACAGCCCAAATTCTTCTTACACTTCTCAAAACAGAAACATAAAAAATTTATTACAATCTTGTTACAAATTTTTTAAGGGCGCCACCCTGAGTACAATGCGTTATGATGAATTCTGTGATCAGGCAAATAAACTAATAAGTCGGTTTCTGATTTCCAAGCCCCACGTTGGGCGCCAAAATGTAACGTGGTTGTCTATACATGACTGGTAATCGTCAGGATAGGACACCATGCTTTCACACCACCGATTTGTTCAGAGGTTTACATGATGGACGTGAGTCTTACAGAATTTACCATAATGTCTTGCCTGTCACTTCAGCCATCGTACTCAGGGAAAATAAAAGATTATTACAAACTTTTATCATTGATTTAATACAAAAAAAACTATGAAAATAAAATATAAAAGGAATAGAAATCATCAAACATTACCGTATAAATTGCGATTTAAGTAAGAGTTGGTCTCGGGACTTTTGCCACATAAAATATAAAGTTTACTATTAATTTTTACCAAAGCTAAATGAACAAAATTGTTACCTAACAGTTGGTCAGGTCAGGTATAAAAGAGAATAACATGATAAATTGATAGGTTGACACCAGCTGGAAAACCGTGAGTTTCAAATTAAATAGAGAAACAAATATGCCACAAAAAAACAACTAAGCTTTAAATTCCTTGTACACCGAAAAAATACAACCAGTGTGTTTGCGATAATTATTGTCCATTCCTGCAGAAATTCACTGTTCCCGTCAATTCGATCAGTCCAAGGTACACGTTGAAAAACTTGTCGCTCCTAGTGCCGTACATCAGACAAACAGGATTCTGACATTTGGTTTTGCATGGAGAAAGGAATGTGTATCCTGAAATTTCACATATAATTAGTCAATAGTCCAGTTTAAATATGATGCAGGACAACACAGATGTTAAAATATTAAATTGTTCTCATCCTTTCCTCTTATACAAGTCAAATCATTGCTTATTTAAATAATCGGATTATTCAATCCGTCGTGCTTGACAGCTGTTAGATGAAAAGACCATTGCACGAAATCGTGTCCCCGCGTGGCTGTGTTGCCAACCTGAGAATGTTAATCCCCACTTGTTCTGCGCGCGGTAGATTTAATGTTATATGTTACACTAACTTTCACGCACCTCTACAATAATTAAAATACCAGCACCTGAAAAATTCAGTCATTGTTATGTACGTTATTAAGATGCGGTCTGGCTCCTGCGGATAGGATGCCAGGGCTCCGCCACCGGCTAGACAGTGGTTGCATGAGATATGCGGGTTCGGGTGGAAATAGAGTCCTAGGCACATACATTCGGTTGACGACCTTTCTTTTCACCTGTGGTAAATTTGTAGTGTTGGGTAGTTCAGACAAGGAATTATTGCTAATTAATAAAAGAGTTTGATTTTACAACAAGTTTAGTTACTTTAACATAAAATGATCTTCTCATTACAAGTAACCTCTCCATTCGGGCATTAAGTGCTACCGATGTGAACAATGAACACAATAATCACACTAAAGCACATTTGAATACATCCACTGCGACAAGCCTCTCGGATCCGAAGTGAACCAACTATGCACCAATCCTGATAAAGGTACGAAGGGCAATTTGCAAAGCATTCAAATCTTGACTACAACCTTCATGGTGATAATCAGTAATTCCCTTTGACACTGACGAATAAATAAAAATAATCAAATAACCTAAAAGTCGCGTGCGCGGTAACTAACTCATAGCAGACGTTCCCGATGACCAATAGACAGAGAACATCCTTTCATGGGAGAGTTTACTTGATAGTTAGTCCTATAATGGCCGTCTTGTACCCATTGGTATCTACTTCCGTACATAACACATGATTATCTGCTTGTTTGTAATGTTGTTATATATGTATTTTAAAATAAATAAAGATAGCACTTTAATGGGCGCAAGAAGGATTAAATTAAAATCTCTGTTCGTTTTTGCAATCTCTTACATTAGGTTTTGTTTTTTATCTCCTTTTTTTTGTGTTTATTAATTGTAATTGTAGTTAAAACTTCTACAACGGTTTCTAGAAAGAACAGCGCTCTTTTATAAAAAAAAAAGAGAACATCCTTGTTTACGCGCTTTATACTTCGATAGGTAGGCCTAATATAAAATGTTGAATATGTGTGTTCTATTTGTGTAGATTTGAATTTACAGAAAAAAAAAGCGATGCTGCTTCTGGGAAAAGAGATTGTGATTCGGACGGACTTTTTACGGCGGCAATAATAAAACTTTTAGTATATATAATTTCGGATTAGCGGTTGTGTGAAGGTGTGAACGTGGCTGACCAGCATATTTGCGGACCATCAAGCTACAAGGATAGCGACGTCGGCCTCAACCAGCACAGGTTCGCAAAGGTTTGTGTAATTTGAATTTACATAGATTGAATAACTGTATTCATCATTACCAATAGAAAACCCAGAACTAGCTATCGAAGTATTTACGGAAACAATCCTATTGCTCCATCCCCCAAATGGTAACACAATGTCATCGCACATCTCCGCCAATCTCCAGATTTACCGGGTGCCTCTACCCCGTAGCCAGGAAAGGAAATTGTATTTCTACAAAGGAAGAGAGTACAATGTAATTAGTTGCTACTATTTATTTATATTTATTTATTTAATTAGCGAAATACAATGGCAAAATAAATGTTATATACATACATAGTTTTTACTTCGCTTACCTCTCCAAAAAAGAGACCAGCTCTTGTGCTTGGAGAGGGAGTTACACTACAATAATTTTATATAATACCTTACATATTCTATTCATAGTCCCTTTGTGTGCTTCTGAAGTATTCTGTAATATTGTTTATTGTCCAATTATGTGTTTTTGAAGTGTTCATTTAGTTTCTTTTTAAACTCTTTTATATCCTTTATTTCCTTGATTCGTGTAGGGAGGCTATTGAAATTTTTTTATACAGACGTGCAAGAGCATCCCAAAGATATTAATTTTACTCTTCTATTGATAGTGTACGATTTAACTGCGGTCTCGCACCTCTGCACGAACTCAAGTAACGCGATGCGCACGGCAGCACCGACCGACCTATCTATCTCTCTTCGTGTGTGAATGTGGCCAGTTGTCAAAATTGCAACTCGAGGGATCAAATACTAATTTAACAACGTTGTAACATTTGAAATCACGCGCGCAGACCTAAGGCGACATCTACCGACGCGAGCAGGTGCGGCCGGTAGAGCGAGGTCGGATATAATCACGGAAGTACAAGAGATATTTGGGCCTTATTCTGTCCGTGGGCATCCAGGAAGGAAGAACTCTTCGCCTAATGTTTCATTCACGGCAGGAACAAGAGATATTTGGGCCTTGTTCTGCCGGTGAATGTCAATAAAATGACTCTCCACGAGAACGAGCGGGAGGCTATGAGCGAATACGGAAGCGGGACGAGAACCGTCCACGCTATGACAAGATTGGTTCCCAGGAAACCTCCAGAAGACGAGAAGATGCTTTGGTCCGGCCCCGGAAAGATCGGAATTCCTTTGCGTGTAACAATGACAATTTTTCCCTGTTCTGTGAATAAAGTGTAAATAATGTGACTATAGTGTTTTTATTGTCTGAGACCACCCCCACATATCTGAGATAGGCATTCTGACACCAACCCTTAGGTACCCACAGACTAAGTTTAGCTGGTGGCGTTGTGCACCGGATTCCATCAGCGGATGAAGGTCACGGCGTTACAACGTATCTGATGTTTCTTGTAAATACATCAATGATAGATTTACCTGTGAATTATATTAGTGAAATCTTTTCCAACCATCGGAGGTTTTAAAAGCTCTCGACCGCAGGGTAGAATTAATTCAGTTTTTACTACATGAATAATTTGTACACAGGGAAATTCTCCAAATCCCATCTCCAAAATATTCACTGAATACACACGGTATTCGCTGGTTATATTCCGTTTCTGCACGCCTTTAGTTTGCGTCGAGCCTTTATGAAAATAGCAAATATACTTCTCTGTAAAATCGTGTCTCCTCTCGCAACACTGTGCACTGTTCTAATGCTATAATTTATTAACAAACAAGATATATATTATTTTTACTATTTTCTCTACATATCGTCTTTATTAATATAAATTAAAAATAAATTAAATACGGTTAGTTAAAGTATGTTCCCCAGTAAAATTTTACAAGAAAACTGCGTTATAAAGGTTCGTAACATTTTTGTAATCTTTTACTTGTTACCTTATAAGGTTGTATGTACCATGCCGCTTCTGACGGCCACCGTAGGCAGCGGGCGAATCACTTCCCGAGAGAGCTACTCATTTTCTTTTCGGTAGAAAATTTTTCAGCAGCTCACGCTTCGCACTCCACCTCATCGAGTTATTTAATAACAAAATATAACTATTGTAACTTGACTTATTCAGTATAAATAATTTTCGTTACCTACCTGTTTCCTCTACCTATACTCAGAATACGATATTTTCTGTGGTTTTTGCAATCTATGGTTTGGACCGGTTGACCATCGGGTGCGTTGGCTGCCGCCAAGTTCTTCCTGACGTGTAGGAACGAATTGTTGGTTTGTAAAGTATCGTCCCGCTGTGTGGGGCTGATAGTGTACTATTGGGTGTTCGATTTCTCTGTACATCTTGTTATTTTGCACGGTTTGTGTCATCCCACTTCACGCTATCACCGAAGTGTGTTTTCATAGAGCCAGACTATTGGATCTAGTGGAAAAGAAAAACTGGATACCTAAAGGAGTAACTCTTAGGAGGGTCGTGTTTTTTCATGATTCTGGTTGGTCCTTCAGCCTCCTGTCCCTGTTACATATTACTGTTTCTCTTCCAAATTTCTTCCACCCTTCCTATCACCCTTGTTCAATCAGCTACATGCACTATTGTCTTTCATACTTAACGTGAGCACTTTCTTAGATGACATCTAACACCGACTGGTAATGGGTGGCCTTCGCACCTGTACCTTCTAACACATATTTATCATCCTCATCGCAGGACATACATTTCATAACCTCTAGACTGATCTGAGACATAAAGAATATTATAACACAACCGACTACAAAAATTGGGCCGCAAGGCGTAATGGAAAAAAAGGCCCCTCTAAATAAGTATTGTATATTATTTAGTATTTGTATAAAAATATTAGTACGAAATAGTAAGAATCGTCCCATCTGAGCCACACTCATAATTACAATATAACTTTAGAAACTTTTAGAAAAAGTTGGTCTTATTTGGTTATTATTCATAATTATTTCAATTGTTTGATTCAAAGTGAAATTAACAATGAAACTGATGTGAATGTTATCAAAAGAGGTTGTGACATTTAAAAATTGCGCGGCAGATCAAGCGCTACATTATCGATCCCAATTAATAGCGGAAAAAGAAGGTGGGACTTGAGAGAGAGAGTGGAGGTGCGAGGTGCGCGCGGAAGACGGTGCCCCGCCGCAGAGAATGATAAAATGGAGACGACCTAGATAACAAAACGAGGGTTTTCTCCCGCGGTGGATTCAGAGATTTAAAATGAGCCTGATTCATCCGCGGCATTTGAGGAGACTCCGTTACAACCTGCAGAGAGGCCGCATGCGAATGATAGCAGACGGATGGCCTCGACGGACTCAACAGTGACAAGTTGGCATCAGGGTAACCTTCTGGAGAAAGAGATCACCTCTGGTACGGGGGCGTGGTGCCTAGACCAATGCTGCGACAACACTCTGTGGCAAACTGGGTATAAATCGGTAACATTGTGTGTCCTCACTAGGAGGAGAGTTTAACGTGAATAAAGAACATGTCAAAGAGAATTATCGCGCTTACAATGTAGGGTTTGTTATGTTTAATGTGATAAATTAAATAAATAAATAATTATTGTGCAAATCAAGGTTGTTGTTGTTTGGGACCATTCCCAGCCATCCGAGTCAGGCACACCGTCAGCACACATACATTACCCACAATCTGAGTCTAGCCGGTGGCGTGATGCGCTGACGTTCGATCCACCGGTGCCAGCGCATTACGAAATAATGTATAATACATACTTTAAAACGATATTTATTTATTAGACTTTATTGACATACATGTTTTTGTTCTAACAGAGGTGAATGAATACATTATAATATAACAAGATAAACATTAGATACAATTATATTGCAATTAAGTATATACTAGTAGTTTGTTGTGTGGGATGGAGAAGACTTCACCTCTGATATATGCAGCATTGTCCTGGCAACTTTGCTAGACTGCCGTCTGTGTTAAAGTAGTCAGGAATACAAAAAAAAAGAGAAAAAAAAAGAAGATATCTAGTGGCATTGTTGTAGAACTAGTAAATTATTAGTGTAGGCACTGTATAATGATTATGTTAGAATATTGGATAGCCATGCTTCTGATTGATCTCTACTCCATTGGATCATATATTGGGTCCATATTTGTGTAATCTTATTGGAAGTGAACGATTTCCAGTTGGTGTTGAGTGTGCTGTTCAGTTTTGGAGTTCAGAACGTGTAGAATATTTTATAAAATAAAGTTGTTGCTCTCGGAACTGGCGTGTAGATGTTCGTTTTTTGTCTTGTGTTGTGTCCATGATATACACATAAACACGTTAATAATAATTATGAAAGATTTTCTGGGTAATTTTTGTGTATCAAACTTAAATAACCGTCATCTGGTCCTAGATGGCTTAGTTTGTAAGGTATTTTATGCGCGATCGTCCTCTTGTTAATGGTCCGAACGGTTTGTCCCATACAGACTTTGTTGCACCCCTAGTAATTGAGTTTACAAACTCCTTCTGTCTCCGGAGGTTCACGATCCTCGGTTGCTCTCAAGAGATTGGTGATTTTGATTAATTGTGGACTGAAACGTCGGCTACGATAAACAGTGACCCGCGGCAGAAAAACCCAAGAGAAATCCAATTATCATCTATATATGCTTGTGTATTTATAGCGTTACGACTCATATAGGTATATATGAAATATTTCAGGAAATAGCCGGCTTATATATACATTAAAACGGATACATTATGTATAATGTAATATTATATTTAATATATTTTGCTATATAATATGACTATTTGTTTGATTTGGTATCAATTAAATTCGGATTTCTTTATAACTGCACTATGAAGAGAAATAATAATGAGGAAGTGTTTAGAATCAACCTGGAAGCACGACTTAGGAACCTTCAGGAACGTTCTTCCACAATAGCGGTTTCGGCACGCACACGCGAGGAACCGAATACACTAGCAACAAGTAAACTTTACATCAACTTCAAGTTAGTGATGAGCACATAGCAACATCCACTCTCCTTGACAGTTCAAAAGTTATAGAAAATATATACAGAAAAAGTCGTGTTCTGAGGGGGGGGAAAGGTAGGTAAACTAAACAAAATGGAGCATCCATACGCGAACGGATTTGTAATAAATGCTGAACAGGTAGATTAACCAATATAAATAAAACTCATAAATAACGAATCTATCTTCATTTTGAACTTTTAAAATTCTTCGACATTCACAATCTAAACGAGCCCTCTCCAAGCACAAGAGCTAGTCTCTTTTTTGGAAAAAATATGTATCTTCACAAAAATATGTATCTTTAGTTTTGTAAAAGATTCGTGTTACTCATATATTATATAAAATTGTAAAATTTTCAAAATAATAATAAAAAAGCAAGTACACCAAAATGTTGGTGAGATCTTTCATACGCAGCACTCTTTGGTGGCATTGTAATGTAACAAATTTATGATTTGTTTTTACAAAATCTATAGCAAATGTTCTCAAGTATCCTCACGAACATAAACACATAAAACAATCAGAACCATAATTACAAAATAACATATACAAAATTATCTACAAGAGAACACAACAGTGCCATACACAATCACTAGCGGCATTTATTCATACGTACTAGAGTGAAGCGGTGATCTGCGCGGGCGCTGATTTCTGAGACTAAGTTCTAAAAAGTTAAGTATTAAGATATTAGGATGTACTCTGTAAATAAAGACTCGGTAGATTTATTCCAGAGAACTGCTCCTAAAATATTCACTTATGTGGCGGACGTGACATAAATAGGCCGTTATATGTCAGGTGTTTTTAGATACGGTATAACATCGCACAGTACCTAAAAACATGTTTTCTTTTGTATGTACATGAATTCTTGGATAATTGTTATTAACACATTGATGACATCTTTCATACGCGGCTCTACTTGGTGGCATTATAATTTACAACTGTACACTGCGATAAAGCAACAAATTTCTGATTTGTTTTTAAGAAATCGATAGCAAATGTTCTCATGTATCCTTACGAACGTAAACAAATACAAAAATCTGAACCGTAATAACAAAATAACGCAAACAAAATTATCCATGAGAGAACACAACAGTGCCCTGCACCATCACTAGCGCCATTTAAATGATATTCATACGTACTAGAGTGGAGTAGTAATCTACGCGGGCGCTGATTTCTGAGACTAATGCACACTATTTACAAGTTTTTAAATACTGACATTAAATTTAACTCTATAGTTTGAAACGCATTAGTCTTTTCTTATTTCATATTTGTTTATAAGATGGGTAATAATTCTTGACAAATATCAACAGATGTCGGTAGGATAATGATTCCAAATAATTGTGGTACGATTTTCACCGCTCAGCGCGTATGCACCAGTGGCGGGCGAAACACGGCGACACATATTTAAGTAATGTAGGCATGTAAGGCGCGACTCATATACGAGTCACCCGCGGGGAATGGGTTAAGAAGGATCCTAAAAATAAATAACAGTGTGTTTGAAAAAGTCAAAATGACGAGCATTGAAGTCACTGCAATTCCCTAGCGACAATTTAGATCCGATGGCCATCAAGTTAGAATGCCTAAAATCAAAATGAAATTATATACTTCTAGCTTTTCCTTCAAAGACTACCTGAATGCGAACCTTCAACCAGATTGTTACACTTACAAGGAATCGGGACCCAAGAAACTAGACAGTATTTAGAGGATAGAACCCCAAGGTAGTTCAAGATTTATCACAGTATTAATACAAACTCTTTAAAATATCCTAGATATAAATATAAAACAAATTTGTTGAACTTAAAATGATTAAGTATGAATTAAATACATTAATTAGAAAGATATACATTTTAATTTTATCGAAAAATATTGTTGTTGTGCCTTCAGGATTCGAACCTGGATCTCTTTCCAAACCGTGGAAGGTGCATTATCCAATTATGCTAATTTTCGAACCTACATGTTACCTTTTTTTGTATTAATACATTTCATCGTTCCATCTCAGTTGCCCTTGAGTAAACGGATAGCGGACGCCAGAATTATCAATTCATTTTTATTAAATAAACACATTGATACAACTTATATTATTAAGGAGAACACATTCTTATTGTGAAGTTGTAATTATTCAGAACAGACGGTCTGTGATATTTTAAACATTAATTAAATAGAAAAATATACATATAAAATCAATTTTATCGAAAAATATTATTGTTTGATTTAATATATAAATGTTCTGAATAATTACAACCTAACAATAAGAGTGTGTTCTCGTAATAAAATGATTAATTTTTGTGACAAAATATAATTGTAAATTTTCTATTTGGTAAATGGAAAGAACACTAATACACTTAATATATAACAAGAGTGATTTATTATATCGTTGGCAGCCCTACTGCAACCCCCCTAACTAATAAACCACCCCCTTACATTACCAGATGACGCCTTCGGATGAAAATGATGCCGAGAATTGGATGAAAAATATCTTTTTATTGTGATTAAATATTGTCGCGGAAGGCTCTAGCTCCAGGATGGTTCTTATGAATTAAAACACAATAAATGTGGGTTATATTAACTAAATAAATATTACTTCATTATTGGTTTTGGGTGAGTTGATATGTATGCGTAATCTGATGATTCCGGGAGGTGAAGCAGGTGACCGAAACGAGAAATCGTGAGTCTGTAGCGGATGCATATCGACAAAATGCGCTGGCTATGTGTGCCGTTAACGCTTGACGGCCGCCAGTTTGGCCCCACATATTTTTTCCGTCCTCAGACCTATCGATAACTTTTATCTCGCGCTGTGATAGTATACTGTGACTGCATCGCAGGCAAAATTCTAGCAAAGTAGTCAGGATAAGGCTGTATCTACCTAATGCATCCCAAGTATTATTTTATTGTATGTTTACTTTTTGTTTGTATCTCAATAAAACTTATCTTATTGCACAATGTAATTATAATAAATTGAGTGTATATCGTGAGTCTTCGTTTAATTATACATTTTCCTTTCATGTCTTTACTGTCTGTAATTCTTCTACTCGATCAACCAGTAGATATATCTATACTGAATGCGTACTTAACTTTGGAGGGGGGTTATCCTTTACAATGCAACCTTTTCAGCACAGGACACACTAGCTCTCACAATAGTGCCACACATAAATTACATTTCATATCTTTCACCTCGCGTGCTGGTAATATATTTTCAACGTATCAGATGATCAACCTTTGCAACTGATGACTCCATTAACTAAGTTCAAAGTATAATGTTGATGGATATTACTACCCTCCCCTGATGTTCTGTCTAAATGTCTAAATTCTGTCTCTCTCTATCGCATGTAATTTTATATTTTGTCCAGCTTTATGTACATATAAGTGCACTTTTTTTATATTTATTGTTAGTTTTAAATACGCCCTGACGAAGCTTGAGCTAAGCGAAACCATTTGGCGTTTAATAAAGTTCGCGGCTTATTAACCGCTTAGTTGCCAGGACAACGCTGTATATATCGGAGGTGAAGTCTACTCCATCCCACACAATAAACTATTATATTTATTATGTATATTTATTATGTATCCACCTCTGTTAGTACAAAAATATGCATGTCAAAATATATATAAATAAATAAATTTAATCTAGTAATAATATTTTCGATACGTATTTGTAACGAATAAAATGCAGATTGGTGAATATTTTACTATTGTGCATAGTCAGGATGTGAAAATATTAACCACACTACAAAAGCCTATTGAACATTTAATAAATAGTATTTTTCCACAATTCAATCTTCAAAACTGATGTGAAAATAATGAATTTGGAATACGAGTACATATTCGATAATTTTACATTTCAAATGGTAAAATAAAATGATTTTAAATGACTCAATAGATTTTTTTTTGAGAACAGTGGAGTGAGTAAGGAAAAGAAGTGAGTGTGGTGGTGAAGAATGAAGAAAATGAAAGAAAAAATATAAAAATGGATTGAGACATTGTTAAATAAATATTCAATACCGATTAATGAAACAGAAGTGACATCACACCCGTCAATTGTGTCTCATAGCACTTACTCATTTCACAGTAGTACACGTTTACAATCGCACGGTAGTCTGACGGAATGACTGTGAATGGCAAGGCCAAAAGTATCATCATCAATAACTTGTTTGTGGTCCAATTTGAATAAAATAATATAAATATCAGATATCTCGTAGAGACAAAGTATGGAGTAATTAAAAAATAATCATATTCTCATAGTAATGACACATATGCAGTAAAATTGATGCTTTAAATTTGTATTAAAATATCACAGAACTATGTTCTGAAAAACTGCAACTGAACAATGATATTGTGATCTATTAAGGAGAACATATTCTTATTGTGATGTTGTAATTGATCAGAACAGACGGTCTGTGATGTAGGGCAAAAAAAATATTAATTAACAATTAATTTTATATGTATATGTTTATAATTAATACATTAAATTAGTATTTTTAATAATGTGACGACCACTTCCTAGTCTTCTTTATTTGTCTCTTCATCTCATACCTTATTCGTTTAACAGACGTTATCTTACTTTTAGAAAAGACTTATAGTTGACTAGCCAAAACATTGGCTTAGATGATATTATTTTTCTAGGGCCCTATTTCTATTTTCTCTGCGTTACGAGATGCAAGATCTGACACTTCTCTAGATCACATGTCCGAGATATTTAAGTATACCAATTTTTATTATTCAAAATACACTTCTTTATGCAACCTCTTTATTATTCATCAAACAACATTAAGCTCAATAATGCTGAGTTCAACATCAATCGCTCTTTTATATTCGTAGATGGTATTATTTTGAATACAGTTTTTTTTAAACAAACATATAAAATTTTCGATTTGGCAACACTTTTTCAATTTGACAGCTTACAGCTGATTTGTCTTTTAGTGCTCAGTGCAACTTGGGCAAATTTATTTCGAAAATCGTGATTAGGTTCGCGAAAACTTATCGTGCGCTATGTCCATTTTACGGTCGATATAATCGTCAATTCGAGCAAGTAATTCGAATAACCATGGATCGCTTTCACACCACGCGTACTCTAATTGATAATACGTATTCGCATACACGTCATAATGTGCGTACCCAAGAAGCAGTTATTACAGTCAATGGAGAGCGCTATAGATCCACGATTACTTACTTTTTCGTTCTCCAATTGAATTAGCATTAATTTGGAAGAGCTGTGGTTTCAGCAAGACGATACAATATGCCACATAGCCTGCGCCATAATCAATTTATTGAGGGAAACATTCGATGAGCGCATAATTTCGCGTAATGGACCTGTAAAAACAACACAAAACAACACAAAACATAATTTCCACACGGTCAAATACAAATAACCTTCAAACCCAAAGAGCACATACTACATTTGGTTAAAGGAACTACAAATATTTTGGACCTAAACTGTATAATATAATGCTAAAAGACTTTAATCAATGTAATTGTCACAAGAACATGAAACTTTATATTAAAACTTGGATTCGTAATATGGGTAGAGCCAGTATTGGTGCACTCACCCAAACATATTGACTCATACCCATATTAATTATTGCTACAAAGTGTTACAAAAATTAAATCCACCTCAAAATTGTTCTTCATATACACCTTTTATATGTTAATAATAATAAATCTTTCTACTTGTAATTTTAATCAATTGTACAATTGCTTGTAAACTATGCCCGTCTCGACATAGAATTCTCTAGTGAGACGGGCACAGTCCAAACAATTTTTTTTATATGTATAATATAGTTATAAATAATAAATAAATAATTGGCCTCCATAATCGTATGATTTAACACCTTTGAATTATTTTCTTCTGTAGGGATATGTGTTATTGCTGGTTTGGAAGCCAACATACGTCGCGTTATTGCCGATATACGTCCCCAACTACCCCAACAAGTGGTCGAAAATTGGACTTCCATATTGCGCTTTATTCGAGCCAGCCGCGGCGCTGTTGTACGTGTTTTATTTAATTTTAAAGTTAAACCTCTAAAAAACAATTTTTATACCGCCTACTTAAATTGAATCAATTAAAATTATTTTTAACCCTTGACACATCCGCCAGATCAATGAAACGAGTTATTCCCATCATCTCTGCAGTAAAGGGCTTCCACAAGTCGTGCCGTAATTTAAATGTCACCGCGGTCATTTCTGTAAATGCCTCCGTCTTGTAACGGAGTACCTAGGGACGGGGGTGCGCCCCAAGCCCGGGGGGTACCTACCCCATGTATTATAAAGCCCGCGCATTATGCAGCTGGGAAGCATTTTCACGTAATTTATCGGGGTGGCTCGCGCGAAGGTTTTGCCATTCATCCCTGTCTTTTGTCCGCGGTTCGCTTATCAGCTTAGGTTAAGAATTATTATTATTATTAAAAACTTGCAGCTTTCTGCATACACAATTTCAAATTGACAGATATAAACTTAATTTTGCATATTTACTCTCTAGGATCCTTAAAAAAATATGGCTTTCGCTGCTTTCTTTTCCCTATGTAGACCAAATTTTGCATGCATTGTTACTTTTCCTAAACTTTGCACCTTATTCAGCGCAAAACAACAACACGTATTCCTCTTTAATTCATAAACAGCTATTTTAAATTATATCTAAATATAAATCTTTATAATTTAATATGCTACATATGCAAGAACTCATAATCGTAATCCTCTATCTAAGACACAAACCTTTCCGGTCTATTGATAATGATAATTATCGCCGCTAGGGTGGCAAGATGGTACACATATCGTCGAAATTTTAAACTAAGTAAATAATAATGTGTTTTTTTTTATAGAGAATACATTATTATTGTGAAGTTGCAGTTCTTCAAAATATAGTTCTGTGGTATTTTAATAAAAATTAAATATATAAATTAGAAAGATATATTCGTATATAACGTGACCCGTTGTGTAATAGATCAGCACACTTGGTTTGAGCACAAGGTTCACGGTTTGGGTTCGAGTGTCAACAAAAATATCTTTTCTAATTATTGATTAATTAATTTACTGTGACTTGTCATCGTTCACCATACCCACTTAGGAAAATTAAAAAGTAGTGGATTAAATGAATATAACATTTGTAACTTGTTAATGATCGGCTGTACTTCGCGTATCTGTTAATATGTAAAGTCTAAAATCTGCGACAAGGATACAGTATTTTAATTTGTATTTATGAAATAAATCATGAATTTTCTATCAAAATTATAAATTCGTGAACGTCTTCACATAATGATTCGAGCTATTGGGTTGATGCGAAATTTGTTACCGTTTTAACGGTACTTATTAAGATATAGTGTATATAGTTGTCCTTTGTCTTGAAATCTACATTTTTCATTTTTTTTTAAAAGGATCACATTCTTCCTGATTGTCAGTTTCCTTTCAATTTCTGTCGTATAATAATACCAAAATAATTACCAATGGACGAGAAGAAAATTTATTTGCAACATTATATGTTGTATGTAATATTTTTTCAGTGTATGGTGGTCTATTAATGTAAATATATCTTAGTTTACTTGTATAAATTATTGTTCTATGGACGCTATTACATTGTATAATACAAATAAAGATATTTATTTTCGGGGTTTATTTTGATTGGTAGTCGTGTATCGATGTCGTGGATCGTGTCGATAAGGCGCGGTTACCTTTTAGCATTAAAATATACTATCTTGGCGACAAATGAGAAGGATTATTCGCTGATAGAACAGTTCTAGGTAGGTTGTGGGTGAAAATGACTTAAAATGTGATTTAGTAAGTTTCGCTGGGAAAATTTATCACTGGAAGACGAGCCTCATGCTGAACGTCCCATCCAAATTGATGACGAGGAACTCAATAAAATGTAATTGACTAAATAACGAATTGTTTACTTTCTTTTTCTTCCATGGCACTACATCTCAGGGTGAGATTTGGTCTCCATCGACTCCTGCCCATTTTTCTCCAGTTTTCGGACTCTCCCATCCTGATCCAGTCCTCTTCCACACGGTTAGCCCACCTCTTCCTCGGCCTGCTTCCTTCTAGGTCACTTCCACTGTGGTTTATTCATGGCCATGATAATTGGTGTCCTGTTATAAGACATTTTTTCAATATAGCCACCCCATCGTAGTCTTCGGGATCTACAGAGTGTAATAGTTGTTGTTTGCTCAATGAAATTCTCAAATTCATGATTAATTTTAAATTTATTAATTTCATTTAATTTGTTTACTTCGATTTAGGTCAGGCACCACATTTCATAAACATTAATATTTAATATTTCTTCTTTTTATTTTATTTATTTACTTCAGATACAAATTGATAATAGTCTGTAATTTTTCTAATTGTGATGGGAAGATTGTTAAAAAATTTGATGCCTTGATAAATAGAGTGATTTTGGGTTGCGGTAAATTTTAGTTTTGGAATATCGATTTGGTCTCTAAATCTTGTAGATCGGAATTCGCTTCTAATATTTAGTGATTTTAAGTTTTGATAATTTTTATTATTGAATTTTTATTGCATATGTCTATTATTTTTGATACTTTGAAATTTTATATGAAGTTATATACTTGGGAAGAATTTTTTTTTCAGAATAATTTTTTGAGAGATTTCTAATTGTGATATTGAAGTTTAATACCGTATTGCAAATGTGACTGTATAAACGTCAAATACATCATTTTCAGATATGTAAGTGATAAGATGTTTCCGAGTCTCAAAAATATGTAGACAGTTTTTCTTATTCTGTTTGTAAGATTAGTTAATATGTTCTTTCCATTTGAGTTTCTTATCTATTATGATTCTTAGATACTTGATACAGTATTTTTCTTCAATTGATGAACATCGGTCACAAGAGTTTTCTTAAGTACAGGCTTTGGTGTGAATTTTAATATTAATTTCAGTGTTATTTTTCTGTTGAATAGAAAATCGTAAAAAGTATGTTTTATCGGTATTAATTGATAGTAGATTATCATTCGTCCACTTTTTTATCGTATTAATATCCTAATTTGCAGATATATTAGCGTCAGTTCAAGTTTTTTTCATTAATTATTAATATTTATATTGTATTTTTTAAAATATACATATAAATATTTTATTTAAAAAAAAAACAGCGATAATATTCGCGTCAACTTATTAGATCAAATAATCTCGTAAAATAATATCAAATCACTTAAAACGATTAACTTTCAAGCGAGACTTAATAAGATGTCAATTGGCCGCGTAGTTACTATCTTAATTCACGTGCATTTTACTACAAAGCTGTTTTATAGGCTGTCCGTTTTATTCTGTAGCCGACGGGAGCATGCGCTCGTCGGACCGCCGTACTCGGCAGGCTCTACGCCAGCGGGCTACGCCACGCCACCGCCGTAGACCAGAGGCTGTTAGTTGTCACTTTACGGCGTAGCGCGGCGGTCGCATAGGGGATGCCAGTAGTGAGATCGCGCACCGATGTCATTACTCGCGAAGTTTTTCTATTGAAGGAAACTGAAAAACTTTTTGTTTACTGTGTCACCGTTGCTATCATTTAAGACGGTTAAGATTCACATTATCTTCTAAAATATTTATACGTTTGTAAGAAAGTATTTAAAGTTTCTTATAACTGCAGATTTAAAAAAAAAATATTTTTCTTCTTTCATAATAATCGTAAGAAAATGATGCTACACGATGAATATTGTACATATTTTTTACATAACCTCAAAAAAAAAACAAGATTATAAAATATACATTTTATATGTTTATAAGACGCAAAAAATATGCACAAAATGACTAATATTTATGTTCATTATTTTATTTAAAAAGTGCATTATAAAATATTTTTTCACAAATTGATAATATTTTTTATGTAAGAAAAGCATTTAAAAAATCAGATGATTGTGTGTAAGGAGTGAAAGATGTGCGTCAGGTAAGAATTGTGTGGCGTTCTATCCTCTCTGCCTTCATAAATTTGTGATGGTATGTATGCATGTATTATAAGATCAAAAAATATTTTGAATTAATATGATTTATTAGTAATACAATATTTTAAACTATATGTGAGAAAAATGCTCTACAAGAGGTTTTTTCAAAACAATTTAAAGTTCTGTAATCTATACTTCCTATATTTTTTTGCTCGTGTTTTATAGTTTGATAACATAATAATTTCTTACTATAAATAATAATTGTTTTATATGTAATAAAAACACATGAATGGTGCAGAAAGGAAACGATAAAATATACATAAATCATGTTATAAAAAATAGGAACTCTCAAGCTGTCAGTTATAGATAAGATTCGCTTTGTTCATATTTCTAGTCTTGATATTTTCAGAAAGTTTCTTAGAAAATTTATTGAAAATATCTCGCACGAAATATTTCAACTTCCTTCTTTATAATTTAAATCGTAAATTTAATAATAAACTAAAAGTAATATCCTTGAATTTTACATAATTTGTTACTTTAAACGGTTAATACTCTTGTTACTGTTCAAATTGTTTTGAAATCACTAAAACAATTAATAAATTTCCGAAACAAATTTATAAGCGGTACCCGCTCAAGTCTTTAGGAAAATGTAGATTGCCTCCCTTCGGAGGCAACCCGGCTGGATTCAAAGTAATTTGGATCTGCCTGCACGCTACACGCAAGGACTAAATTCAGTTTAATTTTACAAAATCCGACTTCGGGCACCGGATCTGTAATTAGATTCCTGCACAATTCCATCTTCAATGGCAATAAGAGCCACATTATCTCGAACCGTTCAAAAGTTGTAAAATCATTTGTGAGTTAATATATTTTAAATTATTAAAAAATTCAATAAATATATTTTTAAGAGAACACATTCTTATTGTGAAGTTGTAATTATTCAGAATGAATTGAATAATAATTGGATTATGCACCTTCCCCTGTTAGGAAAGAGATCCAGGTTTGAATCCTGGTGGCGCAACAACAATATTTTTCGATAAAATTAATTTTATACGTATATCTTTCTAATAAATATATTTAATTCATATTTAAAATATATCTATAAAATAATTTTATCTCCTTTCCTCTTTCGTGACATACAGTGACCTCAATCAGATGAGACATCTTTCAAAATGCACCTCCACAAGTAACGGTCCTGAGTAACAGCCGACTCCAGAGTGTCTATCTACCCTTGTAGCACTCTTCTAGATCTAAAGTTATACCCAAAATATGTCACTTTTCTAAGCTATTATTATGGCGCAAAAATGGTCGAAAGATTTAAAGAATAATCTTTGATTATTTAAATTCAGCTGATCGATGCCTCGTAAAGTATTAGAACCAACAAATAAGTTATTTCGCATACATTTGAAGCATTTTTTTATATACTGTACTTTACTACATTATGAACACAATATATTTATAAAAAATACTGCCACTTAAAAATGTTACAAAAAACATGCAAAAAAAAATTCCTTATTTGTTAATTACGATATACTACGTAGGGGACGTTAGTTTGTCCCTTCTTCAGGGTAGTCTTAAACTAAATTTAAATACATAACTTCGTATTGAATTAATCGTATTAACTTAGTTTTTATAAGTAAATTATACACAAACTGGTTTCGGAAATTACCTTTTCCTTAATCAGGATGTTAAAAAACTATCTAAATTTATATGTCAAGTTGTAATAAATTCAATTAATAAAAAATAATTTAGAATCTAATTTAAATTGTTACGATTAATAAAAACGTATTTTCCGAAACCGGTTGAAGTATAATTAACTCATAAAAGTTGTTTAAGAACAAAGTTCATAAATAATTCAATATAAAAATGAATAACCAAAACGTAAAGTTTGCGTTAGATATTAAAAATACATAACTCTGTTTTTGATTCAATTTTTAAAATCTACATTCTTGGAGTTTTATACATCCGCCGGTAAAAATAATAATATGCCAAAAGCGTTTAAATATTTTTATACTATTCTGAAATCATAATAATATATAATTGCATGTCTTAATAAGTTGTAATGTAAGAATTTTTATTAATATCACATACATTTTCACACAATAATTTACTATGGTCTTAAAATATATATACGCCTAACAAGTGAACACTGAGGATGGATGGGAAGAGGGCTTCAGAATAAAAAATACATCTCTTAGGATGTCCAAAAATTCATGAATGGTGTATAAAATGAAGATTGAAAAATAATGAATACTTCATAAGTTTTCTTGCGTAAAAAAAAGTTTTAATAAAAAAATTCTGATTGAGCGTTAATAAAAGCCAGTCTCGCTGCCTGAAAAAAATTTCTATATATATTTTTAACCTATCGAAAAAACAGATTTATATAAATCACGTTGCTAAATAATCTACAATAGGTAGAGAAATGTATTAAGATAATTAATATAACAAATGTTGATATTTATCATGAACATTATTAAAATTATGATTTTCACATTACAACTTGTAATTTTAAATTTAAGACGTAAATTTGGCAACAGTAATGTAAAATATATATAAATTATAATAAATCAGTTGTGTATTTTTGTAATAAAAATAATTTTTATCAATAGCGTGATATATTTTACATTAATCCATTCCAAAAAAAGAAGTATCAGATTGAAACAAAAAATTTTCTTATTTTTTTTCCAAAATTAATAGAAAAAAGTTACTCCCTTATTTATTTTTTGATTTCGTGAATCGTAGGTATACATTTCAGCTAATAGTTGACTCCGCTGAAAGAGCACTTTTGGGTTTCGGTGCTCGGAAAAGTTTACATCTGAAGCAACTTCCAGCTGAGAACATAAGAAAAGTTTTCGGGAAGAAAATTCAGGAAAGTGTATTACGGCGATATGTGATTTCAAAAGAACTAGTAAATGAATAGTGAATCTTGTGAACAGTGAAGATATTCGGCGTAATAGTAAGTATTAGTTATAAAATAATATTAACATATTATATAATATATATTTTATTTTAAATTTTAAAATATCCGTACTAGCTCTAGATATACTTATAACGTATTATGTGATTTTTATCTAGGTTTAATATTAACGGAGTTGCAATTTAAGTTTTAGAACAGGCCCCATTTTGATCAAACGAACTTTTGATCGAAATCTGATAAAAACTACACGCGTAGATAATTCTGGAAATGTTGGTTTTGGAATTTTGTTATTAGGTATGATGCACTGAAATTTTTCAGAAGTTGCAGCAACATAACACCCCTTGCAATAGGAAATAACTCTACCGAAATCTACATGAAAATATATTATTATATCTTAAGTCTATTATTAAAATCAAATTGATTTGTATTTCTAGTATGTTTTGGAATATTACGATAAATAAAATATATGAATAATAGATAAATCTAATTTAATGTATTAATTATAAAAATATACACATAAAATCAATTTTCAAACCTGGATCTCTATTTCCAATCCGGGGAAGTATACTACCAATTGTGTTATGGCGCCAGTATTTTTCATGACAAATTTTCGAACCTATATGTTACACTTTTTCAAATTAATACATCTGTCGTTCCATTATTTCAAAGCCATCTACATTGTTTTTACGGAATATCAAATACCTTTGAGTAATCTGATAGTAGAAGCTAGAATTATCAATTCATTTTTATAAAATTTTGGACACATTGATACAACTTATATTATTAAGGAAAACACATTCTTATTGTGAAGTTGTAATTATTCAGAACATAGCTCTGTAATGTTTTAAATACTAATTTAATATATACATATAACTACACTAGCAATTGTTTTATAGCTCCAGTATTTTTCATGACAAATTTGATATGATTTTATATGTATATCTTTCTAATTAATACATTAAATTAGTATTTAAAATATCGTAGACCTATGTTCTAAATAATTATAACTTCACAATAAGAATATGTTCTCCTTAATAATAGATTAATAAATTAAAAATATGATTAATACGTGGTTTCATAACTTTCCGTGATGATTCTCGGTTAATTAAAATTAAAATTTTAAAACATCTTATAGAACACACTGTATAAATTGATGTACGTCTCTCAAAAAAATGAAAATTTTAAATTTCCGCGCTTGATCAGTCGCACAATATATTCTTTCAATTAAAAATAATTTTTAAAAAGGTTTGCATAACAATTTCGGAAACAAAATGCAATACTTAAATTAATCAGTATTTAAAAGAAAAATGACAAACTACATAAAGCATTAGATACAAAGCTGACTTCTTTTTATATCCAATGTTATTCTACCACTAAATATACGTAAATATTAAAATACATTACCGCACTTAACATTTTTTTTTTATGTGTAAAAAGTGTTAATGTTTTTTTGACGACTTTTTTCTAACAAGTTATTTTTTTTTATAAATTTGTATTATTAGTTCAAGTGTCAAACATGGCAGGCCCCGTGTTAAATTTGAAAAAGGGCCGCACAAATTACCTCGCAGCTGTAGTTTCTCGAAAAATAAATGAATTCGTATAAATATCAAAGTACCAAAAAATTTGTATAAAATCTTGCCTTTAATGGGTTCAAATCACTGGTTTGAAGTAAAGGACATGGATAATATTATCAATTTTATGTTTTACAACTGCCAAATTAATTCTAACTCCTTTGGACACATATGCCCATTATTATGAATGTGATCTAAGTCACGTTTCTTTCGTTTTGAGATATTTAAAGGTTTGCGTTTGAATTGATTAAAAAATATTTTTATATTACACAATACAATATTTCAAAATTTATTTATTAAACTAGATTTATAATTTATAAGGAAATACAAAAAATAAGGTTTATATATCTTATTCTTTTATCAAAATAAATACTAGCGGAGTAACGTTGAACGTCGTATCGACACACTGAATATAACACTTCACAATTTGCATCATATTATATTAATTTAAAACAAATGTGACGAGAAATAACAGATAAACTAATTTTTTTCAATTTCTTGACTTACTTAGTACTTTCATAATAATGCGTACTTTTGTGTATTGTAGAAATAAAAAAAAAACTGTTTTTTTTATATTCAATCATGGGATCACCTTATATTATTACTTATAGGTTCCTTGAATGATCTGTGTATAAAACATATCTGGTGGGATAATATGTGTATCAATTAAAATTAATGGTTAGTTGATGCAATCAGAATTAGAACAAGAAAGGAATAATGGCAGATGGATCTGGCCTACCTTGATTTCAGTTCTGAGTTGGACGTCTATTTTCACCTCCAGTCGACTCGCACTTTTGAAGTGAAGAACGGAGATATCTCACTGCACTTCCAAAACGCACGCCGTTACGCATATTGTTACGCACGCCGTTACTTTTGACCGTTAAAATAAATACGTGTGACAGCTCGGCGTTGAAATGCTATCTGATTCCACGTCTGCTAAATCCCTAGTTAGAAGTCGGCCAGAAAAGGATAAAAGGGTTTATTGGATAGAATTCACAGAGGGGATTCAACTTGTGTCAAAAATGTAATTTATAATATTATGTTAGAGGCCTAATTAAGTCAAATTTGGTTTTCAAAACCATGCTGTGATCTCTTGTGGAAGAGCGTACCTTAAGGTCTTGAAATGTGACCGATATTAAAATTAATAGATACAAGGTTGACAGTAATTTAATCATAGATTCTCTTAGATTCATCTTTACCAGACTTAGCAGCTTACCTCCTTTTAATTGCTGTCATTGGTTTTTTTGCATCTTAGCCCTATCTTTTCATTGGTAATTTGGTCAAGTCAGAATTATTGATTTTAATGCGTCTGTGAATGGCGTGAATGGTCGCTTTGGTTCGGGCCCTATATGATTGATAGTGAATCCTTACACGGCCATGTCTATGGGCGCATGTAAGATCACCACAGATCTTTAATATCCATACAGTAAGATACACACATCGATTCAGCCATATCTTAAATCACATTTCTTATTGCGGAGAATTTGTCGGAGTATGTTGCTTTCTTTCGTTCGATAGATTATCTAATTCACACAAAATGTTAGATAAATACCTGCATTCTGATATTAAATTAAATTATTATGGAAGTCATATAAATTAGGTGCCTACCTAGGTTGTGTACGTCAAGCTCAGTTGATTCATTCATTCATTCAAATAGAACGTCCAGAGAGCAGTATTTTTTCATATTCATTCAAACGACAAAGTGCCAGACGATTATAGGATTATTTTATTCGAAATGTGCGTGCCTACGGCTTACGTTATTAAAAGTGCGACGAAAATTATTTTAATGTTGATTTTTAGGTTTAGTTAATTTTCAATATTTCTCGTAAGACTGATTTTGAATTTGTAAGGCGTGCCAAAAATTATTGGAAGTTTTTTTTAAAATGTATGTACAATGAAGCTTTTTATATTAGAATAATTTTGCATAAACAAATCTTGTAGCTATCTTAAGGGTGTTATTTCATTTTTTCTGATAGAAATTCGAGAAATTCTACGTGAATTACATACTCTTTTACGACATTACTAATAGTTAAACTTCTCGTGTTCTTAAGTATCACTCAAATACAACATAACGTTATTTGTTACGTAAATCGTGCTAGAGAGAAAAGTTATAATAGAAAGAGATGACAATAAAATTGTTCATTTTCTTGCATTCGAGACAAGTGTCAAAAATAACTCGTATCTAGAGTGTTCTCAACGATTTTTCATATTAATATTATGGAATGAAATAAAATGTGTATTTTTATTTGAATTAATCCATCAAAAATTAAATAATTTATTGAAGTAGCTGTACCTAGTTCATATGTAAAAAAATATTTTTTAATCAGTCAAAGTACCAACAAATATTTAGATGGTCTATTAAATCAAAGTTATAATTTTAAAATTATTATATCAGATGTGGAAAATCACAAATTTAATATTATCGATTTAAAACACCACGTCGTTGTTTTGCGACGTTTTGTTTCATAATTACATGTTTAAAAGACAACGGTATTATATATATATATATATAGAATATTTAATTAAGACATACGTACAAAATAACGTACATCTAATGTAAACGTAAAGTATCCTATGTTGTGCGTTCAATATTAATTTATTTTGTGGCTAAATTATGCGTGAAAATATATATTTTCGGCATTTATTAACGAAAAACAAGAGCGCGAATTTGATGTCTATCATGCCGCTCGAGACCGGCAGAATAAAGCAAAAAATAAAAAATACACATTAATACGATTGATATTATTTAGTAAGAAATTATTGTGTTTTTGATATACAACTTGATTTTAAATAGTAGCTGAAGCTTCAAAGCATGCGAATAAATAATATAATATATTATTTTAAATCGTTTGCTTTCAAAGTATTCTAAAAACGTCGAAAATTGATAATGTGTCTATAACTATTAATTTTTAACACTTTGTTAGTTTGTCCTTACATAAATTTGTCTCCGCAATCTTGGTTTCAAGAGTATAAGAAAGTATATTTCGTACACGCAAGAATTTTACATTTTAAGGCAATTTTGTAGCACACGGAACGTGAATTTGATGGTCGCCGTCTTTCTAATAATGCTCGTGTTGTCTTAATCATTATAAATAATTTTCAGTTTATTAATTTTTAATTAGTGTAAAGGCCTAATCTAAGTAAAAGTAAAAAAAAAATCTAATTTAGATTTGATATAATTGAATAATAAAAACCCGCAATTTCGAAAATTTGAATTATTATTGAAACGGAAGCCTCAATGAATCATTAATTTCCAGTTGAATGTGAATTTCGAAACTAAATAATCATATTATTTTTCTGTAAAGAGTAAAATATATATTAAATTTACTAAAATTCTAACACTCATTAAATTAAAAATATTGAGCTAAATGTACGTGTAAGGTAATAAAATTATAAAAAAACATACAAAGTATTGTATTAAATATTCATCCAATACTTTTTAAACGCAAGAAAAATTCAGGAAATGCTTGTATTTCAGTGAGGGGAATATTAACGAAGTAATATCGCATATTATTAAATTCACCACCCTAGACGATAAGTGGACTTGGGGAAAATTAAATTGAGATATTTTCATTTCATATATTTGTTTATTTTTATTTTTTAAATTCAAATACTTATATTAAATAATTAAGTACAAACGTTAAAGAATTGGATTATAAAATTAGTCCAAATATTTATGGACGTTATTAAAAAAAAAATTACGTATGAGGACAAATTAAAAATATTTAGCATTTAATATTGAAAGACGTTGGCTGTCATCACATTGTTCACTGCGGTCCGTCTACAGTAGACTGTTCAAACCATTGTCTCAGGTTCTTCAGCCGTGATGTTCTCCTTCTTCCAGGGCTCCAAATTCTAGAAAACTTTCCACGCATTAGTTATATGTTACAATATTTAATACTCCTCTGCATGTCTTATTAAGGCACGTGTCCACGATGATATCTCTATCAGACTTTGATCTCTGAAAGTAGGTAAAGATACATGTGATAAACACATGCCATCAGTAGAAAGTAATGTTAATTAAAATTAAAATATGCTGGATATATGGACTGCTGTTAGAGAAAAAAAAAAATTTTTTATAAGTCAAAAATTCAATAAAATATTAAAGGATATTTTTATTTATTATCAAATGGAGTGCCCTGATTTAAACGTGTTGACATTTGACAGATTTCATAATATTTATATAGTTTACTTCTCAGATTTCCAATGTACTACAGTACTTCGAAATAAGCAAAAATGACCATTTAAGCCGAAAATAATAAAAAAATATTTCATTTATATTCATTCATTATATAAAACCATAACATAATCAAAGAGAAAATTCAAAAAACGAACCCATTATCAATATGTGAAAGCATCATCGGAACTCACCTAACTAACCAAACCTAACTAAACCAAACTAACCAATTTAATCCACATATAATAGTATAAAAATTAAATTCTATCAGAAAACTTGCATTTTGTTAAAATAATTTAGTATGTATTCATAATATTGTTCCTTTTCATCTCATGCGAATAAAATTGTGTAGCTGTCCCCCACTATATATGAAGAATACAAGTTGTTGAGTTAAATTGTTAGATTTATAATGTTCTTACAAGGCGAAACGCGTCTCAAGTAAATTTTATAGATGTGACAGATAAACAACGTATTATAAATAGTTTAACTATTAGCCTCATCTAGATAAACTGGAAAAATAAAGTACCCCTTAAGATGACAGCAGCAATTTATTAGCAGTTTTTTCTCTCATGAATACATGACCTCTGAACTCTCTGGAAATGGAATATTGAAGTTTCCACATGACGCATTGATTCGTAATCAAATAGCAGGCAGATTACACTGGATCGGATTGTTCCGCACGGATGCTGCCAGAGTTATAAATCAATTGGAAAACAATCAAGGCTCTGTGCATATTTTTTGTTACCGACACAGATTAAATTATCAGTCAGCTGGAGAAACGTTTAGCTAAACCCCTCGTGGATCCGTCACGAGATATGACCGTCGTTAACCTTTACCATACCATGATATAAAATATCCAAACACGGTCATGCTGTCAACTCGTGTTACAGTAAATGACAGTTGGAAAAATGTTTTTATTAACTTAAGTGGCTTTTACTTTAAATATTGAGATTTCAATTTTGAAAAAATGATTAATAACATAATTCATTAAGTACTTTACAATGTGTCCATCCTTCTTATCTCTCTTCATTTAATTAGTGAGAAAGAGACAATTATATAAGTATGTTTGTTCTTCTTTTCACTGTGAAAATAGTATGTGATCTCTGTCTTTCATATCACAAATGGTATTTTTACCAACATAATAATTTTACAACGGGTTGAATGGAAACAATAATTGTTTTTGTACAATGCCTTTTTCAGAATTGGTTTTTAACTAGTCATTCCTAAGCGATAATATTTTCTACAGAATTATCTAAAATATTAATTTCATGTGGCATGGATTTACCGAAATATTACAGGTTTAGTTATGATGGTAAAAGTGTGTTACTGCACGGTTTGGGAAAGGTTAATACAATAGAATCGGCAACGGTTGCTTATTTATTGGATTTTAAAAAATCATTCAAAGACATTGTTTGAGTGTTGGTTTTTATGAATTTAAACTTTTTTCAAATTAATGGGTTTCTAACGCGAAAAATCCTTACAGTTATTGTTTTCCAAAGCAAGTCATTTTAATGATATTGTATTATTTTATTAATTTTTTTAATTTGTAGAAAGTTTGTGTATTAAGTAACTATTAAGATGAACCTTTATGTTTGAGTTTAACTGAGGAGTCTAGGCATGAATTGAATACTACTATGAATTGCTTCCGACGAACGTAACCAGGTTTATTGCTTCGTCCCCATGATGCCGCGAAATTCAAGAAAAACCTGGAATAATAGGCAGCCCACTTCAATGGCTCCATTATTAATCATTACAATGTTATTACTATTACCACTTAGGCATATACACGGTGGCATAAAAAAAGTGAGAATTATTTCAAAACATAATATAATTAATTATAATTATTAATGTAATTTTTTTTGCACAATATTTAGCTGATCAGACATTATCAAAACACCTCATATTGCATAATCTAGTGGGTTTAAATCTGGGCTGTTTGGTGGCCACATGCCTGGCTCGATGAAATTAACATTCTCACGACGAAGAAAGTTGATTGTATTTCTGACTGTGTGAGATGGAGCTCCGTCCTGCTGTAATGTACAGTTATGCTGTAATGTCTAGCTACACTACAGGCATTGTTTTGAAATGAAATAAAATCAATTTTATCGATCTATATCAATTTATCCAAATATCTATATCTATTAAATATCCAAGTATCTATTATTTGAAAATTTAATAAAAGTGAATTGTTAATTCTGGGATCTGCTATCGAATTACTCAAAAGTATTTGAGATTCCGTAAAAACAATGTAGATGGCTCTTTCAAATAATGGAACGATTAAAATGTATTAATTTAAAAAGGTAACATATAGGTTCGCAAATTTGTCGTGTATGTTTTGATAATGCACCTTCCCCGGTTTGGAAGGAGATTCAGGTTTGAATCCTGGTGGTGCAATAAGATTTTTATCGATATATTGATTTTATATGTATATCTTTCTAAATAATACATTTAATTAATATTTATTATATAATTGTATGTCCCCTTCTGATGTATATACAAAAATAATATGTTAATTGAGGTTTATCTTATTTTATATTTTAATACAAATTAAATGATTCAACTAGAAATATATACAGAAAAAAATCTATTCATCGTAAAAATAGTTAGTTGCTACCGGGATTCAAACCTGGACTTCTTCCTATCCGTGGAAGCGAGTTCTCCATTGTATTTGAGATTCACTGTAAAATAAAGTTGATTGGTTTTAAAAATGGAATAGTAGATGTATCAATTGGAAATATTACAGAATATATATAAAAAATGAAGAACGCGCTTTCTCGTATAGGATGATGTTCAGGTTCGAGTCCCAGGAGTAACAAAATATTTTAGACTTTTTAGAAATGTAATAAAACTGAGGAGAATGAACAACGTATTAAAACTACAGCTTACGTAAAGAAGTGCGTAGGTTTCAAGGTCAATAATTAATCATGTATTTCTAGTTTTTGTCATGAAGAACATGAAATATTTTACAAATGGTATAAATACTAATTAAATGTGTTAATTATAAAGGTACATATAAAATAAATTTTATCGAAATATATAAATAGTTATTGTATTACCGGAATTCGAACCTGGATCTCTTTTCCGGGTTCGAATCCGAGAATGGTACATTACCAACTGTGCTACAGCTACAGTGTTTTTGACGACAAATTTTCGAACCCATATATTTCACTTTTTCAAATTAATACATCATCGTTCCATTATTATTTAAAACATCACATACCTATATTATGAATAATTACAGCGTCATAATAAGAATGTGTTCTCTTTAATATGAAATAATATAGTTAAGTTTAATAAGAAATAATATGGCTTAATTATACCAATCTTTTTGGAAATTAAGTTTTTATATTTAAAAATTCATAAAAATTGCAAATTACCCGAAGTAGAAACGTTTCAAAGACCACACCGCGTCCCTGGCAAGCCCGGAGGATTCTCGAGGATTCAGATAATCCTCAAACAGCGGAGTGTCATCATTCTAAATCACAACCCTCGTCTCTTATAAAAAAATACTTTCACATTTTCAACAGGTCCACCGCACCTTCGTTACAAACTAAATTTATCATATTTATCTGACATGCTTTTTATTCACGAGTATAAAACGTGGAACGTCTTTATTTTTAGTGTGCTGTTTTCATTAAATAAAAAAAACGCGCATTTTGTTTGAATTCCTCTAAAGTATTATTAAAAAAAATAATTTAATATTATAAACGAAGTCAAAGTTTAGATTTTTCTATTTTAAAGCGACACATTTGACCCTCTGTTAAATTACCATTTTGCAAAGGCTATAAACAAAGTGCGACTCGCAAACACTGCACGATTGACTGTGCGATTGAGCACAAAAGACAATTCCTAATGTAGTAAATGGACGTCCCTTTAGATATCCGTCAGATCTTATATTTAAGGAGTACAATGCCCTAGATATAAGACTAATCTATATGTTGAGACTCGTCCAATATTTCCATGCTAACAACGACTCACCCCAAGCAATAAATCATGGACACAACACAAGACAAACAACGAATATCTAAACACCAATCCCGAGAGCAACATGATATAATTTAATATATGTGGAGGTTGATTGTGTGAAATGGTGAACGTTACTTCGTGTAAAGTGATAACTTAAAAAATAGCTTTGTATCTATGAGATATCTATTACTTATTGAATATATTATTGATTAATTTTTGTATATTTTTTATTTTCCAATTTTATATTGGTATTACTCTCAGTATTTTTCATTGCAGTAATTTTCAACTCATTTTAAATAATATTTTAACCAGGGGAATATCCATGGCACGGTTTCCCATTAACCTTTGTGTAGCGGCGGACTCAACCGTGGTACGAAGTCATCAATATAATTTTGGGCCCCGTGTGATCAAAATAATGTCAAACCTGGGATTTCCTCTTGAAACAGACTGTAAACGACTATACAGGAGCGGAGTTCAGTACAGTGTTCATTAAATTTCATTTCATACTTTTCATAATCATCATCAGTTATTTTTATACACGCTTGGATAAAAGCCTCCCCAAGAGTGTCACACTTTTTTATATATTGTTATTCGCTGCTACGTATTTCTGCAAAATTTGGTTATTATGTTAGTTCAGCGGATTACAAACCAATGTGAGGCCTCTCGACGAAACCTTCAATTTTAGCTTAAAATAGAAAGTAGCTTAGAGAAGCTTGTTGGCCACGTCGAAGAACGAAAAGGAAGAGGAAGACTTCATACCTATTAGACTAACGAAGTTAAAAAGGGATCTAAACATATTATAGATATCTCATAAAGACGAAGCTATTTATATTACATTAATAGAATATATAATCAAATTGAAAATAAAATTAGAAATTTAACTGAAATTGAGACTTTTAAAAAGGATATTTCAAATTGGTTGTTGCAAAGAGCAGATACAGAGAGTAAACTCTTTTATATAATGAAATAATTTGTATAACCTTGTCTTGTATATTTACATCTACCTTATATCTGCTTACATTATTGGTATCATTATTATTTTTTTGTCTTCTCTTTTTTATATTTTATATATATACATTTTTTTTTCTCCTTAAATATTTTCACATTATATGCTATGTATGTATTAGATCTTACTGTGTTAGGCCTTCGATGAGTTTTGGTTTTATAAAATATATTAGTTTATCAATTTGACCTAAAACAGACTTGCCTAGTTGGGCAATGTATTTAAATGTGTGTAAATGTGTAAATATGATAAATTTTGAAAGAAAAATTCAGCTAATATACTATTATATTACATTAATGATAACAAAGAAATAATCAATGCTATCAAAAAATACTTTAAAGATTAACATGTATACTGAAATTCATAATATTTTTATATCGTTGTTATAAATATATAGCATTTTATTTTATTATAAGCTAGTTATTGTAAACAATAATTATTAATATGTAATCCTCTTCTCTGCATTGTATTGTATCATTGTAATTATAACAAATTAATAAATAAATAAAATAAAAATTACATTTCATGGGAAAATATTGAAGTATGGATAATTACTGAACTTACGATCTGTCTTCTTCTCTTACAACTTCTCTGTAGTCATCTATTGTCTGAAATTTGATATTCACTTCCCTGAAATTGGTGATATTGGATAGATGACACAGCATAGATATTTCAGTGAAATGAATATCAAATTTCAGACCATAGATGGCGACAGCGAAGTTGCATTTAAATATTCGAAGTGTTTCTACATGGAAACATATATACAACTTTAAAAATTTGATTGATATGGAGGTTGATTGTGGGTGGAATGGTGAACTTTGTATTGTGAAACCCCTGTAATACCAATACTTTCCATATAATATAATATGTATAAATAGCTTCGTCTCTAAGAGATATCTATAATTTGTCTTAATAACAATGCCTCTCTAGGTACAAATCCAGTAATTGTGCGTTCTTGAACACATTCAAATATTGTTAAAGGTAACAGTTACTTTTCTGGTGACTGGTCTTAGATCTGTAGGATGTCAAGAAAAGTGGAGGCGCATAGTCAAAAGAGCGGGAGTGGATATTAAGATCCTCAATCATAAGGTATGTTTGTCCATTTTCCAAATGACGTGACCTTGTAATTTCATTTTGTTGGTGTTTTCAATTATATCCTTTTCCTAGTGAGAGGCAATTTGAAAGCTAATAGTTGATTTGTGCTCAGTTAGGTTTGCCAATTCACCATGAATAGACTTACGCCAGAACAACTGCCTTGCGCTACGTCTATTTTACGGTCGAAACAATCGTCCATCCGAGCAAGTAATTCGAACTTTCATGGAAGATGCTGTTGTTTCTTCAATAATGATACCGGCCAGAACGTTACAGAAAATGAAGAACGATATAGTTCCACAATTACTGACTTTTTCGTTCCCCAATTGAATGGCATTAATGTGGAAGAGCTGCGGTTTCAACAAGACATAATCTATTTATTGAAGGATACATTCGATGAGCGCATTATTACGCGTAATGCACCTGTGAATTGGCCTCCAAGATCATGTGATTTAATACATTTGAATTTATTTATGTGGAGATATGTAAAGTCGTCAGTCTACGACGATAAACCAGAGATGATAGACGTCTTGAAAGCCAAAAGTCGTCGCGTTATTGGCGATAAACGGTCCCAGCTGCTGCAAAAAATGGTCGAAAATTGTGCTTCCAGATTGCGCTTTATTCGAGCCATAATTAAACACTGATGGCATAAAATCGTATATCCATCTACGGTTATTATCACAATTTTTATATGTTTATTTCATTTTAAAGTTCAATACCTGTTCATACTTAATATGCGAGAACAAGTCAAAAATTATTCACATTTTTCGTTCTAGAAATAATTTATGCCGACTTAACGAAAGTTAAGCTCGTCGGGGATGATTTGATGCGCAAAACCATGATTGATTTTCAAAGATGACGCTACCTCATTGATGGTAACTCGTCTATTCGCTAGAACCATTTCTCCAATTTGTTGAATCTTGTTGACCGTGGTAGAAGTTGACAGGTATCCTGCCTCCCTCTTCATGCTTCAAAAACAAAAAAAATAACGTATTTTCATCCCCGTATTGTGATAAAAGTCTATGATGAATTTAAATTTGACTAGAGAAATTAGATCACTGCTTGTTGTTGCTACTTAGTACAAACTGTTAGCAGAGAGGATATGTTTATCTATGGACTAAATTTGATAAAACATTTACCATGTCACAATGAGAATCTAATTATTTTTTAAAAATTATTTAAAGCAATATTTTTTATCTGTAAAATGTTTTTAACACGTTATACTAGAATACGCCTGAAAAATCAATATTTTTCAATTTTATATATTTTCTTATTTTATTTATTTATGTAAAGTGATCACTTAAACCGTCCAAAGACAGGTCGTAAACCCTGTAATTACCCATAATTGCATATATTTTTTAATAAATATAAAAAATAGTTTAGTTTCTGTGAGATATCTATTATATGTTTTAATAGCAGTGTCTTTGTAGGTGAAAATCCAGAAATTGTGTGTTTTTGGACATATTCAAATATTATTAATGTGAAATAACTTAAAATATTAAGAATATTGAAAAATCGGCCCCTGAAAAAGAATACAGAAATAAAAAAATTCAGTATTTATTCTATACAGAATACTCATACAATTAAATACCCGTACTTGGTGACCCCGTTTGATGAAGCTCCATAAATATGTTATCTACGGTGGTGAATTGAATACAATTATCTTTTTTTTTTATTATCTATCATAATACATATAATTAATAGTCACTTCTCATTGTAAGAATGTAAAAAAAAATTGTAAGAATTAAAAAAACAGAATCGATAAAACATTTTTCCCTTCCAATTTTATTAAGGGAAAAAGGCGATTCTTAATAGAAAATAAAATTTAATAACATTAACGAAATTATTAATTTCACATCAATTTTTGAAACCATCAATCAGCCCTACGCACGGCTCGCGCCCCCCGGCGAGAGAGGTCCAAATTTATCCCTTAATTTAAACTTTCCAAATGTTCCCCTTTCCCCGGAAAGTTCATTGTTACAATTCAATCTTTGTTGCGAGTCTTTCCTTGTTACGCCGGTCTTGTATCGCGCTAATGTCGAACACTTTCTCCGGCGAGCGATATCAATTCGTTCAAATCGCTTGGAAATTATTTAACTCGCTTGTTTTATTTCGCTGTTTCTGTTACGGAAAATGAATTATTTCAAGTTCGCGCCCGATTTCTAATTCGTTAAATAATTATGAAAATTGAGTCCTGCAGACATTTTTTCTAACTTATGGCGCATCTAAGACATTTATGAACTAAAAGAAACAATTTCTTGTTTATTATATACCATAATATATTAAGTTAATAGTTAAATTCTTACATGTTACAGAAATATAATTAATGACGTTATTTGTTACGTAAATCATGCGAGAGAGGAAGGTATAAAGAGACGATAATAAAATTGTTCATTTTCTCACATTCGATACGAGTGTCATTCTCGCATTTGGAAACTTTTTCGAATAGTGCATGTTGTCATTTGAATTATTGAATAGAAAATTAAATAATTTGTTGGGGTACTCACATATTTGAATGCATATGTTTTGAAATCAGACAAAATACCTACACATATTTAGATGATTGCTTCAATCAATGTTCTAAATTTATAATTATAATGACAGCTTTAATTTATTATTTTGTTTAATATTATCGATTTACACATTAGCGTTTTGGTGATATGTCTGTTTCATAATTACATATTATTTCTGAAACATACAGCTTGTGTTTAAAAAGTAACAGTTTTATACATAAACTAAATATTTAATTGAGACATACATAAAAATAACGTACATAAAATGTTTACTTTGTTCAAGAAAACGTAGTTTTCCCTTAAAATCAGTAAAAAATTTATGATATTTGCTACTAATATTGTGAATAAGTTCAATATTAATTCATACCGTGAAATATGTATTAAGTCATATATTTTTGACATTTTTATATGAACATAATGACAGCACGGATTCAATACCCGTCATGGCTGGATAGACCAGCGTATTGAAGTGTGATGTACAATTAAAATTTTCGTTTAATAACTGATTATTGTGTTTTTGATATAAAACTTAGCTTTAAATAAAAGCTGAAGCCTCAAAGCATATAAGTAAATATAATATATTATTTAAAAATATATGTTTTCACTAAAACAAAGTATTTTAAAAACGTCAGAAATTGGTAATATGTCTTGCAAATTGAATGGTTTATAATACTATTAATTTTAAACATTTTGTTAATTTGGTTCAATGCATATTTATTTCCGTAATCTTGGCTTTAAGATTATAAGAAAATATATTTCGTTCATGCAATAATTTAGCACATTAACACAATTTTGTAGCATGCTTAAAATGTACCTAATGGTCGCGGTCTTTTTTATAATGCTTGTATTGTCTTAATTATGGAAAATCATATTCATTTAATTAGTTTTAAATAAGTACAAAAATTCTATATAAGTAATAAAAAAGTAAAATATAGTATATAACTTCTGATATAAATGAATAATAAAAACCTAAATTTTCGTAAAAAACGCGAAAATTTGAATTATTATTATATTAGCGTTTTGAACTGGAACATTATCAGAAATATGTATGTAATCCTGTTTAAGAGTTTCGAGTTTTTCAATGTATCTTGCTCTTTCCGGTATGGTCCATCCCAGTAATCCCCCAGCGAGAGATCCACACCTTAAAAATACCCGGGAATGTCCGAAATTCCTTTTATTTCTTAATAGGTCATCCGATGACTTATTCCTTTTAATTCCACAATCATGAATTCACGTGCATCATTAATAATCACTCAGTCCAAGAGGATGTGCTCCGGCGTCTGCCTCACCTGAGTGCAAACACACCACGGTTCACGACAGTTTGATAGTTTCACGAAAAAACACATGCGCAGCTTTATTTGTCAATTTTAAATTTATTCACTATAGTCCGACCAACGTAAATTGGCGAACGTTGGAGGGCGCCACTGTACTCATACTGAACCTTATGAAAAGGGGAACAGCCACGCGCGGATGGACGGAATGTTAGTTCAAAAAGTCAACGCTCGCTAATTTACATTGGTCGGACTATAGTTATAGTCGGACGGTTTTAGTTAACACGTTAACATGAGAATTGAATTATTTTCGTGTAGATCTACATACATTAATACATAAACGTTAAATAAATATTTAATTTACATTTATTTCGCAAAGATAATTATTAGTTTTTTTGATAGCGTACTTCACGTCTTATGTCAGGTTACGTTATTGACCACCATAGTAAAGCGAGTCACTAGTCAGGTCGTGTCAAAGCCTCGAAATATGTCAACACTGTAATTTATTATCAAAATTTGGAGACTTTTAAATCTATAATTAATTGTGAAAGGTGTTAAACACCTTCGATAACGTTAAATCTAAGGTACTGAGTTTTCTACTGCTACCAAAGGTAGAAAATCACTAACATGGACAGTAGCCCGATCCCACAGATGCAATCTGGATTGCTGGCTCTGCTGGCGGTTTGGCAAATTCCCCGTGATGTCGGTAACACTGCGTTGTGAGAGCGTTGCTGTGGATAAATGAATGGATCCAAAAGTGAATTAAATTATGAATTAAAATGAATTAATGCTCACAAAGGAGCACATTTGAAATGCAAAAAAAAATAAAACTGAATTAATTTAAAAAAAACAAATAATTTTTGAACACCCCAAAAAAATGAATGCCATAAAAACTAGGAGAGCAATAATTCTACCAAACACGACGTTAGCTACTGGATAAAATCATTTCTCCTCTAAACAAACGGCATATTTTTTTGCGTCCGTTTGGTAAACGGAATGAAAGGCTTTTGCTTTTTTAAAAGTGACACGCGGTGGTACTGTTTGCCGCGATGCATTTCAAATATTTCTGCATTCGAGTGCGGCGAAATGCAGAGCAGTGTTTGCTGTAGCCCGTTTCACCACTCTGAAACAAAACTTTCGACCGCCGGCGCTTTGATGGACGCGATATGAAACGCCGAATGCCGTGTTATGAAAAGCTTTCAAAAGGAGCGCCATACAGATAGGTAATCGATCGCAAAAGTTGACAGTGAGATCTTCCGTGGACCCCAATTCAGTGGATGGAATATCGTGTTTGCAAGATTGATATTTATTTATTATTACTATACACGCCCCATTAAGGCATTACTATAATTTGTAAAATAATAGAAAATTTCATCAGAAGTGTAATACACAAAGAAAACGCGTGATTTTTCATAATCAAAATTAAAAATAAATATATAATTATTTTAAATTACTACCGGTTTCGAAAAATATCATTTTCTTCTTCAGTATATCGTTGATTAATCATACACATATGTTATTTATTTCTTTAACAGAATCTATTTTAAAAACAATAACTATTTAATAAAAAACTACTAGAATAATTTTTAGGGAAAAATTTTAAAAGCAAGCTTGTGGTTAAATTAAGTTGGTTTTATATATAAATTTTAACATTTGTTTATTCTCTATGAGAGTAAAAATCGTGTATAGTGGATGTTTATAATACTTTGATTAGTTTTGCACGCTTTATTTATCTCCAACGATTCCAAATTATTCAATTTATGACCAACACCGTTTACATGCAAAGTAGACAATCACAAATTTTTATAATTTTTATTAAATTGTCTTGGAGATAACTAAAGCGTGTAAAACTAATCAAAAAATTATAAACAACCAACTACTTTTAACCACAAGTCGAATTCTAAAATTATTTCCTAAAAAATATTCTAGTAATTTTATATCATCAAGTTAGGTAATAAATTTATTTTTTGAATAATTATTGTTTTTTAAAAATATATTCCGTTAAAGTAACAAAAACATATGTTTTTGATTAGTTAATGATATTCTGAAGAAATTATATTTTTCGAAACCGGTAGATGTATTTTAAGACATTGAGGTTTAAAAATAACTTTGAAATCCCTTAATGTAACTCCAAACGCTATCACAAAAATTTTATATACTTAGGTATAAAAAACTTAAATAGCCTCCCTACATAAATTAAAGAGATAAAATATACGAAAGAGAACACTTCAGAAGCACATAATTAGAAAATAAACCATATTATAGAACACTTCAGAACCATACAAATAGACAATAAATAATTATAGACCACAAATGTATAACTCTCTATGTAAAATTATTATAGTAAATATCTTTTTTGGAGAGGTAAGCGAATAAAAAACATGTAATTTTAATAATGTACAATACTTAATTAATAACTTATATTATAAGAAAATAATAAAAAAATTTAATAAATAAAAAAATAAATTCATTAAGTGGTTAATAAAACAATATTAATAATTTAAAATAATAGATTTTAACCACAAAGTAGATTTAGTTAATATTAAAATTATTAAATGTGAATTAAAGCAATGTATCCATCACCATTGAGTTGATACAAAAATAATTGTAATAATGTAGTCCTTTAAAGAGTTAAATTAACAGCAAAAATGTTGACTACCTCCGCATATTCATTCCCCAAAGAATGCATTCTGGGGACTGCGGAGTTAGCTAGTGCATGAGTTCTGACATTACTACTGTAATAGAGCAATGAATTGTGTCTCAGTGTCCTCAATCTGAAAGAATCTGGAGGCAGTCTATCATACCATTGATGATCCTTGAATGAAATATAAGGTTGGACATCGTACGTCTCATTGATAATTTTAACAATTTCAGATAACTAAGGAGATAATCATAATTGATATCCTCAGAGCATATATTTAATTTAAAATTAATGAATCTTAAAAACTTGTATATTGGCGTGTGGTATAAGATAGTATTGACCAAGGATAGATGATTTTTTAAATTTTTTAGTATGAAAATAGGGATTAATGTTTTAGTACAAAATTGAAAAAAGAAATTTTTAATAAAAAATAAATGATTCAACTAGAAAGATATTCAATCTCTGTAAAGCCCGATTTTTGATTGTCGCTGAGAAGAAAATTGAGCCTAGATCCAAGAAGTTGAAGATAAAAATAAAATAAAATCCATTTTAAATTACACACTGATAAAAAAATAAAAAAATGTCTGAAATGGTCGAGCAACCGACCTTAGATGATTTCACATGGAATGACTAGTACGACTATTCTGTCTTTTCACCGAGCTCTAAGTCATCTAAAGATCACTCACACTCAGAGATCAAAGACTCATTGAGAGATCATCGTGAACATGCGTCACTACCAAATCTCTAATGATCAAAAATTAGAGATCGATTCAATAGGAGGAAAATTCCCGAAGACACCGTGACTCGACATAGTGATGTTAAATAATAATCTTACTGGTTAATTCGGTACACCCACCCCTGGTGACACATACACATATTTTCCATCTCAATCCATCACCATACAAAGGGTGTGCATTTTTATATATGATTTTCTCAAAATAACAGAAATCTTCGTAGAAATGTTGACAAGAATTGTCAACAAAAATTTCCCAGAGGGCGAAAATAAATACGTTGGAAATGAAAAGTGTTCAGCGCGGGGCGGGCGAAGAACGGCCTTTGTCAGGAAACACGTGAAATTATGCTGGACGAAAACATATTTCATCAGTTAGTTGAATTGGTCGAAAAAATTGAGCTTCCGGTAGCGGAAACAGCGTAATGATGTCCTTCCGGAGAAACCAGACCCGTATTAGACGTTGCGACTTCACGGTGGGGGATTTCATTCAGGTTTCATTTGGAGTTGGAAAATTTTCGCGCGTTTTGTTTTTTACAATTGCGATTTGGAGACAAGCTCAAATTGCGCGCGAGGCACACAATTCTTATTTTCATAATTTATTTTATTTCTTTTTGAATTTACAAATTATCAACAGGTCGTTAATGACCCTGATGGATAGTGCTAGTATGACATTAAGGAACAATGTACAAAATTATATTATTATTATATATTACATAATTATACAATCCTTTTTTTACGGTTGAGAAATTATAATAGAAACAAGTATTTTGTTCCTTTTGAAAGACAATGGATTACTTTTGTTGGTTTTGTATTGTTAAGCGACATAGATACGACAGGCGAACATTATATATACTACAAGGTATCCTGAAAGTCTTTTTCATAATGATAATTCTGTAATAAAATAAAATTTAAAAATGTTTATTTTGCATTTAAGTATAGTCTCTGGGAATTTATTTTTTAAAAATTATGTTTTCTAAATGTGATCCGTTATTTCGCTGGCACTCTTCTAAACGGGTGGAATAATTCCTGAAAATTGTTCAGCACGTATTCTCCGTGATCACTGATATTTATTTTTGGATATTTACCCTTAATTGGTAGTAGGGTAATAGGTAATAGGGAGGATTGTTACTGTATACCTTTGATTTAAGGTAACCCTATAGGAAAAAAACCATTGGTGTTAAGTGGGGAGTACGTATGTCACCTCGTTGGGATATCAATTTTCCTGGGAAAATTTCACGAACAACTTGTAACACGAACAACTTGAAGCCACACTGCATTCCAAGAACGCAGATAACGATCGGCATACTCCTCGCCTCTCTCCCGTTCATTACGCTGGTGCAGCGAATGAACTAAAATGAAAAAGACTTTTGGGACATACTGTATAGATATGTTAAAAATGAAGTTTCTTGGTTGTACCACGTCTGTTAGGACGAATACTAAGTCGCAAAGAACCTAATTATACAAAGTAAAGTTTAGTGATTTCACTTAGCGCTGAACTGCCAGCCTGAAAAGAAGTATTCCGTGATCGTTCATTCCATGAGCGACACTTTGTAGATAAGATACCAATAGACACGGAATAACCGAGAAACTTCCTATCTAAGATTACACTCATCCTGTGAAAATTTTATGAAATAGGATAATAGTTTGCCATAGTGTTATTATATTAATATTATTTTATTAATAATATTTATATGGTTTTGATAACCAGTATTCGGTTTGCACAATTATATCAAAATCCATATTTAATAAATAAATTAGAAATTGAAATTACATTTAGTGTTTTCGATTTATACCTACTGATTATTTATTACATGAAAACTTCTGGAGATTGACAAAAGTGTACTGCGTCTGTCATACAAATCATGATCATATCGTTTTTACCTAGAAAATCCGATTTTATGAATAAAATATATTTTTTACGAGTATAAATGGCTGGCGCCTTTTTTCACACAATCTGTTTACCATCAAGCATTGGTGATTTGTTTTCCACAGGCACATTGTTTATTATTTGAATTAAAGAGATATACCGTGATTGTCTTTTTGAGTTTAGGCACTATTTATGTATTAAAAACTTCTAGAGATTGACAATATTATTAGGTCGTCTTTATTATACCGTCATCTTTATATCTTCTTATTTTTTTATATGGAAAACCAGTTCTAATGATATTTGTATTTTGAAAATTTTTCTTCATCTTTTTCACTGTTAACTCTTAATCTTTATCATATTTTAACGTATTTGCTTCCGTGGAGGAGCTGTAAGCAGGCTAGTTACTTATTAAATAAATAGAAATATTAAGGTTAGAAAATCATAAGATGCCAATATGCATACCGACATACTGGTGGCGTTAATAAATAACTGAATTATAGGAGTAGCAAGAGTGACATTAATGGACAGAGAGACAAGCACCACGGTTAAGCCTTCGGTATGGAGCTTTTATATATATAAAATTTTCATTTGAGGTGGCTTGGACACGTTTTTGTGAATGCCAGACTAAAGATTATTAAGAAACATATTCTCGGCAATTCCAGAGAGAAGATGGCCGGTGGGTCGTCAAGGAATGAAAAACACCAACAACAATTATAAGAGGCCCTCGAAGTATAGTAGACATGGCTCCGAGTTCCCAGTGAAGATACAATGCATGTAGATCATTATCTCAAGTGAGGATGTTTTATAATATGACTTGTAGTATTAAAAATAAAAATATATACATTGACAATTTGGACCTTTGTAATCACCATCGAGACTATAAAGGTATGAAACCTCTTACGATAAGAAAGAGGAAATTAATGTATAAATAACTAAAGATAACTAAAAATATTGGATTTATACTGCCTTGAATATAAACATATTATCTAGTTCATTTACTCGGTGTTGCTCCGGTAAAAACCAAGTCCTTTCACCCCTCCCGGCACCTGCTGAAATCTCGTCTTCATAATAATATCTTGCATTTCAACCCCGTATTTCTAAGACCCTAGAAAAGATTTATTTATTTTAATAGACGAATGTTACTTGCCATGAAAAGATACATCTGAGTCCTATAACCTATTATTTTACCACCAAACTATCACTTCAGGGCATAAGTTACACATATATATTGTTATGTAGTAACCTTTCCATGCCAGGCCCCGAGCTTCTCGCCACCGGCTAGCCACAATCGGCTCTCACAAATTACGGGTTCTTAACGGGTAAAGTTCGTGGCTCGCTTCATGAGAGTTTATTTTGTTTGTATTTAACAATAACATCTTATACCACTCACACTTCACTTGACATCACACCCAATTTTTGTGTATATGCATGTTTCACTTCACTTTCTTCAAGCACCATTTCTCATTTGATGAATTTTGTACGCTAGAGGTCCTGGGATCCAAGCTGATTATTGCTAGCGCAGATCAGCTCCCCGTAAGTCGGATCTGTCATTCCATTTCTGCTAGCACAAGGATGCTTGGCTTTTAATAATGGTCCTTACGATTCTCGCCTTCCCATTTTCCGCCTTTTCTCTTCCTCAGCTCTCTTCCTTCGACTACACCAGTCTCGAACCGCTCACCAGAGAAAGTGATAGCATCCATCTTTATTCATGCCACAGATCATTGGCCGAACAGCGGCTTTTCATTGACTGTCGGACTGCGACCGGTCCCACATACGAGTATAGTGCTACATTTTAAATCTGACGTTTTTGGTGGGCACTCATACGTAAACGTATGCATCATAACGTCACAATATATATATTTTGTTTGAATTAAATTCCTCCGATAGTAGATCCTGGTCCTGGGTTTTCTATTAAAAATGAGATCGTGTCACTCTAATAAGACATATAACCACTTATCTGGACTAGCGACGTGCTGGCTGATCCTGTGTTGATTTCTGATGAGGTTGTATATTCTTGGTTGATTTCTACAAATTCCTGGCGTGCGCCGAATTTTCTTGATAGAAGATCTATTCCTATGGCGGTTGGATTGCTTCTATAAAGTTAAGTGGCACTCCGTCCATAGAGAAAAAACTAGCATATCAACAACATAAAAATCCAGGGCTAACAATCTAAGGATATTAAACACGTGCTAACATATTTATAATATAATAGTTATTTTAAATTATTTTCAGGTGAAAGGAAGTAATGTAGGAGCGAGGCTCTGGCCTGGGCGGGAGTACATGGGTCCCCCAGGGACGGCCTTCTGGCTCACAGCTCTCTACAGCATCATGGTCGCAGGTACGTCATCTTGTCTTATTATTTCCCTACAAATATGACACTTCAATCTCACGCCTGAAATAGAAAAACTCGTTGAATCTAATATATGTGCTTGTACTATTTTTGTAACTGTTTATCAAATTTATTACAATATTATTAAAAAATTCAGGCACACGGTGCATATACCTATAAAAACACGAATACATGATGCACCATGTACAACATTTCTTGTGTGCCGCATTAAACGGCAAAAAAAGGACAACTGCAAGTCAAACTTGCTACTAATTCCCACGTTATTTGTATGAATAAATACACGTGTTCTCATGTACACTATAACGGCCTATTTATGTCACGTCCATCAGATATAGGATCATCAATGATATGATAGACTGCCCCAGATTGTTGATCTGCTTGAGGTCATCGAGACACAATTCATTGTTTTATTACATTGGCAATGTCAGAACACGTGCATTAACTAATTCCGCAGCCCCCAGATTGCATTATTTGGGGAATGAATATGTGGAGGTAGTCAACATTTTCGTTGTTAATTTAACGGTTTATAAGACTGAATTGTTACAATTTTTTGTATCTCAAACAAATGTGTAACACAAATGTTAACGCCTGAATAGAGCGTGTATAATATATAAAAAAAACATAGTTGATAATGGTCTTGACAGCCGAAACGATCGTCTAATTATTTGTAAAAAATAAATATAGAACCAAAAAAATCGTGTTTGATTTATTGTGTTGATTGAAGAATAATATTTAATTTTATTTTGAAAAGAAAGAAACATAATATAATGTATAATAACTGATCACATAATATATAAAATATTACCATACGTGTATTAATGTTTGAATTAAACTCTGCTCTTAAGAATATGAAATTCGACAACTAATTGGAAATATTTCTGATATTATAAACACTACTGTGGAAGTTTATGGTGATATGGTATGAAAGGTCAATCGATTTTAAGGAGGAACACATTATTATTGTGATATTGCAGTTTTTTCAGAACGTATTTCTGCGATATTTTAATACAAATCAACTGTAAAGATCAATTAAATACGTTAATTAGAAATATATACGTATAAAATCTATTTTATAATAAAATATTGCTGTTGCGCCACTGTGATTCGAACCTGGATCTCTTTCCAAACCGGGAAAAGTGAATTATCCAACTATGATAATTATATGATTCCGTAAAATCAAAATAGATGGCTTTCAAATGATGGAACGATAGATGTATTAATTTGAAAAAGTGTTGTAAGGTTAAGGTGTTGCGTAGCAACTAAAATATTTTTTCGATTAATCGTTTTGTTAGCGGGTGAGTAGACATCGGAGACGACAGAGATTGTGGAGGACCGTTAATTTTGATTACATAAGAAAATGTTATTACTATTTATTCGTAGTTGAAAACTATCGTCGATGATATCGGTCGGCTTTCCGACTAGATCTATAGCAGACATTTCTCGCTGTAGACCTCTTACTGCATATACATCTAACTGTAACAAGCATCAAATAAACTCGTGATGATGGTGATGATGACGATGATGATGACGATGATGATGATGATGATGATGATGATGATGATGATGATGATTATGATGATGATGATGATGATGATGATGATGATTTTGATAATGGCGACTACGACAAACGACGTCGACTATAATGATAATGATGACGATAATGATGATGATCACGACGGCGACGACAATAATGATGATGATGATGATGTTGATGATGATGATGGTAATGATGATGACGATGTCGACGACGACGGCGATGATTATGGTAATGATGATGGTAATGATGATGGTGATTTTGATGATGATGGTAATGATGATGATGGTAATGCTGATGATGGTAATGCTGATGATGGTAATGATGATGATGGTAACGATGATTATGGTAACGTTGATGATGGTAATGTGATGATGGTAATGATGGTGATGGTAATGATGACGACGACAATGATGATGATGATGATGGTGAAGAAGAAAGAGATGAGACAGTAAACTAGGAAAAAAAAATTACAAATGAACTGATTGGATTATTCATATTTTTATGTGATTTTACTGTATACATTTAGTGCGCCCTACGTCTCGTACTTTACAATATTAAATACATATGACCTGTGCTCTCCACGTAATGTGAATAATATTTTAATTTGAAAAATGTACCTATCGTCTCACTTGAAGAGAGGGAGGGAGGGAGGGTAACACGAATTGCAATGTTAAAATCACCATCGCATTTTAAATTCACCGCGGCTATGCGGCGCCGAAAGTTTTCACTTCCTATAATTTAAGTTTCAGTTCCCCGGGCGAGGCCACCGGCCTCCAGCCTCCAGCCTCCAGCCGTCGACCGCCAGCCGCCCGGGCTCCGGCTCCGCTCTCCTAAAACGGCTTCTCCCAGAAGACGCACATGTTTGGCACAACTTGCAGCAAAATTCCAACGAATTATTTTTCTTTTGCGTCCAATAAAACGTTCAGTTTATTTTTGCGCTGTGGATATTTGTGATGTAAGATATTAAAAGTAATTTCAATACGTTTTTTTTTATCGTGAAACCTGGCAACTTAAGCGGTAATTAATAGAATTTTCGTTCAATTTAATAGTACTTGAAAAATTACAGTTTTCAATTTAGAGTAAAAAATAAAGAAAACTCGGTGTAATTGTTGATCAAAATTTAAAATGGCACAGTCACATTAGCTAATTAGTGAAAATAATAAGAAAATGTATTTATATATTCATAGGATTAAGAAATATTTAAATTATAAATAATTAAATAATGCATATTTTGCTATTGTTCAGGCATTAATCTAGTATGGAATAATTGGGTGGGGAGGAGCATACAATAACATAATGAACTCGGTAAAAATAATACAGAGAACAATCATCAAAATAATATTTTTAAAAGAATCAACTTTTTAAACACTAACACTTTTTGCAAAATTTCAAGTTCACAAAATATAAATCATTTATAAAAAATTCTCAATTAATCAATTACTTAAAGAAAATAACACTGTCAAATTTGAAACAAGCACATCGTTAAGATTTAAAAATAACTTTTAAAATCCCTAAATGTAACATCAAACACTATTAGGAAAATTTTATATACTTAAGGATAAAAAAAACTTCAATAGCCCACCTAAACAAATTAAAGAGATAAAATATATAAAAGAGCTTAAAACTAAATTAAATGAACACTTCAAAGCACACAAATAGACAATAAATAATATTATAGAACACTTCAGAAGCACACAAACAGACAATAAATAATTATAGACTACAAATGTTATAATTCTCTATATAAAATTATTACAGTGTAACTCTCTCTCCAAGTACAAGAGCTAGTCTCTTTTTCGGAGAGATAAGCGAATAAATAATATGTACAATACATAATTAATAACTCATGTATAAAAAAATTGTAATAATCTCAAATAAATAAAAAAAAAAATCTCAATTGTAAATTAATAAACAGGCTGATCTTAGTATAGAGAATAAGATTAATAAATGATCACTTAATTGTTAAATGAACGCGGCAGTCTATCGTCTCTGCTTAACGGCGTGATGGTAAGTCGGTTAGTTAGTTACAGAAAAAATACAAACCCGGAACATTCCTTATGCGAGGAAGTGCGTTACCATTTTGCCACACTAACCATTTACATTTCCGATAAATTTAGCAATATGCATTATTTATTTAAATCCTTAATATACATCTAGTATTCCATGTTTATAAATGATGATGATATGCAAATTTCCGGTGGAAATCAAAGATTTTTTTCTGTGCATGAAACCGCCCTGCTACAATACTGTACAGAGTGGTCCAAAAAAAGTGAAAACATCTCGTAACACATGAGTTATTTCAAAACATAATATAATTAATTATAATTCTGTATGTAATTTTTTTACACAATATTTTTAGCTAATCAGAAATCATCAAAGCACCCCATATTGCATCATCTAATCTACTGGGCTTAAATCTGGGCTATTCGGTGGCCACATATGCCTGGCTCGATGATATTAATATTGTTGATAATTGTATTTTTGGCTATGTGAGATGGAGCTCCGTTCTGCTGTAATGTCTAGCTATACTCCAGGATTTGTTTTTAAAGTCTTTTTATCAGAATACGATCTTCTGCAGTGATTTTTGTCGTTCTGAGCAACACTTTGAAAAAACCGAATATAAACAATGGTAAAATTAATAATCAAAGATGGCGACCGGAAATTGTCGAAATAGAACGTAATATAGGTAAATAGGTAAGTAAGTAAATTAGTTAACTATTTAAGCTATTGTCGATATACTTAAATAAATTTTAATGTAATTATATCCCGTTTTACGAAATGTTCTCACTTTTTTTGGGCCATCGTGTATATCGTTTTTTACAAATATTGGATGATATACAGTGTTGTTGCAGGAAAGCTCAGAAATTGTGTGTAGGAGTATTTTAATTTATTTTACATGTTTAATATACGGTGTTTCGGCATACGTAACTCAGATCTACACAAAACTGTTATACAGTGATGTTGCAGGAGTGGTCTTATACCTTTCATTAATTGATTCATTAAATTATTTTAATATCATAGAATTATATAATACAGGGTGAATTCCACGCCAAAGATGTTTCATTCATCAAAATTTCAAACGTAGCTCGGTCTGTGTGTGAGGTGGCACCATCCCATTAAAACCAAGCCCAATCGACACAATTCAGTCATCAACAAGTTTCCTCAGCATTGTCTATTACACTCTGAAAGAAATAAGACCCAATGATTCCGCTGGCACACATGGCGTACCATACAGTAACTCTGCGTGGGTGTATTAATTGACGATTTTCAGTCCCCCAATAACGGTTTTTTTTTTTAAACCCGTTAAGTCGAAATGAGCTCTGTCGCTTGCGATGATTTTTTCCAGATGTCGGGTTTGTGTTTGGTTTAATATTTTAACCTTTACCATACCGTGACATTAAATACCCGAACGCAGTCATGCTGTCAACTCGTGTTACCGTAAATAACAGTTAGTAAAAATATTTTCATTAGCTTAAATGACTTTAATGGCACGAATTTATTCTAAATAATGAGAATTCAAATTTGAAAAAATGATTAATAATATAATTTATAGCATTCATTGAGTCCTATACAATGTGTCCTTCCTTCTTATCTCTCTTCATTTAATTAGTGAGAATGAGACAATTATATTTGTATGTTTGTTGTTCTTTTCACTGTGAAAATAGTGTGTGATCTCTGTCTTTCATATCACAAATGGTATTTTTATCAGCGTATTAATTTTATAAGAGATTGAATGGAAAAAATATTTGTTTTTGTACTAAAAAATATTTGTTTCAAAATGGTTTTTCACTAGTCATTCCTAAGCGCTAACATTTTCTTTAAGATTATCTAAAATATGAATTTTATGCTGCATGTATTTTCCGAAATACGAGTATTACAAGTTTAATTATAATGCTAGACCTGTGTTTCTGCATGGTTTGGGAAGGGTTAATGACTTCAACCCGTTGTTAAGGCAGTATATGCTCCATAATAAATTGTAATCAACTTTTCTCTACGACAACTAAATGCAAATTGTTAAATATCTGCTAATCCAAAATAACGAACTAACAAAATCGGACTGGAATATAATATTCATCCTGTATGTGTTGATAACTTCCCAATATAAATGAGTTTTCATTAAAAAAATAATTAGAATCACTATAATATTCTTATTGTATTTTATTTTGTTAGCCGGGAAATATTTTATAAATAGATATAGATAGTTGTAATTATTGAGAACGTGGGTCTGTGATGTTTTAAATACAAATTGAATGTATTAATTAGAAAGATATACGTATAAAATCAACTTTATTTAAAAATATTGTTGTCGCTACCGGGATACAAACCTGGATCTCTTTCAATCCGAGGAACGTGCATTAACGAATTATGCTATAGCACCACAGTGCATTGACGACAAAATTTTAGGCAGAATGTTCCACTTTTTAAATGAATACATCTATCGTTCCATTATTTGAAAGCCATCTACTTTATTTTTACGGAATCTCAAATACCTTTGAGTAATTATTGAATTAAAAATTCATTTTTATTAAATTTTGGACACATTGATACAACTTACATATTATTAAGGAGAACACATTCTTATTGTGAAGTAATTATTCAGTCTGTAATATTTTTAATACAAATTAAATGTATTCATTATAAAGATATACACATATATAAAATATTGTTGTTGCTACCGAGATATTTTTCGATAAAATTGATTTCATATGAATATCTTTCTAATTAATACATTTAATTTGTATTAAAATATTGAACTGCTTTCTTGGATGGTATGTTGAGATGTGTAATTTCTCGTGTCGGTATATAATCATTACCAAGTTCTGCTAAGTATACTGCAATGCACGCTTTACTTTCGTGCACCCTCATAGCCAGATTGGCTTGGCTCCTTTGAAAGGATAATTCGTCTACGACATTTTAAAGTTAAAAGCTAATTGAAAAGGGCAATATTAACTCTCTAAGCAAAAGCTCATTTCGTACCTAGTCAAGCTCTTTTTACTAGAAGTAAAGAGGATTACAACAATTTATTACGTTGATTTTATAACGAAGATATATTTTTTTAATCCTCTCTGAGTCGTTAATTTCCTTCACCATCCACAATCAAAAATGTATATTTAAATGCAGTTTTTTGAAAAAAAAAATTTATACTTGCGATTTGTTCAAATATTTTACCACAAATAATAATGTAAGTAATAGAAAAACAAGTTAAAGTTTTGCGTCAAAACTATCTATAATTGAGTACTTAACTTCCAAACGGCTCAACAATGAAAGTGATCATTAGGTTTTGTTGGTATACTACTGGGCCAAAGAAGATCAAATAATGTGTATAACAAACATCTCTAAAATACGTGTGTTGAGTTTCAGACTCCTGTATAAATGGTGTAGAGTGGAAAATCCCTGTATCAAAGTTATAAATAATTAATAAAAATATATATATATATAATACAATATTTTGTATGAAACCACGAATTTTATTATACTTATATATACATAAAGAGGGAGATAGAATATAAAATTATATGCGAAAAGGAAAGACAGAATACATATACAGTTAGACGGAACATTACGGGAGGGGAAAATATATTGTTGATGAATATTGTTACGTATTTGTCTCTTAAGTACGTCTTCAGTGTACACCTCGTAATGTGATGTCCAAGAAATACTCTTTGTAACAATTGCCTTTTTATTACTGTAAGATACAATTTAGTTACACTAGTTATCACTAATACACGTCAAATGATAAAGTCGATGGACACGCAGAGAGAGAGCCGCGTCTTGATGCGCTTCCCCCTTTATAACCCCGCATACACGCCCCAGCGGTGCGACATTCACACACACACTCACACACAAAACTATACAATTCCAAGGACATCATAGATATTAAAATGATTTTAAAGGAAACATACCTAATATGGGGTTAATGGATAAATTAATTTTATTATTCAGAATTGGTGTACCACTGTTTATTGCCTTTTTTATTTCGAGGGCTTCTGAATTTTCCAACAGGAGGTCGTTTTTACGGAGGATATTGACTTATGTGCTAATATTAATAGAACGGTGTTTTTCAATAATATGGTTGGAAAATTCTGAGAAACCATTACTGTTTAAATATTTAAGATGTTCTTTGACACGAATATTGAAATTACGAGTTAACAAACTGAATATGTATTATTTATAAGTTTGCGCTGAGCGAAACCGGTTGGTGTGTAATATAAGAAAAACATTTTGTTTAAATCAATATTTCTTATTACGTCAACATTTTTTATTTTTTTTGTTAATATTAAAAATATAATACAATTTCAATAATCATATGTATATATATATTAAGATTTGTTTCTTCTCTATGAGAGTAAGACTCGTGTATAGGAATGTTTCGATACCCACGGTGTCTTCTTCAGGAAACGATGTATTAATCACTTATATATTTTTAGGAGAACACAACCTTATTGTGAAGTTGTAATTATTGAGAACAGACGGTCTGTGATATTTTTAAATATGAATTAAATGTATTAGTTATAAAGATATAAGATTATAAAGATATAGGTAAGAAGGTCAATGATATTTTAAATACAAATTTAATGTATTAATTAGAAAGATATACCATATAAAATCAATTTTATTGAAAAATATAATTCGAATCCGGGTAGCAATCAATTATTTTTCAAATATGAATTAAATATATTAATTAGAAAGATATACATATCAAATAAATTTTATCGAAAAATATTGTTGTTGCGCCACCGGAATTCGAACCTGGATCTCTTTCCAAACAGGGGAAGGTGCATTATCCATCTATGCTACAGCGACAATATTTTTAGCGACACATTTTCGAACCTATATGCTATCTTTTTGATATTAATACATTTAATCGTTTCATTATTTGAAAGACCCATCTACCTTATTTTTACGGAATCTTAAATATCTTTGAGTAATCCGATAGCAGACACCAGAATAATAATGAACAATGCACCTTCCCCGGCTTGGAAAGAAATCCAGGTTTGAATCCCGGTGCCGCAACAACATTTTTCGATAAAATTGATTTTGTATGCATATCTTTCTAATACATTCATATTTAAAAATATCACAGACCTATTTTCTGAATAATTAAAACTTCACATTAAGAATGTGTTCTCCTAGTAATAAAATTGTATCAATGTGTCTAAAATTTAATAAAAATGAATTGATAATTCTGGCGTCTGCTATCTGATTACTCATAGGTATTTGAGATTCCGTAAAAATAAGGCAGATGGCTCTTTCAAATAATGGAACGATTAAATGTATTAAATGTAAAAAGGTAACATCTACGTTCGAAAATTAACATAGTAACATAGTTGGATAATACACCTTCCCCGGTTTGGAAAGAGATCTAGGTTCGAATCCGGGTGGCGCAACAGAAATATTTTTCGTTAAAATTGATTTTATATGTACATAGATCTTTCTAATTAATATATTTAATTCATATTTAAAATTATTTATTTTTCGAATCCAAAAAACGGCGGTGTTTACGCCACTGGGCGTTAAATACTGTTACTTGAAACTTTTGACGATAAGTGTCAGACGTTCTCGGAGCGAGTCAATCTTTTGTTTCAAACTTCTCCGTCGTGCTGCAGAGGTGTTTACGTCGCTGGATTCAGGACGTTTGTCAAACAAAAAAGCTATAATAGACCAGGCTGCCATCCGTATTACAATGGGTTGGCGCATATTTCATATTCCAGGGGTCGACGATGTACTTTGGTGCAAAAACAATCCACCCCTGACTAACCGTCAAACAGAAATAATTATTCATAGCAATATATTATTGTCTAGAATCGCAAATCCAAAAACGAGGGATGACGCTTTGGAAAAGCGAAAATCTCTTTTGATAAAAAAAAATTACACTTTTATAAGACTAATATTAGATAACTGAGTCACGAATATAAAAAAATTGATAAGCCGACATTTTTACTAGGTAAATTTTCACTAAAAGTTTGATAGAAGTCTGTTAAAAATTAAGGGCGTTGTCCTGGCTGCAATATAAAATATACAGGGATATATAAATATGCAATGCGCCTCTTCTGGGTAAGATTGCGTTTTTGATAGATGGTTTCTAGGCACGGTAATACGTGCCATTGTCAAGGCGTTGCCTAAAAAAATTAGTACTTTTTCGCATATATCAGTTTGCATTTGGTATTCGTAGACAATTGTTAATTACAATATATTATGAAGCATCTAACGTCTCAACAACATGCAACAATATTGATAACCAAGACTTGTTTATAGTATTTTTTTTTTATATACGTATGTAGCGTCTAATTCTAAAACACCCTAAAACGAATTTCAATTAATTTGATTTAAAAATGCAGTTTTGTAGATTTTTTTGTCAACTACATGCAGAATACATTATCTATTGCAAAATACAATTAAATTCACTGATATTGCATGTTTAAAATCAGGGTTAGTTCCAAAATACCCTAAAGCAGACAAAATGAAATCAACCAATCAAAAAGCTTGTTGATCTAAAATCCAGTATGGTTGCCAGTACGATATACACAGAAAAAACATGTTTTACATTATAGAATTCTCTTTAAAAAAATTTGATTTAAAAACCAACATTTTGTACATTTGCTTACAAAATATACGTTTTTATCCATTGCTTAAAAGGTTTTGTAGATAATTTAATATAGTTTTTAACTACTTTAAGGAGTTATTTTAATACACCAAATATACAGATTTTTTTTGTAATTGCTTTTAAGTAATTTATTTTAAAATAATTCTTAAATGAGATTTGCACACGAGCTGAGGTGTTATGTAAGAGTACCGATTTAATAGTTACATTTTCGCAAACGCCTGCAGCGAGCCGTTTCCCCCTCGACAGGAGGAGTTATTGTCTAATCTCCAAGATTACAGATTGAAACACATTTATAGGGCGACATTTACTTTGTGTCAAAATGTTGCCGTATAAAAGGGTGAAATATTTCCTCGGTAATTCACAACAAATTATGTGGGGGGTGATAAAACGGTCTGCAGATTCTCCGAGTCCGTGCTTTATGGCTTGACCTTTTAATTTTATATTTATATATACGTCGCCGGCAAAGCTCCGAAGACTGGCAATCTATGAAATGGCACAGGTATTCCAAACTTCGAAACGTCAGTGTATCAGTGTAATGTTACAATTCAGAGAATTCAGGTAAATGATGGATCTATTTATATACAGACAAATTATTAGATGGTGTACCACGTAAAAACAATATATTAAGTGACTGAGTGTTTTGTTGTGTACTGGCAACTGAACTTCCACGTTAAAATGTTCTTACGTATTGTAGTATAACATATTGTTTATGTCACGTCCGCCATAAGAGAATAAATAACACGTAAACCGTAGATTTGCCTGTATACGGATTAAGGTTTGGGAAAACCCGATCTAAGACCGGGCCCAATTCCGTTTCTATGTATTTTTCCCTATACTATCTCATTAATGAAACAGTGCATGTTCAGAATTTTTTTTTCCTTAATAAAATTTTTAGAAAAAATGTTTTGTGTGTATAAAAATGTAATTGTTGTAAAAAGAGAAATGAAAAAATATTTAAATATTGCGACATCGTTTTTTACACGTCCTCCGGCTCGCTCAGCACAGAATTCATCATGTCGCCTGCCACTCACATTAGCTACCATTCTCAGGGAAAATGATAAGATTAATTTCAAGTTTTTATAACAACAAATCATATTTAATCAGATACGAAAACATATCAATTATGAGGTAGAATGTAGTAAGAATCCTGTCACTACAATGTGGTTGTATGTGTAAAGAAAGATTGATTGGCAAGTCGTACCTTAATAAAATAATGGAATTCTTTATACCGTGTGAATATGTGAATACCGTGTGAACCAACAAGTTATTATTTAAAACTAATAGTGAGATAAAACACTTAGATTCATTCAATGTGAAAATCTTCATCTAGGAAATTATATTACAATTTATTTAAATCTCCTGATTAGTTAGTCAGATCAAATATAGCAAAAAAATCGTATCAAATAAATGTGATCAACTAGATCAGAAAGTTATTAGTTGAAATTAAAAAGGTGAGAATAAAGACTACAATACTTCAAATATTAACAATTTACATCAAAATTCGTTTTACAACCATTTAAAAACGAGGTGTCTTCGTTTATGCGGCCGCAAACCACAGTCTTCGTCCAGAGTTGATGTTCCGAGGCACCCATAAATACTTTTATCTTCTTACTTATCAAAACGTCAGGAAGGCTGGGTCATCGTCTTCCATTTGAACTCACACAGAATCCCTTGCGTACTCTTCTGTTGTAAAACAAATTCAGTTGTGAAATTATGATGCAGACGAGACCAAATCGTTCACGAGAAATCCTTCATGAAGAAAAAGTATTGTCGTCTACATGAACTCTCTGCTGTCATGTAAGGAAGAGATGTTCCGCATCCTGCAAAAATACCAGTGAAATAGCAAACACACAGGATAACACTGGTGCCCAATGTATTTGATTATTCTCACCCTTCCTTAATTCAATACATCTTCGTGATTTTTAGCACCGGGACAACATCCTCGTGCTCGCAAAACTGTCAAAAGAAAAGAATGCTGCCGGGAATTTTTTTCTTACGCAGTGCAGTGTTGCCATTTGGTAAATGTAAACTTCCAGCCCATCTCTTGCGCGGTAGGTACCAAATATAGCGTTATAATATATTTATAAAAAATTACAATAATAATAATATTTCTAATGGTTGTGTATTTATCATTCTAGGCGCAGAAAGAACTAAAGTAAGAATGATTTTAGAAGCATGAAAAATAAATTTAATTGTATTTTATTTAAAAAATACAAGTGTATTCAGTTGTGTGTCTGATAATCTCGAACGGATTTTAGTACAAAAGTTATTCGCGACAGAAAAAGATCTTTCTGCAAAGAACGACGTATTGTTGTTAAAAATCTCACTAGGATTTAACAATTTGTTAATTTCGTCGGGTCGTATTAGAAAATTCTTGTATGATTAAAAAACTCGGACCCGCCGAGCCTTAGACCGGGTATCAGGTCCGAGTATTTTTACCTGAGCCCGGCGGGACCCAATCTGGGTATCCAAACCGGAAAAATCGGACACGGTGAATATTTTAGGAGCAGTTCTCTGGAATAAATCTTTCGTGTAATAATAAATGATCACATGAAAGGATTCTTGTTCACCTTGTTCTGTACGTAACACTTAAATTTAATGTAAAATGAGTTAGTTCCAGAGATCAGGGTGGCAACACAATGCTCGATCCTGCATGATGCCATCCAAAATGGCAGAAGGCAGATTAGCCAAGAGAACTCTACTCAACGACTTCTGAAAAATCTGTCATTTTTATTTATCACTCCCAGCAAGAGGGGTTTCTTTCCAGTGATACCGTGTCGCACCATTATTGCTATCGTTTAGACTTTAATGACTCTCAGGCACTCAGATGACCGATTCTAGGCTCTGGTTTCTTGTATGCGAATGGTATTGAGAAAGTGGCAAGGTGGGACATTGCCACGAAGGGGAAATTGACTTACATTTGGCGTAGTGACCACTACGAGATGCAGCTAATCTCGGGGCATGGGCATTCGTCTTAGGACTAGTCATGATTGCGAGATTATAAGGAATAGGTTACCGGATCTCCCGGAACGTTTCTTATTAAGATGTTAAAGGTATCTCAGACTTTTTGGAATTTATTGGGGTATGGATCTGCCTCTGGGGGTTGCTGGGATGGACGATATCAGAAAGTGCAGTAGCTTGAGAGACCTAATGGAGCATTTTAGTGGCTCTCCTTCGCATCTTATTGCGACCTGGACAGTGTTAATGTTTTCCAGACTGTGATTCAGTTCTGCGATTTCAACACATAAATGTGACGTCTACCCTCCCCTTCTTGAGGTGTATGATTTCTATAGATTCTTTCTGGCTCCCTTCTGAATTTAATGTGATAACGAGTCAAATTGTACAGGTATGGTTTTTATACGATGATACCGGAGCCAACCTATATCTGTTAATGACTGAATGTACTCGTAATTAAGCTTTAGTAATGAACTGTTCTAACTTAAAAACATATTTCAAAATAGTTGCTTTGTTGTATTAAGTAACTCTCAAAACGATTCCGGAATAGGATGGGACCCTTTGGGGTTTATCGTTCATTGATGTCCTGATTATCAACTACAACACCTAGAACCGAGCATCTGGGGTAGTTCTAATGTGGTCCGGTCCACTTTTAGATCATATCTCAGAGATTTGCGGAAATTCAGCGACTGTCAGTTGATTTTCTTTGTCATTGATTTGTCTTTGTCTTTGTTGATTCAATTGTCTACTCATTTTTTAACATGATTCTTCTTATATTTCTTCGTGTGATGCTCAACATATATGTTAATGTAAATGCCTTCGTTAGTTGGTTCCCAGGTTTCCGATTTGTTAATCGTTATTGTTATAAGCGCACATATGATATATGAACTGCACTAACCTTTTTCATTTTGCTATCTTTCTGGTCCGATGTTGTTGTTCTGTTAGCTGGGTTGTCTTCTTTAGATGTCGACCGACCGAAGCGCGCACTGGTGGTTTATTTGGACCGCTGGACTGGTCGAAGCGCGGGATGTAATAAGAATGACGCCTATCGGTGAACGTTTTCTAAACTTTCCGAAAAAAGGGCGGCAATACTCACACACACACATTTATATTATTATAAACTAGGAAATGCAGTGGTGCCAATTAAAGTAAAAAGGCGCGTAAACAATACATCTTTCTACACCTCTTTATGTAATTATTAAGTTTCTCTTTGGTTGAGAGTCTACATGAGCTTTTCTGCATGACTTCACTACTTGAATTTTCATTTCAAACACAGTAGAAGATTACTTAAAAAAATTGTATTACAACATCAGGATGCACTTTAGTAGAGATATAATATAAATTGAAATTGAAGTAAGTTGAAATGAAATTAATTGTTAGATCGCGGGGTGAAACGCGTTTGCTGTGAGCGTCGGCCAAAAGGGGAATGAATGCTTTGAAACACCACTTGATATTTTTTCAAATTGTATCTTGCATTTCATGCACCGTCAGTCATCTAACTTTGCCGGTAACGTAACACGTACTAGTGTATATTATGTTGTCGGTTCAGAGTCTTCCTGGGAAAAGAGTTTAGCAAAGGAGAAGCTATTACGTCAAAGTGAATTTATATCATGGTGTTGGATTGAATCGATATATTACTGTGTTGGTGTTGAGCGATGACGTAATGGTCAATAAAATGTTGTTTAGAAAAACGCTGCTCTTTGAAGATTGAGGAGTTTATTTTGGAAACCACCTCGTGAACGTTGTATATACAGTGTTTGTTGGGTACTTAAAATTACCAAAATTATCATAAATAGGAGAGTGGTGAAAGGAAAACGTTGTTGGATGGAGTGAAAAGTGCGGTAGAGATATGCGAGCTTCTACTTCTATACATCCACGTTGGTCCCTCATGACTAAGGATCGTGATTTCATGAACTCTACCCATCTTGAGAATGCTCTGAGGCCTGTCACCACAGAAGTGCGTTTTCCACTTGCTTAGTGTAATGGGTGGGAGATCTTTCTCTTTTAAACGCGGTCCATCACAATCTTCTTCAAGCTGTCTTCCCTTCTCGCAAGATCCCCAAAAAATTGAAGGATTCGTTTCGGGAAAATGGTTGATAGTCTGTCCTTCACTTCTATATATAGAAAGATCTAAATTAAAATGATTTCGACACATTTTGCAAAAAAAAAAAAGATCTTTCTGGAAACTTTGGAGAAAAAGCGGTAGGTGAATTGCCTTAAACTGAGCTGGAATAAATAACAGCATTGGTTCTTGATTGGCACCGAAGCGGGGCAAGACAGTGCAAGATGGAAGCGCCTTGTTGCCTCTCAATAAATTGCATAGAAATAACATTGACACGGTGTATCCTAAAAATCTTTTTCTTTTTGGTTCATTTGCTGCACTAACGCAATGAGCAGGAGAAGCGCGGGATGTGCCGATCGGTAGCCGCGTCCTTGGGAATTCAGTCGCTATGGAGCGTGTCTTTATTAGTTGTTTGAGAAATTTTCCATGGAAAATTGATATTCCGAATTGCAGACCAATACTACTTTAAATCAAAGGTATACAATAACAATCCTTCCTCTCTGGACCAATTAAAATGGCAGCCGTCACGGAGAATACATGCCGAGCAGTTCTCAAAATATTTTGCCTCCCAGCAAAATAACACATAAAAATTTCCCAGGAACTGTACTTAAATGCAAAATAAATATTATTAATTTCATTATTAAGGAGAACACATTCTTATTGTGAAGTTGTAATTATTCAGAACAGACGGTCTGTGATATTTTAAATACTAAATTAATGTATTAATTATAAATATATACATATAAAATCAATTTTTGTCGAAAAATATTGTTTTTGCGTCACCGGGATTCGAACCTGGATCTCTATTTCTAATCCGGGGAAGTACATTACCAATTGTGTTATAACGCCGGTATTATTCATGACAAATTTTCGAACCTATATGTTACATAAATTGATTTTATATGTATATATTTATAATTAATACATTAATTAATTCAGTATTAAATTCAATATTGTATTGTGAAAAAGTCTTTAGGGATACTTGTATCACAAAGACGTAGTTACTACATATTTTATTCAGTACTCTTAAACTATAAAATATTACAGTATTTTCTCTCACATCCCTGTAAGTACGTAAACAACTTATTTGTATATTCAGTACCTATACGGCACGGTATCTATCTAAAAATTTGAATTTAAAAAAATACACACGTATCTAAAAGTGGGCACAATACCAAGCGAACATTTTATAATAAATTATATTTTAGAATTTCAAAAATAAATGTAATACAATTTTATTCCTTCCTTCCTTCCTTCCCAAACGTAAGCGATCGTTACGCGTAATCACGAGAGTACGAATTTTAGACTCGCTCAATTTTTTTCATCTTAATAAAATCAGAGTAAATGCTTTGATCTAGAACTTCACTGGATAAAATATATAATCGTGATATAAGCTTTTAGATAAAAGTTTACTTGCTTTTTTTGAAAATTTTCAGGTATCAAGGTTTTAAATTATGCATGCAAATTATTCATTTGTTTACTTTTCACGTAGTATTTAAAAAAACCAATTATTTGTATTGTTTTTATATACAATCTGACGGTGTTTTATTCAAAGCGTAGAATTTAAAATGTCTAGCCAAAACAATGTTACAATTAAGAAAATATTTTGAATACAATTCTCAAATAAATGAATGAAAAGAGTAAATTTTTGTTTGGGCTATGAAGCGGAGTCCAGAATGTCTCCCTTAAATAAAAAGTATTACACAGATATTATTATTAATGCCTATCTTTATCTTTATCCTCTTCCCCCTGTGGAAAGGGCGGGTGCCTGAGGCTCAATCGGATCAACAAGGTACCTCCAGGTGTCCCCGTTTTTCAATGATCTGGTGATTGTGTTTAATTCTTTTATAATCAAAGCTTTCGTCCACGTTTGGGACACGTGCAGTCCACGTTTTCGTCAATACCACTTACACTTACAATACTTGCTCTCTTAATATTCTTAAACCGTAGAGAATAACTGAAAAGGTAAGATATTAGTTATATAATAAATAAAAACAAATTGAGGAGGATAAATAGAAAATAATCTATCAAAAAAAATATATAGTCTCAATCCTGGAATTTTCTCTTACCATGATGGTAAATTATTCAAGAACTACTTTTTCAACAGCCTGCTCTCAACGATTATTATAGTGTATTTTGGATATTTAATAGTTAAGACTCGATTGTAACTTCTGTAATAAACTCAGTGCAACCGTAAGTAGCGTTTTACTTTAACCATCCCTGTTGCCGGCTTACATCTCACACAGCATACACGGAATGGAAATCCAACTATGGAGGCGGAATACTGTTTTCCTTTCATCATTCTGATGGCAACATATCACACGCTTACATCAATCTCATCATTTCTCTCAGTATCTACCTCCAAAAGACAATTCACAGACTTCAATCTTCATCACATGTAATATAAGTATAACATATGTGGGATGTAAGAACATTCATTAGAAAGTCAATCGCAATAAGTTTTTGATTATTCAGGGAAAGATAGTCAAAAAATGACTATATGAATACCAAAGATAGGCTAAAGACATCTGGGAAGTTCCTCGTGTGGTTGGAAGGATAATATTGAGAAAATAAAGGAGCGGTACTGGACACAAAATACAGCTGTCAGGGATGTATGGAGTCGATTGGAAAAGTCCTATGTTCAATTCCACGTCGATCCCTCATGACTAAGAATCGTGATCTTCTCTGCATGAACTCTCTTGACTATGCTCTAATATTTTGAGTTGAGAGGTTTGAGAGTCTGTCCATAATGTTTAACTCCTGCAAAATTAAGACTTTCGTACGTCTTGTTGTCTATAGTATGCGCAATATCAGAACCACATCCCTGGCATTATTAATTTTCTTTCCTTTGTCTTCAATGTCCATGATTCCTCATCAGCAATCTTAGACAGTGTGCTATCTCCGGGTCGCACTTCCCGTGGAATGGATTACGATAACTCAGGTAGTCATCGGGAAACGGATATAGGAAGAGATTGGTGAGGAGAAAATAATCTTATCGAGGGAACAGAGATCTCAAGGAGCCTCAAGTATGACGCCTCCGAAGTCCCTGCAGTAGCCACCGAAATCACATACTTTATGTATGAGGATAGTCGACGATCTCCGCTCCCCACTGAAGACGGTGATGTCACAGTTCACCCGCGGCACACACAAAAAACAAACAGTTTGATCACAACACAAGATCACACAAAACAGTGCTCCACTGCACTGGAGGTAACTGTTCATACTGCGAACAATATCGCGATGTCAAGATCAAACAAAACAATATTGATCAAGTGCCACCTGGTGGCGTCAGGCGAGGGTAGGAATTTAGAAGCAGACATGTGATATTAAAAAATGTTGAAAAAGTGTGTTTTACGAATGTGGAACAGACATATAATGGCTATAATTAGAGAAAGAAAATGAAGCACCAAACGTACAAAAGAACGAAAGTACTAAGAACTCTCCTTAGGAAGCCAGCCAATAAAACTGCACGTAAGTCTTTTTGGTTAAAAAGGGTATAACTATGTCAAATCAAAATTCATTGTAAGTGCTCGGTTATGAGTTTCGAGAAGTTATTATTATATTACACGCGAAAATCTTTTCTTATATCATATTTCAAAAATACATTTGGTTTAATTGTAGCATAATACCGAATGACCTCTGTGTAACAATCCAGTCGACCTCTTGTGATTTAGCACTTAAAGGATTTTTATATTACTTACTTAGTATAAAAGGTGTAAAAAATAAGGGTATATACGTAGGTTGTGGGTCCTATTAAAATGTTATAGGGAGAGAAATGTTCGGAGGAATTTAAAGGTTTCGAGGGTCCTCGTGTAGTGACCCTCCCCTAAGTTTAAAAAACCACTCACAATAAATTTAAATGTGAATGTTTGGGGTTACAAATTGCGTTGTACGCAGAGTGCGAACAAGCTTATTAAACTTGAAACACGAGAGAGGAAAAATACGTTTTAGAATTTTCTAATCTGAACGCAGAAGAAAGTTTTGTATTAATTGTGTCAGAGTTTTATTTCTCTTTGTTTAATTATGTTATGTTACTGATAGCCCGCGGGAACCTACCCTTACATTTTATATTTGTAATCATATCATTATTGCATAGTCTCTCTTCTAAAAATAAATAAAGCATTTAGTTTCTTCGTTACACCACCGTTAGATGCAGAGGCGTGCAGTGCATACAAACAAAAAGCAGTGCATTACTAAAAATTCTGAGAAACAAATACAAATTAAATAATTGGATTAACCATGAACGGAAACATTATTTTACTATTAGCGCCATATGTGTACCAGTAGAGGCTTTAATTGTTTAGTTGTGAAAACTACCGTGGTAGTTTTTACAACTGAACACAGCGGTGAGTTCGCCGCATTGAGTTATCCACATTACTCCTTTCTATCTTTAAACTATTGAATTACTCAAGCCATATAATTAGCTATTTTCTGAATTGAAAATTCCTTTCTGTTGATCTGTTTTATATGGAGTCGTTACAGAATAACAATAGAAAGGCTTACAATTGCATTGTGCAAATCATTGAAGTGTCTACTACCTATTTACCAATTCGCGAATTTTACTATCTTACTGTTTTTAACGTGTTGATTTCATGGCCGTTCTTTGCGTTAGAGGTGCATTTGGTGCATGAATTTGTTTTTAATTTGGAAAAAATAAAAGGCAATTGGCAGAACTATTTCCTACGTTAACCTTTAAACTTAAACCAATAAAATGTATTAATTAGAAAGATATACATATAAAATCGAAAAAATATTATTGTTGCTACTGGGATTCGAATTTGGATCTTTTTCTATCAGGAGAAATGCATTATCCGATTATGCGACACCAATACAGTGAGTTGACGACAAATTTTCGAACTTATATGTTACACTTTCAAATTGATACATCTTTCGTTCTATTACTTGAAAGCCATCTTCTTTATTTTAACGGATTAATGAATATGAATAATTACACCGTGAACATGAATAATGTTTCTAGTCAGAATGTGAAAGCACATGATATTTTAACGATACTTTCTGATTACACGAATAATAACTGGTAACATGAAAATAATTTCTCTGCAGTGTGGTCAGCACATGTTTATTTACGTCTCGTTTCTGATTGAAAGAATATTTGCACTGTAAATATGAAAATAGGTTGTTACCGGTGTGCGTAAGCACATGATTTTTTCAGTTTTGTTTTCGATTGCACGAATAATTGCACTGTGAACATGAATAGAGTTTCTCTCCAGAATGTGAAAGCACATGATATTAAGGATCTTTTCTGATTATAAGAATATTTGCATTGACAACATGAGAATAGTTTCTCTCGAGTTTGCCTATTTGTCTCCTTTCTGATTGTACGAATAATTACACTGTGAACATGGATAGAGTTTCTCTCCAGAATGTGAAAGCACATGATACTAAGGATCTTTTCTGATTACAAGAATATTTGCATTGACAACATGAGAATAGTTTCTCTCGAGTTTGCCTATTTGTCTCCTTTCTGATTGTACGAATAATTACACTGTGAACATGGATAGAGTTTCTCTCCAGAATGTGAAAGCACATGATACTAAGGATCTTTTCTGATTACAAGAATATTTGCATTGACAACATGAGAATAGTTTCTCTCGAGTTTGCCTATTTGTCTCCTTTCTGATTGTACGAATAATTACACTGTGAACATGGATAGAGTTTCTCTCCAGAATGTGAAAGCACATGATACTAAGGATCTTTTCTGATTACAAGAATATTTGCACTGTCAACATAAGAATAGTTTCTCTCCAGTGTGCCTATTTAAGTCGATATGACTTTCTGATTGTACGAATAATTACACTGGGAATATGAAAAAAGTTCTTCACCAGTGAGCGAATGTACATGACTTATTAAGTTTTCTTTTAGATTGCGCGAATACGTGTAGGCACGGGGGCCTACATTATGAGATTTTTGGGAAAAATTATAATATACGAAAAAGATATGGCGTGCTACAGAGAGCTTAATCGAGAAAATAGTAAAAATATTATACAATCAACTCTTGATTAATTTATATAGGAATAAATTATCTTTCATATATTCTTCTTTCGTACATATTTGAGGAACCAATTTTGTACAAAAGTCGAGGTCCGCCTGTAAATACGCAAATATATGTTGTTATCCTTAAAAATGTTGTTGCAATGGCTAGAATCAGCAGTTTTTTTGTTTCCAGCTATTTCAACAAGCTTTCGAGGCAATTTAAGACAGACTTTGACATTTAAAAGAGTTTATTTTTTGAGATATTCGACGAATTTAAAAAGATCTTTATTATTAAGGATGTTATTATTACATTACATTTTTTTAAATTAGCTCTAAGGTCTTCTATGTCATACGACCATATCAGGAGCAAATTCTTTGAATACTTTCCAGTGTCTAAATTTAATACCAATTTCGCTCAACGAACTTTCTTATCTTGTTCTCCGCAAATATTAAACAAATTGCCACTAGACCTTAAAAGTGTAAAGTAATTAACGACTTCAAACTAAAAATAACAAAGTGGTTGCTTGATGTGGGTAAAATGAATCTAATTTGTCATATTTCCTAACTTAACTATCTATTACAGACAAAAATATTTTTATAACTTTTTTCAATAATATTTTATAACTTCAGATTGTACCTACTTTTTTCGTATAACTTTTAATAACTTACTTAACATTATACTTACTTACCTCTAAACAATTACAACTTATAAAAACTGTACAGGTAATTGCTTTAGAATAGACCACGTCTAGTAAACTAATTACCTTTATTTTTTCATATGTACTATATATGCAAAAAAAAAAAAATATATGTATATATATATATATATATATATGTATATAATTGTCTTCCAGGCATACTTTTAAAGGTATACATTGGTTCGCAAGACTTTATTATTGATGTTACTACTGTCACCAAAAGCGGCTCCTAACTATCGTCAGTCTTGGACGCTGACCTACTTCGTTCTCTTGTAATTCCCAAACGCTTCGATGCTGCTCGCAGGCGCGTGTACCTGACACGAGTGTATCAGCCGGCCTCGCGTCACACTACTCACACATACCATAGTGAGCTGTTACACTCTCAACTGTGAATTTATAGCATCCTTCCGATCATTATTGGGGGTCCCAGAGATTAAGTTCCTCTTCACCTTGATAACATTACCGAGATCCTAGTAACGTCTGACATTGTATCCTGCACTTTTAGTCTTTTCAATTTCAATATTTATCAAATATTTGGTTGATGGAGGTCTTGTTAAGTTCAATCTTTGTGTGAATGCGACATTGGTAAGTGATTCAAGTATTCTTCGTAGAATTTTGCTGTCGGATGATTTTATAATCTTCAGTTTCTTCTCCATAATGCACCAGGTTTCATACAATGCTTATGGTTACATTATAAATGAGTACTTTAGTTTACTATTAAGGAAAACACATTCTTATTGTGAAGTTGTAATTATTTAGAACATAGGTCTGTGATATTTTAAATACTAAATGAATGTATTAATTATAAATATATACATATAAAATCAATTTTGTCGAAAAATATTGTTTTAGCGTCACCGGGATTCGAACCTGGATCTTCATTTATCTGTTTTGACAAAAAAAAAAATGTGTTTTATGTTTTACTGTATGTTGGAGAATTTTGACTTTAGATTCGTTCGCATTCAGTACACTAAAATATATAAAATAATAGTATTATTTTTTTAACGAAAAGGTATTGGTGTAGAGCAGTGATATTGCAAAAAAATATAAATATTATGAATTACGACACTGCTGATATTTCCACAAGTACTGTAAATAGAAAAAAAAACTTTTTAATTGCTCTTTACTCAATTAAACCATCTTCCTACATTCTCTTTCTTCGGTCCGAGCTCTTCTTATTCGGAATAGTTCTGGTCTTTGTGATAGCGCGGAAGTGTTTTAATTTATTTAGTATAATTTAATGAATCAGCAGTTAGGTACACCGTTCTAGTGTCCGGAACTCTACATAATAGAACTGTTAGGTTAGTGCACGATTAACGGTGATTTATTAAAATTATTTTTCTTCTTCTCTATCGTAACATATCGACACCTTAGAATAAAAAGGTTCCAAGTAAAATTTTGGGCTAATTTGAGTTATTACGTGAAAAGGGTTCCAAATGCATTATTCTTTATTTCTTCCATACACACCAACTCTATTTAACGGATATTAAAGGAGCTGCAGTTCCAACTGCATCAGTTATTTATGGATAATTATTGTAAATTTATAATATATTTTATTATTTTTAATTTCCCCCATCTCAAAGTGGTTATTGATAATACTGAAAATAAGTCGACCTTAAAACTGATCATATTTGCATACTCAAAATAAAATATACATGAATTTATGTTGAAATTCAAACTCAAAACAGTATCAGTGTTAGATGAAACCTTATTATTCTGAGGGGTCGTTATATTGTCATCATCAGCAGCAACACCACATATATAAAAATTGTGTACTTTACAGAAGAGAGAATAACTAATTTTAAATATTTTTTGTAGTATTGCTTACCTTTCTTGAATTGTAAAGACGTACAGATTCTTTATAAACTGACTCTAAAATAAACTTAGGTACGATTCCCTTGACTTGTGCGCAGTTGACAGGGAGGTTACAGATGATATGTGGTGATTACATTTCTTTAATTTGCACGCCCCTAGCGGACGCTATCGCAAATCCAATGATATAAATATCTTAATTTGACAAAATATGAGATATACGGTATTGCTACTTAGGTGACGATATGGAATGTACAATGCATTTTCATTCCTCCTGGTCCTAAGTTGTATAGAAAAATAATAAAGTCATTATATTGGATAATTTAGAATGTCTAGAAATCAAAAAATCTAACACTAGTTCCATTATAATTAGTAACCAATCAAACCTTAAAAATAACCCGCTATTTCAATGTCTCCCGTAATGGATGTCGTTTAAAATTTTATTGAAATTTTATTTAAGTTGTACGCCAGTCCTGACGAAGATATGTAAGTATCAAAACCGGTTGATGTAAAAATTACACAGAAAGTTAAACAAATTAAAAAATATATACAAACATCATCAGGAAGAAGAAATCCTGAAGCTTTTTTTTGACCGTTTTCTCAAATATGAGTTTTACCACATCTTCATAGCCACGATGCGATGAAAATGATGATGACGAACTACGAGTATATATCAGGGTTATTTCTACATTTATCATTGCTTAACTAGCGGTTCCCAAACTTTTGTATTTCATTTCCTTGAAATCTTGTTACACCTCTCCATCACTCAAATGGTTTGATTGATCTGAAAAGTATTCACGGGGTAAATTTTTCAGACGTTCAGTTCTGGAACGAAGTTTCATACAAAAGCTTTATTTGAATACTAGGCACAGCGGAAGAGATAATGTTTATATTAAATTAATTTTTTTACGTGTTTGAATACTGTAATACGGTACCAAACCAAAATCACAATTGTCTATTAAGTGTTAAATAAATTAATAGTCTACTAAAATATCTTCAAACCATAATACAACGTTTTTAAAGAAACAACTAGTGCGTGCTCCTAGTACTTATAATAAGATCTACAATTCAGTCGGAATTCCCCCCTCCACGCGGTTGATCATTGCACATAATTTAATTTGAATGTTTGGAATCTTGTTGTATCACTATCCACAAGTTCACTATAGATATTACAATTTAAAAAAAATTTAATCAGTTCCCTAAGACCACGGGCGGGATGGAATTAAAATACCACGAATAGAAGTGAGTTACGCACAATTTTTTTTAATACTGAGAAAACACAAAACTACAGAATGTGTTCCAAAATAAAAATTATATGTTTTTAGTAAAAATATCGTAGCGACCTAGCGGCGAGCGGTACAAGTATATCAATTATTATACGAGTAGCTTCTAACTACTAAAAAAGCGAAATATGTACGAGTATATTCGTCAGCTATAAAAATTCTGAAGGGAATAGTTTCGTCGGTTTGTTATGATTGTAAAGTGTGATGGTAAGTGTCATATTTCGGCGGAATAAAATGTAGATGAGATGAAATTATTTTGATCAAATATATACGTTATTATCGTCCGACGTGTTACTTTATCAACTGTTTTTTTTGTAATTTTTATAGGTGTATGTTTTTTAGGTTATCATACAGTTTTTATTCGATTTAATATGGATAATATTTTTAATAGCTTTTGTACAAAATAGGCTACATATGAATATTTAAACTGGTCTCGATTCCCGGAAATTTAGGGAATTGAAAATTTTGACTTCCGAGTCCCGTCGAGAAAGACGAAAATTTGGAATCCATATGTACAGTGCTAACTGCTTGTCTGAACTTTTTTTGATCTTGGCATTGTTTAGTGCGACGTGTAGCGTGGCTTCGATCATATCCATCTTGATGGAGATTGTCCTCTCACCTTCCGATCTTATACAATCCAATCGCTCGTGAAATAGTTTCTCAAGATATTATCGAACTCTCTTAGTATCATTATAAAAGTACGAAAGCATTATATTCTTGAATTTTGTGGAGAGCCTTTCTTTAGTGCGGAATTTATTTTGTATGGATATTAGATAATCATGGCATCGACCGCTGCACGCTCGTTTGTCGCTATAGTTCCCCACTTTCTGGCCGATGCGTGGGTATGTAGTTCATTCACCAAATTTATTAATTCCCTAGAAAACTGTGATATTTTTTGATGATTTTAAATATACTATTAACATTTCTTATTAAGGAAAACACATTCTTATTGTGAAGTTGTAATTATTCAGAACAGACAGTCTGTGATGTTTTAAATACTAATTTAATGTGTTAATTATAAATATATACATATAAAATTAATTTTGTCGAAAAATATTGTTTTTGCGCTACTGGGATTCGAACCTGGATCTTTATTTCCAATCCGGGGAAGTACACTACCAATTGTATTATAGCGCCAGTATTTTCATGACAAATTTGCGTCTGAAGTATTTGAGACTCCGTCAAAACAATGTAGATGGCTTTCAAATAATGGAACGACAGATGTATTAATTTGAAAAAGTGTAACATATAGGTTCGAAAATTTGTCATGAAAAATACTGGCGCTATAACACAATTGGTAGTGTACTTCCCCGAATTGGAAATAGAGATCCAGGTTCGAATCCCGGTAGCGCAAAACAATATTTTTCGACAAAATTGATTTTATATGTATATATTTATAATTAATACATTAATTTAGTATTTACATTTCTCTCTAATTTTTCATAAACAATATAATACTGTTTTGTCACCCTTTATAAAATAATAAATAAAGGAAAGACTTTACTTTACACAGCAATAATTGAAAATTTTTATAATTAAATTCAGGCTTTACATTCTTTGTGTAGTGTTAAGTACGAAACCGCTTTACCATTCGTTCTCAGCGCGGTACATACAGAGTGAATATTATGTTCCAGGCTGATGTTGTTTTTGAATAACTAAAAAATAAAAGATAACTTATATATTTAATTTTCATTTATCAATTACCTAATTTATTACAATTATTTATAAAATATTATATAAGCTACTTAGCTTCTGGCAGCGGAACAAATGCGTGCTCTTTGAACCATATTTTTCAGAATTACAGCAATTTCATTTCGAATATTGACCTGAAGCATCGGGGTTGTTATTAATAACTTATTGACGTAGAGCTTTCCTTTCAAATACACATTTTGAAAATAGTCGGGAGCTGTCAAATCAGGTGGTCGAGGAGGCCAGTCGATATTACCACTTTTAGATATTAAGCGGCCGGGAAAAATTTCAAGTGCAGCTCGGGCTGTGTGTGAGATGGCACCGTCTTGTTGAAACCACATGTGTTGCAGGCCCAATAGATTCAATTCGGTCACCAAGTAGATTTACAATTTGTAACGATAGCGATCACCGTGATTGGTTACAGCATTTTCTTTTTCATGAGTACACGTCACATCAATATTCTTATTATTTTCAAACTAAGCTAAACGCTTGAGCTATGAAAGTAAGACTAACTTGCGGTGTCCTGGAATGAGGCGTGAACCCTCGACTATTAGTGCATTAGACCAACATCTTGACTACTACACCAACAAGCTACTCATCAGCAGCCATTATTATTTAGATAAAATGTTTTAATGACTTACTGTTGAGGCGTTAAATGCTCTATAATGAATAGTAATCAACTGCTCTCTACGACTACCAAATGCAAACTGATAAATATCTGCCAAACCAAAATGGCGGCCAAACAAAATCAACCTGGGATATAATATTCATCCTGTACATAATTGCCTGCATATGCGAGTTTCCAAGGTTTTCCAAAAACGACGGCTGTAATTTATGGAATCGTTTTTGGGATAGAACGCCACACTCTTCCGTCCTGACGCACAGTTCTCGCCTCATCCACATTCATACAATCTCGCCGATTATTGAGGCTTTTAACAGGACAATCTTGCAGTGTCTAGTTTACAAGTGTTCCGCGGACGTCCTCTATTTCTGGATTCTTCTAGTCAGTGATCTTAGTAATTCTTTCTTAATCTTTCTCACTATTCTAAGATCAGCTTTACATTCTTTCCTTATATCTTCATTCTTTACTATGTTATAAATGGATCCGCTACACATACGCTTAAGCGATCACATTTCTGCTTTCGTTCCTCTGCTGCCAGCTCCAGGCATCACTTCTATACCAGTTTCGGTACCAGGACTCCATTGTGTACCTCTAGTCGTGCCTCGATTGACGAGTCAAATATAGTTTTTTATTAATATGTAACGTTTTTCAGGTCAGATCGCCGTGCAGCCAGACATCCAACCAGAGTTCTTGGCTCCGCTGGATAACTTGACCGTCACCCAGGGTCGTGACGTGCACTTCACGTGTAGCGTCAACCACCTCTCGGAGTACAAGGTAACCTACTAAGTGCTATTTAAAAAAATATTTAATATCTAGGAACCATTACCACATTTAAATACGAAGCAAGAAGCCGAGACGTACTCCACAAGTAAAATGTATTAAATAAAAAACAATTATTTACAAATTATAGTCATCTATTAGAGACGAAGCTATTTATATTATATGGGAATATATGGAATTATGGGTAATTACAGGGCTCACGACTTGTCTCATACTTCCATATATTCCCATATAATATAATATAAATAGGTTCGTATCTCATGAGATATCTATAATTTGTTTAATAACAATGCCGTTGGAGGTAAAAATCCAGTAATTGTGTATTCTTGGACATACTCAAATATTGTTAACAATTATTTGTGTTGCGTAAAAGCATAGATACCTTAAGAAGGAGGTTTACAATCACCACAAGCCAGTTCTTCAGACACCTCCAAGGTGGAATTTATCACTTTCTTCGTCAAGGATCCTTCAGAATGCACTGTATTAGACGCAACGTCTCAATTTAACCATAACCACACTGCTTCAAGGTTGCCGTTTGACTGGCGGCGGCATACCGGGTGAGTAAAGGGAGGGGAGGGGGAAGGCACAGTACATTAGTTTCGTTCAAGAAAAAATAAATATATGTCCCAAACAATTTGATTTATTTAAAAGTCTTTATTTTAAATACTAATTAAATGTATTAATTAGAAATATGTATAAAACAAATTTTATCGAAACATATTGTTGTTGCTACCGAGATTCAAACCTGGATCTCTTTTCAATCCAGGGAAGGTGCATTAATCGACTATGCTATAGCACACAGTACTTTTGACGACAAATTTTCGAATCTATATGTTACACTTTTCAAATTAATACATCTATCGTTTCATTATTTGATAGCCATCTACTTTATTTTTACGGAATCTCAAATACCTTTGAGTAATCCGATATGAGACGCCAGAATTAACAATTCATTTTTATAAAATTTTAGACACATTGATACAACTTATATATTATTAAGGAAAACATAGAAAATAAAATAGATGGCTTTCAAATAATGGAACAATAGATTTGAATTTGAAAAGTGTAACATATAGGTTCGAAAATTTATCGTTAAAGTACTGTGTACTGTAGCATAATTGGTTAATGCACCTTCCCCAGATTGGAAAGAGATTAAGGTTCTAATCCCGGTTGCGACAAAAATATTTTTCGATAATATTGATTTTATATGTATATCTTCAGTTCGCATTATTGTCAAGCTTGTCTTATCGATGTTATTTTTCTATAGTTTTGGGCCGGACGTTATTTCTTTGCGGTGCCCAAGTACAATAATGTTACATCTCACTAATAAACGAGACGGAGAAGATCTTTGAACCAGCTGATCTATGTGAAAAAATGAAAGAAAAGAAATACAAATGGAAAACTCCATATATAGTAATGCATATAGAAAGTAGAAAGTTCTTTGTCCAGACTTGACAAAATATGGATAGATATAAATAAAATAATGTAATTACTCTACTTTTTTTTTTAGCACTACTCGAGTTTCGAGAGAAACAGTAACTCTCGTCGACAGGTGAAGTATTAAACTTCACCTGTCAAGTTTGATACTTCACCTGTCGCTGAGTGTTTCTCTCGAAACTCGAGTAGTGCTAATAAATTCAAGTAGAGTAATAACATTGTTTCATTTATATCCATCAATTATGATGAAACTCTACAAATCTATCTATCAATAATTTAATTTAAATATGAATTAAATATATTAATTAGAAAGATATACATATAACGTCAATTTTATCGAAAAATCTTGTTGTTGCACCACCGAAATTCGAACCTGGATCTCTTTCCTAACCGGGGAAGGTGCATTATTCAACTATGCTACAGCGACAAATTTTTGAATCTATATGTTACCTTTTTGATATTAATAGATTTAATCATTCCATTATTTGAAAGAGCCATCTACCTTATTTTTACAGAATCTCAAATACCTTTGAGTAATCTGATAGCAGACGTCAGAATTATCAATTCATTTTAATAAATTTAAGTCCCATTCTAATTTTTTTTTCCTAAAAATTATTTGACTAAATTTGTATTAAGTAACAATTTGAGTTAGGTACTAAATTTATTTTTTAAATAATTGTTGTCTTTTTAAAAATAGATAGATAGAAATAGAAGAAACAATAATATATGTTTTTAGTTAGTTATGACATCCTGAAGAAGAAAATGGTATTTTTCCAAACCGGTAGATGTATTTAAACTCTATTCAGTGGTTAATAAAACAAAGATAATAAATAAAAATTATGAATTTTAACCACAAAGTTAATATTCCTAATTTTAAAAGTACAATATATGTACTTTCATTTAACCAACGTCTTTGAACAAAATAAATACGTCGTTTATACGACCCTATCATGTATATATTTATTTATAATTTTAGAGTATTATTAATAGTGTTTTTAAGGTTTAAGTTTTAAGATATAATAATACTTTCTTACCCATATAAAAATGTATGAACGTTTTTAAGGACACTTTCTATGACTCTTTGAAAATACTTCACGTAATAACTAAAGGAAATAATTATTTTTATTAAAGGTTAACGTAGGAAATAGTTCTGCGAATTGCTTTTCTTTTTTTTAAAATCAAAAACCATTCCATGTACCAAATTTAAAGAGCAATAATGAAATCAACACGTTAAAAACACTAAAATAGTAAAATTCGCGAATTAGTAAAAGAGGAAATAGACACTTCAATGATTTGCACGCAGCTGTAACCCTTTCTAATGTTATTCTATTAATAAACAGCATAGGTAACATCTTCATACAAAACGGATCCAACAATCAATTCAGTAAATAGCCATTTATATGACTTGAGTAATTCACTATCTTAAAGACAAAACTGAATAATGTAAATAGCACGATGCGGCGAATAAAAAAAGAGCGCTATGAGTACATCGGTGAGTTGCGGTGAGTTTTTAGAACTAAGAAATTAAAGTCTACTGGTATACAGATGGCACTAATTGCAAAATAATGTTTTCGTTATGTTAATACAATTTTTTAATTTATGTTTGTTACCCAGAATTTTTTGTTAGGCACATCGTTCAGGAGCGATTAATATTCATGTGGGTTGGTAGTCAGCGGTATGTAGAGATAATCTATTGTATTTACAAAATTTTAACTAACATTTGTTGATGATTGGCTAGAAGATAGAGGTTACTAGATATGAAATAATCTCTCACTAAAATTTTGCCAAAAATACCAGGTATTTTATTGAATTTATAGGAAATTTAAATATAAATATACAACGTACGTATATTATTGCACCCCTAAAAGATTTAGGTTGTACGCTCCTGCAGCTCTACCTTCGGAACATCCTTCAAGAAGGGGGAGGCAGGAAATTTCAAAATATTCAGACATCGGGAAATCGAAAATGTCTGCTACTTAAGGAATAGGCGTTAAGTTGTCAAACTATAGCCAAAGGCTGTGAAAATCCTAGTTTTGAAAAAAACCTTCGTTTCTTTCTTTTATTTATAAATAATAAATTCGCCAAATTTACTTTTGGAAATCGAAAATCTCGAAATAAAAATGTGTTTTATATAGTTATTTATTTATCATTTTATGGGTTTTAATTACATGTTTAATTACAGACACTTTTTTTCTCTTTATGTACATAACCTCTACAATTTTATTGTTATTTTTTATTCTAAGTTATTTAATTAACTACTTCTATTTTATATATTTATGTCTGATACTCACTGATTTATCATAAAGTATTTAGAAACCACCCCTGCAACAACACTATATCGTTTTTGGGCATATCTGTATTATGAATACACATGCGTTATACATCTTATTGAGCATTAAATGGTATAATAGACAACCATATAAAATAAATAAAAATATTATTACACACTATTTCTAAGTGAGCTTCCTTGCTGTATATCATCCAAGATGGCTGACATCGACATTTGTAACAACCGATATACAGCAATTATTTGTATCTCTGAATTTGTTAGTAATAAGATGCTTTCTTTGTCATTCAGACAAAAAATATCTATTCAAAGTATTCCATTATTACAGAATATATTGAAATAATGGCGAAAACAAAATATTTTATCTAATTAATAATATTAAATGAAGCCACAAAGTAATTTTGCAAATTTTTAAGAAGTGAAAAATTTCAAGATTAAATTGTAATTGATCGTAAATCATCAGAGTGAGGTAAGTGGGAGAAGTATTGTTCGACGCGCGTGATTTGTGGATTTGCCAATCGCAATGAGTCACTGGGCGGATGAACAATATTTAAAGTGCGGTGATTCATTGGTTCGTGCGCGTCGCGATTTTTGTACTCACTTTAATATTCAACGAGTAAGTGATGGGCCGAGTACACAACTTATCTGGTGTTGGGTTCAAAAGTTCAGAAAAGAAGAGACAATGGTTAACCAAACTCCTCCGAGACCATTAATGTTAGCAGCGACACAGAACATGTGGCTCAACGTGATGTGAAATTATGCGCAATCCGCGTAAATCGATAAGGAAGATTGCAGCCTGCACTGGAATAAAAAAATCAACAGTGCACGTTATTTTAAAAAAGAAACCACAGTTTCACCCATACAAACTGCAAATCGTGCAGTTTCCCAACGAAAATGACAATCCCGATCATACAATTTCAGCAAGACGAGTCACTCCACACATACCTAGAGTTTCAATGGGGAAGCTGAGGGGAATTTTTCCCAATAAATTAATTAGCAAGTACGGAGACATACCCTGGACACCTTGGTCATTGGACCTTACAGTGTGCGACTTTTTTTTATGGAGATACCTTAGGTCGAGTGTTTACAATCCTCGAACAATTCAGGCCATACAAGAAAATATCCGTCGTGAAGTTGCTGCCATTGAACCAACGCTTTGCTCTCGCGTGTTTGCAAATTTAAGAGTTCGATTGCAAGAGTGTCTTGAGAGAAATGGACGGCATTTAGACGATATTTTTTTATAAAATGTAAAATCCGCATCGTTTTAAACTCAATTTTGTATATATAAAATATTAGAATAACATTGCAGTTTTTATTTTTATTTAATATTATACTTGATAATTTTCCGCTGGACACCTTTTATATATACTCGTTGTGAGGTATGGTGCCGGGACTCCACATCTCCACCGTAGTATACATGAGATGTGGGTTGTAATGAGACGAACACCTTTCAGAATTGCTTATCTTCCGACGATATCCTAAATCTGTATTCGTCACTTGGGGAAAAAATAATTTAAATTATCAATATAATTTGTTCATAATAAAAAGAACTTGATTGTAATATGAACAAGTTTAATACTTAAGCAACAATAATAAAATTGGGGACAAATTCTTGTCGAAAAATATATACGTACGGTTACCCCGATCTTCTGACTCAATTGAGTGGCTGCGTTTTTCAATATTTAATTTTTTTTACATATTTCATATACATTTTTCGTACGTCCCGCATGGCTAAATCTTTCCAGCGACTCTTTCTTTATTTTAACTAACTAACCAACTTACCATTACGCCGTTTCCCCGTTGGGGTAGGCAGAGAGGATAGAGCGCCACACTCTTCTGTCCTGACACACAATTCTTGCCTCATCCACATTCATACATCTTCTCATATAAGCTCGCCGATTGTTGAGACTTCTAACAGAACCATCCTCCATTATCTGGTTTACCTGGTCGTGCCAAGTCTTCCACGGACGTCCTCTATTTCTGGTGCCATCAACACTTGCATCATATATCTTTCTTACCATTATCTCCTCATTCATCCGTTCCATATGACCAAACCACCTAAGTGATCCTTTTTTAATCTTACTCACGATACTAACATCAGATATAAATTCTTTTCTTATTTCTTCTTTCTTTACTCTGTCATAAATAGATTTGCCACAAATACGTCTAAGTGATCTCATTTCCACTACATTCAGTCTACTTTCGTTCCTTTTCTGCCAGCTCCAGGTCTCACTTCCATACATCAGTGTCGGTACCAGGATTCCATTGTGACAAATTTCCGTTAGATATAATTCCATTCAATGCGCCATTCACTTTATTTCCTGCAGTCACCCTCCTTTCGATATCATTCTCAGCCTTTTCGTTTCTATCAAACATACTTCCCAAATATACAAACTCATCTACTTGTTCTAAACATTCATTACCTACAAGTATTTTGCATGGTGTCTTGCTTTCCTCCTTCTCGAATACCATCACTTTCGACTTGTTAACATTCATCATGAGGTCGCTTTCCCTGCATACATCGTACATTCTACTCACCAGATTCTGTAGTTCTTGTTCATTATTCGCCATTAGTACTGCATCATCGGCGTACAATAAACAGCATACAATCAAATCGCCCATTTTTTCTCCTACATTCATACATTCTAGTTCTTTCACACATTTATCCATATACAAGTTGAAGAGCCATGGAGACATTACACAACCTTGCTTGACACCCTTTGTAATGTCAAACGGTGGTGTGAGTGCTCCATTGATTCTTACACACGCAAAACTTCCTTCGTATAGGGATGCGATTGCGCGATTCTTTATTTTATCAGGTTTATATTCGTTCTTTCAAATGTAGAGCTCGTCAGACTTGGTGAACTATTTGAACTGTGCGTTCGAGAGAAATACGTGTTTCTGAAGCAAGTGAAAGAATAAATTCAGACGCCTAAAAAAAGTATTTCAGGTAGGTCGTCTTCTTAGTGACTGGTTGGTCCTCGAGCTTCCCTGTTCCTGTTCCATTTAATATATATGAGTTTATGACAAAAAAGATTGTTACTATATAATGCCTCTTGTGAAAGTAGAATGTATTTCTCAGAATATTTCTAGAAAAGACTAAAAATTTCATTATTTTCCCTGGTCTAAGACCATGATGAATTATAATTTTGGGAGCAGAGGTTATTTTAGAATGTCATTTTATATCCGGAAATTACACGTTGAGAAATGATATTTCAAGAGGAAATTGTGGATTGACGTACATATACAACGAAGCGCAGGTGGCCGAGTTGGTAAATTTCAAATACTCATTAAACAGTGAAATTTATTGAACATTTATCTAAAAGTCGAACGTTATTTAAAGTCCGACTTCTTTGCCACTCTAGTAAGAATTAAGTATTCAAATTAATTCGAAAAAAATTTAAGACCCCACCGAAAACGTTAGAATTAAAATTAATTCGCGTTTTAAAAAATGTCCGGAATATTCCGCGAAAAATTATGTCATTGAAAACGAATTAAAGATAAATTTGATGAGTCGTAAATCTAATGGAAATAATTCGGAATTTTCGCGATTTTGTTCGCAAATTTTATTTTAAATTTTAAGATCCACGTTCTTAGGTAAAATAATTAAGAGATTTTTAATATTCCTGTATGACGCCGGATTTAGAAAATTATTTTCAGACTATAATAGGTAAGCAACTAGTACAGTAGACAGGACAACGAATGAAATGTTACATTCTCAGCAAAAACGTTGTATATAATCGCTGTTAAAAGTCCTACTTTTTTTTAACTAGATGTCCATACTCATAACTTATTTACACTCCTTTATAAATAATTTTTATATCAATCCTATTAATACGAATTTTTAATCGTCAATTTGTAAATAATTTATAAATAATATTTATATCAATCCTATTAATACGAATTTTTTAATCGTCAATTTGAAATAAAAAAACTCACATTAACAGAATCATAATAAATATTATTTAGTTAAAAAATTATTGTGTTTTTGATATAAAATTTAATTTTTAATATTAGCTAAAGCCTCAAAGCGTGTAATTAAATATAATATATTATTGTAAATAATTTATTTTCACTAAAACAAAGTGTTTTAAAAATGTCGAAACTGATCATATGTGCTGGAAATTGAATGGTTTGTTACACTGATAATTTTTAAAATTTTGCTAAATTAGTTCAATGCAGATTTAACTCCATGATTTTGGCTTCAAGATTATAAGAAAATATATTTGATATTTGCAATAACTTTCTATATTAGAGCAATTTTGTGGCACGTGGAAAATAAATCGCGTTTTTTTTTTTATAATGCTTGTATTTTCTTAATTATGGAAAATAACATTCAATTTATTAGTATTAAATTAGTATATAGGTAATAGTTTTAAAAAAAGTCAAAACTAGTGTAGAACTTCTGATATAAAGGAATAATAAAAATCCACATTTTCGTAAAAAACGCGTAAATATGAATTGTTTTTGAAAACGCTCCCTCAACACTTACTGCCCGGTGGGTCAAAACAAAACATGTCCGGCGGTGTGGGTCTTTTTAGACCCACCACAAGTTTTAGATTTTTTAACCGCTTTTTGGGAGATTTTTTACTGATATATAATTTAATGAATTGGCATGATATGCTGTAATCTTCCAGTAGGAAAAGTAAAGTTTAGTAAAAAAAAAAAAATTGTTTGTAAATTACGAAAAAAGGCAGTAAGTAATAGTACCCCAATTCTTAATAATCAAATAAATTTATACATTAGCCCCATATTAGGTATGTTTCCTTTAAAATAGATTTAATATCCATCAACACTGTATTTTCCCTCTCTTAATGCTCTGTCTAACTGTATATGTATTCTGTCTCTCTCTTTCACACGTAATTTTAAAATCTCTTCTCCTTCTTTATGTATATATAAGTGAACTCTTTTTGTATTTATGGTTAGTTTTACCGGTTGACGTATTAATAAATTTTGTGGTTTCATACAAAGTTGAGCTGTGAGTCCATCATCCATCGATCTCTATCATACGCCATTTTTCTGCCATCTGAATTTCTTAGACAGATACGTCATTGAAAACATTATCACACCATCTTAGCTTTATCTTCAGCAGTTGGTATTCAGTCACATGGTCCAACGAAAATTCAATGTTGACGTCAATACGTCTAGAAGTTCACTCCAGTACCGGATGACACTTCAGAAACTACATTTGGACATTCGCAGAAGTTTCCAATCAGCACAGCTCGAGGCTCCGAGCAGCTGCGATGCTGACTTTAGTCTCAAACGATAGATCAAATACCAAGTACAGTCTAAAACATTTAACCAATTATATAAGTGAAAAAAAAATTAAGACCACCCAAAACATTTGACTCAAATTTTGTTTTCAAAAACATCCAGTGCATCGTTTTTCCTAGTCAATACCAATGTATCAGACGCACACGTAAGTATTGATTTTATAAGCGTTTTGGTTTAACACTAATATATCACTAAAATAAAATAAAAATAATATTTTTTATTATCAATATTTGAATACGTCCAAGAACGCACGATTACTGGATTTTTACCTACAAAGGCATTGTTATTAATAAAATATTAGATATATCATAGAGAAAATATATGGAAGTATGGGGTAATTACGGGCTTACGAAAAAAATCACATTCTCATAGTGATGACATATATGCTGTTTAAAAAAAAGCAAAAATGAATTATCAAAGTTGGTCCATAAATGGCGATGATGTAGTGGTACTCGAAGCGAGTCCACATACTAACATATATACAACTAAATATGGAGATAAATGTGGAGATTGAGGGGTGAGAATTGGTTAACGTTAAATATGTATATATATACAGTGGCCTAAAAAAAGAGAACATTTTGTGAAATGTAATGTAATTACATCAAAATTAGTTTAACTATGGCAACAATAGCTAAAATAGTTTACTAATTTACTTACTTACCTATTTATCTATATAACGTTTTATTTCGACTATTTCCGGTCGCCATCTTTGATTATTAATTTGCCCATTGTTTATATTTAGTTCAAATTGTTGCTCAAAATGATAAGTTGCAAAAAATCGTATTCTGATCGAAAATTTGCGAATAGAAAAACGTTGGGGTGTTAGGAAAAATGATCAGAGTTTCAAAATAAAGCTATACATTACAGCCTAACTAGATATTACAGTAGGAAGGAGCTCCATCTCACACAGTCAGAAATACAATCAACTTTCCTCGTCGTGAGAATATTATATTATGTTTTGAAATAACTCGTGTGTTACGGAGATGTTATCACTTTTGTTGGGTCACCATGTATATAAAGTGATCATTTAAGTCAGCCGAAGACAGGTTGTAAGCCATGTAATTACCCACACTTCCGTATATTTTCTATAATAAAATAAAAATTCTATAATAAATAAAAAATAGTTTTGTCTCTATGAAATATTTGATATTTGTTAAATAATTTTTAGTCTCGGGAATCCTCTTTTAACAAAATAAAGAATGTTCAACTCTCATTTATTCTTTGAATTCACATTAAACAATACGTTTCCTCCGATGCAGATATAGAACCTTCCGAATATATACACAGTTACCCGGCCAAATCGTTCCAGCTAAAGAGAGCTCCTATAAATCTGGAAGAACTCAGTGCAATGATGAAAAATGGGTTTGCGACAAGGGAAGGTTTACTTTTCTTGCTCGATATCGTTTAATGCTCCACGGAGCTATGAAGCTACGGCTGTGCTCCGCGAAGCAGTGGTAGTGAACCTGGACTCGAGTCTTAGATATATATGGTAAAAATATTTTGAGTATATCTAAATTTTTGTAAGATTTTTCCCATAATTACTGGATTTTATCCCCACAGGCATTGTCATCAAGACATATTATTGATAATACATATACATATTAAATCAATTTTATCTGGATCTCTTTTTCCAATCCGGGGAAGGTGCATTATCAATTATGCTACATCATCAGTGTTTTTGACGAGAAATTTTCGAACCTATATGTTACACTTTTTCAAATTAATACATCTATCGTTCCATTATTTGAAAGCCATCTACATTGTTTTTACGGAATCTCAAATACCTTTGAGCAAACCGATAGCCGACTCCAGAATTAACAATTCATTTTTATTAAATATATTTAAAATATCACAGACCGTCTGTTCTGAATAATTACAACTTCACAATAAGAATGTGTTCTCCATAATAACATATTGTAGATGTTACATAGAGACAAAACTATTATTTTTATATGTATGTAAGTCCTGTCCTCGGTAGGTATATATGTTAATCATTCGTCATATATACAGATAAAGAATACAGCTTTCATAATTTAATCAAAAAGATTCTCATTAGAGACATCTATGCTATTTCAGGGGAATGAATATCAAATTTCAAACCATAGATGGTGACAGCATAGTTGCAAGAAAATACTTGAAAATTTTCTACGTGGTAAAAACATATATATAATACAATTTCCAAAAAATTGATAGGTGTGGCAGTCGACTGTGGGTAGAATTGGTGAATGTTACGTTTTGTAAAGTAATCACTCAAGCCAGCTTTACCTCTACGAAACGTCTGTCCTTCAACACCAAAAATAAAAAAAATATGTCAGATTATTGTACTAAATGTTATATTCTTTACTTGATAAAAAAAAAAACAGTTTATTTGCAACGTATTTTTAATACCACAATAAATTAACCAAAAATCTTCGAAATAAATATGAAATTATGAAATATTGAATTAAAAAGCTTTAAGTGTTATTACAAATTAAGAAAATGTATTTTACAATATTCCACAATGTTATTTCATTAATAAAAATGCTCAATATATTGTGGAACACTGCACAATAATTTAAACAATGCAAAGGTTAATAATTTCAATTTGAGTTGAGTATGGTTAAAATAATATCATTCATGTTAAGAATCATTAAAGTAAAAAAATTTAAAATGTACAAATATATTGTAACATTGTGCGCTGGCACCGGTGGACCGAACGCCAGCGCACCACCCCACCGGCTTGACTCAGTATGTGGGTAAGGTGTGTGTGGTTTCGATATATGAAAATGTTTTTAATAATAACACTATATTTTCGTTATAAGTAATAACTTCGTGGTTTGACATATTACATTAAATAAAATAACAATTTGAAATCACGAATGAAGTATGAAATCACAAAATTTATTGTACGTCGACCGGTTTCGCTTATCTTAAGCTTTATCAGGATGTATTTAAAACTGATCATAAATATATGAAGAGTGCACTTATATATACATAAAGAGGGAGATAGAATATACAATTATATGTGAATGTTATAGTTAAATAGAACATCAAGGGAGACAGAATATAAATTATATACGAAAGAGAGAGACATAATACATATATGGATAAATGGGACATTAAGGAATGAAAAAACATAGTGTTGATGGATATTAAGTTGATTTTAAAGGAAACATACCTAATAAAGGGCTAATGGATAAATTGATTTGATTATTAAAAATTGGCGAACCAATATTTATTACCTTTTTCGAGGGCTTCTAAATTGTCCAACCGGAGGCCAAAGCCATTTTCATGGAGGATATTGACCCCTGTGGTATTATCAAAAGAATGGTCCTTTTCAATAATATGGATGGATAATTCTGAGAAACTATTACTGTTCAAATATTTAAGATGCTCTTTGACACGAATATTGACATTACGAGCAGTTTTGTCCATATAGAATGAGGTACAATTATTGTAAAAGGAAAAAAATTTTAGAATAGGACTCGTAGTTAAATTTAGTTGGCTGTTTAGAATTTCCTGATTACTTTTACATGCTTTATTTATCTCCAACGACTCCAAATTATTTAATTTGTGACCTACATCGTTTATATGCAAAATTGACAATCCCAATTTTTTATCAAAACCATGACTATTTTCTATCAAATGATTAGCAAATTCTGAAAACCCACTATTGTTCAAACATCTCAAATGCTCAAAAATTATTCGACTAAATTTGTATTGAGCAGCAATTTGAGTTAGGTACTAAATTTATTTTTAAATAATTGATGTTTTTTTAAAAAATTTAAAAATAAATTCTGGTGAACAAACAATGCTATATTTTTAGTTAGTTATGACATCCTGAAGAAGAAAAAGGTATTTTCAGAAACCGGTAGATGTTTTTTAAACTCAATTCAGTGGTTAATAAAACTAGGATAATAAATAAAAAATATTAAAAATTTTCCTAAATTGTCGTTTGTGTAGAACGTTGACTTTTAACATAAGAAGAAAGATTATTCATGCAGAGAAGAAAAATTATTAGTATGTAGAACTCTACGCTATTGGTTACTTACTTTATTATTAGTGTTTTTAACTATAGAACAAGATGTTATTAGTAGCTATCTGTTTAGGCTTCCTATTAACAATTATATTAGTGAAAATTTTCATTCAACAGTTTATCGGCTAGTCATTATCCCTCTATCGAATATTAATTTCTCAAAAGAATTAGAAATAATCAAATAAATATCGATACACAATGGTTATGATACGAATATAGATACTGCATTTCTTTTACGGCCATTGTGTAGCTATTCTGTAGTTGTTGCCATACACTAGAGAGTTCCAGTCGCAGCATTATACCAGCAACTCAATGTCTTAGAAGCGGAATCAATCAATGCATACGGCCTTCGGCAAACATTGTAGATGCGCTACAATAACGCGCCAAACCAAACAGTATTCTGTATGAGTTGTTGTACTGAATTCGGAGACGGTTGTACGTCACTTAATTTTTCGTTTACGTTTTTCAGCTTTTATGATGGAGATCAATCGGATTATTATTCAACTTGTCAACGAGCTTGTTGGTGTAGTAGTCAAGACGTTGGCCTAGTGATATAGAGATCAGGAGTTTGCGCCTCGTTCCAGGACTTAGCTTAGTTTGAAAATAGTAAGAATATTGACGTGACATGTATTCCGTGTACGCATCTCTATTTTTTTAGAAGAAAAAAAAAAAACTTGAATCAGCCAAAATGGTATTCTTCCAAGATGTCTTCTCTTGCAGAGATAATATAATGACATACTATTCTATCCTCGCGCACATTCTTACTTCACACAAAAATTCAGGATGCCTTTTGATATGCTAGTCCAAAAAGGTTCTCAATTTCTGCCGCTCAGAGTGTTACACCGAGTTAAATACTAAGTTAAGTTTGAGTCGTAGATGTATTTTTAACAAGTATAAGATGGTTTGTTAACGATGATTTGATTTAAATAATATTCCTGGAATTTATGTCGTGCGATAGAGCGATGATAGCTTTTAATATTACGTGCTTGGTAATTTAACAAACTGACAGTCCATGCTCGAGATTCAGATTTAGTTATAATTTAAAGTAGGGGTGTCTTTTTATGTGCAAGCCTTAAAGATTAAAGAACTATGCAAAATTTAGACCAAACAGAGAAAATATGAGGTATATGGGGGATTGGGGTGCGATACATATATTTTCTTACTTACTTATTTACCATGACGCCGATTATCCGCGGGGGTGGGCATAGAGGACAGAGTGCCACACTCCTCGGTCCTGACACACAATTCTCGTTTCATCCACATTCATACATCTTCTCATACAAGCTCGCCGATTGTTGAGACTACTAACGGAACCTTCCTCCGTTATCTGGTTTACCTGGTCGTGCCAAGTCATTCGGGGACGTCCTTTATTTCTGGTGCCATCGATACTTGCGTCATGTATCCTTTAACATCAGCTTTACATTTTTTACTCTGTCGTAATAGGTTTGCCATATATATGCCTAAGTGATCTCATTTCCACTGCATTCAGTCTACTTTCGTTCCTCTTTTGCCAGCTCCAGACCTCACTTCCAAACATCAGTGTCGATACCAGAACTCCATTGTGCACCACCAGTCTTGCCTCGGTTACCAAATTCCCGTTAGATATAATTCCATTCAATTCACCGTTCACTTTATTCCCTGTAGTCACCCTCTTTTTCGTTTCTATCGAACATACTTCCCAAATACACAAACTCATCTACTTGTTCCAAATATTCATTACCTACAAGGTCGCTTTCCTTACATGCATCGTACATTGTACTCACTAGACTCTGTAGTTCTTGTTCATTATTCACCATTAGTACTGCATCATCGGCGTACATATTTTCTTATAGAGTACAATTGAGCAAAATTTGGAATAGATGACATTATATACATATATATATATATATATACATATAGAATTATTCAAAATGATGGACTAAGAATAACAGCATAATTTTTTGTGATGTATCTATGGTGTAGACGCGCTCAAGATTGGTACGAATGAGCGTGTGAAAGAGATAAATGAGGTCGCGCCGAGGTCATATAGAAACAGCGGGAATAAATACTTTTGTCACTACGAATTGGGTATTATTTCGATTCCGCATAAGAGGACACAGTCTCACAACATAATCCAAGATATAACATTTTCACATTCATTTTGAAAAAAATATATATCCAACCTAGTTCAAAATAGTACAGGGTTATTCAAAATAATGTACTCAATTTTGTAACTCTTTATTTCAAACTGCGAACAAGTGATAAATATGAAGTAAGTTACATTTGATAATACAGTTTATAACTGTATTTTATAACCTTTGGCTGCACGACAAACAACTGATCGTTAGCTGAACTTTCATTCCACATTCCATGAAGCAAGTCTTGATTGTGTTACTGGGTTATATCTATAATATCTTTCTAATTAATACATTTAATTTATATTTAAAATATTATAGACCTAGGTTCTGAATAATTACAACCTTATAATAAGAATGTGTTCTCCTAATAATAATATTGTATCAATGTGTCCAAAATTTAATAAAAATGAATTGTTAATTCTTTCGTCTACTATCGGATTACTCAAATGTATTTGAGATTCTGTAAAAATAAAGTAGATGGCTCTTTCAAATAATGGAATGATAAATGCGGTAATTTGAAAAAGGTGAAAATTTGTCGTTAAAAATAATGTCGCTGTAGCATAGTTGAATAATGCACCTTCGCCGATTTGGATAGAGATCCAGGTTCGAATTCCGGTAGCGCAACAACAATATTTTTCGATAAATTTGATTTTATATATCTTTCTAATTAATATATTTAATTTAAATTTTCAGGACGTAGTTCTGTAATACCTACATTTAAAACATCATATTTAAAAATATAAACTGGTCGTTATGTATTAGTAAATTCAATCTTTACTCTATCAAGAGTGGATTCAGCGCATTGCGAATTTTCAGTGAATCGTTTAAATTACCGATTTACTGTGAATAAAACCGTTATATTTTTTTTTGCTTTTGCGTTATCCCTTAATTAATAGTTTCATCTGTAAACAGACGTCCCTCGTTCCAGGGATGCTGCACCGCGTGATTGAGAGGAGTCTTTACACGATTGATGAGTATAATTTGCGATCGTTCTTTGTACATTCGTTTAACTGTTTTGTTTGGCGGTCCGTGTGGAATGTTCAGGTTTCACCGCTAAATATTCGTATCCAATTTGTCTGCAATTCTCTCTGCTGCAGAGAATTTTCTCAGCCATAGTTTTGGACTATTGTGTATTTTGCACAATGATATAATTTGAAAATGTATTGAAATGTAGAATTTATTTAATATTCATGGGGGCATTAGTTTGTCTCGCATTTGAGTATATCTGTTACAGTGAATGTGTATTATCAGTGAGAATATATTTTTACTGACGTTTCAGTGAAATCATATCCGAACACGTTTCCACCAGTGGAAATATATTTCTACTGATAGAAATATAACTTCACTAGCAGGTTTTAGCAAATGTATATTCTATCCTAACCTATAATTGAACCTAATCTAACCTAAACTATGTGTTGAAAAGGAAATGAAAATGGCTGAGATTATAAATACGGTAGTTTATGCAGTAAAGAATTTTATTTAATATAAATGAAAATACTGTAAGCGAATAAAAGTGACAGTTGTAAACGCCACCCACCCCACCCACGCCACCAAACTATTTGTTGCCATGCTGTAGGGCGACACATCGACGTAGCGGCGTATTCTCGCTCGTCAACGAATACAAACTCACTAAATGAAACCAGTGAATTTGTATCTTCATTGTTAGATATACATCCACTGACCGACTTAGCGAAAACATACTTTCACCAGTGAAAATATATTCTCACTGGTAATACAGATTCGCTGTAACATATCTATTGTTTTTTTAAATGTGCCTCAGAACGCACAAAGCCTAGTGAGGTTGGCACGGCGAATTAATTTGTTTTTAATATACCTAGTAGCCCAAGGGCATCACGTTCTCTTACGTTTGGTTCGTGCAATTATATTTGAAATCATATTTTCAAATAATATTGTTGTTACACAGTCTCGCCGCCAGAATTTTATTAAGATTTAGTAAAATAAATAAAAATTAAATAAAACACAATCACTTTGTATAATACCACTAATTTTATTAAAGACCAAGTGGTTTCGCTTAGCTCAAGCTTTGTCTGGGCGTATTTAGAACTAACAATAAATACAAAAAGAGTTCAACTTGTGGTTTTATACAAAGTGATTGTGTTTTGTTTAATCTTATATGTCAAACTGCAAAGTGATTGCTTTCTACGAAAATATAAATAAACGTGTTCGTATCTTGGCTAAACATATTCCAGTGTCACTGGTGTGTTGCGTAATATAATAGTAGATGATTGCTAATTAAATTTTAAAATGATTTCATATAAGCATATTTGATAAAACCGATAAAATACAATTCGCATTCGATCCTTAGCTTCTAGAGAGAATCTGATTTCTAGTCAGACCGCACTAGAAACTGTTACTAATACTAAACTTAAGACTAAAGTACTATGTGGTTCTCAGGGTTGAGAAGTGGAGGAGAGAGGGAATTAGAGCTGTGTGGGTATAGGGGCGTGGTCAATAAGCGTAGAAAAGAGTACATAATATAAAGTGTTTGAATATTGATGACACTTTTTGTATAATTAATCGTTAAGTTTTCTAAAATATTAAATTTTTTACAAACATGTATTAATTCTACACTATAACTGTCGAAGCTGTAACCCTCGGTTCTTGCACGGTCCGCCATTTTCGAATACACAAAGTTATACGAGAAAATATCGAAAAAAAAAGTAACATTAATATATAATCCTTATTTTTAAATTTAAGTGCATTGTAAAATATGTGTATGAAAAATAATTAAAATAAAATTATTTTTACATTTTTCTCAGGTGGCTTGGATCAAGTCGGACTCGAAGGCGATCCTGGCTATCCACACGCACATGGTAGCGATCAACCCCCGCCTCTCCGTGACATACAACGGCCACAATACGTGGAAGCTGCACATAGCCAATGTCCAGGCCAATGATTCAGGGTCTTACATGTGTCAGATCAACACAGATCCCATGAGGAGTCAGGTATGTAGACAATATCCGTCCAGTTTTCAGATCCTTCCAAGCTGCTCCAGTACTCTTCCATGGCCTGCCTCTAGGTCGCTTCCACTGGGGTATCTGCATGGTCTTGATTGTTGATGTCCTGTCATCTGGCAGTCTTTCGACATATCCAACCGATCGCATACTTTGGGACCTACAGAATCTTACAATTGTTTCTTTTTTAATTAAGTTTTCGAGTTCATGATTAATTTTTATTCAGTAAACTACATTTTTTAGTGTAGATCCATAATTTTTTCTTAATATTTTATGCTCAATAACTGGTAAATTCTACGATTGAAAATGGAGTATAAAGATGCGAATTTTACGTTTTATAGACAATAGCGTCTAAATCCCGTCCATTTCTCTCAAGATACTTATGCAATCGGACTCTTAAATTTGCGAACACGTGAGAACAAAGCGTCGATTCAATGGTAGCAACTTCACGGCGCATATTTTCTTGAAGGGACTGAATTGTTCGAGGATTGTCGCTATAAACTCTCGACTTAAGGTATCCCTACAAAAAAAGGTTGTCCGAAATTATGTTCTGTTGTTGAACCCGGGAAAAAGCTGCAATTGCGATACCAAAAACTCGTCGATCGTACGGCAATACATGTATCTCGCTGGTTAAAAAAATAAGGGGCAATTATCCCTCGGGCAGAAATTGCACACCACACTGTCGTTTTTGGACAACACAAACGTTTTTGATGGCGTTCCCTCGGGTTGTCGGGGCACCAATATCTCATGTTCTGTTTGTTTACATAGCCATTGAACTACCCAATACTAGATAAGTTACGTACTCGGCCCATTACCTACTAGTAGAATATTTAAGTGAGTACAAAAAGCGCGACGCGCACGAACCAATGAATCACTGCATTTTAAATATTGCTCAATGTGCTACCGACCAGTGATTCATTGCGACTGGCAAATTCGTAAACGTCGATCACAATACCCCTCCCACTTACCTCAACCCGATGGTTCACGAGCAATTACAATATAATCTTGAAATTTTTCCGCAGAACATCGTTTATAATTTCGGTGCTCGTTAAAAAATTTGAAGATACTTTAAAGTATGTGAAACTTTGCTCCGCCATATGAGCATATACGATAAAATACGATGAAGAGTAGAAACAAAAAGTGAAGTTGATAAAGAAAACAGTTCAAAATAGAAGAAGAAGTATCGTAAAAACTGTTTTTTCATATAAAGGAGACGAAGAGGATGTGATGAAGAAGACTTGTAAGACTTAGTATACTTTTGTCAAACTCCAAAACTTTTCAAAATAGAGATATTGCTTAAACTCACAGAGAAAATCGTATGAATCATATTGAGATAGCACTTTTAATTAAAATTATAAGCAACGCTCACGTGGAAGACAAATCGCTAACGCAAGTGTTATGTAGATTGCGGTATCATAGGCTCAAGCCATTTATACTTATTCATATCCCGTGTACCGTGTACCGATGTTGACTATTTAAAGATAAGTGGGTACTGAATACAAATCAAATAGTAGTACAGTGCACAGCCACATTTTCAGACAGTGACTCCAAACCGTTTTGGAAAGTTGGTGATCACTTTCTGGAACGTGTAACTAAGTGTAACTTGTAATGTAGTCCAAAATTTCAACTAAATCCATTATAGGAATAGTTTGGATGTTCTTTAGCTGTAAACATAATATTTGTATTTATAATCTGATTGATGTGGTTATATTGCATTTATTTTATTTACAAAAGGAACATTACAATTAATGGTACATTAACAATTTTGACAGATCCACATTTTTTGGAAGTTATTAATTTAAAAGCATATTTTTATTTATTAGCATTTATTAAAAAATATGTTTTTGTTGTAACAGAGGTGAATATTTTATAATATAACATGATAAACATTAGATAGAACTATATTGCAATTAAATAGTGGTAGTTTATTATGTGGGATAGAGTAGACTCCACCTCTGATATATACAGCGTTGTCCTGGCAACTTCGCTAGACTGCAGTCTGTGTCAAAGTAGCCAGTTTTTTTCGTGCTGTTGTGGTGTTATTTAATTAAAGAAAGATAGATTCAACAGGAATAAAAATAAAAATAGAGGAAAAAAAAAAGAATATATGTAGTGGGAGTGTTGTAGTACTAGTGAATTATTAGTGCAGGCACTGTATAATGATTATATTAGAATGTTGGATAGCCATGCTTCTGATTGGTCTCTACCCAATTGGATCATATATTGGGTCCATATTTGTGTAATCTTATTGGAAGTGAACGATTTCCAGTTGGTGCTAAGTGTGTTGTACAGTTTCGGAGCTAAGAACATGTAGAATATTTGATAAAATATCGCATTACAATCACTGGTACAATGATATATAATCTATTAGAACTTTTTCCTAAAATTTTACCATTAGTTAAAATGAAAATTTTAATATTGCTATATTCTTTGTTGTTTTTTTTTTCTTCTATTTTATTATATGAGAGACTTTACAATTATTGGTGAAATATATATTTTTTGCAAATTATTATATTAGAAGCAGTTGATAGTATAATGAAAGATTTGATATATATATATATATATTATATAATGTGCTCTGTTGAGGCTTTTAATAAGTTACCCTAACGATTGCACAATTGTGTTGCTGAATTTAAAATTCGCTATTACACTTTTTTAACAAATTTGAGATATATATATATTCGGCATTAATTCTTTTATTTAAAAATATATGTTTCATTTTAAAAATACGCTTTGTTAGCTAACGCTATTAAGTATAATGTTTGGGTGAGCTAAATACAGTATAAGGCGATGTGACTTTCAAAACCTGTCATGTTTTTTTATCGGAATAAAAATATATATTATGGTTCAAATTAATATAAATTAAATTAACGTAAATACATAATAATTTAATTTTAGATAAAATAAGTTAATAAATTTTCCGAAAAAGTAATAATATCTATCAATAAAGTGTGGCAGTTTTTCTTGATTTTCTTGAAATTGTGAAAACGTGTTATTTATTTATTTATTTATTATTATACACGCCCTATTCAGGCATTTCCATAATTTGTAAAATAAGATAAAGTTTATCCATCCGTTACCATTGAGTTGAGGCACAACAAATGGTAATAGTGTAGTTCTATAAAGAATTAAATTAACAGCAAAAATGTCGACTACCTCCACATATTCATTCCCCAAAGAATGCAGTTTGCGGACTGCGGAGTTAGCTAGTGCATGAGTTCTGACATTACCACTGTAATAAAACAATGAATTGTGTCTCGGTGACCTTAAAATGGTGCCTGAAAGTCAAGCAGACCAACAATCTGGGGGCAATCAATTATACCATCGATGATCCTGTATAGAAATATAAGGTCGGTCATCGTACGTCTCACTGATAAGTTTAACAATTTCAGACGGATAAAGAGATAATCATAATTGATATCCTCATAGTTATAGTGGGTATTAAAGGTCAGCGACTCAATTATTGGTACAATAAAAATAATTATTTTATTTTTTACAATACTAAAATAAATATACTTTCTGTTGAAATTTTTTGTATGTTGTTAAATTTTACAATTATTTGTACATTAAAAATTTTAATAGTTCTATGTCATTGGTTGGTATTTTTCTCACATTGTTTCCCTAGAAATTATTAGTGTAGTGATAATTTAGCAAATAATGATAATTTACAAATTACAATAGAATTCTAAAATAATTATTGTTGCCGAAATTACCCTTCGATAGCTGGTCCTGGGTATTCAATTGGTATTGTAGAATATATTAATTCAATCCATGCAAAATATTAATACACCAACATTTGTGAAACTGAGCTGGTAGACGCCGACGGTCGCTCTCCTTGCAGTTTTGAATCTTCAAACTCTGCTAATCAGCCTCCAAAACTTTATCACAACAGATAATCTGAAAAAATACAATATAAAATGTTTTTATGTCACCGCCGTAAATATATCCGATCGAACTGAAAATAGTATCTCAACAATGCACATATATTATTAATAGAAACGGCGTTAACTTTGTAGAGTTTCATCATAATGGATGGATATAATTGAAATAATGTTATTATTCTACTTGAGTTTATTAGCACTACTCGAGTTTCTAGAGAACAGTAATTCTCATCGATAGGTGAAGTATTAAATTACTGGGAGTTACCGTTATCTCAAAACTCGAGTAGTGCTAATAAACTCAAGTAGAGTAATAACATTGTTTCATTTATATCCATCCGTTAGAATGCACATTTTCAAAATTTATACCAGGCCTACCTATCGAAGTATAAAAACGCGAAAACAATTATTATAATGATATATTTGATAGATAATTTTCAAATTCACATGTTCTCTTGGGGATTTATACAAATTAATATCTGGAAACATATTATGTCATTGTATTGAAGAGCTTAAAACCAATCACGAATAAGGCGGATGTAAAAGAATACTGGTTCTAAATAGTGTACTGCAGAACTTATTTTCCTTTTAGATGGGATTCCTCGAGGTGGTAATCCCACCCGACATCCTGAACTCGGAAGAGGAGAGCGGGGGCGGCGGGGTGGCCTTGGAAGGGGGGTCGGTCCGCCTGCGCTGCGAGGCCACGGGGGCGCCAGCCCCCACCGTGCTGTGGAAGAGGGAGTCGGGCAGGAGTATAGTCTTCAGGCATGATCCTGCGAGGGAGAAGAAAGGTTTGTGCAACTTGATTATTCATGACTTTCATTCTTCTAGGTTCAGAGTAGTAATGTTCCGGTTATCTTAGTTGGTCTACGTTGCTGGAGATCTTCAGTCTTAATATTAAATAAAATAAAAAACTACAATGTTATTCTTATAATGAAGTTAAACGATACGGATTCTACGTTTTATAAACAATATCGTCTAAATGCCGTCTATTTCTCGCAAAACACTCTTGCAATCGGACTCTTAAATTTGCGAACACGCGAGAGCTAAGCGTCGATTCAATGGTAGCAACTTCACGGCTTATATTTTCTTGTAGGGCCTGAATTGTCCGAGGGTTGTCACTGTAAACTCTCGACTTAAGGTATCCCCACAAAAAGTAATCGCACGGTGTAAGGTCCCATGACCGAGGTGCTCAGGGTATATCTCCGTACTTGCTGATAAATTTATTTTGAAAAATTCCTCTCTGCTTCTCTATTGAAACTCTAGCTGTGTGTGGAGTGGCCCCGTCTTGCTATAATTGTATTCTGTTCTTGAACCCGAGAAACAGCTGCAGTTGTGGTACCAACAACTCATTTGGTAATACACTTCAGCAATGACTGTCTCTCGCTGGGTAAAAAAATAAGGGCTTATTATCCCTCGGGCAGAAATTGCACACCACACTGTCGTTTTTGGACAATACAAACGTTTTTGAAGGCGTTCTCTTTGGTTATCGAGGCATCAGTATCTCATGTTCTATTTATTAACACAGTTATCGGTGAAAATGTGCTTCGTCAGTAAACAATATGTTTCCAAGCGTTCGTGTTATTCCAAAACGTTCCAGCATCGTTCTCGCTAAGGTTTCACGTAAAGAATAGTCATTTTTGTTGAGAAATTGCACGATTTGCAGTTTGTATGTGTGAAACTGTAGTTTATTTTTCAAAATAACGTGCACTGTGAATTTTTTTATTTCAGTACAGGCTACAATCTTACTTATCGATTTACGCGGATTGCGCATAATTTCACGTCAAACTTGAGTCAGATGTTCTGGCGTCGCTGCTGACGTTGATGGCCCATCACTTACTCGTCGAATATTAAAGTGACACACGAACCGATGAATCATCGCACTTTAAATATTGCTCAACCGCGAGTGCGCGGTGTGCTCCTGACCAGTGACTCATTGCAACTAGCAAACCAGTAAATCAGGCGCGTCGAACAATACTCCTCCTATATTAATTATCCTAATTAATGTTATGTATTAGAATTACACAGAATAAACAACGATATTAAATATTCAACGATTCAGGAATCCTATAGGGATTAATGGTGTCAAGAGAAAAAGCTTAATTTTTCCAACATAAATGGTAGCACTAGTATGATATTTTTATTTTTTTGATACTTGGTCTCCCAACAGCATAAGTCATACTCATTTTTTGAAAAGATTTTTGGTTATGTTATTAGCGATAAATATGGCCAATTTATTTGTGAATTTGCTTTTCTAATAATCCTTTCAGCATAATTCTTTCAAAATTATTGTTTTTTCATGGGATTTGAAAGACTTATCTACACATTTATTATAAGTTATATCTGTAATAATGTGTTATATCTATTTTATATATATTTTTTACAATAGATGACATTGTTTAAACCACTTAATAAGTTATGTACTTAATGCACCAACCGGTTTCTGAAAATACAATTTTCTTCACCAGGTTGTCAATTAAAGTAACTAAATCCGTGTCAAATTCTTTTAATGTTTATAAAATTCTATTTTTTTGACAACTTGGTGAAGGGAATGGTATTTTGCGAAACCAGTCGGTGTATTAAATTATGCTCATGAAGTGGTTAAAAAAATAATATTTAAATTAATTTATATGAAAATGAATAAAAAGCACAATGTTAAATATGCAAAAAATATATGATAATTTCTTAATTTTTTGTTTTTCAACCTCACTATAAATAATTGGTTTAAAGCTCATTAACTCCTTTAAATAGGGTTACCAACTTTCCTCTAAATAAACATATCTTTAGTTCGCCTCGATTTACCTTTACCCAACACAAGTAACCTCTAGTTCTCACCCTAATCAAACCCAAGCGAATTCAATAAATGGGTATTACATTTTGCGGATATACGATATACCTTACATACGTTGGTTCAAAACGAAAAGGGGCTCCGCCCCTATCCGGTTCAATGCCCAACACTATGAAATATTAAATATATACGTGCATTGATTCAACATTACCTGTTACGATCGTATTAACAAGAAAATAATAAAAATTATAATAAAATCAAATAATACATTTTAAAAGATTTTTAGCTCACTTAAATCGTCTTTGAAGTTAGAAAACAGACGAGCAGATCGCCAATGCGAAAGTTTAGAAAACTACGTTCTTTAAAACGTTCTATTACTATTATATAAGTGAATCGGGGTAAGTGCGACATATAAATCACCGACTTTAACTTTGAACTGTTCTCACACTTCATAAGATTATGCTGTGACTTTAAAACTTTGATAGAAAAATCATTAACCATTTCCTAATTTAAGTCTTTAAAAATCGAAATATAAATTTTTAGGATAGTGGATATTTATACCACTATAACGATTGGACTAATAGATGCACTTACCCCAAATTTGGGGTAAGAGCATCTAGTTGTATTATTTTTGACAAATTGGAAAAATAATGTAAATGTCTTTACTGATCTGCTTAATGACAATATGAATTAGTTATTTTTATCCTTAATGATATGTAAAACGTGTTGAGTTCCAAAATAATCTAGTGAAATTGCTTAGACGGGGGAAGTGCGACATATCATAGTGATTGTTTTTGAAATTGGTTAATTATTTAAAAAAATAACTGTACATATCACTAGTTGAGAGAGTTACTATACAAAAATATATAGGATACCATACCAATCACTGAGTAGCTGCACTTCTCCTAGATGGTGTAAAATTTACGAAGTAAGTGTATCTGGTCTTATAAATCATAATCCGCGGAAATAATTTCAAAACTAATATATACATCATAAAGTACAACTCAAAATAAAAATATTTACGTAATATCAACAGCCTGGCACAAAAGATTATAGAGATATACGAAATATTGAAAAAGCACGGCCCCAACTCGCAAGTTGACATTAAACAACTGTCATAATTTAAAATGGTATTACAAACAAACTAATGTTTGGATTTGTACCATCTCTGGACTGTCTCTTTGAATAATGATTCATATAATTTCTTAATAGATTGCGGCACTGAAATCCAATTTCTAACGTAATTCGGACACGTAGATGCACTTCCCCCGTAGACGCACTTCCCCCATAGATGCACTTACCCCGACTCACCTTACTTCGTTTGCAGTTTCTTTATAACATTTCCATTACGATACCGGGTAACTGAACTACAGTAACGTTGTATGAAAACAATGGGTTTGTTAGTTTTATATACAAAATAAGCCGTTTACCCTTTCTTTTTGGGGGTGCATAATTTCCGTAGCTTCTCTCTGGTTGCTTTTTGGAATCAATATGAAAACGAGTCTCACCATATCATTGATACCTTATGAATGAATATTGTACAGGTATGGCTTTCGTACAATGAAATCGGAGCCAACCTATATCAGTAAATGACCAAATGTAATAAAGATGTAAAGGGTGTTTATTTTAAAGCCATAGAACTTTACAATGAAATAAAACACACACATATCGTGGTCATGGTATTGGGTTTATTGGAAACATGATTTTATGCCATTAGTTATTATATTATATTATATAACTATGATTTCGCGCATATGCGCAATAAACCGTAATCTGGAAGTCCAATTTTCGACCACTTTTTGGAGCAGCTGGGACGATAACGCGACAAAAATTGGGTTCCTAGTCATCTATCGTCTCTGGTTTTCCGGGTAGACTAGCGACATGTATTTCCACTGAAAATAAACCACAGGTCCATTACGCGAAATTATTAAAAGCATTCTCGTTTTAGGCCTATTCGACGAACGTACGATGGTTAAGCGGCTTCAATTCTTGCACGAGCTGGATATTAAGCTCGTAAATCAAGATCTTTCGGCACAATCTTCCAGAAAGTGGATGTTGCCTTGCACGATGGCGAATCGGCTCATTCGGGTCCTCTTCAGTACTATGCTCCATTGTAGCAACAGTTTCTTCGATGCGTACTGTACGACGTCTCTGCGGATGCGTATTATCAATTAAAGTATACGTGGTGCGAAAACAATCCATGATTGTTCGAATTCCTTGCTATGATGGACGATTATGTCGATTGTAAAATGGACGCAGCCCACGGTAAGTTTCGCGAACTAAACTACGATTTTCGAATCAAATTCGCACAATTTGCAAGCGTTGTTCAGATCTAAGTCAATTCATGGTGAAATAGCAAACCAAACTGAGCACAAATCAACTGTCAGGTATTAAAGTGGCTGTCGCTGGAAAGCGTTGCTAATTCGAAAAAAAGTGTGCCATACAATACATATAAAAAGTAAAAGTAAAGTGTTAGTAACTGACTGCCGGAACATAATAAATCAAACTTAACCTTATAAAAGATTCTCAAAAGTTTTGAAGATTCTATTAATTATTAATCACGTTGCTGTGTTGATTTGACGATTTCGGGATAGGGTGGGACCCTTTGGGGTTTTCTTCATTCACCACAGCATGATATTATACTATATTTTTAAATTTTCCGCCATACGCATGATGATATTCCTTTTTTACTATTTTATCACGTCATTTTGTTGAAAGAAGGCAGGGAACAAGAAAATTACATTTATTTCCTTCATAGCGGTCTAATGTTTTTTATTTCCACTTTTCCAATAATTTGGCCATAAATAACGATATCAAATTGTTTCTTTTTGCCGGACTAAATAAAAAAGCTCGCTAATGGATCGTGATAATGTGCCGGTATTAAATCTCGGGACCAAATAAGCGGTCTAAGAAAGCCCGCTTCACTTGGTCCAGTCCAGACTTCACGTATCTACCCACCCGGTCTGGCGAGGACCTCCCGTGGACGTCGGCGGGGTATAGTAACAGGGTAGAAAAATATCATCCATCATTACCACTTTTCAGAAAGAGGGAGGAATCGCCAGCTCCCTTTCTCAGCGGCTGTGGTTTTTGTTTGGATCGATTGTAACTCTTGGCGACGATAATGGTATGTGTGTTCTTTGGGTTCATTTTACGCCAGAAAAGCTAAACTTTTTTATATTTTATTTTTATAGAAATCGCATTATTATTTAACTCGTTAACTTGTGTAAATACATATATCTATCGAATAAATATAGTCACCACCGAGTATTATCAATTACGCTTTAATAATCCAATTTAATTTCCAAATTTTAATGAATATGTGATATGTTATTAACAGTAGGTCCAAATTTTTGTAAGAACACACAATTATTGGATTTTTACCTCAATAAATCTCATAGAGACGAAGCTGTTTATATTACATTATATGAGAAGTATGGGTATCACAGGGGTAACGTTCATCAATTCTACCCGCAAACAACCTCCACGTCTATAAAAATTTTGGAAGTTATATATATATATGTTATCACCTTTCACTTTAGTACAACTTTGTTGTCGCCATCTATGGTTTGAAATTTGATATTAGTTCCCGTGAAACAGCTTAGATGTCACTAATGAGAATCTTTTTTTTCAGAAATATGAAAGCTATATTCTTTGTTTGACGAATAATTAACATATTATCCTAGTCAGTTTTAAATTTTACTCATACTTCCCATACAATATAATGTAAATAGCTTCGTTTCTGTGAGACATCTTTAATTTGTCTGAATATATGTTACACAGCGACATCTATTATTTCCTATTGAAATGAATCTCTAATATATCTTTGACTAATATCAGCTAGATGGCACCAGGACACCACAACAAATTATAGGTGTATTAATTTAAAATAAAATCAAACTTTTATTATGTTCCTTGGTAATTAAATATAGAAGGCCTAGTGGATTTTCGTGTGTGCCTTTGTCTTGATATGACATTAAGATATAATGTACGAATATTTTACTATATTATACTACATAATTCAACTAGAAACACTAAATAAATGAATAAAAAGTAAAAAGTGATCTTACAAATTACAACTAAAGAGAGTAAACACGTCATTAAAACTACCGTATAAGTACAGAAGTGCATGAGTTTCAAGGCCAACGAACTCTAATCACATGCCATGTGACAGTTCTCGGTCTTCCAAAGCGAATATATATATTACACGTTCAAATGACTATTAACATATTTCGTTTATAGAGGTGATGAATTAATACAATTTAAATACGCGGTTGAACTCTGGAGTTGCTCGCTGGAGATGCTGGTGTTAGGACGGCCTGCGGAGAAGTGATCGCTAGTTGCTTGGCAGTATCCGTCTCTGGTGCATAAATATTATTTGCTTATACTTATTGGTCGCTCTGGTTCGGGCCCTAATGGTTCATAGGTGAGCCCTTAGTTTAGTAACATTTTGTATGAAATAGGACATCTCATCTATCGGACAGTTATTTAAGTCTATTTGATAAAGTATTGAGGGGAAGTGCTATTTGTTATTAAATATTGTATAGAATGTCATTAGGTTAGGTTAGATTAAAAGAGTATTTTGTCGTACGTATCAAGGTATTCAAATTGGTATGGATTCAGTAGAAACGCTACTTAGATATTTTTTCTTGCCGACTATTGACTTTGCCAGGCAGGATTATTGGCATAACGTAGTATATACATAAATGTAATAACCCGCCCCCTAGATCCGTACCCACGTTGTTACACCCACTGACCACATTTCTGTTACAATTCGCGGTGCAAAAATCAAATTGAAATAAATCCCACATATTGAGTTCTCCTGGTACAGTGTGGGCCATATATCGCGCGGTCAGCGCTACCAGGGAAGGCCATTTGTTACGATTTATTCGCACCGACCAACGCCGCAAGTATACTATACATAATTTACACCCACCAAACTAAATTCACTTTGCGCGCATGCTGCGGAGAGGAATTTAGTTTATGTGCCGGACCAACTAAAGCCTCATCACGCGAACGATAAATCATTTTAACACTATTTGAAATTTCAAAGATTTTATATAAAACGTATAATTGTAAAGTAGATTTAAGTATTATAATCTTTTAAAGTCACAGATGAATATTGAAAGATAAATTCATAAATAACATTGAAGACCTTTTGTTTCTTACAGTTCATTTTTTTAAAAGAGTAAACAAAGAAATCTGCTGTCAGTATTTTAAAATGCTCTCGAACTATGTACCTTTACCATACCATGCTAAAAATATCCTACGTAGCTATGCTGTCAACTCGCGTTTGAGTTTTGTAAGCACTTTAAATGGGAAAAAAATGCTTTTACAAGTTTAAATGACTTTAAAATAGTTAATGTCATAGTTACTATAAATATAATAATTTAAAACGTTAATTTTATTCTAACACGATCTTCATTTTTATCTCTCTTCATTTAAATTATTGTGTAATCTTTTTACGTGGTACAAGTGGTATTTTTAACGCAGATATCATACAATGCAACAATTTTATATAGAATTGAATCCAAAATTTATTATTTTTATTATGATTCTCTTTACATAATTGGTTTTCCACTAGTCATTTCTGAGCGTAAATGATTTTTTTAGAACTAGGTAAAATGTAAGTTTTACATTGTGCATAATTATAGAAATACGATTTTATTGGCTCGGTAGACCTGTATTACTGTGTGGGTAGGGAAGGGTTAAGCGTTTCAACGCGATGCTATGTCCTCTTTTAATCATCGAAATTATGTCACCATCTCGGATAGCATCGTGCAGTCGTCTATAATACCACTCGTGGATGGCATAACCGCGGCAACACTAGGTGCTGTAGTATCGGCAAAGACGTAGGTCCTGGCCCTTCCGTCCACGATGAGTGAAGTATCGTTGGATTTGAATCGATAAGCAGATCTGTAGATACATTTTTTCTCAATTTTTGCTTGCATTTTTCACATCAACTTTTACAAACCTTGTCTATTGTTCGTAAAAGGTCACACAGTTTAATACATTAATGTAAAAGGTCTTACGTTTAGTACATTTGAGGTTATGTAGATCTGAAATATTTACCTTAAATCCGATGCTCGACTAGCTCGACAGAGCACGGATTATCCTTCTCATATGGGCGGTGGAATCAGAGACAGAATAATAGAAAATACCTCAATAAAATATGGTATAGGTTCTTCAAGACACTGAGCATTTATTCAATAAAATGGAATATAAACATGGATCAGAATTACTATTATGAAATATGAGGGCTGACATAAATGGCCGATATGAAATACAAAATGTAGGAATACACAATATGCAACACAGATAGTAAATATATACATCAAATCAAGGTTGATTAGTTCTACCTGTACATATTCAATCGTGACGGATAGCACTGGTTTATTCCACGGAGTGGATATCACTTTGTCAGCCAAGTTGATGTTACACGGCGAAGACAAAAATTAGAATATGGATGATTAATAAACACCTCGAGGATTAAAATGGTTAGCACAAATTCGATGTAAAGGTGTAGACCTGCACATAGGTCTGGCGAGGTGGTGGTGGTGATGATGGGATGGCCAGCAGGATGGGATCAGCGACGGACCCTTGATGGATGGAGGAGTCCCTTCGCAGCAGAAGGAGTCAAGACAGAAGGCGATGGCGATGTTCACAAGGATTTCGGTCGGGCGCGTGACAGTTGGAATAATTCGAGTAATAATATCCGTGAGATGGAAAGATACAGATACAGCGGTACGAACAATCGGATGATGTTCTGCGCCGGACATTCAGTGGGATATTTGCCGATAAGTGGTGAAATAACGCGTGGTCGCTACACAAAATGGCGTGCGCTCAGAATGTGGAAGATATTCACACGCCTGCCAGGATAGAGATAAATGCACTCCGCGAACCACTGTACCACAGATGTTGACACAGGATGGATATAAAGTCAATAATAGAGGATTAACGTTAGATTAATAATCACACAACTCTTGAATAAGAAGATTGGTGAGATTACTCGGAGAACCGACAGCAGACCTTCAGGACTTCAACGGCAGTTTTGGCGAATCTGATCTATGCAAGCGGATGGGAAGCGGATATGTACAGGGACTCTTTCTATGGAGTGTGCGCGACGGGTGACAAGACTCAAACTGGGACACTTGTCTATGAGAGGACTTTATAGTATAGAAATAGACCTACAGTACATTTAATATTTGCTTCATCTCGATCAGAATTACAGTTCACAAGCCACGGCGTCCCGAAATTCGTACCTCTTGTGTAACCAAAGGGGATGCAAAGAGGATGTGAGCGCGATTGCATATATCCTACATCTATACTTAATCCATTATCCAATTAATCCAACCTGGATTGTATATTTTATAAGATAGAAGCGTTTAGAGTCTGACTTGTTTTCGCGATCAGATTTTCCTTAGAAATGTATTTACGTAAAAAATTGTAACACTTCAATGCTGCTGATTACAGCAAGGTGATTTAAATTAAAATGGATTAATGGACTTGAAAAATAATCCTTAATAGAAACTCTGATAGTTTGAGAAGTGAGGAGACGATTTTGTTAAAAGGATGGCATGAAAAAGGGTACAGTAAAGGGTACGCACCTTGTTACTCGTTGGGTTTACTTGTTGGGATTTCTGGTTGATAATATTGTGAGTATTGCCGCCTTTTTTTGAAGAATTTTAAAAACTGTAAACGACAAGTGGATCAATTACATTTCGTGTTTCGACCAGTCCAGAGATCCAAATAAACCCATAAAGAACAACAAAATCGGGCCAGAAAATCAGTACGTACAATAAAAAGGTTAGCGCAGAGTTCATATATCATATGTGCCTTTATTGTCAATCGGTAACCTGGGAATCAGCTGTCGATGGAAGTTACGGGAACGGTAGAGCTACTACAGATTCTGAAATGAAAGACAGTAGTCAAGAACCGGAGATTGATACAACTTATATATTATTAAAGAGAACACATTCTTATTGTGAAGTTGTAATTATTCAGAATATAGGTCTATTAACTAGAAAGTTATATATATAAACAATTTTATTGAAAAATATTGTTATTACTACCGGGATTCGAACCTGGATCTCTTCTAATGCATTATCCGATTATGCTATATCAACACGTTATCGAACCTATATGTTACACTTTTCAAATTAATATATCTATCGTTCCATTATTTGTAATTTGTCGTCAATCGACTGTGTTGGTATAGCATAATCGGATAATGCACGTTTTCCGGAGATCCAGGTTCGAATCTCGGTAGCAACAACAATATTTTTCGATAAATTTGATTTTATCTTTCTAATTAATACATTTAATTAGTATTTAATATATCACAGACCGTCTGTTCTGAATAATTACATTTTCACAATAAGAATGTGTTCTCCTTAATAATTAATATTATTGTTAACAAAATATATATTTGACAGAGGAAATGTTCACGGAACAGTAAACTGTTTTTCATCCCCTAGAGTCGATGACGTATATCCGGCCGTTACCACCACCTGGCGATGGATCAGATAGCTAATATTAACCGATTCACCTAATTTTCTTTCATTGCTCTGAACATTGACTTCATTGAAGATATTTTATCTGCTGCAGGGGGGAGCCCGAAGATAAATTGTTTTTGGTCGGACGGCCGGTGACAGGAAATATAATTTAGAAGATTTTCTAATAAAAATAAGATGTTTTACAAAAATTACTCTTTTGTTTACCGTCAATTATAATGTATGCCTTATTCAAACGTAATTTACCAACCTTGATCTAGAATAATCGATATGGCATGTGTTTGGCATAAAATTGGTGGTAAACAAACTAACAATTATGGCAACGCCCATTTTTGGAGTCACCAATTAATTACCTTTCGGTGCCTTTGGTTCCCCAAAATTTTCCATCGACGTCTTGTCGTGATCAAAATATAACGAAAGGTTTTACCAAATTATGTTCTGTAATGATAATAGTAATATCTAATGGGAATTTTTCAACCGAAGTAAGACTAGCAGTACACAATAGAGACCTGGACCTGGCAGTAAACTGAATGCAATGGAAATGAGATATATTAGATCATTTGTGGTAGATACATTTATGACGAAGTAAGAAGAGAATGTAAAGGAGATCTTAGCATAGTTAGTAAGATTAAGAAAAGATCAAGGATGAGAAAATGATAAGAAAGATATATGACGCAAGTATTGATGGCATCAGAAATAGAGGCCAAGTAAACCAGTTATTTATTAATAAGGTTTGGTATAAAATATATAAAAACACGCACGAGCAGCCTCGCAAGTAGCATGGAATATATAGAAAATATAATTGAATAGAAAAATAGAAATTTTAAAATAAGCATAATCAACTATAAAAATAAAGGTTCAAAACAGAAAAAAAAATGACGCAGAATGGCTAAGTATCTAAATCAGTTGTATCTTTGACTAAGAACATTGAATATTGGAATATATCTACAAGACCAAAATCGTTCCCAAGCCTGTGAAGTCTTTGTGTGGGTGCATTCCTATAAAAGCTAGTATATGATGAATTTAAACAGAACAGCTCTGACGATCTGGTACTCCGCGCAGAAACGTGGTATACAATCAGTTCAGTTAAATTAGAGGCGTCCAGTATGTCATTTACTATTTTAAGATTATTGAAAGTCTCAATAATCTACGAGCTTGTATGAGAAGATGTACAAATGTGGATGAGGCGAGAATTGTGCGTCAGGACAATTGTTCTCTCTACGGCTTGATGTTAAGTTAGTTAGTTAGTTAGTTAGTTATATTTAATTTAGTAAGATTTTACTCTCGAATTAGCGGAATTTTGAATGTAATTCATTAAAGCTGTCACTAGGATTCGAACACGAGGACAGCTGAGTTACAGTGGTGACTTTATTATTGCAAAAACTTAAGTTGAACAACCTGTCGTTAACGCGGTAAATCTGGTGCTTCCACGCCACTTAGCTTTAATTAATTCCGAAGTTAATTTTCAAACGCTTAATTCAATGTGATTCTTGGACGTAGATATAACATTTAGTACGGTTGTCGAGTATTTTAACTTTAAAGTCACTTTTTATTTGAAAGTATTTTTTATTAATTTTTTAATTTTTAACTATCATTGCAAAATTTATCTTAACGTTATGAATGAAGATATGATTAATAAAAAAACAATGACAATAATCAACAACAACAATGAATGAATTCCGAGAGCAACAACGACATTTTATCAAAGATTCTACATGTTCTTAGCTCCGAAACTACACAACACACTCAGTACCAACTGGAAATCATACAATTCCAATAAGATTACACAAATATGGACCCAATATATGATTCGGGTAGAGATGAATCAGAAGCATGGATATCCAACATTTTAATATAATTTATACAATACCTTCACTAATAATTCACTAGTCCTACAGCACTCCCACTACATATATTTTTATTTTTTTATACGTATTTGTAATTCTTTTTTTATTTCTGTCGGTAAATAACACCACAACAGCACGAAAAAAAAAACTGGCTACTTTAACACAGACTTCAGTCTAGCAACGCTGTATACATCAGAGGTGAAGTCTACTCCATCCTAAACAATAAACTATGAGAATGTCTTATGTTTATTATGTATCCACCTCTGTTAAAACAAAAATATGTATGTCAATATATATATATATATATATATAAATAAATAATTGTATTGACCTAAATTAAATCTAAAAACTGAAATATCTTGGACGTGTCCAGAGATATCCAGAGAAGTTTTTGACCATAAATGGGACCGTTCTATAAGTAAAAGCTTCCATATCGCTCCTAGTCATTTACATTTTTTTGACACTACAAAAGCGACAGAATACAGAGCTGTACACCAAGAACGAAGGTATTGCACGCATACCATACCAATACAATCCAGTATCCGATTGTAACGAAATTTTCATAAATGAAGAATACTTTTAAGATTAATTGTTGTCTTCAGCTGGACTTAGTTTATATCAGAATACGTCAGGTCTAATTAATAATCAAGTATATTTACATTGACACACATTATAAGAAAAACCCAGGTTATACGTAAATAAAAAAAGATTGTTTGTAAAAAAAAGAAAAAAATGAATAAAAAAAAATGAATGAAAAAATGATATAAATGAAAAATTGTGGACTCGTACTTTACAGTGGAAATACTTATGTATCTTTATAGATACCAAGCAAATCGGACTAAATAAAATAATACTGAATTATGCACTTGTTTAAATTTTAAAAAATAGGTACGTCACTGGTTACCAGATAAAGTAACTTTACAAAGGCATATAATTAATGAAAAATATCAATATGTTAATTGACAATTAGACAATGAACATTCGTAGAAATTTGGTATATAAATTATAAATTTCACAAATAAATACAGGTGGACCTAGACTTTCGTACATGATTGGTTCCTCAAAAATGTACTAAAGTTTAAATGTACGAAATAAGATGAAAGATAATTTATTCCTTAATAAATTTATTAAGAGTTGATTTTATCATATTTTTCTTCTTTTTTTCCCAGGAGACTTAAATAGGCACATTGTAGAGAAATTATTTTCATGTTCCCGTGTACATGTAATCAGGAAAGATCATTAAAATAGCATGTGCTTTCACATTTTGGGGAGAAACTCTATTTATGTCCACAGTGTAATTATTAATCCAATCATAAAGGAAGCCTTAAAAGTAATGTGCTACGCACACTGGGGAGAAATTATTTGCATGTGCACAGTGCAATTATTCGCGTAATCATCAAGGAGACTTAAATAGACATGTGCTAATACATACAGCAGAGAAATTAGTTTCATGTTCCCAATGTAATTATTCATATAATCGGAAAGCAGACTTAAATAGGCACACTGGAGAGAATCTATTTTCATGTTCACAGTGCAATTATTTTTGCAATCAGAAAAGATCCTTAAAATGTCATGTGTTTTCACATTTTGGGGAGAAACTCTATTTATGTCCACAGTGTAATTATTAATCCAATCATAAAGAAAGCCTTAAAAGTAATGTGCTACGCATACTGGCGAGAAACTATTTGCATGTGCATAGTGCAATTATTCGCGTAATCGGAAAGGAGACTTAAATAGACATATGCTAATCCATACAGCAGAGAAATTAGTTTCATATTCCCAATGTAATTATTCATGTAATCGGAAAGCAGACTTAAATAGGCACACTGGAGAGAATCTATTTTCATGTTCACAGTGCAATTATTTTTGCAATCAGAATAGATCCTTAAATGTTATGTGCTTTCATATTCTGGGGAGAAAATTTATGGATGTTCACAATGCAATTATTCATATAATCATAAAGGAAGCTTAAAAAGCCATGTGCCTATGCACACTGGAGAGGAAGTATTTCAATGTTCTATGTGTAATTATTCGCGCAATTATAAGGATCATTAAAATGTCACGTGTTTTCACATTCTGTTCGCAATGCAATTATTCATTCAATCTGAAAGTAAACTTAAATAGGCGTGTGCTTACGCACACTGGAGAGAAACTATTTTCATGTGTACAGTGCAATTATTTGCGCAATTGGAAAGGAGACTTAGAATGGACACGTGTAGGAAGTGAAGCTTGATACATATAAAGTATTCTCACATAAATTTCACAAATATGTCTGTTTATAGAACTTTCTCGAAAGACAAAGTGAATTCACAACAAGACTCAGAAGATAAAACGTCTCTGCATGGTAGAAAGCAAATACGATTGATCGACTTAACAGTTCTAGGGAATATTAGAATTACGTTGATTAGCAGAATTGTATGTTCCAATTTCACAGAATAATTTCTCACCAGACTTGTGAGGAGTTGGAACGCCAGAAGTCATTGATTGTATAAGCCCTTAATGTCTCCCAGTTCAAATGAAATTATGCTATTCTGACAATTGTCAAGGATAATTTCTATTAATCCAAAACAAGATAATGATTTTACTGAAATAATATTTATGAAAAATTATTATTACATTAAAAGAAATTAAGATTAAATTATTAAATTAAATTTAAGAATACACCCAAAGCTATGTTCAACAACGTTCGTAAAATTCTGTGGCCAGCGTAATATTTAGAAAGAGATGAAATTATTCAATATAATGAAACAGATAGTTTTGGTAGTGGTAGTTTGGTTTTGGCAATGGTTTGGCTAATCTACTGTAGAGCTTTTTCGGGCAGTGGTCTACAAAGTGACCTTAACCAAAATGATAGCAAATGTCATGTTACACCCTAAAGTAATACAATTAAATTAAAAGAAAGCAAGAGGGTGGTCGACTTCACAATGAAACACTTGTAAAATGAAAAAATATTTATTGAATAATAATACAGTGATTCGTGTGGCATATATGATACCGATACACAGGGTACTTTGTGTTTTAGTGAATTTCTTCGAGAGCCTATCAATGACCAGTATCCAAATTTAATCCAAGATCTTTCTAACAACAAAATTCCATTCCCCATCAACATCCCAACTTTGTTATCATCTAACAATCAAACCATTTTTAAAATATTAACGAGGTTCCTAAACGGCAATAAAATAAACCTGTAAAAATTAAATGTATCCAAAAGAAACTTCACATTAAATAAAATTACTCGGTAATGGCAAGAACACTCCATAAGGGTGAAACGCCAATTTAAAAAAAAAAAAAAAAGAATTTCTTCGAGAGCTTGGTATTCTCAGATTTCCTATTAATAATAATATGAAAGTCAATGCAGGTAGAAAAATCACCACTAACCTGGTGTTACGGATGCTGTTTCTCTACTCGTGGTGGGTTATTTTATTATTTTTTGTTCTCCGATCTTGGGTCTGGATACAATGATTCGATCACCAAGAATTATTATGAAAGGCCGAAACAAATAAATACCGGAGCCGATTAATAGGTTCTTATTTGGCAAAATACCGAACTACAATTTTCGCTCCACCGTGATTTGACAGCCATTCTCCGGTAGCAGTAAGCGGGGATTGTCACACTACATAAACCAATCATACCAACAAAACCAAAATATGTTGTGTCAGTCGAAGGAAGAAGAAAGTGCGTAAACACTTTGTATGGGTTAAATATGTTTGTCTGCAAAACCTATAATACGTACTTATAAAACACATATGAAAATACATATGGTAAACTAAAATTAGTTTGTACCTTGATATGTATTAAAGCTAGACCATAACAATCTGTTGAGCGGTCAAGGCACGAGAAAAAGAAGAAGAAACACAATTTATACCCACTGAAGGACAGTGTTAATCGAGTGTACTAGGTCTATCAAATCACGAATCATGCAAATGCAATCAATTTGACTAACAGAAAGCCGTTATCATGCCAGTTAACACCCGTGTAGAGAAGATAATCTGGAGAAGCTGATGATGAGAGAAGAAGTGGAAGGTCAAAGAAAAAGGGGAAACTTCAGCTCGAAGAACTGACCAGATTAATGACGCCACTGGCTAATGTATTGCAACGCCTGTCAGAACTGTGGGCTGCAGAAAATGGGTATCGTCAAGGATATCAGTAGATCACAAATCTAGGAACCGACTGAAGAATAAGATCACCGATTGAATATTGCTAACAAAAAATAGGAAAGTTCTACAGTACGAACAAACAGATTCTTAAAATGATTTAAATACGTTATATAATATTAGTTGTATTAATTTTAATTAGAAGAACACATTCTTATTTTGAACTTGTAATCATTCAGAACAGACGGTCTGTGATATTTTAAATATGAATTAAATATATTAATTATGGCTCTTTCAAATAATGGAACGATTAAATGTATTAATATCAAAAAGGTAACATACGGGTTCATTTAATTCATATTTTTTAATTTTAATTGTTGTATATCTTACTGACTACACCATTTGTTATGTCTTTAACATGTTGATGATGATAGTCCTTTTGGTATGCGGAATCGGATTGTCAGAATAATACTCGTTCGTGTAATAAAAGTATTTTTTCTTAATGCCTCGATACAATGCAGTACAGGTCAATATAATATGTTAACAGTTCAACGGTTCGGAGGCGAGAGACCGCGCTGACCGCGGCGCGATACATTTATCTCTTTCACACATATAAATCGAACCGACCTTCTGCGCGTTCACGCATTCGTCCCATAGATATATCACATTTATTTTGTGAAGTTACGATTTAAAAAGATTGATAATTAATACAGACTGGATGCAAGATACACAGAAAAATTTAGTCACCACCGGGACTCGAACTACGGAATTCCCTTTTACGGTAGACGCATTAACTAATTCAGCTTTGGTGACATTATATAATGGTCGTCAGATTTAATGTATATATTTAAATGTAGAATTGTATATATGTATTGAAAAATTGATGATATTTTTTCGATGTAAGAATTTTTCTAAGTAATTCATCTAATTGGTTTTAACACATCCTCTGCGGTGGTGGGTCAGATTTGATCCGGGTGTTTGTAAAAATATAAATTACGCTACAAATGTTCGTTTAATGCTGCTTTCTTTCTAGCTAATCTTTTATTAAATATTTCCTAATAATTTGAGATACGAATAAATGTTATTGGGCGAGATTTAAATGAGTTATTGATAAAAAATGTGAAAAAACGCTCAAAAATCAGTCGCTTTATGGAATTGAATCTCAGCGCTTACACCGAAATATATGTCAAAATTTTGAGAGCATAGACAAAGGATACCAGGTGTGCATCCATGTATTTGTTTTGACTTATTTTCGTCTGGCGGCCCCTAGACAATACCAGTAATATAACTATTTGTAAGTTTTATGACACTACCTGCTCGGGTTCCGACGAGAAGATTACATCCCCAGTAGATGTTTGTATTTTGGCTGTGTAGGGCGTCTGTTGATGCGTCAGAATATGTACATTATTCGTAATATTTTTTAATTTTTAAATTTAATTTTTTAGCAGAAATATTACGGCATGTAATGCCATTTCATTATATTTAAAATGAAATACCTGTAAAAAATACCCTACAAAACGGTTGAAAAACTGAAAACTTGAGGTGGTTCTAAAATGACCAGGACGTGTTTTGTTTTGACCCTCCGGGCAGTAAGTGTTAATATAACGGCTTAGCTTATCATTATATGTATTATTATTATATAATTAGAAACAAGGAAGCACTTTAGACGTGTGTGTTATGAACATGGATAACCAAAAATCCACGATGCCCTATGTACATTTCCTATATGCCGCATTAAACGGCAAAAAGAGGACACCTGCAAGCCATACTTGCGACCGTTCTTCTTATTTCCGGGTAGAATTCCGACCATTTTAATCGCTCCGATTGCACTGATCGAAAATAAGCTCCGACCGTGGTTTGAGAGTGGTCCTTCAATCTCTGAAAGCGCCAACATTCGCAAAACATAAATGACCAATACCAATCAATAATAAATCCCAGGGGTATCTGTCGAAGGAACAAAAAGCGCGTTAACAGCAGAAAATCTGCTTATATAAGACGCCGGTAAATATTTTGAATCATGTTCTCTTGAATAAATCCAACATGAAACGATTTGAGTTTTATTGACGGAGTTTTTATTGATACGTAATCTTCACGCATCTCTATACAAATCATTATCTGTTTGTTAAAATATTCATAAGATTGATAAAACTAAAATGTACAAAAACAAGGAAATATAGTCTTTATTGCTATATAACGTTATATGTATAGTTATTATTACGTAAGCTAACATAAAAAAATTGTCTTCAAAAATCAATCACTGGTACTTTCATCTTTCAGGGAATGTTGCTTCCAATTGCTGTCCATCGAATCATAAACTAAATATTTACAAAATACGATAAAAAAGGTACAATAATTATAGGCTGTACCGAAATAGATTCACGAGGGTAGAGACCTCTACTTATACATACACACAAATACCCCTCAGTCACGTTCATTTAAATAAATCTATGAATATATTTGCGAAAGTCTCCATTTGAATAAATGGCCTTACTCGGTACGGGAGCAGTTTAGCACTTGAATAATTTTCCCAGCCGAGCCCTCGATCTCCAAATATTATCCCGGGTGAAGTGAGACATCTGACGGAAGTACTAACTACGCCGGAATCCCCCTAAACTACGGTCCTTCAGGTTAGCGCGGGGCGGGGGTGGTATCTACCCCTCAAACACCACTTAACGTCAAAGTTTTTGAATGTGCTCGGTCATGTGAGGGTTAATAGAGGAGTGCTACACGGCCGGAGGGAGGTGGATGATGTGTCTCTTTGCAAAAGTTATATATCATTATGTTAATTTATCTGTCATTTACTGTATCCGCGTATGTATGCCAGTATCTGTCTCTCTGTTCTATATACAATTGTGCACCTTTTGATCGATTTAAATCAAATTTTGCATAGTTACTCTTTAGGAACGTGCTACATACAAATGCTCCACCCCCCTTCTCCACCACAAATGAAACAAAATAATAAATGGCGACCCGCTGTTTACCAGGCGCATACAATCAGTATATTAAATAGATATCTATTTTGATGAATAAATAAATATTAGATATATATCTGATGTTATTATGATAGATTAAAATTTTAAGAATATGATATCCTGTGTTTTTGATAGATTCATATTATAAGATACAAAATATATGTATGGAAGATGGCATGGCTACCAGCAAAAACCGTTTTCTGTCAGTAGAGATTCAGCAAAGGAATATACAGCAAAAGAATAGCAAAACAATATGGATATTATGTATTATGAAATATAATTTATTAGACAGACACGAGATTTTTCATCATTAAACATAATGTATATGTATTTTTATAAAAAAATTGCCATCGTCGGACAGTGATGCCATAAGGCCAGCACACTTTCGAAGGATTAATACATTACAAAGACCAGATCACTACTCACAACCAACTGGAATACACTCTGATACAGGAACAATAAGAATGGTAATCGGGTTGACCCTACCATCATTCCCGCCATTGCAAAAAAAAAAAATTTACTTTACAAAAAACTCCCAACGCGATACTTACACCTTATCGAGCTCCCGGAAGAGTTGAAAGTTACGTATAAATCATTTCACATTCACGGTGTTTAGCAACTCCAGAGTATGTGCTCCGGCAGATATCAATGAAGCCAGTAGATTACTATTATTATTAGTAGATTAGATAATGATGTGAAATGGCGTTTAGACAGATTAATAAAAAATTGCCATAAAACTAGCACACTCTTGAAGGATCTCTATATTACAAATAACAGTTTAGTCTATTTATTCTAGACCGATCACAACCAACTGGAATGAGGATGCCAATCGGATTGACGCTATCAAAATTTCCGCCATTAAAAAAAAAAACAGAATTTACTTTTTAAGATGCTCCCAATGCGATATCCATACCTCAATGAACTCCCAGATGTGTTTGGAGTTGCGTCCAACTCGCATTAGATTACCGTTCCGCGGAAGGCGATGACCTAAACCTTACAATCCTTCAATCATTTCCTCTCTTGCGTCCTTCAGTAACTCCAGTAGTAGTAGTCTCCAGGTCGAAGAGCTTGCGGAGAACATTTTATCGAGAAGTGGTTCAACCCTGCAGGACCTCTCTGGCCTTCTTCTCTCCACACAGGAGTAAGTCCATCTCCCCAGAGGAGAAATGTACTTACACATAATCTCAGTCATTTGTTTAACATCAGTACAAAGATGGGATCGATGTTGTTCTAAGAGTCCAGCATGTATTTAAAAGTAAAATTAGTTGTGTTAAATAAAACCGCTATAAAATAGACTGAACGTTCTAACGGAGAAGGTTTTCCTTTAATGTTTAATTTGAAAAATATCGCATCTTTAAGAGATGCTATCTTTTTACTAGAAAAATCTTTTTAGCTTTAGTTATCCCAGTCTAACGGAGATCTCGACTAAAAATCTCTCTCCGGTCCGCCACTAAAAGGTTGGGTATCTGGCGATAGTTGTATTCTTACTGCTACATGAATTTAAGTGAACAAAGTTACCAAAGTTAAATTAAGCGCGGTAAGGAAAAAATGATATTATCGCATTACATAAAGTTAAGTATAAGTTATTTTATTTCTCTTCCCAGTAGTAATACTCATATTCAAAATTGTCAATAAATATTTATTAATAACTTTATATTCAAAGGTATAAAATGTTTACCTAAATACGGCACAGTCCAATTAGACTGGTGTATTCACAAATTTGAGTATGTCCAAGAACACAAAAATACTGAATTTTATTTAAAAACCAATCTATTATATTATATAGGAAGTATGGAAGTACTGGTCTAATAATATGTTAATCATTTGTCATTTATACAGATAAAGAAAATAGCGCTCATATTTCTAAAAAATAAGATTCTCATTAGTGACATCTGAGCTGTCTCACGGGAATGAATATCAAATTTCAAACCATAGATGGCGACAAGATGTACTAAAGTACTTGAAAAGTTCCTATATGGTAACAAATATATATATAACTTACAAACATTTTATAGATGTGGATGTTGTTTGTGGGTAGAATTGGTGAACGTTACATTGTGTAAAGTGATTACTTAAGCCAGCCTAAGACAGGTCGTAAACCTTGTAGTACCCATACTTCCATACTTTCCGTATAATATAATATAAAAAGCTTCGTCTCTATGAGATATCTATAATTTGTCGCAAGACTGGTGTATGTTTAAATTTCTGTCACACGTCTTCGTAGTTTTACTGTGAAATTAAGCTCTTTTCTTTATGAAAAATTTTAGCTAATTCTTTTTCTTGGCTCAAATCCTTATCCTTCTCAACCCCGATACTCGGTCTTCTGCTGTCCGTTTCCAATTATTATAAGTAATAGACACCAACCCATTAAAGTAGGTGACTTAATATCTGATCCCCTCCTTATATCATTAGGAGTACCACAAGGGTCAGGTCTTGGACCTATCTTTTTTATTTATAAAAAATTCCAAAATAAGATATGTATCGCGAGAGACAATTATGCAACTGAACAGAAAGAATTGTAAACAAAACACAATTCATAAACATTGGAAATAAAAAAAATACCAATCACACCAAAAATTATCGTGGATGGTGAAAGTCTGAAAGAAGTGACTGAAATAAAGTATTTAAGAGTCATAATAGATTCAGAATTGAATTTATCGCAAAATACAAGATACGTGACTATAAAGATAGCTAAGAAAATCTCGCTTCTGGGAAGGATCAGAAAATTTATTAGTACTGAGTCTTGTAAAATAGTTTACAACTCTGTTATTATTTTTCATATCAACTACTGCAGCAGCACTTTGTTTTTGGCTAACAAAGAAGAAATGCAACAATTGTCAGTGTTGCAAAATAACGCTATGAGAATAATACTCGGAATAAATAGATATACTCGGATCAGTGCAATGCTGAAAGATCTGAATATGATGACCTTAAGCAGAAAATATATTTTAATACAATGGTATTTATTTACAAAATCATCAGTAAGAAAATATCAGCGGAATTTACACGAAAAATTGATGCAAATCAACATGAGTACGAGCATCGTACAAGGGGAAGGAATAGACTGAGACTGCCATTCAGGAAGAATCTCGCACTATAAATCTCAGAAATCGATGATTTATAGTGCGATGAAATTTTTTAACGAAATGCCAGAAAACACAAGAAAGGAAGAAAGAAAGAGCAATTGAATAGATTTAAAATGAAACTGACTAAATATATAAAAGATAAGTTTTAGTTAAAGAAAATACTTTAATCTTGTTTATATTAGAGCATATATAGGAGTACTTATGTATGCACTATGTTAAGAATTAAATAAATAAATAAATTATTCACCTTTATTTGCAGTACATATTCTACTTTAAGCTATTATTATTCTTCTTCGAGATATGCCAAGGCATGTCACTGCAAGTATGGAGGACTTTCGATACCGAACGCACCCAGTAAGGTGGTATCTGAAATGCAACTCCCTCCAGCAAGACAAGATGTTGTGTACCGACAGCTTAATGCATCAGCTCTGATAACTGCCTTCAACCTTAGTTCACGATAATTAACTTCTATATTTTTAATAATTTCAGTACATCTATTACAGTACATCTTATATATATATCCTCATATTTTGACTCAAGCACGTGCGACAGTGCACTCCAAAAAACCGAGGGTATTCGGGTGATTATTGGGGCATCCAAAGTATTGAATTGTGAGGGAATTCATACAAATCTCAACATATTCACATCTCATCATCATATATTCAAACCCTTCTGATCTGGAGTCATACATGTACACACATCTACATTTTCCCATTTGGTGACACAACCTATTCCCCAAATTGGTGGCCCCTACATGATAGCGATATACCTAACCTAACTTATATTACATTGTACGTGCATGTTAGTGCAGAATTATATCCATATTGTGAATGATATCAGTCATGGCCGGGCGCGAGTCACAAAACAGTCGAATATTCATCCGCAGGGCCTATCGACAGTAATCGGCGATAGCCCAAATAAAGGGATTTGTTATGAACAGCACTCGAATTTGTCTTCTTATCCTTAACATCTTAGATATGCATTTGTCCTTTATTTTAGAACCTTCCGTATTACTTGGTGAAATTGAAACAAGACTACATTTTCTCCCCCTAGCTAAGGACATTTCCCCGGCATCAGGATCAGCATGGGAATTGTATCCGAGTGAATGGAAGGGACATGTTGGGTGCGGATTATTCCGTCCACGTCCCCGGGAAGAAGCGGTAATGGATATGCTGAGTGCGCTTTGCAGTAAAGGGTCGCGCTTTACAGAATTCTCGCTCAAATAGGTTTTTTCTGTCTTCCGTTGCTCCAGTCAGCAGTTGCAAGAATTTTATGAAGATTATTATTTTATATATATATATATATATATATATATTGTTTTTAACTATTTTAAACATAGTTAATACATAAACACCACGAACATGATGATAGTGGGTAGAAAATTAGACTAAGGTTGCAATGAACCAACTAAGTATGACTAAGGTTGCAATGAATGAAAGGACAGTGACATCAAATAAGCAACTCAAATTATATTGCTTATTATTGTTGACTTTCCAAACTTTTGCATTCAGGAATATTTTTGTATTTTGTGTTTAAATTTTTTTTTATTATTTTTAATTTCGAATTAACTGGGTTTAACTATAGTCCTGACACCGATACCGATGTATAGAAGTGAGTCTTGAGCTGGCAGAAGAGGAACGAAAGTAGACTGAATGCAGTGGAAATGAGATCACTTAGGCCTATATGCGGCAGACCCATTTATGACAGAGTAAATAATGAAAAAATAAGGTTAGTGTATTTTTATTTACAAAGATTGAATGGACATATCCAAAAAACCAATAGAAAATCCAGGACTAGCTACCGAAGCTAATTACGGCAACAATATGGCGGAGCTGAATCAAAATGAAGAAATAAGGAAATAATGTAAAGCTAATTTTAGTATAGTGAGCAAGATTAAGAAAGGATCACTTAGGCGATTTGGTCATATGGAACGTATGAATGAGGAGAGAATGGAAAGTAATGGGAGAATAGGAGAATGGCAAGCATATATTTTACTAGCGTAAAATATATGCCTTTGAAATGTATTGCTGGAGAAAGATGTTGCGTATTCCTTGGATAATATGTTGCACGATTGCCTCCATCTTGCATTAAATCCAACTAAGCTCTGTTAACCATAGTTTGAAAAGTATTCTGGATGCAACATCCGGATGACGAAGACCGTACCAATGTAGCGTGGCGAAATGAGCCATAGGCCATCTGGCGATGCTACCACGGATCCTACTTACGTTGGACGCCCGCTAGGGGAACATCCTGTTAGGCTGCTAGGCACGGAGAACGAAAAAGCGGCGGCCGGCGTCTTCTACAAGTCTCATTAACACATCTTCTGCGGTGGTGGATCAGATCTGACGCAAGAGTTTGTAAAAATATGAATTATGCTACAAATATTCAGTTATTGCTGTTTTCCTTATAGCTAATCATTTACTAAATATTTACAAATAATTTGAGGTATAAATAAATGTTATCGGACGAGATTAAAATGAGTTATTGATTGATGAAAAACTAACTCAAGGCAGTCTCTTTTACGGGATTGAATTTCAACGCTTACGTTAAAACATATATTATTAACATTTTGAGCATATTTTTTACGGGAGGTAGACAAAGGAATGCGTCTATGTAAATGTTTTGACTTACTTTCGTCTGGCGGCCCCTAAGCAACGCCAGTAATATAACTATTTGAGTGGCGTTGCGCCTACCTGTAAGTTTTATGACACTACCTGGTAGGGTTATAAATATTGTTGTTGCTAATTATAAATGACAAAAGGCAGTTCCGACAAAGATTTATATTTTTGAGAATTATATTCTGACAATAACAAACAATATACTGACCGGACTTAACAGAACACAATCAACATTATATATTTATTTTGAGTATAAGTTGTCTATTCCTGTACTTATAATTTGAAATTATGACAATAACATTTACTTCTGCTTATAATATTATTGATTGCGTTTCATATAAAAAGAATGTAATTTTATAATATATTTATTTCACTTATATAATTTAAATTATTTTCATCAGGTTAACGTGTAAAAAATAAAAATATGTATATTAAAAATAAATAATACATTTTATTTGTTTATAACATTGGATGTTTGTATTTTGTCTCTCTAAGGCTTCTGTTGATGCGTGAGAATACGTACATTAATTTTTTTTAAATGAAATATCTATAAAAAATCTACCACAAAACAGTTGAAAAACCAAAAACTTGAGGTGGGTCTAAGAAGACCACTAATGGCATAAAATTATCTTTTTAATAAAGCTAATATCATGACCATTGTCACGATTTTTATATGTTTTATTTCATTTTAAAGTTCTACATCTATAAAAAAAAAAACATCCTTTATATGATAATACTAAAGTGAGTGAGGAAAGAAGAAGAAACAACGAAATAGTTGCGTGAGGACTAAATTGTTTGAAAACTAATGCTTGACGCTCTATACTCGAGCACAGTCATTTTAAAATCATGCGTGCTCTATACAGTCTCACAAAAATACATTAGACAGAATACATTGCTTTAGTGGGAACTATTTTGAAGTTGGTACGTTCTGTAATTGTATTAAATTTTTATACAAACTTAGTTATAATAAGAAGACAGGCGCTATTTTATTCATCTTCACTATTAATTGTATATTATTTAATGATTTAATCTGGGCTTGCTAGTAAAATAATAAAAGTTCAAAAAGGTATTCACCGTTTATCTGTTTATGGTATAAAGGTTTAAGAAACTAGTGATGGTGGTTAGACTTCCTAAAGTTTGGACGTTTCCATCTTATTTTTCATCATTCATTGAAATTGACTTGATTACCAATCAAGGCTTAATCTGTGTTTATAAATATTTCATTGCCATTTTTCCTAACTTGGTCTAGGGCTGTTTTCTTTCCGGATCTAAGAAGGTAATTTGAATTGATTTGTCGTGGATCTACTTTATCTCAATACTCTTCTCCGGCTCAAAAAATGTTACATTGCTTCTCATTGAATCAAAAGTCAGTTCTCAATTCTGGATTCTTGATCTCACACTCTTCGTAAGAATCCATATTTGGTGATCATAAGTGAGTGATATTATGTACCAGTAAGAAAGATTTTGAATATGAAGACTTGTTTATTAAGTTCAAGTGTACAAATAACAAATTCACGGAGATATATAGAAACGAACAGACATTGAATTCTTCCTCGTTTTACCTCAAACACAATCTAATTGAAAAAGGATCTGGCTATCTTTTATGTTGGCTACGAGACAGGTGCTTTAGCAAATATTTTGATTAAAATAAATGCTCACCATAGTTTAAACACAGGTCCTTTTATAAAGAATAACGTAATACAATACTGGTTGGTTTTATATAAGGAATTTATTTGGGTATGGGTGACTTGTTGGAGCTTGGGTGTGGGAGTGGGACTCCACCTACGCGCCTACCTCTCACTTTCCATACCTCGTGTTTTGTAACTCCGTTAGTCTGTCCGTGTAAGTGTGACTCAATACATTTTGTGTCTCGTTCACTGTCCCTCTTTTGGGAGTGTTTTTTTTTGATGAATGGTTTTCTGAGTATCCGCCTTGAACTACTGCACCTTAATTTTCTATTAATTTTTCATCTCTATGTAAAACTATGTTCTATGGATTTATGTTATATGATTTATATGACAGCGCGCTGGAGGGTTTCAATTTTTAAATATTTGCAATAATTGCTAATAACCGCATTGAAATTCTTCTCTATTTTCGTTTTGCATGTATTTAAATATATTATTGAATTAAAGTCGCGTATTTTTATTAGCTTTGATGAGTGGGACCGACAAGGGAGCCCTAGTTTCTAAACCGGTCCCGGGAAAGGGTGAATTCGGGAAAGAAAGGCTCCCGCATAATAAAGTTAAATAATTGACTTGTGGGAAGTTTGAGTAGGTGAGACTTAACAGTGTTGGTACATACATAACAGTGAACCTGTTCACAGATTCAATGATGAGGGCTACCTTTATTACGGATTTCGCAATATGTATCTGGCTAGTTCAGGTGCGAGCAAAGTTCTGGTGGTATCAAAGCTCTATGAACACGTATACATCGTTCAACATTGAACGGTGGCCTTTTATCCGAAAATAGCATTTGGAATTGTATAATGATATTAGTGATAGTGTCTACCGACACATAATTAATACTAATATTTATACTATTGCATAGTACATATAAATACACATCATGTTCAGGTAAAAATGGAACGGATGTGTAGTTTAAAAGACGCCATACAATCTGTCTTCGTACGACCTACCAAATTTTCACATTTCGCAAAGTTTCTTGCTCACTTACAGCTCTCTCAATATCAGAATTGATTTCAAAGAAAAAGTATGAAGTTCAAATTTATGAGTGAAATATTTTCCGACTCGTCGACGGATCGTGAATTTGCGATGAACTCCCCGAGATTTACTTCGGAAGAAAAATTGATCGAAAATATTATGCCCCGGAGCAGGGGCGGGCCAAGGGGTGCGTGCGGCTGCGGCTGCGGCTGCGGCTGCACCCCCACGAAGATTTACCTGCAATCGTATAACGGATATTTTTATGGAATTTTTTAACACAACCTAATAATTGACTCGAAGATGACATGTAAGTGCATGTAAAATGCATTGATGGTTGGGAATCGTCCAATTAGTTCAGGATGAGAGGTTTTTCTAAAAAAATATTTGGGCGAGCTGATTACTAACACCGGTAATAGTGGGCAGGAAATTCGAAGACGTGTTCCGTATTTATCCAACAATTTAATATAATGTAAACAATTCTTTTACTAATAACTCACTAGTCCTACAACACTCCCACTCCACATATTTTTATTATATTTTTATTTTATTCTTACTTTTTTATTCATATTGGATTTATCTTTTTATTCCAAATAACACCACAACAGCACGAAAACAAAAACTGGCTACTTTAACACAGACTTTAGTCTAGCAAAGTAGCCAGGACAACGCTGTATATATCAAAGGTGAAGTCTACTCCATCCCACACAATAAACTATGTATTATGTATCCACCTCTGTTAGTACAAAAATATGGATGTCAAAATATATGTAAATAAATAAATAAATAAATTTATAAAGCATACCTTTGGTATGCGTTTTAATATTGAACGCGACTAATGTTATTGATACACATCTGCATCCAAATTTCTACTCCTTATAAGTAGGACACCACATGTTGTCTGTTTGATCTTGACATCGCGATACCATTCACGGTGTGGACAATTACCTCCAGTGTAGTGGAGCACTGTTTTGTGTGATCTTGTGTTGTGATCAGATTGTTTGTTGTTTTGTGTGTGGCGTGGATAAATTGCGACATCACCGCCTTCAGTCGGAAGCGGAGATCATCGACTATTCTCCTGCACGTAGTGTCTGATTTCGGCGACACCACCAGGGATTTTGGAATTTGTTATACTTGAGGAAAGGGGAGCAGTCCTTCTAAATTGCTGATTGCTGACCCCGAGGTGGCTGGTTCTTCGAAAAAATTATTTTCCTCTCATCAATCTCTTCTTATATCCGTCTCCTGATTACCTCCCCCACCTTGCGGTAATTCTGACTTACAACCGTAATTATCATAATCCATTCTTCGGGAAAAGCGACCCGGTGATACATCTAGCTAAGTTTTTATGATCAACTTACGAAAATATAAGCAAGCAACTAAAACAGTAAGCAAATTTTCATCGGTGAACAAAGATTTAAAATTTTTTTTGACTACATACTACTACTACCACAAAAAAATTCTGCACGGAAAAATGTTCGTAAAAACATGTCATCGGTTCTTAACCATAAAATATTAGTTTATTCTGGTCTTATAAAGTCTTACGTAGTAAATATAAAAGGCCAGAAAAATGTATACTTTAGTTTAACATTTTTTCTAGTGTTTCATGTAAAGTAAGTACTTAGTTTTACTATAAATTTATTTTATTTTCAAAACTCGTTTCCTATTGGATAATATGAAAGTCAATGCAAGCATAAATGTCACAATTAACTTGATATTAAAGATGCTCGTTTCCTTGCTGGTTTGAGTTATATTGTTTTTCTAACTGTTAACTCTACGTATTGTTTCGACCGGCCGAAATAATTTACTACCGAGGCGTACTAGTAATGTCGACTGCGATTGATACAAGCAAAAACAGCGGCAATATTACACTGGCACAAACAATCATAAGTACCAACATGCAAAACTTTGGGGTGCCAACAGAAGGAATGATAATGTGCGTAAACAAATAGTATTTTTCTTCTTTTTTGCCTACAACTACTGAGTATCGTGGTCCCATAAAATATCTGGCACTCAGTGCATAATACTTCTCCATTCCTCACGGTCTTCAGCTATCTTGATCGTAGCATTTAATGAGGACCCTGTTAACTCCTTGATTTGGTCTATCCATCTTGCAGGAGACCATCCCTGACTGTCCCTGTGATCGAGAGCTTCTCGGGACTCTCATCGTTTCATCTGGCAACATTTCCAAACTACGTAATAATTATTTTGCTTTATGTTGTCTAATTATAGATAAAATAAATAAATTTAATATATTTTATTTGTACGATGGTACAATTTTGGCGAACCCTTAAGCTGAGACACGGTAAACCTTACCTACAGGGTGAACTTAAGTACATGAATATAAATTCGTATGTAGACATATTCAATTCGCAGAATGCTAAAACTTTACGCCTTCGATAAGACGGATGTATCAGTATAACTTTCACATATTTATTCAACGCGTATTGCCACATCATTTTCTTAAATCTGTATTTTTTTAAAAATATATATGAAAATATATTTTTGTTGTGAAGTTGCAAATTCAGAAAATAGGTCTGTAATATAATGAATATAAATAAAATGAATCAACTAGTTGCTTTTAAATATTGAATAATTGAAATGTAAATTCAAATATGTCGAAAACGTAGTTTTATATAGCAAAATTGGTTAACGCGTTGGAAAAGGTGCAGCTTGGAATTTCGGTACCAAAAAAATTGTTGCGTATTAGTATAGATGCCAAAGAATTCAGGATACGGAAGAAGTTTGGCATTCACCATAATCCAGATTTGGCTAAAACATACAGTTCACATCCAAAATGTGGACTGTATGTTTTAATCACTATTTCGTCACAGGTTTCTATAGACGACGCGAATTAGTATAATATTGTAATAGTTTTGGTTACCGCACTGACTCAAGGTTTACAATCGACTGGTTTATATATATTTTTGAGTATAATCAATTATAGTGTATTTGTATTGTTACGAATTCTACAAAGGTCCGTCGGGCTATAAAAAAATTTTGGAAAAAGGGTGAAAATCTTTGAGAATACGAGAGGAAGACCCGCGGGGCGCTAGGAACCATTGACCCTGAAGATGGCTATTTTGAAATAAGCTTAAGCTTAGGTTATTTGTAAGATACCTATTAAGGAAAATAATAATTTAGATAGCACGTGAGTCATCTTTATATTTATGTTGTTATATCGTTATGCCATTTATTGTAAATACGTGTACACATGTCTAAAACCAGACTTCTCTTTGATACCTTCCCGGTGTAAATCCCGAATATCAGCAACCTAAGCGGTTAGACGAGTTAGCGTGTATTGTGTAACGGCACGCTGGCAGTCCGACTACCGATCGGTTGTATTCGTTACGGAAAACTGTGTTCGTCTCGTTGAGACGGAACGCGCGGATTGCCGGGAGTGGGATCTGATTCGCACCCATTATATACTGCACCAGCTTTATTTCATGGTGTACAGCAGTTATCGCATGGAGACGATGACGTCAATAAAACGGCACCGGGTGACAATTTAGAATTATTACATGGTATGATAATAATCATATTATATCTCTTTCACTCGCACACAATTATACCAACCTTTCGCGCAAGCCCTGCCATACGTCAACCATAGACATCACATCTATAAACTACGAGACGTTTTAATATACTAACAAACAATATACTATCGAAGGCTACCCGCGTAAAAATTGTCATGAAACCGTGTTAATAATAGCGTGTTAGAAAATTTCGTAATTTGAAGGGGTCGGCCATTCGATTCTGGTACCTCTTGCATTTTAAGCGAGCGCATTATTATCTTAGCTGCACCATTTGGCTGTTGTGCCAAATTGTTGTATAATGATAAAATGCTAATTTTTTGAGAATCGAAACAGTGGGTTGGAAGAAAATTCAGAATAATTTATATTGCAAGAGGACTGCATATTATTACGAATTTCTTTATAGTAGTTCTTTGTAGACCAATGAGAAAGAAATATGTAGAAAAATATATTATTTGCCGGAATAATAAAATTGATGTATTTATTTTGACTTTATTGACATACATATTTTTGTTGTAATAGAGGTGAATATATTATAATATAACATGGTAATATTGTGTGGGGTGGAGTTGTCCTGGCTACTTTGCTAGACTGTCTGTGTTAAAGTAGCCAGTTTTTTTCGTACTGTTATTTTATTCAAGAAAGACAGCAGGAATAAAAATAGATATAAAATATATATATATATAAAATGAAGTGGGAGTATTGTAGAACTAGTGAATTATTGCAGCAAATGTCCACCTCCGACATATAAAGCATTGTTCTGGCTACTTTGCTAGACTACCGTCTGTGTTAAAGTAGATAGTTTTTTCCGTGTAATTGTGGTATTATTTAATTAAAATTAAAAGGAAAGAGGAAAGAGTAAGATTTGACCTTTGTTTTATAAAATATATATATATATAAAGAGTAGTTAAGTATAAATCTTGAACAGCGATGCTTCTGACTGATTTCTACCCAATTGAATAATTTCACATTGAATATATTCAGATAAAAATCATAGGTAAAAGATGGGAAAGTGCAATAATATTATGTATAATACACGTATAACAAATAAATTGCTATTAAGTTTACAAATTAATTATTTAAATTATAAGACAAAACACTTTGTTTAAATCAATATTTATTGATAAATCAACATGTTTCGATACCTACGGTATCTTCTTCAGGGAACAATGTATACTAAAATTAAAAATACAAGCATAGACAAATACTATAAAGTGGTGGGTAACTAAGTAGAAAGGAATAATTAATAGTGGGAAGCAGTGGAGAAAAGTCGTATTTTTAAATAATCTTACTTCAAATTCAATTATAAAAAATATCCTAAATTCTATTCAACGAGCTTTTTAACTAATAACAAATTTAAGAATTTTATATTAAATAACAAGGATGGTGGAAATGATGAAAGTTAGGAGGCACTTTTTCGGTCTGCCTTATGCTGGATGTTGGTTCAATTGTTTCTCTCCTTTCCAACCACAAGACAAGCGACGCAGAATATGTATAACAAGCACTGTTAACACTCGCGTAAAAAATTGTTTTTAAGTATTAGCGGGAATTAAAGTTGAAATAGATATTTAGTGTTAGCGGTTAATTATTAATAATTAAGGACATGTTAGGAAAAAGAAAGGGAAGGAGATACTTGGTTTAAACTTTGATTATCGCGTTGTGCATGTGTAAGTGCGTTAAACGGCGCTAACAAAGGATAAGTATAATATTAAAAAAAAAAATCGAGTATCTACAAATTAATCATTTTTACATAGAAATTTTGATATTAGAATTAAGGAGCACTCGATATGACTGAATAGCAACAACTATTCTGAATTATCCAATCATCTTTTGGAAACAAACCATTATTGTGACATTAATAAGGGTTAACAAATTAGACATACAAATAGTATACAAATACTCTTTGTAAATAGTCACCTTTTAAATTTGTTTTTATATTTGTTCTTACTTAGTTACCCACCACTTTCTGGTTTTGTTTTTATCGATGATTGTATTTTTACTTTAAGTATATATTGTTTCATGAAAAAGATATCATAAATATCGAAACATGTTTAAACAATGAAGTGGTTTAAACAAAGTATTTTATCTTATTAATTAAGTAATTTAAGTAATATTGAAGAAATTTATTATTGTCTTGAAAGAATTACATAGTAAACGAAATCTTACGCCATTATCATCCAAGTGAAGTGAAAACACAAAGAAGAGTGGAAAACGTACGTTTAAGGGATGCACTTCTCCCCAATCTAACTTCGGATATTAAAGGGGGCGTCCTTCGCAACCATCTTCTCCAGAGATGTTTCGTCTAAAGCCTCGGCTTCATCACAGCATCCCGGTTTGTCAGTTCAATCAGGCCAGCTTACTTATAATACTATGTTCAACATTACCTATTCTACAAAACACAGAGCAGTGTTTGTGTCAGAGTTATTAATGAAATAATATAATAAGTAAAATTTATACTAGTTTTGTGTATAAATTTAGAAAAATATCTTACGGAAAAGTGACCATTTTTTAATTTCTTTTATTGTATTTGTATTGAATTTTATTGCTGGAAACATAAAGGATGCAGGAAAGGTGGAAGAAATAAGGGATAAGGAGCGGTTGAAAGACCACCCTGAATCAGAAAACACGACCCACCTGTGAAACACCCTTTTCGGTTTCGGAATTTTCTTTCACTGCATCCGCAGGTCTTCTGGCTCCAGGACACGTACTCTGATGGTCTGTACGAAGCACTCTTGGACATACACATCGGTGATAGCGCGAAGTGTCAAAACAAGCAGCATGCACAATAGCAAGATGTACAGCACTAGTCGGTTCGCACGGTAGCGAGAAACCGATTATACACAAACCGTGGAATATAAGATATTTCAAGCCAACAATTCGTTCCCACATGGCATGACGAAGTTGGCGGCAGTCAACGCATCCAATGTTAAAATGATATCTTTCAGTTCGAAGGTATAATTTCAACTAATTAAAAAAACCATGAAGAACAGTCATAGAAAAATATCGTGTTCCGGTATAGGGGGAGGGGGTTCTTGATATGTAATGGACAGGAACTACCCATCTACGTATGTCGATCCATGAATAAATTATAAAGATCGAACAGTATTACTTACTTTTTTTTTACCTACTTATACAAAAAGAGAAAAACACAATTTTTTTTTTCATTAACACATACTCTGCGGTGGTGGGTCAGATTTGACCCAGGTGTTTGTAAAAATATGAATTACGCTACAAGTATTTGTTTCATATTGTTTTCCTTTTAGCTAATCTTTTAATAAACATTTTCAAATAATTTGGGATACAAATAAATGTCATCGGATGAGATTAAAATGAGTTCTTGATAAAAAATGTGAAAAAACGTCCAAAAACTGACCTAAGACAGTCGGATTGAATCACAGCGCTTACGTCAAAACATATATTGTCAACATATGATACCAGGTATGCGTCCATGTATTTGTTTTTACTTATTTTCATCTGCCGGCACCTAGGACAATGTCAGTAATATAATTATTTGAGGAGCGTTGCGCCTACCTTTAAGTTTAATGACACTATCTACTTGGGTTCCGACGAGAAGATCACATGCTCAGTGAATGATTTGACTGTGTATGGCATCTGTTGATGCGTGAGAATTTGTACAATATTTTTTAATTTTTAATTTTAATTTTTAGCAGAAACATTATGACATATCATATCATTTCATTAAATCATATTTAAAATAAAATATCTATGAAAAATCTCCACAAAACGGTTGAAAAACCGAAAACTTGAGGTGGGTCTAAAATGACCCACCATTTCCGAACGTGTATTGTTTTGACCCACCGAACATTAAGTGTTAAATATATGTTTTTTGTACTAGCTGCACATTTGGATATTCGTATTGTAAAAAAAGAGCGTATGTATAAATAAAAAATAAATGTTTTATACACAATACGTTGATTAAAATACTTTATATTTATATTTAAATATTCTGATTTACTTATTGTATAATTAAATTCTTTTATTTATTCTTTTCATGAACATATCCGAATAAAACCACTTTTTGATCTTTCGCTGCATTAAGAGTTTTGTTGATAGCCGCGTATCGCCTCTCGTCTGTGCTGCAACCCTTACAGCGATACAAGGGGAGCGACCCCCGTAGAAATAATGAGGTTGCGAGACGTGAGGCTGTTTCAGAAACCACCCTCGCCTCCGCCCTCAGCGCGGAAGTGAACGCTTTGAAGAATCAGTCGACCTGAATAAAGGCTTTCATTCCAACGGACACTTCGAGACATTCAATTTTCATAACCATTATAATCTTTCTTTATACTATTTTATCACTATATTTTCCCAACCTTGCCCTTCCAAGGAGAATAATGGCGGACCTTTTAACACGTGCACATACCTCACGTAATATCGTAATAACATTTTTGGAAATATTTTGGCAATAAACTAAACCCACCTAATAGTTTATATTCTAATTTTTTTAATATACGGTGTATCGCACATACAGAACACTCATTTTTGCTACTACTTAATACAATAATATATAAAGTTAAAATAACCTGAAATTAAAAAAATATAATTTCAACGTTTAATAGAGTTTCCCCAAAAATTTTTATCGCCATTCGTGTTACCTCACATGTCGAAAACAAGAGGGCACAGCCCTTACCCCCCCCCCCCCCTTTAACAATCGAATTAACAACATACAGAACAATGACTCTATTTCCGTTTCTTGTATTGTTTTTTTAGGTGCTGATTCATCAATCAATGCACATTATTTTGCAGAATTTAGTGACAATAAACATGGTAGAAATATGCATGTAGGGGGTGTTTTTTTAAAGCAAGGTATAAATGCATGTATATGATGTTTTTTTAGAGGTATAGAATTTTAAATTAAATAAAATACATAAAAATCGTGGTAATGGCCATGGTATTGGCTTTATTAGAAAGATAATTTTATGCCATTTAAATGCCGTTTAAATGTAATTTTGCGCATATGGGTGCCGCGGCTGACTCGAACAAAGCGCAATCTGGAAGTTCAATTATCGACCACTTTTTAGAGCAGCTGGGGTCATATATCTGCAATACCGCGACGTTTATCGCCGTAGACTAGCGGCATAACATATTACATCAGAAAATAATCCAAAGGTGTTAAATCACACGATATTGGAGCCCAATTCACAGGTCCATTACGCGAAATTATGCGCTCACGAATGTTTCCTTTAATAAATTGATTGTGGCGCACGCTGTGTGGCATGTTGCGTTGTCTTGTTGAAACCACAGCTCTTCCACATTAATGCCATTAAATTGGGGAACGATAAAATCAGTAATCGTGAATCTATAGCACTCTTCATTGACTGTAACGTTCTGGCCGGCATCATTTTTCAAGAAACTACAGCTTCTTTGATGCGTAATATGAATTAAAGTATGCGTGGTGTGAAAACGATCCATTGTTATTCGAATTATTTGCTCGGATGGACGATTATGTCGACCGTAAAATGGACGTAGCGCATGGTACGTTATTCAATATTCGAAATAATTTTTCACAATTTGCAGGCATTGTTCTGGCGTAAGTCTATTCATGATGAAATGGAACCAAACTGAACACAAATCAATTGTCAGCTGTCAAATTGGCTGTCGCTGGAAAAAGTGTTGTCAATTCTAAAAACAAACCTCAAAAAAAAACATCTTCTTTATAACAAAGAAAATTCAGAATTCACGCGGTTAATTAATAAAAACTCAAGTTGTTGTACAACAGAGAAATGGTGCTTAAAATAAACAGGCAGATTTACAATATATGTGTTTTCCAGGTGTTATTTGTTCAACCCAATTTAATTAACTGGTCCACTCGAGCATCGTACGAACCTGCGCGTTTGAGCGTTTACGTAGTGAATAGTCCAGGTGTTCTTTTTAAGATGGCGTGAACACTATCGCGTCTGTAATACAATATTAACTTGGTCTACATGTTTCTAGTGTGGCCATTGGCGCGGTAAACATATAACATTTGTACATAGTGCATGTTGTACCGTAAAGTAATTGCCGTGTCAATTAGCGATACGATCGAATTAATTTAGATAAATAATACTACTAATTAATATTAATGATATTAATATTTGATAACAACAAAAAAAATATTACAGTCGCCTAAAAGAGTACAAAAGACAATTCCTAAGGTAATAAATGGTCGTGCCTTCAGATATTCATCAGATTTTATATTTAAAGAGTACAACCCCCTAGACATAAGACAAATATATATGATGAAACTCGTCCAATATTTCCATACTAACAACAACTCACCCCAAGCAATAAATCATGGACACAACACTAGATAAACAACGAACATCTACACGCCAGTTTCGAGAGCAACAACGACATTTTATCAATGATTCTACATGTTCTTAGATCCAAAACTGTACAATACACTCAGCACCAACTGGAAATTTTTTACTTCCAATAAGATTACACAAATATGGACCCAATATATGATCCAATCGGTTAAGGAGCGATTGGAAGCATGGCTGTCCAATATTCTAACATAATCATTATACAGTGCCTACACTAATAATTCACTAGTTCCATATACAACACTACCACTATATTTTTTCTCTCTCTATTTTTATTTTTATTCCTGTCGAATCTTTATCTTTCTTGAATTAAATAACACCACAACAGCATGAAAAAAAACGGACTACTTTAACACAGACTGCAGTCTAGCAAAGTAGCCAGGACAATGCTGAGTATATCAGAGGTGGAGTCTACTCCATCTCACACAATAAATTACGAGTATTATATTTAATTGCAATATAATTGTATCTTATGTTTATCATGTTATATTATAATATAATATATTCATCTCTGTTACAACAAAAACATGTATATCAATAAAGTCTAATAAATAATTTTTTTTATATATAATACTATACATTGATTCCTATAAGTTACAACATATTATCATGTAGTTTGTAATTATTAATTTATGTTTATATACCAAATACCACGAGAAAACTCTAATCAGTCTGCATGATATTAGATTTGATGAGACTTAACTATTTATTCTGAAAAACACAAAAGCCGATAGTTAGGCTCCGAAAAATCTTATAAGAGCGTATTGCGAAGATTATCTCATCCATGGGCACGGGTCGTTAGACTCGGTTGACCCTGTAGGCTAATTAGAAGCTAATATTCATCAATATCATCATCGATCTATGTCACTTCAATGCTGGAGGAAAAACTCTACGTGACTCTGTCATTACTTTTGGTTATTCGCCAATTTTTCCGCGTCAATCCTGTTTCGTCTATCCATCGAAACATTTTGAATTTAAGAATTTTTTCTATCCTTAGATTTTGTTTGCATCTTGAAATATGGTCCATCCATTGCAGTTTACAGTTTTTAGTGGTGACAATGACGTCAATAACCTTCACCTCTTTTTTCTTTCAATGCCTTCTAGTGATTATTTTTCAGTCTCTTCTAATTGACGTGGTACGTTTTTAACCTTCATACGCCTCAGTACACTAAAAAAACTTTACTTCGTTCTAATCTTTATTGAATCTTTGACATTCAAGTTTTTTCAATCTTTGACTTAAGGCTTCGACCTTGATCCTCAGATCACTTGGAAGTCGGATTCCTTCGTCAAGCCTTTTTAAGTTATACGTCTTAAACACAGTTCTTGAGGCTTCTCGATCGTGAGCAGTAGTATAAAAGTTTTTAACCTTTCTTAACCGTACCAGTTGAAATGTTTTATTAGTTAAAAATAGTATTTTAGAAAACAAGAATGCATCTCCAAAAATTTTGGAAAAATAAATATTAATATAATTGTCAGAATTAATACAATAACTTATTTAAATAATTAGACAAAATACTTCGTTTAAACATCGATTATTCTACATGTTTCGATACGTATGGTATCTTCTTCAGGAAACAATGTATATTGAAATCAAAAATACAAGCATAGATAAAAACAAAACTATAAAGTGGTGAATAAGTAAGAACTAATATAAAAACAAATTTAAAAGTTGACTATTTGTAATATTTAGTACGCTATTAACACTTTTTATTTTTTCGAAAATTTCAAATTTATCTAACTGTAAACCCCTAGTATTTGTATGTGTAATTTTTAAACCCTTGTTAATATCAAAATAATAGTTTAATATAGTGGTTTAAATAAAGTATTATGTATAATTATTTATATAAAATGAGGACACAAAGTAATTTTGCTAATACTTATTTTTTAATGTAAATTTACATTTTTAATTGTTTATTTATGTAAAAACACCATTCAAAATACCTTTTTTTATTATCAACTTCAATAAAATCATGATGCTAATTAGAAAAATATTTTTTAATGAGGAAACATTACTATAATTTAATATTAGGAAAACAAATTCACTGGTTATTTCTTTACGAAGCTTTAAAACATATAAATACATAACTGGAGTCAATTTTCATTATTTTATAGTATTAATACCATACGGAAATGCTAATGGTATAAAAAAAGAGTGAAGATTTTATAAGAAAATATTATATATTATATTATATTATAAAATATTATATTAGATTATAATATGAAAGTTTAAAAAAAAAACATGTATTCTGTCTGAAAATACGAAATGAAAAGGCAGAACATTTATGGCACGGAAAAGGAAAAATTAATATTATTAAGTTATTGTAATACTGTTATATTGTGTAGAAAATAGATAGCTATATATACATTAAAAATATATAGTTTAATATTTGGAAAAAATACGTTTACATGTATTAGACATATGTAGCGCCCAATTCCAAAACACCTTTACGTATTTTTGAGTTATGGATAAAAACTTATATTTTGAAAGAAAATGTACAAAGAGACAATTATGTGATGTTTTTTTTTTCTGAATGTATTGTTCTGGCAGCCATACTGGATATTAGATCACGTGATCATCAACAAACGTTTTGATTGGATGATTTCATTTTACGGGGAATAGCAACTTATACACTGTCTGCTTTGGGATATTTTGGAATTATCTCTGATTTTGATTGAATTTAAGTGGCTTTTGCGAGAAACTATGTATTATGTATGTAATTGACAAAAAAATCTATAAAACTGCATATTTAACTCAAATTATCCGAAATGCGTTTAATGGGGTTTTGGAATTAGACTGTGCCCCATAATAATGTGCATCTGAGATATGCATGCACCTATGTGCAGTTAGGAAGTATTTCATTAACGTGGCCGGAATGGTGGTCCATAATTCAAACAACGCCCGCTTAAGGGGTCAGGAGATAATGTATTGGGCGATATTTTTGAGCCGTTGAAATGCGGCTCTGAATTAAATGTATATAACTTGTGTGTTTAAATTAACCCAAATATCAAGTCTTACAAACCAATATTTTACCATAGAATAAAATAACTCTACTTTCTTTAGAATGGAAAATTTCCTAGAATAATTAAAAAATTTAATTATCATGGTTGAACCCTTCAACAATGATTATTTGTGTGTTTATACCCCCTGTTGACTTGGATTTTTGTGGTGAAGAACGGAGATATCATTGCACTTTAGGATGCTGTAAAAAACCGATTGTTCGTGGTCCGGATTTTAAATGCAATCTGTCTCACATCGGCTGAAATCCCTGAGTATTAGTCAGAACGGGAAAATTATATTAAGGTTTAATGGAACGCCGGAATGCACTTGGAGTACTCGATTTGCGTCAACAGTAGCTTAATCGATAGAAATAAAAATGCATCAATAATGTTGTGGATTATAAAACGTATGACTATTTGAATTAAGTCATTTAACTAACTACCTACCTCCCTAAAGTATTATAAACAGAAAAATAAAAAAAATATATGCTGATTTAAAGCAGTAAAATAATACTATTCTAAAATCTTTAAAGGGGAGCATTTCCATAATAATTCATCTTTTTGTACGATATTTATACGAGATGACTAAAACGGACTAAAAAATGAACACTACATTTATGTAAAATTTTAATTAAAAACAGTAAAAAATTAAAGCATTAAATTTTCTTATAAATTTTATTAAACATTTAAATAACTTTTAAATAATAACCCACAATAAAACTGCTAATATTTTTTAAATAGAAAATACGTTTTTTTTTATTTATATAAATTATACACCAGTTAATTTATTATGCTAACATAAAACTAATTAACTGAACATTTTTTCAATAATTAAGATCATATGTGCTTTAGTAATTGGAAGACCGCGATTATTATATTAGTTTCACTGTGCCAGAAAAGTAGTTACGGATAATTTATAAAATAAAATTATAAATATAAATCTGATCTAAAAATATTAATAAAATAAAAAGTTTTGTATCAAAATTTCAGTGAAATGAATATATTATTAATTGTTTTTTGGTCGCCCCTAGTCGCAATCATGACGCGGTCTGTAACTAAATCTACCCTGTTTCAGGGAAATGAATTTCAAATTTCAGCCCATAGATGGCCACAGCAAAATGTAGTTAAAACTCGAAGTGTTTCTACATGGTAGCATATATATTACTTCCGAAAATTTGATAGATATAGAGGTTGATTGGGTTGAACGGTGAACGTTACATTGTGTAAAGTGATCACTTAAGCCAGCCGAGGACAGGTTGTAAGCTCTGTAATACCCATACTTTCATACTTCCCATATAATATAATAGCTTCGTCTCCGTGAGATATCTATAATTTGTCTTAATAACAATCCTTTTCTTGGACATATTTAAATGTTGGTAATGTAATTATATAATTCTTATAGAAAGCGGTTCCCTGACCAAATAATTGAAACGACTACAGAATAGCTACAGATATAATAATGGTCGTGACTGAAATATACTATCAATATTTTGTTTATATTTCTATACAGGGTGGTCCAAAAAAGTGAGAACATTTCGTAAAATGTGATACAATTACATCAAAAATAGTTATATCAACAATTGCTTAAATAGTTAATTAATTTACCTATTTACTTATATTACGTTTTATTTCGATAATTTTCGGTCGCAATCTTTGATTATTAATTTGCCCATTATTTATATTTGATTTTTTCAGAAGACCTTATTCTGATCAAAAGTTTGCGAATTGAAAAACGTTGAGGTGCTAGGAAAATGATCAGAGTTTCAAAAAAATGCCTGGAGTGTGGCTAGATATTACAGTATAACTGGACATTACAGCAGGACGGAGCTCCATCTCACACAGCCAGAATCACAATCAACTTTCTTCGTCGTGAGAATGTGGCAGACTTAAACGCAGTAGATGATACAATATGGAGTATTTTGATGATTTCTGATTAGCTAAATATTGTGCAAAAAAAAAAATACATTAAGAATTGTAATTAATTATATTGCGTTTTAAAATAACTCATGTGTTACGAGATGTTCTCACTTTTTTTGGGCCACTCTGTATATGTGTGTACTTTTTTTTTTGTTTTTCTTTTCATAACATAAGTAATATTTCGTAACTAGTTTGTATTATTTTTATGGCGAATCGGGTTTTCATTAAAATAAACCCAATCGCGCTGAAATAAATTAATTATTGTTAATTATTATAATTAATTTGCAGTCCTGCGTTAAACTTGAAATAAAAATCTAAACAGTCCATGTTCACATCGCTCTCATCCTTTGTATCTTGTATTATGGAGTCTTAAACGCTGTAAAAGAGTGCTTTAAAAATAGAGCGAATCGAATTTCACCGAGGCAGGTAGATAATTTCTCTTCCGGAGCACAGACAAACATAAAATTTCAACTGAAAAGTATTATATTTCATTGAATGGAATCGTTTTTGAACCGGTGCCAGATAAATGCAATCAAAAACCGTCCACCGGAGTTTTGCCGCGCATTTCATTTCATTTCGCGATCACAGATGTCTCTGCCGGGTAACCTAACCTAACCTATCGCTAATGCGATCCGGGCAGCATCTAGCGGTAGAAAATTGCATCACGTTTTGCGGACGGATGTTTTGATAGATAGCAGTTTATTGAAATAAATAATAGTGTATGGCTTACTTTTTTGGGGAGGAAGGGCGAACGCGGTTTCAGAGAGATGTAAGTGGCCTAATTTTATTGCGGATTGCTTCGCACTTTATTTACTTTACAGCTGTGAGACAGTTTATATTAAACGACTATTATTTCCAAGATAACGAAGGTCAGACTTGTGCAGTCTCTGGTGCATTCTTCATTTTTATAAAACACGTGTTGCGTGTACCATAGACGGCGAGACGTACGAATGTCTCCATTCTGTAGAAACTGAACAATATAAGCAAAAAATCTGTGCATTACTAAAAATTCTGGGAAAAAAATATAAATTAAATAATTGTATTAACATAAACGAAAACATTATATTACAATTAGCGCCATATATGTACCAGTAGAGACTTTAATTGCTTAGTTTTAAAAACTGTACCCATGGCGCTATTTTGTATTTGCCGTATCGAGCTATTCACATTACTCTGTTTTGTCTTTAGGCTATTGAATTACTCAAGTCATATAAATAGCTATTTACTGAATTGATAAATGTTTTGTATGGAGACGTTACTTATGCTATTTTTAACAATAACAGAATAACATTAGAAAGGATTACAACTGCGTGAAAATCATTGAAGTATCTACTTCCTCTTTTATTAATTCGCTAATTTTACTATCTTACTGTTTTTAACGTGTTGGGAAAAACAAAAAACAATTGGTAGAACTATTTCCTACATTATCCTTTAAATACAAATAATTATTTTCTTTAGTTATTACGTGAAGGATTTTAAAACAATAAATGAATCATGTTCAGTCATATAAAGTGTTCTTAAGAACGTCTTTACATTTTTTATATGGGTAAGAAGGTTTTACGTTAAAACTTAAACTTTAAAAATACACCTAAAATTATAAATAAATACATTGTAGGATCGTACAAACGACGGATTTATTTTATTTAAAGACGTTGTCTGAACGAAAGTACATGTATTAGATATGATTGTATAATATCATTGGAAACAGCATAACCTAACCTATAGCACGCCACTGTCAAGGACATACTCTCAACTACTTGGCTGAGAGAAGATGAAGGTTCTCCACACGTTGGACCGATCGGACATCTTTTGCTTATAACACGTAAGTTATGTTTTTAGAGATAACTACATAAGTTACGTAGTACATATGTACTCATACTTTTAATAATTATTTAATCATTAAGGAGAATGCATTCTTATTGTGAACGTGTAATTATTCAGAACAGACGGTCTGTGATATTTTAAATACTAATTAAATGTATTAATTAGAAAAATTTACACATAAAATCAATTATATCGAAAAATATTTATTGTTGTTACCGGGATTCAAACCTGGATCTCTTCCGATCGGGGGAACGTGCATTAACCGATTGTGCTACAACACACAGTACATTGACGACGAAATTTAATATTCGAGATTTCGTAAAAATAAAGTAGATGTCTTTCAAATAATGGAAATAATGGAATATCAATTTGAAAAGTATAACATACAGGTTCGAAAATTTATCGTCATGTGCGCTGTAGTATAATCGGTTAATTCATTGGATTGGAAGAGATCCAGCTTCGAATCTCGGTAGCAACAACAATATTTTTCAACAAAATTGATTTTATGTGTATATCTTTCTAATTTAATTTATATTTAAAATTCTTTAATCGTCTGGCACTTTGTCACTTGACTGGATATGAAAAAATATTGTTCATTTTTTCAATAAATGCATCGATTGAACTTTGAATTTTTTATAGATTAAATGTTCTCAGGTATATTACGTTCACATTAAAAATGTTGTAAAATATTTAAACATGGAAATAAAAAGACTAAAAATAAGTTTTATTGCATATACATTAATTAATTAAACAAACAGTATTTTTTTTACTTAATTCTAATAAAATGTGTTCGCAGAACACAGCTGATAGCTTCGTCAATTCTAATTATGAAAAATAAATTGGAGTACTAATTAAAAACGAAGTTCCACCCAGCTTTACTTTGTGTACATAGATTGTTTGTTTGATATAAAAACCAAAGGCAAACGAAACAATATTTTACTTTATTTTATAATATTTTTTAATAAACTAATTAAATAGATAATCTAGAAGGGAGTAAAACCTGTTGATTGTAGGTATAGATGACTAATAATATGATACATTTATTACTAATCTTGAACACAACTGAATTCTATCTCACTGCCCACCTTTTTCTTCTACTTCTTCAACGGCACTACTAAAATGGTTTAATTATCGTGGTCTCCAGGGACACCATAGCAGAATACAAAAACGGTCTCTCCCTATCGGCTGTTTCGTAACCCTCTGTCGATGCAAGTCGAGTGCCTATTTCCTGTGCACTTTTTCTTTCCAATATACAGAGTGGCCCAAAAAAAGTAACACGTGAGTTATTTCAAAACCTAATATAATTTTTTTTGCACAATATTTAGCTAATGAGAAATTATCAGAATACGCCATATTACATAATCTACTGGGTTTAAATCTGGGCTGTTCGATGGCCACGCCTAGCTCGACGAAATTAACATTCTCACGACAAAGAAAGTTGATTGTATTTCTGGTTGTGTGAAATGGAGCTCCCGTCCTGCTGTGATGTCCGGTGATGCTGTAATGTCTAGCTATACTACAAGCATTGTTTTGAAACTCTTTAATCATTTTCCTAGCACCCCAACGTTTTTCAATTCGAAAATTTTTGATCAGAATACGGTCTTTTGCAGTGATTTTTGTCATTCTGGGCAACAATTTGAAAAAACCAAATATAAAAACGGGAAAATTAATAATCAAAGATGGCGACCGGAAATTGTCGAAATAGAACGCAATAAAGGTAAATAGGTAAGTAAGTAAATTAGTAAACTATTTAAGCTATTGCTGATATATTTAAACTAATTTTGATGTTATTATATCACATTTTATGAAATGTTCTCACCTTAGAGATTAAATTAAAAATAATATAAATTTTATTATCTACCTATTCTAAGCAACCGCTTTCTTACATAATAAATTTTAAATTATCTAATTGGTGGGATAAGATCCCGTGGACTGAATTAATTTTAATATTGATCAGTTGACGCAACGCATAGTGGCAGATGGATCTGGCCTACCTTGCTATAATGTTCTCAATTTTTTGGGGCCACCCTGTATATTGATATGTAGTGCACTAGCGCATAACAAACCTGACATTTAAAGCGCATTAACTATCTTTGACATCTTCTTTCATCGTTTTAAACTCTCTCCCTAGTGAGAACATACAGTGTTACCGATTTAGTACACCTCGCTTTCTACCCAGTTTGCCACGGGGGTTGCCGCAGCATTGGTTCAGGTGCCACGCCCCTAACAGAAGTGATTTCTCTCTTTAGAAGGTTACCCCGACGCCATCTTGTCACTGTAGAGTCCGTCGAACCCATCCGCCTGCCATCGCTCGCATGCGGCCTCTCCGCAGGTTACAGCGGAGTCTCAAGTCCTGCGAATGGATCAGGAATCCATCGCGGGTGAAAACCCTAGTTTTTTTTATCTAGGTTGAGCAATTTTTTTCCTTCGCTGCGGCGGAGTGCCGTCTACCCTAAGCAGCACCCTCTAACTACGCATTTGAAAATGTCACATCACAATATTCCATTACATATACCTGCCTTGCTCTGGCCAAATAATTACTTAGGAATTTCGCCGACGGGGGGACAGATTTTCTTCTGACACCAAACTGTCAAAATCTGTAATCATTTTTTACCGTCCGATATCAGCGCCATGGGTAACGCTAGGATCATGAAGAAGTGGTGTTTTAAACAGCTCCGGAAGTGCAGTGATATCTCGGTGCTTCATTAAAAAGATGCGAGTCAACTGGAGGTGAAAACGTTGTTCAATCTAGGATCGATATCAAGGTAGGCCAGATCTATTTGCCAATAACTCTCTGATTGGTTGGTACATCGCCATATTTCGTTTTCTGCTGCTCATTTTCATGTTTTTTACCGACAGCAGGTTTTTACTACATCGTCTCCCCAAGTGAAGGAAGATAAAACCTCTCCAACCCCTGAACATATAACCTTTCCCCCACCTGGACCAAGTTTTGTGTATTTTATTATTTAGGATCTGCGTAAAACAAAGGCATCCCTCTTACCCTAATCCGCTATTTTAAATTATGACTTAATCTGAATCCGGGCAACGCCGGGAATGGACATTTAGCATGCTATTATATTGCATATTATTAACTGCTATTTAAAACTCTTACGTCCATGGGACACAATTAAAATGACTAGCAGATTGCTTACTCTCAGGCCATTTAAATGAAAGAGCTTTCCCTAAAACAATCCATAAATAAATAAAACCTATATGTAATTAAAATTATTCCACCTTTGTAAGTTAGCTGTCAAAACGAACAAAACTGACATCTAGATGGTGTATAAGAATCGCGGGTAGACAATAATAATATTTTATCAGTATAATGTGCATTTAAGTAAAGATGAATAGTTATCTCACTCAACACATTAAATTTACGATTTTGATAACCAAAAATTATTAACGGCAGTGTTAATTTTTAACTGTAATGCATAACAAAAGAGAAAATATTTAACATTTCGCGTCACATTTGACAGAGCGACCATATTCTTGAAAAAAACTCAGATCATAAATGATTATTAAATGCCCGTAAATATTTTGACAGTGCAACCATAGAAAAAATTCGTACGATTTCATTCACGGCTTCTATGATACGACGCGAGATAACCATAGATAAGAGAGATAGATGACAGCTCAAAATTCATTCGATTTTGCAATCTTTTGATGTACAATGAACACTTTATTTCAAATTGAACATATAAAAGAAAATGACATTTTAGTAATCTTAACCTAGAGATATTAAAAACACGTTCCTGGTCGTTTAATCAAGCACTATGACACTACGTCCTAGACGTCCAGAAAGTCAAAGAAATAGACAGGGAAACGAAATATTATTATGGATTATTTGTCTACGTAGGTACATTTAAAGTATTTAAAATAATTACCTAAAGCTGACATAGTATTTCAATTTTGATTAAAAATTTAAAACTTTCAGTTTTCTTTTAAATTTTCCTACGCACGACAAATAGCAGTAAGTAAAGTGAAATAAAGTAATACCCCGAAGTTACACGATAAGTGGGATCGACGAAAATAGCTTAAATCGAATTCGCGTAAGTCGGGGTTACAACTTTGCGTATAAATATATACAATTTTGTTTAATTGGGACCAAGGACTAACAAAAACATTAGTTTAGAAGAAAAATATTTTATAAAATTGCAGTTCTTTAAATACATATTTATACAAAATATTTAAAAAATATGCGATTTACGTAAAAAAGTAATTTCGATGTCGATGGCTTCATAAAATCTAACAAATGACGACACGCGTAGAGAAATTTTTTTTTTCTTTCAGATTTTTTCACGCAGAATTTCTTCGTAGCAAACTAATAATTTTTTTTCCTCGCTTTGTAGCTATAACGCGCTCTTCGTTGGAATCTATGTTTTCTAAAATTTTAAGTCATTTTCGATTGAGCCGAGACCTGTCAAGTTTGCAATTGTTATGTGCTTTTCTGGTGGAATTGGGTCTGAAGTGTCTTCATTGTAGTTTTGCTTACGTATAGTGTACGGTTGTTAGCTTCTGACTAAGTGAATCCAACAGCTCGTCGACATCGTTGCCATCTTCTGCCACATGAGAGATATCAGTTTCTAGCGATCACAGTACGAGAAACATTGAATATAGCGGGCGGCAGTCTAGCGGCAGTGTCGCCAAACGAACCGCGTAACTCCGAGTTCGCGTAAGTCGGGGTATTACTGTATTATGATTAAGAATAAGATTTTCTTTTAATGTTACCAGAGGGAAGTGACAGAGAGAACTTGCGGAAGGTGGTGAACACCTGACTGCCTGGCTGTAGCATCCTTTGGAACATAAATCGTCTACGGATTTTTCAGAAGATTGAGCAGCAAGCTATCGACGATAACTATCTTCAGGAAATTGCATCACGTCGAGCGACTTAACGTACACATATTTCATGGTGCTGCGTCGTATCATGGGATGGGATACTATGAAGTGGGATTAGGATGTATTACATTTTATGAATTAAAACCATTTTTAAATATTGTAATTTATGGTAATGTATTTTATATATTTTTTCAAAAATAGCCTAGTGAGACTGGTATTATGAACATAACTGGGAATAACAATTTATGTATACATAAATATATACAATTGTAGATTATCGCAGCATCCAGATCACAAAAAAATTGTGAGCCATCGTCACAGTTGACAGTTGTAAAATAGTAATTACGGAGTATTTAGTAGAGTTTAGACAAGGACCGTTTATCAATTAATAAATTTTTTCATATATAATAACCTACTTACCATCACCCTGTTTCTCCACGGGGGTAGGCAGAGAGGATAGAACGCCACACTCTTCTGCCTTGATACATAAATCTCGCCTCATCCACATTCATACATCTTCTCACATACGCTCGACGATTATTGAAGCTTCTAACAGAACCATCCTCCAGTTTCTGGATTATCTGGTTGTGCCTACTTCTTGTGCCATGAACACTTTCTTACCATTCTCTCCTCATTCTATCTGTTCCGTATGATCAAATCACATAAGTAATCCTTTCTTTATCTTACTCACTATACTCTTACATAATTTCCTCATTTCTTTATTTTTTACTCTGTCATAAATGGATTTGCTACATATACGGCTAAGTGATCTCATTTTCACTACATTTCGTCTACTTTCATTCCTCTTCTGCCACCTTCGGGCCTCACTTCCATACAATAGTGTCAATACCAGGACTCCATTGTGAACCGCTAATCTTGCCTCAGTTGATAAGTTCCCACTTTATTCCCTGCAGTCACCCTCCTTTCGATATCTTTTTCAGTATTTCCGTTTCTATCAAACATACTTCCCAAATACACAAAATCAGAACATAAATAACAAAAATGCGATGTCAAAACTAGACAAAGAAAACAAAGGTTCCGAAATCTGCGGTTACAAACTTTAAAAATACCATTCTGGCGGCGAATGAGTAGGACTATATGAGAGCTTTGTCTCATAAAACAATCCGGGGTAAGCGGAAGCAGAGTGCATAGAATTTTTTAAAAATAATCTAAATCCATCTGGTGAAATCTCTGGTATTCTTCATAGCACCGTATGGAATGGAAAAGTCGAACAAATAAGAAAAAAGTTGTGGAATCATATTGTGTGGTAACTTTCGCAGTACCACCAAATTTCCTCGGTGTTCTATCCTCTATTTACTGTCATGTTACTTGTGTGCAGTTCCTTGTAATAATAACTGCGTAACATTTACAGTATTTGCAGTAATTTATAATTCAAAGATTAGACTACTACTTATTGAGAAGTAGCGATGGAAATAAACTAGTTCCTTCAGAAACGGCCTCTTATAATGCTTGTCCCCCTACCACTCATCTACTCACTCTCCTGATACACACATTTCAAAAGTGACGGTTCTCACATATCGGGATACTGTGTATTCTGTGGACCGCTATACACATGTCATCATTTAGAAGTTAAGGATTACAGAAAGACGATATATGCAGGAGAATATACTTTGAAAATATTGCTAGAAGAAAAAGTTAGAGTCTCAAGAAGCACGTGATCCCAGGAACAGTTGAAGGGAAGCGAGCAAGAGGACGGTCTTTAGTCTCCTGCGAGATTGATAGACCAAATAAAGGAGTTAACAGAATATTATAAATTTTTTGTATGACATCACGTAATTTATTATACGTCAACCAGTTTTGTTTATCTAAAGTATCATCAGGACGTATTTGAAACTAACCATAATACAAAAAGAGTGCACTTATATATACATGAAGAGGGAGATGGAATATAAAAATATATGTGAAAGAGAGGGACAGAATACGTATACAGATAGACGGAACATTAAGGGATTGTTCCGTCTATCTGTATACGTATTTTATCTCTCGTTTTTGCATTTAATTTTATATTCTGTCTCTCTTGATGTTCTATTTACCTATATATGTATTCTGTTTCTCTCTTTCGCATGTAATTTTATATTCTATCTCCCTCTTTGTGTTTATATATAAATGCACTATTTTTGTATTTATGATTAGTTGACCGGTTGACGTATAATAAATTTCGTGGTTTCATACAAAGTGATTGTTATTTTATTTAATAAAACAGAATACTATTTGCGCTAAGATCAACACGGTTCAAGACCGGGAGGAATGTATATATTGTGCACTGGGTGTTAGATATTTCAGGGGATCACGACACGCAGGACTGAGAATACGGTGAAGAAAAAGAAGATGAAGCATCTGAGAGGGTAGGATCAAAATGTATGCTTTTAATACTCTGTGGAGCAGGATATTTATTTATTTAATTCTTAACGTTTTCGTCAGAACTTCCGTGTAGTCCAAAGCGGGGTGTAGAATTACCCCAGATCATATGCATACAAACGATAATAAAAAATTAATGACTGGCGATGTGGTCCCAACTGCCTTTCTGGATGTCTCTTGTCCGATTGCCGTGAGTCGCGATAAGCGGTATAGCTGTATCCCTCGTTCGCATCTGAAGTATGGGGCTACACAGTTCATTAGTTAGAGTGAAACAAATAATAAGCACAATAATTTAAAGATAAGACACGACGGTATGGTATGGACATGCCCACGTGTATGACTTAAAACAATATTTTAAAATATTATACTCTTAGAAATTTGAAAAACTAAAAGTGACGAAATTTTCGTCACTATTTCCATAAAGATTACAAAAAATAAGAATGAAATCGTTTTCATAAATATTGAGTTATGGAGTTTAAAGCGATCTATGGGGAATGTGAATACCCCGCTTCGGGAAGGCTAGGTTAACATAGTGCATACATAAGCACTCCTACGTATACTCTAATATAAACAAGATTAAAGTATTTAATTTTACTAATATTTATCTTTTTCATATTTAGTCAGCTTCATTTTCAATCTATACAATTTCTCCTCCTTTCTTATGTTTTCTGGAATTTCATTAGAAACCTTCATCACACTTTGCATCGTCGATTTCTGAGATTTAGCCTTCTTCCTGAATGGTAGTCTCAATCTATCTTTTCATCTTGTATGATGTTCGTGCTCATGTTGATTTTCATAATTTTTCTTTGATTTCAAAAGTAAATACCATTGTATTTAAATGTATTGTCTGCTTAAAGGTCATTTTATTCAGATCTTCCAGCAATTAACTGAGTATTATTCTCACAGCTTTATTTGGCAACACTGACAACTGTTGCACTTCCTTTTCGTTAGTCGAAAACATACTGCTACTGCAGTAGTTGATGTGAGGAATAATAGTAGAACTGTATACTATTTTACAAAACTCAGTATTAGTACTCGGTACAGTAAGCAGTACAGTACTCAGCCGATGATGTACACTGCGATTGAAGTAACAATAAAAATTTTGATCATGTAAATATTACAGATTATATAAACATACTTATACATACCTACGAATAAATAAATAAAATAATTCATTCCAGTTTTATCTTTTTTACTTAATAAAAATTTCTCTATCACCGCAGTGGGAATGTAAAATAGCGCTGTTTACAAAAATCAAAACTATTTATCTAAATAAATCTCGAACACGTAGTTTAAGCCCGTTTATAAAATGAATGACATTTGCAACAATAATTTATAAAACTGCGACATATTTAAATCACCCTTAAATTCGAGCACAGACTCTCGGACGCGCCACGCCAGGCCGTTAGTGTCACACCGAATAGCCGGGTTCTTGTAGGGTCGATTTATTCCGCAGGTTTACCGGGATATTAATTATCCGAACGGTTATAAATTGCAATTACGCGATATGGCGGAGTTGGGGATGAATTCCGTCCATTTTGTTTGCATTATCCATATATTGGAAATTTAAATTGACGTAAGGGATGATCGTAATTGTATAATCGCCGAATTAAAATGGTAGATTGAATAGAGGGAAGGAATTGTAATGGGTATTCCAACACGAGGTAGCCGATGTGAAATTACTGCAATTTCTCTAGGGGAAGTTTTTGGAGGTCGATACTTGGCAGCTATCATGTTATGTGTATAAAATATCTTCGAAAGAGTTTAATCCTAGATCCTGGGTATTCTATTGATAATATAAGACCGTGTCACTCTATTGAGACATATCACCACTAACTTGGATGGTCGGCCGATTTCACAGATGCAATCTGGACTGCTGGCTTTGCTGACTTTCTCTCGAATCCTTTTCTGATGTATGTTATCTGTCAACCTCTGTAAATTCCTCGCGTTCGCCGTACTTCCTTGAGCGTTTCTAAGAGTGGACCGACCCCGATGACGACTGTATTATTTCCAATATCAGGTACACAGCCCAACACTTTCAACAAGAAAACACAGGACTACCAATCGAAGGATAGAAAGTATAATTTATAAAACAGGGCACTACATGCTTCATTAACGATTAAAAAAGAACGCTTTAAAGACTTCCTGAAGACAAATCTTGAAAATGTCAATATTAAGAATAGAAGATTGACTTAACTGGCGGACAATGGTACACAGTGGCGTAACACACATATCATCAACAAAATGCTGCGAACAGGAGGAGAAGTCGTTAAGATAGAGAAGAGCAAACAAGGCGTAAAAGTCAACCCACAGCCGCTGTCTTCCCATATGTCTATCCAATATGCTTCATTATGGATCAATGAACGGACTCTTTAGTCACTTGAGGACTATAATCGTGAAGGAAAGTCTTCCTAGGATACGATGGATAGCCGATGTTGATGATGGCTTGACAGCTTTCATGTAAAAAATATGCTTTTATAAATACATGGTTCAGCAACGATTAGGAGTATATTACGAATATAATTATAGGTATGGCTATTTAATAACTGTAAAAGCGAACAAACCCGTGTTTAATGACACAATTGTAAGAAATAAGATCTTGGTATAATAAACGAATGCCTATGTCATTGTAAGAGACGCTCACATGAAAACATTGACAGCTGTGCGTGAAAGCGTGGCTGCAGATAATACTATCTCTATCAGATTAAATCTTTTGAATATCACGAATTTTTAAAAAAGATAATATATACCTAATAACACATTGTGTTCCAAAAGTCTTTTTCATTTTGGTTCATTCGCTACACCAATGCAGTGAGCGAGAGAGAGGCGAAGGGTATGCCGATCGCTAGCCGTGTTCTTAAGAATGCAGTCGCTATGGAACGTGTCCTTACCATTTGTTCATGAAATTTTCCATGGAAAATTGATATCCTGACGACGTGACATAAACTGGCTTCCATGTAACCCCGACTTGATACCAATGTCCTTTTTTCTATGGGGCTACCTTAAATTAAAAGTATACATTAACAATCCTCCCTCTCTGGAACAATTTAAAGAAAATATTCGAGAAGAAATGGTAGCGGCTATGGAGAACACGTGTTGAGCAGTTCTCAGAATTTTTGCCTCCCGTTTAGAAGAGTACCAGTAAAATAACGGATCACGTTGATAAAACAATTTTTTAAAAGAAATTCTCAGGGATTGTACTTAGATACAAAATAAACATGTATTTAATTAAGCCCATCTATTATTTTATTACGGAATATTTATTATGAAAAAGACTTGGGCACTTTGTAAGGGGTGTTATTTTTAGAGGTTTGTTTTTCGAATTGATAACACTTTTTTCAGCGATAGCTGACAGCTAATTTGTGCTCAGTTTAGTTTGTCATTTCACCATGAAAAGAACGGCGCTTGCAAATTGTAAAAATTTATTTCAATAATCGTGGTGGTCAGTTCGCGAAACTTACCGTGGGCTACGTCCATTTTAAGGTCGACATAATCGTTCATCCGAGCAAGTGATTCGAATAACCGTGGATCGTTTTCGCACCACGCATACTCTAATTGATAACACGAACACGCACACGTACAGTGCGCACCGAAGAAGATGTTGCTGCAGTGAAGCGTAGTATCAAGGAGGACCCGAATGAAAGAGCGCTATAGATCCATGATTACTGTCTTTTTTGTTCCCCAATTCAACAGCATTATTATGGAAGATCTGCGGTTTTAACAAGACGGCGTAACATGCCACGCAGTGCGCGCCACAGTCAATTTATTGAAGGAAACATTCGATGAGCGCATCATTTCGCGTAATGGACCTGTGGCCTCCAAGATCGTGTGATTTAACATCTTTGGTTTATTTTCTGGGGGATATGTGAAGTCGCAAGACTTGGAAGCCAATATTTGTCGCGTTATTGCTGATATACGGCTTTAGCTGCTCGAAAATTGGACTTCCAGATCGCGCTTTATTCTGGCCAGCCGCGGCGTCCACATGCCACTAATGGCATAATAGTGTATTTCCTATAAAGCTAATACCATAGCCATTATCACGATTTTAATGTGTTTTATTTATTTCTAAATTTCTGTACCCCAATATAAAAACACCCTCTATAAGCTCATATCTGTCATGTTACATCAAAATATAGTAATATAACGGGAAACTTAAAATTTAACAAAAGGAGTGTCCCAGAAAGTAATTCATTTTATACATACTTACTTGCGAATTCATTTCATTAATTGTAATATCTTGGATTATGCCAATTATGCTGTGTCCTCGTGTACGGAATAATGTCTCGGAATAATAGCCAATTCGTAGTAAAAAAATATTATTTTCGATGTTTCTATACAATATTATACAAGTCAGCATTACATGTTTACGGTGTCATGGTCCGGAGTAAAGATAGACCATTTGCCGACGCGCAACGTCATTTATCTCTTTCATACGCTCATTCACCTACCTGCGTGCATTTACGCACTCATCACCATAGATACATCACAAATTAAGAATATTTTCATGGGAATTAAGAATCTTCTATGTAGTTTTTTGGAATATTCTGCCATGCATATTTAAGCTTTCTGGCCGATGTTTCGGATACCATTGTGGTTCTATCATCAGGGTTGTTGTCGCTCATGAAAACATCGACCGGAGAAAACGAATACACATAGAACAACCCAGAAAACTCTACAATTAAATAAGATTAATTGAGGAATTATGTGACGCTGCACCTGAGTGAATCATAAAGTATTTGACGGTACATATAAATTTTTACTGTCAGTTCTTTTTTAACCTTTTCTCTATGAGTCGAAGCACTATTTCTGGTTTTAGGTCGTGGTCTTTTTTTATCTGTTTTTTATACTTTACTCTGTAAGATTAAGGGCTTTGTGTGTTTTTAAAAATTACTGTGTTATATAAAATGCTAGCGTTTTATTATATATCTTGTTTCTTTAACATTTTACAATAAATGTAATTGTTTCAAATGTATATAACTGAGAATATATGTACGTGCATCTATCTACAAACTACTTACTTACTTACTTACCATCACGCCTTTTACCGAATAGAGCGCCAACTTTTCATTTCTGACATACTATTCTCGCTTCATCCACATTCAAACACCTTCTCATACAAGCTCGCCAATTATTGAGGCTTCTAACAAGACCATCATTCAGTATATGGTTTATGTGGTCGTGCCAAGTCTTCCGCAGGCACTTATGTCATATATATTTCTTACTATTCTCTCCAAAACCACCTAAGTGATCGTTTTTTAATCTTACTCACTATACTCTTACATTATTGCCTCATTTCTTCATTCTTTATTCTGTCATACATGGATTTGACACATATACGCTTAAGTGATCTCATTTCCACTGCATTCAGTCTACTTTCGTTCCTCTTCTGTCAGCTCCAGGTCTCACTTCCATACAACAGTGTCGATATCAGGACTTTATTGTGAACCATTAGTCTTGCCTCAGTTGAAGAGTTACTACCTTTATTCACCCTCCTTTCGATATCTTTCTCTGTCTTTCCGTTTTTATCAAACACACTTCCCAAATACACAAACTCTAACAAATACGTAAAACTCCATATAAAACATTACCCGTGTGCTGCATTTAACGCAAGTTGAATTTAAAAGAACACCTGCATGTCGAACATCCGACCAATTCCCACGTTACTTCAGAGGTAAAAACACGTGTCCTTGTATATATTATGTCACGTCTACCATACTCCAGTGAATAGCAAGTAATAGCAAGTGGAATAAATATAACGTGAAACAAACTACTGAGTACTTTTTAACGGAGTATATTCTGAAATATAACCTTCACGCATGTCTCTCTAATAAGTATCAGTTTATTAAAATATAATGAATATGTTATTTTCAAAATGTCAAAATTAGGAATTGGACAGAGACATGCATCATACAATACTTCCTGACTGTACAACCAACTGCCAAAATCAATTAACTTAGCAGCAAATACAAATGTGTAAAAAAATGTTATAAAATGACTTAAAGGTCTTCAAAATTATTAAATAATATTAATAATATATACTGGTCAAAATAAAACAAAATATATAATTGAAAAATATTAATTTTTTAGGCGTAATGTGTTAAAAACATTTGACACATTACGAAATAAAGGATATAAAAGAGTTTAAAAAGAAACTAAATGAACACTTCAAAAACACATAATTGGACAATAAACAATATTACAGAATACTTCAGAAGCACACAAAGGGACAATGAATAGAATATATAAGGTATTATATAAAATTATTGTAGTGTAACTCCCTCTCCAAGCACAAGAGCTGGTCTCTTTTTTGGAGAGGTAAGCGAAAAAAAAAAAAAAACAAATAAAGAATATTGCTTTAAATAATTAAAAAATATAACCGGTGATAGTTTAGTGTTACTCGAAGCGAGTTCACATATTAACATTAACAAATTTCGGAAATTTCAAAGAAGATTTAAGAAGTATTATTTAGGTCCAGATCCCACATATTAACATATGTACAACTTCTCAAAATGTGATAGATATGGAGATTGAGTAATGGGTGCGAATGATGAACATTATATTTATATAAAGTGATGACTTAAGCTAGCCGAAGATAGTTTGTAAGTATAAAATTTAATAAAAAATAGCTTCGTCTCTATGTCAAGATATCCATTATTTGTTTAAATTATTATGTATTTGACATATTTCCCAAGTTCTAATATGATCGATTTCTTAACATTTTTTATATTTTGGTATTTTAACATTGTATTGTTATAGATGTATTGTACATATTTTTTACTAGTTGTAAACACACTCATAATTCAAGATCTTTCTTGTTTGGAGGTTCATAACCCTATTTTTGTTTTATTCTGTTGAATGTATAAATAAGTAAATAAAATTGAAATACTGGTAAAGAATATAAAGAAAATGTCATTTTGTACGTAATAATAATGTTTCTGTTCAAACCGATACATATATAGATTCGTAAATGGAATATATGGCAAATCAATACTCCCTATTTTTAAATTAAGTTAAGCGTTTGTGGAAATGAAACTTGGACTCGCTTGATGGTCTCACGAGACAAGGCAATGAAGCATTAAATGAAACATCCCCTAGAAGCAGTATAAATAAATTACTCCACCCTCTAGCCAATGTGTCCTTCGACAGCACTCGGGAGCGTGTATCGTCTCTTGCTCGTCGCAGCTTACATATAATTGAAAAGGCTTATAAGATTTTCTCTAAGGAATCTATTTGCACCAGATAAGTACGGCATGGGAACCGGGGCGGGCGGGTGCGGTGGGCAAGTCGGACACATCGACCGCAGACCGTACACATTGCCTCAGCACGCTGTATACCCTCGAGCTACCCCATTCATCCCCCAAACTAGTACCCCGGTTGGAAACGCTTAAAACCATTTCGGATTTCAAGATTTTTTATTTTCATTAAATGGCTCTTGTAAGCTGTTTTCAGTAAGAACGTAGCACTTAAAATCTTTTTATCAGTTGATCTATTTTTGTAGACGATGAGATTTAGTTGAATTATTGAAGCCGGGATGAAAATTAATTGAAGCCGGGATGAAAATTAATTATGGCTTACTTACTTACTTACCATCACGCTGTAACCCCACGGGTGTAAACAGAGAGGATAGAGCGCCACACACTTATGTCCTGATACATAATTCTGGCCTCATCCACATTCATACATCTTCTCATACAAGCTCGCCGATTATTGTAGCTTCTAACAGGACCATCTTCAAATATCTGCGCAAGTCAACACTTGCGTCATATATCTTCTGTACCATTGTTTTCTCATTTAAGTGATTGTTGGTACAAAACAAAGTTTTGTACGGGATGAAAATTTAAAATGTTCTCTAGTTTTCAAATTCGTTTAAAATCGTTTATGCAAAAATTTTCTGGGACATTCTGCCGTACGTCGTAGACGGATTCCATTTTAGGGTCATTATTAAGGCTGATGATGATAAAAAAACAGTGTTAAAAATAATCATTGAAAAATTGTTGGAAAAAATACAACATATTCTACGGATTGTGAATAATTCCTGAATGTGCCTACGTTCACACCGGATATAGAGGTTAGCCCGGTAATTAGGGTAGACGGGGGTAGGTTGACGCACGGCCGCAGAGCCTACCGCGGCAACAACTCACCCCGACATCGAATCGGGAGGTTTTAGAGAAACAACCTTATCCTGTTAGAGTGACTTTTGAGAAAAATGACTAAACGATGTTTCAGAAATTTTAATTTTGTTGTGATATTGATGGCATTTATTATATATGTTATATAAAATACTTGGAAAAAATACGCTTTACATGTATTACACATATGTAGTGCCTAATTCTAAAACCCGTTAAAACAATTTTTTTTGAGTCATGCATGAAAATGTATATTTTGAAATCAAATGTACAAAATGTTAGTATTTCTGGCAAATTCTAGTAAATTCTGGCATAAATAATAAATATTTATATATAATTTTAAATAATCACAAAGAGATTGAAAACGCTTAATAAAATGTTTGTTTATTTTTCGAGTCAAATTCTCAGCGTTTCGGATTAAATGCGTAAAACGCAGAATTTACTAGATGGCGCTAATCACGAATTGTATCGCCATTCTTTCATAAATATTTTCGTCTCAAATTCGTAGGTACCGAATTCCAGATATTCAATCACTGATAGTGAAAGTGACTCAAATATATCGGTGATTGACTCACGGTTCGTGATTTTGAGTTCATTACTAATATAACTATTCTCTCCGTATTTATCCATTATACGTGACCAAATCTCTCAAAGCGATTCATTTTATTAAAAAAATGTAATCTATGAAGATTGCTGGGAATCGGGACTCTGCATCGCGGTTGAAGAACCTGAGACAGTGGTTTGGCCAGTCTACTATAGAGCTGCACCGGGCCGCAGTGTACAATGTGATGATAGCCAACGCACAAGAAAAATAATTTATATTATCCATACTTACAATATTTGTAACTTTTTGTAAATCTACCTCCCTTGGTAGGTACCAGACCTACTTTCCGTATGATCATGAGTTAATATAATTCCTCCCTACATAGTAAATAAAATAAAATCTAACCTACTACGGAATTGTTGTAAATGACTTTAATTGAAATGTGAATTATTCGCCTTTTCCAAAAATAGTTGGTGTATTTATTGTACGTCAAAACCTTTGTCTAGATGTTTATGTTTCCGCCCTGTGGCGTGAACCAGCTTCACGGGAAATTAGTGAATGTGCTCCTTGATAATAAGGATTAATTACCCTGCCTTTGTATTTTCAGGGATTTGTTTACCTGTGAAATCTTTGGGTATATTTCCGTCCGACGGTAGTGTAGTTAAATAACGGACTCGCGTTCCGGAAATTCTGCGAATTCAAACAATAAGGGTATTTTATTAGGTCAATATTTAGCAGTAAATGCTAGAAAAAATCCGGTTATATTCTATTGGAGAGTGCATTCTACCCACAGGCATGAAATTAAATGCACATTGTTACGTCGTGCGCTGTCACCGGTGGATAGAATGCCAGCGCACCACGCCATCGGCTAGACTCAGTCTGTGGGTTGATAAAGATTGGTGTCGGAATGCCTGACTCAGATGGATGGGGGAGGTCTGAACAATGCAAAACACTTTATAACACTCAGAACAATTAGATATATAATCTAAACAAGACCCAACACTGCGAGAACGAGCAGCCTTTCATCTTCTTTACACGCCTTAGATCCATCCACTGAATGTGGACGCTATTGGTTATGAAACTGACACTGTTTATGGTTAGGTTAGAGGTTGAAATGTTACTCGAATCACGCTTGGCTGCCAAGGTGTGATGAGGCAGCCAGGGTCCCGGATCGTTATTAGGCCGGACCAAAACATCTCTCGACTTCTGAAGACTTCCAAAAGGCTCTATCTTGACGTTGCGGCGTGGACAGTGCTCGTCCCGCCTCCATTGCACGCTCGCAGCCTCCCGCTCGTTGCCGCGGAGGGTCCCTCGTTGCAAGATTTACACGGGCAGAACAAGGCCCAATTATCTCTTGTTCTGCCGCGAAAATAGTCCTCCAATTGTCAATCTCCGTCGCCAATACTATAATTTCGGCGGAGCGCCGCTCGGCGCTTGCCTCACGCACCTCTCAGCTCGAGCGCTCGCCGCGAAGTCCCCGCTACTTCTTCCGACCACTCTCCACCGGCCGCGCCTACTCGCATCGGTAGATGGCGCCCTCGGTCTTGGCGTGTTTATAGGAGAGGTGTTCGGACGAGGGGCATTATACACACATTATTTGTGGAAATATAAATCTGATAGTCTATGATACATTTTTGCAACAGTAAAAGTATTAATTTCACGACAATTAAATATTTATGTAAACAAGACGTATTTTTTATATTAATGCATATTATATTGTCAGCGTTTAAATTTTCGTTCCAATCGAGTCATATATTTAAAAAAAGTTGCGGAGTTATTTGATCACGTGAGCGACACCAAAATTATTTATTTATTAGACTTTATTGACATACATATTTTTGTTGTAACAGAGGTGAATATATTACAATATAACATGATAAACTTTAGATACAATTATATTGCAATTAAGTATTTATATACTCATAGTTTATTATGTAGGATGGAGTAGAGTGCACCTCTGATATATACAGAATTGTCCTGGCTACTTTGCTAGACTGAAGTCTGTGTTAAAGTAGCCAGTGTTTTCTGTTCTCATGTGAAGTTATTTAATTCAAGAAATATAAAGATTTGATAGGAATAAAAATAAAGAAAAAATGTATAGTGAGAGTGTTGCAGAACTAGTGAATTATTAGTGTAGACACTGTATAATGATTCCGTTGGAATATTGAAAAGCGATGTTTCTGACTGGATCATATATTGGGTCCATATTTGTGTAATCTTATTGGTATTGTACGATTTCCAGTTGGTACTGAGTGTATTGTATGGTTTCGGAGCTAAGAACATGTAGAATCTTTGATAAAATGTCGTTGTTGCTCTCGGAACTGGCTATAGTTCATGTCTATATATTTGGTACCCTGTTTGAAATGCCAATTTTGATGCGTAACTTTGAACAGGATTTAGAAAATGAATTTTGGCTTTGGTGCTACAAAAATATGCTCTGTATATTTGACTAGGTATTTTTCAAAAATAATTAAAAAACGAAGACTTTGATGGTTTAAGTCATAGGGAGAATGACCGGAAAGTCAACACTAAAGTAATTGCTGAACACCAGACCAAAGAATGCAAGAGTTTGGAAAAACCTTAGCTAAGATAGAGCGATAATGTCATAGAATACATGTCTGCCATAGAAATCCAAAACTGGAATGTAACAACGCGAGCAATGGTCAACGAGAGGTGATCCTCCGCTCGCTTACCTAGGACCGTTCTATGAGAGAATGCTCCCAAATCGTTCCTATTCATTCGCTGCCAGGTTGGCATTTTTACTCTACAAGGCAATATTGACATGTTGCAGTACAGCGTGGCGTGACTTTCAACCAACAGTCATGCACTGTCCTATCAGTGCAGATTTTGTCTGTATTTATTTAAATTAAAGTATGTACATAGTGAGATGATATAAAATAAAAAATATTTAAATTATTCGACAGATACAAGAATACGTGATGAACACAAAATAGATTACAATTGATAGTTTAGTCCAGACACCGGACTGACGACAGGATCCACTCTGGTACAGGTTACTCTTACCATAAAAAAATAGAATTTTCACTCTTAGATGCTCCAATCGTGACACCCACACCCTCACGAACTCCCGGAACAGTTGAAAGTTACGTCCACATCGCATTAGGCCATCGTTCCACGTTCTCGGTATTTAACAACTCCAAAGGATGTGCTCTTGCAGAATCAACAGAGTCAGTAGTGATGATAACGAAGTGAAATGGTGTTTGAGTGAAGACTGGATAGTCATTAGCTGGATGTGGGGGGCAATTAAATACCGAGCAAGATTTATCATGTACTCCGTCATTTACCATAAGTTACCACTTATATAATAATGTGATATAGCACCACCAAATTCGATCGTCCATGTCCACGTCAGGCTCTTCGGAGAACGTTCGACCAAGAAATCAAAGCGGCTAATAGACGGAAGGTGAAGGGTGAGCCTCCGGCGCCTTAAATCAATAAAAGGAAAGAATTAAATAATAGAAGGAATACCCATACATAAAAAATCTGGGCCGCCATGCTGGGCTGATACCCATTCCAAGTAAAAATACTTAATTAAATATACAATTTCTATCTTTTTGAGGTCACCATCAATAGGGTTGTTGTATTGTATAAGGTCGTAGCGTTTTTTCTAATAAATAAAAAATATCTAATAATACATATATTCTCCTGAATTCCACCCCTGAAGAAATTTAGTGGTTTCAGGGTAATTTTTAAGAAGAGTATCGTCATTCAAAGGGATTCCTCGAAGATAGTTGACAGAGAACGGAAATGATAAAAATCTGATGGAGCAAGATCAGGAGAAGAGGCCGGATTTGGAATAATCTCCAAATTAAGCTCTTGAACAGTCACTTTTGTAATATTGGTGATTTATCAGGACTTCGGCTATGAAAGTATAGGGGTGGAGGGGATAGCAAAACGTTTTGCCGATTCCCTGTCTCTGCACTTACCTCTAAATAGCCCTTCAAGTACGTCAAAGTAGCTAAAAAATGAATTAAATAATGTTACTTTATGTTTCATAACAGTAAATAATTCGCTGTCAAATCATAGTTACAGCTAGACCTGCGATTTGCTTTGTTGAAAAGAACAAGTACGAGAGTAACCACTTCCATAGTTCCGAGTGCGGATGGGTTCCTTTCAGTTGCAATATTAGTGGTATGCGGACGTGAATTACCATGCTGAAAAATCAATTGATGCTGTATGTTTTTCTTGAATTGCGGCCTCAAGGTGACGTAATTATTGGCAATATAAGTCTGAAGGCTGCATTCCTTGGAAGCATTTCATAATAATATTAGTACTAAATAAAAAGATATTTAGGAAATGTACATTTATTACAGTTAACAATTAACACAATGTAATAATTCAAAATATATTCAATTGATCAATACTATAGCATTAAAATGACATCGATTATGTCAAAAAAAATATATTCAAAGTGCTATTAATTCAGCATACAAATATATGTTTTTAATATTTATTTGTACGAATTATTTTGTTCGTATATGTTCAGTGCTACTCCACCACGTCATCACTTATTTTGTATGAAAAGAGAAGAAAAGTCTGAATCAAAACGCATTATTTTAATTAATTGAGCATTAACTAATTTATAGTTAAACAAATATCAGATATTTCATAGAGACAAGACTATTTTTCATTATATTTAATGTAAAATATATGGAAGTATGGGGTGGACTTGTCTTCGGCTGGCTTAAGTAATCTCTTTGTGTATATAACGTCCACCAATTCTCACCCCTCAATCTTCACATTTATCAAATTTAAAAAAATTGTATATATAAATGTGGAGATTGAGGGGTGAGAATTGGTGAACGTTATATATATGTATACAAAGTGATCACTTAGGCCAGCCGAAGACAGGTCGTAAGATCCATATATTTCCCATTAAATATAATAAAAAAATAACTTTGTCTCTATGAGATAGTGCCTTTGTAGGTAAAAATCCAGTAATCGTGTGTTCTTGGACATATTCAAATATTGATAATAATTTATAGTTGCAATGTTCTTGAGTACATATATTCAATTTCTTGGTCTACATCAATAGTCCCGAAAACACAGATGTCAGAATGTCTTAATTATTCAATCATGAATTTCCTACCCCTCAAATTAAATATATTCATGTCTCAAAGTTCAGCAAACACTTCCTGCCTTTCCGAGGCAAAAAAAATCTTGAGCACACAATATGAAAAACAGAATAATCTCATAATTCACTACCGCAACAAGTGGATGAGGGTAGGAAATAAGGGATTTCGTTGGGAAATCCCGACATTGGCATTGTTGACACAGTCCTCCCAGCACCCCTAACAAAAGTCACGTCCTATAGTTCACTGGAGACGAGATGTATGACGGTGGTTTGTGGAATTTCAGATTCCACATGTTTGCTGAAAGAGATTCGAGGAACGAACGGAGGTTATGGTGTCTACCCTCGCTGCCCCCACCCCCGAGATTCAAACCGGTGATCCGTTGTTGAGGGATGGTCTTTTCGGATTTTAATGTGATTGGATTGATAGAGTTTCCCGTAATGTTGTTGAGGCGAAAATAATTTGGAAAAATAACATTTCTTTGAAGTGATGGAATGTGGAATAAGGAACTTATTTTCTTCATGTAAAAAATAAAATAATATTATTACTCGTAGATTATTGAGACATTACTTATGCGTAATTGAAGGGTGAATTAAAAGGTTTTTTTTTTTCGTAGAAAGCAATCACTTTGTGGTTTGACATGTTATATTAAACGAAATTTATTATACGTCAACCGGTTTCACTTATTTGAAGCTTTATCAGAACATATTTAAAACTGATCGTAAATACAAAAAAGAGTGCACGTATATGTACATAAAGAGGGAGATAAACTATAAAATTACATGCGAAAGAGAGAGACAGAATACATATAAAGTTAAATAAAACATCATATAAAGTTATATGCGAAAGAGAGAAACAGCATACATACACAGATAGGCGGAACATTAAGGGAGGGGAAAATACAGTGAATGTGTAAAATACAGGGCTAATGTTAAATATCAATTTAATATCTATCAACACTTCATTTTCCCCTTCATTAATGGCGTCTGATCGTACATAGACTGTAAATCTGCCTGTTTAATGGACACAATAAATATTTTAAGATAGTTCTCTACCATAAATATACGTATTACAATTACTACGCAATCTGTCAATAAATCATAGAGCATGGTATAATTGCTTGGGGTGGAGTGACCGTGTCTGGAATTAATCCAGTAATAGCAGCTCAGAAAATTGTTTAAAAAGTTATTCTCAAAATCCCAATCACAACGAGCACTGACAAAATTTTTAATAAATTCGATATAAGACAAATACATGCTATATATATATGAACACAAACAGACACATTTTAAAACAACTCAAAATATAATTTCCACACGGACAAATACACATAATCTACAAACTCCAAGAGCACATACAATATATGGCCAAATGAACTACAAATGTTTTAGACCTGATCTAAGATTTAACCCAATTGAATTGTCCCAATAACATGAGACTGAAAATAAAAACTTGGATTCGTAATATGGGTAAAGCTAGTATTGGTGCATTCACCCAAACGTATTGATTCAAAACTTTAATAATTATTGCCACAAATTTATCCAAAATAATTTATTTGTAAGTCCACTTTAGAATTTTTTTTCACATACACCTTATGTATTATATTATATACATAGAATAAATGTTAGTTCTATCAACTACTTGTAATACTAATTCATTGTACAATTGCTTGTAAACTATGCCCGTCTCGACACAGAATTCTTTAGTGAGACGGGCGTAGTCCAAACATATTGTTACATTATATTATGTAGCTACCAGTAAATAAATAAATAAAATAATATATTATAAATTATAAAACATTGACCGAGATTATCTTAAACATCTCTACTGCGTTTATTGTCTGTAAAGTCAACAATTAGATTAAGAAAGGATCACTTAGGTGGTTTGGTCGTACGGAAAGGATGAATGAGGAGAGAATGGTAAGAAAGATATATGACACAAGTGTTGATGGAACCAGAAATAGAGGACGTCCGCGGAAGACTTGGCACGACCAGGTAAACCAGATAATGGAGGATGGTTCTGTTAGAAGCCTCAACAATCGGCGAGCTTGTATGAGAAGATGTATGAATGTGGATGAGGCGAGAATTGTGTGTCAGGACAGAAGAGTGTGGCGCTCTATCCTCTCTGCCTACCCCCACGGGGAAACGGCGTGATGGTAAGTGAGTAAGTAAGTAAGTAAGTCAACAACAGTAATATAACAACAGAAATACAGTACTTGTTCTGTATGTAAAAATTAGCAGTATATTATATAAGAATACGTATTATGTTTGAATTACAAGCTATCAATATGCGTGGTAATGTCGGTGTACAAAAGTAAACCCAATACTTCAACCGAGCGCCTCGTATCTGATTCATTACTCTCATTTGTAATTAACGTGTAATTTAATATAATAATTACAAATAAACAATTGTAAGATACCGAGAGAACATTCTATTATAATGCTTTGCCAAGAGAGAAATTCTCTGAAATATGTTTCTTGCGCGAGTATATTAGAATTTTATCTTTTAAAGTTTGGCAAAGAAATAACATATTTTTGTGCATGGGAATTGCGTCGAAATCTCTTTATAAAAGTTTTCCAGTGTATAACAAAAAGAAATGCACACGTATAACTATGATTTATCGGTTTTATTCGAGTAGCTTGAATGTGAAATATATGCTACGAAGTTGGGAAACTGTTCTAACAAGGTAGACAAGTTAATTTATCTAGTTTGCGTCAGTGGATAGCGTGATAGATAAAGATATTTTTTCAGGCCCGCTATCGACAGTTCGAAGCCATCGAAATATATTGGAATCGTTTGAAAAAAATATTGAGAGATTTTTTTTTTGACTGTGGACCTCCTTTGTCCTAAGCCATGAGATTTGTACCAAACATTTTATGGTATATGGTGATGTGTTCAAACACGGATAAGGCATTGTTAACAAGATTGAGAATGAGTCATTTAGGTGAAACGGTCATATAATATTAAGTTGATTCGAAAACAATGACCAATTATAATATTACGTATTATAATAATAAACAAAACACTTTGTTTAAACCACTATTTATTGATTAATCAACATGTTTCGATACTAATGGTATCTTCTTCAGGAAACAATGTATAGTGAAATTAAAAATACAAGCGTAGATAAAAACAAAACTATAAAATGGTGAATAATTAAGAACTAATATGAAAACAAATTTAAAAGGTGACTATTTGCAAAGAGGATGCTATTAACACTTTTTCTTATTTCTAAAAATTTTTAATTTATTTAACAGTAAATCCCTAGTATTTATTTGTATATATAATTTCTAAACCCTTGTCAATATAAAAAAAATGGTTTGTTTCCAAAAGGTGATTGGAAAATTCTGAATAGTTGTTGCTATTTAGGCATCTCAAGTGCTTCTTAATTCTAATATTAAAATTTCTGCCAATTTTACCTATTTAAAAATAATTGAAATCATTGTAAATTAATTTGTAGACCTCCGTTTTATTTGCAATTGGGTTCATATCCTTGTTATTTTAATTTTTTTATTACTATAAAATATTTGTGGTTGCAGAGCACAAATTTAAAATTGGTTATTTTCCAACTTTCTTTCTTCATGTCAGTATTGGTCAATAATGGTCTCAGTCCTGGGCCGTCCTCATAGTTAACTCCAGGGTCTTTTCAGCCAGCTGTAATGTCTGTCCATATTACAGGTCTTCTTCAACCTAAAGTTGTAACCAAGATATCCAAGATACCAAGAAATCCAAGATACCAAGATAGAAAGATACCAGGGTAACATTTTGACACATAATGCAGACTAAGAATCAGATGAATGTAACGTAATTGGCCGCGACACTGTATTGTACTTCATATCGTTCTTGCTACGGCAATTAGCTTACAGATTCCTTGAAGGTTCAGTGAAATGTCGGTAGTAGATATAAGAATCCAACGTTGAGGTAGTTAACAATTTATTACTATTGTTATAATCGAGTAACAATATCATATACACAATCTGATATCTTATCTGGAGAGAACCGAAGAGTATTGAAAGAGACCCCGCCCGCCGCGTCCATTCAGCACCGGTCAGTCTTCTTACATATGTCACCAAACGACCACAGGTATAAATATCTAACACTTTTGTTCACTGTTGTAGATAAGGCTTACTGCGGTTGGATTTGTTGCAGGATTTAGATAAAATTGTGTATTATACATCTCAAAAGCGTGCAAAGAGGTAAATGAGAGGTAAAGAGGTAAAATGGTTGAGGACTCTGTTTTTAATGGAAGAAAATTCTCAACAAAACTAAAAATTGAAGAGTAAAAAAAACACCCTTTACTTGTAAATGATAAAAAAGTTATAATGTATTCTTTTTTATTATTAATTTATTATTAAAATTGTGCAAAATTTTGTTTTAAAGATTATATTTTAAAAAAATGGTAGGCGACCGAAAATTGAGTTCAAAAGGAAGATGTATAATAAGATGAATATTTTCATAGAAAGTATTCTAAGATTACTCAAAAATACAACCCAAAAAGGCTTTTTTTCTTTGAAAAACCTGATACAATTTTAATATTACCAGACGACAAAAAATATTCGGCGATTTCTATTTGTAAAATATAGCCGATTAAAAAATGTCCCGGTGAATGTCAGAAAGCTACCCTCCCCCCGTCCCAAAGTATAAAATACTGGCAAATCGTCCCAATTGAACGGCAAGCTCTTCCAGTCCTCCGGATCCGATCCTGCAATCTGGGGACATTTGTCTTAATTTTTCCACTTTGTTAGGCAAACCATTTACGTCTGACATTCAAATAAAGCTGCATTACTCGGTCTAGCTGTTCCCTATCTCGTTCCTTCTCGCTTCTCTCTCTCTCTCTCTCTTATCTTCTCTCCGTACCGTTCCCTCAATACTTTGTTCGATTTTCCCATTCTCCGCTGATATTTTTATTCCTATAAAGGAATGGAAATGCAAGAAGATTGTGTTTTGTTTTTAATTCGATACATTTTGTTGTTTTTCTTCTAATGGCCTGCGAACATGAATGAGAATTTCAACTCAAGATAATTCCTGTAGTTCTGTCAGATCAAGCGAAGAAAGAATTTGCCGATGTGTGGGTGTCTCGCTGGGAGTTTTCGAGGCGCACAAATGCTGCGTTTGAGGGTTAGGGTCACCCGCATGTCCTGTAACTTAGCATTGATTTTATTTGGATCAGATATCTGCCGGTCCTGGTTTCCTAGTCGGAAGTATTTTGTGTATGAGCGCTGAATTGCACAGTGATTCGTCGTGCTGTGCAGCTCTGAGACGCAGCACGGTCGTTTTTGTAGTATTAAAAAAATAGCAACCTGGTGACGAATGAGAAGGTCAGATATGAGAGCTTATTCTTCAGCTAGAATGTTCTTCCTCTTCTTCTAGAAATTTTACTACGAATACTATGGTGAGCGGATTGTTGAGCAAACAAAAACTACGCACACGAAAACTGTACACACGAAAACAGCGCACATGAAAACTGCGCACACAAAACTTGAGAAAATTACGTACATCCTACGTATTTTGAAAATACATACTTTCGAGTGTCTCCTTCAAATTTTCGATTACATAATACCAGAAAGAAGTTTTTTATCTAATATGTATTTTTTTTTAAGTTTACTTGTGTATATTTTGACTGTAATATCGGGTAAGGAGCAAGAATAGGTTAGGTTAGGTAAATACTAACTCTAAAATAATTTTACTTTAAAAAATATGACATTTTTAAATTAAAAATGTAATGTGCCTAATTTTCGTGTGCGCAGATTTCGTGTGCGCAGATTTCATGTGCGCAGTTTTCGTGTGCGCAATTTTCTTTTGCGCAGTTTTAGTGTGTAAAAGTGTAATTTCAATTTCATGTAAAAGTGTGGGGAGCATTGCATCGTTCTCATTCGCAAATTTTAATTTAGGCCATGGTTGCACAACACTTTCTTTTAATTTATTTATTTTGAAGTCATTTTTTTAAGTCTCTCATTGAAATACTTTACAAAACTGGTTTCAAAATGATGTATATTTATTCTACCAAAATCCACTTCACTTAATGTTTCACATTGGCATATTTAAATAAGTTTATTTAATGAGAGGGGAAATGTGAATTACTCGTAATGTAGGTAGACGTCTACGTTTATTTGAAGTTACGTACTTAAGCGTTTTTGGAATTAATCGTGTGTTATGTACGATAGCAAGGGCACCCCCCGCCCCGCCCGTGCTCTAGGTATTATAAGATCAGCGAACTATACACAACTATCTAAAGTTTTAGGGGTGTTTTGGAAACCCAACGCCAAAGCTTAAACTCAAGAAAAGGTTGTTTATAAAATATTTATGTAAATTATAAATAACTACAAATTTAAAAAAAAAGGGTTAGGTACATGTCTCAGACGCTTGTATCATACCAATCCTACATATAATAAAATATAAATAAATGTCATGGTTCGGTTCACGGAACTCTGGCGCGACAGGTAGGAATGCTAATCATTACGTAAATTATTTCATTTTTATTAATACTAACTTTAGAACCCGTGGCAGATGGATCTGGCCTACCTTACTCTAAAGTTCTGGGTTGGATGTCGTTTTCACCTTCAGTTGACTAGCACGTTTGTTGTGAAGAATCGAGAGATCACTGCACTTCCGGAGCTGTTGAAAACACCGCTTCTTCGTGGTTTTAGTGTCACGCACGGCGAAAATGGTATAAAAAGAACACAGATCTTGATAGTTCGGATCAGAAGGTAATCAGTCCCCCCATAGGCAGAGCAGAACAGGTATATTAAGGTATATATTGGAAGAACAAAATGCACAGAGAGTAGACACTCGTCATGTGTTAACAGTAATAAAATATCATTCCTTCTCATGTTGCTAGTATCGCGGAATCAGTACTTACTTGGTGCTACTCACATTTAATTGGTCTAGTGAGCCTTTGGCCCGCCCACGTGGAATTTATCAACAAAACTTATGAGAAAGGCATTATTAAAATACATAGTTAAAAATAACTTTGGACTTTATTGACATACATGTTTTTGTTGTAACATAGGTAAATATATTATAATATAACATTATAAACATGAGATACAATTATATTGCAATTAAACACTCGTAGTTTATTGTGTGGGATGGAGTAGATTCCACCTCAGATATACACAGCATTGTTTTGGGTAATTTGCTAGACTCCAGTCAGTGTCAAAGTAGACAGTATTTTTCTTGCTGTTGTGGTGTTAATTAATTCAAGAAAGATAAAATTTCGATAGGAATAAAAATAGAGAAAAAAAAAGAAAGAATATATGTAGTGAGAGTGTTGTAGAACTAGTGAATTATTAGTGTAGGCACTGTATAGTGATTATGTTAGAATGTTGGATAAACCATGCTTCCGATCGCTCCCTACCCGATTGGATCATATATTGGGTCCATATTTGTGTAATCTTATTGGAAGTGAACAATTTTCAGTTGGAGATGAGTGTGTTGTACAGTTTCGGACCTAAGAACCTTTAGAATCTTTGATAAAATATCGTTGTTGCTCTCGGAATTGACGTGTAGACGTTCGTTGTTTGTCTTGTGTTGTGTCCATGATTTATTGCTTGAGATAAGTTGTTAGCATGGAAATATTGGACGAGTCTCAACATATAGATTTGTCTTATGTTTAGGGGGTTGTACTCTTTAAATATAAGATCTGATGGATATCTAAAGAGACGATCATTTATTATCTTAAGAATTGTCTTTTGTGCTCTTTTAGCCGACTCTAATATTGTTTTAGCTGCTCCTCCCCAAACTAAAATACCATAATTAATCAAGGAGTAGCAGAGTGTAAAATACACCGACTATAAGAGTTAGTCAATTATACTATTATTGTAGTCATTTATTGCAGCTGAGGTATACAACTTATACATAGAGAATATATTCAATGCTTAACTAAGTAGTTCGTGTTCAATTTAGATCTAAGAACGTTTCGTCTCGTATTAGCCGCAGGGTGTTCTGACAAAGCCGCCCAAGACATTGCCGCCCGGAATAACCCCGTCAATGCCGCGCGGAGGGAAACTAAAAAATGAATTTAAATAAAAAAATTTAGGTTAAGTTAGTGAACTTTAATTGTCTTTTGAGTAAGTTTTAATTTTTTCTAAAATTTTTCATGATTTTTTCATATTTTAAGTATGTTTTAATTTTTATTGGATATAAAATACAGTACATAGGAATAAATGTCCTCATTTACTTTTGCGCGGCTTTGTCGGCGTGGTAATGTCTTGTCCGGCTTTGTCGGCGCGGCATCTCTCAACTCTCAATTTCAACAATTCGGCAAATTACTACTATTTTGCAATTAATATTACATTAATAGATACATTTATACATATGTACACACACACACACACTTATGAACATGTCGCCATCTTAGGGTGTGCACGGCAAGCGAAGCGCGTTTAGTCAGAACGCATACCAAAATTCTTCCTTCGACGACACTCGTGTAATAAAATAATATAATATAATATAAGCTACCAAAAGTAGTTTTTTTCCACGAGGATAGTTACAGAGGCCAGAGGGCCACACTTACTTAGTCAAGTCAGACGGACGAAATTTCTTCTATTTATTTAAATAGTCTTCTATTTATATCAGTGCCATATATACTCGTTTCACATGATCATGTAAAATTGATTTTATATGTATACTTTTCTAATTCATATATTTAATTCATATTTAAAATATCACAGACCGTATGCTCTGAATAATTACAACTTCACAATAAGAATGTTTTCTCCTAATAATAAAGTTGTATCAATGTGTCCAAAATTTAATAAAAAATAATTAATAATTCTGGCGTCTGCTTTCAGATTACTCAAAGGTATTTGAGATTCCGTAAAAATAAGGTAGATGGCTCCTTCAAATAATGGAACGATTAAATGTATTAATATCAAAAAGGTAACATATAGCTTCGAAAATTTGTCGCTGTACAATAATTGGATAATGCACCTTCCCCGGTTTGTTGATTTTATATGTTTATCTTTCTAATTAATATATTTAATTCATATTTAAAACATCACAGACCGTCTGTTCTGAATAATTACAACTTCACAATAAGAATGTGTTCTGCTAATAATATCCTTTATTAATTCTGTTATTTTTTTTATTCCCTTGTAAACATTTAACCCTGCTTACTATCAGATCGAACTGATTAAGCAATGATAATAATTTATTTATGTCTAAACATATTTCACATGGACAAAACTGTTTACGTAAATTCCTTCGATAGCTGGTTCCCAGGTTTCCGATTGACAATAAGAGCACATGTGATAGATGAACACTGACCTTTTTTTTATTCTTGTTGTACTGTTCTGGTCCCATGTTGTTGCTCTTTTGGCTGGGTAAATTTCGTAGGACCGAAATGCTTACTCTCGACGATCGGTTTATTTGAACCTATGGACTCGTCAAAACACGGGATGTAATTGATCTGCCTGTCGTTTACCGTCTTCTTCATTCTCAGAAAAAAAGGCGACAATACTCACACACACACACATGCACATTATTATAAACCAAAAAACCCAATGTTGCCAATCGAAGTAACAAGGCACGTAAACAAAAATGAGATAAAAAATATATATATTCTAGTAAATTCCTTCGACAGTTTGTTATTCTTGGGTTTCCTATTGACAATATGAAGTCAAAGCAGGTAGAAAAATCACCACTAACCTGGTATTACGTATGCTGTTTCTATGCTCGCCGTGGATTGTATTGTTCTTCTTTTGTGCTTCGATCTTGATGCACCGACTCGATCTCCGCGTATTGTTTCGACCGGCCGAAACAATTAAATACCGGAGCCAATTAATTGTTCCTTATCTGGCGGAGTACCAACTGCAATTATCGCTCCGACCGTGGTTTGACAGCAATCTCCCGATCGCAGAAAGCGGCTATCTTCATACCGCATAAATCAATCCATACCAACAACAACAAAACTAGGGGTGCCAGTCGAAGGAATAAGAAAAGGGCAAATACGTCGTTGATATTTGAAAGTAATAATTAATTATTAAATGTATTAAAAATAGAAAAGTAAAAGGAAATAATAATAGGACGTTGATGATGATTTAATATTTTTCTTATGTTCTCCAATCCGTACAGAATTTTTTTTGTGCAGACTGTTGGTGTTGTGATTAAGCACTTAATTGTAGTACCGTGTCGAAAGCAGGGTGTGTCATTCTTAGGTACTGGCTTGCAATACCGTGTCGAAACAGGAGTTGTGTGAAATAAAGCTACATTAAGTACTGCAAGCCAGTACTTAATCACGACACCAACAATCACATCAGGCCTGATGATGAACTCTGTAATGGGCCAGAAAGGTCTGATATACACGGCAGATTTGCGTAGAAAACTGTACACAGATGAAGATATTGAGATTAGCCTTATTATATTAACCGTTTTCTATCCACTGCTGAATGATATAAACGACAAAAGAAAGATATTTGGAGGTTATGTTATTAAATAATACCTAGAATCCATACGCGGCTAGCTCTTATCAGAATGGAAAATACAGTATATAATGCTAAGACAAAGGTTTATTAACATAAACAACAATACATCAGCTGATAGGCGTGAATGAGATGATGGAATATAGGTAACAAATATGAACAGTACGACAGTTATATAGTCTTTTCGATGAGTTCTTAATAGCAATACACAAAGACAGATACATAGTTCTTTCAATACAGATCTTAACAGTAATATCAATTGACAAGAGTCTGTTCTTCTAGAGAAACTCTGTATTTGGTGGATAGTACTAAATTTCTCACTACTTTCAGGCGTGCTGAGGTGAACCATATAAATTGTGTATCTACGTGCAAACTAAGGAATTTGCCTTAGTTTGCATATATGATGATTGGAGCTGATCTACGCAAGGTCTGGTCGAGATGGTAAAGGTGCGGATTCAGAGTAGCGGATGCAAGGAGGCCTCAGGAAGAAGCAGCAGCAGTGCACAGGTTAAGATGTATGCAGAATATGATGTAAGCGATGGATGCTATCGGACGCGTTTGCCGATCTGGCACGTGGTTTCAGCGATCAATCTCCTTGTTGACAGAATGGAAATTCAGCTCAGGGAATATCCGATGAGATATAGATAGATGTGTGTTAGGATTTCTCGTGGCGCCGATACAAAATGGCGTTTCCGTGGAACGTTCGAGATTCCAACGGCTGACCGTTTAATATACTAGGCATGGTCAAAATAACAATTTAACTCGACATCTTGTATTTATATTAATATCAATCTGCTGTGAAGAAAAATGATATAATTGTATTTGTATGAAATAAAAAAAGACAACATTCTTCATTGGAATTCTGTGGGTTTATTTGCATATATATATATATTTATTACCACTATTCTAATTATAGTATGTAATAATTCTGTTCAAGACGAATGTAACAGTACTGAATTGTTCTTGTTACTAAAAAATTATTTAGTTTTTTCGTACCCCTGTACATTCAGTCTACTTTCATCCTTCATTAGGCCCTCCAAGTTTTGTTGTAAGCTTCAATAAGTAAATAGGCATCAGTGAACTGCGTACCGAGATGCCGATGGCTGTAACTGTTTACATCAATTTCAAATGGCAAAATAGTCCTTAATCTTCAGCATCCGTCGGAGTAATCTTCAAGATCTTAAAGGCTCAAAGCGGTCACCAATCGGACGACGAAGTGGTCGAGATTGCGGCGCATTCTTAATTACTATGGAAGCCTGGTACCTAGAACATAATCCTCAGTTTGTCAAATAGTTTTTTTTAATTCGTCTGATCCCCAGCCCACGTTACCGCACTCAATAATTGGTTAATTTTAGATTTTTAATTATTTTTATTCGTGCTAGAACGTTGATAATAAAAACCACACTATGTTTTATGAACTTATGTTAGGTCAGATGATAGGATCTGCGGGCGGTTATTGTGGCTGCTACCGGGCCGGGTTTCCGTTTAAATTTCTTATTCTTATTTGTTTCGAAGTGTAAATCCCTTATTATATTGCTTTAATAATGCATCATAAAGTGTAGACAACATATTAGTTAAATTATACATGCTATATACATATGTACACCTATAGATATCTTAATAGAGATATAAGCAGCTTATTATATACTGGAATACAATATAATTCAAGGACGTAGTAGTGCAGAGCCCGCTCTCACAGGAGGGGTTTCTTATATCATCTTATAGGCACACACACACACACATACATCTGTCACATCCCATGTCGCACTCGCGCGGATACACACACACATACACATCTATCATATACTATGTTGCACTTCCCCGGATACACACATATCTGTCACATCTTATGTCGCACTCACGCGGATACACACACACATACACATCTATCATATACTATGTTGCACTTCCGCGGATACACACATATCTGTCACATCTTATGTCGCACTCACGCGGATACACACACACACACATACATCTGTCACATCCCATGTCGCACTCCCGCGGATACACACACATACACACACAATCGGACCTCACATTAAATGACACTAACATATTCAGATCTAGCAGCATTCTATATTGCCCTCCCTGGAATCACTGTAAGATTATTAGTGTAACTCGTCAACTTATTCCACTTAAAGACACTCATGAAAAAATTGACATTATGTTTAAATTCATCATTATTATCATTATTAAACATATGTAAATATTACAATCTGTCAGGGTCGCAACATTCTTTGCATTACGTCAAATGAGACCATAGAAAAAATTCGTACGATTTCATTTAGGGCCTCTATGACATGACAGCTCAAAATTCGTACAATTTCGCAATGTTATGATTTACAATGTACACTTCATTTCAGATTGAATATATATTTAGTATAACATTTAAGTAATGTTAACCCAGAGATGTTAAAAACCTGACCGTTTAATCATGCACTATACAACCATAATGATACTACTGAAGCCACATCCGGAAAGTCACAGATGTAGACGGGGAAACGTAATATTATTATGAATAAATGTTTTGTATTCGTTTTAACTTTGAAAAATGATCGTTATTAAATAATAATTATCTACTTCCTTAATATTCGTATCAGCAATATTACTGTTAATTTAAATAAATAACTATCAACAGAACGCAATTTCTGACTTGTTTGATTAATATTTAAAAAAATGTACCTAGACAACAAAAAGGCCTTACATCCACATATAAAATACAAATTGTTTTGTTTACGATTATCATATTAATGCCTCACCGTCTATCATGGGTATATATAAATTAATATAATGCTATTATAATACGCGATATTTTTCTTCCCCGAGTCGGTACATTATCCTTCTTCCTCTGAGTCTCTCGTACTGCCTGTGGCAGCAGGTAGCTACCGGCTGACTGACAGCCGACTGAATCAGTCAGTCATATTTCACATTATATTTTAACGATTCAGCGGAGACGGATAATAGGGAAGTTTGAAATGTTCTGATACAGGCGTATTCAAGGAAATTTGGTTATTTATATTTTGTGGCAATTTTTTAAAAAATTTGTTGAACGCGCTAAACAAAATAAATAGCTCCTCGTCAAAGAATATAGTTTTATTGTGATTAAGCTTCAAGTCTTATATTTAATCTCTAGTATTCTCTATATACTTAGAATAAATAATCTCTAGTATTCTTGTATGAGATTAAAACACAAATGGGTGAATATGTCTAATAAGCTTGTCTAATAAGCTTTAGTAGTTTTGTTAAATTATTTATTATTAAATAAAAATTACAATTATTCAAAGTTCACTCCATCTTTCGACCAATTTGTCAATGATTTTTCTATAAAAATAGGTCTGATATCGAAATAGTAACCAAACCAATTGTTGAAGTCATCATTGTTGATGAATGTAACGCCAAGCATTTGAAGCGATCGAAATATGTGATATCTGACGGAGCAAGGTCGGGACTGTATTAGGCGAAATTAAGTACATATGTGTCGATGCGACTGCATTAAAGATATGTCCGAAAACTGGCGGATCAGTGTTGAGATTTGTTTTGAGAAGTGCGGTAGTGCGGGGTGTATTTAGTTATTCTGCCTTGATTGTCAGTCAAATAAACGTTTTTTTTTATTAAGCTAATTTGGAGTAGTTTTAATTTATTCGTTAGTTGATATATATAGTAAGACCTCGATTATCCGGACTAATAACCGAACCATGGGTAGTCCGGATAATATATCGTATAAAAACGGTACTTCTTAACCTTGCCTTTCCGAAGCGCGGTATTCACATCCCCATAGATCGCTTTAAACTCGATAACTCAATAATTACGAAACATATTTCATTCTTATTTTTTGTACTATTCACGGGAACAGTGACAAAAATGTTGTCATTTTTTGTTTTTCAAATTTCAAAGCATATAATATTTAAAAATATTGTTTTCAGTCCAGTGATATTCGCGCTGTACATACACCTGCGCATGTCGATACCATACCCCTATGTCTTATCTTTAGGTTATTGTGCTTATTATTTGTTTCACTCTACAAATGCACTGAGTAGCCCAATACCACAGATGAAAACGAGGGAGACAGCTATATAGCTTATTCGGACAAGAGACGTCCGGCTAGGTGGTTGGAACTACGTCGCCCGTCATGAACTTTTTATTATCGTTTGTATGCATATGATCTGGGGTATTTCTATACCCCGCTTCGAACTACATGGAAATTCTGGCCACTCAGTGATGAAAAGGTTAAACTCATATCATTAGCAAATTACCGCTATATATAAGAAAGTGTTATAGGGTAAATTAGTCACATTGACGTATAGTAGGTCTTCGATAAAAAATAATTCTCAAGACAAGAGTTTATTTTTACAATAAATAAAAATATATTTATTATCTTAAATCAGCTGGTTTTTATTATTAGTACCGACTAAAAAAATTAATATTCGAATTCCGATTTTCGATTCCGACTGGACGACAATAATTAAGAGGGGTCTTTGTTGACTTAAGTGACGTCAGATGATTAGAGGGAAAGTTTATTTTTCGAGTGAATGAAAACAATAATTTCCCATGAACCCTTAAGATAAGTTAATCGGGATCAACTAACAGAGGCAGAGCTCCCTAGTGGCAGCGTCTCGTGTGTAATAAGGTAATAAAGTAGTGCGTAATTTAGGATGTCCGTGAGGGTCGAGATTTTTTTTCCTTTGATTTGGGAATTTCTGAAGCACGCCCAGACAAGGATACACACTATCTTAATTAAGTGTAATACTTTTTCTGAATTAATTTTGACCCTTATTTTATAATATTGACAATAGCAAAAGCGTATTATCCCCCATATTTTGAATAGATCTTACTATTTACAATTTTTAAAGAAATATTCTCGAATTAACCTTCCCCTTACGGATCCGGTGCTGTAAATTCGGTGTATATGTAGACGTTTGTGATTTTAAAGTCGGATAAATATAAATATACATTTATCACTTACAATAATCATTAAAATAATATATAATTGATATTTATATACATATCAAATATTGTGTAAAAGTGATAAAAATTAGAAAAAAACATTGATCATTACGAACGACAGCCTAAAGACGCATAAGAGACGTCTAACTCGGCCAGTGCACGTTCTGCTACTTAAGTGACAATCGGTATCTAAATACCGATAACCTCACCAATATATAACCTCGCCACACCTCTCTTCACGCACACATACATGTAATGACAAATTCACGTCAGGTTCTTCGAGAAAACATTGTTCGTTGTTGCGTATGGTAAATACTTATATATTGTAATTATTTTACCTAATACATAAATATATTATAGAGGAATACCTAAAATATGAACTCTGTATTCAGTATATTTACAGACATATTCACAATGTCAACTCAGTTTACATCATCGGAGAGGAAAGGTTAATATGTGAGTTAAATGTAACTCATCGCTGCTTCTTAAGATAATCTGTGGAGGTCTATCGCTTACACAATCAACAACACTGGCGACAGCCCCTGAAAGCGCCTTGGAAATACCTGGGTGTAAAGTTAAGCTCTCATTAGTATCGCATAGAATACGTTAGTATCGACCGAAAAACAGGTGCCAACAAAGCATCACTTCTCTCATGGCTGTCTCCCTAACAAGATCACTAGCGATGCTTTTCATTGTAAATTTTATATTTCTCAGGGGCCTAGAGTACAAATAAGGAAAATTTATAACTCCATAATATAGAGGGAGAGAGTGAGGTGTTCAAGAGAAAGATGAGGTTTTCTATTTTTTGAAATGCATTTGCTTTGCGTTATTGGATTGTATTGAATATAAAACACATTTATATTGGGAGGAAGGGGTGATGCGGTCAGAGGGATGGCAAAGGATATCTATGTTTTACGTTAGATCCTAAAGAGCATCTACGCATGAAGTGGATAGTATTCAATAAAAACACATCTATATCAAATTTTTAATATTTGCAAATTTAACTTGGTTTTTTTTTTCAGGACGTCAAATGAACTATTGCCGTCCGTAATTGCTCGTAAACCATCAAGGTGAAGTAAGTGGGAAGGGTATTGTCTGACGCGCGTGATTTGCGGATTTGCCAGTCGCAATGAGCTACTGGCCGAGACCGCACCGCGCGTTCGCGGTTGAGCAATATTTAAAGTGCGGTGATTCATTGTTACGTGCGCGTCGCGCTTTTTGTACTCACTATAATAAGTGATGAGCTGAGCACACAACTTATCTGGTGTCGGGTTCAAAAGTTTAGACAAGAAGGGACAATGGTTAACCAAACTCCTCCGGGACCATCAACATCAGCAGCGACGCCAGAACACGTGGCTCAAGTTCGACGTGAAATTATGCGCAATCCGCGTAAATCGATAAGGAATATTGCAGCCTGTACTGGAATAAAAAAATTAACAGTGCACGTTATTTTGAAAGAGATACTACAGTTTCACCCATACAAAATGCAAATCGTGCAGTTTCTCAACGAAAATTACTATTTGTTACGTGAAACCTTAGCGAGAACGATGCTGGAACGTTTTATATAGCTTACTGACGAAGCATATTTTCATATCTATGGCTATGTTAATAAACAGAACATGAGATACTGGTGCCGTGAAGTTGGTATCATTGAACCAACGCTTTGCTTTTGCGTATTCGCAAATTTAAGAGTCCGATTGCAAGTGTATTGAGAGAAATGGACGGTATTTAGACGATATTGTATATAAAACGTAAAATCCGTATCGTTAAACTCCATTTCGAATAAATTAAATATGAGAATAACATTGTAGTTTTTATTTTTATTTAATTTTAGACTTGAAAATTTTCCGCTGGACATGGACATAGATAGATGTTAGCAATATAGTTTATCTGAAGATCTAAACATGGTTTGTCTGGGTCATAATCACCCATACTACTTAATCTCTTCGGTTTTTCGCTACTCTGCCATGTCACCCTCACTGCTCCATTGTCTTTACATGAATTAAATAATTTATTTCCACTGTATTGTATAAACTCAAACAACTCATTTTATCTCACTAAATTACTTCACAGTTTGCAACTGACTACCCGAACGCAGCGCGACACTGTGCCTTATATAGTCTAGAAGTAAAGTACTTTTCCCCCTGCTTCCAAAGCGGTAGCGAACCATTTGAGGGATTCTATTATTTGATAGTTTTATTCGTCCATTTGTGAAGATTCCGTAATATAGAAACTTGTCGACGTTAAATTATTAATTAAAGCGTTTGCTATTTTTACAATTAATGATAATGATTAAACACAAAGTTAACTCTAATAACATAATTTTATTATAACTTTTCATTCAATATATTATCATTTTTTTATTAATAAGGTATGTTCTATATAAGCGAATCTTAAATATAATATTATAAATATATTTTGTATCACATTTAAAAAATACGAAGTAGGTGAATACGTGGCATTTTTCAATACAAATTAAATGTATAAATACTTAAAAAATCAATAAATAGAAAAAATATTTTGATGCCACCGGTATTCAAACCAGAAACTTTTCCTATCCGGGGAAATGTGCTGACCATTACATCATGTCAACATAATAAGTTAACAACAAATGATCGAATTGCTTACGTCTATTATTTCATTTTTAAAAGCAATCTAAATACCTATGTAAGGGACAGCGATTCAAATTTATCGCTGTTCCCAGTCGACAGAGTGCCAGCGGCAGAGTGCTGCCGCCACAGTATGGTTTCATAATGAGGGTGAATTCACCGCTTAGCCATGACCGTTTATAAGCAAAATATCCTATAAGGTCCTACTCATTTTCTTATATGAATCTAGGCATTTTTAAGTGATAATAGGCAGTTGTGTGATTTCGTCTCGCACATAGTGACAAGACGGAGCCGCACAGGCCCCATCGCAAAAACTCTCATTAGCCCCGATTCTTTATTTATTATAACGCCGACAACATATCCATCCACGGGTTTCACCCGGCACTCGAGGTTGGGCCGGCCCGAGACGAAACGCACCCGATTTTTTACATTTATCACTTCTCTATATTTTATTCTTACAAGCATACCTTCTGTACTCTCTCTATTATTCTATATCACCACCACCTACCCCCACACTGTTTATTAGTCACATCCGCAATTGACAGAAAGCAACCCAGTACGGTGACCAGTGGAGATATATTATTGAGGAAGCCATGACACGTCCCGGGTTGCAGAACCAGGAATGTTGATATTGATGATAAATTAAAAGGTTGCGAATTTAAATCACATCGCGGTTACCACTATGGGGTAATGAGAGAAATGTTAGTTGTCTGGTTGTGGACATATGAATGAATGCGTGTGGGTATATGTATTTATATCTAGATACGAGTAAGAAGGATTTTATAGGTTATGTTTTAAATGATGTGATGTGATGTGATTAGTGCGAGAGCAGTGGATGTTCCAATATTCCATCTACCACTCTCGTGTCAGTTTGAAAGTCGCAGAATGTATTGTGTATATGTGAGTGTGGCAGACTACAGATCATAAGAAATAAACTACTTACTGTTGGCACTGAGTTTATAAATATGGACATTTGATTCGTACAAAGTAGTTACAACGCAAATAATTATCGAAGGCGATTTCTGGAGGTGTTGACTGGACGAAAGATACGCTCTTCCCGTTTGTCGCTGGTTTCAATGGTATTGTTGAATGAAATCGGTAGTGAATGTGTTTACGGCTGATGGGAGCTTCGTTTTGCGCACTGGTAAATTCTGAGTGTGTTCATCTTCGGCGGGCGGTGATGATGAGAGTTGACTCAATAGACCTTCACAATATTTTTGTAACTATACCTTAAATAAATATTATGGACCACCGTACTAGAGATGTAAACAAGGATGCGTCGAAGAACATGGCGTAGAGAAATAAAATAAAGAGATTCATAAAATAAAACCGTTTATATACGTAAGGTAGAATATTCAAGCAGCTTCCGAAATTCCAGGTTTCATGTTCCAGGTAATAATATGATGGATTTCCAAAATAAAATGATTCCCAAATGTTTTCAATACCGGGAAATAGGGGATGAGATCCCTGATACATTTGTTTCTTTTCTCCTCAGAGCAGGGTGAATTTATGTCGGGGATTAGCGAGTTAAGCGGATAGGCTGCTACCGGGTCCCGCGGCAGGGGCGAGGGGTAGGCAAGGGGGTTGCTTAAGACATGGAATTTAATGCGAATTTATTATTGCATTGAGATTGTGTGCCGCTCGTTATGTGGAAGATAAATTTCTAAATAATTTATTGAGTTCAATATTTCAGTTGAAACGAATTTTGAAATGTACGTTTTTGGTATAAAAATGGATATATATGTTAATGAATATGTTAAAAACTAAATATTTTAAATTAAAGTGAGAAAATTGTTAAAATGATGTGAGTACCAATTTTGCTACAAGGATGTCATTCTCAAAATCACGTAGTCAGGCTGCCGGAGGATCCAATGGCGCACAACGTGGGGCACGAGATACCGCGTACTCAGGATTCGGGAGATCGAATGGCGCACAACGTAGGGCTCGAGAGACCGCGGCCAGATGACCAAAAAATAAGATATATATAAGAAAGATAGCTATAGTAAACATCGAAGATAAAATATATACTTTTTTAAATTTATTATAAGAAAATTAAAAAGAAAAAGAAGAAGTCTCAGTGATGAAAGGTTCACGGTATTTGGTAAGGAAGTCATTTTTCTTTTATAAACGTATTCAAATCACCTATTTAAAATATTTTAATCTTGATAACTCTATAACTTCTGATGAATTTTGCCTTGGCTTTCTCAAAAATTTTCTTCCAGTGATCTCTGTTGTTTGTGGTTCCTCTCAAATTTTTGATTTATAAGGTTATTTCTTTAAAGGTAATAATATATATATATATATATATATATATGAAGTAGCCTAGAATAGAAAAGATTGTCTTAATCCTGCAAACAAATCTAATCACGGTAAACCATCTAAAGAAGTGTATAAAAAATTCTAAAAAAATTCATACAAATTAAATGTATCAAGCAGACAGATAGATATACAGAAAAAAATATTGATAAAATATTTTAGTTACCATCGGAATTAGTACTTGGACCTTTTCCTATCTGGAGAAATGGGTAACTAGTTTCGCCACAATCAAGCAAATATGTTTAAGACAAATTCTATAGCTTTTTCTTTTGATTTAAGATTTTCCACCAGTGTTTTTTTTCAGAGGTACAGAACTTTAAATGAAATAAAACACATAAAAATCGTGGTAATTGTCACGGTATTGGCTTAAGTGGAATGATAATTTAATCCCATTTGTGCTGAAATATGATTTCTTTCTCGAATAAAGCGCAATCTGGAAGTCCGATTTTCGACCACTTTTTGGAGGTAGCAACTGAGGATGTATATCGGCAATGACGCGACCAATGTTGGCTTCAAGTCGTCTATCGTCTCTGGTTTATCGGTGTAGACTAGCGACTTCACATAACCTCTCAGAAAATTTTCCAAATGTGTTAAATCACACAATTTTGGAGGCCAATTCACAGGTCTATTACGCGAAATTCTAAACTGCAGATCTTCTACACTAATGCCATTTAATTGGGGAACAATAAAGTCGGTAATCATGGATCTACAGAGCTCTTCGTTGACTGTAACGTTTCTTGTCAGCATAGTTTTTGAAGAAACAACAGCTTCTTTTGTGCGCACTGTACGACGTCTCTGCGGATGCGCATTATGAATTAGAGTATGCGTGGTGTGAAAAAGATCCACGGTTATTCGAATTACGATTATGTCAACACCGTAAAATGGAGGTCGCGCACGGTAAGTTTCACGAACTGAACCACGATTTAAGAAATAATTTTGCACAATTTGCAAGCGTTGTTCTGGCGTAAGTCTATTCATGGTGAAATGGAAAACCAAACCGAGCGCAACTCGGCTATCAGATGTGAAACTGGCTGTCGCTAGAAAAAGTGTTGCCAATTTGAAAAAACAAAAATTAATTTAATGGCACAAATTAGTCATCAAAGAAGAAAGAAAGATCTTTAGGAAGTAGACCCGAAGAATCACCAGAACGGTGGATGGATGCATTGCCTCTGGGTGGATAGATTGTAGAATTAGCTCAGGACCGAGACGTGTAGAGGTGGTTGAAGCCAACATATGTGAATACGGAGAAATATCACAAGAAATCATGATTTTGAGCAATTTAGATGGCCAATAACGAATTTTGATATTCATAAGAAAATTACTACAAAATAAGATTCCTGTTTTGGGAACTCAAAGTAAAATGTTATATTACTGGAATTTTTTTACTGTACTATAAGCCAGAATATTACAAATATTTGAAGTTTTCTAAGACTGCATTTTGCGAAAAGCCGAAGACGTATGTATATCACAAAACTTCAATATTTCGCACTGAATATGAATATACGAATTGAAATTTGGTTCTGTAATCCTACAAGACATATACCTAGGTTGTATTACCGCGTAGGTGCAGTGGGGGTGTGGGGGTGGAGAACGGGAGGGTGTTTTACGTTATAACAAACAGCCTAATCCCACATTAGAAATCTTGAAAGTTAATTCCGTCTCTCGAGCCTTATTAAAGCCTGTTTTAGGTTAGAATACCGAGCGAGAGGATCGCGAAAAGGAACCGGATACTTCCATTTAAATAAATTGTTACAAATCGAAAATCAAGCTGACGGAGGTAATAAATTATGGTAATCGATATATAAAAAAATAAATCGTTCTTTTTTTCTCCATTCAGAAATTATTTACACAAATGTTGAAACATCTTAATTAACATTAAATTAAAATATTTAAAAAATTTAGTAAAGATTTATCAGGAGGTAATTTATATATTTGGTCAAATTTGGTCGATTTTAAATTAGTTAAGTTGAAGTTATAGACGTGTTTATTTACAAATTATATTATATAAACGTGTTATATTATATAAACAAGTTATATTATATAAACGTGTTTATTTACAAGTTACATATTTACAAGATTTAAAAAAAATCAAATCACTTTGAATTTGGCTAGATTCAACTATTATAATACATTAACTAGTATCGAGTACTCTCAAGAGAGTGATACATTAATGTATTTAAACGGTTAAAAAAAAACGTGTTCGCTATATTGCTATGTACCAAATTCCCATGTTATACCTAAAACCACTTGTTCTTAGGTACTGTAAGATAAATCTAGGTACATCGTAGGTAAATCTCACTCTACAAAAAAAACATAAATCCATAGATCACTGAGGGTCTAATTTCAAGTATAAGAAAGCGAGACAAACTTCACAAAAAAGTTCAGCAGTATCCTCTCAACATAGACGTACGAATTCAATATAAGCGATATAGAAATATCTGTAATAAGGCAACAAAAACGGCGAAAATACTATATTATAGAAATCTAGTAGATCAAAATTAAACCAATACAAAAAAATGTTAGCAAATTATTAGAGAATTTACCAATTCTAATATAGATAAAAGTAATAAAGTATTTCAGATGATTTATGATGAAAGTATTCCAAATTCTGATGAAAATCAGACTGATATTTTAAACTATATAAATAAATACTTCTCGTCAATAGGTGAAAAAATTTCAGATGATCACTTACTTAGAATGAACACAAATGAATTACAGTTATGTAATATATATCAGAGGTGAAGTCTACTCCATCCCACACAATAAACTATGTTTTATGTATGTTTATTATGTATCCACCTCTGTTAGTACAAAAATTTGGATGTCAAAATATTTATAAATAAATAAATAAATAAAACTGTAAAATGGCCTATTTATGTCACGTCCGCCACATATAAGTCTAACGTGAAATAATGTGAATTTTTATTGACTGAGTATACTCAGAATAATCTGAATCATCTGAATTTCAAAAAATGCCAGAACGTTATGGGTACTGAATAAAATTTATAACCCCCATGCCAACGGTGGGGATGAGCTAAGACGTTAGAACAAAAAATATATTATAATTATTATTATTATATACAGCTTTCTTGGAAAATTGATATTAAAAAACTATTTAAATTTGAAATTTATAAGTAACATTACTGTTTGGGACATACATATATATTTGTGTATATTAAATATTGAAAGATAATAATGCACTGTGCTTCCCCACCCCCTTTCCTTCTGTCCCGGCTGCGCCGCTGACCATTATATTGGCGACCTTGCACCAGTGCATGTACGAAACAGTTAATACTGTAATACATATCTCGAGACTTCGCGTCCGGAAACTTGAAATAGCGAGTGAAAAATATCAGTCCACATTAGGTGGTGATTGTGGTATTCCTTATTGTCCTGAGATTATTCAGACATCTATGCTTGTACGCAACAATTATATTACATAAAGCTCCTGACGACAATAGAAATTTAGTAATATTCTAGAAATAATGTACATATATTTCCAAGTTTTACAATATACACTGTTCAATGTCTCAAAATTTTACACTTTAATTGGTTGTTACATCAGCATATTCCTGAAATATTAAAAATAATACGCAAGTAGACAGGTGGAAATTGAGGCGTTACGTGCAAGAAGGTATTGAAGATAAATTAAAAATATATTCCAACAAAATAGAGCTTTTAGAGAAATATATTTATGAGACTAATGTTGAAGGCAACAGAAACTGAGGGTATATATTGGCAACACTCCAGGATCGTTTTTAAGCAAAAGCTACCATATCGGTTCTACTCATTCGCCGCCAGGTTGACATTTTTTTCCAAACTGTATTGAATAATTAAAATACAATATACCTAAATAAAATTTTAAAAAAAAGAGAAAACATATTTGTACATTCGACGACAAATACGTATAATAAAAATGCAAACATATAGGAAACAAAACAAAAAGATAATGTACACACTCATGGCGAAAGTGCATAGTAGGACAGTGATAGCATGGAAAATAAAACAGATCTCCTCTCAAGGGAAATCAGATACCAGCAAGCCACAACCGACAGGAAACCACAATGGTACGGCCTAGGGGGAATAGCGGCCGGGTTACCACGACTAATACCTCACACTAGCAGAAATCTCCCATCTCAGAATCTCCCAATACGACACCCATGTCCTGATAAACTCCCGGAAGAGTTCGAGATTACGATCATTCCGCGGAGAGCGGTGATCTAATCTTGCTAAAACCTTCCAGCATATCCTCTCTTGTATCACTCATTATTTCATGATACAAGGTGTACGGCTCAGTCAGCTTCGAAAATTGACGAGCATGTATGAGAAGATGAATGAAATTGAATACCGTGAACACAAAACTTCCACCCAATCCACGTTTCTTCATCTTTTCGTGCATGCGGTCTGTTAAGACCTCTAAAAATACCATCTTTGAGCACCCGCTTATGCCAAATCGATGTTATCAACTCTGACAATGAATCCTATAATGAAATTCAATAGAGAGGTTAGAGGCACATGACAGAACAACCCAGAAAACTCTTATAATTAATTTTACAATCTCTGGTAGGTATTGACCTCAAGAGTTTTCCTCCAATGGTCTCTATTTTGCCCCGTTTCTCTCCAATTTTGAATCTTTAAGGAAGATATATATTTGAATATATTGTATTTTTTTATCTTTGTTTTATTAACCAATTATTGAGTTTAAATTCTTTAAATATCGGTTTCGAAAAATACAATTTTCTTCTTCAGGAAGTCATAACTCAATGAATGGTAATTTTAGAAACCGGTAGATGTATTTAAACTCAATTCAGTGGTTAATAAAACAAAGATAATAAATAAAAAATGTGAATTTTAACCACAAAGTTAATATTTCCAATTTTATAAGTATGAATATATTGTCTTTTCGCGTTGCCATGGTCCTGCACATTGTTGGTCGTGTGCTGAGCAGTGATTCGATATTTGCTTTTCGTACATCGACATTAGCTATCGTCACTTTGTTCACTAGCAAAACCATTACCGTGGGTTCTTTAATCGTGATATTCTCCTTCTTCCAAGGCAAATTAATCTTTCCCTGCATTATGAGGTGTAAGATCTCGAACATCTCTGGATATCTCATTACATATCCGAGATGTTAAAGTTTTCGGTTTAAACTGTTAATTAATTCCGATCCATAATATCATTTGTAAGTTACAGTAAGAGCCTTCAATCCGAATATTCGAACCCCGAATATATTCGCCTGTTTTTAAGTATTCGTTATTCGAATACTTGAAAAAGTATTCGCTCATTATTAGATTTTAAATATTTTTCTAAACGAAACAAAGGTTTACGAACCCTATAAGTCATATGCAAGTATTCATTCATTCATTCACGTATACGATTTTTTTCTCCAGAAGTACCGCTATCGGCTGTGTGGAAGTCGGAAAATAAAGATGTAAACGCCTTTGTCGGACATCTTTTGCATTTGCCTTTTTTTTAAGTCATCTGCTTATCTTTATGGTTTTATGACAACGAGCTCTTATAATACATTGTTTTGTCAACGATGGAGTCGGCTTTCTATTATTCTTTAGTATTTAGTTTTCATAAATACTTGAGCCGATAAACAAGAAGTTATAAACAAAATAATGAAAAAAAAACTTGCACATGGGGTGTGAGATATGAAGTAATATATACATATCTAAAATTTTGTCAGTTATCGAGAGAATACTGACTCCTCTTTATCTCCACGAAGGGTTCGAGTTCTGCAAGTTATTAATCACGGATCTTACATTTTTGGAGAAACATTTGAAACATTTCTGTATTTATCATCCGAAGTAAATTATTCCTTTCTTAAAAATTTTACGAATATATTCGAATATATTATCATTAACTATTCGATATTCGAATAGTTTGAATCACGAATATTTGGAGTCTCTATTTGTAACCATGTCCATCCAGCTTATGGCTCGACTTTAGAGTAGTCTACGCCAATTTTTTTCTTATACTGGCGCAAAAATACGCATCAAAGTCTTCCTTTCAAAAACGTCAAGTGCCCGCTCGTTCTTTTTAATAAATACAGATTTTTTAAATTATTATTTTCAAAGTTGTTTAAGCACGCAACGCTTCAAACGTTTTTCCACTTCGGCGTCGCACGACATATGATGACTTTTTAACCGCCGTGACAGCGTTGAATTTCACCCTATTGTAAAAATGTCAAAACTTTTTCAGTCGCCCGGCGAAGAAATGTATTAGTATATTATACGTTCATATATTATTCAGTTGTTACATTTTTCAGATAAATCTTCCCGAGTGACGTGTTAATCGTCAGCTGGGAGCCGGCTGCATTTTGAAACAAAACAAAAGGTCCGACGTGGAAAAAGGAAGGATATCTGTATGATGTTGTCATGTTCCAGTTCTTAGTGATATGATGTATTGATGTGATCGGTTTTAGATGGATCTACAGAATTTTTTTATCTACAATAAATAGACATCTGGTGAATGGTTTGTTTTTCACGAACATTGACCGGTTTTGATATTACTTGTCTGAACGAAGAATTGGGTTAATACGAGACGTCGAAAGGGTGGTTAGTAACTTGAGATAGGAACGGGACCACCCAGAATCAGAAAATACGACCCATCCGTGAAATGCTCCTTTAGGAATCTGTATCCACAGATCTCCAGGATAGCGCGAAGTGTAACACAACAAACGCAATAGCAAGATGCATTGAATTTGGCACGCATGGTAGCGAGAAACCGAAACACACACAAGTATACTGTCCATCAATTTATCATTGCCACACGGCATGAAGACTTTTATAGTCTCCCGTATTACAACAAACGATAACTGTAAGTTCAAAGTTTCAACTTGAACTGGTAAAAAAATCATAGAGAACTCCACCACACAAAAATATCGTGTTATGATATAGAGGTAGAGGGTAATGGGTAGGTACTGAAGAACTTCTACAATTGCGTAAACTCAGTGTAAATGAAGACTTTTAAGTCGGATGAATATGTATATTTTTTATTTATTACTTATTATGATTAAAATAATAGTTGAGTAAAAGTGTTAAAAATTAGAAAAAAACATTGATCATCATGATTGACAGCATAAAGATGCACAATACATATCTAACTCGCACCGCACGCTCTGCTACTAAAGTAATGATCGACATCCGACTCCCCACTTACCACGCACTGCGCCTTTTGCACCTCTCCGCAAGTACACATACACATATTGACAAATTCACGTCAGGTTCTTCGATAAAATATGTTTTTTTGTTGCGTATGATAAATACTTATATATTGTAATTATTTTATCCAATACATAAATATATTATGGACGAACATCTAAAATATATGAACTATATATTTATTATATTTACAGAGATATTCACATAATTAGACGCAATGTCAATTCAGTTTACATATTAGGAGAGGAAAGGTTATTGTGTAATATTCCACAGTCAAAGTTATTTGATATTCTGCCGCTAATATGATGATGAAAAGTTATGTACTAAACAATTATGTACTGTAATACTAAATACAGAGTTCATATTTTAGGTACTACTCCGTAATATATTTATGTATTGGATAAAATAATTATAATATATAACTATGCACCATACGCAACAAAAAAAACATGTTTTATCGAAGAACCTGACGTGAATTTGTCAATACGTGTGTGTGTACGTGCGGAAAGGAACGGAAGGCGCAGTGCGCGGTGTGCCGGATGCGATCGCCACTTTAGTGGCAAAGTGTGCGCTGGCCGAGTTAGATGGTTATTCGTGACGATCAATGTTTTTTCTTATTTTTAGCACATTTGCACAATAATTTATATATATATACATATATATATATATATATATATATATATATATATATATATATATATATATATCAACTAATATAAATAATACATGTAAAATATTTATATTTTGCCGTGTGTTCTCGATATTATGATGTGAAATGGAAGCATGGACCCTTACCGAAAAAATGATAAGACCACTTGAAATATTTGAGATGTGAATCTATAGAAAAATTTTCAAAATAAGCTGGGTGGAGAGAGTTACTTAGTTTAGAGATGAATGTAGAAAAATAAGTATTTAATATAATACACGTAGTCCGGAAGACTGGTCCATTCTTGAATCAAATTTGTCTTTACGTGTCATGTGCACGGTCTCCTCACTTTTCCTTCAGTTCACTTCCTTTCATCCTTAACGCCACATGCGTACGTTATATGTGCGTTCGACAGTTGGTGAGCAAATCAGGACATCCGTGACGTCACGGTCGACGATGATCAAATAGGATTCCAATTATTTAATAATAATAATAATGCGTTTATTCCAGCGTGATCAGGTTTTTTTTTAACCATATAATTCATATTATGTTATACATTAAAGTTATGAAATAAATTTGCTATGAAAAAGAAGACCAAGGAAAATATTAATAAATACAAAAAAAAATTAAAAAAAGTTAATAAAAAGTAAAAAGTTCACACATATATACACACAAAATATAATTATTACATATATAACTACTTCAGTCACGGCCATTGCTGTATATGTAGTTATTTTGTAAGGGCTGCCATTCTCTGGTCAGAGAACCAGCTTTCCATGAAGCGCCGCTTGCACCAGAGAGTTGGTGCTGAGTGCTGAGCTCCAGCCGCAGCTTTACGCCAGCAACTCGATGTCTCAGAAGCGGGACAAATCCTTGTATACAGCCTTCGGTAAACATTGTAGATGCTCTACAATAACGCGCCAATCCGAACAGTATTCTGTATGAGTTGTTGTACTGAATTCGGAAACGGTTATACTTGACTTGCTTGAATTTCGACCAGAGCTCGCAAGTATACATGCTGGTGAAGAACGATTTAAATAGGATGCTCTTCACCTCCTTACTGCATCGGTAGAAACGCCGTGACAGCATATTTGCACGAACGCTCAACTGTCTCCTCTGCCGTTCTATATCATCATCGTCTTGTCCATTTAATAAAAATGTCCATAATAAAAACGCATAAATGCAGTCATGGTGAAAAATAAGCAATACAATTATATCTAAATTATGTTTAACCCTTCCCAACCCGTGCAGTGACACCGGTCTACCGCTCTAATTAATCCTGTAATATTTCGGTAAATACACGCAATATGCAATTCATATTTTAATTAAATTGAAGGAAAATATTTACGCTTAGAAATGACTAATGAAAAATCTAGTATATAAGGAAAATCCTACAAAAATAATTATCTTTCAAATCAATCCGTTACAAAATGAATACATTGACAAAAATTCCATTTATGTCAAGACAAAGAAATCACATATTAATTTCACAGAGAAAATAATAAAAAATATACGAGTATAACGGTGTCTCTTTCTCACTAATTAAAGAAAAATAAAAAAGGTTGTATTATATAATGCAACCTCCTATACAAGACTTGATGAATGCTCCGAATTATAATATTATATATTTTTTTTATAGAAAATTTATGGCATTAACCATTTTTTCAAAATCTTTTTTAACATTTCAAAGGCTAATAGAACTCTAATTTTTTTCGGTAACACGAGTTGATAGCATGGCTGCTTACGAGTATTTTATCTGCCATATTAATTAAACAGTATAGGATATACATATATATATATATATATATATATATATATTTATCCTGTACTGAATTTTCTGCCATATTAATTAAACAATATGTATATATGTATGTATACCTCAGATATATTAAAATAATCAAAATTTTAAAACTCCAATAAAAAATATTTTTTTATGAACAATCAATATAATTTCGTTGTGTTCCAATATAAGAAAAAATATTTCTCACCTGGTTGGGGTTAGTTGGGTAGCCAATTTAGAATAAAATAATATTTAATATATTTTCCTAGAAAACAATCAATTTGTATAAAACTACAACATTGTACTTTCTCCTCCCTTGATATTCTGTCTATTGTTTTAGTTTGTCTCCCTCTTTTCCATACATGTATATGTATTCTGTCTCCCTCTTTATGCATATATAAGTGCACTTTTTTGTATTTATTGTTTGTTTTAAATACGGCCTGACGAAGCAAGAGATAAGCGAAACGTGTTGGCGTTTAATAAAATTCGTGGTTTTATACAAAGTGATTGTGTTTTATTTAACCCTTCCCTAGCCATGCTGTAACGTAGATCTACCGAGTGAATTAAATTGTATTTCTATAAATATGTATAATGTAAAACTTATATTTTACCTGGTTCTAACAAAATCATTTGCGCTTATAAATGACTAGTGAAAAATCAATTATGTAAAGCGAATCATAATAAAAAATAATAATTTTAAATTCAATGATTTATACAACTTATGCGATGCATACTATCTGCTTTAAAAATACAACTTGTACCACGTGGAAAAGATCACTTATTTATTTAAATGAAGAGAGATATAAATGAAGATCATGTTAGATAGATCTTTTGACAAATGCATGATGAATAACGTTTGAGAATTAAATGAACGTATTAAAATATTATATTTATCATTTTTTATTATATTTATATTATTATATTATTCGACATCTGAATGTTAAATCTAATCTATCATTCAACTCTTATTTATATGCAGCAAACTTCTACAATATGAAAACCCTAGAACATCGAAGAACACGTGCTGACCAAATACTTCTCTTCAAACTACTGTAAGGTTATCTATTGTCCCAGCCAATTAGAATTAATATCTCGCCATGTACCATCTAGATCAAACTGGCAATCCGTACTCTTCCACATTCCCAGAAGTAGAACATCTTACATACAAAATTCATTCATTTACCGGTCATGCAAAGACCATAATGAGAAATTTACAGAAATTGACTTGTTCAACATTTGCCTTACTACGTTCAAAGGGTTCTTCTTATGAGCCACCACAATCTCAATTTTGGCCAATTATTCTACCTATAAAAACACAAGTTGCTCTCCCTTTACCGCAACAATAGTTGCAACCTCTCCACCCTTCTCCCTCTTTTTTCTTTTCATTAATTTTCTGCATATAATTTTTTAATTTTCTGCATCTAAACATACTTATGTATCTAAATATTTTTGTGGATTTTCATTATTAGTATCACATGTTAAATAGTTATTATGTTTGTTATATTATGTTTACACTATCAAAATTCCTCAATGAAATAAAATATTTACAGTAACTATAACATTAACTATTTTAAAGTCTTTAAGCTTATAATAGCATTTTTTTTCCATTTAACATGTAGTCCTGTATAGGAGGTTGCATTATATATATAATAATACAACCTTCCTTTTTATATATCTTTATTTAATCAGTGAGAAAGAGACACCATTATATTAGTATGTTTGTTATTCTTTTCTATAAATTGTATTCTTATCAACGTATTAATTTGACAACGGATTGAATTGAAAGATTATCTTTGTAGGATTCACTTTACTTATTTGATTTTTCTCTAGTCATTTTCTAACCGTAAATATTTTCCTTTAATTTAACTACAATATGAAATGCATGTTGCGTATATTTATCGAAATATTACAGGTTTAATTAGTGCAGTAGATATGTGTTACAGCATGGTTTGGGAAGGGTTAATGAAAATTAATTGATTTTATAATTTAGTAGCATGATAATTTGATACTGTTGAAATTTTGCTTTTCTCTATTATATATAAAATAACAAGTTGTATTTTTCCAATACTGGAGCTAATAAATAAAACCAATTATTAGATTGTTTTTTTTTTTACTACTTTTATTTAGAAAACAAATTTAATATATTTTTTGTGAACATACATGATATCAAAGTGGGTCAATATACTGTTTTAACCCTCAGCATACCATGATAAAAAATACCTGTACGCAGCCATAATGTCAACATGTGTTACCTCGAGGAATGTGTAATTTTTAAGAATTTTAAATAAGAAAAAAATGCTTTTACTATTTATAATGGCTGTAAAATAGTTGCCATCATACTTTTACTCTAATATTAAGTATTTAATGTGATATATTAATAATGAAATATTAATAAAGAAATATTAATAATGAAATATTAATTAAATCACACTAGCATCCGCTATTTCAGGAATGGTGAAATAGGAATGGTAAATTTACTATTTATAGTGAAATAGCAGAATGGTGAAATAGGAATGGTAAATTTACTAATAATAATGACTCTTCCTGCAATAATTTTTGTAATGATGAAACTCTCATCCCTACTATAGTAAATATTACTTTAATTAATTTGAAAGACCTCACAGTACAGCTGTATTGAGAAACAAATATTGTTCATTCGAAAAAATAGTCACATATTCATATTTAAATGAAATTGATATTTGTTTACGAAGAAATATGTAAATTTTTCATTCATATTCCCGTGTGACTTTCATGAAAATTTCAAAATTTATATATTATTAGATTTAAAATAATGAATATTTTGGTAAAAATATACCAGTGCATGTTCATACAGATTAAATATTAAAAAATTATAGTCAGTAATTAAAACGAGGGATCATTTGGTAAAAATATTTTAATGCCAATATGCAAATTTAATGTTAAAAAATCACGGTGAGTAATTTATACAACATATTAAAATATATCAAACTGGGAACACGGCCGGTCAGGTTATCGAGGGATAGGAGTGGGTGGTGGTTAGGGATGGTGGACGCAGTGCGGGGCGGGGGTTGTGAAGGGTATATGGGGGGTAGGGTAGTTCTGCCGCTGACGGCCGAGCATTTGATATGACACATTGTGTATCCATTGTTTGTGGCGGTCTGTAGTGCTGTCCTTGTCCGTTATGCGCGCTCGGAGCTCAAAAATTGGCGCGCGACGCCATTTTAGATCAAATGTATAATATTTTATTTAAAAAAAATCTAGAACACATTCTTATTGTGAAGTTGTAATTATTCATAATTAAATAATAATAATTATTAAATAAGGTGGATGGGTCTTTCAAATAATGGAACGATTAATATCAAAAAGGTGACATATGGGTTCGAAAATTTGTCGCTAAAAATATTGTCGCTGTAGCATAGTTGGATAATCCACCTTCCCCGGTTAGGAAAGAGATCCAGGTTCGAATCCCGGTGGCGCAATAACAATATTTTTCGATAAAATTGATTTTATATGTATATCTTTCTAACTAATATATTTAAAAAAAAAAACTGTTAGTTCATGTTCAATTGGTGGTAGATATATTAATGGCTGTTCTTTTTTGATTTTTTCTCCCTTTTATTCGAACATCGTGGTCCTTCAGTCTGCTTCTACAGGGTAAACTGTTAGCTTCAATTCTTTTTGGCAGTGTTAAGTGTTCGTCTGTATATGTTGTTGAAGATTGACCTCTCGTTCTCGGTCATTGTACATTTCACAGGCTCTCTTCTGTCCCTTCATGTCCTTCTACCTCTTCATGTACAAAGAATGTAATAATTATTTTCTTACATGTTGTAGATACTCTTTCTTTAGTACAGAGTACCTGAAGAATACATATTCCCATCTGTCTTGCAGTCCAGTGTATATGTATTACGCGACGTCAACATCGTATCAAAATTATATATTAAGCACACCGAACTTGTGGGCCTCCGAAACCTTACTACCGTGTAAAATGCCCTGAAAAGGAAAAATCAATGATATTTAAAAAAGATCCCAAAAATAAATTGACAAGATGAACGTACAAATAAAAAATATTAACTAATAAAAATATTAAATATTATTATTATTAAATATAAATATTAAATGTTAAAGAACCAAAAATAACAAGCATCGATGCCACTGTCATTCAGAAATATATGTTTCATCTTACAGATGGGCACTGGCTGCATGTGCCGTCGGAACTCAATAGTCACTTCTTCCTCGAATCCCGGTTCGATCGCATAGAGTTAGTACAAACTTCAGATCCACCGCGAAAATTCTAACAGTAATCTAACTATCTCACAAACCATACTTTGTAATTTAACTTTAAAGTCAGTGTTAAATGAGAGAACTCGTATAGAATCTATAAATCAATCTCAATCTCAATCTCAATCTTCCCATTCCACAGATACATACTACGCCCATAAATAACCTCCATAATTAGTGACCCCGATGTCATTTGAACACGCAACCTTCTGATCTGGAGTCAATCCCACTTCTGACACCAGTTTGTCAATTCCAAGCTTCGTTTCTATTAGTGTACCAAAACTCAATTATAATTACAAAATCCTATTGGTGATATTGCCAAAGCACCATTCAACATAGCCAGTCCATCGCATTCTTTGGGACCTATAGAATCTAACAATCGTTTCATGCTCGGTAAATGATGACCCAACCCTTACCCAGGACCGTTTTAAGATCAAAAGTTCCCATATCGGTCCTTCACATTCACCATCAGGTTGGCATTTTTTAACACTACTTGGCAACCATGCTATGCCGCATAGCGCATAGTAAAAAAACCATTTATTCAGTAAAACAACATAAGACAGAAATAAATCAAATGCACGCAACAGTAATACATAAAATATGCACCCAAGAATATATGCACAGAGAGGGACAGGATTTTGAGGTTCCTAAGTCCCTCACAGACTCAAGGGAAAAATAAGACAATACACAAAAAAAAAGGTTTTGTTTCATGTTTAATAAAATTTTTGAGTTCATGATTCAGTTCTATTTTCTAGTGAAGGTCCATACATTTTTCTTAATATTTTTGGCTCAGTATTTTTGACCCCAGCAGTTTTTACATGCACAGAAGATTCTATTTCCAGCTAGAAGAAAGATCTTCAATTCATCTATAACAGAGTGAAGAATTAAACAAATAGGAGATAGTGTACATCTACTTGTAACATAAACAATGCCGATATGGTTTGGGAACATGGAAAGTAAGAGTGAAGAGGGCATCAGGAACAGTTGCGCCCACGAAAGACCTGGCGCATCAAGCTTCAATAATCCGTTTACATTTTTATGCGATCGTCACAATATTTGAGAAACTCCGTTCGGCACTTAGTGTTTCTCAGACAATTTTGCGGCTGATAGCAAAAAAGGTTTAGGCATAGGGTTTATTCGCCTACTTATAGTTCATTGTTTGAACACGTGTACGTATGACACTTACTGAGAAATATATTACAATAGCACCAGCGCGTAGCACCCATTCGAAACATGTGTAAAAAATGTCTCGTACACATGTATCATACCACTCCTGCGTATAATATATTATTCCCACATTTTATTTCTCGTTGGTGTCTAGGAATATACTAAATATATACTTCTTCAATATTTGCAATATTATTTTGAGGAAACATATTATATAAATACGCTCTGAGGATATCAAATACGATTATCTCCTTTGCCATCTGATATTGTTAAACTTATCAGTGAGACGTACGATAACCGATCTTATAATCTATACAGGATCATCAATGGTATGATTGACTGTCCCCAGATTGTTGGTCTGCTTGACTTTCACGCACCATTGAGGTCATCATGACACAATTCATTGTTTTATTACAGTGGTAATGTCAGAACTCATGTATTAGCTAACTCCGCAGTCCCCAGAATGCATTCTTTGGGGAATGAATATGCGGAGGTAGTCAACATTTTTGCTGTTAATTTAATTATTTGTAGTACTAGACTATTACAATTTTTTGTGTCTCAACTCAATGGTGACGGATAAATCTAGCAACTTCACGTTTTATATTTATTTTTAGTTTTGATTTTGTAAAAACACGCTGACACAATAAAAAATATATATTTGTGTATTGCACTTCTGTTGTGATTTTCCGTCATTTTACAAATTTTGTTAATTTCCGAATAGGGCGTGTATAATAATAAATTAATAATAAGAAAAAACTTGTGTTTAAAACCATAATTTATTGATAAATCAACATGTTTCAATACCTACAGTATCTTCTTTAGGAAACAATGTATACTAAAATAAAAAATAAAAGCATAGATAAAAACAAAACTTTATAAGTATTAGTGGTTGGTAATTAATTTGTAACTACTATGAAAACAAATGTAAAAGGTAACTATTTTCAAAAAGGATTAGGTTATTTATATTATTTAATTTGCTGTGAACATTTTTTCTTATTTCTAAAATTTCTAATTAACGTAACTGTAAACCTTAGAATTTGGATGTTAAATTTATAAAACTTTGTAAATGTCAAATAAATGGTATATTTTCAATAGACCGAATTGATAATAGACAAATTGCCACGGAGTTAAGTCGTAACAAATGCAAGGGTTCCTGGGGTATTGTCACAGCCTTGGTCCAGGTCGTCACGGTCCCGTACCAGAAGTGATCTCTTATCTAATCCAGAAAATTAGCCTGATGTCATCTCGTCACTGTGGAGTCCGTCGAGCCTATTCATCTGCAGCGTAGTCTACTCTAATCCCGCGGATGGATCAGGTTCATTTTCAATCTCTGAATCCACCGCGGGAGTAAACCCTCGTTTGCGATCTTGGTCGTCCCCAGCCGTACATGCGAAAGTCCTCTATCGTCAACAAACCCCACTCGCCATCTCATTCGTTTAGCCTTCTCGCCAATCAGACACCGCGTCCATTCGTTGTCGGTATGGTAGGTCGCTGTCGGCCGTCGCTCAAATTAAAATATTACAATATATCTTAAGCGAATAATTAATTAACTTAGCAATTAATATTCATACGTGTCGCCGGAATTATATCCATCTTCTTCTTCTCATACCTCATGTTTTCTAACCCGGTCTGTATCAAAATATAAATTCATAAATTCCTCTAATAAATTAAACATTTTTGAAAATTAAATGCCTCCTTTCAAAAATGAACTGTGCCAACTCATGAATAATTATTGATATACATTGTATATGCATACGTATATGTGTACATATATTTATGAGTATATGAATATGTATACGCATAGTTTTTTAATTATTTAAATAATATACTATTTATTGCACTCCATTTCCCTCCCCTCCTCATTATTTCCACATTATATGTTCAGTGTAAAAATACTTTTTCGTTTATCAGTTTTTTAATATATACTTTTTTTAAAGTTTATTATGTTTATTTTTATGTAGGTACTAGTTTTTTTTACTTTGTTTGATACTCTTATTTGTTTAATTTCGAAGAAACTCCACTGATACTATCAGTTATTAATATCGTACTATTTGTTTCTCAATAATAAAAATATAATAACAAGATTCAGCTTATTTTTAGCGTTCTTCTATAGATACACATCTCAAATGCTTTATATGAATTCTTTAATGACAATTTGGTATAGCAGATGTATCCATAAATGACTTCAATACCTAGTTAAGGTTTTTTGGTAATGTTCAGTTCAATTGGTGTGCAATATCAAATTATCCAGATAATGACAACTAACATGCTTTATCTGGCCTGCAACTTATTGGGCAACCTTTATGGTGTTCTGTCGTTGACTTCTGGCTGGCCAGCTTCCGACACTTGATCCGATCCGATAACAATGCGCGATCATCGCCATAATAGATACGAAATCGAGAGCGCCTTAATTGGCTCTGACCCGCCGCAAGTTTGTAATGTTACCCACACAACAGGAATGTAAATACTCATGTATTATAGAATCAGAACCGTATACAGAACGACATTCTTTCAAGATGCATGAAGGCTTCCTTCAAATTCTTAATTTTTCGTGTTTCGTTCACCTCTTGTAGTTGAATCAAATCTTCATTTGACAAATATACTGCTGTACTATTAATTGCATTCCGTATATTAGGTATTATTTTTCAAAAAATCTCTTAATGTAGGAACGTGTGCAATCTAAAAGGAAACTTAAAAAGTCATGTGCTTTCGTGTACTCGTACAACCTAAATGGAAACTTAAAAAGTCATGTGGTTTCGTGTACTCGTGCAACCTAAAAGGAAACTTAAAAAGTCGTGTGCTTTCGCATACTGGTGAGAAACTACTTTCACGTTCACAGTGCAATTGTTCGTGAAATTATAACGTAAACTTAAACAGACATGTGCTGATCCATACTACAGAGAAATTATTTCCATGATCACAGTGTAACTATTCGTGTAATCAGAAAGGAGCGTTAAAATATCATGTGCTTTCACATTCTGAGGAGAAACTTTATTCATGTTCACAGTGCAATTATTCATACAATCATAAAGGAAGCCTAAAGAATAATGTGCTTACTCACACTGGAGATAAGGTATTTCAATGTTCTCAGTGTAATTATTCGTGTCAATCATGAGGGATTGTTAAAATATCATGTGCTTTCACATTCTGGAGAGAAATTCTATTATTATATTAACAGTGCAATCTGAAAAGATACCTACTTAAATAGACATGTGGTTACGTACAATATAGATGAACTATTTTCATATTCTCAATACATATATTCTTGCATTCGGAAATGAGACTTAAATAAACATGTGCTGATTCACACGGCAGAGAAATTCTTTTCATGTTCCCAGTGTAATTATTCGCGTGAACAGAATGGATCTGTAGAGGTTGTGGACTTATATATTGTGTGATCGTATTAGAAGATTTTATAAATGGTGAAACTGAAGCCCCTAACTCTCTTCTAGTCTCACGCGTGTTAGTGCATGTCACAGTGTATATTAATTGTGTTTAGAGCAAAGTATTTAAATAAAAGAGAACTTACTTTTGGCGTTTATTCCGGGTTAATTTACAAATGGCAGGTACGTCGAGTATAATTAAATGCGGTATGAAGTTTAAGACTGGAGTAGCTCGCTCGAGATATCAGAAGTGGTCAGCTAGATCTATCTTAGAACTCGTCCGTTACAATTTATTGGCATTCGCTTATTAGTCAGTTTGCTATGGCATTATATGACTGTCAAGTGAATCCTTACACGACCATATCCATGGGACGGATGCAGAATCACCGCCGATCGTTAAAATGTCATATGCTTTTACATTCTAGGGAGAAACTCCAATTATGTTCACAGTGCAATTATTCGTGCAATCTGAAAGGTTTTCTTCACGTGGAAATCCACGTGGTTTTGCACACTGCGAAGAAACTATTTTCATGTTCACAGTGAAATTATTTATGCAATCATAAAGAAAGTCTAAAAAGTCATGTTCTTACTCACACTGAATAGAAACAATTTCAATGTTTTCAGTGTAATTATTCATACAAAGGATTTTTGCTAACCTTTAGTACGTTTATGTTTATATTAGAGTATATTTGTGACATATATTTATTTGTAATGCACTCTGTGAAAATAATGGACTGTGTGAATGAATGAATGATTGGCGATCTTGACCGAGTGTGGTATACGTGAATCATATACAGTGTTATCTAAAGCAACCTAGATGAAATTAGTTATTTAAACATACAGTCCACATTGGATTATGGTGAGTGCCAAACTCCTTCCGTATATCCAGACTTCTTCCAGCATCTATGCTTATATGCAACAGAGAATATATAAAAATACTTATCTATGCACTATATTTAGAATAAATGCACTTTTTTTAATTCAGAAAAAAAATATACAAAATAGCGAATTGTATGAAAGTCGAGGTTCGCCTGTATTTTATTATACACACACATATATATACAGAACTTAAAATTATTATACTTAATAGAGAATTAAATTATTGTGTTTGATTTTAAATAATGTAATGTTCTACATAGGAGTAAGATATAAACTATGGAATTAAATTACTAAACATACATAAATATAAATAAAAGTTATGCCAAATTCATTGGAAAAGATTAGAACTTGTAATTGGTGTCGGAGTTTTCTAATAATTGTTCGATTTGTGATTTGAAGCCTTCATATATTATTTCTGTTTTGATTATATATGGAGGGGGCATTAATTTTTTATATATCTTGATGGTGTTGAACACGGTACTGACATTTGTCTCAACTAAATCTTGGAGATTTATTTAACTGTATCTCAATCCGTGAATATGGTTCATAACGCAATTAATTCGTGATAAATTTGACCCGGGGAGCGTCAAAAGAATGTATAATGGGTAAAATTATTCGCATGCCGAACCACCTTAATAACTTAGTACTTACTTGGATCCTGGCGCCGTGACTAGTCAGATCTGTTCTCGGAATTAGGTATAGTAGTGAGAAAGATTTATGGGTGTTATCGGAAGTAGATGACGTCAGAGGAAATCAAGACATGTTCCGGTAAATCATCCGCTCATGCGACGCGCCTGCGGGATGTGCGAGGAGACGGTGTGATGGTGGATGAAAGCGTTGAATGTATTGAGGAAGCTTGCAAACATCACACCATTCTCCCTGTCGCAGCTCGGCCGAGAATTCCAATATCGATTAACACTTATAAAATTTTATGGTTTGCGAGCTTGCCATACGGTATTTGAAGTCGAGTATTCATTAAAAACCAATATCACCAGAAAACAGAAAAGGACAATTTTGAAAAAAAATCTGAGTTTCCATGGCCTGTAGACCGCTTACCTAGCTGAGCTGTGTCAGTCATGTTGTTCGATACTTTGATGAGATACACATTTTTCTACTAGAATGTTACCATCTTGTTTTTTAAATTTAATCACCGTACAAGTGCCTGTTGCCTTTTTCCTTTTGCACTGGTAGGTCCAACGAGTGAGGAGATCTCCCTTTCCCTCTCCGTTTGTTGACGTTGCCCACCACAAGTTTCTCAAAGCTATCATCTCTTCTCGCAAGATATCAAGACATTAATGCTTCTCGCCATCCACGGTATAATGCACATAATAATGACTAATTTCTCTTATTCTTTCTCAGGTGTTGGTTTTTTTAGTCTTCTGGATATTTTAACGTTTGTAGAGATAGAGATATTCGTGAAGGTTATGTATTACGATTTCAGGATATACTCCGTTAATAAAAACTCAAGTTGTTTCACGTTGGATTTATTGAAAAGAACTGGTTACAAAATATTTATATGGCATCTTATATAGGCAAATTTCCTGCATATGTGGTATTTTTCGTGTTTGGCGGACGTGACATAAATAGGTATTTAGCAGTATAATAGGGAAGGATGACAGTCAGGGTGTGTTAAATAAAGATTACAATACCTCGGGTTTGTGTTGCTGATTTATTTTCGCCCGGTATGGTAATGCACTGTTAATTAAAGATAGATATGAAATTCGTAAGAACAAAGTAAGTCACACTTAAATGAGACTTGTTGAAGACGCCACCCGGGGGAACAGAATAATGGTGGTAGGTCAAACCTTCCGGCAGCTTCATTGGTATGTCCCTATAATGGGTGTCTGACACATCGCGTCGGTAATTTGGTCAACTTGATAATTGTGTCGTCAGATTTCACCACAGATCGTTATATTATATAATATAAGGACACGTGTATTTATATTTGAAATACGTGTAAATTAGGCACAAGGAAGCAGGTATCCTTTTTTTCCTTTAAATGCGGCACACAGAAAATGTATATAGGGCATCATGTATCCGTTTATTTGTAGGTAGATGCACGTATATGAATTTTCAATATTATTATTATCGGTGTTCGTAATACATAGTATGCGCAACATTTTTATATCTCCAGCACTACATCTCAAATACGTATTTTCTTCCTTGGCTCTATAGACTGTATCTTGGATGTTATAGATAACTTTTCGCCACACCAATGCATTGTTTAATTTTTGGCTCGCGGCTACCGTCGTCAGATATTATTAGCAATTTAGACTATATTTTTCCTTTCTAGCAAAATACCCAGATGTTTTCCTGCATATTGTGGAGTCTTCGTTCAGTTCATGGAGTTCCTAAAGAATGTAACATTATATCTCAAAGGTATACAGCATATTTATTTATTTACTTCTCTGGGTTCATGTTTCAGTACTCTAAAGAGTTACTGAGAATACCAGGGTATTAAATATATCAAAAATAATCCCACTTCTTTGTAAATCCTTGACACTATGAGAGGTTGATCATTTATCCTCCCTTTAAAACATTTATTTCCCGCCACCTGATTCAGAGAGCTTCACCTGGCAGTCTTCTCGTTTGTCAATGAGCACTTAGATCAATGAAAACGAAGATCATTTCTTCTTCATTCCCAGTTTCCTCATTACCGCGAACCGTAACCTCTGCAGGCGATGTTCCAGGATTATCAACATTTGTTCTCCGTTAGCTCATTATTTTTCTACTACGAATTTATTATAGCGCGCTGCGGTGTCGCAGACTAGGGGAATAACTAAACGTGTACTGTAATAACACAATATTACGAAACTCACTGGCTACGTCAAACATGACTTCATCACAGTTGCGCTACGACAAGAATAGCGAATTTTATTTTTCATACCAGCATAGTGTCGATTTTAAAGGAATTAAACACTTTGCGAAAGAAAATTTATTTAAGAATACCGATGCCCAAACCACAGTGATGATCTTTAGGCTTCGGGCATTTCATAAACTACGTCCATTGTCTGAGTTAATATCAACACTTTTTTGTTTTTAAGATTTTTAGGCTAGTCTAAACAGATTTGAAGAGTTTATTGATCTAGGTGGATAATATAAACACAAACCCTTGCGATCTCAAGAAGGTTTAAATGTAAATGACGCGTTCGCTGATCTGACATGTTAATTTAAAAATAAACAAACATAGTAATAATTATGCCCCACGTTGGGCGCCATAATGCGGCGGTGAACTGAGGGTCCAACCATCCACCAGTCAGGAAGAGTAAGTGTCAGTGAGTTCAAACACCAGGACCGCGTACTTACTCAACTACTCGGCCCCATTGTCTCCTATCCTCACGAAAAATTGACATTAGATCAATATTTAGGAGTAAGTACATTAAAATAGGTTTTAGTTTAACAATGTATGAAATTAAACTCATCTAAATTGTATCTTATTTGATAAACCGAGTATCAAGTAAGTAGTCGCTAATAAATAATAGCGTATATATTCATCTTGCTACTACAGTATCACAAAACTTCTAAGAGTACGAATTCACTACAAACTGCACACACAGTTTGTAGTGAATAATATTAATATGAGGCTTTGATGGTGAGAACGATTGAGTCAGGGATTCGAAAGAAGAGTACAGAAGTGGTGTATGAAGAGTTAATGGATGAATCGGTTGCGCTCGGTATCAATCTCGCTTGGCACTCGACTTCGATTCAGGTTGTGTGGAAGAGCGGAAAAACTGTTGTCGATACGAGTGCTCAGTCCAGACTCGGCGAAATCCTGGACCCTGGATGTAGATGTCGCTCGTGACTTTGATCAACTGGGAATGGTGATGGTGGGAATTTGAATTGCCGTCCATACAGTAATAATATAGATTCAGTTACTTTAAGTCACGTAGGTTTGGTTAGGTTAGATTGACTGACTTGTCACTGTGTGTAGCTGTCTATGTATGCCCCTGTTTTGTATGTAATTCACTAAGGAGAAGATTTAAGAAATAAAATCTACTTTTACTGATTGTAGTTGCGGTAAACAAATCAGAATTTTCAATAGTACAATATTTAATGATAAATAAACAATATACTTCATGGTACGGGCAGGCCGGTGTGTATTTGAAGAGTTATAACCATACTCTGGTGATGAATTGTGGCGATGAAATGGGGGAATTTATCTTGTCAATTTTGGTAGAGAGAATGTGTTAAGTTTCTACGTTGTAACAGTAATTCAGTGCGCGGTTGTCAATTCTGTACTTAAGGGATGAATCAATTGAAATTCATCTCGCTGACAACTTTACCAATTTGAGGTGATTTTAAAGGTACAAATATTATATATTTGTAATCCATTTTTTCAATTAATTAAATAGACTGTTATGTTTTCCTTAAATGTCTTTTCTTTACTTTTCTAATTAACTTAAAAGGACGAGTATAATGAGGGTGTTTCTGATGGCGGCTGTGCGGCTCCGTTTTGTCACTTAAGTGACAGAAGAAATTGCACAGCTGGAGCGTGCAGTGTATACAAGCAATAAAGCTGTATTTTGTTAAAAATTATTGGAAACAAATATAAATTTAACAATCTATAATATGGATCGTGAACGAATTTAAAAATTAGCGCCAATATAATATATGTACCAATATAAATTTTAAAAGCTTAGTTTTAAAAACTACTACGACAACTAGCCGCTGTAGCCGTACCGCTAATAATGTATTACTCAAGTCATACAATTGGTTACTTACTGGATTAATTTTTTTTTTTCGGTTGATCCATTTTGTGTGGAGTCGTTACTTATGCTCTTTTTTAATAGAATAACATTTGAAAGGCTCACAACTGCGTACAAATCATTGAAGTGTCTACTTCCTCCATTACTAATTCGCTTATTTTACTGTCTTACTGTTTTTAACGTGTTGATTTATTTTTGATTTGGGAAAAACAAAAAGCAATTAGTAGAATTATTTCCTACGTTAATCTTTAATAAAAATAATTATTTCCTTTACTTATAACGTAAAGGATTTTCAAAAAATAAAAAAATCATTTTCAGTCATAGCTGTTCTTAAAAACGTCCATACATTTTTTATAATGGATTTATATGGGTAAGAAGGTATTTTTTAACGTTAAAACTTAAATTTTAAAAATACTATTAATAGTACTCTCAAATTACAAATAAATACATGGTAGGGTCGTATAAACGACGGATTCATTTTGTCTAAGGACGTTGGTTAAACGAATGTGCATAAACCTATGTACAACATATATTGTATTACATATTATATATGATTGACTAATATCATTGGTAACAGCGTACCCTAAATCTGTACCTACTGCACGCCACTGCAGAATGACTATATAGGAGCTTTTGCTTATAAATTGTCTTGGGTAAGCGGCGGGTCCACCATTATTGTTCCTGATCTGTCGGCCAGGAACACCTTGTAGAAAATACAATTCACTTGTATACAACTGCTACGGCTCACCACCGCCGCCGATCACCCTGACAATCTACCGGAACCGGACCATCGCCATCTTATCTGCACCCGGCGTGCTTATTTGTCAATTTTGACCTCCCCAATTATAATAAATAAATAATGACGTGATTATGATATAAGTAAAGTAAGTGTGATGTCCTTGAGATTGTATGGTTGTGTGTGTGAGTGTGTGTGAATGCCGCATCGCTGGCGTACGTGTGTGCGAGGCTATAAAGGGCGGCGCGCGGTAGGGCGCGGCCTCTTTCTTTGCGTGTTCATTGGCTTAATCGTTTGATATACCTTGTACTAAATTGTTTCGTTTTGTAATAAATGTATAATTGTTACAAAGTCTATTTCTTGGACCTTCACGTTACTAGGTATAGACTGAAGAGGTACTTAGAAGAAATAAGAAATTAATGTTGAATTCAAAAACGCATACAGAAAAAAATATTTTTACAAACGTTTTGTATATTCTTTTTAGAGAAAAAATATTAGATCTATAAATATATTGCTCTTTTCCTTTTGGAAAATCACGAACATAAACATTTTGTTTTATCAAAGAGTTCTAAGAAGAAGATAACAGTATTAAACATTAAGTTTATTATGTACTGATTTATTCCTTTTCTCTCGCATGTTTGCGGGTTAACTTTCGCATACTTGATACAGGTGGATGGGAGAACCAACTAGCACACATCTCCACTTAATTCACGAAGTTTCGAAAGTTAGCTTATTTATTTGTTTGTTTGTTAGTCTATACAAATCCTTACGCTTAATCCTAGAGCCACCAAACTTGGTACGCTCTCTAGTGGGATCAAAAGACGAGATATTGTGTTTTAAGGTATGCTTTTTTGACATAGCTCTAACTCCTTCATTGTGAGTATCGTGGTCATCTGATCTATCGTCAAATCAGTCGCAAAAACACGCCGGTACGTAACAAAAAAATGGTCCTCATTGTAGACTTTCTATTGCATATTTTTCTAACTGTAACTGTACTCAAGTGACAATGAACTGTCAACTACTGATGAACTAAAAATCACGAACCCTGAGTCAATCACTGATATCTTTGAGTCACACTCACTATCAGTGATTGAATATCTAATAATAATGTGATTCGTGATTCATTTAAAAAAAATATATATATTTGGTTATGAACCGTTATTCGGCGCGTATGCATATGAGACGATTCATGAAGGAATGACGTTATAATTCATGATCAGCGCCATCTAGTAAATTCTGCCAACACGTTTTACGCATTTGACCCGCAACTTGACGAAATTTGATTGTACGAGACGGGTAATCGTCAGGATAGAACGTCATGTTCGCATACCACCGGCTTGCTCAGAGGTTTGCATGATGTGCGTGGGCTCTAGGTTACAGAATTCAACACATTTCAACATTGCCTTTCACTTCAGCCAGCATACTCAGGGAAAAATAAAAAGATTATAACAAATTTTATCTCTAAGTTCAATACAAGAAACAAGACAAATGTAATATTAAAGAATAGAAATAATTAAACATTACACCTTAAATTGCGATTTAATGACAGAGGCAATTTCGCCACACAAAATAATAAAGTTCACGATTTTTCCAAAACTACATGAACTTAAATTGTCACCTGAAAAATTGTCAGGTGAGGTATAAAACAAAAATAGCTTGACAAATAGATTGGTTAACACGAGTTTTAAATGAAATAAAGAAACAAATATGCTACAAAGGAAAAATATTTGTTTTTTTAATGAGAATATTAGAAGCAAGATTAATGCTGCATAAAAAGAAATCAAAGGCCTTAAATTCTTCGTACTCAATAAAAATGCACTTTTACAACCAGTATTTGCGTAGTAATTGTTCATTTCTGCAGAGATTCACTGTATTCATCAATTTAGTCAATCAAAGGAACACGTTAAAAACTTGTCACTTCTCTTGCCACACATCAGAAAAATTGAATTATCTGACATTTGGTTCTCCATGAATCGCTTGCCTCTCCTTTGGTTGAAAAAATCCATCTCGTCTATTATTGTCAGTGACAGCTTAACTCGTCCTTCTCATCCACTGTACGGGAGAAATCCTTCCCGCTGCATTCCGTGTGTTGTGGCATGACTCCTTCATCGTCATGTCCACGACATGAGTTGTGACAAAAGGCAACAACAACTTTCCTTTCACAAAATTTTAGAGTGAAAATAACTGGGCACGATATGTGTCAGTGAATAAATTAATCAGTGATGAAAATAATTCAGTGTAGAAAGCATTTTGTGGGTTATAAAGGAAAAAAATAAAGAAAGTGTAAGAAGAGAAAATGTCTACGTAGAGAAAGGGATACGCCGATCCTGAAATTACACATATCATAGATGCAGGACAACACAGATGTTAAAATATTTGTTCTCATCCTTTCTCACTTATTTAAAGTCGCATTCTAGCCGAGTTACGGATCGGATCCATTCGTCCGCTATATTTCACGCGCTGTAGGTACCAGATTTAATGTTATAATATATTAATTATTAATGCTAGAATATGTTTTTTACGCAAGTTATTTATTTCATGTAAAGTGATATCGTGCGGCGCATGCGCATTATTAATTTAACTCTGATCACAGTAACAGTTTTCAATCACTGATACACCAATCACAATCACACCAGTGAGTCAATAGAAAAAGTCACCAGAGAGTCAAGAAAAAAAACAAATATTTTATCTCATCACTACTGTCAACTGTACGTAATATTTTCGTCTCCAACCGGCTCTAGTCTAAAAACAAGTAATACACGGGAACATATGCTTACACACATAGCCTTCTAATTTTAAATCATACAAATCGATCCGTAACTTCAATATATCCAATATATCCCCAAAGATCAATATTAATACATTCAATATACCCCAATTACATTCAATATATCCCTAAAGATCAATATTAATTGCAACTTTTGAAGAGGACCTTGTTAACTGCTTTATTTGATCTTCCCATCTTATAGAAAACCGTCATCTTGTACGCTTTTCGTCATTCGACCCTGTGATAACGAGTTTTTTCCGTCAACTGTCCCAGTGATAACGAGTTTTTCGAAATTTTCATAGTTCTTTCCGTCAACTGTCCCAGTGATAACGAGTTTCTCGAGATTTTTGTGGTTTTTTCCATCAACTGTTCCTGTGAGAACGAGTTTCTCGAGACTCTCGAGATATGTATATCTTTCTAATTTATTTATTTAATTCATATTTAAAAATATCACAGATCTATATTCTGAATAATTACAACTTCACAAAAAGATTGTGTACTCTTAATATATATTTATTTACACCAAATAAATATATGTCCCAAACAGGGGCCTTGCAAGTTTACCAAAAAGATAAAACAGCATTGTAGTATTAAAAAAACCTCATTATTAATGTGCAAATACAAAAAAATTACCCCTACAAACATTTTAGGGTGGTGGAAATCGCATAGCAAATCAAGTGTTGAAAGATCTAAACGTGACAATTTGGAGTTGGAGGCTGTTGTATAATTATAGTTGTATAATTATGGATGGATCAGAGCAGAGTATTCACAATCGGCATCAAAGAGATACAGTTATCAGCGTGGATAATTACAAATGATTTTGATGGCAAATTTAACTGCCACTAATGCCGGTAAAATTGCTGATTGTCGATATATTTGAATAATACCCTGTTCGCTTTTCAATTAAATCATTTTCCAATGGATGTGTGGGCTTTATAGGTTCAAATATAAATTTGAAAGCTTTGTGGGATAAATCAACTCGTTTCATAATAATATTTTAAAATTGAGTGTCAAAGAGCGTTTATGAATATAACTGATTCAAAAAAATTGAAAAATCTGAGTAACTGGTGTCTGATAGGATGGTTTCTGTGACATAATGTAACTTCATAAATACAACCCTATTTTTCTTATTACCACTAAAGAAACATAAAATTTGTTCAAATTACATTTATTGTCAGATATTTAAAAAAATTCGAGCATTTCTATTCAGCTGTAAGAATTATTATGAATTAAAATTAATAAGGTAATTAAATTTAAAAATAAGATAAAATTAATAAGGTAATGCCCGTCTCGACACAGAATTTCTCTAGTGAGACGGGCACAGTCCAAACAGATTTTTACATTGTATTATATAGTTACTAATAAAAAAATGAAATTGTATGCAGATACGTCATAATCATAATTAATACAAATTTATTTATTATATTAACACAAATATAAACAAGATTAAAGTCTTTTCTTTTACTAAAACTTATCTTTTACATATTTGGTTAGTTTCACCTTAAATCTATCCAATTTCTCCTCCTTTCTTATGTTTCCTAGCATTTCATTTTAAATTATTGATTTTTAAGATTTTGCCTTATTCCTGAATGCCAGTCTCAGTCTATCCCTTCCTCTTCTACGACGCTCGTGCTCATGTTGATTTGTATCAATTTTTCGTATTAATTCCGTCGTACGACATCTCTACGGATGCGTATTATCAACTGGAGTATGTTCAGTATGTGCAAATATGTGTTCGCGAAGCTTAATGAATCACATTTGCACAATTTGCAAGCGTCTATTAATGGCGAAATGGCAAACCAAACTGAGCACAAATCAGCTAGTTACAACTGTCAGCTGTCAAATTCGCTATCGCTGGTATTGTTTTCTATTTGAAAAATGTACTTAAGAAGTTGATACTTTGTAATGAATCAGTATATTTTCAAATTTACCATAAAAGAATATTGTATTACTTAATAAATATTTTTTTAAAACATTTTTTAATAAAAAAAGATAAAAAGTAATGTTTTGACGAGCGGCCACGTGATACCCTGCATAATGTGCACTTTTCTAATTTGATTTTTTATTTGTTTAGCGGTGTTGACCTTCGAGGGGTCGATCCTTCACCTGAGCAACGTCCAGAGAACCGACATGGGGTCGTACTTGTGCATCGCCAGCAATGGAGTCCCCCCTTCAGTCAGCAAGAGGTACATCGTACAAGTACAATGTGAGTTCCAATAAAATATTTGAGGGGACAGCTGTTCCAGAATGGCGTGGTGGCATTCCGAAAATGGTTATATCGCGGGTGAAAAGTTTCCCCAATTTTTATTTTGAAGGAAACCCCAAACATACTGGAATCGTTTTGCGAGTTGTTTACTCACGTTTTGATTGCACTTAACAAAGCAATATTTCATAAAAAATTTCAAGTCTTTTTGGAATATATTTTAAAGTTACTAAAACCTTGTGGCGCCCCTTCAAAGTTCACTTTTTTCATTTCCTCGTATGGCACAATACATTACAGTATGTATGTATCAATTTGACGTGAGATTCCTCATCGTATTGAATTCAGAAGGTAGTCAGAGAGAAGCTTCGTTAGGACTTCCTATCCAACGCTCTTCCTGGCAACATCCATCCCAGCAACCCCCAGCGGGAGACCCACACCCTAATAAATTCTGGAAAAGTCCGAAATTACTTTAATTTATTACTGGGTCATCGTTCCGGAGGATCCGATATTCTATTCCTTCTAATCCTGCAATCACGAATGGATGTGCTCCGGTGTTTGCCACACCGACAATTTAACAATTCTTGTATCTATAAACTTAGTTGCAAGGATTGTGCTGCATTTTATATTGGTAAAACGGGTAGAAATTTAAATATAAGAGTAAAGGAGCATTTGAGATGTTTGAACAATAGTGGGTTTTCAGAATTTTCTAATCATTTGATAGAAAATGGTCATGGTTTTGATAAAAAAATTGGAATTGTTGGAGATAAATAAAGCATGCAAAACTAATCAAAAAATTATAAACAACCAATTAAATTCAACTACAAGTCCCATTCTAAAATTTTTTCCTAAAAAGTATTTGAGATAGATACTAAATTTATTTTTTAAATAATTATTGTTTTTTAAAATAGATTCTAGAAAAAAAAAACAATATATTTTGATTAGTATTGACATCCTGAAAAGAAAATGGTATTTTTCAAAACCGGTAGATGTATTTAAATTCAATAAGTAGTTAATAAAGCAAAGTTTACAAATAAAAATAATGAAATTTAACCACAAAGTTAATTTTTCTAATCTCAAAATTAAATATCACATTACTTTTGGTTACCCTTACCCCTTAACTAGCCCTGAGTAATCGTATTATATGAGGCGAGTCACGGGCGCAGTTGCAGCTCTTAAAAGGGATGTACATAAAATAATATTTTTAAAAAGGGAAGAAAATCTTAGGAGCTTACTTTGACGCATATTAATGTTATTTGAATTTGCATTTAATGTATTTTATATCATAGGATTAATAATATAATAAATATTAAAAAATATATACTTAATTATTATTTTTGATACGAATTTGTCAGCCCAAAACAATAATTTTATTGCTTACTATATTTGTGATAAGTATAAAATAATTTAAAATTTTTATTTTTCGTAGTTTATCATCAGTTTCAATAGTATTTCAATAAATATTTTTAAAGTAGACTTCGAATAATTTTGAATGCAGAGCATCGTTGATCGACACAATAAATTTGTAGTTAAAATGAATGAAAAAATAGATGAGTAATTTTTAGAGAAAATGATATAAACAATTAATTAATGTGTATTTAAGATTTAAATTATTTTGTTTTGTATTTCCGTTGATATTTTAAAATAAATTGTGGTAAATTTGGTGATTATTAAAAAAATAAAAGGTATACGGATCGACACAATAATTACACTTAAAACTAATATTAAGTACATAGATGAAGACCCGAGGAGAAAGAGACTGCTTTTTTCATCTGCACGACTTATAACCTTTCCAGGCTTCCCCCACTGCGCACCTCACGCACGCACCCTGTCAGCATTCACCAACGTATTCTACATCTGTCAAACTCTGGTGCGCCGCGCACACACACACGTATCGACAGAGTTAATGTATAACACATAAATAAAGGTTATAAAAATTATTAATTTCACGTTATTATTAACCTTTCCTCTATGATAATGTAAACGCAGTTAACATTTCCTCAAATTATGTAAATATACTAAATACACAGTTCATATTTTAGGTATTCCTCCGTAATATATTTATATATTGGACAAAAAGTATTTACCATACGCAACAAAAAAATATATATTCTCGAATAACCTGACGTGAATTTGTCAATACGTGTATGTACACATGCGAATGGCGCAGTGCGCGGGGCGCGCGGTGGTGTCGGATGCCGATCGTCACTTTAGTGGCAGAGCGTGCGCTGGCCAAGTTAGACGTGTCTTATGCTGAATATTGTTTTTTTTTCAGTTTTAGCACTTTAACACAATAATTGATATAATTATTCACTCACATATGTGTCAACTATTATTTTCATGATTAATATGAGTAATAAATTTAAAATATTTTTATTTATCCGACATAAAGATCATAATAGTCTACATGCACACTGACATGACAAGTAATTATTGTATTAATATATAAAAAGGATATAAAATAGATTTCACAGGGGTAATTTAATAATACTTTCACTTTTGTCAACAGTCCACCCCCTGATAAAAGTGTCCAACCAACTGGTGGCTGCCCCCGTGGACAGCGATGTCGTGGTGCAGTGCTACGTGGAAGCCTCTCCTAAGGCTATGAACTCCTGGTATAAAGATAATGGTGAGACTTATACATCTAATGCGATGTTTACCTATTCGTATTTAATAATTTAGTACCTATAGCGTATTTCCATTAAAATTAAAACCGTTCAAGAATCAGTAAAATATTTTCAAACATTCCACATTTTTAACTAACTATATTGGAAAAGAACAACACTTTCAACAGATACTTTAAAATTCTCAAACAAAATACGTCATAGAGTGGATGGAATGAATTTGTAATAGAAACAGGAATGGAACAGGGGGACTCAAAGACCAACCAGTCACCAGGAAGAATACAACCTACCTGCCAGTGTTGACCCTACATTGATTGGATTTCTATTTTCGCTATGGCCATAGGTCTTCTGACTTCGTTCATATGCACGAAGCACCAGACGCACTACACATAATAACAGAGATGATATTTATTTCAGTACGCATAATAATAGGTCAACTTTCAACATTACAACTCGTCAGAACAACATCGGGAAGTTAACTTGTCATCTGATTAGAGTCATAAATAATTCAACATAAAAAGAAAAAAGATATGGGTATAAGGATAGAGGGACCACGATGTCTACATAATAATGCGTTCAGACTGATTCATGCACGCATACGGCGACCAGCGATCTATGGATCTGTCATATATTCTCCTACATTATTAAAATAAGATTTTGATGGAGCAAGATCGGGAGAATAGGGTAGATGTGGAATAATCTCCACATCAAGTTCTCGAATAGTCGGTTTTGGTAATGTTAGCAGTGTGCGGAAAAGGATTAAAAATTAATTACATGGCATACACAATCGTGAGCATCCCTCGATAGTATTGCGTGATAATGAGGGATGCTCGTTATTGCATGATTGAAGGCTTTAAAGGGTTAACAAAATGCGGGCCTGATCAGTAATCAAGCTTTACAGGGAGTAATTAAGTAAATTGACTGATGATATCGGACATGTAATATTATATAACTCATTAATTTAAAAAAATATGAACATACACAGGATGTAACAGACCTAGTTCAATATTTTTTATAAACTAAATCACCAGTTGAAAGTATTCAAGGAGTATGTACAATTTAGAAAAATATCACTATGACATTTTTACAAAAGCATGTTAAGCTTTAGTCTACATAATTTGAAATGACACATTTGAAAAATAGTCAGCCCGCTCTAAGTTTAATGACCTTTTTTTTTTTTGAATTCAGTCTATAATTTGGAATCAAAAATTTTTTTCAATTAATTTTTTTTTGAAATTAGGCACACACAGCTTGAACATATTCGACTCATATTTTTAATATGTAGATATCTAATGTACTATGTATTTGACATATTTGTAATAGATACAGTTTAAAAACGAAAATTATCGTCGAAATTTTGATTGCTAAATAGTCAATTTTGACCAAAATATCAGATGATACCTTGGTGTACCAAGGTTGCGATACTTCACCCTTGTAACATAACATGATATTCTAATATATTGTATGTTATAGGTATATAATATTGTTAACTTTGTTTTAGTAACCACTTTAAGTATTAAAATAAATCTATCGGTTTCGAAAAATATTATTTACTTCTTCAGGATGTTATTAGCTATCATATGTTATTGTTTCTTTAAAGCAATCTATTTAAAAAAAAAACAATTATTCTTTAAAAAATAAATTTAGTACCTAACTTGATGATACAAAATTGAAACACCCTATAGAAGAAAATGATATTTTTCGAAATCAGTAGATGTATTTTAATTCATTAAGTGGTTAATAAAACAAAACAAAAATAAAATCTGATTTTGCCAGTCTTAAAAATACATAATATTGTGAATATATTATGAATTGATATGAACTGAACTAATTTAAGTACGCATGCATTGCACCAATATTAAATAAAATAATAATAAAAACAACAAATTAACATTATTTAAAATGAAAATGAATGTCACAATATAATAAAACTATGCATAAAATTACTATCAATATATCACTAGAATGTTCGCTTTAAAAATATGCAAGTTGGCTCAAATTGTAACCCAAATATTTTTCGCGTCCGTTGGCTATCGTTCTCGGGACATTTGTTTTCATCTATTTCTTCCAAATAAGTATTCCAGTTGTAACATACAAAGATTTATATTTATATTTAACAATATGATAAAATAAATCATACCAGAATTCATACAGAGAGCTTTGATGGCTTATACAGAAGTTACAAAATATCTTCTAGATATGTTTGTTAAGTGAGTCCACATAATATATTATTTATAAAAAAGTTTCAAACTTGTCGAAACGTATCGACGAAATGGTTGACGTGGGTTTTCGTGGATAATAAAAGTCCCAGGTTCGTTTCCTGGTGATATTCTAATATTCATTTAATTTGTTTTGAAATTGCAATTTTAATTTGTAAAATAATTAATAAAGGGATTTTAACAGTATGAAACTGATTCTAAAAATACATAAAACTAATTATAAGAAGAGATATATATATATATAAAATAGTAAAACTTTACAATATAAATCAGTTTGTATTTAAAAATTGCTTAATACAGTTGTGAATAATTGTAACTTCAACATAAATTATGGTGAATGATTAGATTTATTGCTTCGTCTCGTGTAATTAGGTCGGAATTTGTAGCAATGAATCTCGAACTGGTTTACAATTCACGGCTTAATACAAGAATACAAGGTTAACAGATTGATACAATTATTACGCACGTAGCTAATATTACTAGATGAAGATTTGAGGGAAAAGTGACTGCTTCTCTCATCTGCACGGCTTTTAACTTTTCCAGGCTCCCCCTACCGCGCACCTCACGCACGGCACCCGTTTGGCATTCACACACGTATCCATCATCTGTCAAACTCTGACGCGCCGCGCACACACACACACACACACATATTAACAGAGTAATGGATATCACACTGCAATCTCCGGGTCGTACGTCCCGTGGAGAGGATTACGATAATTTTAATTGTAAGTCAGAATTACTGCAAGATGGGGAAGGAATATCGGAAGACGGATATAGAAATAGGTTGATTTAGATGGAATGCTCGCCTTACCTCAATTATGATGTCTCCGTAATCCCCAGCGGCGCCGCCGAAATCACACACTGCATGCACGAGGAGAGTTGATAATCTCCGCTCCCGATTGAAGAGGGCGATGTCATAGTTCACCCACGGCACATACAAAAACAAATAATATGATTTAATTAGTCCACAACACGAATGATATCACATTGTCGTGATGAAACGATAATCCAATATTGATCCAGTGACGCCTCGATAGCGCCAGGATAGGAATTTAGACGCGGACGTGTGGAAACAGTATTTTTCGCGGCCGATATTGCAAACGCCAAAAGTGTATTTTACAAATACGGAACACCATGGGAGTAAAGACCGGCGTTCCACCCACTCCCGGCTAGTCAGTAGTGAACACAAGATCCACGGGTTCTTCACCTCAGCAACTCCTACCCAATTTATTTTGTCACACTCTTTCTTCATTCTAAACTGGAAAAAATGTGTAAGTAATACCTGGAGGTGATAAATAAAAATCTGCTATTCCGTATAAAAATGGCTTCTAATCAGAAAAGCAATACGAGCAAATTAAATAAAATAAAATTCAATCCACTTTAACTTATCCCTATTTCGCCGGGTTGGGCCCCATTACGACGTTCTTCAGGCAGGCTGGTGACAACCAGATGTTCTCCTAGTCCATGCCACTCGAGGATCCCATCTCCTTGGCCTATCATCGTAGAAGATCCTTAGCAATCAATCCGACGCTATGGGATCCATAAGTGGAATTATAGATGATCACATCACATCAAAATGTAGCCTTGAGTGAGTCGAATTATTGTAAATTATCCACTGGTGATTTAGTAACATGAAAATATTTACCCTTTGGTCATACTAAATCGCTCACAGTTACATTTTATAACTATTGGCCTCAGCAATGAATCGCCTAATCTGACAGTTCTCATTGATGATTTGAAAAAAGAACCATAAATGGTGACCGTTTTTATAACTTTTCAAATAGATTGCGATACCAACATACGGGCAAATATTTGTGATTTCAAGGTAATAAGACAAGGGACGGAACAATTTTGAACGTGACCCTAATTTATAATGTCACAATACACATAAATAAAATATTCAACAATTACTGTGGTTAGATAATTAAATTTTCTTTATATTCCCAGGAGAAAAGCTGATGGATAATAGTAAGTACGTGATGAAGGAGTCTATAATAAACGAGTACTCGCTGTACATGAATCTCACGATCCGAAGACTGGAGACAAAAGACTTTGGTGGCTACGTCTGCACGTCCGTCAACGCTTTGGGAAAGGTCGAAGGAAGTGTTCGACTGCAAGGTGGGTGCGATAAATTAAGAAATTATATTTATACGACTTTATTACAGGGTGAATATTATATTCCAGGCCGATGTTGTTTTAAAATAATTAAGAAATAAAACACAATCTTATAATTTACTTTATTTTTATCGATTACGTAAATTATTACAATTATTCAAACGATATGACATCGGCCAAGTGACCGCCTCTGGTAGCGACACAAATGCGTGCTCTTTTAACCATATTTTTCATAACATTCTCGCACACTTCGCATGTTATTTCAGCAATTTCATTTCGAATATTGTCTTGTAGCATCGGAACTGTTGTTAATTTATTGGTGTGGATCACGAAAAATATTCGGTTGTCTTCAAATCAGGTGATCGAGGACGCCAGTTGATATCACCGCATTTGAAGCTTAGCTCAGACTGTGTGTGAGGCGGCACTGTCCTGTTGAAACCACATGTGTTGCAAGCCACCAAAAAATTTTCTAACTCGCGATATCGATTGCCATTAATAATTAAAATATTGTCATTATTATTTAGATAAAATATTTTAATGACTTTAACATATTAAATAATTCAAAATAAATTGTAATTAATTGCTATCTATGTCAACTAAATGTGAATTGACAAATGTTTACCAAATCAAAATGGCGGCTAAACAAAATCGGTCTGGAACATAATATTCACCCTGTATTTTATATTTTATTTATTTATTAATTTAATAACGCCCTTATGGGCTTTTACAAAATATATTTGGTATAAAATTAAAAAAAAAAACACTTGAGCAGCTGATATACAGTAGCATGAAATACATATATAAAAATAAAATAGAAATTTAAAAATAAGCATAACAAATTATAAAAATAAAACTTCTAGACAGAAAAGACAATAGAAATTTAGGTTTGACACAGAATGGTTGAGTATCAAAATCAGTTGTATCTTTGACTTGGAATAGCAACAAAAACATCACTTTTATATTTAAACATTGAATATTGGAATATATCTAGAAGACCATAATCGTTCCGAGCCTGTGAAGTCTTTACGTGGGTGCATTTCTATAAAAATTAGTATATGATGAATTTACATAGAACAACACCGACGACCTGGTACTCCGCGCGGGAACGTGGTATACAATCAGTTTAGTTAAATTAGGGGCGTCCAGTATGCCATTTACTATTTTAAATAAAAATAATAAATCACTTAAAGTTCTTCTACGCGACAACTTAGTTAAATTAAGAGTGCTCATTAGAAAATTTGGTGAACATCATGGTGATGTGGCAGCTGAGGTCCCGAATCGCCATGCGCCCGGACCACGATCCAAATCAAATGAAATAAAAAGCAAAACATTCGGAAACTTTTTAATGCAAAAAATGAACACAAAATTTGGTCAACGATCTTTTTTATTTTGTGCACCGCGAATATATAATAAATTTGATTTCAAAGTGATTAATGAATTTAAACCAAAATTAACAAAGTGGTTGCTTGATGTGAGTAGAAAATAAAATTAAACTATTTTTTCATTTTTGTTAATCTGGCTACCTACACATTTTTGTCTCCAACTATATTATAGATACATATAGATACAACTTGAAAAAACTATACAAGTAATTCCTTTGAAACAGACCTGTACAGTATCTTCTTCTTCAGTCCTTTATCTTAAAGTATTATTTTTATACTAAAAAATAAAATAAAATTTCTCTCGCCTTCTAGAGGCTTCCAAAAGGCGCCATCTTGACGCTGCGGAGTAGGATGAGTTTGTCTTGATTTGCCATCGCTCGCTCGCAACTTCTTCTCTAGTCCCAACGGAGATAATCCTTCAATTATATTAGTAATCAAGGCCCAAACATCTCTTGTTCCACCGCGTGGAATAAAACCTTAGTTTACAGTATTGGTCATCGCCTTTCCTAGGCGAGGCGCCTACACGCGTGCTCCGCTCTGCTCTCCACGAGAAAACCAAACACCTCTCCCGATTGGTTGAATGTCTCGTAAGGCCGTATCCATACAGCGTGTCTGTCTAAATAAATGTATTTTTGTATATGCTGTCACAAAATGTTGTTGAATACAAATATAAATTTATTTATTTATCCGCGTGTACCGATTGTATGAATTTGCTCTTGGGGTATTTATTTACTTTTTTTTAAATCACGAGAGCTCGAACGCAAGTACGTAGCTATACATTATTTACTTTATTCATGTATTTCTCATTTGACCTTGGCGCGATAAACACAATATTATAGTTCATCCATTTCTGGTAAATGCAGATAGTGTATTAATTATCGGAATCATATTTCAACACGTTCCTAATACGCTCGTCTTCTTCAAAACATAATTTTATCCTTAAAACATCTTATTTATTTGTTCATGTCATAATTAACATATTGAAATCTCAATCAGATGAGATTCGGCTTATTGACTTGTAAAGGGTGTTTTTTTAGAGGTTTGTTTTTAAAATTGTCAACACTTTTACCAGTGACAGCTGATTTGAAAGCTGACAGCTGATTTGTGTTCAGTTTGGTTTGCCATTTTACCTTGAATAGATTTATTTATTTCGAAAATCGTTGTTCGGTTCGCAAAACTAGAGTTGTATTTATTCGGAATATAGGTCTGTGATATTTTAAATTATAATTAAATGTATTAATTAGAATGATATACATATAAAATCAACTTTATCGAAAAATATTGTTGTTGCTACAGGGATTCGAAACTGGATCTCTTTCCAATCCGGGGAAGGAGCATTAATACATTTAATTAGTATTTAAAATATCATTAACTTATGTTCTGAATAATTAAAACTTCACAATAAGAACCTGTTCTTCTTAATAATATATAAGTTGTATCAATGTGTCCAAAATTTAATAAAAATGAATTGTTAATTTTGGTTTACTTAAATTTATTTGAGATTCCGTAAAATACAAAGGCTTTCAAATAATAGAATGATAGCTTCACCGAATTGGACAGAGATCCAGGTTCGAATCCCGGTAGCAATAACAATGGATTGATTTTACATGTATATATTTCTTATCAATACATTTAATTTGTATTCAAGACTACTTTAAATTTCTCTTTTACGATACAAGAAACAAAACTGTTGAAGATTTTCCGACAACTTTTGCTCCCGGCCCCGGTGGAGGGAGCGAGAAGTACAATCAATGCCTTTCACTTTTAATAACAGAAGAAAATAAAACCGAACTAAGAAGCAATAGCAATAGAAAACTACAACAGCAGCGATACAAAGCGTCACCCTTTCAGTCGATAGCAATTTCTTTATGAAGCATTTTGCAGCGTGAAGGCGGGGGTCGGTCGGTTTGTTTGAAGTTTCCCCCCCCCCCCACCCTGGAAAAGTAATTGGTGTTTGGTAATTTTACACAAGTCACTTTGAGCGCGAAAATAAATTGTCGACTTCTTTTATTTTAACGACGAGAGTTGCAGAATTCAAAAGCGAAGCCTGAAAGGGGAACACTAATAATTGCAGCGCTTAATGTCAAAGGAAATATTTATTATTCTGGTGTGCATCTCTGCCGAATATATATTATCACAAGAACGTTCATTCTTAAATTATGTATTTAAAATAAAATATATTTAAATTCGTCACTAGCATATGTAACGCTTAAATCTGAAACCCCCTAAAACTAATTTCGGATAATTTGAGTTATGTGTGCAGTTTTGTAGATTTTTTTTTGTCAGCCACATGCAGAACACATTGTTTATCTCAAAATATACTTAAATCCAGTGAAATAAATAAATAATATATATATCTCATAAAGACAAAGCTATTTTTATTACTATTTTAGGACTTACGACCTGTCTTCGGCTGGCTTAAGTGATCACTTTATACAAATATAACGTTCACCATTCTCACCCATTACTCAATCTCCATATCTATCAGATTTTGAGAAGTTGTACATATGTTAATATGTGGAATCTGGACCTAAATAATACTTTTTCTTGGTTATGTGCTCTAATATTTTTAGAAATTTTACCGTTTCAAAAAAAAAAACCTATCTTTAATGTTAACTAAATCAGAGTCCCGGGCAACGCCGAGTTCCGAGCGATAGTTATGATATAATTTATTTATTTATTTCATTTTTTATAAAAATAGACATGCATTCATGTCATATTATTACTGTTTTAAAATTGAGCTAAACGCTTGTGCTACGAAAATAGGACTAACGTGCTGGCGTCCAGGAACGAGGCGCAAACCCTAGATCTCTAAATTACTGGGCCAGCGTCTTAACCACTACACCAACAAGTTACGCGTTATGTGACTCGTGACTCAGAAGCGAATCAAAAAGATTTTGCATGTATTGCATTTTGTGAAGTAATTAATGTGAGAGTTGTGGATGCCCCAATATTCATCCACCACTCTCGTGTCCGTTTGATATTGTGTAAATGTTGAAGCTCATTAATAATAATGCCTATTTGAAATGCTGTTCGTTTAACATTAAAAAAATACAACATAGAAATGATTTTATACAGTTTTTTATATCATTTGACAGTTTATACATTTCTCTAGATATAGATCATATGTAAGAATAAAATAAAAAATACAAACCTTGTAAAAACACAAAATAGTAAGCGCGTAATAGAGAAAACAGTTTGACAATTTTTTATGCCTACGGAATGAAAAAATCATAGAATCAAAAAACCTCAAGTGCTTGGTTGAAAAATAATTATCAAAGCTTAGATTATTATTTAAATGGACAATGAATGTTTAATTAAAAGCTACACACCTTTTTAATTATCCAAACCTCTATAAAAAATATAAAAGATTTTATAATATTTTGAGTATGTCCAAATCTTCGTAGGAACTAATTACTGGGTTTTATCCCCTGGGGGATTGTCATCAATATTAAGATGTCTCACAGAGACGTAGGTATTATTTTTTTATTTGAGAAGTATGGAAGTCTTGGGCATTACAGGGCTCGTATTGGATTACTCAAAGGTATTTGAGATTCCGTAAAAACAAAGTAGATGCCTCTTTCAAATAATGAAACGATAAATGTATTAATTTGAAAAAGGTAACATATAGGTTCGAAAATTTGTCATCATAAATAATGTCGCTATAGCATAATTGAATAATGCACCTTCCTCGATTTGGAAAGAGATCCAGGTTCGAATCCTGGTTGCGCAACAACAATATTTTTCGATAAAATTGATTTTATATGTATATCTTTCTAATTAATACATTTAATTATTATTTTAACTTATCTTTTACATATTGGCTTAGTTTCATTTTAAATCTATTCAATTTTTCCTCCTTTCTTATGTTTTCTGTTAATGTTTTACTATGCACTTGTCTTCAGTGTATACCTCGTAATGTGAAGGTCCAAGAAATACTTTTTTGTAACAATTACACGTTTATTGCAGTAAGATATAATTTAGTTACAAGATATATCACTAGTGCAAATCAAACGATAACCCCGATGGACACGCAAAGAGAGACCCCCGCGCCTAACGCGCATCGCCCTTTATAACCCAGCACACATGTCCCAGCAGTGCGGCATTCACACACACACTCGCACACACAATTATACAATCCCAAGGACATCAAAATTTATAATTTTATTTTCAATTTCTATTTGCTGATCACTACTTGATATAATACTTCTCATATAAAAAAAATAGCTTCGTCTCTGCGAGATATCTTAATCTTGATAAAAGATTTTTTTAAATGTGTAATAGATTTGTAATGTGTAATAAATTTAAAAACGAATAGAAAAACATTAATAAAATATTAAATGGCAAGCTGAACGTCCTTAATTTGGCTAAACTGACTACTTTCCGAGCACTAACTGGAAACACTACTAGTAGATTGTTGGCACATGTAATATTTATCTTAATGTATCGGATACAAACTGCAATAGCAATTTGCCAATTCAAATACTTCGCAGGCTTGGGAACGAATTCGGTTCAGTTGGCATTTTTCTCAGTTCCAAGCTAAAATTTAAATGTTAATATTTTATGGTATTTTGATATAGTGATATAACTGGTGTAGGCCAGGGGTTGGAAAATTGCGGCACCGAGCCGCGTGGAGCAATTTTGGTATACAAATATGACTTATTCTTAGTTTATATTTGTGTCCCGGTGATTTTGAATCGGTTACTATTATAAAGGTGTCAAGTGGAAAATTTACTAGTTTAATATTAAATTAAAAAAAAACTACATTGTTATTCTCACATTTTATTTATACAAAATGGAGTTTAACGATGATAATTATATATAATACTCTCAAGACACTCTTGAAATCGGACTATTAAATTTGCAAACACGCTAGAGTAAAACATTGGTTCAATGGCAGCAACTTCACGGCGAATATTTTCTTGTAGGGTCTGAATTGTTCGAGGATTGTTGCTGTAAACTCTCGACTTAAAGTATCCCCACAAAAAAAGTTGCACGGTGTAAGGTCCGGTTACCGAGGTGCCTAGGGTATGTCTCCGTACTTGGTGATTAATTTATTGGAAAAAATTCCCCTCAGCTTCTCCATTGAAACTATAGCTGTATGTGGAGTAGCCCAGTCTTGCTGAAATTGTGTTTTGTTGTTGAACCCGAGAAACAGCTGCAGTTGCGGTACCAAAAACTCATTGATAATTCGGCAATAGACGTCAGCAGTAACTGTCTCTCGCCGGTTAAAGAAATAAGGGCCAATTATCCCTCGAGCAGAAATTGCACACCGCACTGTGGTTTTTGGACATTGCAAACATTTTTGATGGCGTTCTCTGTTCTGTTTATTAACATAGCCATCGATATGAAAATATGCTTCATCAGTAAACAATATGTTTCTAAGCATTCGTGCTGTTCCAAAACGTTTCAGCATCATTCTCGCTAAGGTAAGGCGTAAAGAATAGTCATTTTCGTTGAGAAACTGCACGATTTGCAGTTTGTATATATATTCACATAATTAGAGGCAATTTTAGATCAGTTTACATCATCGGAGAGGAAAGGTTAATGTCAAAAGAACGGTTTGTTTCCAAAAGATGATTGGCGAGGTCATAATGGTTATTTTTAAGATTTTTACTTTTTAGACTTAGATTATTGTCATTTTATATACAAACCTCAAAATGTTTTCATTATGCAGAACTCAAGCTGCCGTCCAAGCCGTCGACGACCTGGTCTCCCAGGACTCAGGAGCCTCGGAAGCACCATGCCAAGCCGCAGGACAACAAGCATAATAAACACAATAACAACAATAGAGGGCGTAAAACGGAGCACAGAGGTAGGTACGACGCCACCACCAGGTCCTGGATGGATTCTAGAAGTCCTGACCCCACAGACCTCGAAGGATACATCTCCAGACCTCCGTGGGTCGAGCAAAACTCGAGTACATCATTAAATATGGAAAAAATCACTTCATTTTTCATGTCAATTTTTTGGATATTGAGATGTTTCAGCGCTTAGACTTTTTTTAATTATAATTATTTTAACTGAATAATTAATTTGAAAATAATCAATGGGTATTGAATTGCAAGACACAATCATTAGACCGAATTTATTTATTTTATTAAATTCACTGTATAATTGAATAACCTTTTCGCTACTAAGCGGCCAAAACTTCTGTGTGGCCCGAAGCGGGGTATAGAAACACCCCAGATATTATTCATACAGACGCTAATAAAAAGTTCATGACGCAACGTAGTGCCAACCGCCTCGCCGGATGTCTCTTGTCCGAATGCTGCTAGTCGCGATTAGCGATATAGCAGTCTCCCTCATTCGAATCTGTGGTGTGGGGCTACCCAGTGCATTAGTTAAAGTGAAACAAATAATAAGCACAATAACTAAAAGATAAGAAACAGGTGTATGGTATCGACGTGCGCAGGTGTATGTATCGCGCGAATATCACTGGACCGAAAACAATATTTTTAAAGATTATACGCTTAGAAATTTGAAAAACAAAAAATAACGAAACTTTTGTCGTTTTCATAATTATTGAGTTATCGAGTTTAAAGCAATATATGGGGAATGTGAGTACCCCGCTTCGGGAAGGCAAGGTTAACTCATTTCTATTGAGAATTTATTTTTTTCTTAATAATCAAAACATATCGGCTCAATTTATGTACGCATTACAAATTAAAATAAACATATCCATTCAAGTTATATAGTTGTTACATGCATATATAATAATTGAGTATAATTTGTTTAATTCTTATATATGAGTACCTAACCTGAAACATGTTATAATTTGGAAATGTGATAATTACAAGTATATGGCCGTTTATTTTGACATTATTCTAACATATTTAATTTTAAAAAATGTAAAACATTTTTTTTTCTTAATATTCATAAAAATTTCGATAACATGTACACTTTAATTCGACAACTTTCCACTGTACGTTAATTCATGATTATATGTACTTACTACAATGATAACTAAGTGTTCTAAATTAAAAAAAGTCCCCTTATAAAAAAATATTTAAAAAATATAACAGATATTACTATAATACTAAATTATATTTACGACATGTTGAATGTCCAAAACATTAAAAAAAAAAATCTTTCCTGAAAACTGTATTGAAAATACATAAATAGTAAAAAATATTTATATTTATTGTAAATACGTGTCTAAATATATAAAACATGCTATCGCGCTTCGTCTTGACATCATTTATTAATTAATTTTTTAAGACTTAAACCCTTCTCAAAATGTGCTTAAACATATTTAGTATAGATTTCCTTAGAAATACGTCATTTAGTATCAAAAAAATGACGTCTGTACATAATTGTTGTAAGCTTATTTGTGTACTTGCAATTGAATTTTGAAAAAATGTGAATGAAACATTATTATATAATATGTATTATTTATAAAATTCTCAATTGAAGAGTGGATCTCAAATATCATCTAAGCTCTATTTTAATAAAGCTCTTTGACAACTAGTGACGTACGGTATACGTCGTAAATTTTCTGTGGGTGTTATTATTAACCTTTCCCTTACGGTGCTGAAATAAAAACGCGCATCCCGGTGCTGTAAACTCAATGTACGTGTAGACTTGAGCGATTTTTAAGTCGGATAAATACGAATATTTTACTTACATTAATCATTATAATAATGGTTGACATATATACAAGTGAATATTTATATCAATTATTGTGTAAAAGTGTTAAAAATGAGAAGAAACATTTACCATCACGAACGACAGCGTAAGAGACGTCTAACTCGGCCACTGCACGCTCTACCAATAAATAACGCTCCGCACGTACACACACACGTATTAACAAATTCACGTCAGGTTCTTTGAGAAAAAAAAAATTAATATTGCGTATGGTAAATGTTGTAATTATTTTATCCAATACATAAATATATTACAGAGGAATACCTAAAACATAAACTCTGTATTTAATATATTTACAGAGATATTCACACAATTAGAAGTAATGTCAACTCAGTTTACATCATGGGAGAGGAAAGGTTACAGGAGCAAAATTGATGTCTGGCATTTTATGGAAATGTACTTGTGTCTGTTATTGTTATTAGTGTAGTAAAAACCATGATATATTAAAAAAATTGGACAAATATATTTTAAATTTTATAACCTTATTTTTAATAATTTTTTTTGTGTCTGATGCTCATTAGAGGTCAGATAATCCATATTCCAGTTCCATCACATCTTCAAAAATTCAAAATAATTTAAAAAGATTTCTTATTTATATTAAATTTGATTAAGACTTGTTTTATTATCAAAATATATGCTTTGTTGTGTACGTACATATTTGTATTAAGTAATCATATAAAATTTAAAAACTGAGTAATTTTATTTGTCCATATATATTAAATCTTTTTATTTGATTACCTCAAAATGTCAAACTTGTTCCACTCTTTAATTGTGTAATAAAAAATATTTGAAATACATTGAATTAAATCTATCGTGTTCGAAACTTAAAAAAAACTGAATATTGTAAGTAACTGACATTTGCATATTATTATATAATATTATATATTACATAGGTATACAGAGAATAAAAATTTTGGTAAATTGAAAATTAAGAATATAATGGTATGTTATATATAATCATATAAAATGACAATAAATAGTCGTGTTAAGAAATAAATGTTGATAAATGAACAATTCTGTTTTTTAATTCTTTATGTTAATTTATTTTATTTATTTCATAATTACAGGCACCTACATTAGGATCAATGATAGTATTCTTTAAAATCAAAATTTAAAAAATAAGTTTACGTTTTTATACGCAATTTTTTAAATTTTTTTTATACTATTTAAAAAAAATGGTAGCGTGACATCGTTCTACATACATCTATCTTTTCTTACAATATGAGTTGTAAGAGATCATATTTCTCACTTCTAAAGTATGCAGCTTACTTTCGTTTGAAATATGTTTTTAGTTCTCTTAACTTATCTATGAGTGCATCTTCATTGATAATGCGGTGATTACTATCACTACAACCCAATGAAAATTTAACGTTTAAAATTTAAATATTATTGAATTCAATTCAATACATACAATATCTTCTTCAATATCTTCAATACATACAATTCTTTCGAGAATCTATATTTCAGTGAATCTATAGAACTTTCCCTAAAACAATCCAGATATAAATAAAATCTCGATATAATTACAATTATTCCATCTTTGTAAGCTAAACAAACTATCAAAGCGAACAAAAATGACATAAAGAATAGTAGATAAACAATATATATAGAAAGATTTCTCATTTACCATAGACAGAAAAAAAGATAACTGATGTCAATTTATGGTTTCGCTAAAACATGTTTTTTTTCTTATTCGTATATATATTTACGTGGGATCTTAGTAGAGTAATATTAACGTATAGATATTAAAAATACGTTAATTTTTACAGACCTGGTCGTTTAATCAAGCACTATAAAGCCATAATGACGCCACTGAAGCCGACATCCAGAAAGTCACAGATGTAAATGGGAAAGCGTAATATTATTATGGATGTTTTCAAAACTTCTAATATATTTGTGGAGGTTGGTTGTGGAATGGATATGGTCGTTAAGTAAGGTATAGGAAAGTACAGAAGAAAGATAGAGGAGCGCTGGGGGAGACTAATCGTGGTGAACTATTGGGTGCGGCTTCTCTTTGCAGGAGCCTGGACTCCGTATGTATACGTCGCCGGTCGTTGATTATCTGGGGACGACGATGATGGCAGTGGATTTGAATCGCCTCTGTCACAAATTAAAAGCCTATTTAATTTTAAATATGTACCTACAACTACATTCACATTTTCAATAGCTATATTACGCTACTTTAAACGACCGCAGTTTTAATATACATAAATAATAATATAATATGTAATATGAACAGAATTCGTTATTATTCCTACCTGTCTTCAACAGTCATTCTCAAGGGAAAATAAATAAAATAAGAGAGAAATTTACAGCATTATAATTTAGAATAATTATGTTTTAATTAAAATAAAGTTGTTAAAAGATTAACTATGAATCGCTTCGTTAAAACTACATTTTAAAACACAAAGTAGCTCCATTTAGAAGCATAAAAGCATGGAATTTATTTATTAAATTTAACCACTGCAAAAAAATCAACAGTCACTCCTATTTAACAAGATTATGTGAAAGAAGTGACCAGCTCAGGGAGAAATCCTAATATAATAAAAGTTAATTTTTAGCAGGTTACCAGGTCAAATTCCACTAAACAAGTTTATAATTTTGATTACTTATGTAAGTTGACGTTGTTCACGGTGAGATATGGTAATGGTTTCTCCTTTCATATGGAAATAAACGAGCGGTTGGATCCAAATCATGGTCGTCATCCTACCCTGGTCCATGACTCTCATACCAGCCATCACTATAGTTAGATATAGTGATGAATCGTACGAAAATGGCGCCTTCTTAGAGTAGAGGTCCATTGTCAAGAAGGGATTTACACTATGCAAGAAACAAACACAATAACTTGACACAACGTAACACAGATGCTTAAAATTAGATATAATTATCTTCACCCATCGTTTTAAATATGAAATCACATGTTTGTAATGAATACGTCACAGGAGATGCAGACAGCGCTTCTTCTGTTCGTCGACGGAAATGCTTAGAGAAAGATCCAGATGGCAGTGTTGCCATTGCTGTGACATGTTAAGCATAGAGGGCACTATCGGCGGGTAGGTACTAAAACGTAATGTTATAATACACCTGTTTAAATGTTACATATTTTTTGGGAATGAATACGCAATTTTGAAATTACAGGATTTATATCATATATAGATATTTATTTATTTATTTTATTTGTAACTATATAATACTATGTAAAAATCTGTTTGGACTGTGCCCGTCTCACTAGAGAAATTCTGTGTCGAGAGTTTACAAGCAATTGTTCAATTAATTAGAATTACTAGTAGATAGAATTACATTTATTACTATATAAAAGGTGTATATGAAGAAAAATTTTAAAATGGACTTAATTTCTGGATCACTTTGTAGCAATAATTAATATAGGTATGAGTCAATATGTTTGGGTGAGTGCACCAATACTGGCTTTACCCATATTACGAATCCAAGTTTTAATATTTAGTTTGATGTACTTGGGACAATTCAATTGATTTAAATCTTTTAAATGACGAGTGATTTTTCGAGTGTACGTTGATGTATATTGACTCCAGATTAAAAGAGTTTGAAGATGATGTGATTTATTTGAAGGTATTGATGCCCTAATATTCACCCAAATACTATCGTTTATTTTGTATTGCAGAGTGTATTGTGGTTCGTTTTGTGTTGAAAAATACGTATATGTACTTACAGGTTTACTGAATTTAATAAAGTTACATTATTAGTACTAGGCGCGCGAAATGAGATTGGACGCGACTTCGCGACTTGGTGGCTCGCGACTTGTCCCCTTTGAATGTACCCTACGTCTTTATGGCTGGTGGGAGTTGCGTTGTAAGTACCATCTTACTGGGTGCGTTTATTGTACTGGTTGGTATCTGGAGGACAAGGATCTAAACTATTAACTATTAAAATGAATAAATCTAGATAATCGATGAATAAATAGTCTTATTTGATGGATTATCCATGGAATAACAATTAACCAAGGGGATGTTCAAAATGTTGATGAGCTGAAGAATTTTCAGAGTGGCTTTAGCGTTAGACTATGATTAAGAGGATACTCAGCGATTGTGATTATCGGCGATGAGAAATAATAGAAATTAAAACAGTAGCCGTAAAAAAAGAAAGTACTTACACGAGGACAATTAATTTATTATATACAAGTCACATTTTAATATTCTAATCTATAACGTGACTCATTTAATATCCCTTTTTCATGAGCTACATTTACTCCGGTTCCCTGAAAGGGTTGTATTTAAATTATGCTGGTTGATGTACAAAGCGACGCCTCTGCATCTTCAAGAGCTTTGTATCAAAGGTAGACGTCAAACTCTTAGGCTCTACTAGAAGTCTAAATTTAGTGAACGGGCATCTGCGGTGGCAGGTCTGAAAGTGTGGAACTCTTTGTCCTCCGTCATAAGAAACGGTGCATCAGAGATTTTATTTAAGAATATACTAAAACGTTCTTTTTCAAAAAATCATTTTCGTATATCAAAATAACAATTTTTAATTTAAAAAACAAAGATAATGTAGGACTATAAACAGTTGATGTGTAAAGCGCCCTTGAGGTTAAAGTTTTTACGAAAATAGCGCTATACAAATTATCCAATGTAGGCTAATGAAATACAAGATCACAACTTATGAACGAGGTGGAGGGTTAAGATTGTAAGGCCCCGTTGTGTGATCAGTAGTAACTTTAACTATAGTAAAAAAAGTTACTAAAGAATATTTTTATGTTTAAACAGCTTGTATGATCGTTAGTAAAAAAATATTTTTACATCTCGAAAGTAAACTCATTTTACTCTGCGATATCCGATAGTAAAAACGAGAATTGATAGTTGAATATGGCTGCGAAAACACAGCTGATCCAAAAGTCATACGACACATTGATACTTTGACAGTTGCAGTACAAGACAATCAATTATTTTATATCCCGTCATTTTAGTGCTGAGAGTTTATCCTATGATAATCTCGTTGTTTAATTATACATTATTACACACAATACTAAAAAAATTCACCACCAAAGTGACATATCGAACGCCTGGGCGAAAAAATCCATAGATATTACATAAAATAAATCATATTCCATGATTATTTATCACACCTGCAAACATCTTTATCTATGCTTTGACAATAGTAAGTTTGATGTATCAACAACCCGCAAAGAATTTTTACTACAGGCGTTAATAAAAAGTTACTGTAGTAATATGTTACTACTGATCGGTAAGAACTCGGTACATAAGGAAGAGGCTACTAAATAAAATATATATTCAGTGTTCCGAATTCATCGAACATATTTATATTTATATATACAATCGGTCGTGACCTATATTATTGACACCTTTCCACGTTTAAATTCTTACCCTTCCTTTTCCCTACTGCTTGACCAGTGTGAATAGTGACCTTGACGTTAGCAGACGTTAACGCGACGCGATACTCGTTCGGTTGCAACACCGCGATTGCATTAGTAGTATGGTTTTGTTCACCTCCAGAGCATCAGCACTGTTATATTGTGATCTTGTAATTTGTGGGCACAGTGATTATTGTGTGAGCCGAGGGTGAAGTGATTTGATATCGCTGTCTTTATTTGGAAGCGGAGATCTACGCTCGCGTGCGTATAGTAACAGAGGCGTCATACACGAGGTAAGGCGAGCAGTCCTTCAGATTCCCGATTCCCCGAGATCCACTGGTCTTTCGACTGGATTCCATCCCATTCTCAACCCTTATCCGTTAATCCATGTCCCTTCCTTCCTTCCTTCCTTTACCGGCGGGTTACAAATCTTTGCATACATACCCTGTATTGGATAGAACCTCTCAACACTGACATATACTCACGTGCGTAGTCATAAATATAAACATAATGACGTCATTAGTGTCATATTCTAGTTTGTCTTTATTTGTTTTTCTCAGTTAACCTTTAAAAGTCAATATTTTCATGACACGCCAAGCACATTAGCTCGCACGCACTTTTCGACCCTACAGAGACGTGATAAAAAGTAATGACTCGCTTACAGGTGTCTCCCTTGTCAAAGACGGGTGGCATTTAAAAGGCGAAACAGCAATTATTAGCTTATTTATTCATTATTTGTCTAGAAATATATATATTTTTTTAATTCGTAAAATATTTTCTGATATTATTATTATTATTTATCTAAGATTTCATTAATGCATAATAATGTTAGCTGATTTTATATATGTGAGACCACTTCTGCAACAACACTATATACACGTTTTAGGCAGATATGTATTATGAATACAACAACATTGTATATCTTATTGGGCATCGAATGTTATATTAAACAACTACATATATAACACAAATAAAAATACTATTACACAAAATTCCTGAATGATCTTATTTGTAACAGTACCAAGGCGTGCACCGCATACAAGCAAAAAATCTTTGTATTATAAAAATACCTTATTAAATTCTAGTCTATGACGTAACCCAGAACTTTTGTCTAGCCGTGGGTTATTGGTACATGGTCGTCCGCAATTTGCTAGCACTTAAGTATTTTTTTTTAAGTAATGTCACATCTATATTCTTACTATTTTTAAACTAATTTAAACGCTTGTGCTATGAAAATAGGACTAACTTGCTGGCGTCCTGGAACCCCCGACCACTAGATTTTGTCACTAGGTCTTGACCACTACACTAATAAGCTACTCAACCTATGAACCTAAATTGTTTTTTTCAATTACTTATAATAATTGTATTGAACTAAATATTTTCCGAATTTTTCAAAAAAATTGTGCCTAATTGTGTTGTCTTTAAAAGGGATAAATCCTAACTGAAAACTGCGTGGAATGACATTTCTACATATTTGTTTTATTTGACAAACTTAACGTTTGGTTTTCTTGTGTATTTCAACCTATGATTTCGTATTTCGGTTTTTGCTTAGATAAAATTTATTGGCTATAATTTATTATCTGTCAAGCGAGCGAATTTGCATTTTTCGGGTTATTATTATGTTAGATTATTGTCAATATTAAATTCAATATTATAATAAAATTATTACTATTACGAGTTTCGGCTATGCTAATTTGTAAAGCTAGTTATTTAAATAAATGTTTTTGAACGCTGTTAATTAAATCGACGTTGTAAAGGTAAAAGGTTGTAACCCTCAATTTTGTGTAGATCGGTTTATTGCACGAATATAAAGCCAGTTCCAACAGGCAGTGGTTGATGTTATAATGAGGTTCACCATAACGCGTGTTGATGCAAGTCGAACATTACCTTGTTCCTCCTTTCCGTCGTTTCCATACTCCTTCGTTATACCTGTCACTTTCTGGCTAACGCTTACCTAGGGATTTCGGCCGACGTGGGATGAATGAGGAGAGTGTTAACCCTTCCCAAACCATGCAGTAATACAGGTCTACCATCATAATTAAACCTGCAATATTTCGGCAAATACGTGCAACATAAAATTAATATTTTAAATAATCCTAAAGAAAATATTAGCGCTTAGGAATGACTAGTGAAAAACCAATTATGAAAAGGGAATCGTACAAAATCAATTATTTTTTCCATTTAATCCGTTGTTAAATTAATTCATTGGTATAAATACCATTTGTGATATGAAAGACAAAGATCACACACCATTTTTACAGCGAAAAGAACAACAAACATACAAATGTAATTGTCTCTTTCTCACTAATTAAACGAAGAGAGATAAGAAGGAAGGGCACGTTGTATAGGACTTAATGAATGCTCTAAATTATATTATTAATATTTTTTTCAAAATTGAATGCTCAATATTTAGAATAAATTCGTGCCATTAAAGCCATTTAAGCTAATAAAAACATTTCTTCTAACTGTTATTTACGGTAACACGAGTTGACAACATGGCTGCGCTCGGGTATTTTATATCATGGTATGGTAAAGGTTAAGAAAAATATATGACGCAAGTGTTGATGGTACCAGAAGTAGAAGACATCCACAGAAGTCTTGGCACGAACACCACTGAAACCAGATACTGGAGGATGGTCCTGTTAGAAGGTTAAATAATTGGCGAGCTTGTACAAGTGTGTATGAATATGGATGATGCGAGAATTGTGTGTCGGGACAGAAGAGTGTGGGGCTCTATCCTCTCTGCCTACCCCCGCGGGGAAACGGGAATTATTTTCATGGCGTTCAGGTATGAATGTCTAGAAAACGTTATAAATGCACCTGAAACATAATCCATTAGCGATGCTCGTAAGTCCACCCTCAGTAGAGATTACAAACCCGAACCACAACTTGCAAGTCTACTGTGAGAAACTAATGCACACCGTTCATTCGATGCGATATTTACCTAAACTAGACGAGGATATCGGATGCTGAATGACAAAGGCTCACAAAGGAAGAATTTGACATCTACAATGTATGTAATGTGTTTTTATAGAGGTTTGTTTTTCGAACTGGCAAAACTTTTTATTTGATAGCTGACAGCTGATTTGTGCTCAGTTTGGTTTAGCATTTTATCAAGAATAGACTTACGACAGAACAACATTTGCAAATTGTGCAAATTTATTTCTAAAAACGTGGTTCAGTTCGCGAAACTTGCCATGAGCTATGTTCATTTTACGGTCGACATAATCAACACATAACATTAAGGCCAATTTTAAAGTCGACAGCTGATTTGTGCTCAGTTTGGTTTGCCAGTTTACCAGTTTACCAGTTTAGAATAGACTTATTTATTTCGAAAGTCGTGGTTCGGTTCGCGAAAATTACCATCCGTGACGTCCATTTTACATAATCGTCCACTCGAGCAAGTAATTCAAATAATCATGGATCGTTTTCGCACCACGCATGCTCCAATTGATATTAGATGTAAATATGTCAACAAAGTCTAAATAAATAATTTTCGTTACATAATAAATATTTACACAAATAAATATATGTCTTAAACAAAGCGATTAAATGAAATATTAACGATTATTCAACCCTTTCAATATTCTATTCGAACAATATTAATTCAATATTATTTGAATGCAATACTGAAAGCAATCATTTTAGTATATATAATATGAATTGTGGAGAAAATTGTACGGTATCGGCATTGAACCGGGTACCCGATTCTTTCATAAAAAATATCCGAGAATCGAATATTTGGATGGCCGAGGTAAATGGGATGACAGACGTATGTAGCTCGATTGAAAAATATACACTATCATCTATAGCATGCTATTTTATCCTCTCTAAAATTAGAGCAGCTTTCGACGATATCGCAGAGTAAGCAGATATGATCAAACATCGAAATAGTTATTTGAAGAAGAGGTTATGTTACCTATATGAGAATGTATGTGAGTTATCTTGTCTCTCATTGATAAGAAAAAAATGTTAAAAGAAGTTATATAATTATTGATTGTGTTTAAAAATGTTATATTTCATTTATATCTTCTACTCATGACCAAGAAATCTGAAACTAAAGATCTTGGAATTATATTTGATTCTAAATTACTCTTAGAACATGCCTCCCAAGTCCAAGATACACCACATACTACAATAGAATCGAAAAAATACAAAACAGCTTCCTGAAATATCTTCACTTTCGTAGTTATCGAACCTTAACTAGCACTACTGAGTCATCTATCATTTTCAAAGTTACATCACTACAAACTCGATGAGACACGACCGAAGTCATTTTCCTATACAACATAGCTAACTCTAAAGTAGACTGTCCTGATTTACTCAGATGCATATCCATTCGAGTGCCAGGCAGGTCAACCAGAACTAATCTTACATTCAATCTTCCACATTGCAACACCGATGCCAAACAAAACTCATTTTTCTACCGATCACCCCTTTATTTCAATTCACACATAAACCTAGACCTATAGAATTAATTAAATCTAAATTCAATACATAAACTTTAATGTAATAGTGTTTTTCATTATGTTTTTATCACACAGATTTTATTCCCTATCCTATCTTTCCCTTTTCTCCTCACTTTTATATTTCCCTTTTTAAATTTTAAATTGTACTTACTGTTTAATTATGTTCGGCTTTAATAATGATTTTAGTATTTATGTTTTCTGTATAAAATAAAAAAAATAAAAAATAAAAAATAAATAAATATATATATATATATATATATATATATAAATAAAAAAGTGTTACGCGAATGAATGACTACAGAACATTAGGTTTGATGTGAATTTGTGAGAGTATTAATAATAATATGTTTTTTTTTTAAGAAGACCCGATTCGCCATAAAGATAATTAAGTAACAAAATAATATGTATGTTAAGAAAAGAAAAGCAAAAAAAAAGATAAAAAAGTTCACGAGTATAAACAAAGTATAAATACTGCATTTCTACTACATTACTACAAATGTGGCATCGTTGCCATTCTCTGGTCAGGGAGCCAGTTTTCACCAAATTGATGCTGAGTTCTTGCCGCAGCTTTATGCCAGCAGCCAGCAACCCGATGTCTTAGAAGTGGAACGAATCCATGTACACGGCCTTCGGCAAACATTGTTGATGTGGTACAATAACGCGCCAACCCGAACAGTTTTCTGTACAAGTTGATGTACTGAATTCAGAGACGGTTGTACCAGATGTATTGTACCTCGTAGGTATGCATGCTGCCGAATAATGGTTTAAACAGGATGCTCTTCATCTCCTTACTGCATCGGTAGAAATGCCGTGACAGCATATTCGCACGAACGCTTAACTGTCTGCTATGTCATTGTATGTCAACGTCTTGTCCATCATCATTGAATATATGTCCAAGGTCACTGGATGCCTCAATAATCACCGCTTACCCATGACGCAATTATGAGCAAAACCTTCCATATCGGTTTTTCAAGAATGTATTCTCCTTGAAAAAAAAAGCAATTATATTTTGAGCATGAGGTGATATTATGTATTTTGGCATTATTTATGAGTCTAATGCCATGCGAACATTTTAAAAGTTCATTGAAATCAATTTGCAAGCAATTGGAAACTTCGAATATACTAAAGCTGTGTTATCTGCAAATATGAACTCGGAGCTTTTGTAAATGATCTAGACTGACCATGCAATACAAGCACCATAATTTTCGGATTTCACATAGTTAACTTAGAAAAATTGGTATCGCAGTTCCCCTAAGAAAAGGCTTCAGGTTTGTATTCCACTTGTTTCATACATTTTTTCAGTATATCTTTCTAATTGCTTTATCTTCATTATTTTATATATCATACAATGGCTAAATGATTAACAAATGATGATGCCAGTGTTGAAACATTTATATACCTGGCGAACCTGCTCCAGAAAACGTTAAAATGGTCATGAAAAGGGGAAGGAAATAGGGAGACGAATATATAATCAACATGAGAAGGAGATTTTTTCTAAGGACCTACGATCTTGGGGACCGGGAATTCTCGCCTTGTATATTATATGACCGAAATCCCTGATGGTATCGCCGAAATCACACAATACATGTACGCGGATAGTCGACGATCTCCGCTCCCGACCGAAGACGGCGATGTCACAGTTTACCTACGATACACACAAAAAACAAACAATATGATCACACAAAACAGTGCTCCGCTGCACTGGAGGTAATTGTTCACACCGCGAATGGTGTCACGATGTCGAGATCATACAAAATAACATTGATCAAGTGACACCTGGTAACATTATGCGTGGTCGATATTAAAAAATACGTCAAATGTGTACTTTACGAGTACGATGTAGTCATGATCAAAATTGTTAGGGAATCGTGAGGCATCATCTTCAACGACTATGTGGAGAAGGGAAAGACAATCACGGGGCAGTTATATTTTGATTTATTCAATAAAAAAAGAGCCCTCATTTGGCGAATAAAACAGTGCGACAGCAAAACTTACAACAAATTATTGCCTTCCACCCTATTCTTCAGATTTAGCCTCGATCGATATATTTTTGTTTCTAAACATGAAAATATGGCTTATCGTAAAGCAGTTCATATGAAACGAGAAAGTTATCGCTGAAACAGAGGCCTGTTTTACTGATTTCGACAAATCATATTTTTTGGATGGCTTAAAATAGCACTTATCATACAACACTCGCAGAAGCACGTTCTAAAATTGAAATATCACAATTGTTTATGTAAATACCTTCGATAGCTGGTTCCCAGGTTATAAACACTGCACTAACTTTTTTATTGAATTTGCTATTTTTCTGATCCGATGTTCTTGTTCTCTTAGTTATAGTAGATTTTGACCGACCAGAGTGCACACCTGTGGTTAATTTGGATCTGTGAACTAGTCGAAGCACGGGATTTAATTGAACCGCCTGTCGTTTACCGTATTTTTGGCTCTCCGAAAAAAGGCGGCAATACTCACACGCATGTAAATTATTATAAACCAGCAAATCCAGTGGTGCCAATCCAATTAACAAGGTGCGCAAACAACCCAATTAATTAACATGAACGGAGATCCAGCTTAGAAAAAGCGTCGCTTAAGCTTAAATAACGGGGTTTAAAATACGGATAATTTAAATATTTGTTTAATATCTATAATACAATACTATAATCGATTAGAAAAAAGAGAATTGCGGTCTCGGAGCTCCCCTTACGCGAATCCCTCTCACATTTTCTAATTTAAAAGTGTCACCAATAATTAATTATAAAAGCACTAACGGATTATAACGCGGAGCTCCAACGATCGTTAAGGTGTTCATGCGTTAGGATTGAATTACTCTTAATGTGCATATCCCAGGACCTTAGCTTACAGGAGGATACATAGACGTGGGTTTTCTTTATCCTTCCAGCTGAAAATGGCTCCACCTGCGATAATATGTACCCCAGATGTCGTTATCCTGGCAAAGGACCAGCCAAGGATTATTTTTCCCTTTACACTTGTACAATGCGAGGATCCCGGAGCTTTTTGAATTTCCAAAATTATCATTTTAATGCTCCCTTACTGGGTCACGAGGGTTTCGCTTTGCGAACCGCGAATCTGGGGGTAGGTATTTATAAGTAATAGAATTAGGGGGTTGTATTGTTACACTAAACTAATTTTTTTATGGTACTTTACGATTTTTTAAGGGATATTATAAGAAGAGACAAAATGAGACTGATATTCAAGAATCAATAATGTACAGTGCCATTAAGATTTAAAAATAAATGCCAGATAAAATTAAATAGGTAATAAGATAATATATAGAAATATATGTATTTAATGTTTATATTAGAGCATATATTAATACATAATGAATACACACCTATAAAGTATATAATTTTATGGTGCGTGTCCTCAGATGAGCTTAACGGACGTTACAGTGTACAGCGCAAAACGATTTATAAATCAGGCCGTATGTTTTGCGCCTGGGTTACAATGACGTGACCAGTACGCATGTACCTTTACCGACTCAGACTCATTATAGATAATGGTATTATAAATAAATTTTTCGATAGATTTAGATATTTTAAATAGTTTGTGTTGTGCTATTGTATTATGTTATTTATTATTATAAACATTACTATATTGAATAATTAAAAATATAAAATAATTTAAAAATATTATTTTTTCAGGCGTTTTCCTGGTATAATATGTTAAAAAATATTTTTAAAAAAAACTGATTTTTATAGTGATAACATATATGCTGTTTAAAAAAATGAATTATCATATTTGGTCCATAGATGGCGATGGTGTAGTGGTACTCGAAGCGAGTCCATATACTAACACATATACAACTTTCAAAAATGTAATAAATGTGGCGATTGAGGGGTGAGAATTGATGAACGTTATGTATATATATATATATATATTTATAAAGTAATCACTTATGCTAGCTAAAGACAGATCGTAAACTCTATAATAACCCCCTACTTCCATATAATTACCATTAAATATAATAAAATATATATTTGTCTCTATGACATATCTATAATTTGTTTAATAACAGTGACTTTGTAGGTAAAAATCCAGTAATTGTGCATTTTTGGACATATTCAAATATTGCTAATTTTAAAAACACAAAATCTTCGTTTACCAATGTTAAAACTACAAAAAAGAAAAGAGATTTGAACAAAAATAATAAACAGTAATAATAAATGATAATTTGATATTTTACCTGAAACATCGTTATAAATAAATTAAATATATAAATAAGGTTCGGGCTCAAATTCAAGATACAAAGACTTTCACAATATTTGCCTTTACTTATACATATATGTGTATGAGGGTCTATCTCATCCATAATTTGAATGCATCCTGCATATACCTGAGTGCAAAACGGGGCTCTTATCAACCTCAAAAGCACGCCTGGTACCAACTCCCAACAGACAATAATAATATTCGCTACAACTGCCCAGGGAGCCGTCCTTAGAGCGTCACTTCTCTCGCGGCAGTCTTCCAGAGCAGGATGAACAATTAAATACTTCTTGATTGATGTTTATTGACGCTTGAAATACAGTTACGGATACAAGTATAAGTATTTATTTATTTACACTCTATCCCGAATCGCTTTGAGAGTTGTTTACTCTCGTTTCGATTCGTCGATATTTTTTATTTTATTTATTACATTTAGTTAATAAAATCTTATTACCGTCATAGATTGGCTCCGATATCATCGTACCAGAGCCATACCTGTAAAATTTAAACTCAGAAGGCCTAGAGAAGCTATAGAAATCATACACCCTCAAAGGGGGAGGATAGACGTCATATTTATGTGTTGCAGTGGTTGAAATTCACCCTATCCAAGTCGCAAATGAGACAGTAAAATGCTCGGTTAGGTCTGTCTAGCCACTGCTCTTTCCGGTATCCTCCATCCCAACAACCCCCAGCGCGACACCCACACCCTAATAAATCCCATAAATATACAAAATTCATTTTATTTCTTAATAGGTCATCGTTTTGGGGGATCCGATGACATATTCCTTTTAATCCCGCATTAATGTTAATGAACTCGTCTGGAAGGCTATTGCGAGAGAAGTGCTAAGGCCACCTTTTCAGGTGGCTGACGTCAAGTACATATCCAATATGGCCAATATTAATTATTTTTTTTGTATGAAGATATACATTGTATTTATAACTCAAATATGCCCAACAACGATATACGATTTTATCTGTAGGTATATCTTTCTAATTGATTTATATAATTTGCTTTATGCACAAAGAGCCATGAGAGATTCTGCATTTGGTTGGTGTTATTCTGTGCACTACCCTCATTCTACCCTCCCGACCATTAGAAAACGTCCCCACGTGATTACTTGCCTAACATCCCCCGCAGGACATAACGCAGTCGTCCTCAAAAGCCTCGCCGCTACATAAAGGTAGACTTAAGCATTTGCATGTTAACAAAGTGGGCAACTATTATTATTAATTTAATAACGTATTTTACGATCGTTTGATAAATGTTTGATTAAAATGTTCATATCAATTCGGCTGACTTGAGAAGTTAAAAACAAAAAACAATTTGTGTTTGTAAAGAGTGTTTTTTTAGAGATAACATTAAAATGAAATAAAACACAAAAATTGTGGTGATGCTCATAGTATTGGCTTTATTTGAAAAATAATTTGATGTCGTTAATGTTGAAATATGATTTCGCGCACATTCGACCACTTTTTGCAGCAGCTGGGGTCCATATATCGGCAATAAAGCGACGAATGTTGGCTCCCAAGTCATCTATCGTTTATGTTTTATCAACGTAGACTAGCGACTTCACATATCCCCAAAGAAAATAATCCAAATTCACAATTCACAGGTCTATTACGCTATATTATGCGCTCGTAGATGTTTTATTTAATTAATTGATTGTGGCGCATGCTGTGTGTCATGTTGCGCCGTCTTGTTGAAACCGCAGCTCTTCCATATTAATTCCATTCAATTGGGGAACGAAAAAGTCAGTAATCATGGATTTTGAAGAAACAACAGCTTCAATTAGGACGTCTCTGCGGATGCGCATTATCAATTAGAGACATGGTTATTCGGATTACTAGCTCGGATGGACGATTGTCTACCGTAAAATGAACGTAACGCACGGTAAGTTTCGCGAACTGAACTTGCATAATTTACAAGTGTTGTTCTGGCGTAAGTCTATTCATGATAAAATGGCAAACTGATCATAAATCGGTTGTAAGCTGTCAAACTAGCCGCCGCTGGAAAAAGTGTTGCCAATTCTAATAACAAACCTCTATTGAATAGAAAATTAAATGTGATTTTCGAAAACTGTATGAACCTATATATATATATTGTTACGTCGTGGCCCTCATCCGAGGTAGGAATCCAGCGCACAACGCCACCAGCTAGACTCACTCTGTGGGTACATTAGGGTTGGTGTCGGAATGCCTATTTCAGATGTGTGGGGGAGGTCTCAGACAATAATAACACTTTAATCACATAATTTACACTTTATTCATTAAACAGGAGAAAATCGTCATTGTAACACGTAGAGGGTTCTGTGGCCTGACCAAAGCATTATCTCGTCTACTGGAGACATCCAAGTGGACCAATCCTGACGTCATGGTGTGGACCGTGTTCGCCTCGCTTCCATTCTCGCTCGCATCCTCCCGCTCGTACCCGCGGAGAGTCCTTCCTTCATTGACATTCACGGACAGAACAAGGCCCAAATATCTCTTGTTCTTGCCGTGAATGTAATACTACGCGAAGAGTCTTTCCTTCCTTGATACACACGGACAGAACAAGGCCCAAATATCTCTTGTTCTTGCCGTGAATGTAATACTACGCGAAGAGTCCTTTCTTCCTTAATACATACGGACAGAACAAGGCCCAAATATCTCTTGTCCTGCCGTGATTATAATACTCAGTCTTATTCGTCGCTATTTCTCGATCTTTTACACCAATACTTGGATCTCGGCGGAGTGCCGCTTGGCCTCCGCCGACACGTACCGCACAGTTCGGGCGCTGGCTACCAAGTCCCCCTCCTTCCTCCGACCTCGCTATACCGGCCGCGCCTGCTCGCGTCGGAAGATGTCGCCTTCGGTCTTCGCGCGTATTTTCTAATTTTACAATATATATATATATACTCGTATTAAAAATTATCATGTAATAAATAAGATTGTTACCAACGCAAAGGAGTGGTGAGGAAATCTTTCGATGAATAGAGGACCAGGGTGTACTACGGAATAAAGAGGACAGTTTGACTCACCCGGTGATGGCGCTATCCCTGAAGGTCACCCAAATTTAAACGGTATAACAGGTGACTCTGATGAATGCACCGCACACCATGATTTACACACACACACACAAATACTGTCGAGTACGTCCCACACTGATCCGTCAATCACACTGATAACAGTGAATTCCAAATCTCAATGAATCCCAATACAAATAATAGAACAACCAGCTGAGATGCTAGACGAAAGCCACTTCCATAGGATCCAAACGAATGACCACAGCGAGGACAACACTTCCACCCCAAATCTCGACGAATTTCACAAATACAAAACAAATCAGTCGAGCTGAGGGAACAATGTGTACTAAATTGGGAATGGGCTAGGTGAGGGTGCAAAACTGAAACCGGTGACAATAATGCTATATGTTTTTCAAATCAAGGAATGTACAGAGTGGCCCAAAAAAAGTGAGAACATGTCGTAAAATGTGATATATTTTCATCAAAATTAGTTTAACTATTTCAACAACAGCTTAAATAGTTTACTAATTTACTTACTTACCTATTTACCTATATTACGATTTATTTCGACAATTTCTTTCTTTGATTTTTAATTTTCCTATTGTTTATATTTGATTTTTTCAAATTGTTGCCCAGAATGACAAAAATCATTGCAGAAGACCGTATTCTGTTCAAAAATTTGCGAATTGAAAAATGTCTGGGTGTTAGGAAAATGATAAAATAGTTTCAAAAAAGGCCTGGAGTGTAGTTAGATATTACAGCAGTACGGAGCTCCATCTCACACAGCCAGAAATACAATCAACTTTCTTCGTCGCGAGAATGTTAATTTCATCGAGCCAGGCATGTGGCCACCGAACAGCCCAGATTTAAACCCAATACTATGCAATATGCAGTATGGGGTGTTTTGATGGTTTATGATTAGCTAAATATTGTGCAAAAAAAATTACATTAAGAATTATAATTAATTATATTATGTTTTGAAATAACGCATGTGTTATTTCAAATGAGATGTTCTCACTTTTTTTGGGCCACCCTGTATGTATGAAGTATATGTGAACACTGATCAAAAACAAAATAATTACTAATATGGAACATAGGTATTTTTACATATTTTGAATATAAAAATCTATATTTAACATCGCTTTTTTTGAACCGGATCTTTTTCTATATTAATTAAACACCAGAAACACTTTTTGATTATTTAAACGTTAAGAAAAATGGTTTGACATTTTATCTTTGAAAAACGTTGTGTTTCTGAAAAAAAAGGTGTTCCAGTAAATGTCTTCGACAGCTGTGGTTCCCGCGTTTCCTATTGAAGATATGGTCAGATATGAAATGTGAACTCTACCACTAACCTTTGATTGAGCGTGCTGATGATGTGGTATCGCAGCTGGTCCGATATTGTTGTTCTTCTTCCTCTGGGTAGATTTTCGAACGACCGAAATGCGTACTGATTATTGAAATCTCCTTACCGTGGATGCCTTTGCGTCTTGTCGTTTTGCGCGCTCTTCAATCTCCGAAAAAGGCGGCAATACTCATACAAATAAATGACCAATACAACAACAACAATAAGAAATCCAAAGTGCGCAAGTCGAAGAAATAAAGGCGCGTAAACAGAAGGCATTAAATAATAATTACATACTAAGAAATATTCGTATTTACATCGCTTTTGGTTTACTATTTTGAAAAAATGTAACTTCACAACAAAAAGTTCAAAAGAATATAGCTTCTACATTTTCTAAATAAGCTTCTCATTAGTGATATCTATGTTATTTCAGGGAAATGAATATCAAATTTACAGACCATAGATGGCGACAGTACAGTTGGAGGTTGAGTGGGTGGAATGGTGAACGTTACATTGTGTAAAGTGATCTCTTATGCCAGCCGAAGACAGGTCGTAAGTTCTGTAATATTCATGCTTCTATACTTCACATATAATATAATATAAATAGCTTCGTCTCTATGAAATATATATAACATGTACTTTATTGATATCTCTTTAGTTTATAAAACTATACCAATTTGAAGCAAATTCTTATTAAGATTGTTTGTTTAGACTGATTAGCAACAGCAGAACCCATAAAAATTGTTTAGTGTAGTTCAAAAAATCTTCCCTTAGAACAAAGAGTGTTTAATTTCAGTTTAGACTAATGATTTAGAGTAGAAAAGGGCTGAAGCGGCGGTAGATTATTATTGTATTTTAGATATCGGTTGTAATAAATTAATTAATTCTCCTTCATCCTTTAAATTCGACACTACCTACGTTGGTCTGAAAAATATAATACCTGTATTTCTTATCCTTATTACCTATCCCACGTCGCATATTCTCTTATAACTGTGTCTCAGACAGTTTTTTCTAAGATAGAGCGAAGAATTCTCATTTTTGACGTTCTCAATGCTTATTTGGTCGTGGTGATATCAACATATATTGAATCCATGCATAATGACGGGTTTGAAACTTGCTTTTTATATTCGCTACTTGCTGTCAGTTTTTACATGTGTCGTTTCATAAGCGACCCTCATTTGAAGCAGTCTCATTTGAAACACTCCCTTGTAACAACACAGTTTATCGGTTTTTATAAATGTTGATAGATAGAAGAATCGACAGCCATCTTCATCAGCGGATGAAATTGTGTTTCATAACTCGGATCTACCCAAAAACCGACAGTGCTGTTGCAGGGGTGGTCTTATTTGTCACGTGTTTGCGCTTTTACTATATTTTGCAGGTGTAAACTTCAATAGAAATGTCAACCCTTATTGTTTTGAATTGCTTAAAAGATTTTTTATTTTTATTTAAAGTACTATTGTAAAGGTGGGTAATGTTTTTACATCAAAAGAGGGAGCCCAGCGAAATATGCTCTGTTGTTATTAGTAGGAATTATTATCGAGTAAAACTCAAATGTTTAATTAGAAAAGTATGTCCATAAAACATCGCGTTACGTTCAACTAGTCAAAGAAGGCTTTAAAAGGGTTAAAACAATAAGGCAGTTTTAGTAACGAACAAAGCTTTGACTTAGGGATGTCCATACCGGAACCCAAAACCGATACCGGTATTTCTGTATTCAAATTTGTTTAAAGATTAAGATGTCTCACAGAGAAGAAGCTATTATTTTTATATGAGAAAGTATGGAAGTCTTGGGCGTACTTAAAATATTGTAAAAAATATACTGGTCTAAAATATGAAGTTAAATATTTAAAAATACTGAATTTTCAGACGTATAGGTAAATAATTCGATTGTATTTCATATACAAATATAAGATATTGCCTCCACTTCAAATTAAGTTTCAGCTTTAGCGACATCTATATACTATTACGTGAGAAAGAATATCAATTTTTCAAAAAATGTCAATAGATGGCGACAGCATAATTGGTAATAAATAAGTGAAATGTTCCATCTTGATTTAATATATACAACTTTAAAAAATTTGATAGATGTTGTAGCGTGGATAAATAGGTGAACGTTACATTGTGTAAAGTGATCACTTAAGCCAGCCGATGACAAGTCGTAACCCCTGTAATACCCAAGACTTCCATACTTTCTCATATAAAAATAATAGTGAGACATCTTAATATTGATGACAATCCCCCAGGGGATAAAACCCAGTAATTAGTTCCTACAAAGGTTTGGACATACTCAAAATATTGTAAAATTTGTTTTATATTTAGTTTTTATTTTGTTAAATATACCGTTAATTGAACAAGGACTGCGATTTACTAGTTATATAATATATAATTATAGCCATATATATTTTATTTTATCGGGCTAAATTTCAGATTTGTATCTGGTTCACCCACCAGCGATATTTAGCCTTGAAAAGTGCAGTTTATGTAAATTTCCAAATTTTTATACCAAAATGCTGTAAGTCTCAGTATTTAAATTTGTGAGCGAAAATAATTAGTTCTCATCTTTTTGTAAAACACTTTTGGTATGTATATTTCCACCATTCCCACAAAAACATTTCCCTGAAGATGGGACTTTTATGAAACAAAAGCTAAGATTTAAGGCTAAAATTTCATACTGGGAATGCATGTAGGTAAAAATATGTAATACACCTTACACTTTAGATTACGAATAAGAATGTTCAGATGCTATGTGTTCTCGATATTATTTTATGGAATGGAAGCATGGATGCTTACCGAAGAAATGATAAGGTGATTTGAAGCATTTGAGATGTGGATCTATAGAAGAATATTCAAAATTAGCTAGATGAACAGAGTTACGAATGAAGATGTTATGTTAAATATTAATAAAATGTATTAATTAGAAAGATATACATATAAAATCAATTTTATTGAAAAATGTTGTTATTGCGCTACCTGGATCTCTTTTCAAACCAGGGGAGGTGCATTATCCAACTATGCAACAGCGACAATACTTTTTACGACAAATTTTCAAACCCATGTGTTACACTTTTCAAATAAATAATATATCGTTCCATTATTTGAAAGCCATCTACTCTGTTTTATATAAAATATCCAGAAATGGTGGGATAAGATTCCGTGGACTGTTTCTAGAATGGTTTTAAATATTTGACGCAACTCGAAATGGAAGTCTGAAGGAAACTAAGGCAAATGGATACGGCCTACCTTGCTTTGAAGTCCTGGATTGGGTGTCAATTGCACCTCCGGTTGACGTATGTCGAATCGAGGTCTCTATGACGGCACTTTCGAAAACGATTCACTTTCTCTGCGCGGTTCAAGCGATACGCACGGCGTGAGTGTAGGGCGGCAGGAAGAAGCACAAAAAAGACGTTCTGAATAATTACAACTTCACGATAAGAATGTGTTCTCCTTAATAGAATATGTTATGGTTTGGTCGAATGAAGAAAAAAATGTATTTAATTCTTTATATCTCGGATATGCATTGAGACATCCGAAGAGGTTCGAGATCTTGCAGGTTATAATGCAGGTGTTCCATACAGGAAACAAGAATGTAGACAAGGGTAGTTCGCCGATCTCAGCTTCTCTCAACCGGCGATGATGATGATGATGATAATGAGGTCAAAAGAAAAGATGTTCAATATAGGTACATTACAGAACATTATGTTTTTATTCAGATACATAACAATACATAGTCATATTTGCAAGTACCTCCTCGGCAACAGGCCGCCGCTGTGACGATTTACTAAGAACAATAGTCTTTGTTTTCCTGAAATCTATCCTATAGATTTTTTGACGCCACGCTGATGATTGCACCTTTAAATTACTGATACGTATCATATCAATTATATGACGCCTCTGCTGCGACCTAGTAATCCTGTGCGATGTAGCAGGGAAACATTGCTGGAAGGCCCCGATATTATGACTGAAGAAACTAAGGCAATGGTTTGGCCAGTCTACCGCAGAGCTTTTCTAGGCCGCAGTGACAAAAGGATATGTGTCAAGAAGAAGAAAAAGATTATTACTTTTTTATAATAACGATGTTTCGTTACCCATATTACATTTTGCCACACAAAATCGAGACGTAACATCCCTATTCAGATAGGAGGGAGGGCGTTTTCAAAATCCGTATCTTTCTTAAAGTTGGAGGCTGTATTATTAAATTGTCATTTCTTTGAACCCCCAATTCGTTTCAAATGTTTAATCAAGCATTTACCTCTTTACGGATTAAGGTAATATAATATATTATACTTTTCACATAAATTATTGTTTATTTTATCGCTCTTTTTGAAAGAAAATTGCCTTTTTATCAAAATATGTTTTTGATTAACTTTATGCATTTCACGTCTTTTATTACAGTTTAAAAGGTTTATTTCTTGTTTTTATTTTTATCTGTTATATATAGCATTTAACTTTTATTGTTTCTTTATAATTATAATTATTATTTTTTAAAGAGATGCGTAAATGGAATACATGTCACATCAATATTCTTACTATTTTCAATCTAAGCTAAACGCTAATACTATGAAAACAGGACTAACTTTCTAGGACACCTCCTAGAACGAGGCGCAAACCTCCGACCATTAGATTACCAGGCTAACGTCTTAACCACTACACCAACAAGCAATTTAAACTGTGAGTTTATCTTAATCATGTTCAAAACGTAATGGACTTTCATCTTCTTTTAAACATTCTAATTTAAAAATGTATATATTAAAATTTCAAGCCTAGCTCGGGCTGTGTGTGAGGTGGCACTGTCTTGTTGAAACCACATATGGTGCAGGCCCAATAAACTCAATTCGTCTACCAAGAATTTTTCAATACGTCATTATTATTTAGATAAAATATTTTAATGACTTTAACACGTTATTGAGATATTTGATGCACTATAATAAATTGTAATCAATTACTCTCTATAACTACTAAATGCGTTATTGAGACATTTAATACGTTATTGAGATATTTGATGCATTATAATAAATTGTAATTAATTATTCTCTATAGATTCTAAATGTGTATTGACAAATATTAGACAAACCAAAATGGCACCTAAACAAAATCGGCCTGGAACATAATATTCACCCTATATCAGAAGATTCAGGATGTACTCGATCAATGAATCAAAACATAGGTTGTTGTTATACGGCAGATTTATCAAAGAGAACTAAACAAAAAATATTCACTGTATTCTGTTCACATATAGTGAGATTTACGGCCTGCGTGCTATATACTCCAATGCAGCGGACGTGATATAAATAAGACGTTATAGTGTAAATAAGAACAGGTGTTCTTTTATCTTGAGAACTTAGTTGTAAGTTTACAGCAATATACTATGTACGTCATCGTTATGTGAATGAACATTGAATGAGTTTCTATAATTCTTCAAATATGTTTAAGAATTAAAAAAATGTCGAATACTAATTTGTAATACATAAATAAGCTTGGAGTTTGACGAATAAAATTGTAATAATTATGACTGTTACTTTTATAAAGTTAATTTTAAAGTAAATTTAGAGATTAAAATCTGTCATTATACGCAGACAAATTGAATTTTCAGTCGTATAACTATGAAATTAGAGATTCAAATCGGTGATAATATACAGAAAAATTGAATTTTCGGTCGAATAACTATGAATTTAGAGATTAAAATCGGTCATTATACGCAGACAAATTGAATTTTCGGTCGTATAATTATGAATTTAGAGATTAAAATCGGTCATTATTATGAATTATTATGAACAGAAAAATTAAATTTTCGGTCGAATAACTATGAATGCTTATACATAATTTTAAATAGTACGCATCATTTAAATTTGAATAAAAAGCGATCAAAAGATTTTTTCACATTATATTGTATGAGTAAAGAAAGGTACTGTTACAAAGGTATAAATGATACACTAAATTTAAAAAAAAAGAGCAATACCATTTTGCACATGTAAATTGTTTGCTCAACTTTTATAAAATAGATAAAAACACATTTGAAAATAAACTACCCCATGTTGGCTTCAGGTCGGCAAGGGCGTTTAAAGACTTAATGCAATATTGACCAGATACTAATGCAATTACAATCATGTCCTTTGCCACGAGCTTCCGCATGTTTTCGTGTAAGTCTTGGCGCACTCTGCATGGAGGGTAGTCCATTAACACATTTTCTCCAGTGGTGGGTCAGATTTGACCTGGGAGTATGTAAAAATATGAATTACGCTACAAATATTCGTTTAATACTGTTTTCATTCTAGCTAATGTTTTATTAAATATTTCCAAATAATTAAAAATGAAAATAAATGTTATTGGACGTGATTTTAATGAGTTATTGATAGCGCTTACACCGAAATATACATTGACAACATTTTGAGCGGGTAGACAAAGAATACCAGGTATGCGTTCATGTATTTGTTTTGACTTATTTTCGTCTGGCGGCCCCTAGACGATACCAGTAATATAACTATTTGAGGGGCGTTGCGCCTATCTGTAAGTTTTATGACACTACCTGTTCGGGTTCCGACGAGAAGATTACATGCTCAGTGAATGTTTGTATTTTGGCTGTGTAGGGCATCTGTTGATGCGTGAGAATATGTACATTATTTGTAATATTTTTAAATTTTTATCTTTAATTTTTAGCAGAAACATTACGCACATCATGCCATTTCATTAAATCATATATGTATTTACATATATATATATATATATAAAATCTCTCACAAAACGGTTGAAAAATTGAAAACTTGAGGTGGGTCTAAAAAATGACCCACCGGGCTGAAAGTGTTAAAAGCATCCCCATCTTACTACCATCATGATCACTCGATTTCATGTCGGCTAGACGCCCTCCCCTTGTCTAGTTAGGGTTCTTAAAATATCAAACTCTTTAAAAATAATTATTTGAGATTTATTAAAATAGTTATGAGAATTAGAAAAGTTTCAAATTTCAATTTGCAGAAAAAGTTTCGAGTTTTATGTTTTTTATTATTCAATAATACTTGATCCGTTTTAGCGATGAGTATTTGGATTACCTTAAAATAAAATATTTTCTTATAACTAAGTCTTAAGTTTTAAAGGGAAAGTTTTTAATTATAAACAATAGAGGTTTTGTATGTATTTTATTGGAATACAACAATTTTGGTTGTAAATCGGAATCACCCCAGGGTAGGGAAGGGAAGTAGGCAAAGGTGGTACAGGATGATGTGGGTGAGAGGATAGGGGTTGTAGTTGAAGGACCAGTGAAATTAGGAGGATTAGGATTCGGAAGGACTGCTCGCCTTACTTTGTATATGACGCCTCCGTAATGCCTGCAGTCACCGCCGAGATCACAAAAATGGCATGAGGATGAGCCGATCTTCGATCTCAATTGCATACGGAGATGTCACGATTTCACCCACAGTACACAAACAACAAACAATACGTGATCAAAACACAATATCACAAAATATATTGTTGGTGCACCGAAGCTGAAAGGTCCACACCGCGAATGTTATCGTGATGTCGAGATCGAACAAACATCGGTCAAGTTGACGTTTGCTGGCGCCAAGGTCACACTTCACACTGAAAAGAAATGAAATCCATTCGAATTATTAATATATATACAAAAATACGTCTGAAAAGGCAGTATTTATCAATTTTTAAACTTCATATTTAGACCAGTATATTTCACAGTATTTGAGTATGTCCAAATCTTTGTAGGAACCAATTACTGGGATTTATCTTCTGAGGGATTGTCACCAAGATATAGATGTCTCACATATACGAAGCTATTATTTTTATTTACATGTTTCCTTGATAACAATCCCTCAGGGGATAAATCCCAGTAATTGATTCCTACAAATATTTGGACATACTTAAAATATTCTTTAATTCTTGTTCATTATTCGCCATAAATCATCGGCGTACAATAAACAGCATACAATCAAATCGCTCATTTCCGCTCCTACATTCATACATTTCAGTTGTTTGTGTAAATGCCTTCGATAGCTGGTCCCCAGGTTTCCGATTAACAATAAGCACACATATGATATATGAACTGCACTAACCTTTTATTTTTGCTGTCTTTCTTGTCCGATGTTGTTGTTCTTTGAGCTGGGTTATCTTAGCTGGACTAGTTGAAGCACAGGATGTAAAAAGAATGACGCCTGTCGGTTACCGTCTTCGTAGCTTACCGCAAAATAGGGCGGCAATACTCACACACGTAAATCATTATTAACCAAGAAACCCAGTGGTACCATTCGAAGTAATAAGGCGCGTAAACACCAGTTATTTCACACAATTATCCATATAAGAGTTGAACAGCCTTGGAGACATTATACAACCCTGCTCGACACCCTTTGTTACAAAAAGTTATAAAAACTACAAAATTCAAATAATATTTTATAAATCATTTCAACACTATGCTGTGAATTCGAATATTTTGAAATAGATTTTAAAGCATTTTGCATATGGTCAAGATAAAAGTGTACGTAAAGAACCACGATTTATTGCAAATGGGGCGTTGCGAGCTCCGCCGAGCCACCGCACAAAGCGATTTCTTCAGAAAGACATTAGGGTGGGTTCTGGCAAAGTTTTCTAGGGTGGAAATCACAGATGCCACTTTTGTATTCCCGCATTCAATACACCGCATGATGGATTGAACCGGAACCGTGGCAGAGGCTGGAAACAACATTCAGGTGCATTTCGACATAGGGGATGAAATATGGAATTGAATCGAGGTAAGGGTTGTCTATTCGTATTCCATTGTAAAGGATGAATGCGTTCAAGAGAAAATATTTCTTAACGGAACTTTGAATTTATATTGAATTTGAATATGACGTAAGTTTAAAAAATTAAGACGTCACTCGGACAAAGAAGTGGGGCACATTTTAATGATTTTATAGGAACTGAGAAAAAATGTTTTTTTATTTTATTTTAATATTAGAAAATACGATACATTTTTTAAATAATAAATATATATATATATATATATATCATTTCTTTTAACATTTATTTCTTCTCTATGAGAGTAAGACTCATGTAAAGAGAAGGAGTATACACGAGAATTTATGTTTCAGTTAGTCTTGTGTTCATATGTTTTTATTTCAGATATAAATTTATAGAATTCTATAACTTTTCTAATTGTGATGCGGAGATTGTTAAAAAATTTGATGCCTTGATAAATATAGTAATTTTGGGTTGCGGTATATTTTAGTTTTGGAATATCAATTTGGTTTCTAAATTTCATATTTCGGAATTCGCTTCTAATATTTAATTGATTTTTAATTTTGAAAATTTGGATTATTGATTTTTTTTGTACACGTCTATTATTTTTGGTGCTTTGAAATCTGAAAAGAGTTGGATACTTAGATAATTTTTTTTTGAGAATAATTTTTTGAGTGATTTCCATTTGTGATATTGAAGTTTTACATGCTCCTCCCCATCTAATAATACCGTATTGCAAATGTAACTGTACAAACGCGTAATATATTATTTTCAGATTTGTAAGTGATGAGATGTATCGACTGTTGCCGTTTGCTTTACGCTGCTCGACGACAAATATCACATTTGACAGCGACACAGATAAAAAAAAATATAGAGTGCAAGGCGATATTTATTTATTTATTTATATATATTTTGACATCCATATTTTTGTAGTTACAGAGGTGGATACATAACATACATAATATACATAATACATATTTTAATGTGTGGGATGGAGTAGACTTCACCTCTGATATATACAGCGTTGTCCTGGCTACTTTGCTAGACTAAAGTCTGTGTTAAAGTAGCCAGTTTTTTTTTTTTTTTTCGTGCTGTTGTGGTGTTATTTGGAATAAAAAAATAAATCAAATATGAATAAAAAAGTAAGAATAAAATTAAAAAAATAAAAGTATAATAAAATAAAAATATGTGGAGTGGGAGTGTTGTAGGACTAGTGAGTTATTAGTAAAAGAATTGTATACATTATAGTAAATTGTTGGATATCCATGCTTCTGATTCATCTCTACCTGATTGAATCATATATTGGGTCCATATTTGTGTAATCTTATAGTAATTGTACGATTTCCAGTTGGTACTGAGTGTATTGTATAGTTTCGGAGCTAGGAACATGTAGAATCTTTGATAAAATGTCGTTGTTGCTCTCGGAACTGGTGTGTAGATGTTTGTTGTTTGTCTAGTGTTGTGTCCATGATTTATTGCTTGGGGAGAGTTGTTATTAGTATGGAAGTATTGAACGAGTCTCAACATAAAGATTTGTCTTATATCAAGGACATTGTACTCTTTAAATATAAGGTCTGATGGATATCTAAAGGGACGACCAATTATTACCTTGAGAATTGTTTTTTGTGCTTTTTTAGCCGACTCCAATATTGTTTTTGCTGCTCCTCCCCAAACTAAAATAGCATAATTGATTAAAGAGTAGCACAGTGCAAAGTACACCGATCTCAAGAGTTTGCAATCAACTATACATCGAATTCCTTTAAAAAAGTAAATTAGTTTTCTTATGCGTTTTGCTAGATTCGATATATGACCATGAGATATGTCATAGAAATATTTGAAATATATGGGGAAACGTATATTATTATGGATTAGTAGGTAGCATAGTAGCTGCTGCTCGGCCATTGGTGACCGCTACACGGTCAAGGTCACATCAGCTATCGTTGATTGTTTGCTGCTAGGCTATGCGGGTGGCTAGTGGCTGTTGCGCGGTCAACGTCACGTCGGCTGTCGCCGATTATATGCTGCTAGGAACTGCGGGCGTCCTTATTAAATTACTTTAGATGAAATATAGATTTTAAGGAAGCCGTGGGTTACCATGAAGAGCGTAGCTATGCATATTAGCCGTCCGCAGGTCCTAGCAGCAAAAAACGATCGACTGTCACCGATTGCTTTCTGCTTTGTGCACTGACAGAGAACAAATTGGCGATAACCGATATTCCCTGTATATATGCTCGTCTCGACACAAAAGTTCTCTAGTGAGACGGGCACAGTCCAAACAAATTTTTATATGTATTATATAGTTACTAATAAATAAATAAATATATGTCCCTGGAATTGTAAAAATGGTGTTTTACGTATTAATTAATTTTAAACATTATTTATTGAAAAATATGAACAAAACATTCATATTGTAATCATTTGACCGTTAAATCATAGATAAAAAACTGACCATAGAGTGCGACGCCATATGATCATGAGACATGCTCAATATATTTGCCAGCCGTAATACGATTTCGCGGATATATTTTTAGGTACTGTTATTAAATTTATATAAATTGAAACATTTAATTTATCAAAACGTTACTTAAAAAAACACGTTCTTTTTAGCCTCGCTGACGGCCCTTTTAATCGAGCATTATAAAGCCATAATGAAACAACATTCAAGACTTGCAAGACGTCCAGAAAGTCATAGAAATATATGAAAATAGATGGAGATACGTAGTATTATTATTGATTACTTTTAAAATTAGCAAAATTAACTTGGTGGTTAAGATTCATATTTTTTATTTATTATCTTAGTTTTATTAACCACAATTGAGTTTAAAAAATTAAAAAAAATCAATAATAACAATAATCAGGAAATTCTAAACAGCCAACTAAATTTAACTACGAGTCCTATTCTAAAATTTTTTCCTAAAAATTATTCGACTAAATTTGTATTGAGCAGTAATTTGAGTTAGGTACTAAATTTTTTTTTTTTTTTTAAATAATTGTTGTTTTTTAAAAAAATTTAAAAATAGATTCTGGTGAAGAAACAATACTATATTTTTAGTTAGTTATGACATGCTGAAGAAGGAAAAGTGTTTTCCGAAACCGGTAGATGTTTTTTAAACTCAATTGTGGTTAATAAAATTAAGATAATAAATAAAAAATATATTATTATTGATTGTATGATTTTTTATAGTTTGTATGTTTATATTAAATATTTACAACAAATGAAATAAAAGCCTCGCGCCGTTTGGATTATATCATATCTCCATTTGAGCACAGTTTTCCGTACCCATAAAAATGGCATTGTTACACACGTCTGTCGATTCTACGCGGAGCTTTTCCGATTCCAGCCGAGAGTGGAGAGACTGGTAGTTTGTGTGCATGGATACGATGAACGATGGGAACGTGGAAAACCCCTGAAAACCTTCGACCAGGGTTGGCCATCGTTACTGTTAGGATAACTGCAGTTTCGTACAAAATTAAAGTATCCAATCGTACGCTTGAATAACGAAAATAACATTTTGGAAAAGCATACTAATATCGTGTCATATTCGTATAAAACGAAAATGAAATCTTTTAAATTGTACAAATGTGACGTTTTCCGTCATCCTGTCAATTTAATTATTTTACCAGGAGAAAGCAATCGACTGTCGCTAGGCCCTACGGGTGGCTATAATGGGTGCCCCGTGGCTAGTGTGATGGCCAACAGAACAAAGTACGGATTTAATCAAAATACATGAATCAATCAGAAAATAGTACTAAAAAAATATTTGTCTACCACCCGCAAATTTTCCTTGCCGGTTAATTGCGATACAAATTTCATTATATTACAGTTTAGCTGTGTCCGTTACCCCATGTGTAAAGTTCAATGAAAAATTAATAATAAATAAAATTTGCATTATTGTTACTATTAACCTTTACCATACCGTGATTAAAATATCCGTAAGCTACCATGCTGTCAACTCGTGTTACCTTTAAGTATTTATAGGTTTTAAGCATTTTTAATGAGAAAAAATGTTTTTACGAGCTTAAATGACCTTAAAATAGTTAATGCCGTACATTTACATGTAAACATCGAGTAATAAAATTGAAAAAGTAGATATATTTCGTAGCATTTATTCAGAGAATTTCTATACAATACGACATTCCCTCTTATTAATTATTAATATTAATTAATGAGAAAGATACATAATTATATTTGAATATTTGTTATTCTTTTCACTGTGAATATAATGTTTGATCTTTTTCTGTCTTACTGCAAATACTATTATTTCCAACGTAGCAATTTTACATGGCATTGAATTAAAAAAAAAATACTTTAACGTTATTGGTTATTAAGTTAATTCTACAAATTGCTAGTCATTTCTAAACGTAGATGATTTTTTCAAGATTAAAATATTAATTTTGTGTTGCGTGTATTTACGGAAATATACAGGTATAATTTGGGTGGTAGACCCGTGTTACAGCATGGCTAGGGAAGGGTTAACAAAACCTATTTTTTAATGTTGAAAACATACAAAGAGAAGTGGTCTACCACAGTGATCACAATTTTTTATAATAATTAAGACAAACATTTACCGAATCAGATAACATTTATATGACTCACGGGACACGCAATAAGTGTGCAATACGTTTCACGGCCAAAGACCGACTGCCGTTTAAAAAATAATATTAAGAAGTTTAAAATTATTTGATTAACGAAAACGCATTTTTTATTTACACCTAGGTTAGTAACTGGAGAACATTTATTTCCAATAGTTAATTGTTTTAGTGTTTTACTTACGATAGTTTACACACTTAAATACTTTGTTGACATTGCGGTGTATTAAGGACAAAGGCCTGCTTCACGACTTCTCTTCAGATATCCTTGTCCTATTTCAGTTCAGCTGGTAATCATGCGAGGGTATTTAAAAAATTTATTCCCGCCGGAACTCCCTCAAATACTGCTTTAAATGGTTTGAAATGCTTTTCAATTTTCAATCTCCGGTAATATAAATTAAACAGCAAGATTATCATCGGACGAACGATTCATTGTTTACTGCAATTTTCGAATTTGCAGATGAGAATAAAATTAATTTACTATTGAATGTATTTTTGATGAGAAAATATTTTTTACCAACGAACGAATTTATGACGTTTTTGTAAAAAAAAAACTATAATAACTTTTTTATTATAGTATAAATTTACCACTGATCATACAACCGGGCGTAAGTGAAGGATATAGCAGTAAAATTGGATATGCGCGTATGAATGCACCATTATATTTACTATACATATATGTCCCCCCCCCCCCCCACCTTATTACCTATACCTCAGAACACGAATTTTTCTGTGTATTATTTATGACATTGAATTGTCAACAAGTGATCGTCCAAGTATGTTTGGTACAATTACTATTTGTGCTATTATTGTGTATTAGCTATTTGTGTGAGTACAGAGTTATTTCTGAAGTTCAGGAGAGCTACGACTACAGCGAAGAAAATCCAGGTAAGTCGTGTCCTTCCTGGTTGGTCCTCGAATTGTTATTGTCCTTCCTGCATCCCGTTTCCTTTGTGTAAACAGTAGCAGTTTTAACTGATAACTGCTTTCAACTATATATGTAAACGTTTTAGAAGTCCGTTATAAAATCAGTTACAAATACGTTAACCTCAATTTTATCAGCTGGATAGGGGCGGGGGCGGTTTTGTTTCGATACCCTCAAGTACTTGTCAAAGAGTCTTATTTTCAAATACTTGGAGAGCTCTCTCCTACTTTGTGTTTAAGCTCCACGCGTCACACACTTATTTTAGTAGTTTATTTTGCAAAAGTTGAAAGTTCCTAGTTCAAGTTAAGTTGTCGTATAAGTTTACAGTTCCAGATTATAAGATTAAAAGTTTTAGTTTAGTTTTCAAACGCCGTCACAAGTGACATTCATTGTTCTGAAATATCATCACCACGTTCATAAATTTGACAATGCGTGTCCACACACAGCTATGTAAGTCTTTAAAAAAAAATCAATTGAGTGATAAATAAATAAATATCGCACGTGTTATGTGTACTTACAATTCACTGGAAAGGAATGAAATAAGTAATTTGAATTATTTTTGATGTTTTAAAAATTAATTGGTTAGTAAACGGTGACGAAGACCCTCTAGGTCAGTGATGGCCAATCTATGACACGCGTGTCAGAGGTGACACGCCAGCGTTCACTAATGTCAGAGTTATCAAAGAACACGGGTCCCGCCACCATATATCTATCCGACAAAATTACATTTATATATTTTACACGCTTTAATTTGTTTCTAATCATTCTATTTTTATTTATTTACACATTCGACGCTAAAAAAAACAATGGTAGAGTTATGCACCCCCAAATAAAAAAGATCTTGAATTATGGGGATGGCTATCAACATTTATAAAATACAAGATCAATATATACTAGATGTTAGAATTTGTTAACAAAAAATGAAAAATAAAAAATATATATCCCCACAAAAAAAGTCGCACGGTGTCAGGTCCGGTGACCGAGGTGCCCAGAGCACGTCTCCGTACTTGCTGATTAATTTATTGGGAAAAATTTTCCTCAGCTTCTCCATTGAAACAGCTACCATTGCGGTACCAAAAACTAGTCGATCATTCGGCAATACACGTCAGCAGTGACTGTCTCTCGCTGGTTAAAAAAATAGGGGTCAATTATCCCTCGAGTTAACCCACAATGAAAACCAGTGACTAATGAGTCAATGGCGACTGGCAAATCAGCTAATTACGCACGTCGAACAATACTTCTCTCACTTACCTCACCTTGATGGTATACGAGCAATTACAATTTAATCTTGAAATTTTTCCGCTGGACACCCTATATATATGATTTCAGATGTAGATTATTGTCTGGTTTACATTATAAATGTTTCAGATTTTTTTTGGATTCTTATGGATGACAATAAACCATGTATAGCTAAGTTTGTTTTATATTCTTCTACTTGTGCTCCACGACTATTTTCAAAAATATTGATAATGTGAAGTAAAATAATTTTGTTACGAATAGTTTTATTTTTATTCAAAATTTTATCTAGAGCTTTATTAAATGCGTATATTTTAACATCCCATGACCTATATACTGTAGTTATAGAAAAAGGTAAGGTAAGGTATTGGAAATTCAACTGTAATACTATAACAATCTGAAATCGGACTACGTTTTATTTCTTTAATTTTAATATCATCTTTTACGTATATTATTATGTTTAATTTCAGCACAAAAATGTCTACAAAATTCAACTTGTTACCGAGCCTATGCATCCGCGATATTGGCGAGTTAACAGCATAATTATTTCTATGTGTACCTACAGGGAACACTTCGTGTTGTCTCGTTTGAGTCGGTACTTTATACGAAACCATTTGTATCAACTCAGGGCAGTCCAACATGCTATTAATAATTTTATATCGATCGGTATACTGTGTAGATCATTCTATCACCAGCAAAACGTAGATGACTTAAATACTCGCTATTCAAATCAAACAAATGCTTTTCACCTCCCACTCTAGTTGGCATTGAATAGATTTTCGATTATAGGTAAATATTTTAGATGAGGTATCGCCTTGTTTTGAATCTACTAGAGGAGTTATGAAGACTAACAGACGTTTTTGCGTTACTGAGTACATTACTGAAATTTTTTACATCTACATATATTTAATTTTTGACACGCCGAGCTCAAAAGGTTCGCCGTCACTGGACTAGGTGCTGAATTTACTGAAAGGATTTATTTAATTTTTCGAACATCCGAGTGTTATGGCTTAAACATGTGCATTTCTAAAAAGTGTCTAAATGTCACGAGTACTGAATAAAATATACTACATATCTGAGTTTTATTTCAAATCATTGATTGAATATATTAAAAATCATCTCACCGTATAAGTCAAGTAATTAGCAATATAAAGTTTTGTCATGAAATATGTTGTTATATCTATTTTTGAGTAGTAATAAAATAAAAAAAATAGAGATTTGCCAACCCTTATATGAGTCCAGCGCTTGAAAGTTTTTGATTAAAGCTCGTATTGTTTGTAGGTAGACTGTTGTTTTATTCTAACAATTTATCGTCCAGATACGGACTTGCTCTGTCGGTATAACAGTAGATTATTGCTGGTGTGTCGGCGTTACAGAAATATTCAACGGCTTACACATCCACCGGCTCCGTTTGGGTAAGTGTGAATTGTATAATATAATATTACTAACTTTAAGTTTTTTCTCGAGTCCAGAAGGGGCGGGGCTCCAAACCATCGACAACTGGGTCACTAGGTGACCAAATGAATTGACTCAATCTTGTTCGGCCCGCATTACATCAGTTTAGAAGGAAACCACGAAGGACCCCTTTTGAGAAATGTGCACTCTAGCTTCAATTCCGCCTAGCAAAGCGACACGTGCATTAATTATCAAAATCTTTAAAGCTTATTGGGAGATTATTTTAACCTTTCGTTTACAGTACTAAATTAAAAACGCGCGTCCCGGTGCTATATAAGTGAAAATACATATAAATTATTGTGTGAAAGTGCTAAAATAAAAAAAAAACATTGATCATCACGAACGACAACATAAGACACGTCTAACTCGGCCAACGCACGTTCTGCCACAAAGTGACGATCGCCGTCCGCACGACTCGCACGTACACATACACGTATTGACAAATTCACGTCAGGTTCTTTGTGAAAACATTTTTTAATGTTGCGAATGGTAAATACTTATATATTGTAATTATTTTATCCAATACATAAATATATTACGGAGGAGTACCTAAAATATGAACTCAGTATTTAGTATATTTAAAGAGATATTCATATAATCAGAGGCAATGATAACTCAGTTTGCATCATCGTATGACCAACCCACCGCTTACCCAGGACCGATGCAATAACCTCAAGGCTCCTATCTCGGTCCTACTCATTCGTCACCTGGTTGGCATTTTATAATGCTACTGGACAACTGTTCGGTAGCGCCCCGCATAGCTGCCAAAAAAATATTTACCCGGTTGACTCACTTTATTATTAAAAAAATAAATAATATTTACAATACATAACATAAAGAGAATATAAAATAATATAATTAACAAGGCCGGGGAGCAGAGGGGAGGTAAAGAGGCACTTTCTACCGGGAAACGAGACGGCACAAAAGAAAAACATATTAGAAAATCACCCTCCACGCACCACTGCCAGCAGATTTAACTCACAAAGAACGGCACATCGCAGATCATATTTGGACAGAAGGTAGAAAAAAAAAACAAAACATTAATGATGAAGCTACTCAGCAGTTCTCCCATCTGGAGACCCGCGCTCGAACAATGCCCCTAATGAGCATTAGTTAACATTGGAAAATTGGTGATATCAGAAGGATCCTACAAGGGTGGTGGAAAGATATCCCCTGGACCAATCTAATGAAGTCTTATACCAACAAGTTACTTCAAAAATGAATAAAAAATTTACAATCGTACGAGCTTAGTTTGAAAATAGTAAAAGTATTGATGTGACATGTTTTCCGTGTACGCATCTATATTAAAAATAAATAAATAGTAAGAAGCTCTAAAATAAAATAGGTTATTTTATATTATCTATGGATAAACTGCTAAAATATTATTTGTTTGCCTTAATGCCTTCGATCTAATCTAAAATTTATATTCCTTTGATTTACTAAATAATTAAAAAAAATTAAAATGTATATATATATATATATATATATTGTAACATTTGAAATCACGCGCGCAGACCTACTGCGACATCTACTGACGCGAGCAGATGCGGCCGGTAGAGCGAGTTCGCAGAAAGGAGGGGGGACTTCGTTACGAGCGCCGAGAGAGAGAGGTCGTGTCGGTGGCGGACGTCCTGCGGCGCCCTGCCGAGTTCGGCGGATTGTTATAAGGATCGAGCAATGGCGCGAATAAAGGCGGAATTTTAATAAACACGGAAGAACAAGAGGTATTTGGGCCTTGTTCTGTCCGTGGGCATACCGGAAGAAAGGTCTCTTTGCCTAATGGTTCAGTCACGGCAGGAACAAGAGGAATTTGGGCCTTGTTCTGCCGGTGAATGTAAATACAAGGACTCTCAAGAGGCTGCGAGCAAATGCGGAAACGGGACGAGCACCGTCCGCGCTATGACGGCAGGATTGGTTCCAGGAAACCTCCCGACGACAAGACGATGCTGTGGCCCGGCCAAGGAATGTTAGGAATCCCTCTGCGTGTAATGAAAGACAATTCTACCCTGTTGTGTAAATAAAGTGCAATTAATGTGACTATAGTGTGATAATTGTCTGAGACCTCCCCCACACATCTGAGATAGGCATTTTGACACCAACCCTAAGGTACCCACAGACTGAGCTTAGTTGGTGGCGTTGTGCACCGGATTCCATCGGCGGATGAAGGGCACGGCGTTACAATATATATATATATATAGGAATTATTGTATGTGTATCATTGAAGTATCATTGCGATTCTATCATCAATGTCTATCTCAGTAAATAAATGAGCATCAAAGATTTTTTATCCACAAAGCGGCGAGACTATGTCCATGATCCGAAATCTTTCGATCCGTATTATGTATAATGGTCTCATATTTTTTTACTGTCTACAATTTTATGAATAGACTTGTAAAAACATTATTATCCGATCTCAGTTTCGCTCTATTTCAGTATTTCTAATCAGTTAAGATTTTATATAAGAAACCGTTAAAAAATTTGCCACATAATTCATATTTATTATAGAACTACCCCTGCGTAAAATAGTTTTTTCGGTTCCAAAACATTACCATAAATAACGTTAAATAAATAAAATAACCAAGTGACAGGTGGAAATATTTACCAGCGAAGATGTGACATAAGCGTTTACAAGTATCTTAATTAATTCTGCATAGTTAACACATCCTCTGCGGTGTGGGTCAGATTTGACCTGGGTGTATGTAAAAATATGAATTAAGCTACAAATTTTTGTTTTTTTTCTAGCTAATCTTTTATTAAATATTTTCAAATAATTTGGGATACTAATAAATGTTATCGGACGAGATTCAAATGAGTTATTGATAAAAATGTGAAAAAACGCTCAAAAATCAGTCGCTTTTACGGTATTGAATTTCAACACTTCAACTGAAATATATATTGTCAATATTTTGAGCCGGTAGACAAAAAATACCAGGTATGTGTCCATGTATTTGTTTTGACTTATTTTCGTCTGCTGGTCCCCTAGACAATATCAGCAATATAACTATTTGAGGGGCGTTGCGCCTACCTGTACGTTTCATGACACTACCTGTTCGGGTTCATCGTGGACGCGTTGCGCACTTTGCCGGAGCAGCCTTATTCGGACATACCCCGTCCGAATAAGGCTGCACTTCCTACATATATTTAACAAGACTATAAGTAAAAAATAGATATCTTAGAAAAAGCGGGATTTACGAAATTTAATGCGGAGATTGCAATTGTAAATATATCGGACAAACCTCTAGAAATCTCAATATAAGATTAAAAGAGAATCGCTGTTGTCTGATCAATAACAATTTTTCCGAATTAGCGAACCACCTCATAATAATCATTCCTTTCATTTATGAAACATTAAACTTCTCCATTCCGTCACGCGTAAAGGTAATAAGATAAATAATTTAGAAAGTTTAGAAATAAAAATTAAAAAATACATTATATCTCCTCTCAATCTCTCTTCCACCAATAACTCCGCACTCTCCCCCGTAAGTACGTACTTACTTATATATCTACCACACAAGCCTTGTCTCAGTCAATATAATACTTCACCTGTCGATGAGAGTAACTCTCAGTAGTGCTAATAAACTCAAGTAGAGTAATAACATTGTTTCATTTATATTCAATCTTATATTACAATCTTATTTATGTCTGTACTCAGACAGATTAGATTCCAAGAATTCTTTAAATTTGTTTTTTTCTGCTTCTCAGGTAATAGTTAAACATGTCGTGAAGCAAAATAGATCCTCTTGGATTAGTCAGTTGAGCGTTTGATCATAAGTATTCGAGTTTGTCTGTGATTTTTTTAATAGATGAAGTTGGATTGTTTTCGATTTCGGTAGCCAGTATGACACCGTCCACTTTAATAAGTCTTCTAATTCCAGGGCTATTTTTAAAATCAAAATTCGTGATTGAAATTTCGCGAAACATCTTTGACCAAAACATCTCCCGATAAATCACAAATATTTTAGTGGCACCAGCTGCTGTCTCTTTCTTCAAGAATCGGACACAACATCAAATTGGTCCATTATAAATAGGGTTATTAAATAATATCAGTTTTATATATTACAATTCACTCTCGGTATGTAGTCACCAGAATTACATAAAAAACGTCGTGTAGGGGTAAAACACAATATATATCTGTTTCTAACATTTTCAAATCAATGACGAAATATTCGTTCAGAAGTGGTTTCTTCACCACATGCTCGGTCAACAACAAAATCACAATCCAATTGTCCCAATTCTATTGGAATTAAATAATACACATTAAACGCCCGACATAATAAATAAATACAGCAAATTCTTAACTGTCAAACAAAAACATGTACTTGAATATTTCCTAACAAATAACTGTTCCTAGATAACTTAAACCAAAGCAAATATACATTTCACTGTAAAGGATGAATATTTCTTCTGAAGTAAACTGAACTTCCACCACATGAAGGCACTTGCTGAAAAGGTGTTGTAGGGTCTTATACAGTTTGCAATCTCCATCATGAACTTAAAAGAACTCTGCGGTGATGCCATCTTGGCCTGGAGCCTTGTAGTTTTCATAGACTTTGAACAGGATAATGTTCTGTATGTAGCAACGTAGCCTACCTTTAATTGGCGAATAAGTTTAATCAGAATGTTATGAATTTGCGGTGTATCTCTTTTCTATCTATACGTCCATACTAGACAAGGAAGTCTTCAATTTTCAATCCCCAGTTCCCATGATAAACTTGGAAGGTCTGTTTGATATCGAGTTATTGTTTTTTTTAGTCTTAACTTAACATTCACATCGCGTGGAATGGATTACGTTAATTTCAGTTGTAAGTCGGAATTACCGCAAGGTAGGAAAGGAAATCGGGAAATGGATGTAGGAAGAGGTTGATCAAGGGAAAGGGAACCTTTCGAAAGAATGCTCGTCTTGCCTTAAGTACGATAACTCCGAAATCTCTGATGGCGCTGAAATCACACACTGCACGCAAGAGGAGAGTTGACATTTTTCGCTCCCGACTGAAGACGGCGATGTCACAGTTCACCCACGGTACATATAAAAACAAACAATGTAATCACAAAGTAGAGTGCTCCACTGCACTGGAGTTAATTGGTGCACAACGAGAATGATATCACGATTTCGAGATCAAACAAAACAATATTGATCAATTGACGACGATCAGGCTTCCAATTGACACTGAAAGCAAGCAGAAGCATGGGTCGAGGGTAGGAATTTAGACGCGCGCATGTGATAAAAATTGATATTATATTATATGCGCGGTTGATATTAAAAAATCGCCAAGTGTGTTTTACGAATACGGAACAAAAACTTGGATCCATTATCGTGGATGGTATCTTTACTATTGGTTAGTATATATACTCGCATTGTAAAAAAATGATAATTTTTTTACTAGCAGATGACGATAAAACCAAGGCATTCAATTAGTCATATATAATAGATGAGGAAACGCAATATATAATAATGATAAGAACACATTTTCACATAAACGTAATCTTTTTGACTCTTGTGGCCTGTTCAGGAATAGAATTTATTAATTATGAAATAACATTTTCCAATTTTAAAAAAAATATATAATACACAGAAAATTATTCATCAAAAAATGTGTATGTGTTAAGTCATGAAAATTGTTGAAAACAAGCCGCTGCCGCTTTTCGGGGAATCGATCAAAACCTCCGTAACATCCAGTAGTGTAACACGAGTACACGAATATACACCCCTACAGTCGGGTTAAATATATTATCAAAATAATCAATTTGATGAAGTGGAAATAGTTTACACAAAAAATGTGTATATGTTAAGTCATTAAAATTGTTGAAAACAAGCCGCTGCCGCTTTTCGGGGAATCGATCAAAACCTCCGTAACATCCAGTAGTGTAACACGAGTACACGAATATACACCCCTACAGTCGGGTTAAATATATTATCAAAATAATCAATTTGATGAAGTGGAAATAGTTTACACAAAAAATGTGTATATGTTAAGTCATGAAAATTGTTGAAAACAAGCCGCTGCCGCTTTTCGGGGAATCGATCAAAACCTCCGTAACATCCAGTAGTGTAACACGAGTACACGAATATACACCCCTACAGTCGGGTTAAATATATTATCAAAATAATCAATTTGATGAAGTGGAAATAGTTTACACAAAAAATGTGTATATGTTAAGTCATTAAAATTGTTGAAAACAAGCCGCTGCCGCTTTTCGGGGAATCGATCAAAACCTCCGTAACATCCAGTAGTGTAACACGAGTACACGAATATACACCCCTACAGTCGGGTTAAATATATTATCAAAATAATCAATTTGATGAAGTGGAAATAGTTTACACAAAAAATGTGTATATGTTAAGTCATTAAAATTGTTGAAAACAAGCCGCTGCCGCTTTTCGGGGAATCGATCAAAACCTCCGTAACATCCAGTAGTGTAACACGAGTACACGAATATACACCCCTACAGTCGGGTTAAATATATTATCAAAATAATCAATTTGATGAAGTGGAAATAGTTTACACAAAAAATGTGTATATGTTAAGTCATTAAAATTGTTGAAAACAAGCCGCTGCCGCTTTTCGGGGAATCGATCAAAACCTTCGTAACATCCAGTAGTGTAACACGAGTACACGAATATACACCCCTACAGTCGGGTTAAATATATTATCAAAATAATCAATTTGATGAAGTGGAAATAGTTTACACAAAAAATGTGTATATGTTAAGTCATGAAAATTGTTGAAAACAAGCCGCTGCCGCTTTTCGGGGAATCGATCAAAACCTCCGTAACATCCAGTAGTGTAACACGAGTACACGAATATACACCCCTACAGTCGGGTTAAATATATTATCAAAATAATCAATTTGATGAAGTGGAAATAGTTTACACAAAAAATGTGTATATGTTAAGTCATTAAAATTGTTGAAAACAAGCCGCTGCCGCTTTTCGGGGAATCGATCAAAACCTCCGTAACATCCAGTAGTGTAACACGAGTACACGAATATACACCCCTACAGTCGGGTTAAATATATTATCAAAATAATCAATTTGATGAAGTGGAAATAGTTTACACAAAAAATGTGTATATGTTAAGTCATTAAAATTGTTGAAAACAAGCCGCTGCCGCTTTTCGGGGAATCGATCAAAACCTCCGTAACATCCAGTAGTGTAACACGAGTACACGAATATACACCCCTACAGTCGGGTTAAATATATTATCAAAATAATCAATTTGATGAAGTGGAAATAGTTTACACAAAAAATGTGTATATGTTAAGTCATGAAAATTGTTGAAAACAAGCCGCTGCCGCTTTTCGGGGAATCGATCAAAACCTCCGTAACATCCAGTAGTGTAACACGAGTACACGAATATACACCCCTACAGTCGGGTTAAATATATTATCAAAATAATCAATTTGATGAAGTGGAAATAGTTTACACAAAAAATGTGTATATGTTAAGTCATTAAAATTGTTGAAAACAAGCCGCTGCCGCTTTTCGGGGAATCGATCAAAACCTCCGTAACATCCAGTAGTGTAACACGAGTACACGAATATACACCCCTACAGTCGGGTTAAATATATTATCAAAATAATCAATTTGATGAAGTGGAAATAGTTTACACAAAAAATAAATTATTTCACATATCTAGGGATCATTTAACCAAATAATAAAATATTCTAACGTTCAAAGTATCCAATTATTGAAGAAGGAATAATTAAATATGAAAATAATATTTTCAGAGTTGGATGAGCGGTGATAAAAGGTACATCACCAATTTGAATGTGAAATAGAGGTGAGATGGCCTACCGTTCTGAGCCGGTGTGAGATGTAAGCAAGTCAGCAGGTATGATCAATGTGAAATGTTACTTAAAGTTTCACTGAATATATTGAAATAAGTTACAACCCAATCTTATTATCTTATTTGATTAAAAGTGAACGTGGGTGAAATTAATGAGATGGTCGCCAAGCGTTTTTGGATGCTTTGGATGCTCATTTACGTCGGTGGCCATTTCAAACTACTCAACAAAAGGGTATTATTAGGAGAACACATTTTTATTATGAATTTGTAATTATTCGGAACATAACTCTGATATTTTAAATATTAATTAGAAAGATATACATATAGATATATTTGTAGCGCAATAACAATATTTTTCGATAGAATTGATTATATATATATATATATATATCTTTGTAATTAATATATTTAATTCATATTTAAAAGTGTATTATTGCATCATCGCATATATTGGTGAAATTTCACCATGACTTCGAGACTTATGGGGATTACCAGTTCTTCGTGAAAATTACTTCGGTAGTCAGTTTTGTCCTGAGCATTCTATTGGCAATACGCAGGTAGAGCCACTAACCTGGATTATCTGGTTTGCAGTCTCTTGGGCGGCAATATAACATCTTGTTTCTCCTGGCTGCGCTCTACTGATGGTCTTCTCTGTATGCTTCGGTATGGTCGGTCTCCGACGGGATCGATAGATATATTTTATTCTTATTTACTAATAAAGTGAGTCAGCCGCGAACAATGAGGACAAATTTTGTTTTGTGCAGATGTGCGGTATCGCCCTGTCATATATGCGGGGCGCTATCTAACAGCTGCCCAAGTAGCATTAAAAAATACCAATGAGTAAGACCGAGATATCCAGTGGTGTGTCCGCCCTCATTGTTCCGAGGACGGTCCGAATGGCCCCGCTACCGAGAGCAACCTGAATAATTCTGCCGTCCGCAAGATTTGTAGTTTACCCACGCAAAAACTGAGAGGTACAAACTTCGTATTTTAAAAATATTAAATAGTAAATTTCGATTTTTTATATAATACATAATCATGGTCAATCTACTCTATATTTAAAATATAAAAGACAACTGTTCAATGATTGTCTAACCTACTGATTTTGCAGTCTCTTTTACCGTAATTCCATTCTTTATTTTGTGTCCAATTGTCATTTGTAAAATCATGATACCAAATAATTAAAACTCAGCCTGACATCGTTACCCGAAGATCTATGAAAATTTAAACATACATAAAAACTTTACTTTTGTTCATATGGTAATAATATGTAGCTACACTTATTGACTAAAACCCATTTCTTAGAAACTGAAAATACGAATAATATATTCATATTTACAGTGAACTACCATTACAGAATATTAAATATTTGTCATTCAAAATTTCCAAATGAGGTGCTCTTTATCACGTGACAAGTAGAAGGTCTCCAACAAGGCTTCACAATCATCCCCCAGATATCACAGTAGCCCCGAGGGTAGTAACGATATGATTCCGGTCTAGGGTTGGGCTAGCAGAAGCCACGTCCAAATGCTTAATGAACTGACTTGAGCGAGTTCAAATAAACGCATAGTTGGGTCATTCCATCTCACTCGTGATTTATGTTCTAAAGTGTTTTATGATTACAAGGTTGCGAATTTAAAAAAATATATGTCTTATTATATTATGTTACAGTATGTACCCACCGATATTAATCCCTATGCTTGACGTGATCATGGCACTAGCAACACTAGCCACACGCAAATCAATATTTCTATGCATTTCCGTTTACTGACGTGGTGAAGAAGTGCGAATAGCGCCTAGTATAAAATAACTTGTTTGTAAAAATGCGATTCCATGTTTATCAGGAAGGGTAAGAACAATCATATCTTCTATAATGTATTCGTGTTACGTATTGTCACTATTCGTGTGGCCGAGTCTTCAAGTGAAACTCGTCCAAGTGTCTACAACATACAAAACTTTTATTAAATTGTGATTGCTCAACGAGCATTAGTTTATTTAGCATCTACCGGTGATATTTACAAAACCTCAAAAGAGTTTGATTCGCATCGCAAAGGTCGATGCGAAATCATTTTATTCTCTTTATAGATGTGCATTGAGCTTCTGTGTTTAAATTATTGCTTAAACTAAATGATCAGTAGTAATATTATTGGTATTTCTTATTGTTTTTATTTTCGTTCAATTATAATGCTGTGAATTGCTTTCTTTATTTTTATTTATTTTCCCTTAAAAGTGACTGTTGAAGGCAGGTAGAAAATCTAATAGCCAATTATGTACATAACACGTACTAACTGATCTTATGCTCTACCCTGGGTAAAGTCGGTGGATGCGCTGATAGATATCACGTACGTCACACAGAAAAGTGATACTAATGTGTTCAAAAACGATGAAATATTTCGAGAATATTTCACTCACTACGTGCATATACCTAAAATGGATGCACTATGTATACATTATATATGTTGTTACAGTGCATGATTGTTCTGGGTGATCGAACGCCAGAATGCATTGCCACCGACCGGTCAGTCTTGGTGCAGCTTCGGATATTCTGTCAGAATGGGACAGACTTGTATAATTCAAAGTCGAGGTTATATTTTGAAAAATCGTCTTCACAAATTTCATGCATTTTTTTTAACTTAACCTAGATAATAACATACAAAGTTTGAGTCTCTCAAGATCTTATAGTCCGGCGTAGGTTTTTGAATTTATTTACACATAATTTTTAACAAAAATATCACTAAAATTGCTTGTCAATGTTACCGAAAGTCTCCTAGTTCCAACTGCCGTATATACGGCGCTGCCAGTTGTGAATACGAAATTTCCGTATCTCGGACACAGAGCCCCCCGATGTCTTTCAAATGTCGGATGATTTTCTTCTGACTCCTGCCTGGTCCGTTGTAGTGACTATCCTCTCGGCTATTCTCTACTAATTTTTTCATTCCAAGATCTCTATTTTGGCGGCTAGTTTTGAGGCCTGGCACGGTTGCCAACTACCTGTATCTCGCCTCGTTCGGAAGTGACCGATCGGGTGAAATTTTTTTTACTTGCCTCCAGGGGACCGCTCTCTCGCGTTCCATTGGTGCGGAGATTTCATAATGCACAATCGACACAGCCACCGCGCATATTTCAATTTCCTAATGCGGCGTCCACAAGGGTATGACTTTGTATAATATACGCCTGTGAACTTCTCGTTTGCGTCCACCCCATCTTAAAACGAATATTTGCTACGTAGTCGGTTTACCGTACAGGTTTCTACACAGTCAACGTGGACCAGTTGATTGAATTTATTTTATATACATATATACATATATTTATATACGTATGTAAAACTTTCGACTTTTACAACGTGCATTCGGTACCACATGGGCTGAGTAAAATACAAACATCCACTGAGCATGTGATCTTCTCGTCGGCTGGCGATTGCTTCTAGTTGCTGGTGTGTAACAGTAGTTATAAACATTAAAATGTATTATTAATTTTTATATATTAGTAAATATTTTTTACACGTAAACCGGATGAAAATAATTTTAACTAAATATTCATAGAAGTGAAATAAATATATTATAAAAATTACACCCTTTTTATACGAAACGCAATCAACAATATTATTTATAAGAAGAAGCAAATGTAATTGACATAATTTAAAAAAATAATTATAACAATAAACAAATTATACTCAAAATAGATATAATATTGATTGTGTTCTGTGAATTCCGGTCAGTAAATTGTTTGTTATTGTCAGAATATAATTGTCAAAAATATAACTAACAATTGCTCCATGGCCGACCCGCTTCTAAACTGTGTCGGATCCACCTTTTGTCATTTATAATTAACAACAATATTGAAAACCCGACCATGTGGTAACCAAGTAAGGTCATAAAATTTACAGGTAGTTAGGTAGGCCCCTCAAATAGTTATATTACTGGCATTGTCGACGGGCTGCCAGACAAAAATAAATCATAACAAATAACATTATAAACCTGTACATTCATTGGACTGACTCACAGTACATGGACGCATACCTGGTATACTTTGTCTACCGACAAAAAAAATAAAAATAAAAAAACCGTAAAAATATGCTCAAAATGTTGACAATATATGTTTCGGCGCAAGCGCTAAGATTCAATCCCGTAAAAGCGACTATGTTAGGTCAGTTTTTGAGCATTTTTTTCATATTTTTATCAATAACTCATTTGAATCTCTTTCTATAACATTTATTTGTATCTCAAATCATTTGGGATTAAAAGATTAGCTAGAAGGAAAACAGTATTAATCGAATATTTGTAGTGTTATTCATATTTTTATAAACATTCGGGTCAGATCTGACCCACCACCGCAGAGGTTGTATTAATGGTACGTACCTAATAAAATAGTTAGTACAAAACATATACAAATATAATAAAGACAGATTAACACTAAAATTTATATAGGAGATAAATAATCATATAATCACAAATATATCTCAAAAATTAAAACTAGACAAGATAATTTTATCACTGTCGGAATAAAAAAATAAACTTTTAAACTTATTTCAGCTTTTTATTTCCACTATATAATGATTTTTTTTAAAGCTCTTATTATATTTTTAACCCTGGATTTAACCTTAATTTGAATCATCATGTATTGTTCACTATTTTTTCCTCAGAATACTGGAGTGCATCTGACAATTATTCAATATCTATAAAAATATTACGTCTTCCCGTCTATTTTCTATGACTTTCTGGATGTCTAGAATGTCCAGAATGTGGTGTCATTATCGCTATATAATGCTTGATTAACCTTTCTCTTACGGTGCTGAAATAAAAACGCGTGTTCCAGTGCTGTAAACTCACTGTAATGTAGACTTTTACGAATTTTAAGTCAGATAAATTGGAATAGTTTACATTTTTTAATATTTAAATAATAGTTGATATGTATATAAGTGAATATATCAAATATTGTGTAAAAATCCTAAAAATGAGATTACAAACGACAGCACAGAGACGAATAAGAACGTCTAACTCGGCCAGCGCACGCTCTGCCACTAAAGTGGCGAATGGCATGCGGCACCTCGCGCCTTACGCACTACGCCCTCTGTACCTCTCCAAACGCACACATACACGATTAACAAATTCACGTTAGGTTCTTCGAGAAAACATTTTTTTATTGTTGCATATGGTAAATACTTACATATTGTAATTATTTTATCCAATACATAAATATATTGTGGATGAATACCCAAAATATGAACTCTGTATTTCGTATATTTACAGAGATATTCACATAATTAGAGGCAATGTCAATTCAGTTTACCTCATTAAACGGCCAGATCTGTGAGACGCCAGCAAGGCATAAACGCACGTGTTTTTTAATAGTAAGGTTATGGTAATTTAAATTTTTTCTCTTTTATATATTTAATAACAGAACGTAAATATATATCCGCGTAAATCGTATTACAGCTGGCAAATATATTGAGCATATCTCAATCAAATGAGTCATATCGCGTCGCAGTCTATGGTTAGTTTCTTATCTACGATAGAACTGTCATAATTTTGGTGCCTATTGAATATTATTTATTAATTGAAAAAGTACGAAATCTGCAATATAATACAATGCGATTGTCATAAATAATTCAACTGTCATCCTTGTCGTGGAATCGCTACCTAGTTTCCGAAGGCTTTCGCGGTCTACGACTGTTTGATACGGCTTCCTCTCTCCCTCTCTCACCCCATCGCACTACCGCCACCACTGAAGCCTCCACAGGCCGTTATTAAACGCTGAAACTTTCAGTTGCGGGCTAAATGCAAATAAAATGCTGGAACTTGTACCATTATGGATGAAGGGATGAAATGATGGCGAGTGTGAGGGGATGATTATAATGTGTAAAACATACTAATTGGTCACATGCATAATTAGTAACTTTCATGATTAAAATTTTGTAATAAATAAATTCAGTACCTAGTTGAACAAATAACGCGTCAATAAACACAATAATTATATATAAATTATTCTTTCCTGTCCGATAATATTAACTGAGTTGACATTGCCACTAATTATGTGAATATCTCTGTAAATATACTAAATACAAAGTTCATATATTTTAGATGTTCCTCCATAATATATTTATGTATTGGATAAAATAATTACAATATTTATGTATTTACCATTCGCAACAATAAAAAATGTTTTCTCAAAGAACCTGACGTGAATTTGTCAATACGTGTATGTGTATGTACGAAGAAGTGTAAAAGGTGTAGCGCAATTTAGTTAGTGGCAGAGTGTGCGCTGGTCGATTTAGACGTGTCTAATGCTGTCGTTTGAGATGATCAATATTTTTTCTCGTTTTTAGCACATTTACACAATAATTGATATAAATATTCACTTACATATGTGACAACTATTATTTGAATAATTAATATAAGTAACAAATATAAAATATTCGACTTAAAAATCGCAAAAATCTACATGTACACTGAGTTTACAGCACCGGAACGCGCGTTTTTATTTTAGCACCGTAAGGGAAAGGTTAATTCTCTTAACTATTTATACATCTTAGTATCTCTTCAGTAATGAAATGTGATTATTCCAGATTTACCACTTACTTGATTTGAGAAATTTGTGTGATGTTGAAAAGGTTATTAACAGTACAGTGTTACTGTTGCACACAGATTCCGCGTCACGACGGGCTCAGGAAGCAGCTTCTCGCGGCCGCGCGCGGAGCGCTGGTGGCCAGACTCTGAAAGGCCCGCTTGGAGACGATATTTGGAATCCACAGGACGAATTCCCCGATCGGGAGCCCTGAAATGGGCTCCCTTTGTGTTTTATGGTTCAGCAGCCTTTTTCGGTCTAGTGGCACCAAGCGGGCCGATGGGCGCTGAGCGCCAGTGGCGAGTTCCGTAAGGGGCCAGCCACCACGTACTAGCTCGCGGTGATGGAGTTTCCAGCGAGTGGTACAGGAGCGGTGGGGCCGCAGGCGGTCCTCGGTAGGGCCACCAATTGTATTTTGTCCACCGAATGTAATTGTTTTGTGTACTGAGATTTCGAACGGTCGTCCACATTATAACAATTTTGTTGTGGATATCTTGGCCTTGGTAATTCATGTTTAATGCTCGCGATATCCACACACTTGTATTGTCTTTGTATGGGGTGATCACCCACTGAAAATAATTGTGTAAATTATGGGCGATCACCCCCATCCTCTGTTTATTTCATGTTTCATATTTGTTTTATTGTTTAAATAAATGGCTTGATTATGTTATGGATATCGCGATCTAGTTCTTGTTGGTATTTATTTATTGTTCGTGATATTTCACAATTATTTTGTATTTTATTTATTTTTTATGTCCGTCTTGAAATACGAATAGAGTCGTGACCAACGTACTCTGTAATATATAAGAGTACCAGAGTTCGCTAAACAAAATCAATTGTGCAAAGTATAAATCATCAAGTGTATTTTATTAAGGAGAACACATTCTTATTGTGAAGTTGTAATTATTCAGAACATAGGTCTGTGATATTTTAAATACTAAATTAATGGATTAATTATAAATATATACATATAAAATCAATTTTGTCAAAAAATATTGTTTTAAATGGAACGATAGGTGTATTAATTTGAAAAATGTAACATATAGTTTCGAAAATTTGTCAAGAAAAATTCTGGCGTTATAGCACAAAGGTAGTGCACTTCACCGGATTGGAAATGAAGATCCAGGTTCGTATCCCGGTGACGCTAAAACAATATTTTTCGACCAAATTGATTTTATATGTATATATTTATAATTAATACATTAATTTAGTATTTAAAAGTGTATTTTATGTTGAATTTTAGTTAATAATAATTACTCGGTAAGACACAAATGTCATAAATTCATAAAAGTTTTCAAGCTTTCGCGGGAAAGATTGAACTTACACATTTGCCTGCAATATTGTCTCATTTTACCATTATTTAACAATACTAAAGAAAAACATCCATTTTACTATTCGTAAGCATAATTTATTATGAATACAATTTTTTTTATTTATTGATTAGATTATAAATGATGTACACTGACAATACATTATAACGGTACCTTTGTGCCCTAGAGGATAGGATGCCATAGGGGCCGACACCGATCTAGCTCAGTCTGGGTTCTCGAATATGTGTGAGTGCTCTGGTGTCGCCTGTTACCTCGGATGGAATGATAATTGATTCAAAAACATTCTGATTCTTACATTACACATTTATTCACAAAACTTCTTTCAATTTTTCTGAGGGAGGTCACTAACGCGGCTATAGGGTGCCGACGCAACTGAGGATCCGGGCAGTCACACGCTCGTGCCAAGATTCATCTCTTGCTCCATAGACACTATCTCGTCTCAGCCTTGTCCATAACGCCCATCCATTAGCCGTCGCTCGCATACCACCTCCTTTCCCTCCTTCCTCGTTGCAGCGGGGTCTCTCATCAACCCACGGGTGGACTAGAACCATCCATCTATGGGTCCACCGCGGTGATCTTACTCTTAATCTACGCCATCTTCTGTCACCATATCCCTCTGGTGCGCGGCTCCCTCGACGCGCTTTATTTTTGAGCGTTCCACCCCCAAAAAAATGACGTTTTGAGTCGGATTCTCGTCCCTGATTCGTCCATTTAGACGGCCATAAGTCGGTAAAGTAGGCTACCTAGACCTCGACGCGTAAATACAAACGTACTGCGCGCATACAGCTCACAGGAAACACTGGTAATAGACCAATGAAATGTCTAAATGCATCAAAACGATAATTCCACCTTGACGAATCTTATGATTTTTTTTTTTTTACAAAAATGTACTTATTTTGTCAGAAAACCGCGTAGAAGCTGTCAACAGTAGGTACCTTATATTGAAACTGCGCATTGGAGGGTAAAAGGTGATAAATGCCCTAATAAGGCTGCTTTCGTCTACACGATGCAACATGTAGTTTCAAAAAGCAAACAGACCTCCCCGGGGGCGCACTGCAATGTCAAGCAAATAAATCTACCATAGAAGGGGTGACTGCCAACATTGCGAACTATGGCTAGCGGTGCAGGGTTTCCAGTTGGGAAGATAATTGTCACCCATGATATGAAATATCCTCTACAGTTCATCCAGGAATAGCACACTTATCGTGACGGCGTTCTGGTGTGGTGTTGAGGCTCCTTTCACTTTGAACTGTGATTGTCCCGGGGGGTAGAGATTCCAGTTGACACTAATTAACTGATGCCCCTCTTCCTGGAACGACTCTCCGATCCGAGACGAGACTTGAATCCCTAGGCGCGCGTCTTAACGCTATAACCAAACAAGCTCGCCAAAAATCTAGATGACATGTATAATACAGGGTTATTCAAAATGATGGACTCAATTTCATAACTTGCATGTGAATGATTGGAGGTTACTGTATTCTTCTGTAAATAAAAGAAGATTAGATTAAATAAAATACAATCACTTTGTATGAAACCACGAATTTTATTTCGCTTAGCTCAAGCTTCGTCAGGATGTATTTAAAACTAACAATAAAAACATAAAACGCACTTATATCTATACATAAAGAGGGAGATAGAATATAAAATAACATGTGAAAGAGGGAGAGACAGAATACATATACAGTTAGATGACAGATTAAGGGAGGGGAAAATAACATATATTAAATTGATTTTAAAGGAAACATACCTAATAAGGGGCTAAGGGATAAATTAATTTGATTATTAACAATTGGCGTACCACTACTTATTGCCTTTTCTATTTCATAGGTATTTAAATTGTCCAACATAATATAAATTGAGTACCTTGTTGGTGTAGTGGTCAAGACGTTGGCCTAGTGTTCTAGTGGTCGGGGGTTCGCGGGTCGTTCCAGGACACCAGCTAATAAGTTCTATTTAGATAGCACAAGCGTTTAGCTTAGTTTGAAAATAGTAAGAATATTGATGTGACATATATTCTGTGTACGCATGCCTATTAAAAAAAATAACTATAATTAAGGGTATACAAAATAACTTGTAATAATTGTCCCTCATTCTATATAGGAAAAGCTGCTCGTATTGTGAATATTCGTGTCAAAGAACATCTTAAAAGCTTAAACAGTAATGATTTCTCAGAATTTTTCAACCATATTATTGAAAAAAACAATTTTTTTATTAATATCACAGGGGTCAATATCCTCCATAGTTGGCACCGGGATGTTGGTGGTTGTCTGAATGAATCTCCACATCAACGATGGATAGGTCATGTTGGAAATGAAGATCTGGCTCTTCTCTGGATCTGGATCACGCTATGTGACTTTTTTTCTGGTGGTTCGTAAAAGAAGCAGCTTATCCACCACCTCTACCAATAACTCTGTCCGACCTGCTGAACCGTTTCACAGCTGCGCTGAACTCAGTAACACAATCGAAATACGCTTCATCTTGTGTGGAACGAGTTCAGCTAACTATTAGATGTTTGCCGTGCAGCCAAAGGGGGTCACATTGAACATTTATAAACTATATTTGTAAATTTTATTGTGAATATTATCAAATGTAATTTACTTCATATCTGTCACTCGTTTGCAGTATAAATAGCGAAACAATAATTTACCAGGTACATGTTTTCTCAGAAGATACAATATATTTTATACAGTGAGTACAATTTAAAATTTAAAAAGGACTATAGTGTGCTTTCTCTCCTTAAAAGTGAGAGAAAAGGTTGAGAATAAAAATATTAACAGAGGAGAGATAAAAGCTAATAAAGAAGAAAATATTCCAGGGGAACGTGAGGGTGGGGGAAAAGGAAAAGGGAAATGCGATAGGGAATAAAATCTGTGTCACAAAAATAAAATGAAGGTCATTAAAATTTATATATTGAATTTAGATTTAATTAAGGTAAGGTAAGGTAGGTTTGGAGTCATGAAAATGTCTAGTTCATTTAAGTGTGAATTGAAATAAAGAGGTACTCGGCAAAAATTTGAGCTCTGTTTGGCATTAGTGTTGTTATATGGAAGGTTAAATGTAAGATTAGTTCTGGTTGACCTGGCTGGCACTCGAAAGGATATGCGTGATGGAACTTTGAAAATGATAGATAGCAATGTAGGATTACGAAATTGAGTCCATCATTTTGAAAAACCCTGTTTAATAGTTGCATTGATATATTTATAATTTATTTTTTATTATTATTCACGCCCTATTCGGGGATTAACAAAATTTGTAAAATTACAACAGTAGTGCAAACAACAAAGAAAAAAATTCATAGTATGAGCATGTATTTACATAACCAAAGTTTTAAGTAAATGTTAAATGTGAAGTAGCAATTTATCCGTCACCATTGAGTTGAGGCACAACAAATGGTAATAGTGTAGTCCTATAAAGAATTAAATTAACAGTAAAAATGTCGACTAGCTTCGCATATTCATTCCCCAAAGAACATATTCTTCAGTGTGTTTTTATTGAATACTAAGCCGATGCATTCGTAGATTACCCTTTTTTATTATTGAGATATTAAGTTACTTAAGGGTGTAAAACTCCCGCACTTCCAGCACTGACCCGGCACATTCACTCCCTCCTTAATCCCTCCTGACAGATCTTTATTATCCGCCGTGAAAAGATACCTCTTTCGTATGCCCTTAGAACTTTTCATCTTACAAGTACACAAATATCCTAAAGTATATGCAAGATTCATGTATTATTTCAAAATACACTTATATTTATAAATGAGATAAAAAAAAAAGTACAAAATCCTCCGCGCGGACTATTGGCGAGACGAACAATCGCGTCGATGGTCTCATTTGGCTTTAAATAAATGATTTTGAGTGTGGTCAGGAAAGAATTTTATTTTCACAAAACAAAGGTATCCCAAAATAAATGCGTGAGGTATTGTTTCCCATGCGAGGAATTTAAACCGATATTTTTAGCCAATGACTGGCCAGTGATAAAATCCGAAGGTTCTAATTTGGAATTTTATTGTTGGTAAACCGGGCCGGAGTAGGTTCTGCGTCAGGCTTTGTATTATTTCACGGGGTATTAATATCGCAATCCACTTTGAAACAATGCGACGCCATTCCTATAAGGTAGGAGTATGCGAGTACATATTATATCCTCGCGATTTACTAAGCTATTTCAATGTTTAAGGACCTTCGCACAGAGGCAGCGGTCTCTATTCATTTCGAACAGATTTGTATGAATCTAGAGCTTTAAAGGATTAATATATTTTCATTTATGCGTGTTTACTGCAGATTTAATAATGTTTTGTTGGAATATGAAGTGACACAGTCAGGCACAGTGAAACTGTTCTACTAGTTTTATAAACTGTTTCACAGATTATTGCTTATTAATACAGAACAGGTTTAAAGATTTGCACATACGTCTGACTCTGTATCTATGTACTGTATGGAAGTAGTGTATGTAGGTACTGGCCACCCCACAGCTTTTTATTGAATCTCAATTACTCAAGTCATTTTTTTTTTAATAAAATAGTCGGAGAGGGAGTGGTGGACCCACCCTTTCATGGGGCCGGTTTAGAAGCTAGGGCTTCCTTGTCGGTCCCACTAATCAAAGCTAATAAAAATACGCGACTTTAATTCAATTACATATTTAAGAAGAAGAAGAAATAAAATGTAATTATTAGCAATTAAGATTTAAAATTTAGACCCTCCAGCGTCTCTTAAGTGCTGTTTAACATAGTTTTACATACAGATGGAAAATTAATGGAAAATTATGGTGCAGTAGTTCAAGACAGAGCCAATTACTCAGGTCTGGTAAAGGGATCAAATGAAACGAGGTATTTTGAGTAAGTCCAAATATTTGTAGGAACCAATTACTGTGATTTATCCCCTGAGGTTCCAACATCTATCCCATTGATGTTCCAACATGATAACATATCTTCCAAAAATTTGATATAGGCGGTATAATGGGTAAATAAGTGAATGATTCATTGTGTAAAGTGATCACTTAAGCCAGCCAATGGCAGGTCGTAAGCCCTGTAATGTCCAAGAATTCCATACTTCACATGTAAATAAAAATAATAGCTTCATCTCTGTGAGACATCTATATCTTGAAATAAAGGCAGTTACTGTATTTTGAAAGGAAAATCTTACGGCGTTCTCATGGAATCAAGAATGATAGAGAAGTGAGGAGAATTCGACATACAATTCGACTCTACAAAAAGCTCAAACTCTTGCAAAATCTATCCGTAATAATAATACGCTTCCCTGTCTACATCTATGACTTCATGAATGCCAGCTTCATTAGTCCCAGTGTGGCTGTATATTGCCTTGTTTGTAAAAACGAACGTGTTTTTAATATTTCTAGGTTAAGATAACTTAAATGTTTTCTCTCTTATATAATATATTCAATAATAGTACGTAAATATATATTCAATTTGAAATGAAAGCATATTTTAACAAAATTGTATAATGACATCCGTCATATTTTCTTCTATCTATGGTAAGGGGGAAATCTTACAATGTAAATTGTCTATCCACGATTCTTATGTCATTTATGTCCGTTTTGACACCTAACTTACAAAGATGGAATAATTTTAATTACATCGTCATTTTATGTGTGTGCTGTGACAAATTTGGGTGGGACACCTGCAATGGATGGATGATTCACGAATCCCAAAAAAGATGTTCGATGGAAATCCTTGCGGAAAAAAACTGATTAAAAAACCAAGGCTCTTCTAGGGAGATTCTATAAAGAAGGATGCTTATGATCTAGTGCTGGAATATTGAGGAGGCTAAAGCTCGATTTGAGGTATAATTGTCCCCCTAAAATGAAAGGTGGGTTTCAAATCTTACATTAATTAATTTGGATTCATGTATATTCATTCTTCTGTCTGATTTCACTCTTCCATTTGGATTCAGGACTCATTTGTGTGTCTCTTACCTACAACGCGCATCAGCCTAAATAGTTGGGGTCATTGTGCCGGTCGCCCAACTGACTTTCATTATTGCCTACCTGTAAATACGTTCTTCTCGAATAAGTGGAGAACAGATAAACGCAGTAAATAGGTAATAAATTTCACAGATATGTGTGCTGTAGGTTAACCTATTCCCTGATGTTGAGTCACACTGAAGACTGTCCTTGTAGACATGTCGTCTGAAGGAGGTAATATGGTATGTCGTCGAAGGAGGTAATATGCTATGTCGTCTGAAATAGGTAATATGCTTTGTCGTCTGAAGTAGGTAATATGCTTTGTCGTCTGAAATAGGTAATATGCTTTATCGTCTGAAGTAGGTAATATGCTTTGTCGTCAGTTTGCATATTCTTTCACCTCGATTTAAGTTCGCTCCTGAAGTTTCCCGAATGTATTTATTTTTCTGCTTGGATTTATTTACCCTCTGATCGATCTTCCCTATTATATCTATTCTAGTTTTCTGTCAGGATACATTATACTTTCTCGATTTATTCTCACGCCTGATATCATTTGCTTATAAAAAATCAATATATGTACAAAATTTACCCTTACGAGTATATCTTTTACTTCAATGAAATACAGATTTATTTCTTCAGTAAGGGAACGTTTTTCAACATATGAAATATAAAACAAATTGATCTTTATTAAAATTATTAGGTACATTCTACATAAATTTTAGGCAACTTTTTCTATATGTTTGTATATCCCAAAACATAAAAAAATAGATGAATATATTTGTTATGTAGTGGTCTTTGCTTGTACTTATATAGTTAAGTCTTACAATTTTCATAATATACGTAACTCAGAATATTGTAAGCATTCTCTTTGATGTTTATAAAGATAGTATTTAATGAACGCACGTATATGAAGCGACAGATATGGTAATCAAATAACGTTGTAACATAAATTATATATACATCCTAAATACTACAATGAAGGCTTCGTAGTCTAGTGGTAAATTGTTCTTTAACTATCATTATTAATTAACTATCTATATAATGCACCATCAGCGTTTCTCTGTCAAGATAGACAAAGAGGATGGGACGCCATAAAATTATGTCTTGACATACCTTCTCATGTAAGCCCATCGAATATCGAGACTTTTAATAGGATCATATATGATCTAATACTGTTGTCATCAACAGTCGTGTCATAAATATTTATTTTCATTCTCTGCTTTTTCATTCGTTCCACATGACCAAACTATGATTTTTTAATCATATTCACTATGCTTAAATCAATGATCAGCCACCTGATCTGATCAGTAATGCAAGGAATCTCTAACTGTAGAGGGATTTCATTTAAACGTGGCAAAAAAAATAAAAATAGGCAGATGATGACAAGATCGTGTCAGCGAGAACGCGGACACTTCACTTTTCATAAGTCAAATTCTTAAAACAAACAAAATCGTGCGGGCCTATTACCGTGTGTGACGTGACTCATACATCAATGTGTTTCATCCGAGTCTCTTCATGGGAGAGTGTACTCGATAGTTAACCCTTTAATGGCCGTCTTGTACCCACTGATTTCTTTACTTCCGTAGGTACATAATATAATACTTGATTACCTGTTTATTTGTAATGTTGTTATATACCTGTATTTAAAATAAATAAATAAAGATAGCACTTAAAAGGGCGCAGGAAGGTTTAAATTTAAATCTCTGTTAGTTTTTCAATCTCTTACATTAGTTTTTGTTTTTATCTCCTTTTTTTTGTATTTATTAATTATACATTTTGCGTTTCTCTAGTACTGTGTGTGGAACCGATAAAATACGTTGAAACTTCTACAACAGTTCTAGCCCCTTCTAGCGCCCCTTTATATGCTTAAATCAGCTTTACATTTTACCATAATTTGTTAATTTTTTACTTCATTTTTTTATCTATGGGCGAGGAGAATAAACACATGTAATTTTAAATATTAAATTAATGTATTAATTATAAATATATACATATAAAATCAATTTTGTCGAAAAATATTGTTTTTGCGTCACCGGGATTCGAACCTGGATCTCTATTTCCAATCCGGGGAAGTACACTACCGATTGTGCTATAACGCCAGTATTTTTCTTGACTAATTTTCGAACCTATATGTTACATTTTTCAAATTAATACACCTGTCGTTCCATTATTTGAAAGCCATCTACATTATTTTTACAGAATCTCAAATACCTTTGAGTAAACCGACTGCAGACGCCAGAATTATCAATTAATTTTTGGACACATTGATACAACTTATATTATTAAGGAAAACACATTCTTATTGTGAAGTTGTAATTATTCAGAACATAGGTCTGTGATATTTTAAATACTAAATTAATGTATTAATTATAAATATATACATATAAAATCAATTTTGCCGAAAAATATTGTTTTTGCGTCACCGGCATTCGAACCTGGATCTCTATTTCCAATCCGGGGAAGTACACTACTCATTTTTTTTCATCAACCTACTCATGTATCTATATGTACGCATGTTCCAAAACAGACAAGTTAAATAATATTACTAGGTGTGGATAATATTTTCATTGTTCTTCGTCACATAAAATAAATTGCTACATAAATAGGAAAAAATACAAGCGGAACTCGACTTTCGTACGTTTTACTTTCATACAATTCGCTATTTTGTGCCTCAAAGTTGTCATTTTGAACGTTGGTAACCTGCGTAGATGTACGATAACGATCATTTACGATTACACGAATAATTACACAGAGAACATTGGAATAATTTTTAGGCTTCCTTTATGATTACATGAATAATTGCACTGTGAACACGAATAAAGTTTCTCCCCAGAATGTGAAATGACATTTTAACGATTCTTTACGATTGCACAAATAATTACACTGAGAATATTTAAATTCTTTCACTCGCGTGCGTAAGCACATGACTTTTTAGGTTTCTTTTATGATTAAATGAATAATTGCACTGTGAACATGAATAGAGCTTCTCACCAGAATATGAAAGGACACGATATTTTAACGATTCTTTACGATTGTGTGAATAATTACACTCAGATCATTTAATACTTTTACTCCAGTATGCGTAAGCACATGACTTTTTAGATTTTTTTATGATTAGATGAATAATTGTACTACGAACATGAATAAAATTTCTCTCCAGAATGTGAAAAAACATGATATTTTAAAGAATTTTTACGATTGCACGAATAATTACACTAAGAATATTTAAATATGTACACTCCTGTGCGTAAGTACATGACTTTTTAGGCATTTTTATGATTAGATAAATAATTGCACTCTTAACATGAATGAAGTTTCTCCAGAATGTGAAAGAACATGACATTTTAACGATTGCACGAATAATTACACTAAGAATATTTAAAAATGTTCACTCGTGTGCGTAAGTACATGACTTTTTAGGCATTTTTATGATTAGATGAAAAATTGCACTATGAACGCGAATACAGCTTCTCGCCAGAATGTGAAAGCACATGACATTTTAACGATTCTTTACGATTGCATGAATAAGTACACTGAGAACATTTAAATGCTTACACTCTAGTGTGCGTAAGCACATGACTTTTAGTCTTCTTTTATGATTAGATATATAATTGCACTGTGAACATGAATAAAGTTTTTTCCTAGAATGTGAAAGCGCATGATATTTTAATGATGCTTTCTGATTACACGAATATTTACACTGGGAACATGAAAATATTTTTTTTGCCGTTAGGATCAGCGCATGTTTATTTAAGTCTCTTCTCAAATTACAAGAATATTTGCACTAAGTACATGAAAAAAATTTCTCGCCAGTGAGCGTTTTATGTTTTGTTTGCGATTGCACGATTGCTTGCACTGCGTACATGAAAATAGTTTCCCTCCGGTGTGCAAAAGCACATGACTTTTTATGTTTCCTTTTAGAATTTACGAATATATCTCGGCACGGGGGTCTATATTAAGAGATTTTTGAAAAAATTATAGTATAGTAAAAAGATACGGCGTGCTATAAAAGAGCTTTATCGAGAAAAATATTGTTTGGGACATATATTTATTTGTTAATTACTTATTTATTCTTGAACGAAAATAATGTACTGTCCATTTCCCTCTCCTCCCTCTTCTCTCGTCATGTCGAACGGCAACCTTGAATCGGTGCGGTAATTCGTGAATCGAAGAATATTATTCAATTGAGACGTCGCGTCTATACATTGTAGTCTAAAGAATCCTAGACGAAGATAGTGATAAATATACAGTCAACCTTGGAGGTGTCTTAAGAACTGGATTGTGATGAGTGCTCCTTCCGTGTATTCTGTTTTCTTCCGGCATTTATGCTTTTACGTAACAAATATGATACAGTCGATTCTTGATAATTGTATTAAAAAATAAATTATTGTGACGTCCATTGACTTTCGATTATGTGTGTGAACCGCCTGTAGTGGATGTATGTGTGTGTGTGTGTGTGTGTGTGTGTGTGAAGAGAGGGTTTAAAATGTGACGCGCGCCTATTTCTCTGCCGCTCGTATCTCCGTAAATACGTATATATTATTGTATCATAACAGTATTCTTTTAATAAATATTGTAATGTGCACCTGACGTGTTTCATTACTGAACTACCAACAATCTTATGTTGGGTACACAACACTGGGAAGCGCAGTCGACTCAAGCACTTGTTTTTCCCATCTTCTTCCGTACATTTCGACTTTTTGAGGAACCAATCATGTACGAAAGTCGAGGTCCGCCTATACACATATTTGTATCCGACTTATATGATTTGGATATTTACAATTTGACTGATGTGATTTTCAATATTTGAATATGTCCTAGAATTCACAATTACTGGATTTTTATTATATTTAATGGAAAATATATGGAAGTATGGGGTAATTATAGGGCTTACGTAAAAAATGAATCACAAAATTTGGTCCATAGATGCCTATGGTGTAATGGTACTCGAAGCGAGTCCACATACTAACATATATACAACTTTCAAAAATTTGATAAATGTGGAGATTGAGGGGTGAGAAATGGTGATCATTTAAACCAGCTGAAGACAGGTCGTAAGCCTTGTAATAATCCCATACTTCATATATTTTGTCTCACCTTATTTTGTCTTAGAAACTTGTGTCACTTAGAAACACATACCCACTTTATTTTGTCACATTCTGCCTTCATCCCAAACTGGGAAAAATTTATAAGTAATATCTAAAGGTGATAAATAATTCGTTATAAAAATGGCATCTAATCATAAAAGAAACAATGAACAAAGGAAATAAAATAAAGATACAATCCACACTAAAAAATCCTCATTTCGTCGGGATGGGCGCGAGTTCGACGTTCTGCAATGCAGGCAGGTGACAACGAGATGTTCTATTAGATGGCATCACTCTGGTCCTTGCCCATCTGAGCGACCCGTGTCCTTGGCCGACCCAATTGGATTCGTAAGCGGAAATGTAGAAAATCACATAGCCCGAAGTTGTAATGTGAAGCGAAGTGAACAATGTAGCCCATGGTAAGAATAACCGTAGGCGAAAAAACCAAAGGAAAACATCTCGTTTCCTGTAAAGATTATTCTGCATGCGATTAGATCTAGATTAGATAATTTATAGTAAATTACGCACTAGTGATTGAATAACAAAATATTTACCCATTTTGTTACATGATAGGAATGCTCGTCGTGGCTAGTGTGTGCCGCGCAAGTTTGACAGCTCTGCTCGATGATTTGAAAAAGAACCATAGACGGTTACCATTTTTATAAGATTTTTAAAACAAGTGACGGGGCAACTTCGAACGTGACCCTAATTTGTAATGTCACAATATATTTATACTGTACGTAATATGTTTGTCCTGTAATACATTTTGATTGGAAACTACTTGACTTCATACTTCACAGATGACAGACTAGCTCATATGTGAAAATAAAACATTTGTTTTTTGATTCTACAAACATTATATAAACTCCAGAATACCAAAAATGTCTCTCTTTCCGTATTGTTTTCTTAGATTGTAAAATAATATAACCATCCTTTTCTACAAATCACCCATGATACTAAAATATCATTAGTGTTGAAACCGAATGGTTACATAGAATAATTAAAGGAATTCAAAATGCATGAAAATCCTCAGAATTCTAATGAATAATGTTATCTCTTTTCATCTCATGCAAATAAAATTGTATAGTTGTCCCACATTAGAGTTATAAATACAAGTTGTTGAATTAAATTGTTAGATTGATAATTTGATAATATTCATGCAAGGCGAAACGTGTCTCAAGTAAATTAAACGAGTAGAATAAAAAAAATTGTTTTATTTTCACATAATGTTCCTTAACATGAAAAACTGCTAACTACGCCCATGGTCAAAAAATCGTTTTCGATGCCATTATTTTCCTCTTTCATTGTTCCGTGGTAGACAAAAAAGCACAAAATTTCCATCAATATTTAAAAATTTAATTTTAACACGTGAAATCACTAGCACGCATAACAGCTAACTCCAAGTAGTAACAACAGATTCAGAAAACTGGGCCACTCTCGCCATTTTGTATTGTAAACTGTCAAATAGTAAATTAGGTATTCTCTTTGCCTAAATCCGCGGGGAAACGGTGTGATAGTACGTTAGTTAGTTATCTAACTATGTTTCAGAATTGTAAAAAAATCGTAAAGGTTGCATTACATTATCATGAAAAATCGGCTAACTCCCAATAATATTTTACAATTTTGGTAAAGAAATTCAGCTAACTCCAAATATCCCTATAAGTACAAGATAAATTAAAATTTCACAGCTATCCTACTACTGCACAAACGATTTACTAAAGCGTGTTTTGGAATTTTCGTAATCCATTTAATTATAAAATTAATCAGTTTTTTGTTACTCCTGAACATTTGAGAAAAATTGAATTAGCTGCTTTACTTAATTACTTTGGATACAGTGATTATGACAGGGTAGTCAGAGTATACTGTAGATATTTGCTAGTAAGTACATAAATAAAGAAACCTTTAATATGCACTTAGTTCGAAAAATATAAAAAGTACAAAATTGACAAATCTAATGTAAATTGTATTAAAAATTTCGTCACGAATTAACGAATTATCGAATTAGCATAACAAGAAATTGTGTACCAAGGATATTTAAACACGCAGATACTTATATACAAGCTGTTGCTTGGTGTGTAACGTAGAGTATTTTAGCGTACAAAATTTTGTATACATATTTTAATATTTAAGTGCGACAATGCTTATGTAAATATTTGAAGAGAAACTTATTTGCCAGCACATTGGCTCTTTTCCAACTTTTGTATCAGTTAGGAGGTGTGGTAATTGAACGATAGATTTAAGCTTGTATCCCTGTAACTCAAATTCTAAGAAACCTATTTTTAAAAATTGAACTTATTAGGAGAACACATTCTTATTGTGAAGTTGTGGTTATTCAGAACATAGGTCTGTGATATTTAACTTCACAATAAGAATGTGTTCTCCTAATAATAAAGTTGTATCAATTTAATAAAAATGAATTGATAGTTCTGACATCAGCTATCAGATTACTGAAAGGTATTTGAGATTCTGTAAAAATAAGGTAGATGACTCTTTCAAATAATGGAACGATTAAATGTATTAATATCAAAAAGGTAACATATAAGTTCGAAAATTTGTCGCTAAAAATATTGTCGCTGTAGCATAGTTGGATAATGCACCTTCCCCTGTTTGGAAAGAGATCCAGGTTCGAATCCCTGTGACGCAACAACAATATTTTTCACTACAATTGATTTTATAAGTATATCTTTATTTAATTAATATTTAAAAAAATGAACAAGTTATTTTTGTTTTCTCTAACAGAATGCCGACACAGTAGGGTGCACATCGACCTAAGGAGTGGAGTATTGTAGCATTGTATTTCCCGAGCTAGAGCTAGATGTTAGACTTAATTTCTTCTTATTTCTTCCTTCATGTCAGTTTTGACATATAATGACCTCGATCACATGAGACTTGGCTCGAAGTGCGCCTACACATGTCCCGGTTCTGAGTCGCCCTCACAGATGCAAGGCATCCATCCAGCGTTGTGGTACTCTTGCAGGTCTTCATCGGCCCAAAGTTGTGCTCAGGTAATCTAGGCTGTTACTTTGATGCATAATGTGGACGAAGCGTAGAGTATGCTGTGGTTAGATTTGCTGCAGAATTAAGGAATTCGAGCATCACGATGTCCACGGGATATTTAATTATTTTATTTATATTAATAAAACGAATTCTATCATTTTAAAACACAAAATTTGTAAAAAAAAATTGAAATATTGTTCTGTAGGGACGGCGATTCAAATCCACTGCCATTATCGCCGTCCTCAGCTACCTGATGATAGTGGCGTCATCTATACCCAGTGTATCTATCACACAGAATTGAGACGTCGCCGCGGTGATATCAATTAAAACGATATGATAAAAGATGAGAGTCAGTAATTTAAAAGTATAGTCATCAGCGTGGCGCCAGAGTGGCGTAGATTTCGGTTAACAAAGACTATCATTTTCGATAAAATCTATCAAAGCGGCGTCTGTCGCTGTCTACTTGTTAATACGGTGGAAAAAATATGAATAAATGAACATACTGTTTGTAACTGAAATAAAATAAGGTATTCTGCGGGCAAGTACGCATTCTCGTTTCGGTGATGCCAATTAAACGATGTGATAAGATACGAGTCAGTAATTTAAAGGTATAATTATCGGCGTGGCGCCTAAGAGACGTGGGACAGATTTCGGTAAACAAAGATTATCATTTTTGATAAAATCTGTCACGGCGGCGTCAGTCGCTGTCTACTTGTTAATACGGTGGAAAAAATATGAATAAATGAACATACTGTTTGTAACTGAAATAAAACAAGGTATTCTGCGGGCAAGAACGCATTCTCGTACCTAGATTGAACATATCTTATGTTTAATTTCTTTCGAACTCATAATCTTCATTATCATCGCTAGTTGAAAAGCGGAGATCAGCGAACCACCCTTGTCTACATTTCTTGTTTCCTGTACGGAACAGCTGGAGACTGAGCTCTTCTACCACCAACTTCTTTAATAGTATTTTGGAAAGATTATGTCTTGATATAATAATATAATGAATATCAATCTCAATGCTATACGTGATATAAAATTGATTTTCATTGTATTTTTTAATTAGGATTTTATAAATAAATATTACAGTAAATACGTAAATAGAATAAAGAGCGTATGAAAAAAATAGCTATATTATAATATAATACAATTCATGCTTAACGCTTCGTAATGATACTGAGGAAAATAATGATTTTACCTAAGAGACGAGTTTATATGAAGCACCCCTCGTTTCCAAACAAGCTGAGCGTACTTCTGCCGCAGTAAAAGAGGTATAAAACTAAATGTCGGATCATATTTTAAAAAAAATATCTGGAACAAAAGGTACAATTACCTATCAAAGTGACAAAAATGTTCCTATAATTCATTTTTCGGGGATCCACATTCCTCCGGTACATTTATTCTTCCAAATCTCACCAAATCTCACCAGCTGAACGCGCCCTTCCACGCCAGTTGCCGACCCTCGCGCGGAGGCTTCCGGGGTTAGGGATTAAACGGAGGGATGATCAATCACGTATATTAGCCACTTTGGATTAATTTGTAAAATTTATGTATTATTTAAGAAAGACGCTACGCTTAAAATTGGTACATTAAAATATGTTTGTATTTTAAGCTGACTAACTGACTTACGGTTACGTCTTTCCCCGTAGTGGTAGACAGAGAGGACAGAGTATCATAAAATATTCTGACACACTTCATCAGTTATTGAAGCATCCAGCAAAACCTTCTTATGGTACCTGATTTTACCTGATTTTCGACAAATTTATCTATTTGTAATGCAATAGTTACAATGATCACCGGGTGTAAATGTTTTTCGTTTAAAATTAAAAATGAATAAGACACATTTTAATTAAATTCAAAGTCAAAAAATAGTATTGTATGATTACATATTATATGTAATATGGCTTTCTCAGTATGTTAAAGGTGGCTGGATCAATATTTTTGATTTTTTGATTTTAAGGGCGCTTAGTAATGATTCTGTGGTACTTACCGGTAACGATGAAAATAAAACACATAGTAAAAGTGAGAAATTTTACAACGTTTTTTAACACACTATTTCTAACGCAATCTCCATGACAAATATTACGTGTGAGATATCATGCTACGAAACACATCATTTCAGAAACGACCACTGTCCGAATTACAGAAAATAACCCAGCAGACCATGCACAGGTGACACAATTTCATGAAATTACCTCGAGCTCGCTCTGGTAAATTCCGCTGGCCATTAACAACGACCGATACGAGGGGGCAACTTAAAAGCGGAGGAGTGCGCGCCTTCCCCCACTACACCGCCGCGGGATGGGCTAATGGACCGCGCGCGGCAGGTATAAATAAGACCGCTGGCGCTACACAAAAGGCTGCTGGCGACGAGGACGGCATGAGTCGATTCTGGACAGTGAATTCAGTGACTCTGTCCGAGCGTGTCGCTATCTGCTATCGCTGCCACCCTAGGATTTTCGTGCCGCTGACCTCTGTCTGGATATATGAGACTACCGCCACTGCCCCAGGACTGATTACAAAGCCCATGCTGGATCATTTGGTCTTCTATCACCCATCGAGGAGTTTGCAGCCGGCAACTGTTGACCGCCACGGTTCACCCAGGCTACCTTTCCCGCCGGACGTACTGCGCCAATGAAGAGGCGATTTTCAGGGCCACCCAGCCGCTGCCTTCGTCTCCCCCGCTGCTTTTTGCCGCCCGCACGCCTCTGCCATTCACGGCTTCGAGTGCTGTTATCGTCGCATCACCGCTTCGTTCTACATTGCTCTACTGCCCGCTGTATATAAGATTTTCATCGAAGATATTTGTTAAATAAATTTTTCTGCCATTTTCCACTATCTTTCACTGAGCGCTCTTGATACCCTCATATCATGTATACAAATATTTTGTTAAAATTAATATAGCATTATTATTATTTTTTATTAACAATAGTGCCCTTCTAATACGAAGGTGAGTGACTACTCAACAAATAATAATAAAGAATTTGGCGTTAGCTGATGATTCTAAGAAATGAAAAATTATAACGATTTTATTATGGGAACACCATTTATAGTCAGTAATATTTTACGATAATACTATGATGTTCTGAAAAGTGGAGAGAATCTGAATTACGCGAGAAACCCACTAAATTCTGATGTAACGGTCCCCAGGCTACCTATAATATCAACAATGTTTGTTAAAATAAAATAAAGTCATGAGGGGGCCGAGAAAGTGCTTTAATTTTTGTGACCAAGACAACGCGGGGGACATCTGTATCTGGAGACCAGGCTTCTGTCGAGAGAAGCCACATCCAGTTCTTCTCCGCCCATATTACCCGATGCTAGGTCCGACAAGGGTTGGAGTCCAGGAGAAACCAGCTGGCAGTTAATCCGTCAATTGAAAACTGGAGGACATTAATGAATTTGGAACTTTGGGAATGGTATGATACCTCAGATATCCTGAGGAAGGTGAAAGCAAGACACATCTAGTGGGATAGATGCATATAGCGAGAGGAGATGATTCCCGTAATACACGCAAGACGTAGATGGCTGAGTGGCAGGCGAGTATCAACAGACTAAACAGCAATTTCATCGGATCGTTAATACTCTGAAGTTTTTGGGGTGTAGTACTCTGTGAGGTCTACAAAGAAGAAGAAGTTTATATTTTCAAACCACAGGACTCGAGCTCAGGGATTATCTTTTCGTCAAATTTGTCATTTACCAGAAACATATCTATTTTTACCGAAAATGATTTATTATTTGTAAATGAAAGATTTATTCTTTGAATTTTTTTCGTATTTTTAATTTTGATTAATTATTATTGATGAACGATACATTAAATTGAAATATTTTCTGTTCGAAAAAAATATTTTTATTAACTAATTTCGCTTTCGCTTTTATAGTATTCTTAGTTTTCGCTAATTTCACGAGTTCAGTTTCTCTAATCAAATCTGAATTAAAAATTACACCAAGCCTTAAAACATAAATGATCCTTGTCCTGATTTATGGTGCCGAAATTTGAACATTAGTTCAAGATAATCCGTAGCGTAAGCGACCATGGAACGAACTAAGCAAAAAATGTTATAGAATAATCAATGAAGAGATTCACAGTTGCAACGAAGTAGGAGATGAAAAAATGTTGATCGACCATGGGTTAGGCACCTTGCATTGAACAGGATTTAAATTGGATTCCCACACGATGCCTGCCTGCAATGTTTGGCAACAACATAACGGTCATTTTGCGGCGAGCTCGGTGCCGGAAACGGGATCAATTAATATATATTAGGGGTCCCGGAAATTAATTCATTATTTTTATATGTTACATTTAAGTTTGTGCCCAGACACGGCGAAGTGAAGATCTTCGTAAGGTTTTTTTTCTTCTAAAGTACACGTTAAGCATTATATGCTGCTTTATTTTGATCGGAGCTTGAATGCCACTAAGGCCATGAACTCATTATCGAAATTTATGGAGTAGTTCTGATAGTTAATAGATGTTATTTTTGCTTCTGACAATTCAAATCAGGTAACAGACGCCCTAGATCAGGAATTGCATCTCCATGGTCCACAATACAGAAACATTTCAAACGGATTTGCAAAATAAACAGAATAAGTATTTGGGTCCCGCACGCATTATCTGATGACATCAAAGAAGCATTTCGCTACTGTCAAGGCAAAAATCAGATCCATTTTTATCTCAAATCATAACGGGAGACGAAAAGTAGACAGTGTATGACAATATGTACCTGTTCCAACTTCTAAGCCAGGAATAACACTACATAAAGTTTTTTTGTATTTTTTGTGGGATATACAATTAATTGAATAAATTACTAAAAATGGGTTCAACAGCAGAGGTTTATTGCCAACAATTAGGAAGATTGAACAGGAAATTAAAAAATAAACGTTCGAATTTGGTCAACTGAAAGCGAGCGATTCTTTTGCACGACAATGCGGCATATCGCTAGTGAAGAATCGGCAGCCGCTCAAAACAATGAGTGACACTGTCTACAACGACGTCTTTGTGGTATCTGTTTTAGTACTACTTTGGTAATAAAACGAATGATAAAAAATAATATTTGTTCATTGAGACTCGTTTAATCGGTACACCATGTGTTTAAATAATAATAAACCCATGAATTATTAATTGCTCGATGAATAAATAATACTGTGATTGTTTAAAGCGAAATAAAAGCAGGTTCATGGCGATCGGAAAATCACTCACCGTAATGGCCCTAGAAAAAGATATTTTCTATGTTTCATTTCTTCTGACCTCATCATCATCATCGCCAATTGAGACAGGCAGAGATCGGAGAACCATCACTGTTTTCTTGTGGCTGTACACAACACAACTTAACCGAATAAATAACAAACGTTCAAGTAAAAGAGTGCTAGAATGAAGGCTCCGTACTGAAGGCCAAAACATAGATCGTTGTCCAGATTGCTGGATCAAAGGCAAAGGTACAAAGCCAGATCGTAGAAAGTAACTGGATACGGAAGAGAAATAGTCGTCATTAAGAGAGGCCCTTATTTAATGACGACGAAACTAAACTGGAAGTCGAGCTTGACACTGCCGCCTATTCGCGGGAGCCATCATTTGTATACGTTTTCTGTCCAATAATTCATTTGATCTCGAGTAATGATTAAATGTAAGAGAGCACCAGATTCGGGCTGTATGGAGAATGGTCCAGCAGCTTTTATCTAAACTTCTGCGGGTTTTCTGCCATGTTTTACTGATTACATACGGAGGGATTAATGATAGACATGTTAAATAAAATACCATTGTGAAATTAAGTATGATGCTCTGACAAAAGCAGGGTTACATACAAGTTCCTGACACTGTTCTAGTCCAAAACACCTACTTACGTTGTTAATATTGACTACGTATTTAACTATTATGTACATAGTCAATATTGAGTACATAAATTAGCAAATTTTATTATTCTTAACAAAACACAGGAATAAAATGTCTATAGACCATAAAAGTTTATCTTTTGAGGATAAAAATACTGGATCAAATATCTCTGAACCAAGAAAACACTGTACCAAATACGTTTTTAGAAAAAATACTGAGTGAAATTTACACAATATTCTGGAAGGGTTTTTTCAACCCTGCGGGAAGTAGAAAGCCAGTTAGATCCTCCATAGTACTGGAACCAGCGCAAAATCCAAATATATGCTGCGAAGGTAAACAAAGGGAGGCATAATTTTCCAATTTCTTTCATTTTCAATTGTAAAAAACAAAACAATTTTCATAATGTATATATTATATAGGTACTGATGGATCAGCCCAGCAAAAAAATATCCCTTCTATTCGTAGGCCACTGTGGGCCATATTGCAGAGTGTTATAATATCTGTTTTTTGTTTATTGCCATTTTTCCAGTCGGCTTTGCCCCGCCCGGGTGGGAGGCTGTACGGCCGGGAGGCTGTGCGGGTCGCGGGGTGGATAAGGAAGGGTTGTCAACGGATTGTCCTGCGAGGTGTTAATTGTTTTATTGGGATTAAATTTTTGTACGTCGAAATTTATTAGCGGGGGTCCCGTAACAATGAAACGGTCGTATAAACATTTTTTCGGTATAAAGGTTTTGAGGTTTGTCGGATAGGTAAATATTTTGCGTTGGGAATAAAAAAGTTTATTGCGCAAACGATATCGTTAAGGTTTCACATTTTTATATGGGATATTTTTTCTCGTCTCAAGGTAAGGGTTGTAGAAATATTTTATATGGAAAATTATAATTTAAAAAAAAAAAAAAAAATTATCTAAGGTTATGATTTATCAGTCTAATTTTGATTATGGAATGAGATACCACGAGAAAAATTTTTTGAAAAAGATTTCGTTAAGATATTGAGATTTTGATCTGGACAAAAATTCAAACACTTGTGAAGAACGTTCGATTTGACAGCAAAATTTGTACGAATTTTACCTAGAACTATTGGTATCTACAACTAATTATTCTGAAAAGTAGACAAACGGCATACATTAAAATATAAATACACATTTATTATTATTATTATGATATACGCCCTATTCAGGCATTGACAGATTATATAACAGAAAATTAGAACAGAAGTGCAATACAATACAAAGAATTTTTTTTTATAGTATCAGCATGTTTTTACATAACCCAAAATTTTTATTAAATATAAAATGTGAAATTGCAATTTATCCGTCACCATTGAGTTGAGACACAAAAAATTGTAATAGTATAGTACTATAAATCATTAAATTAACAGCAAAAATGTCGACTACCTCCGCATAATCATTCCCCAAAGAATGCATTCTGGGGACTGCGGAGTTAGCTAATACATGAGTTCTGACATTACCACTGTAATAAAATAATGAATTGTGTCTCGATGACCTCAATGGTGCGTGAAAGTCAAGTAGGCCAACAATCTGGGGGCAATTAATTACACCACTGATGATCTTGTATAGAAATATAAGGTAGGTTATCGTACTATTATTACTTTTATATTACATTTATATAAATATTTATATTATTATTATATTTAACTACTGCGAGAGACATTTGAATTCGAACATCATTAATCATGGATGTTTGACAACAAACAACAAGGAACACACAATTGACTATTAAGCCGAGAGTTGGCTCCAAATAACCTCATGGATGCCTATTTTAGAGATTGCTAATTAGCCTTCACCATACCGTGATATAAAATACCCATATGCAGCCATCCATGCTGTCAACTCGTGTTACCATAAGAAAGTTGTAATATTTTAAATGTGAAGAAAGCTTTTCTTAGTTTAAATGGCTTTGAAATTATTAATCCCATAAACGTACTCTAAATATTGAGCATTAATTATAAAGATGGTATCAATATCCTAATATTGATAAAGATGGTATCAATATCCTAATATTGATAAAGATGGTATCAATATCCTAATATTGATAAAGATGGTATCAATATCATAATATTTTTCCCAGCATATTAATTTTATAACTGACTGAATTGAAAAATAATTATTTTTGGAAGGTTCGCTTTACGCATCTGATCTTTTACCAGTCAGTTCTAAGCATAAACATTTTCCTTATAATTGACCAAAATATGAATTTTATGTTGCATATATTAATATAAATATTACAGCTTTAATTGAGGTGGTAGACCTGTGTTACTGCATGTTTTTGAAAGGATTAATAATGATAACAATTTTTTCATAGTCACACTTGGAAGTTTAGGAGACGACATATTACGAAGAAACAAACACGTGAGAACTATTAGAATCGAAAATTAACCACACACATTCAGAATCAAATCTGCATCGAGAATGTCAGAAATAAGAATTCCTTGCTCCATCTTTATTGCTCCAGAACGGAAAAATGTTGTAAGAGAAACGTACGGTGTGGAGGACATCGTGAGATACGTAATAGCAGAAGACGACACTGTAAAGATTATTTGGATAAGATAGCCGAGGACTGGTTGGCGCACAACGTGGGGCACAATTGACCGGAGAGCAGACGACTAACAACAGACAACCCAAAACATGGAAAAGCTGGCACCCCCACCTCTAGCAAAAAGTTGATCCCCATATCGAATTTAATAACGAAAAGAAGAGTTAAGATACTTAACGTATCGCCTTAAGCGCGATTCCATGAACTTTTCGATTTTGTAGAGACGGGATTAAATACAATTTTCAATGTATTATAATACGATAGACAGTTCCATGCTTTAAGCAGTATTTCAAGTCAATATTTATAAAACCAATCCCTACTCTAAATACCGAATATGGTTAGCAGTTAAAATGTGTATAAATATAAAATAATTCTTTTTTTTTAAATTTGTGCACACATTGTGTAATACTACAATATTAAGTCTCATCATGTGGAGCAAAGATGATTTGAAGACTTAAACAGAGCTACCGCCTTATCTCAAACCGCAATAGTTTATTCAAAAAATATATTATAAACAATGCGTACAACCGTACGACTTATCGCATGAAATAGGGGTGGTTCGTCGATCAAAAGAAATGAAAAACAGAAAGATGTTCACTGTTGGAACACTGCGGCGAGAGAATCGATAATGAGTTGCTGCCCACGATGTATCTTGTTATTTAGTTATAGACAATAGTCACCGTTATATATTCATCAAAATAATTTATCTTTTTTTTTTAACTTCATCTTTCTAATTATTAATGGGCTTAATGTCGTACTATATTATATTTTACCAAGATTAAACATATTCCAATGAGCCGGCCCAGGTGTATTCACACACAAACACTAATTTTCATTGCCCCATACTTGGGCGCCTCGTCCGCTATTTCGATATAATATTAACGATTGCTTTGTCGCGTACTGTTTCTTATCTCACGAATTCACCAGTTTTTTCGAAGGATCTTTAGATTACCGTAATAACAACCCTACCCTAGTTTTTTATAACGTATCTTTCAGTAGCCGCAATTCTTCATTGTAAAATTAATTGTCGTCATTTGGGCGACCTCTCAATAATCCATCTGTCTAGATCTAATGCCGAACATTTCTGGCGAGCATCGCGCAGGAACACCGCGCACGGTGCTCAAAGCTGTTCGCCGCAATAAATGTGATACATGTAGTTGTAGTGATATGAATTCAAATCCACCGACAGCGCTGCCGGCTGCTGCTACAGGGCTGGCTCGATCCTTCACCGCCATGCAGTCTCTCTTGTCTCGTCGCTTCACAACGGCGGTCTTCATAATACACGCACACCTTCTACATCTCTGCATTTTTTCATTGTATTCATTCTATCTGTCTTCCTTTTTCGATCTATCCATCTCAATAAACCTCAACACGCAAATCTATATATCTTTCATTTAACCACCGACCTAACCCCCGGACTATCAACGGTCACCACAAGGATGCCAGGAGTGGGAGGCGTGAAGACTGGGAGAGGGAACAACCATGCTGGTCAGTTACTCTCTTTCGCGACCTTGGCGTGAAGGGCAGCACTTTTACAGTGACAGACTTATAATAATTTATTGTTGTTCAAAGTTTTAGATCTAGTATAATTAGTTAGGAAGAGAATAAACGCGAGGTAAAACTTAGGTACATATTTTATTTTGACATACCTGTGATAATTGTATATTCCTTCAACCTTCTGAATGCGGTAAGCTAAAAATTAAAAATAATTTCTCACCATTTCGTAAAATGTGATATGTTTACATCAAAATTAGTTTAACTATATTAACAATAGCTTAAATAATTTAGTAATTTATTTTTTCACCTATTTACCTATATTATTACCAGAAGACCGTATTCTGATCAAAAATTTGCAAATTGAAAAATGTTGGGATGCTAGGAAAATAATCAAAGAGTTTAAAAACAATGTCTGGAGCACAGCCAGAAATACAATCAACTTTCTTCGTCGTGGGAATGTTAATTTCATAGAGCCAGGCATGTGACCACCGAACAGCCCTAGATTTAAACCCAGTAGATTGTGCAATATGAAGTGTTTTGATAATTTCTGATTAGCTAAATATTGTGTAAAAAAATTATATTAAAAATTATAGTTGATTATATTATGTTTTGAAATAACTCACGTGTAACGAGATGTTCTCACTTTTTTCGGGCCACCCCGTGTATTTATTGTTACATTTCAAAACATCGAATTGAACGGATGTTACTCGTACATTTTTTTCAATTTCCATCCTTGATTCATCAAAGACAGCTTTTTAAGTATGTCCTGTCAACGGTCTCGACTTGGATTTGTATTCTGGCATTCAATAAATGTAACAGCCCCCTGCCGTAATCCTTCGGAGCTCCTAAGGAGCGCCCAGCCCCTACGGGACCCTCGTGTCGATAACGCCTTGCGGAGGAATTTTCATTTCGATAAAATGAATAAACAAAATTGAACTGGAGCCCTATTAAGCAATAAATGGATGCTACAAAGCGAAACATTCTTTAGGATTGAAGTGATAAGAGTTATTGACGTGCATATATCTTCATATATCCTTAATTAATTATGCTATTTTAGTTTCGGGAAGAGCAGCAAAAACAATATTGGAGTCGGCTAAAAAAGCACAAAAAACAATTCTCAAGGTAATAATTGGTCGTCCCTTTAGATATCCATCTGATCTTATATTTAAAGAGTACAATGTCCTAGATATAATACAAATCTTTATGTTGAGATTCGTTCAATACTTCCATACTAATAACAACTCTCCTCAAGTAATAAATCATGGACACAACACAAGACAAACAATAAACATCTACACACCAGTTCCGAGAGCAACAACGACATTTTATCAAAGATTCTACATGTTCTTAGCTCCGAAACCATACAATACACTCAGTACCAACTGGAAATCGTATAATTCTAATAAGATTACAAAAAATATGGACCCAATATATGATTCCATTAGGTAGAGATGAATCAGAAGCATGGCTATCCAACATTCCAATGTAATTTATACAATACCTTCACTAATTAATTCACTAGTCCTACAACACTCCCACTACATATATTTTTATTATATTTTTACTTTTTTATACGTATTTGTAATTCTTTTTTTATTCCTGTCGATAAATAACACCACAACAGCACGAAAATAAAAACTGGCTACTTTAACACAGACTTCAGTCTAGCAAAGTAGCTAGGACAACGCTGTATATATCAGAGGTGAAGTTTACTCCATCCTACACAATAAACTATGAGAATGTCTTATGTTTATTATGTATCCACTTCTGTTAAAACAAAAATATGTATGTGAATATATATATAAATATAATATAAATAAATAAATATATTCTCGACTTGCTTTGTACCAGTCTCATCATTATATTAAGTAGTGGAAGCTATATCGAAGTGTTGACGAGTGCCATCACTGCTTCTCGGTGCCCTGGTGTTGTTTAATTATTTTTATTATCATTTACAGCATCAGAAAAATTATAATTTTTTGTTTGTTTTGTCGAACCACGACTTTCGTACGTTCTACTTTCGTACAATTCGCTACTTCGTACATTTTCTTTCTGAATTTAAAAAAAACGCATACGATCGGTTCGTGCTTCGAAAAGTTATCATTTCGACATAGGTTGGCTTGTGTAGACGTTCGAAAACATTGAACAGTGAAATAGTTTTTCTCAAGAATGTGAAAACACATGATATTTTACCGATCTTTTCTGATTGCATTCTTGCACGGTAAATATGAAAATAGTTGCTCTCTAGTATGCGTAAGAATATACCTATTTAAGTGTACGATCGCACAAATATTTATACTGTGAAAATATAAATAATTTTACTCCAGTGTTACATGTTTATTTAAGTTTCCTTTCCGATTGCACGAATAATTACATTGTGAACATGAATAGAGTTTCTCCAAAGAATGTGAAAGCACATTAAATTTTGACGATCCTTTCTGATTACACAAATAATTACACTGGTAACATGAAAATAATTTCTCTATAGTATGGATCAGCACATGTTTATTTATGTTTCCTTTCCGATCGCGAGAATATTTGCACCGAGAACATGAAAATAGTTTCTTACCAGTGTTCATTAGTACAAGATTTTTTAAGTTATGTTTTCGATTGGACGAATAACTGCACTGTGAACAAGAAAAAAATTTCTCTCCATTGTGCCTTTTTAAGTTTCCTTTCCGATCGAAAGAATATTTGCACCGAGAACATGAAAATAGTTTCTTACCAGTGTTCATAAGCACAAGATTTTTTAAGTTATGTTTTCGATTGGACGAATAACTGCACTGTGAACAAGAAAATAGTTTCTCTCCAGTGTGCCTTTTTAAGTCTCCTTTCCCATTGCACAAATAATTATCTGAGAAAAAAAAGAAGAAAAATATGATACAATCAACTCGTGATAAATTTATTCGTACATTTAGACTTTAGTACATTTGAGTATCCAATCAAGTACAAAAGTCGAGGTCGAAAGTTTTTGTATTTGTTTGCACTGCGTCATAGTGCTTTTATATTAAAAATTGTTTGTTCTTCTTCTCTAACATATCCGTTATACGGAAAACAGCTATTACTACTTTGTTCACTGCAGCGTAAAAATCTTAATAGAAGACTGGCATAATGTTTTTCTTTTCCAGGGCTCTTCCTGCATTATAATATGCAAGATATGATTTTTATTGTTTTAAATACTTATTTTTTTATTCGTCCGAATCATATCAATTTATTTGTAACTGTTATATATCTAGATTATTTGTCATAAGTACGTAAATCAAAGATAAAAATTATATTCTTTTGATTTATGAATTATAGTGAATGTAATTTTTTGATATTGATAACGCCGTGTTGCATTATAATTATGTAAAATTAAATTAAGAGGTAACTCACCAATCTAAACCGTTTTATGAGCCGATGTTCCTATATCGGTTCTTCTCATTCGCCGCCCGGTTGGCCTTTTTTAATGCTACATGGCAACTTGCCCTGCTGACATGCAACATGGGCGACGTGGCGGCGATACATAGCTACCAAACATAAATAAAGTATAGGAAAAACTTGGCGGCAAATGAGTAGTATCAACATGGGAGCTTTTTACTTTAAATGTTGAACTTAAAAATAAAAGTACTGAGCGCAGTTATAAGATTCATCCGTGGATTCATTTTTAGGGTGCTACCTATTCCTGGAAAAACCCTGCCCACTCAAATAGTATAGACAAATGATACAAAGAGAGAAAAGTCACGTGATGCCAAGAATACCACCACCGTCTTCTGTTTGCTGGGATGAGTGTGCAGTTTGAATCCCGTCGCTGCTTCACTTAGTCTCACAAAAATGTTTTTGGGGAATAGGCCTCTCTCTTCGACTCTTTGTCATAATTTAGTCACACAAGTCAACTATGAGTTTGGGGAGGGCGGGTTTGCACCAGATTACTCGGAGTGATGTGTGTCCGTCGTGGTATCGAACGTCACGACGGCCGAATCAAAATTCCTCTCCCTTCCGAGCGTCGCCATCTTCAGCCGCTCCGAGAGGGACGACTTCGACCCGCTCTGCCGCCGCTCACAGGCGTTTTCTCAGCGAAGAGTAATTCAAACCTTCCTCCTTTTTTTGTATTTTAAAACTTCATGACATAAAATTTACATTTGTTGAGCTATTCGAGTAAAAGATTTTCAATAAAATGACAAGGTACTCTACATACAAACAAATTATTTTTGGCACTCAATAAGGCTGTACATCGTGATCTGCTCTCAATATACTTTACTTACGATAATTCATAGGGATTAAATTTTCTAGAGAATTTTCAGTCAAAGAAGTTGTTTAGTAATATTGTATAAATACATCATGTAAATTATATAAATTAATTTCTCAAAAACCAACAATACATTGTTAACGCACGTAACTTGAGAAACATAAAATGCGAGTACGGACTCACTCAACTCAGCTTGCTGACGACTTTTCTCTTCACTTACGATACATTTATAATAACTTGTGTAATCCGGATGGACAGAAATCTAATCTACATTATTGAAATAAGTTGCAATTGGTTTGTAATGGATTAGCTTATAGGCCTAAGTCATTCGCTACCCTTATCGGTACATCGTAAACAGCGATCAGACACCCATCCACATCCCGCTTTCGACATCGTCCAACATTAATTTTAGAGTTTTTCATCCCGTGTCCAAGAGGAAATAAACTAATTCTGCAAAAGAGATGAATACAATGTAAATTTGAATTTACCACAAAATCGATAGAAAATTACATTATGGATCTACAAATTTACGAGTTTAAATTAACTCGTTCGACACCCGGCAGTGTATGTGGTCAATCGCAATGCCCGTCATCAAGTAAATGCCGCCGTCGGTGTTGTGCGCGCCGCTCAATGCATTTTCAAACCTGTCTCCGACAGCAAACTATCGCGCACGCGCGAAAGTTTTGCCATTATTGAAAAATGTCTTCCCGACTGAATTTATTTAGATGATTTTAAATAATTCAATTATACGAATGTATTTATAACATTACAATATTCATTACATACTATTATTAAATTATTACATTAAATGTTTTTTTTAATAGAAGAATTCAAGATAGATTATTTCCAATATATCCAAGATATAATCTTTCATCCTGAAGATTGGATAGCATCCTGTAAAAACTAATGGTGACTGAAATAGTTACGTCCAAATAGACAAAAAGCTACTTCTAATCCGATAGATCGACCAGAACGTCGCTACTGGATATCCTATAGCAACAGTCTCCAAACTGTAGGCTGCAGACAAAGATCAACAGGTAATCCAACCCGGAGGTTAGTAAGTTAAGTGACGAGGGAACCGTCTGAATAAGAAGTCATAAGCTATTTAAAACGTTATTGAAAAAACGAAATCGTGAAGTAGTACGATACGTTAGAATCAACTCAACATATTACCGCCGTACTATGGTCCCAGACAGAGGCGATATGTGACAATTCACGCGTAAAGGCAAGGGCGTGTGTAAGAGGGTGTAATATATATGAATTTTATTTGTTGCGTACACGTAAAATTGGAATGCTAATAATTTCAATCTAGAATTCACATTCGGTTTAATTTTTTTGTGAAAAAAAATTTAAAATTGTATTATTTCCTTACTGTTAGACTGCAACGAGGAAAGTGTATCAGTTACCTGAATCGTAGATTTTTATACAACAGTCATCTTACAATTATCTTGTAGCCGTCTAATGATAGACGCTCAACTTGTTAACGTAAGAAGGGAAGGTAGAAGGGCATTATGTGGTGGACCACAAAACGAGGATTCAGACCGACCAAGTGAGGGATTCAGAAGCAAAACCGCCAGTGTCTAGTTGACGAATTGAAATAAACATATTTGCAACTAATTTTATAGTTAGAGAGAAGATTTAAAAATTGACATACTTATGATAAAATGCTTCTGTGGAGACTTGAACGCATCGCATCATTCCTGGTTATTTATTCGACGGATCTACACTCATTTAGTGCCAAAGCATACCGACCTAATTCAGATAATAATACTAATAGACATTTTTTGTATAAAGAATTTATTCGGGTATGGGTGACACGTTGGAACTCCTTAGAAAGATAGTTAGGCCGGCCTGCGTGGGTGAGCGTCTCCAACTACGCACCTACCTCTCATCTGTCCGTCCGTCTGTCTGCCCGCGTAAGTGTGACTCAATCCATTTTGTGTCTCGTCTTCTGTCCCTCTTTTTTGAGTGTTTTTTGATGAATGGATTGAAATACTGCACCTTAATTCATAAATTTTCCATCTATATGTAAACTTTTTTCTATGAATTTTTGTTATATGTTTTTTTATGAATAAAGACTAAACTGGAGCTGGAGGGTCTAAGTTTTAAAATTTTTGCGAAAATTGCTAAGAACCGCATTGAATTTCTTCTCTTTTTTCGTTTTATATACTGCATTGATGCAAGTTGATGCAAGTTGACTTGAATAAGTTATTAAAAAATAAAGTCGCGTATTTTTATTAGCTTTGATGAGTGGGATCGACAAGGAATCTCTAGCTTCTAAACCAATCCCCTCTCCAGCTGTCCTTTAATAATACTAATAGCGATCACTTCTCCTCGGCCCGTCATTTTAGAAACATCTCAAGCGAGCGTCTCCAGTTATGAACTTTATTTGTGCAAATTAAATTTTCTAATTATTGTACTTTCAATTGTGAATAACCGTAATAACCAGCAACTTTTTTCAGTCCTGTTTTAATAAAAATCTTGCACTAGTCACAGCACATATACTCACTCGCACATTCCACATTCGTATACACCATAGAAGAGTCGCACCATGTACAAAACCTTCTGATCCGAATTACACAACCTACATATATCAGTCACTCCATCTGAGTAACTCGACAACTTAAATGGTACACATTTTAACTCACATCGTGAAATAAGCATCATCTTACTCTATATTGGTTACTCCTATACTTCTACATAGTGAATATTATGTTCCAGGCCGATTTTATTTAACTGCCATTTTGATTTAACAAGTATTTGTCAGTTCATGTTTGATAATTGTTGAGAATATTTGATTACAATTTATTATGAAGTATTTAACGCCTCAACAACATGCAACAGCGCATGTTTGGCAGCTCAATATTCATGACCTCGACTTTTGAAAAAAAATCATCATGAGCGACGGAAGCTCATTTGGACTTGGCGGGTTTTGTTAATGAACAAAACAGACATTATTGAGGCACTAAAAATCTTCAATTAATATACCAACAATATTTATACACAGGCAGAGATACTGTGTTATCGTCAGGCCCTATTTCTTTCATGATGTAAGAGGTAATTCTATAACTATTAATGGTGATCGCTATCGTCACATTTTGGAAAACTTCTCGGTGCACTTCCGGATGGTGCTCTGCCAAAACATGGGGAAATGGCGAAGACCAGCGATAGAGTTAAAATATTATTTTTCCGGCAGATCAAGAGATAATTGGGCCTTGATTTGTCCGTGAATGTTCTTCTGGAAGTCTCTCGATGGTTAGCGATAATTTCGGTATGAACGCGCGAAGATCCTGGAACACGGCTGCCATATTAATATTCAAGTAACATCTCAACCTCATAATAACCATAAGATTAGTGTGGTAATATTTAGTGTCCTCGCCCTTGGAAAAGAACTATGACTATGAAGGAAATAAAAGACTCAAATCGTGCAAATATGTTGTCGGGCATTTGATGCGGTACTTAAATATTTTTTTCAATGTGATTCAGTTTGATTGTGATTGTGCTTGAGACCATTTTCATCCGGATGAATAGATAGTTCGATTATTCGAGTGGCTGGCTCGGATGAGCCAGCCACTCGAACACCTCATACACAGACACCCACAGAATGAGCCTAGCAGGTGACATTTGGTCATTTTCTCTTTCCTCTTCTTTATTTTTGTCTAATTTCGTTATCTTCTGTATCTACTCCGCTCCAGCAGCATGTTCATAAATATTTTCTTCGACGGTGGAAACATAAGAAAGGAGGATAAATTGAATAGATTTATTGTGAAACTGACCAGATATGTAAAATTAATGAGCTCAAAATCACGAACCGTTAGTCAATCACTGATATCTTTAAATCACACTCACTATCAGTGATTAAATATCTGGGAATATCGTGATTCGTGATTAATTTTTTAATTTTATTTATTGATTTATGTTTCGGCGCATGTACAGATGAAATGAAAATATTCATGAAGGAATGTCTTTATAATTTGTGATGAGCACCATCTAGTAGATTCTGCTAAAACGTTTTGCATATTTGACCCGAAATGCTGAGAATTTGATCCGAAAAATAAACTTGCATTTTTTAGGTGTTTTCATTTTCTTTGTAACGATATTAAATAAGACACATATTAATTATTAGAATACGTTTTTTACGTAAATAAAATTTGAATAATGTATGTAAATACGCTAAAAATTACGTTTTTTAATTTATTTCGTGTATTGTGAATATCGTGCTGCGCACGCGTATTATGTGATCACAGTCACATTTTTCAATAACTGATATTATAAAATATCAATCACAATCACACCAGTGAGTCAAGAGTAGCTTTTTTTCTCATCACTAGTTATAATATAAGTTTTAATAAAAGAACAGACTTGTATATATTAGAGCATATGTAGGAGTGATTATGTATGCACTATGTAAAAAATAAATAAATGAATGAATTGAATTAAATAAATAAATAGTTATTTTTGCTTACCTATATTGATAATATGATGATGGTCTATAAAGATGTATTGTATGTATTGGTGTTGAAAAAAGTGTATCGCCAACAGTACGAAATCGAGTTATATGAGAGATTTCCTCCACGATATAGAGCTATGATCCAATACCTATTTGTCCCTTTTTTATTCATTGACCCCCTACTTTTTTCATTCACCCTTGAGATAAAAAATACAATCTTTCTTGAAAATAATAAACTTCGGGATGTAATCTTTTTACGAAAATCTTTCGCGCTGCATTTCTGCCAAATATTGTGCATTTTGAATTGATTTCATTTTATAAAATAATCATATATTACTAACTATTAAGGAAAACACGTTATTATTATGAAGTTGAGAAAAGTATCAAAAATATATCCAAATTTATTAAAAAAATATTAAAAAGGAGTTGATTTAATTTATAGCGTCTCCTAGCGAATATTACTCTAAGGTATTTGAGATTTCCGAAATAAAATGTGATAGCTTTTAAATTTGTAATATGTATCAATTTAATAGGACTGCAGCATATAAGTTCGAAAATTGGTCGACAACTTATTCTGTTGGTGTGGTGTAATCGGTTAATGTATTTCTCCGGATGGGAAAGAAAGAACCCAGGTTCAAATTCAAGTAGCAACAAAAACATTTTTTCGATAAATTAAATTTTTCTGTATATCTTTCTAATGATACATTTTATTTGTATTAAAATGTATGACGAATGAGGAGAGATATATGAGGCAAGTGTTGATGGAGCTAGAACATCCGCGGAAGACTTGGCACGATCAGATAAACCAGAAAATGAAGGATGGTCCTGATAGAAGTCTCAATAATCAGCGAGCTTGTATGAGAAGATGTATGAATGTGGATGAGTCGAGAATTGTGTGTGAGGGCACAATAGTGTGTCGCTCTATCGTCTCTGCCTACCCTCGCGGAGTTAGTTAGTATTTACATGACATATACAAATAAATAACGAAAGGAAAGTCTTAAAATCTCAATTAGTTCTACTCAGAAAATGACAATAAAATAAATATTATTAAATTCTACATTTAAATAGTTTTATAACACCTACATATATTCAGATTTAGTTATTATATACAATATAAGGTTAGGGGATCGGGAGAGGGAGGTACAGTTGTTCTGTACAGCTTTTGTACAGCAGGCAAAATGATATAGGTACTCAAAGGGATTAGGTGGGGTGATTAAATTTTCCCCTAGAATGCAACAGGGCAAAATGTACACCAGTAAATTTTTGTATTGTTTTGGGATGCATTGACGTCTGCCGCCATTTATTAATCGTCAAGCAAAGTGCGATTTAGTCGATAAGTGCACCAATAGGTTAACTTCAAGGCACTGGCCGCGTGTCCCGTCTAGCAACTGACGGCCGCCGCGAGCTTCTCAAGCTCTTCACTTATTCTCCGGTCGCCTGAGCCGACCCCACTCCGATTTCTATTGCGGAATTCTCTATTAGCAAATAATGTTTGTAATTTTTTTTTCAAAAGTGTAATATCGTGAGTACTCTTTTTTTGTTGCTTTTTTTGTTATCCTTTTTACCTACAAATGACATAGACTTAACGATATACTTAACAATAAACTGATGGATGAACACAGAATGGTAAACCTTGACATGGGGCGGATTGCCATTCCCATATAATTCTTCTGATATTATAATATACCTACATCACATCTCACACAACTCTTCCATAATAGTATGCGTGTACAAAACATGATTGATTATGGTAAAAACACGAGTTAATTGTATCATATTTTTCTTCATCTTTGATCGATAAAGGGAGAAAATCTATTCATGTTCACAGTGCAATTATTCCTGCGATCGAAAAAAAAAACTTAAAGGTGAGAAACTGTTTACAATCGGAAAGGAGACTTAAATAAACATACGCTGATCCATATTGCAGAGAAATCATTATCATGTTCCCAGTGTAATTATTCGGATCATTAAAATTCTCATCTGGGGAGAAACTTTATTAAAATACTAAATAAATGCATTAATTAGAAACAGGGATTAGAACCTGGATCTCTTTCCAAACCGGGGTAGGTGCATTATATAACTATGCTACAGCGACATTATTTTTAACGACAATTTTTCGAACCTACTTGTTACATCTTTTCAAATTAATACATTTTTATCGTGGCGCAACAACATTTTTTTTCGATAAAATTGATTTTATGCGTTAATTAAAACATTTAATTAGTATTTAAAAATATCACAGACCGTCTGTTCTGAATAATTACAACTTCACAATAAGAATGTGTTCTCCTAATAATAAACTTTATTAATGTTCACAGTACAATTATCCATCCAATCATGAATGATGCCTAAAAAGTCATATGCTTACGCACACTTGAGAGAACCTATTTCAATGATCACAGTGCAATTATTCTTGCAATCGGTAAAGATCGTTAATATGTCATATGGTATCTCATTCTGGGGAGAAACTTTATTCGTGTTCACAATGCAATTATTCGAGCAATTACAAAGGAAGCCTATAAAGTCAGGCACTTACGCACACGGGAGAGAAACTATTTTAATGTTCACAGTGCAATTATTCGAGCAATCATGAAGGAAGCCTGCAAAATCAGGCGCTTACGCATACTGGAGAGAAACTATTTCAATGTTCACAGTGCAATTGTTCTTGAAATCAGTAAAGATGGTTAAAATGTCATATGCTATCTCATTCTGGGGAGAAACTTTATTCGTGTTCACAGTGCAATTATTCGAGCAAACATAAAGGAAGCCTATAAAGTCAAGCACTATTTCAATGATTACAGTGTTATCATTCGTGCAATCTTATGAGGAAAAGCGTAGAATGACGCGGATATCACGCGATGAATAAACAAATAAAAGTATGGCGGTCCGGCCAAAAAGTGTTCGCATTCAAAGCCATTTCGCCCATTTTATGAAATTCCGGGCCCTCCCAATCTCCCGGTAAAATCTAATACCGAAACTTGTCTACGACATCTATTGGAATTCTTTATTTGATAATATCTATTGCTACCTTTTATTGACCCTTAGTCCGAATATAAACTAATTCTCCCACCCGTGGAGCCTTCGGGTAAGGGAAAAATGGCCAAAACTGGGGAAATACCTTTTCTGACGCACATCCAAAGATTTGTCGCCCTGGGCGTTCCATGATTGACTGTAACAAATCGAAAAGCCGATTTATTTGTGAAAAAATACGAATAAATGTACCTACAGAAGAATCTACTTACTAAACAGATAGGTATACAATATGTACTTTTACAATAAACGATTTCAGGGGCATGCACCTATTTAAATTTAAATGACTTATTTACATGATGAACTTATGGTAATGCCTTCCATTTCGTGCTGAATGCATCCAGCAGCACGATCGCATGTGTAAAGAGTGTCGTACGATGCCTAGCTCATTCTCTACTCGGCACCGACTACGCCAATAGTTATCACCAAGTTAGTTAAATATAGAATCAAACTTCTGTAACCTTGTATTGAATAAATTCCTACCTAAATCATGAGTGTGCACCTAAATTTAGTGTAACGGAATGTAGAACGCATGAATGGAATGTGGAACAAGAACAGGTGGCTCAAGCACCAACCAGACACCAGGAAGAACACGACCTACCTGTAGTGTTGACACTTTTCTAATCTAGTTCTGTTACTTCGCTGTGGGCACAGGTCTTCTGACTCCCGGAACACCACACCATACACAATAGCAAGATAAAACCCCGTACCGTAGCACAATAACGACAATGTAACTTACTATGTAAAGTTTGACACGTTTAAGTGTCAAGTTTTATCAGTTTGAGGCACTCAATAACGAAAATCGTAGACAATACATATACCACAGAAAATAAGTCAAGCTCTGTGATACAGGGAGGGGGGAAAACAGGTTGGACAGGAACCATTATATCTACATGTGATTCGCGCGTATAGTGACATTATACACATTGAATAGTGTCATTTGTCTGTTATACTCCACACGAACACTTAGGTGCATACACGCGACATACCTACGTAAGAATCATATATCCTCAGTACTGGAGATCTACGCGCTCCTTTAAGGTGCGCATAACACCAATTATCTATAAGACTTTAAAGTTAGACAAGTTTAAAGTTTAGGCAAGAGAAACAAGCTGGATTGATAAATTATTACATTTTTTATCTCTTCATATGACGTCAAATGACATGTTTTGGATCTCTCGTTTGTTGAGAGTCCAATTTCTTAACCATCCGTGAGCACTGGCAATATGGATTAAATATTTTTCGTTAGTTCACTTTGATCACTTTTGAAAATCAGGTAAGACGAGTCGGGGTAAGTGCATCTATGGGGTAAATGCATCTATAGGGTAAATGCATTTAATTCTCTTAATTGCGTTAGAAATTTGAAAATCAATATTTGAAGAGACGGCTCTGATTCTGTAGCATTGGTGATAAGGTAAAAAAACTACTAGAACAAAATATAGGCTGCTGGAATCAAGAAATGTCTGATCTTACATGTTGTTGACACCATAGATGATAATTGTTTAAAATAAATTTGATTGTTATCGGTTTTTGAGTGAGATGGGATGACGGCAATGATTTTGTTCTCATATTTTTTATTTATTGTCTTTGATAATAAATAAAAATTTTAACCACAAAGTTAATATTGCTAATTTTAAAAAGATTTTATTCTCACCCATCATCCGCGTTCTGGTATTTCAATATTTACCTCGACTATAATTAGAAATGGAAGGAATTGAGATAGTGGCGTGAGCAAAAAATAGTACTTACTTAATGACACTTAATTTATTCAGTTCAGGTTACTACATAAATTAATAAAATGTGTGATTTCAATTTACAGTTTTAATGTTTTGATGTATCTCTCAGTCGACGTGTTCATGACTGAGCGTCGTGGTTCTATCGTCGTCCGCAATTACTACCGATTTTAACTGAATTAATTTGATTTATTATTTATATTTAATTTAGAAATGTATTAAAGCGAATCTATGTATGGAATGTCTCTGAGAGATCGAGTATCTATCATACAAATTTTCCAAAGAGCTAAGGTTATATGATACAAGAATCTAAGTTATCGAATTTTAAATATCTGTATTTAAAGATCATGTCAGTACGTATTTATGTCACAATAATTTCGAATATGATCGCTGATAACTATGAATAAAACTGACTGAAAAATACGTAAAACGTTATAACTACATTGATTTTTAAAAATGTATAATAGGGGTAAGTGCATCTATGGGGTGAGTGCATCTATGGGGGAAGTGCACCTATGTCTTTTAATTACATTTGAAATTAGATTACAGTACCGCAACCTATAAAGACACGTTATAAATGAATATTTAAAGAGACAGTTCAGAAATGGTGTAAATCCAAACATTAATTTGCTTGGAAAAATTTTTCAGATACTTCTGTTATGGAAATTTATCTTAGGTAGACACAATTATATTAATTATTTTTAAGTAGAGAGAGATAGATTAAATAATTTTGACATTAATATTTTGTCTTATGATTTGAAAAAAATAGGAATACATAATTTGTTGATCTACTGAGACGAGGATTGCACTCCCAATCTTACGATCGCTTTGTGAACATCTTCCATCAGCTGGACCACATAAACGGGTGGTTTAGGAAACCTTTTTAGATAGATAATAATAAATCACAAAAGGGGGTGATTGTGGAAATCTGTCGTAGCTTGTAAATCCCAGACTACCTATTTGACAAAGCTTTCTACATCATCGTGTTGTTGTTGACCATAACAATAACCATAACCATTCATAACCATTATAAAAAAAAAAGTACAATGTTATTCTCATATTTTATTTATATAAAATGGAGTTTAACGTTACGGATTTTACGTTTTATAAACAAAATCGTATAAATGCCGTCCATTTCTCTCAAGACACTCTTGCAATAGGACTCTTAAATTTGTGAACACGCGAGAGAGCGTTGGTTCAATGGCAGCAACTTCACGGCGGATATTTTCTTGTAGAGCCTGAATTGTTTGAGAATTGTTGCTGTAAACTCCCGACTTAAGGTATCCCCATAAAAAAAAAGTCGCACGGTGTAAGGTCTGGTGACCAAGGTGCCCAGGTATGTCTCCGTTATTATATTTCTGATTAATTTATTGGGAAAACTTCCCCTCATTCTGTTATTGAACCCGTGAAACAGTTGCGGTTGCGGTACCAAAAACTCGTCGATCATTCGGCAATACACGTCATCGGTGACTGTCTCTCGCCGGTTAAAAAATAAGGGCCAATTTGATGATTTTGTCAGTCCAGTGTATTTTGGGGCGGCATGTTGACCTCTTGATACACCTCGGGTACCACTGGATGACTGAAATTTTCCATCAATTGGCCTGCCCGTTGTCATTTTATTTTCTTGGTTAATTCAATTATACTTGTCCATGTTTCTTTTCCAGTCTCTTCGTGTATTGCCCAACATACATCTGTGGGGGCGGTCATTCAAATCCACCGTCATCACCGCTGCCCTCAGCTAACCGACGACACAGACAGTACCCGGAGACCAAGCAGTTAATATATCGGATTTCAGAATAGAAGATTAAACAAAACACCCTTCATATATTTTAGTTAGTTGAGTTATTGACTTCTATTTCGTTGACATAATTATCGACTTCTTCAAGCTGGTTAGTCATTAACATGAATACTATCGAATCAATAAGATAAAAAAGAAATGTGAATAAAAAAAATCTGTATTTTCACATTAATCACTTTAATTTTCGATTTTAAATTTCAGTACCTACAGATCTTTCAAAGATAAAATTTTCTATCCGAATTTTAATTATGATTTATATACATCGAACTGTATAATTTAGCTATACAATTCACGTTTTAAAGGGAGATGATCTTAAATTACATCGGAAAGGGAATTTCGTATGATTTCTGATATTCTGTGAACAAGTCCTTTGGTTATATCATCACTCCAGTCATATTGAATGGAGAGTTATGAAATAAAATAAAGAACTTAAAAATATATACCTTACTCTAACATAATCGATTTAGTGTTATTATTGTTCAATCTTTATGACGGATTCGTGGATCGCGGACGTCATGCGCGCGTACCACATGTTGACGACGGCTGTTTTTTTTAAAGATTTGTTTTTCGAATTGAAGCGATAATCAAGTCGACAGCTGACAGCTGATTTGTGCTCAGTTTTGTTTGCCATTTCACCATTAATAGACTTACGCCAATCGCAAAATCGTCGTTCAGTTCGCGAAACTTACTTACTTATTTTACGGTCGACATAATCGTCCATCCGAGCAAGTAATTCGAATATCTATGAATCGTTTTCGTACCATGTATACTCTAATTGTGCAGCTGTACAACAGCTGTTGTTTCTTCAAAAAAGATGCCGGCCAGAACGTTACAGTGAATGATAAGTGCTATAGATCCATGATCACTGACTTTTTTGATCCCCAATTGAATGGCATTCATTTGGAAGAGCTGTGGTTTCAACAAGATAGCGCAACATGTCACACAGGGCACGCCACAATCAATTGATTGAAAAAAACATTCGATGAGTGTATATTTTCGCGTAATTGTGAATTAGCCTCCAAGATCGTGTGATTTAACACCTTTAGAATATTTTCTGTGAGAATATCTGAAATCGCTAGTCTACGCTGATAAACTAGAGATGATAGATTACTTGGAAGCCAACATTCGTCGCGTTATTGCCGGTATACGGACTCAGCTGCTTCAAAAAGTGGTCGAAAATTGGACTTCAGATCGCGCTTTATTTTGATGTGTTTTATTTCATTTTAAAGTTCTATACCTTTAAAAAACATCCTTTACAATGGTTCATGTCCTATTACCTGTTTCCCCCTGTCGTGTACTCCGGAGTACGACTATTTTCTGTGGTGTATTGTGTTGTCTGTGACTCTAATTAGTTAACGTCCTGCTATGAGTTGATAAGATGATAACGTTTTTGAAATTTGAGCGTATTATACTATTGAATGTTGCCATTTGAGCTTCAGAAACTATTTGAATATTGGCAAATGAATCTGGCGTACCTTGATATCGATCCTGGACTAAACTATCTAAACTTTAAGTTTTCACCTCCAGTTGACTAGAGCACCTTTTTAGTGAGGAACCGAGATATCACTGCACTTCCGGAGCTGTTTAGAACACCGCCTTTTCGTGGTCCTAGTGTTGCTGCTTTCGGACGGTATAGAAATAACACAGATCTTCACAGTTCGGTGTCGGAAGGCAATCTGGTCCCACGTCGGCGAAATCCCTAAGTAATTAATTGTCCAGAGCGGGACAGGTAATACACTAAGATTTTTATTGGAAAGACAAAATTCACAGAGAGTAGATAATAATTTAAGTAATAGAATACTAATTTAATGTATTCATTATAAATATATAAAATCAATTTTGTCAATAATTAATATATTAAATTAGTATTTAAAACATCACAGACCGACTGTTCTGAATAATTACAACTTCAGAATAAGAATGTGTTCTCCTTAACAAGTAATAGAAATCTATAATTGAGTAATTAACTTCCAAATGGTTCAATAATGTGACTGTTCAATAGTTTTTAGTGGTATTCCACTGGCTTGTACCAAAGAAGTGATAAACATTTAAAATTCACCTGAGTTTTGAGTAAAAAATGGGAATAAATATTGTAGTTTCTCAAAATCGACAACACATTTGTAATTTTTTTTTGCATTTCCATATTCATTCATTCACTTAGATGAAAATTCTATTTTCAAACATTTTTCGTGATTTCTGAGTTTTGTTAAAAATCCCTTACTATTTTTAATTAATTAATTAATTACTATTATACACGCCCTATTCAGGGATCAACATAATTTGTAAAATAATAGAAAATTTCATCAGAAGTGTAATACACAAAGAAAAAAATTATACAATGTCAGCATATTTTTTCATAATCAAAAATAAATATATAATGTGAAGTAAAGTCAATATTGAGTTGAGGCACAAAAAATTGTAATTATGTAGTCCTATAAAGAGTTAAATTTACAGAAAAAATGTCCACTACCTCCGCATAGTCATTCCCCAAAGAATGCAATCTGGAGACTGCGGAGTTAGCTAGTGCATGAGTTCTGACATTACCACTGTAATAAAACAATGCATTGTGTCTCGATGATCTCAATGGTACGTGAAAGTTAAGCAGTCTATCATACCATTGATGATCCTGTACAGAAATATAAGTTCGGTCATCGTACGTCTCACTGATAATTTTAACAATTTCAGACGGCTAAATAGATTTAGAGGGGTTTGGAATTAAGCGACTCGTGTCCATTACCAGTATACATAAAATACACTCACTGGATTTTTCTCAAATAAAGTCTGACTTTTAACCCTTGGACCGCGGCGCCGGCAAAGCGTACCGGAACTAACAAGCGAAAGAAAAAGTTATATCCGATAAAGTGGCCCTGATTGGTGTGTTTGTCCTCGGCCCTTTTCTGCGTAAACGAACCCATTGTAGGCTTCTCGAACTTTCATACGCCCAGGGATGTGCCGCTCATCAGGCGATAATAATTCCGGGCGGGCACGCGCGCGCGGCACGTGACGGCGCGCGGCGGCACGCGGGGCGCGACCCGGCGCCGGCGCCCGAAGGTTGATCACGTCTCTGTGTGGACTTACCGTAATTCGACACATAATTATATTCCTGCGCCATCGCAGGAATATAATTCTATATAATAATATATATAATATATTCTCATTCGTATGAGAAGCAAAAGATTTCTTGCCAAGACGACTGAATTTAAAGACGACATGTCGTGCATACCTCACAACACTTAATTTTTAAAATTTTGTTAATTTCATAAATACACATTTGTCTTCGTGATCTTGGCTTTACATTCATAAGAAGACATATTATTAGGAGAACACATTCTTATTGTGTAGTTTTAATTATTCAGAACATAGGTCTGTGATGTTTTAAATACTAATTAAATGTATTCATTACGAATATATACATATAAAATCAATTTTGTCAAAAAATATTGTTTTTGCGCTACTGGGATTCGAACCTGGATCTTTATTTCCAATCCGGGAAAGTACACTATCAATTGTGTTATAGCGTCAGTATTTTTCAAGACAAATTTTCGAACCTATATGCTACCCTTTTTCAAATTAATACATCTGCCGTTCCATTATTTGAAAGCCATCTACATTGTTTGTACGGAATCTCAAATACCTTTGAGTAAACCGACTGCAGGCTATTAAAAAATGAATTGATAATTCTGGCGTCTGCAAAAGTGCAATGTATAGGTTCGAAAATTTGTCATGAAAAATACTGGCGCTATAACACAATTGGTAGTGTACTTCCCTAGATTGAAAATAGAGATCCAGGTTCGAATCCCGGTAGCGCAAAAACAATATTTTTCGACAAAATTGATTTTATATGTATATATTTATAATTAATACATTAAATTAGTATCGAAGACATATTGTGTTTACGAGTCGTTTATTTTTCAACCCTTATATAACGTATTTTAACAAAATCCAGAAATCACAAAAAACGTTTATAACGTTAAAACGAAATAATCTAAATGCTTCAACATATATTTTTAAAATACGATGTATGCCGGAAATGCACAAAAAATCGATGTCGTCGATTTTCGAGAAATGAGGTTATCATTAATTAAAAAAATATCATACATCTCATAGACACAAACCTATTTATATATATTTTCCATCAAATATAAATATAATAGAAAAATATGTTAGAACACATTCTTATTGTGAAGTTGTAATTATTCAGTTGATATTTTAAATATTAATTAGAAAGATATACATATAAAATATTTTTTTTCGAAAAATATTGATGTTGCGTCACCGGGACTCGAACGTGGATCTCTTCCCAAACCGGAGAATGTGCATTATTCAACTACGCGACAGCGAAGATATTTTTAGCGATAAATTTTCCAACTTATATGTTACCTTTTTGATATTAATACATTCAATCGTTCCATTGTCGCTGTAGCATAGTTGGATATTGCATCTTCCCCGGTTTGGAAAGAGATCCAGGTTGGAATCCCGGTGGCACAACATCAATATTTTTAGAAACCTAGATCTCTTCCCAAACCGGGGAATGTGCATTATTCAACTACGCGACCGCGAATATATTTTTAGCGACAAATTTTCGAACCTATATGTTACCTTTTTGGAATTAATACATTCAATCGTTCCATTGTCGCTGTAGCATAGTTGGATATTGCATCTTCCCCGGTTTGGAAAGAGATCCAGGTTGGAATCCCGGTGGCGCAACATCAATATTTTTAGAAACCTGGATCTCTTCCCAAACCGGGGAATGTGCATTATTCAACTACGCGACCGCGAGTATATTTTTAGCGACAAATTTTCGAACCTATATGTTACCTTTTTGATATTAATACATTCAATCGTTCCATTGTCGCTGTAGCATAGTTGGATAATGCATCTTCCCCGGTTTGGAAAGAGATCCAGGTTGGAATCCCGGTGGCGCAACATCAATATTTTTCGAAAAAAAAATTTTTATATGTATATCAATATAATTCATATTTTTTTTTAAATATGTATTTTGTCTCTATGAGATATCTGATATTTGTTTATTAACAGTGCCTTTCTTATAGGTGATTTTTTAATCTATACCATTTATAGAGGTTTTTTTTAAATACAAATTAAATGTATTAATTAGAAAGATATGTACAATTTTAGAGAAGAATATTGTTGTTGCTACCTGGATTTCTTCATATCCGGAGAAATCGCATTAAACGATTATGCTACGGTAATACAGTACATTGTCGCGGAGCTATTTGATTGCGTAAGTGGTACCGAAGTGATCACTTGGGTGACACCAAAATGAAAATATTGGGACAAAAAATTTTGCGTCAGTTCATGTCGATATATTTAGTGGTCTGTGATTTTAATCAATCGTAAGCATCATTTTTTATAGTAAAACTGCATTCAAATATACATTTTTGAATATAAATGAATAACACTACACTGTCGCCATCTATGAACTAAATTTAATATTCATTTTCCCTGAAACAGCATATATGTCACAATGAGAATCTAATTATTTATTTTAAATTATTTTAAGTAATATTCTTTTATCTATAAAATGTTTTTAATACATTATACTATAATACACTTGAATATTTGAATATTTTCTTGGACATTTTTCAAATATTGCTAATAATATACTGGCCAAAATAAGAAAATATATAAAAATTAAACAAAAATAGATATATATATATATATATATATATATATAATTTTTTAATAACAATGATTTTGGAGGTATCCAGTAATTGTGTGTTCTTGAATATTGTTAAAATGATTCGTAAGAACTCTCACTTCTGTGTATGTGTGTGCGTGAGTGTGTATGTGTGTGTGAGATGAGTGGTGGGGATCATGGGTTATAAGAGGTTATCACAGGGGAACGGTTCTCTTATTCCATCGTAGCAAAATAGTATTAAATATCCGAGTTCTATAAATTGTACCTTCTGTATTAATAAACGATAATTGTAATATATATATCATACCGAGTTTTACTACAACCAAGCAAATCGAGAAAGGCAATAAACAGGAAAACACCCGAAGAGAATCTGTGATAGTATTTTCAATGGAACCACACTGGTGCAGGTAAATTGGGAAGTTACTATTGTCACGTGTTTTTTGTTTTTTCCTACCCCTTAGCCTATTCCCACATCAGTACACATTGTTCCTTTGGCTTGACTGGTTGTTTTTGAATTCGATGAGAGGAAGTGTTCTCAGGTGATTATTCGTATTGTATCATTCCTTCGTGAACGTGATACTCATCAGAGTTTTCGTGCTGTGGCAGTTTCATACATTAGTATTTATATCATAAAATAATCGTATATTACTCCTATTATATTATTAAAACGGGTCAAATCCACAACATTTTTTGAATTTATATTAAGTAAAAAAAAGTTACGTTATTAATGAAAGATATCCTTTTATGCATTTCCACATTTTTCTTTTCTTTCTCTCCGACCCTTTTGTGATAAAATAATGGGACAACCCACAAACAAAAGTAATTATCTTTAAAAAAGCTGGAAAAGAACATTAATTCTACGCGTATGGGCGGTAAAGATCACAATCGCTTCCAGGCTGTAAGATAGCCCACCCTTGAGAAATAAATTTCAATACAAAGACACTCGTACACATGTGTTATAGGTACGTATCAGGGGCGCGCACTCCATACTATCAAAAAAGTGAGTATACCTGTCTAAGAAATACAAATAAAACAAATTTTGATTAATAAATTTTCAAATTTCTCAGTGTAAGGCCTGAGTACACGCTTGAGTCAAGAGATCTGCGGGGCGGGGCATGCAGCGTGCATAGCAATCTCACGTTTATGAATGCGAGTGTCCTGAGATGGGGATAGCGTGCTTGTTCAGCGTCTCGTGAACATGCAAGTTCAAACCAGTTTGTGTTTTAACAGCATTTGTGGTATACTAGATGAAATATGGATATTTTTTTGATATATAGTCTAAGATCGAAACTGATATTCTTATATATTCGTAAAATTTGTCTTTATTTAATCTTAAACTATTATATAATATTAATAAAATATATTCAGTAGATAGTTTACACCGCTACGGCTTATACTATTCTCCTCAGCTTTGCACCTTCTATTTCTTCATGAGTAGAGAGCTTCCAGGTAGATAAAATAACTTGCATCTTTATAACCACCAAGAACCATATGTTCATTTAGTCAAGCCAATCAACTCATGACTATATTTCAAGACCCGATATCAAGCTCTTTTTATAAAAGTCTTGTGAATAAGTTCTCTCATTTCACGATCAGTGTAATATGGTCTGCATATCAAAAATCGAAAAATATTGCTACAATATTATATTTAAACATTCCAATAAAATCTTTGAAAAAGATATATCTGTCGATAAAAATATTTAGATACCACCGGGACTCGAACCCGAAATTTTTTCATATACTGTGCACTTTTACAATAAAATGTGATTCCATTAACATATGTATATTTATATTTATACAAGTTTGATATAAAGTTTCAGCGAGCACTAATTTATGAAACTGTCGTCTCTTCTAGGTTAGATCGCTTTTTTTGTGGATGGTTTACTTGAAGAAATCTACCTCAATATTTTAATACGGTAACACGTGCCATTGTCAAGGCGTTACCTCAAAAAGTTACGGTAAAACCATACTTTTTCGCAGGAGTTAAAAGTACTGTATTTTTACAAGTATAAGTCGTACCCTAAATTTATGGACAAAATTTTTTAAATTTTTTTTATTGAGAAATTTTATTACTGAACGATGTGACATTTTAAATATGCGCGGCGGCACCGAGCGCTGCTATACCAATCTGAGTGCACGTGGTCGATAAAAGAGATGGCAGAACGAAGAGAAGGGGGACTACGCGCGGGCTGGCGAGGTGCGCGGATCGTGCGCCGGATGGCGCTCCGCCGAAAATGTAGAAATGGCGACGACCAACGACACAGTTGAAGGATTATTTTTACGGCAGAACAAGAGATAATTGAGCCTTGTTCTGCCTGTGAAAGTCAAGAAGACTCTCCACAGGTACGAGCGAACAATGAAAATCCAGGACGAGCAGTACTCATGCCGTAGCGTCAAGATAGTGCCTTCTGGAAGTCTCTCGATGGCTAGCGATAATTTTGGTATGGACCTCTGTACCTTGTGTAACTTTCTACCTGCATTATCTGATTTGTATTAGATTGTATTTATTTTTGAAAATGTATTTTTACTGTTCACTTTTTTATTTGTTTATATCATGCACAAACTATTTGATAACATTATTTAATAGATTGTATTTCTCTGTGTATCGATAGGGTGGATTAGTTGCATAATTTACGACCTCAAACTCAAAGTTTTTATGATTCAGCTGAAACAATGGGATAACGGAACCCCCCAATATATAAGGGCTATTTGATACAATCAAACTTATGAAACGGGCGCAAAGCGGTTGCAAACTTTTAAATTAGATTAAAAAAGAATGAAAGTTGGCCGGGAGGAGAGAGCTACGACCCTCGAGAAGGCATTAGGGGTAGTAATTACACTTGTAAAATTAAAATGCAATTTTTTATATTATTTTTGATCACACAGACAGTCAACAGGTTTTTAGGTGATTGCAGATTATTTTATAATAACATATCATTATTTTAGTACCCTTATTATAGAAGGGTTGGAGGCTCAATTATTCGACACGTCACTTCCACCTTCCTCACGAGATTCAATCAATCTTTATAGTCTATTTAGTTTAAGACGAACTATTCACCAGGTTTCTTCTGGAGTTACCAAGGAAACGCATCTTTGTCTTTTAATATTCCCCTTTACAGGGCAAATTAATTATTTTGGAATTTGAATTTGTACTATCATATTTAAAAAAAAATGCGTTGATACATTCCCCGAAGGAATAACGCAAACTTCACGCCATTATATCAAATTATTAACCAAAGAACATTCTCGATAATCTATTGAGATATTAAGGCTACCTTTACTATGGGTTTACTAAAAATTTTGGCCTTAACGCGACTTTTTAATATATTAATCAATTTCGGTATTTGCCCTATGAAAGGTTAATACGTATCCGAATCTGTAACGGAATTGGCCGCGGCACTGTACTATCCTTTACACCGTTTGTGCTATGGTAATAATCTGAAGGTTCGGTGAGTCCAACGTCGAAATAGTTAATAATTTATTACTGCTGTATACAGTACAATAATATACAATAATATGTTTATATATAATAAGATATCTTGAGAACCGAAGAGTATTGAAAGAGAGCGCGACTGCACAGTCAGCGTCTTTTAACACCCCGCCACAACCATTTGGAACAGTCTGCGCTATCTTACACCTATCACCGAGAAGTCACACACACACACACACATATACACTTTGACAGATATATGGGGAAGTATCTCTTAATGAAGGAGTTGGTCGAAGTGGTCCTACTATTGTTCAAAACGACGATACGAAAGCTTTAGTAGAAAGAAACTCACAAAAGCATCCAGCAAACCGCTCGCAAATTTCATATTTTCAAGCATTTGATATGGTTATACTAGCGACATCTATAAAAGCGATAAAAAAGCTTTTACAGATATGCATTGGCATAAAATATTATGTTTATTGGAACATAATATAATGGAACATAAAATATTATGTTTATTGGAACATAATATTTTATACATGCCAACAAATCAGTCATAATGGTGTTTAAATAAGGAAAAGGGCCCGTGTGGCTGGACGGGACGAAATTGAACGTTCAAAATAAGGTCAAATACCTTGGCCATATATTCAATAAAGATGGTCAAGACGATGATGACATAGAACGACAGAGGAGACAGTTAAGCGTTCGTGCGAATATGCTGTCACGGTGTTTCTACCAATGTCGTAAGGTAGTGAAGAGGATCCTGTTTAAATCGTTCTTTACCTGCATGTATATCTGCGATCACTGATCGAAATACAAGCGACGTATATAACCGTCTCCGAATTCAGTACAAAACTTATACCGAATACTGTTCAGGTTGGCGTGTTATTATAGCGCATCTACAATGTTTGTTGAAGACCGTGTACATGAATTCGTTCAGCTTCTTTTGAGACATCGAGTTGCTGGCGTAAAGCTGCAGCTGGAGCTCAGCACCAACTCTCTAGTGTGAGCGGCGCTCTCATGGAAAGCTAGCTCCCTGACTAGAGAGTGACATCTACAAGATATCTACAGATATAATACTAGTTATGTCTGAATTATATTTTGCTTATATATATATATATATATATATATATATATATATATATGTGTGTGTGTGTGTGTGTGAACTTTTTAATCTTTTTTTACCTTTATTTTCTATTATTATTATTAAATAATATTATTCTACAGGCAAGGCTTATATTTTGTTGAAAAAAATATGTAAAGCTCTTTCTTTTACAACTAAAGTTTAGTATCTAATGTTATGTTTAATTGAATTTGAATATTAAAATCGGAAATTATTTTCGGATCAACAAATATGAAATTAGCGATATTTGAATATGTCAAAGAACACACAATTACTGGATTTTTACCTATAAAGCCACAGTTATTAAACAAATACCTTGTGACCTCTTTTCGGCTGGCTTAAGAATATATGGTTTATCTCATAGAGACAATGCTACTTTTTTATTATATAATATACTAGTCAAAATAAGAAAATATATAAAAAATGTAGATTTTTCAGACGTATTCTACTATAGTATTATCAAATTTGGTCCATAGATGGCGATGTGTAGCGGTACTCGGAGCGAGTCCACATACTAACATATATACAACTTTTTTACAACAAAAAATTTGATAAATGTGGAGATTGAGGGGTGAGAATTGATGAACGTTATATATATATATATATATATATTAAGTGATCACTTAAGCCAGCCAAAGACAGGTCGTAAGCCCTGTAATTACCCCATATTTTCCATTAAATATAATAAAAAGTAGCTTTGTCTCTGAGATATCTGATATTTGTTAAATATGAAATTATTAAACGTGAATAAATTTAATTTTAAAATTAGTTTTCTTATCCTTTTGAGGGTTGCTACTTGAATAAAAGCCTATCTCGAAGCGGAAAAGTCTTTAAATACTGTAGGGAAATAAATTATACAGCGTTACTCTCAAAAGATTCAAGGGACACATGCAAGATGCCTCCGAGGAGCAATCCTCCCCAGCTCTCGCGAGCAGCCCTTATAAGAAATCCTTCGTAGGGCCTACGACAATAGGGTGAGGGTTAAACGAATTTGAACCTTTTATTTCTGATACTTTACCCGCCGTTGCTTCATTAAAAGTTTAACGGGTGTATTGAGACTGAGGGATGAATGAGAAAATGTAATGTACACAACGAGAAATTTAGCACCACGAACTGATATATGGAAGACTTTCATTGTCAAACAGTTTCAAAATTCAAATATGTTTGGAGTATATCATACGTGTGAAAATAATTTATAACACTTCGTTTAATTTTTTTGAGACCGTACAAAGGCATTATCGATCTCAATACAGGGCATAACGCATCTCAAGGAAATTAAACGAGTGTTTGAATCTACAAACTTACCTCGGAGACAGTATAAAAAACGTTTCGATTAGTTCAAAAGTTAATTCGTATATTCATCTTAAATGTTGCACACAGAGACGTGTATTTAGTTTATTTGTTATTTTGTTTGTCATTGTTAAAAATTGTTGTTAATTATCTACGCGGCGTGCCACACGATTGGGAACACAATAAACATTTGGTACGTCGCCTATGTGTTCATGTTATGTTTGATTGTTGTTTTATTGATACGGTGCCGTGGACACAGTAGAATAAACAAATTACATTGTCCACGGCACCCATATCTCGCCTTAAGGCAGGCGTAGCAAACTTGCCAAAACAAACAAGCTCCTACTATACATGGCCGTTTTGAGGCCTATACTCCTTTACGCAGCCCCCGTCTGGGGTCACGCGGCAAAAACACACATTAATAAACTACAATCCTTTCAGAATAAGGTCCTCAGACTCGCTCTGAAGGCCCCAAAATGGATCAGGATCACTCAGCTCCACCACGAATCGGGCATTCCCCCAGCAAGAGAATTCATAAAACATCTTGCCAGGCGTTCTTATGCTGATTTCTCCAAGCACCGAAACCCTACTATCAACTCATTATCAACTTACGATATAAGACAACGCTCACGTATTAAACAGCCAAAATCCATTCTTTTATCTTCTGCTCCAAGTTAGCAGCTAAATTCTCGCAATAATTTCGCTATTTTTCGTTAAATAATTCCGTTATTTTTCTTTAAATAAATAAACACCACCATTTCAAATTTCGGCCCTTAGTGGCAACCTTAGATGAAGGAGCAAGGGGCTCCTCGAGCCCGGTACTCCGTAAGATCGTAGAAAAAAGTCAAAGCCGTATCTCGCCAGCGCCCCTACCAAAGTTCCCTTTCAGGGCCACGGGAAATGAGCCGGCTGCTCGGTTTTCCAAAATGACCCCTTTCAAGACCACTGAAATGAGCCTTCCGCTCGAATTCCCAAAATGGCCCCTTTCAGGGCCTCGGGAATGAGCCTTCTGCTCGACTTCCCAAAAAAATGGCCCCTTTCAGGGCCTCAGAAATTAGCCTTCTGCTCAGCGGCCCGAAACTGCCCTCATCAGGCCTGCAGCCCGTATCAAACTTGATTTCCGGCCCTGAAAAACTTAATAACTTTTGAAGGAACTTTTTGTTTGGTTAGAAACACTAAATATGAATTTTGGAATTTTCTACAATATTTTTTGATGCATAATTATAGAGTTAAAATGTACAGACTAAGTCCGAAAAATAACTGATCCCTCAAATGTTTCTACGATTATATAGTCACTTCAACGAGTAGTATTGAGCGCAGCTAAACAAGTCGACGTCCAGCTAAATTGCGTCAGTACATAACAGGTGATTAAGCCAAACGTGACGAACTCTCTCCTCTCTGGTCCAACAGCTCTCTGCCTCCGCCTCGAATCTTCAATAAATATTTTGGGCGTTTAATATTAAATCTTAATCAATGTAACTTGCATCAATAAATTCAGTGCCAACATGTGAATAGTTTTTACTGATAATACTTGCCACTTGCTACACACCTGAATTTCAATTAATTAACAGTTTATTTTGAAGCAACCGACACTCGCACTTTAACATTTCTGATATACAGCCTTCAGCTAGCATCTGTTGCATAAACGTAGAGTTCCAAATTAGCCAAATGCATACATGCTTTGGATGTTCTGCAACCCTTGTGTTCTAGAGTCAAAAAGCTTTTGACTTTTTCTTTCTAGCCGAAAACAGCACTGATGCGGATACGGAGCGTGCACGGAGCGGGTCGAAATACATACAAATTTTCAATTTTCGAAAGTCTATAAACCGCGTAAACACGCAGATACCAGCAACAGTGGATTCTATCGTTCGTTTGAAAGTATTCGACTTTTGCGTATGCGCATTCAGTTCCGCCTATTAAGATCCTCAAATACTGTATACACATTCACATTTGTTCACTCCGACAGTTATTCCTTCGGACAGTTGTTCCCTCGGACAGTTGTTCCTTCGGACAGTTATTCCCTAGGACAGTTGTTCCATCGGACAGTTGTCCCCTTGGATACTTGCCCATTAATCCCCCGGACAATTGATCCTCTAAAGCTTCCTCAAGTACCTATTTATATTCATAAATACCATCAGCTGTGAATATTATGTATAAGGTGGGAGCAAATTCCAGATAGTTAAGAATGATTTCAAATTTACAATCGTTTTGATGTTAAATATTATTACTTTTACTAATTGTGATGAACCATTTTTAATTTTTTGTTTTAACATTTTAGTTCAGTATTTAAGCTAAACTATCAAAAATACGTCACAAAACATATATTGTATTATGCATTCTACACAACCATTAACGTCATTTTTTGGGTTCCGTGATTGATTCCCCGACAAAATGTCCCCCTCCGACAATTGATCCCTCCAACAGTTGATCCTTCGGACAGTTCTTCCCCCGGACAATTGATCTCTCAAAGCTTTTTCAAGTACCTATTTATATTTGTAATCGGCAGAGGGATCAATTGGCAGAAGGATCAACTCGCCGAGGGATCAACTGTCGGGGGTCTACTATCGGGGGATCAATTGTCACGGAATCCAAAAAATGCCGTTAATTTTTGTGACTCATTTTTGACTGTTTGGCTTGAATACTTGAAGCCGAATTATTGAAAATATTAATGTATTCGATTATTTATTTAATTTATCATTTAAATAAAAAATTAATACAGAAAATAACATGGATATTTCACCAACGTGTTCTAATGCTGTAAACAAAAATAGTGAATTGTTGAGTGTTCGTGGGCTAGTCTATAGATTTGTTTATTTTATACGAAGTATAAACTTATTATCCGTCATCCCTTCTACAAAAAGTCACCGGCCGCCACTGATTAGAGGGTTTTTTATCAGAATTTTTTACTCTTCCAATTCATGTATTAATATAAAACACTTATGATGTTAATTACAATAAGGTAGTTAGTAAAAGTGTCAAAGCGATTAGCGCTGATGCACTTGTAGCAGTAGATTTGGCGAAAAAAAAAAAAAAAACTGATACACGGGCTTCCCTGTGGCAGGTGATCTACATACACTTTGCATATAACGCATCACCCCATATTTGGTGACCTCGACATCTTTCAAAAACTCAACATGTAGGAAATTGGACATGTTGAATGATAAGGAGGGAGAGGTTATGTCTGATGGACGGATTATGTCTGAGAAATGAATGCAATGAACGTGAGGCAAAGTTCACGCAGACCAAAGGACCTAAGGTTCAAATATGAGCACGTGACTGAGATAAAGATAGAGATTACAGAGGTCGTTTTTTTATAAAATAATCTTTATTACTTTCATTTTTATGTTTTCCTGAATATTTGTTAATATTTACAAGGCTGTAAAAATATTTCACGTTATAATGAAATTCCCCCGATAATGCCTACATTTTTCTCTTTGTACATATTATTACTTATATATTTTTTTGCATACACCCGTACAAAGTAATTGCATAGGATGTTTAAAACTTTCGTTAGTACTTACTAATATATTCGTACGTATTTGATAGATGTAATTCTATCATTAAATACTGAGATACGCGCTGATTTCCGAGATACAGGCACGCTCGGTTTAGCAGATACGTATTCAGATACAAATATAATATTTCCATTAGCTTTCTTGGAAATAAATAAAAAATATCATTTTAGAATTTTTCAGGAATTTACGAAATCTTTTGTTGGGCCTTATTTTTGTCTGAGAATACTGGTAATTTAGGCAGAATTATTGAACCCATAGTTGGTGAAAAATAGCAGAGCAAACATTTCTATAGTATCGCTTTCTGCTATCTTTAACATGATTTGGATCGCTCTCTGTTACATTTAACACGATTTGGATCGCTCTCTATTATCTTTAACATGATTTGGATCGCTCTCTTTTACCTTTACATGATTTAAATTACTTTTTGGTGTCTTTAATTCGATTTGGATCGCCCTTTTTTACCTTTAACTTGATTTGGATTGCTTTCTGTTATCTTTAACATGATTTGGATCGCTCTTTGTTATCCTTAACACGATTCGGATTGCTCTCTATTACCTTTAACATAGTTTGGATTACTCTCTGCTACCTTTTAATATAATTTGGACCGCACTCTGAGACAGACTCTGTACGTCTCTGAACCACCCAGCGTCTACGGAAACATAAATCTGTAGACCACCATAGATATTATACCTATAGTATTTGTTTCCAGTATAATGGGCCGTGTTTTTTATTGTAGGCATTATGCCTGCCTCAGTGCTATCGTATGAAATTATTTGTTTATACGATGATGTCACCAGTAAGCAGGGTGTCCAAAAAAAAGTGAGAACATCTCTTAACATATGAGTTATTTATAAACATAATTTAATTAATTATAATTCTTCATGTATTTTTTTTTTTTGCACAATATTTAGCTAATAAAAAATCATCAAAACACCCCATATTGCATTATCTACTGGGTATAAATCTGAGCTCTTCGGTGGTCATATGCCTAGCTCGATGAAATTAACATTCTCACGACGAGGCAAGTTGATTGTATTTCTGGCTGTGTGAGATGGAGCTCCGTCCTGCTGTAATGTCTAGCTATACTCCAGGTATTCTTTTGAAACTCTTTGATCATTTTCCCACCCCGACGTTTTTCAATTCGAAAATTTTTGAGTAGAATACAGTCTTCTAGGGTGATTTTTGTCATTCTGGGTAACAATTTGAAAAAAACAAATATAAATAATGGAAACATTAATAATCAAAGATGGCGATCGAAAATTGTCGAAATAAAACGTAATATAGGTAAATAGGTAAGTTAGTAAATTAGTAAAGTATTGAAGCTATTGTTGATATAGTTAAACTAATTTTGAGGTAATTATATCTCATTTTACGAAATGTTATCACTTTTTTTGGGCCACCCTGTAGATATGAGCATTAATTATATGTTGTGAAAGAAAGTGTGGATTATGTAAAAAATAATTAATTATCAGAAAGATCAATGAATAGATGCCATGTCCCTATATCTAAGATATCACGGAGTGTGTGTGTGTGTGTGTGTGTAGATGTGGCTAGAGCAGATGAAACTAATAATAAGTAAATTACGGTTGATGTCTTTTATTGAAGATAGTTGTACAAATCAACACAGTAAGGATACGAAGCATCTACTGGTTGATGGTTTAGTCAGGAAGCCGGCCGAGAGGGAAGTGACTGGTTATGGCTAGCTCCCGGCAACCTTTAAGATTGATACGAGCCTGCTTTACCAACTGGGTAACTGTGAAGCGCGTTCGGGCCTTGAGCATGTTTGTTTTTAAATTATTATTCTTACAAATTAAGATATCTTATAAAGACGAAGCTATTTATATAACATTGCATGGGAAAATATGGAACTATGGGTAATTACAGGGCTTACGATCTGTCTTCGGCTGGCTTAAGTGATCACTCTACACCACATAATGTTACTACGCTGTTTCAGGGAAATTAATATCAAATTTCAAACCATAGATGGCGTCAGCGAAGTTGTAGTTACTCGAAGTATTTCTACATGATGACATATGTATAACTTCCAAAAATTTGATTGTGATTATGGGTGGTGGAATGTGATCACTTAAGCCAGCCAAAGACAGGTCGTAAGACCTGTAATTACCCATACTTCCGTATTTTTCCATATAATATAAATAGTTTCGTCTCTATGAGATATTTATAATTTGTTTAATTAATAAACATTTGGAGGTAAATATCCAGTAATCGCGTGTTCTTACAAAAATATTCATGTATGATAGATAATAAAGAGATTTCTTGCGAGGGGACAGTGAGGGGTTTATTTTATTTGGGGTGTACCTATGTAGCATTAAAAAAAAATGTCAAACTGGCGGTGAATGAGAAGGACCGTTTGTGAGCATTCACTCATACAATGGTCCTGGTTATTAATGGCTCACATCTCATAGGCTGATGATGATGAATTGTCTGAAGTTCCAACTTGTTAATATGTTTAATTGATCCCTCTATCCGATATTTTAAAATAAATAAGTTTGTCTTGTCCATATTGTCCTTATATGCACGTGATACACAACGGAAGTGCTCCATTACTGTTTTGCTTTGAATCACCCTCAAAGGATGATTGTCTCAGTGCTGCTCCCTAAACAACTTCCTTCCTCTCTACTAGTTCTATTACCCTAACTTTACCCCCAATAAATTATTAAGGGTATAATGCTATTAACCCTGTGTGTCTGCCAAATTATTAGTATGCTCCATCAATATACATTTTGAAGAATGTTATTTATTAAATTAGTTTCTTTCCATTCATTACCACGCCTTCTCTTGCTTCATAGAGAACCTCTTCAAATATTTTTAAAGACCTTTAGCGTAAGAATAAAACCTTAACTTACTCCTTTCCTTGTTTATCATGTTTCCTCAGTTAATTAGCCAATATTTCTTTAATCAATTAGTAGGTTTGGTCGATTAATCGAAACTGTTCTTGTAATTGCAATTATCTCATATTGAAATACAAAATCGTTTATGATTTTGGTCTAACTCTTTGGAATATAAATTAAAAATAATCGGTGTAGTTATAGCAATTGAAGGCTGAGTTCAGGGACATGGTTGTAGGGTTAATGTGAATACGTCATGGCGTGGGGACTGAACGTACTCCATCTATATGATGTCGTCATTACTAAACATCTTGGCTAGCACTGTGCAGTCGTTTATAATCCCTCGTGGATGGCATATCTGCGGCGACACTAGCGGAGCGTTTTGACTCGGCCGAGCGCCATTTAATCCTTCATCTGCATGCCCCGTCCCAGTTCTGTTGCGGTTAGTGGGAAATTGTAGAACTTGTCTCGATAGAATCTATCTGTAGATTCTACTTTTCTTCGATTGTTTTAAACTATCATGATATTTTTTTATAGAGTTCATAAGCCACGGTGTCCTTACGTAACAAATTCGAGGTACATCAGATACAATCTTGAGAAATCTTACATCTGTCCTCAATTCACTGACACCATTATCTGTCACTTGCATCGTGTATATTTTCTGAGATATAATATATTTTGACATGCATAACGAAGATTAAAATCATAAATCATGTTATTACCCGATGCATTGTAATTCTAGAGCAAATATGCTAGAAAAAGTAAGAAAACAATTCAGAAATTTATTTATTTATGTTAGGTAAGACACATAAAAAAAAATATTAAAAATTATATACAATATATATGAGAATATATGTATTTTAAAAAACTATAAGTATTTTTGGTGATTATTTTGGTGCGGTGATTCTTAATCATCATTTTTACCTTTTACCATTTACCTGGAGTCAGCTCCACTCGTATAAAAGCGCCAGGAAACACCATCTTGGATTTGAATAGTAGTCCTCTTGGTCCTATGTCAGTGTTTTTTATTTTTAAAATTATGATACAACAATATTTAGGTACAATATATAAGTAACATTAGAAGTAAGATTATTTTTACCGGCCGTACCACTTCTTTTTTTACAGCCGTAGCACTTATGTGAAAGAGAAGGCATAATGGTGTGATGGAACTCGGCCGGTGCATCAACATATTAGTGTTCAGTATCTAATTATAATACTATAAGGTACCCTCATGGTTTCACTTGTTCTCTGAGTATTGTTGACGCCCCACGTTGGGCGCCAAGCATATGTCTGAAGGACCAGCCATCCACCAACTACATCAGCTTGGTAGAGCATATTCAGTGAGTCCTATCACCGGAGCCACATACTACAGACATCTAGGAGTCCATTGAAATAAGTTTTAGTTTAACAAAAATTTATATTTACAAAAAAATACTTGTTTTGAAAATTAGAACAGATTATTAACCAAACTTATTTGACAAGGCTACATACAAGAATGACTCCGTAATAGGAGTTCCGATAGGAATCATTATATGTACGTTTATCACGTTCATATGCGCGCGCACGGTGACGGGGATCTATGAATATATTATAAAGATCGAACATGTCCTGTATTAGTAATTATGGAATATAAGATCGATAAAGACCTGTCTCTAATTAGAATCTACAAATCAATTACATTTTTAGAAATGTTTTAATAAATGCAATGGAAAAAATTATTTATTCGATAGAACCCAGGACATATCAATTGAAAAATATTTAATTTATTAAAAATATATATTATATTATGATATACGTATTTTTTATGAGACGTAATTTGGTTTAAAGGTTAGGTACTAAATTTATTTTTTAAATAATTGTTGTTTTTTTAAAAATAGATTCTGGTGAAGAAACAATAATATGTGTTTTTAGTTAGTCATGACATCCTGAAGAAGAAAATGGTATTTTTCGAAACCGGTAGATGTATTTAAACTCAATTCAGTGGTTAATAAAACAAATATAATAAATAAAAAATATGAATTTTAACCACAAAGTTACTATTGCTAATTTTAAAAGTATTACTGTTCTGATAGTCTGTTGTGAATAATAAAAATAACATATTAATAAGTTATTTTTTTAATGTAATTGTTGTAATATCTGGATTTTAGCGATGTGAAATATTTTAAAGGAAAAGTAATTTAAAATATTTCAGCACCCTAGAATGCACTAATGGATGAAAGCAATTTACAATTTGATTCAGGAATTTTAATGGCGTCATCGAGTAATTAAGATTTTTGAAATATTTGTTTGCGAGGAATATTAATTCGGTTGTTCCACAGCCAGATGCTTTTTACTTGCATTTTTTGTGGCAAACTTTTTAAAATGTTATTTAATTTAATTTATTTATTAGAAATAACACAGATATACAAGTACAAGGTTACCTAAAAGACTTTTTCATAATAAAATAAGGCGTAGGTTTAATAAAAAATGTTTATTTTACATTTTACTTTAGAATTTATTTCTTAACTGTATTTTGCTGGCACTCTTCTAAATGGGAGGCAAAATTTCTGAGAACTGCTCGGCACGTATTTTTCGTGATCGCTGCCATTTCTTTTCTGATATTTTATTTTTATTAGTCCAGAGGGAGGATTATTATTGTATACCTTTGATTTAAGAGCTCCATAGGAAGAAGTCCATTGGTGTCAAGCCAGCGCTACGTGGAGGCCAGTTTATGTCACCTCGTCGGAATATCAATTTTACAGCGCTCTAAAGCGACTGAGTTCCCAAGGCTGGCGATCGGCATACCCCCTGCCCTTCTTCCGTTCGTTGCGTTTCCTCTTCCTGTCTCAAATTTCTTCTACCTTTCCTACATCATGAACATTTTTGTTGTGATGTTGTAATTTCAGAACATAGTTCTATGATATTTTTAAAACAAATGTGAAAGATCTAAGTATTTCGTCGTATCAATAGTTAACGTCTTCTACAAAATTGCAATTTTAATCTTCATACTTTAATATTGCAATGAATCAATACTAAATATCTTTGACTGAAACCAGAATTCAATAAATTTTTAATATTTTTTTATTTATATTATTCATAGTTAAATTTACATTATTTTCAATATTTATTTTAAACATTACAATTAATGAATAAGGTTCTAGGCATTACTAATAAAAGAATTATATATATATTATTAATATGTTTTTATTGTCACCATATCTCAGATTATATAACAGTTCTTTAATTTAATTAATAATAGGTACAACAATTTATTATTTAGATGGTTAAGTATATGAGTATATAATTTCATATTTACATTCAATGTTTATTAAGATTTAATACAATTGTTTCTAGAATATAGACAGCAATAATGTATATTCAACAAAACATTAATTTATAATAAATAATACACAATAAATATACTATTTTTTTCGAATTGAGTAAGTCAAATAATATACATATTTAACGATTCTCTCTACAAGGTTATATTTGATATTAAATTTAGATGTTTATTGAGATACATAACTCTTTGAATTATATTAAACTTACGGGTACAGTATGTTAGAAGGTGACCACTTGCAGATTCATACGTGATATGAAGACATATAAATGAACATTCACATGATTTGGTAACACTTTTGAACATAAACTCAGTTTGATATTTAACATAATTAAATATTACGAAGGAAGAATTGTAATAATGTAAGTTTGCAGTCTAGTGATCTAGTGATCGGGATCGGGGATTCGAATTTCGTTCCAGGAGACCATATAGATACGTGATTAGCTTAGTTTTAAAGAAGTGAAAATATTGATGTATGTATTAACCCTTCCCAAACCATGCAGTAAAACAGGTCTACAATCATAATATTTCGGTAAATACATGCAGCATAAAATTCATATTTTAGATAATCCTAAAGAAAATATTAGCAATTAGGAATGAATAATGAAAAACCAATTATAAAAAGGGAATCGTACAAAAACAATTATTTTTAAATTCAATCCGTCATAAAATTAACGTTGGTAAAAATACAATTTGTGATATGAAAGACAGAGATCACACACTATTTTCACAGTGAAAAGAACAACAAACATACAAATATATTTGTTTCTTTCTCACTAATTAAATGAAGAGAGATAAGAAGGAAGGACACATTGTATAGGACTTAATGAATGCTCTAAATTATGTTATTAATTATTTTTTTCAATATTGAATGCTCAATATTTAGAGTAAATTCGTGCCATTAAAGCTATTTAAGCTAATAAAGACATTTTTTCTAACTGTTGCTTACGGTAACACGAGTTGACAGCATGGCCGTGTTTGGATATTTTATATCATGGTATGGTAAAGGTTAAGAATACATACCGCTATTTAAAAAAAAGATTTTCTTTTAAAATATTTTGTATCATATCATATCATTTCTTGATATCAATTGCATTGCCACTACAAGAAGCTATCCTCTAACAGACAAGTAGGTACCCAATTTATTAAATATATTTTTTAAATTTTTTAACCAAATATACAAACAAAACGCAATTTTTTGAAATATCAAAAAATGTAAGATAAATATTTAATTCTTATCATTTTACAGATATGTGTAAATGGATATCTGAATACTAGAACAATACTATAATAAAAAATATTTATTAAATGAATAAATTAATTATTGTCTTTGCGTAAGTTTTAAAGACCTTAATAATAATATTGTCTTACAAACCTTGGCCCTATTGAGATCTAATCTTTAGATATTTGGTTAAACAAGTTTTAGAAAAATACTTTCTAAAATGTTTAATTTTTAACATGCGTTTGCGCATTTTTTAAATCTTAATATATATATCTTAAAATGTAAGATTTTCTAACAAAACGGAAGACTTTTATTTATTTTAATATATACACAACATCTTTAAAATAGACATTTCTACACAACAGAACTAAAATAATACTAAAATATCACATTAACACGATGGTGCAAGTTTATATTATTTATTGTCTTAGTTCAACATTCAGGAAAATTATTGTTCGGTTGTCTTCAAAACACGATAAAATTACACAAAAATTTTGCAAGAGAATATGCCAGTTTCATCTAGTAACTTCACACCACACATTACACCCCGTGAATGGCATTATCCATGAAAATTGCGCTACTAACGCAAGTATTGTAATGTGCCAGCGTATGATGTTGTATATTTGCATATTCCGTGTTCCATATTATCGTGACACCAGACCGTGACATGGGTTCAAATCGTCAGCCGGCCAGTTTAAAAAAAATATCCAGGACATAAACAATTTTATTTAGCCAAATCCAGATTGCATTGCCCAATACAGTACGTGTTTAAATCATTTTCAATGTTTAAAAAAATGTTTCACGGAAATACTGGCCGCGAAGCGGCCACTACATAGCAAAAGCATTTATTCTGCTAGTCAACATTTATTACCCCATTTTAATTGCATCTGCATGCATTTTTTAAATAAATAACTAAGATGTATCTTACATTATAATTCGATGAAATTTACAAACACTATAAGTATTATCAGATTTCTAATGATTCCATTTTATAAGTTTTCGTAATTGTTTCATTACATTTTTTTTATTAGTGTTTGAATACAACTGGAAAAAAAAAACTTATATAAAAAAAGTCAGTTTTAATAATACATTTTTTTTCTTGCAGTATTTTTCTAAATTTTAATAATAATAATAATAATAATATTACAACTCACCGAAATTTATATATATTTAAAATATAGTTAATCAAATAGCATAATTATATCGTAAAAATATTAAAAATGGAATATTATTAAAAGAACGATATAAATATATTACAAACAATTGTAATAAAACATCCAAATAATTTATTCTGGTTTCCGTTGCTATGCATCCTCCATTGCGGCTTAGATGTAGGTCTAATGATCTTTTCTTTGTCTGTGTTACTCGGGTTCACCAAGTGTTCTGATCCGTCCAGCTTCTTCTGGATCACATCCTCGTCTACTATTGGCGGAAGGATGTGGTTGGTTATCTTCTTGTCTTGTTGCTTGCCTTGCTGCTTCCCTGTCTGTTTCTTTCTGGATTTCGCCGTAGTCGGTCGTTCGGTTGTGGTCGTAGTTGTCGTGGTGGTTGTGGTCGTAGTTGTCGTTTTTGGTGGTAGGATTATTTCTAAAGGGCATAAAGTAATGTTAGTGTTAATAATCAATCAGTGCGACAATAATTCGAGCTCAGAAATCTCAACAAATAGATTCTGAAAGCCCCCACAAATAATATTATCACAAAAGTCTAACACCAGGTCGAGTCATAAATAACTTCCGGTGCAGGTAGGTTTGACTATATTTATAAAGATTCTGTTAGTCTTTTTACAACTGATTTGTGTGGTGCACATTACATCAAAGTGTTATTCCTAACCCTTAAAATAGAGAATCACAAAGTCCATATTCGTCATGTGACGTTTTGAAAATTCAAATAAGACAATAGTGCTACGGCTACAGCTGAAAAAGTATGCAGTGTATATACGATGAAGGACTAATAACCGAATTGGCATCCTACCAGATCCGAAAGCAAACATTCATGAAAATAAGATTTTATTGTTGAATTCAAATTTAACAATTACTGCAGATAAATGCGTTCAGTAGCTGAAAAGAGTTTAAGAAAAACTCCACGAATCAATTAATAGCAAAAATATCGTTATCTTACACGACAAGATTCAAGAAAAAAATCTTGATCTTAGATGGTCTATTTTACCACATCCATCTTACTCTCCGGATCTTGCCTCGACAGACTACCATATATGATGTTACTTACAGAATTTTTTTAATAGAAAAACCTTCAATACTGAAGAGCAAGTCAATAAGGTTTCAAATTTGCCGCTAAAAATATTGTCGCTGTAGCATAGTTGGATAATGCACCTTCCCCGGCTAGGAAAGAGATCTAGGTTTGAATTTAATTAATATATTTAATTCATATTTACTTAAGTAAAGTATAAGTCTTGAGGGAAAAACGACTAAACAAAAACAAAAATCATGGCTGAAGAACCTAAGGTAATGGTTTGGACAGTCTACTGTAGAGCTGTTCCATGATAGTCAATGTTCGTTGAACTGATAAGAACACGTAGACTTCTGAAGCTACTCCCATCATAAAATCTAAATATTGATCAATCCCTTAGCAGTTACATACTGCTTTCAACAACAAATCCATAATATAAGTTGAATATGCGTGTCTCGAATATAAATAATATTGCTTTGAACTAGCAGTGTTTATTATCAAAATATTGAACAGTCATAAAAATAGTCTATGAACCAATTAATTTACCCAATTTTGCATATCGTGCTAAGCCATTGACTTTATCGAATGCTCTTTTCGACCTTGCAGAGATGTATTTATTATAATTCCACATGGTTTACAATGAAATATATTTGAAGTCGTTCTGCTGTTTATGAACGACATTTCTCAGATTTTAATAGGCATTTTAAGTCAACACCTTAAACCCTACACTACCCTATGCGGTGTTCCCTGAGTCAGGTATGGATGGCAGTTAAAAGGCTTATAATATAATTAGTACATTTAATATTTTATCAAAGTTAACAAAGATGAAATAAATCTTACAACAATTTTACGATATTTATTTGTTTCGACAATCATTCGTGATAGTATGGTTATCGGTTATCGGGAAAAAGTGAATAGATCTGTTAAAAATAACATACACTAAAGTTGACATTTTAAAAATTTCGAGAATACGGTAAATATCATGTGACATTTTGGTCAAAATTTGACATTTATGTAGCAAAATTTTGATAATAAATTAATGTTTTAGAAGCACTTGTGATATTTATTAAAATAAAAATTAATGATTCAAATATATAAAATATATGAGTTATATATTATATTATTAAAAAACGTGCCCGAAATCAGTTTATTTTATTATTTTTATTAGCGACATTTTAGTAAAATTTCACTTCGTAAGGGAATAAATCAAAATGTGTCGAGAAAATCGAAAAATTAATATTCAATAGTTTAGAATTTCAGTTGATATTTTATCGTTTTAAAGACACGAGTTGTATATCATTGAAAATTATCCAAAAAAAATTTAGACAGAATAAATCGTTTTTTTAAATATATCTCGGTGTTTCTTTGATGATATAAAAGGCCTCTGTTATAAGCATAACTGTTAAGGATATCAATCATTAAATTACCTTGCAGCCTGACAGCTCCTTCAACCTTCCCCAGAGCATTCGCTGATGCGCAGGAGTAGCCTCCGAAGTCCCTCTTGGTCAGGTTCCTTATGGTCATATTCATCAGAAGAGCATACTCATTGAGGTTCACCTCGACCATGTCGTACTTTCCACTCTGAAGTAATTCTTCACCTGGAATAGATATCGTGCTTTAATTGGGCTGTTCATATTTTTTTTAAATTTGTAAATTGGGTCAAAATTTGTTTTATTCCCCTGCAATTTTCAAGTTAATTTGACATTTTAGAAAATTTAGAAATATGTAATAATAAAAATAACAATAAAAACATAATAAATATTCAAATACCGCTAATTACATCCCTTCTTTTATTAAACACACCATATATTACTGTCTGAAAGTGCTTTTAATTTTAGTTGATCTATAATATTGATAATGGGAAGATGTGCTCAAAAACGTAATATAACATTTAACACAATGAAAAGTGTAGTGGAACAAAACAGAATTTAACTCAATTTACAAAATAATCATGGAATTCCACAAATTTTCACCAAAAACGTACAAAAATGTACCATAAAATGCAAAAGTCGCGTGTCTCTATATTTTTAAAAAATATCTAAAAATATTATACACAACACAATACAAAAAAAAAAGATTTAAGTCCTCCCGTCCAACTTTTGAGATCTCCAGCTCTATTTTGCAGCAAAATTTACGATAGTAACTAGAGTGCTTAATTATTTCGATGGGTGGTGATTCAACAACGCAAACACATCTCATATCATATCTCATCATCGTATACCGCATTCACTTAAAGCGAAATTATATTTAGCTTAATTTAATATTTTATTTATTTATGTTATTTAGAATAACAACTGTGCAAATATATATATATATACATTCATCAACATTATACGATTATATGATCTTAAATTATAGGGGTATCTATATATCATATATCTATATGTCGAATACATATCTATATAATTATTTGAAGACTTTTAAGCAATTTTAGAATCTCCTTTTTGTACACATTTATATTTTTGATACTAATTTAATTGATTTCAGTAGTTGGTTTAGCAATGTACGATGCATGTCTCTATCCTATTCATAAATAGGACATGTTTAAAATAACATGTTCACTAGTTGTTCATATGCGCTAGTGACTATTTAAAACATGCTTATATTAAGTAGCTAACGACGTTATGTGTTTTTATGAGATTCGTGTATCTCAAATCTAGGACAATTTAAATTTTAAAATGTGATAGAAATGAGAAGTAGAAGCGGATTTATAAGGAAAAGAAAGGAGCAAAGATATAATTATAATTATAAAAAAGTGTTGTAAGTCTATAGGTTCTATGATTTATATTTTATTTCGTAATAGTAATTAGCTATCGAAGGAAATCACATGCACAGGTGGTGTTTCCGATACGATTCGCCGGAATAAGGGGAAATGGAAAAAATGGGAATATAAAGAGATCACTTAACCGCCATATAGTCTGACTGGTACCCACCAAACCGGACAACAACACGTCGCGCCGCAACCAGTTCGAGAAAACTTAGAACCGAACACTCTTCTCCTAGCCAGCTCCTCGGATACATTCACTGGCACGTACTTCGGCACCACCTCCAGTGTTCTACGTTTTATATACCCTTTTTATAATGTAACAAACAAGTGTAAATTCAATATTTAAGTACTGTTTCACTCCCGATCTACCAGTTCTAGCTATAGAAGGGAAAATAAAGCTTTTACAGGTATGTTAAATATATGCCAGTGAACATACAATTTTATATAATGCCATTAAATCGGTCATAATGGCGTTCAAATATGAAAAAGAACCAGATAAAATCCCTCCCGTGTGGCTGGACGGGACGAAATTGAGGTCAAATACCTTGGCCATATATTCAATGAAGATGTACAAGACGATGATGACATAGAACGGCAGAGGAGACAGTTGAGCGTTCGTGTAAATATGCTGTCAGGCGTTTCTACGGATGCAGTAAGGAGGTGAAGAGGATCCTCTTTAAATTGTTCTTCACCAGCATGTATACCTGCGAGCTCTGGTCGAAATACAAACAAGTAACGTATAACCGTCTCCGAATTCAGTACAACAACTCATAAAGAGTACTGTTCGGATTGGCGCGTTATTGCAGCGCATCTACAATGTTTAACGAAGGCCATATACATGGATTCGTTCCGCTTCTGAGACATCGGGTTACGGCCGTAAAGCTGAGGCTGGAGCTTAGCACCGACTCTCTGGTGCAAGCGACGCTCTCACAGAAAACTGGTTCACTGACCAGAGAATGGCAACGCCTACAGAATAGATACAGATACAATAATGGCTGTGACTGAAGTATTTATATATGTATGCGAACTTTTTATTTTTATTAATTTATTTATATTTCCTTGGTTTTATTTTTACACACAAACATTAACCATCATAATTAATAACTCTTCATGAACATGCGGGAGAAGCCAGATGGTATAGAGCCCTCGATGCTCATTGCACAAATCCTTCTGACACAAATAATCCCTATTGGTGACCTTAAATATGCACACAAAGTCACCAAATTACGGTAGATAGATAGGACAACTCGATTGAACCGATGATGACGCTGCTCTCACAACTGAACTCCCGAAGCTCACAACCACAAATTTCATGGTTTTGTTGTATGAGTATACTTTATAATATTACGTTATAGTACCTACCCGCTGATAGTGTCCTCTATGGTTAACATGTCATGGCAATTGCAATTCTGTTGTGCAAAAAGAGTATTTCCTGGCTTTTCTATCGACGAACAAGAAAAGCACTTTCCGCATTCTCGTGGAGTATATTTATTACAAACATGTAATTCCATATTTAAAAGGAAGGTTAAGGATAATTATATCTAATGTTAGGAGTATTGCGTTGGGTTATGGATACGATGCACCACTTCATCTGATTATGTGATGGCTCGGATGAGAGTCCTGGAGGATTGCCTATGGACAGAGTAGGATGATGATCACGATTCGGATCCATCTGCTCGAATCATCTTCATATGGATGGAGAAACCTTTACTTCAATATTCGCCTTAAACAACGTCAACTTACAAGTAACCCAAATTTGGTATTCATCATGGAGCAAGACTCGTCTAGTGAAATTCAATCCGTTGACCTACTAAAATGAACTTTTATTACATTAGAATTTCTCCTCAAACGCTGGTCAATTGTTCCACCTACCGGTGGAATTGTTAAATAACTTGATGTATAAATTCCGTTAATGTGCACTAAGACTAATTATTCGTAAATAATTTTACGTTTTTATTCTCTTTGCTCATTTGTTTTAACTGTATAAATTTTTCAAAATTATAATATTGTAAAATTTATCTTTGATTTTATTTATTTTCCCTTGAGAATGCCTGTTGAAGGCAGGTGGGAGATAGAATAGCCAATTCTGTTCGTATTACTCACAATCTCATGTTCTACCTTGGGTGAAGCTGATGGACGCGCTAACACTCCGCCGTGTACGTCACAACTTCCACAAAATTATCGCTCGACGATTTTCTAGTGGTCGATGGCCAACACGTCGGCATGACTATTGGGAAGATTAAACAGCTGGATGCAAAACGGAGTCAGGCATCTTGGATTCCGGGGGGAGAGATTTGAATTTGTAGGATTGTGTAGATGTCCCAGAAGAAATACATTTAAAAAACGTAATTTACATGAAAGCAGGCCTCATAAATTCGGCGAATTAACTCGTATTTCGTTAATTTTTCGAATCGCATTTTTTCAATTAGGGAAAAAATTTAAAATGAAGTGTACACCCAGCCCGAGAGAAAAATTGCCTTTGTAAATGCCAAATAAATCTACAGGACGTACAACAATTAGAATGTCCTCCTGGATCGGCGCCGGTTTCCTTCTTCAATCATCTCTGAAGATAAATAACCGGCTTAAATACACTCGGGGGTTTTATTAGAGGAAAAAATTCCTTTCATCCATTCCTGGAAGTGGATTCGGCGCATATTTTACGGCGGTTTCATTCCCCCGCGAATTGATCACGTACACTGGCGCCATCTGTGAATCAAAATAATAATCATAAAACGTGACCGCCTCGGAACCTTCAAACGCGGCGTTTGAGAAATGTTATTATCGCGCGGATCCGGCCCGCGCTGTTTGTCGGGAATTGGGTATTTACTCCCGGCGCAATCTAGCGGCGGAGGTGATACACTGCCACGCGATAGAATATAAATAAATCTGAATTTAAGAGCTCACTGTGTGCAGTCGAATTTGAAACAGTGTGTAGCATATTAGCTATAAAACCCTTCTCCGCGATGATCTCCCATCTACGTCAGTCTCTCATGATAGGATCGTGACCTCTAAGATCTCCCGCCCTATTAAATATTTATTGTTTATTCTTAATATAGTGCATACATTTATATATGATCATTAAGGAGAACACATTTTAACTGTGAAGTTATAATTATTCTGGACAGACGGTCTGTGATATTTTAAATATTAATTAAATGTATTAATTAGAAAGATATACATATAAGATCAATTTTATCGAAAAATATTGTTGTTCCTACCGTGATTCGAACCTGGATCTCTTTCCAAACCAGGGAAGGTGGATTATCTAATTATGCTACAGCGACGATATTTTTAGCGACAAATTTTCGAACCTATATGTTACCTTTTTGATATTAATACATTTAATCGTTCCATTATTTGAAAGAGCCATCTACCTTATTTTTACGGAATCTCAAATACCTTTGAGAGTAATCTGATAGCAGACGCCAGAATTATCAATTCATTTTTATTATTTTAGCTTCAGCTATCAGTTTACTCAAATGCATTTGAGATTCCGTATAAATAGAGTCAAATGATGAAATGATAGATTTGAAAAAGTGTAACACATAGGTTTGAAAATATGTCGGTAAAAGTATTGTTGCTGAAGCTTTTAACTGCACCGATCGAACTATATCAAGTTTTTCTGCGTATTATTCTCAAAGTTTTATTAGCTAGAAACAGTAGTAGTGAGGAAAAATAACAGTGTTATATACTATTAACAAGACTCAATACTAATGAATCTTCTGATCTTTCCCTGAAGTTTGAATTGCTTAGCAATCGTTTTAGTCACGTGTCTTGTATTTTTCACATCTAAATGTGAAAAAGTCCAAATATTCACCATCTATTATAATTAATGTGAAAAAGTCCAAATATTCACCATCTATTATAATTAATGTGAAAAAGTCCAAATATTCACCATCTATTATAATTAATGTGAAAAAGTCCAAATATTCACCATCTATTATAATTAATGTGAAAAAGTCCAAATATTCACCATCTATTATAATTAATGTGAAAAAGTCCAAATATTCACCATCTATTATAATTAATGTGAAAAAGTCCAAATATTCACCATCTATTATAATTAATGTGAAAAAGTCCAAATATTCACCATCTATTATAATTAATGTGAAAAAGTCCAAATATTCACCATCTATTATAATTAATGTGAAAAAGTCCAAATATTCACCATCTATTATAATTAATGTGAAAAAGTCCAAATATTCACCATCTATTATAATTAATGTGAAAAAGTCCAAATATTCACCATCTATTATAATTACTGATGTAATTGGTGTTCTTTTCAGTTGCTACTTCAATCGCTAATTTCCAATTGGCAAGTCATAGAATATTTCGTGCACGCGACAGACAGACCATTTACATCAAATCATTTTTATATAAATACTAATTAAATGTATTAATTAGAAAGATATATATATATATATATATATATATATATATATATAAAAAATCAATTTTATCGAAAAATATTGTTGTTGAACCTGTTGTTTGGTTTTATATGTATATCTTTCTAATTAATCCATTTAATTCATATATAAAATATCACAGACCTATGTTCTGAATAATTACAACTTCACAGTAAGAATGTGTTTTCCTTAATAATATAATCAATGTGTCCAAAATTTAATAAAAACGAATTGATAATTCTAGCGTCTGCAGTCGGTTTACTCAAAGATATTTGAGATTCTGTAAAAATAATGTAGGTGGCTTTCAAATAATAGAACGACAGATGTATTAATTTGAATAAGTATAATATATAGGTTCGAAAATTTGTCATAAAAAATATTGGCGTTATAACACAATTGGTAGTGTAAATAATAAAAATAATAAATAATAGTATAAATCCGGGGAAATCCCCGGATTGGAAATAGAGATCCAGGTTCGAATCCCGATGACGGAAAAACAATATTTTTCGACAAAATTGATTCTATATGTATATATTTATAACTAATACATTAATTCAGTATTTAATTATAACTTCACAATAAGAATGTGTTCCCCTTAATAACATTTTTATATGTGTTTAATGTATATATAATAATATTCGTATATACAGAACTATGTTCTGAAAATATAACTTCACAACAAAAATGTGCTCCTTTCAATATGTTAATTCTATAATAATCTAAATAATTTACATTTTTAAGGTACGCTAATTTTTATCTAACCGGTGTATTAGTGGCGTACTAATATATACATCGATAATGTTTTCACGTATTTTTGTAATACACTTGAGAAATATTTAAATTAAATTTTATAATTTCATATCTTACTGTGCTGGATTTAAAAAATGATTATTCCGTACTAGCGTGGGAAAATGTATCTGCACTAGCAAAAGGCTCCAATGCATTGAATTGACTGCATTGACGTAGTTACATCGAAAGCGAGAAACCTCCATGTTTGGGGTGTAATTTGGATTTCAGACTGCTTAGGAGCGTTGTCGGTATTAACGTATTTTTTCTAGAAATTTTTAGATGAACACCCCTCACATATTTCAGCGTGTCGATAATTTTTCAATACGATTTCATATAAATACTGGGACGCTTCTAGAAATAACCGAGACACGAGATATGACAATGGATCGTGACCGATAGGGTTTATAGATTTATAATCTGTTCTGCTTTGAATGCTTTATGGCTGCATTTTATTATCACGAATATTGCTTGAATTAAGCAAATATCAGATATCTTATAGAGACCGAGCTATTTTTAAAAATTATATTTAATATAAAATATATTAAAGTATGGGATAATTACAGGACTTACGACTTGTCATCGGTAGGCTTAAGTGATCATTTTGTTGGCGCCATTTAAATGTACTACGCACGCGAATCTCATTGGACTACAGAAATATGTCCTGTCCCTCTTTCTTTTCCTATCCTAGTCCCTAGGCATGAAGAAGAAAGAAGATTCCTGCAATCCGCTGTTACTACCGACCGAGCCATTCCGCTTTCGAAACTGAACACGGTACGCTGCCGTCGCTGTGAATCCGCTTACAACCGCTAACCATAATAACCGCTAGTATATAATATTTTACTACCGCTAAAAAATTTAAAATAATTACTTTTCTAACGCGAGTGTCATCAATTACGAGACAATTCTGCGTCGCTTGTGAATTGGTGGACCAGGGAGAAACGAACCAGCTTCAAGAGATCGGAGACCCACAAGTAAGTGCCATCCTATCTTTTATCTCCCGATAACCCGCCAACTTTCCACATTTTATATAAATATAAAGTTCACCCAAGAATGCGGACCTAATTAATATTAGGACGAATCTTGTTTTATTTAAATAATTTATTCAGGTGTGGGTGACACGATGGAGCTCATTAGGCAGATAGTTAAGCTGGACTGTGTCGGTGGGTAAACTTTACCTACGCGCCTACCTCTCTCTTTATTCATACCTTGTGTTTTACAACTCCTTTATTCTGTCCGTGTAAGTGATACTCAATCCATTTTGTGTCTCGTCCACTGTCTCTTTTCTGCAAGTTTTTTTGATGACTCGATCCCTTGTGTGTCTCCCTTGAACTACTGCGCCTTTATTTACCATCAATTTTCCATCGACGTGTTTGTTTGACTCATATATTTGCACCTCTCTGTCCTATGCCGGATCTTATATAATGATATGTATATTATAATTAAATTAAATAATGTTTTAGTTTCAAACCACTTTATTATGCACATATACTAAAGTTCAAGTTGGACCCGACCTTAATAATGATGAAAAAGGTTGGGTCAAATTGAAACTAGTTAACTTTAGTATATATTCAAAATAAAGTTTAATAATAATAATAAGGTTTAAAACACCCTTTCTCTCAAGACACTTGCAATCGGACTCTTAAATTTGCGAACACGCGAGAGCAAAGCGTTGGTTCAATGGCAGCAACTTCACGGCGGAAATTTTCATGTAGGGTCTGAATTGTTCGAGGATTGTTTCTGTAAACTCTCAACTTAAGTTATCCTCACAAAAAAAGTCGCACGGTGTAAGATACGGTGACCGAGATGTCCAGGGTATGTCTCAGTACTTTCCGATTAATTTATTGGGAAAAATTCCCCCCAGCTTCTCCATTGAAACTCTAGCTATGTGTGGAGTAGCCCCGTCTTGATGAAATTCTGTTCCGTTGTTGAACCTAAGAAACAGCTGCAATTGCGATATCAAAAACTCGTCGATAATTTGGCAATACACGTCAGCAGTAACTGTCTCTTCTCTCGCTGGTTAAAAAAATAAAGGTCAATTATCCCTCGGGCAGAAATTACACACCACACTGTCGTTTTTGGACAATGCAAATGTTTTTGATGGCGTTTTCTTGGGTTATCGGGCCACCAGTATCTCATGTTTATTAACATAGCCATCTATATGAAACTATGCTTCGTCAGAAAACAATATGTTTCCAAGCGTTCGCGCTGTTCCTAAACATTCCAACATTGTTCTCGCTAAGGTTTCACGTAATTTTCGTTGAGAAACTGCACGATTTGCAGTTTGTATGGGTGAAACTGTAGTTTCTTTTTAAAAATAACGCGCACTGTTAATTGTTGTATTCCAGTACAGGAGCTCAGCTACAGGATTAATGCTCCCGGAGAAGTTTGGTTAAGCACTGTCCCTTCTCGTCTGAACTTTTGAATCCGACATCAGATAAGTTGCTTGCTCGGCCCATCACTTACTCGTCAAATATTAAAGTGAGTACAAAAATCGCGACGCGCACGAACCAATGAATCATCGCACTTTAAGTATTGCTCAACCGCGAATGCGCGGTGCGCTCCCGACCAGTAACTCATTACAACTGGCAAATCCGAAAATCACGCGCGTCGAACAATACCCCTCCTACTTACCTCACCTTGATGGTATACGGGCAATTACAATTTAATCTTGAAATTTTTTCCCTGGGCATCCTTTATTTCTATGTATATATTTTTTCTCTTCTCCTTGGTTTTAAGTAATATGATATTTAATGTATTTTTTATATTTTATTATGTCATCAATAAAAATGAGCTTTTATATATGGTATGTGTTTATATTTATAAGCTTTATATGGATAGAGTCAGCACTTAAAGGACGCTGGAAGATTAAAATTTATTAACTTTTATGATATTACTAATAATCCCATTAAATTTCTTTTGTTTTTTTTATATTTTTTCCTATACTGAACAATATATTGCATTAAAGTAGTGTAGTTTTATTAGTTTGATGAGTAGTACCGACAAGGGAGTCCCGGTTTCTAAACCGGTCTCGGTTAAGGGTGTGTCGCCCCCCTACCAACTGTCCTCTAAAAAAAAAAAAGTTTTTCTCCAACTAAAGGTGTTTTTTTTAGAAGTATAGAACTTTCAAATAAAATAAAAATCTTGGTATTGGCCATAATGGTGGTTTGGAAAGATAATTTTATGCCATTTATGTAAAATTCTCGTATTATTTCGCAAATATGAACACCGCGGAATCTGAAATTCCAATTTTCGACCACTTTTTAGAGCAGCTGGGACCGTATATCGGCAATAACGCGACTAATGTTAGTTTCCCAGTCGTCTATGGTCTTTGGTTTATCGGCGTAAACTAGCGACTTCACATATCCTCACAAAAAATAATCCAAAGGTGGATTAAACTTGGAGGCCAATTTAAATCAAATGTTTCCTTCATTAAATAGATTGTGGCGGGCGCCGTGTGACACGTTGCGCAGTCTTGTTGAAACCACAGGTCGTCCACATTAATTTCATTCAATTCGGGAACAAAAAAGTCAGTAATCATGGATCTATAGCGCTCTACATTGACTGTAACGTTCTGGCCGGCATCATTTTCCCACGGTACGACGTCTGTGCGGATGCGTATTATCAGCTAGAGTATGCGTGGTGCGAAAACGATCCACGGTTATTCCAATTACTCGCTCAGATGGACAATTATGTCGACCGTAAAATGGACTTAGCGCACGGTAGTTTCGAATATATTTGCACAATTTACAAACGTTGTTCTGGCGTAAGTCTATTCATGGTGAAATGGCGAAACCAAATTGAGCACAAATCAGCTGTCAGCTGTTAAAATAATACATTACACGTAATGCTGACATTTTTGAGTAATATTAATAAATTTTAATCAAATATCTCATTTACTTTTAACCCAACTGTAGTACATAATTTCACATATTACCAAGTAAACCGATATATTCTGTAATGTTTTCGCTCAACGCGACAGCACTAGAGGTCGGTTATTAAATGAGTTGTAATAAAATATTGACAGTTTGATTATAAATATATAGTTTTTCAACATTTATTTAACCTGTTTTAGCACAATAATATTGTGTAGGTTAAATTATATTTAAAATAAAAAAAACTGTTTACTTTTACTAATTTGTTATTTAACGTTTTCGAAGCTCCCAAAATATACATACATTCAAATTGGAAATAATATTAGAAAGTGACATTAAGGCTTTTAAAAGGGAGGTTTTGTTGAAATTATGATACTGAGATTAAACTGTTTATTATTATGAAATAATTCTTAGAACTGCATTTTGTGTGTTATACAGACTGCATTATATCTTTGAACTTACATATTTTCCTTTACCTTGTATGTGCTTACATTCTTTTACACATTGTATTGCACAGTAGTATTTTTTTCTCTCATTTTATATATACATATGATTCATTTTTTATTTGATTGCGTTTTGCCTTCAATAAGTAATTTGAATGCCAATTTGCCCTAAGACAGGCTTGCCTAGTTGAGCAATGCATTTTAAATCTGTGTAAAATATATGTAACTAACTGCCAAAACTATCAACGTTACTAATACTAATCTTTAGACTAAAGGACTGCGCGCTACTTAGGGTTGAGAAGTAGAGCGGGGAGGATTAGATTTCGGTGGGTGTAGGGGCGTTTTCAACAAGTGCAGGAGAGGGGATTATTAATTGTAACAAAAATGTAAAAAAATCTCATCTAGAGAATCGAGAAGTATTGAAAGAGAGCGCGACTGCTCCCCTCGCGCGCCCACTCGGCTCCGGTAAGTCTTCTCAAATCTGTCACCAAGCGGTCACATATACATACAACTTTGACAGTTTCGAATATCTCACAGTTAAGTTAGATAAGTTGAATACCGCTTATTTTATTCAAATTGCATAACAAATAGCAAAAATATTACATATAACACTTGCAGTTACTCCGTAGAACAAACATGTGATCGGCGCGTAGTGCCGTGTAAAATTGTACCACAAGTGCAATAATATCACAAAACGTAAGATATTTTATGTGGTTCCACAATATGAATATATTTCACGTCGAAAACTGATTGGTAACTAAACTGGAGCGGCTGCTATCTTCATGAGTCTGGCTTCTCATTGGGCAGAAAAAGTGGGAAACTTGAGTATAAAATGTTAGGTCATTCACAACTAGTTCTAGAAATTCAATTTTAAAAATGAAGATAGTTTTATTTTCTTTTGTCATTTAGTTCCCAGCATTGAAAATATGGAATCTAATTTCAAAATTTGAAAAAAGTTTACTGCAAGATTATTAATTTCAAACATGGCTAAACTCCATCTGAGCCAAATCGAGCGAAACGTACTAAAAGTTTCAAAAATGCCGATTGAACCTCCCATGATTAAAAAATAACGAGTTCATAAATATAGAAAAAGAAAAAAATGGGTTAAATTTTTCCATTTTCATTCCTAGAGCCTCATCTAATAAAATATTTTTCGAGAATTTTTTTTATTCTGAAGGTATATTTTGGAAAATTGTCTGAAATTAAAAATATACCATTTAAATAATTGTCAGATGGAGAGAACTATCGTTGTTAATACAGCGACAAAAAATACACAGTGGTGTCAAATTGAGAGAAATCGACCATAAAAAGATTATTAAATTATTATTATTTCTTGTATTAATAATTTTTATGATGAGCCCGATACGAGGAGGTGTGTTGGTGCGCTCGTCAATCATGAATTATTTATCACCAAATTAAACATTTTTTCCAGTCGGAAAGTTGGGAGATAAATATTTATTGTGGCCAACTTTGATGTTGATAAATTTAAAGACTTGCCGCTGAATTATTAACGTCTGATAAATATAAATTATGATTAAAATAGACATTCTGTCGCGGAATAATGGAAAGTTGCTAACAATGATTAATAGCCCTTAGTCAAGGGAGGTAAGTGAGGACGCGACCTTCCTCAAAAATTCCCCTCGGGGAGGGGGAACCTCTTTATAAAGTCAATGAAAGAATCAGCATTTTTTTTACAAAACGAAAATGTAAAAAAAAGATTTCGTGAGACGACTCACTTAACTCCATATATTAAAATAAGCAGTAGATATTCTGCGAATATTCGAATGTAATATTCATCTAAACATATTTATTATTAATCCAATCGGTAGGTGATTTTTCACTATATCACCCAGAAACTGAACGCATGTAATGTAGACATAATAAGATCGAGTGCAAATCTCTAGCTGATGCTAGCGACATCTGTATTCAGGGTCCGTTCGTTCGCCGAGGAAATTCCGCTCCGTCGCACACCACGCTCGTCTCGAACGCCGGGCTCTGCTTTCTTCTATTCTATCTATACCTAGATCTAGATCTATTCCTCAAAAAACTCCTGCCTAGTGGAATAAGTACGTAGTTTGTGGATAGAGCTCTTCAAATATTCATGGACTCATAATGATAAACCATGGCAGACGTCATCCTCGTAATAAAGGACCACCGAATAAAATTTCAACAGACCTTTAACATTTATTGGATCGTTTTTATTTAAGTATAAGGTCAATGTCATTTTAGTGAAGAATTTGTAGACAGTTTGTGTTTTTTGTTGGCTAAAGAAAGTAGAATGTCAAAAACTAAAAAACGAACATTTCCGACACATCATTTTGTTTGAGTTTAACTGACGAGTTAAGGTGAGTTAAGGAATTAATTAATACATACTACTAGTCATTTTATTAATTTATTTTTAAAAACTTTTCGGAAACCTCATTTACAAGACAAGATTTTTTTCAATATCTTGAAATATGACAGAGTTACAGATGTTCAAAGTTGTGTGTTTTAAAAACGATCGATTTATACCGTTTTATCGGTGACGTCACATCTTCTGAGTCTACGACGAGTCGGTAATCGACACTCTGGAGGGCGAGGGTCTACGTAGTGACGTCACGTTTCTCGTATGTACGAGAGATGTGACGTGACACAGTAATCCGAGCGTGTTCCAAAAAGTCCAACTTTAAACGTCAATATCTCCGAAAGCATTGCACATTTTTAAAAAAATTCAAAGAACGTAGAATAGTGGCTTTTTTTTCAGTTTTTTTAACATACTACAAAAGCCTATTTCTAACATGAACCTCTACGTTTAGTATCAACATCTCCGTCACCATGACATTTCTAACGTGGTTATTCAAGAGTTAGGTTGGAGCTATTCTTTTCATATCTTTTCATACAACTATTTCGCTCTTTATCTATTTTTCGAAGAATGTCCTCTAATAACGACGACACCACCTCCATATCACCGAGTTTCTTCAAGCGTGGAAGCGAAAAACTGCCAGAATGCTAGAAGTCAATCGACAACAATGCAGGAGAAAATATTATTGTGTATATATATATATACATATATATATATATATATATATATATATATATATATATATATATATATATATATATATATATAAATTGTATCAAAGTTCCCAAATTAATAAAAATGATTCCGATACCTCTGTATCCGCTCTTGTATTACTCAAAGATAATTGGGATCTTAAAACAGACTTTCTTTATGTGGCGGCTTCAGTAACGTGCTATTATTGTTGTAAAGTGCTTGATGAAACGGCCAGATCTGTGAGACGCGAGTGTTTTTAATACCTCTAGGTTAAGATTATTTAAATGTTTTCTCTTTTATACATTCCGGTAGCAACAACAATATTTTTCGTTAAAATTCATTTCATTTGTATATATTTCTAATTAATGCATTTTAATTAGTCTTTAAATAGTTGTTGAATAATTACAACTTCACAATAAGAATGTGTTAAGTGTACACTGTCTTTATTAAGTGTAAGAAAAAAAAATATTTTGAGAAATATTACTTACCATAGAAATTGTCTATCAGCGATTCTTATACTAGTGTACATCTTATATCTTGTATGTCAGTTTTGTTTGTTATGACAGCTAACTTACAAAGATGGAATAATTTTAATTACATCGATATTTTATATACATGTGGTTTGTTTTGAGGAAAGCTCTATCATTGAAATATAGATTCGATTGAGATCCTGATCGCGTAGCGGTCACTAGTGGCCGCTATCTGCTAGTAAAGTTGATTACTTTAAAAAATGGAATAATAGATGTTACAGTTATAATAAAAACTGCGGAATATATGTTACAAATTTGTTAAAAAACGTAATCGGTTGATATAGCGAAAGTAGTTAACTAAGCTATAAATATATACATGGGGTACTGTAAATACAGAACACAACAATTATAAATTATTCGTCTGCGTATTTATAAAAAAAAAAACATTATTTCGACAGTTGATAGTTATTTTGACAGTTGAAAACATCGCTATACGACGACGCTCGTTACAAGAGAGTTCGTCCAAGTGAGGGTTTACAATATTAGCTCTAAACCGAGACGAACTGATGGAGCGTCTCAGAGCGATAAGGCTTGTTCCAGTTAAGGCTGTAGAAGCCACTAACAATACTAATTAGGAAATTGGAGCATACTTTAGAGGTAAATTATTCTGAGTATTTAATTGGGAACTTATGGGACCGAGAGACAACTTTGGAATTTCCACTAATTTATTATTGAATCTCTCGCTGGATATCGGAAGATTTATTCCGAAAAATAAAAGTCTTCAGTTGTCGGATATTTTTTTGGGTCTGCTTCGATAATTATGATTTATTGATAATGACAACCTCGCGGTGGAAGAAGCTCAAAGGTTATTGGAGGTATTGAGTTGTCTTAAAAATTACTTTAAATACCTACGAAGGCACATTTTCAATTTAATTTATTTATTTTTTTATCATTTTTTTATTAAGGGATTTTGACAGTGAAAAAATATTGTAATAAACATAATAATTATTTAACATGCGATACTAATAAAGAAAATCCACAAAAAATATTTGGATACAAAGTATGTTTAGATAAAAGAAGGAGAAGGGTGGGGAGGTTGCAACTAACGTTGCGGCAAAGGAAGAGTTTTTAAAGGTATAGTGAATGGCCAAAGTTTAGATTGTGGTGGTTCATAAGAAGAACCCTTTGAGCGTAGTAAGGCTAATGTTGAACAAGTCAATTTCTGTAAATTTCTCATTATGGTATTAGCATGACCGGTGAATGAATGAATTTTGTATGTAATATGTTCTACTTCTGGGAATATGGAAGAGTACGGATTGCCGGGTTGATCTAGATGGCACATGGAGAGATACTAACTCCAATTGGCTGGGATAATCAATGTGGCCTTGCAGTAGTTTGAAGATAAGTATTAGGTCAGCATGTGTTCGTCGATGTTCTAGAGTCTTCATATTGTGGAAGTTTGCTGCATCTAAATAGGAGCCGAATGATAGATTAGATCTAACATTCAGATGTCGAATAAACCTATTTTGTATTCGTTCTAATCTCGCAATATATGTAATCTGCCGTGGGTTACAGATTATGGATTTATTCTTGATTTCAATTATTGAGATTGAAATAAACACTTGTTTTTTTATTCGACTCGTTTAATTTACTTGAGACGCGTTTCACCTTGTAGGGACATTATTATTATCTGGATTCAATCGAGGACTGATGATGCCCTTACAAGTTGAAACATGTCACAAGTAAATTAAACGAATATAATAAAAAAACAAGTGTTATATTTTCACACATGTGATTAGAAAATTCAACAAACTTACCTCGAACACAGTAAATATTGTAATAATTAAATGTATTAATTATAAAGAAATACATATAAAATCAATTTTATTGAAAAATATTATTGTTGCGCTACCGGGATTCGAACCTGGATCATTATTCCAAACCGGGGAAGGTTCATTACCAACAATGTACGGTAGTATTTTTGACGACAACTTGACGTCGTCTCTCCAGCCAGATGCGATGCATCTATCCACCGTTGTGGCACTCTTGCAGACCTTTCCGGCACAAAGTTGTTTCTAGGGTTTCCTAATGTGGCCAAAGAAATTGCTTCTCGAACTACATCACTGAACTGCTATTTGGAAGATATCTCATAGAGACAAAGCTATTTTTTATTATATATAATAGAAAATGTATGGAAGTATGGAGTTATTACAGGGCTTACGACTATATAACGCTCACTTATTCTCATCCGTCAATCTCTACCTCTATTAAATTTTTGAAAGTTATACATATGTTAGTACGTGGATTCGCTTCGAATACCACTACACCATTGCCATCTATGGACCAACTTTGGTAATTCATTATTATTTTTGTTTGAAACAGCATATATGTCATCATTGTGAGAATCAGATTTTTTTTAAATCATTTTAAAACTTTGTCTGTAAAATGTTTTTTTGATATTGATATACTAGAATATGACGGAAAAATAATTATTTTTAAATTTTTTACATATTTTACATATTTTATTATTTTGAACAGTATATTATATTAGAAATATGTCCAAGAACACACAATTACTGGATTCTTACCTACAAAGCCAGCCGATGACCTGTCATAAGCCCTGTAATATCCTATACTTACATATATTTTCCATTAAACATAATAAAAAATATCTTTGTCTCTATGAGACATACGATATTTGTTTAATAACAATGCCTTTGTGGGTAAAAATTTAGTAATTGTGTGTTCTTGGAGATATTCAAATATTGCTAATATAGACATGAACTAACGCAAATTTTGGTCTCGATATTTTCATTTTGGTATCACCCACGTGATTACGTAATCAAATAGCTCCGCAACATTTTTTTAAAATTTGACTAAATTGGAACGAAAATTTAAACGCTGACAGTATAATATGCATTAATGTAAAAAATACATCTTGTTTACACATAGATTTAATTTTCAAACAGTAAATATTTTTACTGTTGCATAAATGTGTGATAAATTATCGGATTTACGTTTCCACTAATAATGTGTGTAGAATGCTTTTCGGGCGTAACTAATGTTCCAAACCTCTCTGTGGTATAATCTAATTTTAATCTAAATATTTTAGCATACAGTTAGAGGAAATTTTTTATTTTTAAAATCCTGTTTTATCAACCGCTCACCCCGTGTATCCGAACTATCTAGGCTCTAGGCGAACCATTCTTCTTCGTGCCTATCTATTAGGCTCATCTTGGCTTTACAGCAAAGTTCATTCTTTCATTTAACGCTGAATAGTTTAAGCAATTTAAAAATTCTACTGAAATCCTGTTACTTTGAGAAAGGCGAAATTGAAATGCTTCATTTTGTTTTTGGCAGACCCTTTAGTCAACTGATCGAAATATTTTTAACGTTTAAGGTCTTAACTTTGTGCTTAGACATAATTATTAATTTAAACAAATAACTAACTTTGTATTAACGACTTTGGTAACTTTGACGTCTTTGACGACTTGAAATTAATCTAAGCGTGAGATATTTTAATACAATATTATAAATATAAATAATTTACTAATCATTTGATAGAAAATAGTCATGGTTTTGATAAAAAATTGGGATTGTCGATTTTGCATGGTGTAGGTCACAAATTAAATAATTTGGAATCGTTGGAGATAAATAAAGCATGTAAAAGTAATCAGGAAATTCTAAACAGCCAACTAAATTTAACTATGAGTCCTATTCTAAAATTTTTTCCTAAAAATTATTCGACTAAATTTGTATTGGGCAGCAATTTGAGTTAGGTACTAAATTTATTTTTTAAATAATTGTTGTTTTTTTAAATTTAAAAATAGATTCTGGTGGAGAAACAATGCTATATTTTTAGTTAAGAAGGAAAAGGTGTTTTCCGAAACCGGTAGTTGTTTTTTAAACTCAATTGTGGTTAATAAAACTAAGATAATAAATAAAAAATATGAATTTTAACCACCAAGTTAATATTGCTAATTTTAAAAGTATAAATACAAAGAATTTAAAATGTTGTATTTTTGGATTATATGCTTTTATGTTTGTACAATCGATATTGTGTACACATGAATATTCTCTAGAAAAAAAAATAACAGGTATTTTATTTTATAGTGTAAAAATTCTTGTATAATATTTTATATAGCTTTAGCTATATAAAATATTTATGTACTATATATTAAGATGCTTAAGCATATTGTTGGATGTGGTGAATAATAAAAGAAAACGATGTAAGAAAATCAAAAAAAAATTCAAAAATGACCTGTATAATGTTTATAATAATAATAATAATGTGTTTATTCCAGCGTCATCAAATTTTTTTTTAGGCCATAGAGATAATATATATTATGTTATACTTTAAAGTTATGGAATAAATACAATGATAGGAAAAAGAAAACTAAGGAAAATATTAATAATTTTTTTTGAAAATTAATAAAAAGTTCATACTTATGTACACAAAATATAAATATTACATATATAACTACTTCAGTCACGGCCATTGTTGTATATGTAGCTATTCTGTAGGCGCTGCCATTCTCTGGTCATGGAACCAGCTTTCCATGAGAGCGCCGCTTGCATCAGAGAGTTGGTGCTGAGCGTTGAGCTCCAGCCGCAGCTTTACGTCCGCAACTCGATGTCTCAGAAGCTATTATTATGCTCACGCATGTAACATACAGGGTGTTACAAACCTAGTCCACAATATTTTGTGAGTGGACCTGACTAAAAAATGAGTCGAAAATATTATTGTTTGAAATTTTTACAAAATCGTGTTAAGCTTGAAGTCTACGTACTTCGAAATAAATATCTATATCTTTGCTTCAGGCCCTTAATCATATAACAAAAAATAGTATAATCGGTCTAAATTTGACGCTTTAATTTTTTGTATTCAATATATAATTTTAAATTAACAAAATGTTTCAATTAAATTAGGCACATATCCCTTGAATATTTTTGACTCGTAATACAGACAAGTATTGAGAACTTGGTCTGTTACATCCTATCTTGCCATAATCTTATTAACCTTTACCATACCGTGATATAAAATATTCGTATTCAGTCACGCTATCAACTCGTGTTACCGTAAGATAGCAGAGTTATATTAGCCGTTAAAATGTGAAAAAATGGTTAATGCCATAAATTTACTATAAATATATAAAGTAGCATTCATCAAGTCCTGCATAGGAGGTTGCATTATATAATACAAAATTAATTTGTATCTATCTTTCCTTAATTAGTGTGAAAGAGACAACATTATATTCGTATGTGTGTTATTCTTTTCATTGTGAAATTAATATGTGATTTTTTTCTGTCTTCACACAGATAGTATTTTTGTCAACGTATTAATTTTACAACGAATTGAATTGAAAGATAATTATTTTTGTAGGATTCTCCTAACATACCAGATTTTTCACTAGTTATTTCTAAGCGTATATTTTCCTTTAATTTAACTACAATATGAATTGCATGTTGGGTGTATTTACCGAAATATTACACGTTTAATTAGAACGGTAGACCTGTGTTATTGCATGATTTGGGAAGGGTTAATAATACTTATCTGTAATATATTGTATTTTCAAATTTTTAAAAGTCTTTTCTTATTATAATACAAAATTTTCAGCGATAAAAATACTGCTGCAAATAACTGTGTAACAAAATAGAAAATAAGTGAAATGTTTTAAATTCTCTTCCACTCCGCAACCCTTTCTGGTTGCGGAGGTCCTTTGGGGTGGACGCGCGCCACCCTGATTTACTACTGAGATTCCATCTCCACGCCAGGATCTTAGGGGATGATCCTCCGGTAATCTGGATTAAGATGGCTGCGATCCTTGCCTGGCAGGGATGCTGGGACAAGAGCAGAAATGAGAGCGAAAGAATCTTTGGATTTGTAGGGGGAATTAAAAACGAAAATACTGTTTTCTTCCGTAACGGTAACAAATATGAATTTGGCAGCAAAAAAGGCTGGTAAAGTGGAATCATATTTAAATTTCTTTTTCTTTGTTAATTATTCCGGTGAATTATTTTAAATTAGAAATTCGTGACATTATACTAAATCGTTTCTCGGGTTTTCAGTCATAATTATTGTATTTAGATTTACAGGCCTTTCATGATTTCATGACTTTTTATAATTCTAAAGGTAAATAGACACATGTCACAGTGGTAATACCACGTAATTTTTTTTGTGTGATCCAGGTGTGGATGTACTCAAAGAGTCTATCAAAATGTTACGTTAAATTATATATGACTCATTTAACACGACAAGCTTCACACGTAATTTAGTTCAGGTATCCACTCATGAAATAATATAAACTCGGTCTATTACACCCTGTATATGATACTATTTACATATATATTTAAATATTATATTTATAGACTGTTTTAAAAGGTTTTTTTTTTTGAGGTATAGAACTTTAAAATGAAATAAAACACATGGTATGACCATGGTATTTGCTTTATTAGAAATATATTTTTTTGCCATAAGTGTTTAAATATGATTTTGCGCATACGCGTCGCGGCTGGCTCGAATAAATCGGAATCTGGAAGTTCAAGTTTAGACTACTATTTGGAGCAATCGGGGACGTATATCGACAATAACATGACGAATGTTGGCTTCCAAGCCGTCTATCGTCTCTGGGTTATCGGCGTAGACTGGCGACTTTACATATTTCCAATGAAAATAATTACACGATCCTGGAGGTCAATTTACAGGTCCATTACGCGAAATTATGCGCTCATCGAATTCCTTTAAAGAATTGATTGAGGCGCTGTGTGGCATATTGCACCGTCTTGTTTAAACTATAGCTCTTCTACATTGATGCCATTCAATTGGGGAACGAAAAAGTCAGTAATCTTGGATCTATAGCGCTCTCGATGGCAAATCGACTCATTCGGGTCTTCCTCAATACTACGCTCCACTGCAGCAACAGCTTCTTCGGTGCCCACTGTACGACGTGCGTATTATCAATTAGAGTATGCGTGCTTCGAAAACGATCCATGTTATTCGAATTACTTGCTCGGATTGACGATTATGTAAAATGGACCGTAAGTTTCGCAAAATGAACCACGATTTTAAAAATAAATTAACGCAATTTCCAAGTATTGTTCTGGCTAAAGTCTACTCATAATGAAATGGCAAACCGAACTGAGCACAAATCAACTGTCGTTGGAAAAAGTGTTGTCCATTATGAAAAATAAACCTCAACACTTATACGTAGTGTATCTAAAGGTTGGTGCTTCATTCTATGACATATTTTTAAATGTTAATCAGTTACAGTACGACAATGCATGGTTAAAACGCATTACGTTCTTTTGGATTATTTCTATCCTTTCCTATTTAAGATTAGATTTTAGTAAAAACTTGAATTATAATTATTAGAGATTTTTTAAACAGAAAGTGTTTTATATTTTAAATCTATCGAGTATTTTTACGCATATAAAACATGCATAATTTAAATTACCCACGGTTCACACTTTTTTAACGATATTTTTTCAGAATTTTAAATTATTTAAAAATATTATTATAAAAAGTTTGCGCATGACGTAAATATAATTCACTATTAACGATGAATATAAAAATATTATTACATATTATACAAAATGTGTTTGCCAATAATTAATAACCCTCGAAAATTCTCTCATGTTTATTATTAGTTTCTTTGACAAACCTTTAGAAAAAAAATTATTATTAAATTATATTTTGTATTTTAATTGTTTTTTTTTATATATTACACTGAATATTGAAAAATATTTAATACACCTGGCGTAATCACAAGAGTGAATTGAAAATTAATAAGTTTTATGAATGTTGAAGTGGTTTAATATTTAAATTTAATGTTACTTAAGTCACTATCGTCTCTATATATTTTTACAGATTTGTACTTTATCTAACGCTGTAGGAATTCTATGCATCTACTCATATAGAAAAGTGGATTGATATAATTATATTAATTATTTATAAAAATGTATGACAGTTTGAGCTAGTCGAAGCCTCGATAAAAAATAATATTTTATATTATTTACCAGTACTAATTGTATTTATCTGAACCAGGGTTAAATAATATTTTTAGCGACAAATTTTCAAACATATATGTTACCTTTTTAATATTAATACATTTAATCGTTCCATTATTTAAAAGAGCCATCTACCTTATTTTTACAGAATATCAAATACCTTTGAGTAATCTGATAGCAGATGCCAGAGTTATCAATTCATTTTTATTTATTATTATTTCGCTAACGTATATTTTGCTTATAGATAATTAAAGACAACGTACACTTCATTTCAAATTGAATATATATTTACGTAAGAGGTCAGGGTAAGTGCGTCTATGGGAGCAGTGCAACGAAATATCTTAATTAAGTTTGAAACTGGATTCCAGTACTGCAATATATAAATATTTGAAGAGACAGAGATGGCGCAAACAAAGTTTGGATTTGTACTTCAAATTATGACAGTTGTTTGATATTAAATTGCGAGTTGTGTATGCCTTTTCAATATTTCGTATTACAATATTACTATTTTCGCGGATTATGATTTATTTGACCAGACACACTTACACCATATATTTTACCCCATGGGGGAAGTACATCTACTCAGTGGTTTTTATGATACCCCATATATTTTTGTATGGAATCTTTCTCTATTAGTGATATGTAGACAGTTTCATTATTTTTTTTAAATAATCAACCAATTTCGAAAATAATCACTATGACATGTCACATTCTTCTGTCATAGAAATTTTTCTAAATTTTTTTGGAACTCAGTACGTTTTACCCGTCATTAAGGACCAAAATAATTCATTAAAATTGTCATTAGGAAGATCGGTAAATTAATTTTCATTATTTTTCCAATTTGTTAAAAATAATACAAATAGACACCTTTACCCCAAATTTGGGGTAAGTGCGTCTATTCGTTCAATTATCATAAAATGATTTAAATATCAGCTATCTTAAAAGGTTACATTCATATTTTTAAAGGCTTAAATTATAAAATGTAATAATCTTATGAAGTTTGAGAACAGTTCAAAGTATATGTCGATAATTTATACATCGCACTTACTCCGATTCACCTTATGTATTGTTATCGAATATATAAAAGAGAAAGTATTTAACCTAGAAATATTAAATACACGTTATTTACTAGCAATGACACTTACATGTACAGATCCAAATCCAATAACATATCCAGATAAAATTCATAGATAAAAGACGAGGAAGCGCTGTATTATTATGGATAAGATAATAATACATTTTTTTAAATAAATAAAAATATTAATTTTTGTCCTCTTTTCAATCCCTTAAATCTCCGTTTGATTACTGCCGCTGTGCGACTCAAATAAAATAATTAAACACTAGACGATACATAAATGCACAACGAACAACCCTGTCTCATATATTTACTAGGTAATCCGGGGGTAGCTTGTCCTCGACGCGGTATCTCTCCCTTAGACGAGAGGGATTTCTTAGCGCCCCGAAGCCAGGTGCTACAGCGAAGCTACGAAAGAGCTACGAAATAGCTACGAAAAGTGTATCGAGTATTTCAGATATTTTGAAATGGAGTACAGTTGGAACTAAAGCGGCTGTAACGGGCTGAGTATACCCACGCGGTTTAATGATCGCATGCGTGGCACGCCATACCCTGTTGGCATTTCGGCGGATTTCAAATCCCTATAATTTGATAGAGGGTTGCTACCTTATTGCTTTACTTTGAAAGTCAATAAAATAAATCAGTAAAATTTAATATTTCGAAGCCGTAAACATTGCTTACTAACTACCCTTTAATATTTTTCATTATTATTGCGATATTAACACGCGAACAATTAATAATCTACGTATTTTATAGATTTAAAAAAAAAATTGCAGTATTTTGCACAGAACTAGGATAATCTCATAGAAAATCTGTAATATTCTCTCTAACTGCATTACTGTGTATGTATTCTGGATACTCGGAAAAGTTGGATATATTAATTTATTGTAAAGAATGTTATGCTTTAAAATAAATAATCATATTATTTAGGAATCTATACAAATCCTAGGTCATATAAAATGCGTATACACCAGGGGCGTGCAGTGCATACAAGCAAAAAAGCAAATATAAATAAAATAATTGGATTAACATGAACGAAGAGATTATTTTACAATTAGCGCCATCTGTGTACCAGTAGAGAATTTAATTGTTTAGTTATAAAAACTACCATGACAACGCACCCCGGTATCCATGGCGCTTTGTGAGCTATTCACATTTCATTGTTCTATCTTTAAGATAGTGAATTACTTAAGTCATATAAATGGCTATTTAATGAATTGAATATTTCCTTCGGTCAAATTGAATCGTCACCTATGCCGTTTTTTTTTAACATAAAAACATTAGAAAGGATTACAACTGTGTGAAAATCATCGAAGTGTCTACTTCATCTTTTACTAATTCGCGAATTTTACTATCTTACTTTTTTAACGTGTTGATTTCATGATCGTTCTGTAAATTTGGTGCATGGATTGGTTTTTGGTTTAGAAAAAATAAAAAGCAATTGGCAGAACTATTTCCTACGTTAATCTTTAATAAAAATAATTATTTCCTTTATTTATTACGTGAAGTATTTTCAAACAATAAATTAATAATGTTCAGTTATAGTACGTGTTCTTAAATGTTCTTAAAAGTCCATACATTTTTTATATGGGATAAAAAAGTATTATTTTACGTTAAAACTTAAACTTTAAAAACACTATTAACAGTACTTTAAAATTATAAATAACTACACGAAAGGGTTGTATAAACAATGCATTTATTTTGGTTAAACGAAGTACACATATTATATATGATTGTATAATATCACTGGTAATAGCATAACCTAAATCTATACCTACTGCACGCCACTGTATATACACACCAATTTTTTACATAATATAATATATGTCGGTGTCCAATCTCTTAAGAAATTAAAACTACGTCTTTTAATTCGAAACAGGCCTAAAATGTTCATAAACTTAACCAGTGGCGACATCTGTTGTTCACACACACTACTAATATCATTACACACATAATTAATTATCACCGACTAACTGTTGCGTGGTAAATTTCCCAGCAATAATTTATTGTTTTTTTTTTAAACAGGTCAAAAACAAAATGATGTTTATTTTTTTAGATTTTATTTTTTTCGTATTTGTTTCTTTTTTACTTTTTGTATTCTATTTTGCAGTTTTTGAAACTGTTTTCTCTACATAATATATGTCTTGGTAAATTTAATTAATCAAGATATAGATGTCTCACAGAGACGAAGACGACAGAGGTAAGTCTTGGGCATTACAGGGCTAAAGGTCGTAAGCCCTGTAATGCCCAAGACTACCATACTTCCCATGTAAAAATAATAGCTTCGTCTCTGTGAGACATCTATATCTTGGTGACAATTCTTCAGGGGATAAATCCCAGTAATTGGTTCCTACAAAGATTTGAACATACTAGTATTGTTAAATTAATAAATTAGAATGATATATAGAAAAAATCTAATTCGTTCATTAAATTTGTATTAAAAATATCATTTAAGTATATTTTCATTAAAAACCAGTCATCTCCAGTGCGGTGGAGCATTGTTTGTTGTGTCGATTTGGATTAATTTGTGGATGAAATGTGAAGTTGCTGCCTTTATTTGCCTTTACTTGCGGTGTGTGGTTTCGGCAGTGACTGCAGGGACTTCGGAGGCATCCCGGTTCCCCAAGATCACTGGTCTTTTCCTATATCCAACTTCCGATAGTTCTTTCCCCACCTCGCAGTAATTCCGACTCATTCAATTGAAATTATCGTAGTCATCTCCACGGGACGTGCAACACGGAAATTGCGCACTATAAGTTAATTAAATAAAATTTGACTAAGACAACTCGTCATTACATCAGTGTAAATACAAAATATAAAAATGGCGACAGCTTGTGTATTGTACGAATCCTTTACTTCAGTTGAGACACTCTTATCTCGAATTGGCGAAATAACAAATCATAATAGACCCAAGACACAGATGTTGTGGATAAAGAAGGACTGGAAGTTTAATGGGGAGCGTCGCGGGATTACACGGTATCAGGAGAGGAGATACAGTGAGGAGATATCTCTGTTGATGATATCTCCTAATTAATCTATCCCATTGAACACGGGTTCGTAATTGGTCGGGCGTTTCCGCCACGCTTCGGTGACTCGGGTAATCTGGCCGCCACCCCCGTCCCCGCCCCGCGCCCCGCAGCCTGCGCTGGGATCCGGTACACTTTACGGGTGTCGTTATTATTTATTATGTTTATTCACATCTTGAATCAAATGTTTTATTACACGTACCGTTTTCATTGTACTCCATGAGACAGGGTTGTGTCAAAATATGTTAAGATCGATTAAGAGAAAATATTTTTCGATATTTAAAAAAAATATACTCGATTTATATAATCAAAATATCATCGTGATGAGTTTAGTCTATTGAAATTAGTGTAGACGAGATTTAGACGAGTTTTTTTTGTTGTAAACTCGTCTAAATGACGGGAAAAATAAATTAATATGATATACACAGTGGGCCAACTTGGACTGACTGATATAAAATGCATATAACTTTTGTAATTTTATTATTTATTAAAAAAAATTATTATTACATGAAAGTTTACTTCATTAACTTTTTTTTAAATATATGTGTGGAAAATAACACCATTTAAATGACCTTCATTTTCTTGTTGACAAATAATTGTTCTTTCTAAAGTATTTTGCATTACATTACGCAACTTTTCTGTCTCGAAATTTGTTATTTATGCATAAATATTTTGTTTAAGCTCCTAAATTGTTGCTGGTTTGTTCATGTAAACTTGGCCTTTTAAGTAGCTCCACAAAAATAAATCAGGCGCCGTCAAATTTGGGGAACGGGGAGGCCAAGCAAACTCGGCATTTTTTGAAATTAGCCGGTCAGCGAAACATAATAAAATTCAATTATTTTAACGCACTCTTGAACTGGGTATGTAGCCATTATAAACTTTCATAAATTCTTTAGTATCTACAAAAAAAATATAATTAAAAATAAACCCATAATTATAATTTTTTATTTTAAATACAGTCAGCCCAAGTTGGCCCACCCTTCATTATTTATAACCCTATCTTCACTTAGTATACTGCGGCTTGGTAAAACTCTACAGTAGACTGGCCAAACCATTGTCTTAGGTTCTTCAGTCATGACGCCGGAGCACATAATCTGGCGCTGCGTTTTGTTGACCGGTGCAAGGTATGGGGAAGCGGGTTGTAGTTCTTTAGGGAACTCCGACCTACTCAGGCCTGGAAGGAACCTGGAACTGTGCAGAGCCTTTGTGATAGTGTGGGTTCCTAGGTGAGAAATACTGGGTACTGGTGTCTGCTTGGCCTACCAGTTGGACCCCTAGGGTGTTGGTTCCTGGATAATATCTGCCAGTCGAGGTGCTCGGGTAGAGAATATTTTTTTGTTGTTGTTCCCGTCTTGTCTCGTGAGGGAGTATTTTGTTTGTCTATCCCCGGCTTTTGTGTGTTATTACTGTATTGCACTGTGCATATTTTACACAATAAAGATTTTTATATCGGGTCATAGGTGTAATGAGAAATTTTTTAATTGACGTTGAATTGAGTTGCACTCACGGTCGTTTAGCATAAAATATGCCAACCTGGCAGTGAATGAGTAAGACCTTAATAGGAGCTTTTTCTTATAAAATGGTTCTGGGTTAGTGGTGGGTCCTCTTATTGGTCATGATCTTCTCCTTTTCTACTTGCATTATGAAGTGCAAGATTTCGTAATTCTCTGGATATCTCATCACATTTCTGAGATATTGAAGTTTTTGGATTTTTATTGTTTTAAATGTTTATTTTTTTTATTCATTCGAAACACAACATCTTCATTCGTAACTCTATCCATGCATCTTATTTTAAGTATTTTTCTGTAGATCCACATCTCGAATGCTTCAATTCGCCTTGTTATTTCTGCAGTAAGTGTCCGTGCTTCCATTTCATAAACTAATACCGAGATTACAACAACTTACCAATCTATGTAATTCTATCTCATTTGTAATCTATGGTTGAGTTCACGACTGAAGAGATTTTCAGTACGGATAAAGGTTGCACGAGCTTGTTAAATACGTAAAAAGTTTGCATTAACTTGCTTAATGCGGATAAAGGTTACAAGAGCTAATTTAATGTGAATAAAGGTTGCACGAGCTTATTTAATGAGGACATAGGTTACACGAGCTTGTTTAATGCGAATAAAGGTTGCATGAGCTTGTTTAATACAAATAAAGGCTGTACAAGCTTGTTTATTGCGGATAGAGGTTGCACGAGCTTATTTAATACGGATAAAGGTTACACAAGCTTGTTTAATGCGGATAAAGGTTGCGCGAGATTATTTAATGCGGATAAAGGTTGCACGAGCTTGCTTAATATGGATAAAGGTAATACGAGCTTGTTTAATGCGGATAAACGTTAAACAAGCATGTTTAACGTGAATTTGTGAATTTAACGTGACATAGGTTGCACGAGATCATTTAATGCGAATAAAGGTTGTACAAACTTGTTTAATACAGATAAAAGTTACACGAGCTTGTTTAATACAGATAAAGGTTACACGAATTTGTTTAATGCGGACATAGGTTACACGAGCTTGTTTAATGCGAAATTTAGTTTATATATTTTTCCGAGATCCATTAGACGACGGACGACAATGTGTTCATTAAATTTTAAGGTCTGTTATATAATAAATGTGTTCGTTCCAAAATTAGTAATTTAGTTTCCCTGTAATATCATTAATTGACATGGTGGTTACTTTATGTTGTAACATAATTATTTTAATATTTAAAATAAAACTTCTCCATTATTTATAAGAATCAATATTAAACATTTTGGAAACTTTTGACATACAAAAGAATTTTAATTCGGAGAAAACACTAATTAATAACATAATGTTTCCTAACACTTCGCCTTTACTTTCCGCATTTCCGTTAACGAGTGAAATCTCTACCCTCTTCACAAGCCCTGACCCATTACCGGAATAGAATACGATAACTGTATTTAGTTTAGTTACCACCTGATGATGAGAGGGACTGCACCTCTAGAAACTAGTAGTGAAAATAGTTCAGCGTGTGTGTAGTACAATGTTTTGTTCAGAAAATTAAAATAATTTACTTGTATTATATGCATATACGTAATTTATATACTTCTGCAGAAATTACAGCAGTTTTCTTCAAATATTTTAATTTTAATAAATTCACTGAAATTTGTTAACAATGGTGAATAAACAACCTGTTATTTTAATTATAAGCTTGGTTAAAATGCTTTTAAAATTAACAGTGTGTTAATTTTCACATATGAAATTTTCTCCATTAAATCGAGGGTTTACTCTATTTTCAAACTAAGCTAAACACTTGTACTATGAAAGGAGGATTAACTGAATGGTCTTCTGAAACGAGGCTTGAACCCTCGACAACTAGACCAACAAGTACGTTTACACCACAGTATAGTTATTTATGTTGGTGATAAGTTCTTTTTCAGAATATGTTATATTTAATTATACCAGGTTGTTTTACCGCATGTTTCATAAAAAAAAATATATATACATATATTTGTTACATATGGCGCAAATTTTGTAAAAAACATTACTTCGATTAAATTTTCTTAACTTCACAGTCCATACTAGATATTATTATTAAAAAAAAACACTGTTTAAACCACTATATATATACTAAAATTAAAAATGCAAGCATAGACAAAAAACAAAACTATACATATAAGTGATGAAGTAACTAATTAGGATCTACTGTGAAAACAAATATAAAATTTGCATAACGAATTTGGTTATTTATATTTAATTTACGATTATCACTTTTTCTTATTTCTAAAATTTCGAATTTATCAAACAAAGTGTTTTATCTTATTATTAGAAAAGAAATTTTGCAAATATTGTAGAAGTATAAAAACGTACATATGTATTTATAAATAAATAAATGTCGGTGTTGAGGCAAATATTATAAATACTAATTAAATATATTAATTAGAAAGATATACATATAAAATAAATTGTTGTTGCTATCGCGATTCGAACCTGGAACTCTTTCCAATCCGGGGAAGGTGTATAAAATAATAAATCTATTGGTTTAAAAATTAGAAGAAAAATACAACAAAACAAGGATAATCAAAATGTTGAACAATTCAAGTCTGGCAGTCTTACCGGAATCTCTGAACCAGGAGTTCATAGCTTTTGGAGACGCTTCCACGTAGCACTGCATGGAGATGTCAGTCTCTACCGGCGCAGAAACCACCTGGTTGGGCACCCGGATCAGGGGGTGAACTGGAAGAAAAAGCCAGGTTAAGCTCAAGATATCACAAGAGAATAAATGGTTACTTTATATAGTTATTTAAGAAAAATGTTATTTTTAATTAACTAAAATATTTATAATACACACGTTATTGTAAAAAGTTGTTTATTTAAGCCAATATACTAAGATACCAAAAAATGCTGTTATATCTCATTTAAAGGATTCTTGATGGGGACTTTCATTCTATATAGCCACCTTGCGCCTCTATCACCTCCTCGATCGTAAACTCTGCCTCGATAGTGGCCCAGAGGGAGTTTATGTTAGGGTGCTTAGACTTAGTAGTCCAGAGAGTTTAGGTCGGGACTGTTAGGAGGCTAAAAGTTCTTCGACCAAAACATGTCAGAGACCCAATTTTGCACTAAATGTTGTTGATATATATACGGTTTCCCAGAGGCCACAGTCTCCATCCACGATTTTGTCACTGTCCTCAGGACCTCTAAATAAACATATTTCGTGACCAGTTCACCCTTCTGAAAGATGTGCGGCGGCTTGACATCACTCTCACTTGAGACGACGCTCAGGACGTGGATATTGGCTGGAAACTTGGTCTTTCCCATCACAGGGACGTCATTGGGGTTATGGTCATATACACTCGATCTTGGGTACCTAAAGAGTTTAATACTTTCGGTGGGAGTTCTTCCGACACGAAGGCTTTCTATAATAATTATTTGAGGTTATGGAAAGTCTTACTGACATATATAGTTAACTTTAGCGCTAACTAGCGCCTAACCCTGAATTCAAACATAGCGGGAACTTCAAATACAATTTTATCTGGATTCTAACGGCACACCCTGTACGTATTGTTACATACAGAACAAATATTGCATTTCTATTTTTCATAATGTTTTCAGGTGGTGATTTTGTCAATCCTTATATTTAGAATAAAACGATATTAAACACAGTAGAGAGATGCATATATATAGGTATATATCAGATAGATAAGTTTCAGGATATACGCGGTCAATAAATAAAAATTCAGGTTGTTATGTACATTAGATTATCGAAGATAACTAATGTTTAAAATATCTAGTGCTCCTTATAAAGGAAGATTTATAATCTATGTGTTGTTCATGTGTTATTTATTCAGTCCATGTGGTACCAAGATGACGTGGTATAAATATAAAGTTTTACATATAATATATAAAATAAATCAATTTAACTGTTCACGTGGACTGTGTATAAACTTGCGTATTGGAGCATTTACATAGTAGATAGTCCAGGTATTATTTTTAAGATACGTCATTTATACGACCGTACCATGTATTTATTTATTATTTTAGAGTACTATTATAGTGTTTATAAAGTTAAAGTTTTATCGTAAAATTCTTACCTATATAAAAAATATATGGGAGTTTTTAAGGACACTTTATATGACTGAACATGATTCATTTATTGTTTGAAAATTCTTCACGTAATAACTAAAGAAAATATTTTTTTTATTAAAGGTTAAACTAGGAAATAGTTTTACCAATCGCTTTATGTTTTCCCAAATCAAAAACCAATCCATGCACAAAATTTCACGATAAAAACAGTAAGATAGTTAAATTTTCGAATTAGTAAAAGAGAAAATAGACACGTCAATGATTTGCATACAGTTGTAACCCTTTCTAATGTTATTCTGTTCAGCGTAGGTAACGACTCCATACAAAACTAATCAATCGAAAGGAATTTTCAATTCTGTAAATAGCCATTCATATGACTTGAGTAATTCACTAGCCTAAATACAGAATAGCTTGATGCGGCGAATACAAAAGAGCCCCATTGATACAGCGGTGATTTATCGTGTTAGTTTTTAGAATTAAGCATTCAAAGTCTCTACTGGTACACAGATGGCGCTAATTGTAAAATAATGTTTTCGTTTTTGTTAATTCAATTATTTAATTTATATTTGTATCCCAGAATTTTTTTTGCTTGTATGCTTTAACGTTATATTTGGTACCTACCCATCACGAGTTGTTATTTGAGTTGACATTTACCAAATGGCAAGATTGCACCGCGGAAAGAAATTTCTCTATGGTATTTTGTCGGTAGATGGATGGAGAGCACGATAGCAGCTGCTCGTGATACTGTTATCAAGGAGATATAATTTCCTTACTTGATGGCAGAAAGGTATGATGTAGAAGACAATACTATTTCCTCCTGAATGATTTCTCAAGAACTAAGCAGGGTGGGGACACAATTAGGTTCCCTCTGCTCAATTTACTCTCCAATTTAACTTATTTTATAACAAACGAGGACGCAAGGGTTTTGTGCAGCAGGTTGTGTGCAGCTTCAAAAGGAAGTAGATGACCCAGCCTTCCTGACGCTTTGCCATGGGAGGAGACACAGTATTCTACGGGTGCCTCAGAACATCAAAACTAGACGAAAACAGTAGTATTATATTTTCACCTAGTAAATGCATACGTTTTCATATCTGAGTATGCTCAATTTTTGTAAACGTAAATATTAAATTATAATATTGTAAATTTTAAAACTCATTTTATTATTTTTCCCTGAGAATGACTGCTGATGTGGAAGGGAGACGACATGAAGAATTCTGTGCATCAGAATCACACACCTCATGCTTTACACTGAGCGAGCCGGAAAACGAATAAAAGATGACGTCATATTTTGGCGCATCCAACTCGGGGCACGGTCGACCTTACAATCCACTGCACGCCCCTGTCGACAGTGTGCTGTTTGTAACTCTTTGGAAAATGTTAGTTCAAAATACGTGTAAGGATAAAGATATAGAATTAAAATGTGACTTACACAAAACCTTGACATCAAACCGCTTGCTGACAGTTGGTGGTATTCCGTTGCTGGCGATGCACTGGTAGGCCCCCATGTCTGATCTCTGCACGTGCTCCAGCATGAGGGATTCACCGAGAAATGATGTGAGAACTGTAAAAGAAAGATACAAAAATATCTTTACAAAAATTCTTGTACATTTTAAGTACGTGATGAGCAATATCGAGTGCACCAGGTAATGCGGTGCCTGACCGCAGCTAAGAAACATCTGGAACATCATGCGACCCGCGTGAATTCACCCAGAAGCGTCAACGCTCCAATAGCTTTATCGCTCATCGACTTCGATCTCATTATATTATATATTAGGTCATCCCTTAACATTATTGAACAGATGCCTGAGCATATTTTGTGGAATTGTGAGATACATAGAGATGCACTTGAAAGTATGAATGGTTTGGCTAGACTCCGCTCGCCCAGGAATGCACACCTAATTTGTAATGGGACAAATGTTTGATGACAAAGGAATTTATTCGGGTATGGGAACTTCTTAGGTAGGTAGTTAGGCCGACCTGCGTGGGTGGGATCTCCACCTACGCGTCTACATCTATCTATCTTCATACTCCATACCTCGTATTTTTGCAACTCCTTTTTGTGTCTTATCCACTGTCCCTCTTTTGGGAGTGTTTTTGATGACGGGATCCCCGAGTGTCTGCCTTGAACTACTGTACCTTAATTTTTCATCTATATGTAATCTAACTATTAGTAATGATCTCTCAAAATCACGAACCGTGAGTCAATCACTGATATATTTGAGTCACACTCACTGTCAGTGATTGAGTATCTGGGAATATCGTGATTCGTGATTTAAATATACTCGTATATATATATATATATATATATATATATATATATATATATTGTTACGTCATGCGCTGTCATCAGAGGATGGAATGCCAGCGCACCATGCCACCAGCTAGACTCAGTCTGTGGGTCAATAATGTTTGGTGTCGGAATGCCTATCTCAAATGTATGGGGGAGGTCTCAGACAATAATAACACTAGATTTCAACACATTATTTACACTTTATTCACATAAAACATAACAACCCGACATTCTAAGCACGATAACTGCCTTTTACATCTTATTTCTTCATGTTAAACTCTCCTCCTAGTGAGGACACTAATTTTGCCGATTTAGCGCACCTCGATCTCCACCCTGTTAGCCACGGGGTTGCTGCGGCCTTGGTCGAAGCCATCTGGTCCCTCCTTACACGATTTACACGGGCAGAACAAGGCCCAAATCTCTTGTTCTACCGCGAAAATAGTCCTCCGATTGTCGATCTCCGTCGCCAGTACTCTAATACTTCGGCGGAGCGCTGCCCGGCGCTCGCCACACACACCTCTTAGCTCGGGCGCTCGGCACCAAGTCCCCCGTTACCTTCCTCCGACCTCTCTCTCCACTAGCCGCGTCCACTCGCATCGGTATATGGCGCCCTCGGTCTTGGCGCGTATTTTTGAAATGTCACAATAAATATATATATTTGGTTATGAACCGTGATTCGGCACATGTGCATATGAAATGAAAATGTTCATGAAAGACTAACGTTTAATTCATGATTGGCGCTACCTATCTAGTAGATTCTGCCAAAACGTTTTACATATTTGACCCGAAAAATAAACTCTTTTTTAAATGGTTTTCATTCTCTCTGTGAACATATTAAATTATATTTAAATGCTAGAATAGCTTTTTTTACGTAAATGAAGTCTGAATACGATGAAAATTGTTTTTTTTATTTATTTCATCATGCGGCGCATGCGTATTAGTAATGAAACTGTGATCACAATCACTGATATTATTGAATATCAATCACAATCACACCAGTGAGTCAATCAAGAATAGCATTTTTTCTCATCACTACTGATTATGTGTTCTATGGATTTATGTTATGTTTATTTTTATTTTTACAGCACTTAAATGACGCTGCAGGGTCTAAATTTTAAATTTTGCGAGAATTGCTAATAACTACATTGATTTTTATTTTTATATATACTGTATTATTTAAATACGTTATTGTATTGAAGACAAGAAAGCCCTAGCTTCTAAACAGGTCCCTCCCTTCGTCTGCCTTTAATAGACCCATTACCGATTTTTGTATTTTTGAAACGTTTTCATATCTCATAGAGATTAGTCAAATGTGTTAAATTTGATCCAAATTGACCGTATTATTTGAACGTTAGTTTAGTGTGTACTGCGTATCGCTATATCGCTGTGGTGAGAGGTGTAATTCATTTATTTATTTATTTATATATATTTTGACATCCATATTTTTGTACTAACAGAGGTGGATACATAATAAACATACATAATACATAGTTTATTGTGTGGGATGGAGTAGACTTCACCTCTGATATATACAGCGTTGTCCTGGCTACTTTGCTAGACTGAAGTCTGTGTTAAAGTGGCCAGTTTTTTTCGTGCTGTTGTGGTGTTATTTGGAATAAAAAGAATTACAAATATGAATAAAAAAGTAAAAATAAAAAAAAAATATATGGAGTGGGAGTGTTGTAGGACTAGTGAATTATTAGAATTGTATAAATTATATTAAATTGTTGGATATCCATGCTTCTAATTCATCTCTACCTGATTGAATCATATATTGGGTCCATATTTGTGTAATCTTATTTCCAGTTGGTACTGAGTGTATTGTATAGTTTCGAATAGTAATGTCACTTATGTTACAAGACTTACGGTACACTACATGATGCACTCCAGGATATAGGTTCATACCAAAAAGGTGCATGCAAAATTTGCCGAGTCGTTTGAAATTTTTGAAAAGTAATGTTCCGTCAGCCACACGAGACAAAAACACCATTCACTGTGTTTGCACTTGCGACATGTAAATTGTTCCGGAAAATAAAAAAAATAATATTTCCTCCGGTTGCAAAAGGTTTACAGCCGTGATTGGGGCTTACGGGATTTCAGCTGTCGCGTTCGCGACCGGCTCAGATGTCTTCAAATTCATACGTAACGAAATGGCTTTAAAGAAAAATCTTTTCTTAAATCTGAAATCAACATTACTTAACTTCGCAAAATTATTTTTTCGAAAGTTTTTATCCGGCGTCCCGGAGGACGAGGCGGTTCAAAGTTGACTGCGTCATTTAAAAAATAAATAACCCGACACAACACGCGTCGAGTGGGGAATAAAATTCGAATGAAGGAAAATTTATGCCGGGCTGTATATCTTCCCTACACTTCGGTATGTGAAAGGCCTTTTGGGGTTGCAATCGTATATTATAATGTACCCATAAGTGTATACAACGCGAGGAATATTTTAAGGGGAACCCCCGCTACAAACAATATATTCAAATTGATAAGCGGAATATCTGGGTTTTATTGTGTTATAACTTATTCTTCCTGGTCCGCCAATACCCCCAGTCGCATATTTTTGAAATAAATATTTTGAAATAGTGAAAGATATATTTATTTATACTTCATTTAACATTTATTAATAAAACACATTCTCATTGTGAAGTTGTAATTATTCAGAACATAGATATGTGATATTTTAAATATTAATTAAATATATTAATCAAAAAGATATACATATAAAATCAATTTTATCGAAAAATATTGTTGTTACGCCACCGGGATTCGAACCTGGATCTCTTTCCAAAACGGGGAAGGTGCATTATCCAACTATGCTACAGCTACAATATTTTTAGCGACAAATTTTCGAACGTATTTGTTACCTTTTTTTATATTAATACATTTAATGATTCCGTTATTTGAAAGAACCATACACCTTGTTTTTACGAAATCTCAAATGGCTCTTTCAAATAATGGAACCTTTAAATGTATTAATATCAACAAAAAAAGAGGTAACACAGGTTCGAAAATTCCAGAAACAGGTCCGGGTTCGAATCACTCGTGTATAGAGAAGGAGTATGTACGAGATAATTTGTGTTTCAGTTAGTCTGTGTACATATTTTTTTTACTTCAGATACAAATTGATAGTAGTCTGTAATTGTTCTAATTGTGATGGGGAGGTTGTTAAAAAATTTGATGCCTTGATAAATATAGTGATTTTGGGTTGCGGTATATTTTAGTTTTGGAATATCAATTCGGTATCTTGTAAACTGGAATTCGCTTCTAACTTTTAATTGATTTTTAATTTTGATTATTGATTTTTTTTTGTGTATGTCTATTATTTTTGGTACTTTGAAATCTGTTGATAAATACTATCTTGTCGTGCCTACTTTTTCCAAAAATATTGTCTCTACATACGATAATATAATATCACTTCATTTCGTGATAATTAGTTTCATGATTTCTGTAAAATACATCTTCTGCTTCTAGTGTTTTATCGGTTTCACGGATCTTGACTCGTGTATAAATATAATAATTAGACAAAATACTTTGTTTAAGCCACTATTTATTGATTATTCTACATGTTTCGATACATATGGTATCTTCTTCAAGAAACAATGTATACTGAAATTAAAAATACAAGCATAGATAACAAAAACAAATTTACAAAGAGGATTTAGTTATTTATAATATTTAGCTCACTATTAACACTTTTTCTTATTTATAAAAATTCAAATTTATCTGACTGTAAACTCCTAGTATTTTTACGTACAATTTCTAAACCCTTGTTAATATCAAAATAATGGTTTGTTTCCAAAATGTGATTAGAAAATTCTGAATAGTTGTTATTTAGGGATCTCAAGTGCTCCTTAATTCTAAGTTTTACCTATATGAATTTTATATATGCTTGTATTTTTAATTTCAGTATACATTGTTTTCTGAAGAAGATACCATAGGTATCGAAACATATAGAATAATCAATAAATAGTGGTTTAAACAAAGTATTTTGTATAATTATTTATATAAAATGAGGCCACAAAGTAATTTTGAAAATATTAAAGACGTATTATCACTTTGTTTATTGCATAACAGAAATGCTCTACAGTAGACTGACCAAACAGCCACCACAGGTTCTTCAGCCGTGATGTTCTTCTTTTTCCAGTATTATTCTTTACCTGCATTATGAGATGCAAGATCTAATATTTCCATGGATGTCTCACCAAATTTTGTAAATGTTGAATTGTGATTTTTAATGGTTTAAATACTTTTTTTTTATTCATCCGAATTATAATATCGTCATTCGTATTTTAAGTATTATTATGTAGATCCACATCTCAAATGCTTCCAAGTCGCCTTGCAGCCAATTAACTATTGAATCGAAATCGGTAAATCCCTCGATTTCTACTCAACTAAACTGTTTACTTCTTGGAAGTCCACGTACGGTCAAACTGATTGCCCAACATTCGTGCGTCGTGCTCCATACGATCGACTGTTTAGTCAAGTGTTTGCGCACGCCGATACAAGGCAATGTACGCAAACTGTGGACCGATAGTTGTTCAACTGTTAGATCGATTAAGTTTTATGATTTTTTTGTCACATATGATCCAATGGTCTTTTGACATACAACTAAATAGTTAAGCAATTAAATCTGGCTTAATTGTTTCTTTGGTAAGTGTTCATGCTTCTGTTCCATAAAAGAATATCGAAAACTCAGCATCACATCATTCGTATGACTGCAGAACATCTTTTTCAAGTAGATAGAGGATGCACAACCTTGCTTATTTGAATCCATCAAAATTAATAGATGTCCTCACCGTGATATCTTTTCACTGATGTGCGGACATCGGATCGCCAATTCCCTTCTGCCCTTCTCATCAATCTTCGTTTATTCTCAAATGTTGCGTAAGATACTCGGAGATATTTCATATGTTTTTTTTAATAAACATTTAAAATAATAATTTTAAATTTAATTGCTAACGATCTTAAACTTGATTGTTAGCAAATCTTAATAAAAATAAAAGTAAACTTTGATTTAATATTAAACATACAGAAAATATTTTGATTTTAAGAAATTTAGTAAAAAAAAACTTGAATATTAAAATAGTTAAACTAATAAAATAAAATTAAACTATATAACAATAATTATGGAGCTGAGTTTGTTTATATTAAACTTATTAAAATGAAACATAGTTTAAATATATACAAATTAAATTTGTAATTTAACAACGCAATTGCTAAACGAAATACGTTTCTTTTAAATTCAAATAATTTTGGTTAACTTTAAAATGATTTTTTTAATAAAATGTTAGCAAATTTAAATGGATTTTTATTAATTATTAACACAATTAATTAAAAATTAAAATTTTAACAAATTCAATTAAAAATATAACAACGTTGGTTCAAATTTTAAGTAATTTACATAAAATTTAATAGATATCTCAGAGATGAAGCTATTTTTATTATATTTAATGGAAAGATATGACAGTATGGGTAATTACAGTATATTCGTGTCTATACAATATCTATTATTCGTTTAATAACAGTGCCTTTGTAGGTGAAAATCCAGTAATTGTGTGTTCTTGAACATATTCAAATAGTGCTCATATTGAATTATTATTACTTTGAAATTATTTTAATTAAAAAATTTGGGTTATTTATTATTAAACTTTAATTATTGTGTCTATAATTATTCATCAAATTTAGACGGTCAACATTAGCCCAAATTATCAACACACAGCGTCAAGATACAGCGAATTCGAATGGCATTTCTAAGATTAATCCCTGCTAAATTAAGTGTGTCAAACAATGCTCACAGCAAATTTCATAACAATTATCTTTATAGTATAAAGTAAGCATAAAAAATACACTTAACTCAGATCATAGCACTCCTACATGCAATACATTTTGCTGCATTGGAAAAATATTCGTCAATTTATTTAAATAAATATAAAAATAAAAATTAATTATCTCTCAAATTGAGAACCGACTCTTACCGCTGTACTACTAAGTACTTTGTGTGAAAATAGCAATTTATAAATTTATTAAATTTTTTAATAAAACTAGCTTGTAATTATTTTTTTATAACTAAATGTTGGTTTTAAAACTTGATTATGAGAATGAATGAAAAATAAAATTAATGTATAAAATTCTAAATCAAAATGTAAAACGACAGCTATAATAACTTAAGTAGAAGGCCAGCCTGACTTTGGGTGATAAGAAATATCTTAAAATTTAAAATAAAACACAAGGTGTAATTGAAAAAAATTTCTAACGTATTCTAACGAGGGCCCTCAGATAAATTGTAATGTATATAAAAGATGCCTTACGAAGGCATTATTTGAGTAGCGGATTTAAATTTTTAAAAATACATTGTGTTCGTATTTTGATGACAAATATTTTATTTACAAATTAAATGTGTTAATTAGAAATATATATTTATAAATTTAATTTTATGAGCTAAATTATTACTGTGACTGATTGCATATAATAATAGTTAAGTGTTCAATTGTAACAAAGACTGATAAATGAGATCTAATTATTTTAAACTAATCATATTTATAATCAAACAAAATCAATCTCACAATCAAGGTTTAGCTCATCACTAGTCGCTATAGGGATTCGAATATGGATCTTTTCCTATCCGAGGAACGTGCGTTAATCGATTATGCTATACGAACATAGAATATTAACGACAAATTTTCGAACTTATTTGTATCTTAAACTTTTCAAATTAATACATCTATCGTTTCATTATTTGAAAGCCATCAAATACTTTTGAGTAATCCGACGGGAGACACCAGAATTAATAATTATTTTATTAAATTCAATCGTTTAATGCACGTTCCACGAATATGAAAAGAGGTCGATGTTCGAATTTCGGTAACAACAACTATATTTATCGATAAAATTGATTTTATATGTATATCTTTCTAAATTCAAAATAAATGTATTAAAACTTACTGCCTGGCGGGTCATTTTAGAACCATTTCAAGTTCTTCGTTTTACAACTGTTTTGTGGGAGATTTTTTATGAATATTTTATTTGATGTGCCGTAATGTTACTGCTAAAAATTAAAGTTAAAAATTAAAAAAATATTACGAATAATGTATATATTCTCACACATCAACAGACGGCCTATACAGCCAAAATACAAACATCCACTGAGCATATGATCTTCTCGTCGGAACCCGAGCAGATAGTGTCATAAAACTTACAGGTAGGCACAACGCCCCTCAAATAATTATTCACTGGCATTGTCTAAGGGCCGCTAGACGAAAATAAGTAAAAACAAATACATGGACACATAAATGGAATTACCCGCCCAAAATATTGACAATATACGTTTTGGAGTAAGCGCTGAGATTCAATCCCATAAAAGCGACTGTCTTAGGTCAGTTTTTAAGCGTTTTTTCACATTATTATCAATAACTCTTTTGAATCTCGTCCGATAAAATTTATTTGTATCTCAAATTATTTGAAAATATTTAATAATTAGCTAAAAGGAAAACAGCATTAAACGAATATTTGTAGCGTAATTCATATTTTTACAAACATCCGGGTCAAATCTGACCTAGCTACGTATGCGTTGATTTGAACCTGGATCTCTTCTAATACAGGGAACGTGCATTAATCGATTATGCTAAAATCGACAAATTTTGAACCTGTATGTCACACTTTTCAAATCCCGGTATCGACAATAATATTGATTTTATATGGTATATATTTCTAATTAATACGTTAAATTTGTATTTAAAATACCACTGACCTATGTGTTCTCATTTATAACAAATATTTTAGACTACATATCGGTCTCGCAGTCAGCGGTCAATTTGTCACCGATCGGTCTAAAAAAATATGTCCTAAAATAGCGAGGTGGTGCTACGTCTCTGTGAACGTATCGCTTTAGTGCTAAACGTTTTTATCAAAAGTTGTCGCATGTTTCGCGAAAGGGACCCGCGATTCTCGTAAAAGTAAAACAGGACGTGTCAAACGTCGAATGAGATACGTAAAAAAGAAATAAAAAAAATCTTGAACATAAATGAGCGGGATTGTGACGATGGCAATATTTCGCCTTTATTTTTTCGTCCCATATACGGTATCATATCTTCAACCTAATGCGTCCAACACGTTTCCGATGATGTTATTAGTTACGTGTGCATTGTGCTCGAGTTTATTATCAAAAAAATATAAAATAAATAATATTCTTAAACGGTATCAGCGAGGCGAAAAATGACCTCGAGGTCACCCAGTCTCGACGGATGACTCAAATGACATGGCGAAAATAGGTGGAAACATTCTGATTTCTATGTACGTTCGGCAGTGGATGTAGAAATATGAATGTCTGTAAAATTCTAAAGAAAACTACAACATCCGTTGGTATTGTTGGTAAAATTTTATTTTTATGTTATTTTATAATATACCGAGCATTAACAGTTAAAGGCGTCCCTCGAAAAGGGGTCTATATAATACATTTAGTGAAAAGGTAATTTTATTTTATCTTTTTAGAGGCTTGTTTTTCGAATTGGCAGCTTTTTCTCGCGATAGTCAATTTGACAGCCGATTTGTGCTCAGTTTGGTTTGCCATTTCACCATGAATAAACTTACGGCAGAACAACGATTGCAAATTGTGTAAATTTATTTCGAAAATCGTGGTCCATTTTACGGTCGACATAATCGTCCATCTGAGCAAGTGATTCGAAAAACCTTGGATCGTTTTCACACCACGCATACGAAGAAGCTGTTGTTTCTTTAAAAATGATGCCGGCCAGAACGTTAGTCAATGGAGAGCGCTATAGATTTATAATTACTGACTTTTTCGATCCTAAATTGAATGGAATTGATAATGAAGAGCTGTGGTTCCAACAAGACGGCGTAACATGCCGCACAGCGCGCGCCGCAATCTATTTATTGAAGGAAACATTCGATGAGCGCATAATTTCGTGTAATGGACCTGGGAATTGGCCTCCAAGATCGTGTGATTATTTTCTTTGAAGATATGTAAAGACGCTAGTCTTCGCGGATAAACCAGAGACAATAGATGACTTGGAAGCCAACATTCGTTGCGCTATTGTCGATATACGTCCCCAGCTGCAGATGGGTAACTTGCAGTGCGCTGTGTTGACACCGACGGCTCTTGAATCGATATATATGGTGAAAATGCAAGTTATATGAGTTAAATATAAGTTATATGTGTTAAACGTAGGTTATATGTATTAAATGTAATTTATATGTGTTAAATGTAAGTTATATGTGCCAAATTAAAAAAAATAATTAGTAAACGTCAATAATATTTATCGAAGGCGAGGATACTAAAATTCGCAATAAATGAGACCAAAACTATGAGTAGAAAGGGTGAATTAATTCAAGAGTACAGGAGCATTTGAGATATTTGACCAATAGTGTTTTCAGAATTTTCTAATCATTTGATAGAAAATGGTCATGGTTTTGATAAAAAAATGGGATTGTCAATTTTGCTTGTAAACGGTGTTGGCTACAAATTAAATAATTTGGAATCGTTGGAGACAAATAAAGCGTGTAAAAGTAATCAAAAATTTAACCATGAGTCCCATTCTAAAATGTATTTCTAAAAATTATTCGACTAAATTTGTATTCAGTAACAATTTTAGTTAGATATTAAATTTATTTTTTAAATAATTGTTGTTTTTTACTTAGACAACACCTCAAGCGAGCTACTCCATGCGGATCTTGACTTTCGTACCTTCTACTTTCATACAATTCGCTATTTCGTACATTTTATTTATAAATTAAAAAAAATGATTGATTATTACTATTGATACATACTATTGATTTGTGCTTCGAAGTTGTCATTTTGACACAGGTTTAAAACCTATTAAAGGTTGGCATTCTGTGTAGATGTAAAATAACGATTCTTTATGACTGTATGAATAATTACACTTAGAACAATGAAATAGTTTCACTCCAATATGCGTAAGTACAAGACTTTTTAGGCTTCCTTTATGATTGCATGAATAAGTACATCGTGAATACAAATAAATTTTCTCCCTAGAATGTGAAAGGACATGACATTTTAAGGATTTTTTATGATTACAACAATAATTTCACTGTTAACATGAACATAGTTTATCTCTAGTGTGCGTTAGAACTTGCCTATTTAAGTCTCCTTTCCAATTGCATGAATAATTGCACTGTGAACATAAAAATAGTTTCTTACAAGTGTGCGAAAGTACGTAGCTTTTATGGTTATTTTCTGATTGCACGAATAATTTTACGGTGAACATAAAAATAGTTTCTTACAAGGATAAGAAAGCACGTAGCTTTTTATGGTTTTTTTCGATTGCACGAATAATTGCACTGTGAACATAAAAATAGTTTCTCACAAGTGTGCACATGATTTTTAAAGTTTCATTTTAGATTACACGAATACATCTAGGCACGGGGGCCTACAATAAGATATTTTCAGAAAAATTATAATACAAGAAAAAGAAAAATATGATTTAATCAACTCTTGATTAATTTATTAAGGAATACATTATCCTTCATATACTTTTTACTATGTGTTTTTTCCTCTTGCAGTTTGCAGTTTTGTAGATTTTTTTGTCAGCTACATGCAGAACACAACGCTTTTTAAAAAACACCACTTCAGTCCATTGATATTGCACGTTCAAAATTAGGGTAATTTCCACAATATCCCAAAGAAGACACAGTTTATGTTGCTTTTCCCCCAAAAATGTAATCAGTCAATCATAACGCGTGTTGATAATCACGTGATCTAAAATTCAGTATGGCTGCCAGAACGATATATACAGAAAAAATATATATTACAGAAATGTGTTTTTAGAAAATGCCGATGTAAAGCAAATATTTAGTATATTTGCTTTCAAAGTCGTTTTAAGTGGTTTTGGAAGTAAGCGCTACGTATTTCACCATATAATCGACATGTGCTATGGAATCACCAGAAATTCACAAATAAGTTACGATAACACTCTGGAACTTAAATGGTATCCAGAAAATATATGAGTAAATACGTTTTATTTATTTTGTGATAAACAAGAAGGCACTGAGTGTTCTCATTATCTCATTTTAGTAAGCCTCACTTACGTCTTGGGAGCATACGCAGCCACTCGAGAATTCCACCCCCACGGAAGCCAACCCTTATAAAAGTGTAAACACATCGCCACCATTGTGGAAGGCTGTCGGGCTGAGAGCTCCAATCAAATTTGAATTCTATCGGTCCAACTCGATAGGGGACTCCTCGGAGTATCGGAAATAAAATTTGAATAAATGAACCCCTCAAAGGGGAGGGGGTCGCGCTGAAATCGGATTGAAAGGGTCACACATATATATACAGCATGTCTGAGAAATATTTACTATTTATTTATTATTATTAATATACACGCCCTATTCAGGCATAAACATAATTTGTAAAATAATAGAAAATTTCATCAGAAGTGCAATACGCAAAGAAAAATATTGTAATAATGTAGTCCTATAAAGAGTTAAATTTACAGCAAAAAATGTCCACTACCCCCGCATATTCATTCCACAAATAACGCAATCTGGGGACTGCTGAATCAGCCAATGGATGTGTTCTGACATTACCACTGTAATAGAATAATGAATTGTGTCTCGATGACCTTAATGGTGCGTAAAAGTCAAGCAGACCAATAATCTGGGGGCAGTCTATTATATCATTGATGATTCTGTATAGAAATATAAGGTCGGTCATCGTACGTCTCACTGATAATTTTTACAATTTCAGACGGATAAGAATATAATCATAATTGATATCCTCAGAGCGTATATTTAATTATAAGTATAAAAAATTTGACGCTATTAAAGTATATTGAACAAAATATATATAATTAAAAATATTTATATGCAATCAATTGCATTGATTTTTAGGAGACACATTATCATTGTGAAGTTGTAATTATTCAGAACAGATGGTCTGCGATATTTTAAATATGAATTAAATATATTAATTAGAAAAATATTCATATAAAATCAATTTTATCGAAAAATATTGTTGTTGCGCCACTGGGATTCGAACTTGGATCTCTTTCCAAACCGGGGAAGGTGCATTATTCAACTATGCTACAGCGACGATATTTTTAGCGACAAATTTTTGAATTTGAGATTCCGCAAAAATAAGGTAGATGGCTCTTTCAAATAATGGAACGATTAAATGTATTAATATCAAGAAGGTAACATATAGGTTCGAAAATTTGTCGCTGAAAATATCGTCGCTGTAGCATAGTTGAGGCTTAGTCTTAAGTTTAGTATTAGTAACATTACTAAAGATAACACGTCAGTATTGAAAACATTAAAATAAACAACAAATTAGTAAAAGTAAACAGTGTTATTATTTTTAATATAAATTAAAATGGTTTTCACAAAGTTTCACAAGAAAATTTAGATTTGTATTTAATTAGTGTGGTTCAGGATTGATTTTTCAGGCGTATTCTAGTATAATGTGTTAAAAATATTAACATATAACGAATATTGCTTTAAATAATTTCAAAAATAATTGGATTCTCATTAGTGACATCTATGCTGTTTCAAAGAAAAGAATATGAAATTTTAGATCATAGATAGCGACGGTAAAGTTGTTGTTAATACTCAACATATTAACATATATACAACATTCTAAAATTTTATAGATATGGAGATTGATTTATGGGTGAGAATGGTGAACGTTATATTTATATAAAGTGATCACTTCAACCAGCCGTAGACAGGTCGTAATTACCTATATTTCCATATATTTTCCATTAAATGTAATATAATATAGCTTCGTCTATATCTCATAATGATATCTATTATTTGTTTAATAACTGGCTTTGTAGGTGAAAATCCAGTAATTGTGTGTTCTTGGACATATTCAAATATTACTAATTTCGTAGAAGTTTGAAAATACGTTTCGTAGAAGTTTGAAAATACGAAAGCGATATTGTGTAGTATCAAAGGTCCTTTAGTTGCAATGGATAAATTAATTATTTTCATTGTATTGTAAATTTTTATTTAGTAAATATACTTAATATTATAGTGCATTTTGTGCTCCAAGGAATGTAAAAAATTAAAATAGATCCCCGCAGAAAACAATTTGAACTATCAAAATAAATATTATATACTCGTATTTCATTTCATATATACGCATGAATTTATATAAAACATATTTTATTTTCTGTATTAACATATACAGAGTGAATATTATGTTCCAGGCTGATTTTTTTTTGTCACCATTTTGATTTGGCTAACATTTGTTAGTTTACGTTTAAATAGTCGAAGAGAATAGTTAATTACAATATATTTCGCAGCAATTAACATCTCAACAATGTGTTATAGTAATTAAAACAGCTGTAACCATTAATGGTGATCGCTATCGTCGCATGTTGGAAAACTTCTTGGTGGCCGAACTGTGTCGATTGGGTCTGCAACACATTTGGTTTCAACAGAACAGTACCACCAAACACACAGCCCGAGCTAAGCATTGAAATTTTAAGATAAATGTTTCCTGGCCGCATAATGTCAAAATGTGGTGATATCGATTGGCTTCTTCGATCACTTGATTTGACGGCTGCCGATTAAAAATATGGTTATACTTTGGCCGATCGATGTCATGTTTCATACATAATTGTAATAAACCAAATAAACGATAAATAAAAACCATGCTAAAACACTTGTAAGGAGAGCATATTCTTATTGTGAATTTGCTATTTTTCAAAACATTGGTCTGTAATATTTTTAATACAAATTAAATGAATTAATTATAAAGATATACATATAAAATTAATTTATTGAATAAATATTGTTGTTGCTAAGTTATAAGGTGTATCATTTTGAAAGTGCAACGTGTAATTTTGAAAATTTGTCGTCAACGTACTGTGTTGGTGTAGCATAATTGGCTAATACATTTCCCCGAATAGGAAAAGATCCAGGTTCGTATTCCGGTCGCAACAACAATATTTTTTCGATAAATTGATTTTGTATATTTATATATGTCTTTCTAATTAATACATTTAATTTGTATTAAAAAAATGTATTTCAATTCCTAGTTATTCAAAAACAACAAAGGACTGGAACATAATATTCACCCTGTAGTGGTCTCAATCAAATGTGACTTGGCTCGTAATGCACCTCCGTGAGTCTCGGTGCTGGGTTGTTCTCACAGCTGAGTTCAGGTATAGATACGACGCACATATCCATTGCTGTGGCACTCTTGTAGGTCTTCTTTGACCGAAAATTGTGGCTAAAGTATTGGAGTATATTTTTTTTTACTGTCGTAAACAAGGCTTGCTGTGGCTGGATTTGTTACAGGATTGAGCAACACTTTTTCCAGCGATAGCCAATTCGACAGCTGACAGCTGATTTGAGCTTGATTTGGTTTTACATTTTACCATGAATAGACTTAAGCCAGAACAACGCTTGCAAAATTTATTTCGAAAATCGTGGTTCAGTTCGCGAAACTTATGGTACATTTTTCGGTCGACATATCCGTCCATCCGAGAAAGTAATTCGAATAACCATCGATTATTTTCGCACCATGCATACTCTAATTTATAATACGCATCCGCAGAGACGTCGTACAGAGCGCACTGAAGAAGCTGTTGATGCAGCGGAGTGTAATATTGAGGAGGAATCGAATGAGTCGATTCGCTATCGTTCACAGCAATAAATCCATGATTACTGACTTTTTCGTTCCCCAATTAAATAAGATTAATGTGGAAGAGCTGTAGTTTCAACAAGACGACGCAAAATGCTACACAACGCGTGCCACAATCTATTTATTGAAGGAAATATTCGATGAGCTCATAATTTCGCGTAATGGACCTGTGCATGGCCTCCAAGATCGTGTGATGTAACACCTTTGGATTATTGTTATCCTATTGTTATCCTAACAAGGATATGTGAAGTGAAGTGAAGAATAAACTAGAGACGCTAGACGATTTGGAAGCCAACATTTGTCGCGTTATTGCCGATATACGGTCCCAGTTGCTCCAGAAAGTGGTCGAAAATTGGACTTTTAGATCGCACTTTATTTAACCAGCTTCGAGCACTAATGGTATAAAATTATCTTTCCTATAAAGCCAATACTGTAGCCATTACCATAATTTTTATTTGTTATATTTCATTTTAAAGTTCTATACCTCTAAAAAAAACACCCTTTATTTGTATATTTTTACGTTTTACTTCAGTGTTACATTTATTTTTTCTATATGTATTGAATCTTGTCATATTAATTAGACAAATCATAAGCGCGCATAATAAATGTAAATCGACACAAACGATGAAATTGTATTAAAAAATACACATTAGTTCTTTCTATTAAGAAGGAATATCGCGAATAAAAAATTGTTTTTAATAAAACGAATAAAAGTTTTTTCACGTCATTTATTTTGAACCACTCTGTACAGCTATTGAAAAGTCCATCCCATTCTTTGGAAATAGAAAATAGCAAAAGACTTTTAGATTTCCGTGGAAATTCAAGGATAATAGATATATACTCTGTATGTACTCTGTAACAGAATAATGACATCACGGTTACTTGGGGGATTACTATCTGAGTGCCACTATTGCCAGCGCTCCCGGCCAGCCAACCAGCCAACCAGCCAGCGGGGTGCAGTACCCGAATTAAAATAATGTTTACAAACCCAAAGATTATCTGTTGAGTAAGAAAACATCATCCTTAATGGTACATTTTAAAATAAAGAAGATCTTCTTGCCTTTTTTTACAAAACAATAAATCGTCTTATAAGTTTGGTTTTTAAAAAAAAATCTATTTTGTTTAATTCACAAAAAAGACACGCTATTCATACGACATAATATTGCTAATAATATACGGGTCAAAGTAAGAAAATATATAAAAATTGAAAATAATGATTTTTCATTGGTGGATATATAAGAAATAAAGGGAAGAAACTTACTTTTTCATAGATTCAATCATAGATTCCTCTTCACCACAAGTACAAGCGTCGCGGCGTGTTTAGTAACACATGCGAAAAAGGGGTAATTATGTATGAGATATACATAACTAGTGTAAGATTATTAATAATAAACGGAGTGAAACGCCGGTAGTGTTTCCGTATAAAGCTCGATGCGCACTGAACTTCTGCAGTTGGAATCAGTTTAGAACTTTAATCACTGAAACATCTTCTTTCTTCCTTGTGCTTAAGGTGCAAAATTGAATTAGGTAAGAAAATGATGGATACAGGCAGATTAAAAATTAGATTAATAGGGAATTGAATGTATGAGACAAAAAGTCAAACGCCGAAAACTTAATAGAATTAAATTAAATAAATTTTAAACGGCACTAACAAATATACTTATTAGAATAGAGCACATTAGTTTATTTCCAAATGAGTCGTACTAGGTTAATGGCGTGCACTGCATGCAAGTAAACATATTTGCATTAATAAAAATCTGAAAAAATTAATGTACGACTTATTATAAGTACGCTAGCGCCCACTTTACAAGATACTAGATTACTAGTTTACTAGATTATTCTTCATTTGCTAGCCACTGTTTTTAGTTTATCGTTCTACGCAAGCCATACAATTGCTACATACTTAATTGAAAATTCCATTCTGCGGCAGTAAGACGCAACTAAAACACGCTGTAGGGTGCATGGTAACACAGTGAAGAGATCCAAGAAGCGACTCATCCAAATACATACATGTTTGCCGTTACCTAATAAGGGGAATTAACTTATAACATGGTTTTCAATTGTCTACGGAAAAACATAATTTTCTCTATTTTTTACTGTCTTACCATACCTTATTGTTTTATTTTTTTGCGCGTTGCATTTTTTGGGATATTTATGAGGATTATAATGAAGCTAATGTTAGTATAGTGTGTAAGATTAAAAAAGGATCACTTAGGTAGTTTGGTCATATGAAACGCATGAATGAGGAGAGAATGGTAAGAAAGATATATGACACAAGTGTTGATGGCACCAGAAATAGAGGACGTCCGCGGAAGACTTGGTACGACCAGATAATGGAGGATGGCAAGAAGCCTCAACAATCGGCGAGCTTGTATGTGAAGATGTATGAATGTGTGAGGCGAGAATTGTGTGTCAGCACTGAAGAGTGTGGCGCTCTATTCTCTCTGCCTACCCCCGCTGGGAAACTGCGTGATGGTAAGTAAATAAATAAGTATTATAATGAATACCAGCTTAATATCATTAATATTTAATAAATTGTTCTAAAAATAAGATTTTTGGGAAACGTGTCCTGGAGCCAGAAAATCTGTGGATCCCGTGGAAAATCTAGATAAATACTTAAAGGAGCATTTCACAGGTGGGTCGTGTTTTATGGTTTTGGATCATCCTTCAGCTCACGTTGTTCTCTAATATTGTCTCCTAAATTCCTTCTACCCTCCCTTCGTCTCGTATTTCCCCGATTCCCTTGTTCAAACATGGATGAAAAATCTTAAAAAATGACAGCATATTTTTTTCATTTAGACAGAATAGTTAGTAGATGTCTACCTTCGTTCATTGAATATGAATTATAAATTATAAACATGGAAAGTAGGATACGCATACGAAGCTCAATTTAAAAAAAAAATAGCCACTCAGGATGACAGCGAACATCGGACAAAGCCAAATCTCAGATATTAATGAAGTACAATGCTATTAATATATTCAATAAAATGCCAAATAAAAAAGGAGAATAAATTATATTTAAAAATAAAGTAATTAAATACGATAAATTATAGTAAAAATGAAAATATTGATATTTCCAACCCCAGTCGACCAAAAATGCGAGCGACATCTGCATTCAGGGTCCGGGGTTCAGCAGAAGATCTGAGAGAAATCTGAGAAGATCCGCCGGCTCACTTCTCTCACTTTCATGTTTCACTCTCCGCTTTCTTCTATTTCTATTTTTCATTTCACAACTCTAACCAGCGTCAAATAATCCTAAGAAGGACTTTTACACTCCCGACGTTTCGAGTAAATATCATTTCTTATTCTCAAGGGTCTTTTATTCTGAATTCTGCTTTAAACTGACGACTAAACTCAACCGCTCGAAGCAATAGTCAAAATAAAAGTGAGTTAAAAATTTAGTAAGTACTGAATATTATTAGTTGACGTCGCGATCAACTGTATCTAATAGTAACGAAAGGTGATTCGTATAGATATTTGTATTGGGCAGCAATTTGAGTTAGGTACTAAATTTACTTTTTAAATAATAATTGTTTTTAAAAATTTAAAAATAGATTCTGGATAAATAGAAAAACAATGCTATATTTTTAGTTAGTTTTGACATATCCTGAAGAAGGAAAAGGTGTTTTCTGAAACCGGTAGATGTTTTTTAAACTCAATTGTGGTTATTAAACTAAGATAATAAATAAAAAATATGAATCTTAACCACCAAGTTAATATTGCTAATTTTAAAAGTAGATATAGATGTGTCACAGAGACGAAGCCATTATTTTTATATGGGAAGTATGGAAGTCTTGGGCATTACAGGGCTTACGACCTGTCATCGACTGGTTTAAGTGATCACTTTACATAACGTAACGTTCACCTATTCACCCATACTGCCACATCTATCAAATTTTTGAAAATTGTATACATGAAATTCATTCGAATTATTAAACTATATACTTGAACAAATCTGAAAAGATAGTATTTTTTAATTTTTAACTTCATATTTAATATTTTTGAGTATGTCCAAATCTTTGTAGGAACCAATTACTAGAATTTATCTCCTGAGGTGATTCGTAATTTAGATATAGCTAAACTGATAACACTTCAAAGGTAAATTTGGTGTTTGATGAAAGGCCCCTATTGTAAAAATTTCAAATAATTATTTAAATAAATATCAAGTATTGGAACACAAAGCAGGGTAAAACAATGTATCGTATTTAGTCGTAACGAGCGCGACAAAAGTCTGTGAAATTCAAGTGGCAGTGCCGCGTCGACGGACCGTGTCCGTTCGTCCGAAACACTTTGCACAGATTAGGGTTATCTTGCCCCGTCCCCGTTTCAGTATAAATGGGGCAAAGTGCCTTTTGCGAGTCCGAGCCCCGTCCCAGCCGGACAGCGCTCGAGTCAGCCTGGAAGTGCACGGCGGGGGATGGAGGTTGTATTATGACAATCGCGATGCACGTGGCGTTGGGGTGGAAATCCGAGATATTCAAATGGAATACATTGAACGCGACTCTTTATTCCGTCGAATTTATACAATGGTTGTATTATTTTATTTTGCGGGTTGCAGAGAAATTTGTCGCGAAAAGTGCAGTAGAAAATTTCGTCATCATTATAATTTTTTTTTTTTTACTTTGGGTACGTTGTTAGAGCGACGGACCTGATGGCCTGAAGACATTAGTGATAAGACCAAAGACAAAGACGGGAGATCGATTAATCTCCAATAAAAAGGACAGACCGTGTCTGAAGAGACTCAATCGGAACCTCAATTGAACAAGGTCTATGATATATATATAAAGGGTGGCTCAAAAAAAGTGAGAACATCTCGTTACACGTGAGTTATTTCAAAACATAATATAATTAATTATAATTCTTAATGTAATTTTTTTGCACAATATTTTAGCAAATCAGAAATCATCAATCTTGGCTCGATGAAATTAACTTGCATCTCACTTTATACTTATTATACGTCGAACATTAAATATCAAGCAATGTTCAGTTCGTCCAGTGTATATATTAGATTCTAGCGTAGAGCAAATAGAATAATATTTATAATCTAACGTTCCTATTTAATGTTTATTTCTTTCAGAATAAATAGTATCACATTAATAATTAGTCTTCCACATGTATTTTCTCCACCTCAGTAAACTGAAACAGAATAAATTTCTGCGTATATGCACCCACGATCTTTCTGTTAGCCAATCACACGCCCGAAATGTGACAGGCATCTATGGGAAGATACAATCGCCGATCTATCACTTTGCTGGCGGAAAGGAAGATGAAAAATAGCCAAAATCAGATGATGGCGTACCTCATAGGGACCGAAAGAGATGGCTATCGTCCTCAACTCTGAGGATGAATTAATTTGGTGGTGAGTTTTGGCCGACGACCAGGACAAAACTTCTGCAGTACGGCGGACGATTTGGGGGACAATACTCGATGACGATCTGATGAAGCGAATCAAATCTGGGCTTTGGCTGCATCTCCAAGCCTTGGACAATCAGAATGTCAACATAGAAGAAGATTTAATAAATAATAAAATGGACACGAGAGCGAATGAAATTAATGAGGTTAGCCAGGACAAATGGCTGTCCGGTGGAGTGACAATTTATGGGATTACAATCTTCATCGGACTGTTCATCATCGATTTCTGAGATTTAGTCATCTTCCTGAATGGCAGTCTCAGTCTATCTTTTCCTCTTGTGTAATGTTAGTGCTTATGTTGATTTGAATCAATTTTTCTTATAAACTCTGCCGATATTTTCTTAGTGGGGATTTTATAGTAATCACTAACACGCTAGAAACTAAACCTTCAATAATTAAATCTTTGTTAAGAATATATTCACATTACCATAATTATTGCCAATCTCATGTAGCGATCTCTGAGTTTATCTTCATATCAAAATATCAACGGGGTATTTTAACTATGTAAACCTCTTATTAAGAGACTTATTAGAATGTGTCTCGTCCCGTGGACATGGGCCGTAATATCTTTCAACGTCTGTAAATAAAATAAACAGTTTTATACGTGCTTAGGTGTACAAGAATACATCTCTGAATGTGTAAACAGCAAAGTTATATTTTAACATCATTTTAAATGTGAAATTTGTCGTATATTATCATCTCTGACGAATGAAACAGCCATTTTTGAGAGATAACATCTGTCACGGCACACGCTCGCAGATAGGCGAACTTATCAACCCCACCCGGGGCTTTGTTGTATTTTAATTCCAAAGATATTTATATCACGTCTCAACAGAGACACTGTGTTATTCACTGCGAGGAGATGAAGTCTGAAAAATGAAGCCTCTACGAAGAATATCTGAACGTCTACACCGTCGAGTCAAATCTATGTCTCGGGAGCTGCTTGAGATTCAACCGGCGTAGGTTTTGATCGGAAGGTTTTCCATTTCACACGCTGGTGGGAGCTTTTCACAGCAGCCCCGAGTCCCGCTCGGGTGTTGGAACAGCCTTAAACAGGAGAAGGGATGTTATTGTACGCAAAGGGTTGAACATGCTCTCAGTGTTTGAAATCATTTGTTACCGAATTAAGTTGAGTACGTGGAATATTTACACTCTGTCGTGGATAGCCTCCGCGACAACACGCAGTCATGTTTATATAATCAAACAGAATACAATAATATTTCAGTCTTTTAATTACTAAAGATGTTTACTTAACTTTTGGTTATTGGTGAATAGTACATAAATATTTTGGGAATAAAAACAATCTTTATAACTAACTAACGATCGTCGTTCGGCGTATGCGCGCAATATGAACGCGACATATAGAACGGTTCCTGTCCATTACCTACCCTTTACCCCTTCTCCCTATACCAGAGTATGATCTTTTCTATGGTTGCGACTTCATGGTTTTGCACAGTTGGAGTTGAAACTTTGAACTAACAAGTTATTGTTCACCAGTGATACAGTAGGCTGTGAAATTGTGAATTATCATCCTGGCGTGTGGGAATAATAAATTGACTTTGAGTGTACTGTGTGTGTTTGGCTTAATCGCTACCGTGTGGGCTGAATCCTATACATTTTTCTATTATGCTTGTTGTGTTACAATTCGCGCCATCATCGAAGTGTATGAACGACAGTACTTCGTGCGGGACAACGAAGTACGTGTTCTGGAGCCAGAAGATCTGTGGATCCAGTGAAAAATGCAGATAGGTCGTGTTTTATGGTTCTGGGTAGTTCTTCAGCATACCCTGTTCCCTAATCCTACCCCTCTCCCAAATTCCTTCCACCCTTCCTACATCCCAGTATTTTCCCAATTCCTCATTCAGACATAATTTCTATAGTCTAACTATAAGGTATTTTGTGAGTTTTATAGATAATTTTTGATTTGAAATGTTTCTACATGGTAATATATATACAAAATTTTATAGATGTAGCGGTTGATTGTGAGTAGAATTGGTGAACGTCACATTGTGTAAAGTTTTACTTATGTCAGCCGAAGACAATTTGTAAGCTCTGTAATACCCATGTAAATATCTTCAAATACAAATTAAATGCACTAATTAGAAAGATATACACTAAAAATATTGTTGTTACCGGGATTCGAACCTGGTTAATTCGAACCGGATTGGAAGAGATCCAGGTTCAAAACCCGACAGCAACAACAATATTTTTCTATAAAATTGATTTTATTGTATGTCTTTCGAATTAATACATTTAATTTGTATTTAAAATATCACAGACCTATGATCTGCAATAATTACAAATTCACAATAAGAATGTGTTGTTGATATCTATAATTTGTCTTAATAAAATAACCATTTTTATTTGGGGATTAAGTTAAAGAAGGGGAATTACAATTTAGACACTGGACTAAAAACAATTTTCAAAGGATGTAGTATTGCAAAAGAAAGCCTCGCCGATTCTACGTGATGTTATAGAGTTTATATGACCTAGTTTGGTGGTGAAAATCTAAAATCTAATACGTGCAATATTGGCTCTGATATTTCTGTTACTTCGTTACGACTCTTATTTTGTACCGTGTGTAAGTTATATTTCGAATTATTTTATGATTTTTCTATCTTATTTTACGCTTTTATATTTATGTACTTGTAATTATTAATTTATATATATATAAATATTTACAGTACATAGAACCATTAACAAAAATTTAATAAAACAACAATAAAAAATCTTTATAATTCGGAAAATTACTTTGTGACATAATATATAAATGATACAAAAAAAAAAACACTTTGTTTAAACCACTACAAGTATATTGGCTTAAAATAATAAGTGTAAACATTATAAATAACCAAATTCTTTTTGCAAATAAATATGATCTTTTATTAGAGGTATGTTTTTCGAATTGGCAAAACTTTTTACAGCTTACAGCTGGTTTGTGCATAGTTTGGTTTGCCATTTCACAACGAGTAGACTTACGCCAGAACAACGCTTGTGGAAATTTATTTCGAAAATCGTGGTTCAGTTCGCGAAACTTACCGTGCGCAACGTCCATTTTACGGTCAACATAATCGTCCATCCGAACAAGTAATTCGAATAATCATAGATCGTTTTGGCATCACGCATATTTTAATTGATAATACGCATCAGCAAAAACGTCGTACGAAGAAGCTGTTGCTGCAATGGAGCGAAATATTGAGGAGGACCCGAATTAGTCGGTCGCTGTCAAGAGCGCTGTAGATCCATAATTACTGACTTTTTCGTTCCCCAATTGAATGGCATTGATGTGAAAGAGCTGTGATTTCAACAAGACGGCGCAGCATGCCGCACAGCGCGCGTCACAATCAATTTATTAAAGGAAACATTCATTGAATGACCTGTGACTTGGCCTCAAAGACCTTTAGAATATTTTCTGTAGGGATATATGAAGTTGCTAGTCTACGCCGATAAACCAGAGATGATAGACGACTTGAAAGTCAACATTCGTCGCGTTATTGCCGATATATGACCCCAGCTGCTCCAAAAAGTGGTCGAACTTCCATATTGTGCTTTATTCGAGCAAATCATATTTAAACACTAATAAAATAAAATTATCTTTCCAATACAGCTAATACCACGATTTTTATGTATTTTATTTCATTTTAATATACCTCTAAAAAAACACCCCTTAGTTACCTTTTAAATAATAAGAAAAAACATGTTTAAATTTTGATTTTTGTATTTCTTGGGCATTAACTATATAACAGTTTCTAGACATTTTGTGTTGAAGAGTTTATTATACGATGTTATTTATTTTGTATTAAATACGGTACCGGTTTCGCCACGTCCGTGTCATTTACAGGGGATATTTAAACTAACTTAAAATATACAAGTACAGTAATTAGGTATGGTTAAGTGATGGTAGTCGTGGGGGTGGGAGGGGTTAAAATAAATAAAATACTCCAATCTACTATAATTTATTAATTATTATTCACTACCGTACCACGCTCTAGATGCAGATTTTAATGAATTGATTTTGATAAAGCAAATTGTTAAACTTTATTTATTTCTGATATAATGTGTTTCCATGGTTATTCAATTTGTGGATGGATAAATTTGTGAAAGAACTGGAATGTATGAATGTAGGAGCAAAAATGGGCGATTTGATTGTATGCTGTTTATTGTACGCCGATGATGCAGCACTAATGGCGAATAATGAACAAAACTACAGAATCTGGTGAGTAGAATGTACGATGTATGCAAGGAAAGCGACCTCCTGATGAATGTTAATAAGTCGAAAGTGATGGTATTCGAGAAGGAGGAAAGCAAGACACCGTGCTAAATACTTGTAGGTAATGAATGTTTGGAACAAGTAGATGAGTTTGTGTATTTGGGAAGTATGTTTGATAGAAACGGAAAGGCTGAGAATGATATCGAAAGGAGGGTGACTGTAGGAAATAAAGTGAACGGCGCTTTGAGTGGAATTATATCTAACGGGAATTTGTCAACCGAGGCAAGACTAGCGGTGCACAATGGAATCCTGATACCGACACTGATATATGGAAGTGAGACATGGAGCTGGCAAAAAAGAAACGAAAGTAGATTGAATGTAGTGGAAATGAGATCACTTAGGCGTATTTGTGGCAAATCTATTATGACAGAATAAAGAATGAAGAAATAAAGAAAGAATGTAAAGCTGATGTTAGTATAGTGAATAAGATTGAGAAAGGATCACTTGGGTGGTTTAGTCATATGTAAGGGATGATTGATTAGAGAATGGTAAGAAAAATATATGACGCAAGTGTTGATGGCACCAGAAATAGAGGACGTCCGCGGAAGACTTGGCACGACCAGGTAAACCAGATAATGGAGGATGGTTCTGTTAGAAGCCTCAACAATCGGTTGTATGAGAAGATGTATGAATGGGAATGGGGCGAGAATTGTGTGTCAGGACAGATGAGTGTGGCGCTCAATCCTCTCTGTCTACCCCCATGGGGAAACGGCGTGATGGTAAGTAAGTAAGTATTAAATGTTCTACGTTCTGTATAAAATTTGTTAACGACAATAAGCTTTTTTTTATAATTTTGCTTTCAAATGAACAGCTCTTTACTATATTATTAGAGTCATAAAATATTACTGAGAAACAATACATTTATTTTAAAATTATTATAATATGTATATATTATGTATATTATATATGTATATATATTATATATTATGTATATATAATATGTATATATTATTTATACATATATATTATTTAAACGGGTCTTATTAAAAACACAATTTACATAAATATAGAAATTTTAAATTTTCGCGGTTGATTTTTCCAACCTCTGTAGGTATTAAATATTTATTTCACGCATCTTGTGTAAGTCACCTGATTTAAAAAATATATAATTTGTTTTTGTAATAACACTACCTTTATAATTTTCCATCTGTTAGTTATTCAGTTTTGGCTGAAAGTTTATTCTCTATACAATTATACACCTTTCGAAATATATAAATTAAATTTTACATAGTTATTATTTAGGACCTTTTGAAAAACATAGTTAATCGATATATAATATATATATGTATCTATTATATTAAACGCCATTTAAATTTTGTTCAGTTTCATTATAGGTTTCTGAGAATTTTTTTACAGCCCTCTTCCTGCAGGATCTGCGCAAAACAATGCCACCCTTCTTCCCTTATTTTAAATCGTAATTGAATTTGAAAAAAAAAAACACGAAAATTGCGTATCTATTGACGCGCTTGTTCTGTAACATTTAATGGTATTGTGTAGATAATACTTTATTAAATAAATATTAGATATCTCATAGTGACGAAGCTATTTTTATTATATTTAATGGGAAATATCTAAAAGTATGGGGTAATTATAGGGCTTACGACCTGTCTTCACGTTAACGTTCACCATTCTCACCCCATCAATCTCCACGTCTATTATATATTTTTTTGAAAGTTGTATATATGTTAATATGTGAACTAGCTTCACGTACCACTACACCATCACCATCTATGGACTAAATTTTATAATGAATTTTTCCCTGAAATAGCATACATGTCAACTCAATGAGAATCTGATTTTTTTTTAAATTATTTAAGACTAAAATTATTCTATGAATCTGTAAAATGCCTGAAAAATCAATATTTTTTAATTTTTATATATTATTTTAGCAATATTTGAATATGTCCAAGAACACACAATTACTGAATTTTTACCTACATTTTATATTAAATATAATAAAAATAGCTTCGTCTCTATGAGATATCTGATATTTATTTAATAACAGTGCCTTTGTAAGCCAAAATTCAGTAATTTTGTATTTTTGAACATGTTCAAATAATTGCTAAAATATTTATTTTTATAAAATGTTTATTTTAAATGTAAAGAAAACATCTGAAGGAAATCCCGAAGGGTTCCACTCTATCCAGAAACCGTTAAGGGAGTTGTATACATCCGCTTAGATAACACTTTGAAAAGCAACTTGTGCATTAATTATCAAAATCTACAAAGCTTATTAGATTATTATAAAATGAGTTCTCGATTAGTTCTGTTCTGTCAGTTAAAGCTCTTCTTTGCAACTTACAGTTTCTTTTTTTTTTGATTTTATTACTTATGGATATACAATTTTAGAGTACAGTAGTTATACATTAACATGACTTTTTCTATTGATGATTCTAATCTTCAAGGACAATGTACTAAATAAATGTGTTGCACAACATTCAGAAAAATAATTGTGAAAATAACTCCGAGGTTTCTGAAAACGTACGAGGGAGATGAAATCATTAGAACCTTACGAATCGAGGTACATACACGGCCCATAATTGTGAAGAATGAAGGTAAGTAGTTCACGCTGCAGAAGCAGACTAAACGACCACGATGCTCGGTTATGAGAGTTATACTATTCAGAACATAACTTTTAACTTTTTTTTTTTTAATTTTATGTAGTTTTAAATTGATTTTATTATACAAAAGGCTTTCACAAACATTAATTTATGTTGAGAATAACACAACTATTCAAAAACACTAGCTCAAATAAATTTCTATACAATGCATTTTTGCCAAGTCAATTGTGTAGAATTCACATTCAATGTTTAGAATGCCCGCTATCTGTGACATATAAATTCTCCATTTTGCACCGAGATTCTAAACAAATTTATAAAAATTTTCTTCGTGAATAAATAAGAGACATGTATTAAATAAATAACAGATATATCATAGAGACCAAACTATTTTATTATATTTTTAAAGGAATATATAGAAAATAGATGGCGATATTGTAGTGGTACTCGAAGAACCATGTAATAACATATATAGAATTTTCAAAAAATTTCTATATATTTCTTTATGGGATATCTGTTGTCTTGTCTTTATGGGATATCTGATATTTATTTAATAACACTGCCTTTATATGTAAAAAAAGAGTAATTTGTGTGTTCTTTAACACATACTCCGCGGTGGTGGGTCAGATTTGACCCAGGTGTTTGTAAAAATATGAATTATGCTACAAATATTCGTTTAATGCTGTTTTCCTTCTAGCTAATCTTTTATAAAATATTTTCAAATAATTTGAGATACAAATAAACGTTACCGAACAAAATCAAACAAGTTATTCATAAATATGTGAAAAATGCTCAAAAACTGACCTAAGACAGTTGGATTGAATCTCAGCACTTACGCCAAAACATATATTATCAACATTTTTAGCGGGTACCAGGTATGCGTTTTTTTCACTTATTTTTGTCTGGTGGCCCCTAGATAATGCCAGTAATATAATTATTTGAGAGGCATTGCGCCTACCTGTAAGTTTTATGACACTACCTGCTCAGGTTCCGACGAGAAGATCACATGCTCAGTGGATGTTTGTATTTCGGCTGTGTAAGGCGTCTGTTGATGTGTGAGAATATGTATATTATTCCTAATATTTTTTAATTTTTATCTTTAATTTTTTAGCAGAAACATTACGGCACATCATGTCATTTCATTAAATCATATTTAATATTAAATATCTATAAAAAATCTTCCATAAAATGGCTGAAAAACCGAAAACTTGAGGTGGGTCTAAAATGACCCACCACTGCCGGATGTGTTTTGTTTTGACCCACCGGGCAATAAGTGTTAACATATTTAAATACTGCTAGAAGACATGCAAGTTATTCATGTTTTTTTGACAAATCACAATGAACACCAAAGTTCTACCGTTAAAAAAATGTTATAACATATTCATGAATTTTATGATGTTGAATACGAATTTAGATTTCAAAATCTTTCAGCTTAAGAACAATTATGACAATAATGACAAACTTATCAAAAATTTTGATATTTGGAAAAATAGATTAATAATTTTATTTATATTTTTTAGAAATATGTAATACCATATTATTCTCTTTTAGCTACATCATAGCTTCACATTAGTGTTAATGTCAGATTTTAGAAATCCTGACTTTTACTTACTTACTTACTTACTTACCATCACGCCGTTTTTCCGCGGGGGTAACCAGAGAGGATAGAGCGCCACATTCTTCTATTCTCGCCTCATCCACAGTCATAAATCTCATAAATACAAGCTCGATGATTATTGAGACTTCTAACAGGTCTATCCTCCAATATCTGATTTACCTGATCGTCCCAAGTCTTCTGCGGACGTCCTCTACTCTGGTGCTAACAAAACTTGCGCTATAAATCTTTTCCATTATCCATATAAACCATTCCATGATCAAATCACCTAAGTAATCATTTCTTAATCTTACTCACTATACTAACATTATCCTTATATTCTTTCCATATTTCTTCACTCTTTACTCTGTCATAAATGGATCTGCCAAATATACGCCTAAGTGATCTCATTTCCACTGCGTTCAGTCTACTTTCGTTGCTCTTCTGCCAGCTCCAGGCCTCACTTCCATACATCAGTGTCGGTACCAGAACTCTATTGTGAACCGCTGGTCTTGCCTCAGTTGACAAGTTTTCATTAGCTATAATTCTATTCAAAGCGCCGTTCACTTTATTCCAATGCAGTCACCCTACTTTCGATATATTATTATAAGTAACCCAAATATTATAATAACTTTTCCGTTGTTACCAGCACGCTTGGCGCGTTCACGTTGAAGATCTATTGAACAACCACAGCTGATAAATTAGGATCTTCAAATAGAAAAATAGGATCTTTTAAAACTAAAAGAGAAATCTCATCTTAAAAATACGTTAACGTGTTTTATCATAAAATGAGTAGGGAGTTTAAAAACTGTTTTCAGTTGGCCATGATTAAGTTTTACATTAATGTACCAAATTTATTAGAAGAACTTAAGCTTCACACTTAACACTTTTTCCAGCGACAGCTGATTTGTGCTCAGTTTGGTTTGCCATTTCACCATGAATAGACTTACGCCAGAACAACGCTTACAAATTATGCAAATTTATTTAGAAAATCGTGGTTCAGTTCACGAAACTTACCATGCGCTACGTCCATTTTACGGTTGAAATAATCGTCCATCCGAGCAAGTAATTCGAATAACCACGGATCGTTTTCACACCGCGCATACTCTAGCTGATAATACGCATCCGTAGAGTCGTCGTACAGTGCGCACATAAGAAGCTATTGTTCCTTCAAAAATGATGCCGGCCAGAACGTTACAGTCAATGGAGAGCGCTGTAGATCCATGATTACTGACTTTTTCGTTCCCAAATTTAATGGCATTAATGTGGAAGAGCTGTGGTTTCAACAAGACGGCTCAACATGCCACACAGCGCGCGCCACAATCAATTTTTTGAAGGAAACATTCGATGAGCGTATAATTTCGCGTATTGGACCTGTTAATTGGCCTTCAAAATTGTGTGATTTAACATTTTTTTATAGTCTAGTCTAGTCTATGTCTATAAACCAAAGACGATAAATGACTTAGAAGTCAACATTCATGGCGTTATTGCCGATATACCTCCCCAGCTGCTCTAAAAACGTGGTCGAAAATTGGACTTCCAGATTGCACTTTATTCGAGTAAATCATATTTAAAAACTAATGGAATAAACTTTTGTGTTTTATTTCATTTTAATGTTTTATACCTCTAAGAAAAATACCCTTTACATGGCAATATTTTATGTATATCCTTCACGTGTTCCTCATTTAGCCGTTGGCTCTGTAAACATAATATCAATTTTTCATAGTGCATACGTTTTAGGTTAATTGGTGAATTCTCGGAATAATATCACAATCATTGGACCAAATCATAGTTGCTACATTATAATATTCATCATTGCTACAAAATATTTAAAAAAAACTATAATAATATGTAATAACCCTCACCTACCTTCCTTTCGACAAAACCTACATAAAATTAAAGTTTTTGTTTAAATCAGACAATTTTCATATAGCACAGAACGTGTTCAAACATGTTTACCCAAGCAAATGATTAGCGTTATTTAAAATGTGTATATAAATGGTTCAGGTAATTTCATTTGTCGCTTGAAAGCGCCCTTGTGATTGAATACATCAGAGAAGTACAGATGTTCCTTAATGTCCCATTACAGCCTCCACAGAAGGCTTCCAAGGATAAACAATCACCTGTAATCTGTATCGCTTATGGCTGGCTTCCTCACAAAGCAGGAAGTATATGTTGGAGGGTTGAATTGTTTCTGCAAATTAATTCAATACCTTTTCTTTGTCCTTTTACAGGGTGAATATTATTCAGCTTATAGGGTAGCTCGGGCTATATGCGAGGTGGCACTATCCTGTTGAAACCGCATGTGTTGCAGCACCAATCGACCCAATTCGGCCAACAAGAAGTTTTACATGTAATGATAGCTATCACCATTAACTTTTCTCAAACCATGCAGTAACACGGGTTTACCGTCATAATTAAACCTGTAATATTTTGGTAAATACATGCAACATAAAAACAATTATTTTTTCTATTTAATCCGTTATAAAATTAATACGTTGGTAAAAATACAATTTGTGACATGAAAGACAGAGATCACACACTATTTTCACAGTGAAAAGAACAACAAACATTCAAATATAATTATCTCTTTCTCATTAATTAAATAAAGAGGGATAAGAAGGAAGGAAACATTGCATACGACTTAATGAATGCTCTAAATGATGTAATTAATCAATTTTTCAAAATTGAATGCACAATATTTAGAGTAAATTCGTGCCATTAAAGCCATTTAAGCTAATAAAAACCTTTTTTCTAATAGTTATTTACGGTAACACGAGTTGACAGCATGGCTGCGTTCGGGTATTTTATATCATGGTATGGTAAAGGTTACAGGATTATAAATTTGTATTAAAAATATCACAGACTTGTGTTCTGAAAACTCGCGGCTTCACAATAAGAAACTGTTCTACTTAACAATTTTTTAATACGATTTTATTTATTGATTATTTGGTTAATTACAATTATGTATGGAATGTGACATCGATCGGTCAAGTGGCCGCCTCTGGCAGCGGTATAAATGTGTGCTCCTTTAACCATATTTTTCATAACATTCTCACACATTTCGCGTGTTATTTCAGCCATTTCATTTCGAATAATGTCCGGTTGCATAAATAGTCGGCAGCCGTCAAATCAGGTGATCGAAGAAGCCAGTTTATATCACCACATTAAGCCAGGAAAAATTAATCTTAAAATTTCAAGCTTAGCTCGGACTGTGTGTGTGGTGGTACTGTTCTCTTGAAACCACATGTGTTGCAAGCTAATCGTCCAAATTCGGCCACCAAGAAGTTTTCCAACATGTGACAATAGCGATCACCATTAATGGTTACAGTATTACCTCTTGTGTGCGTCCTGAAAGAAATATGCGCCAATGTTTTCTCACCGTACAGTACTCTGCGTGGGTGTAACGGTCATTGGTGTATCAATTGAGGATTTTCAGTGCCCCAATAATGGCTTTTTTGTTTATTAGCAAAATCTGCCAATTCGAAATGAGCTTCGTCTCTCATGACTTTTTTTCCAAAAATTGGGTTTGTGTTTGTTTTAATGTTTAATAACTTCAACACGCTGTTGCTCCATAATAAATTGTTATCAACTACTCTCTACGACTACTAAATACGAACTGATAAATATCTACTAAACCAAAATTACGGCCAAACAAAAACGGTTCGTTTTGTATTAATTCGAAATAGGCCTCTTTTTTGATATCTTTGTTAGAATACAATAATTGTGTTTTTCAATTTATTAGTCAGATTTTAATAAAATCGAGATCCAATAATGAGAACGCATTACAATCGACTTCACAACTTACGACTTTCTAGTGAATTCAAGTCTACTAGAATTTCTGAAATATATATTTTAAAACAGTGAGTCATTTGTCATCATCTTGAATAGTTTTATTTTTATCACTGAGTATATATTTATTAATTTATAACTTAACTAGTAACAGTAGTTGAAGGCAACCGGTCAATAACAGTATTAATGTAAAATCAAATTTTCTATATTCAAACGATTCAAATACGTAATGTACCCACCAATTTAGGACTCCTTTCAAAATTCTTACAGTTCACTATTCCTAAAAAAACAAATAACTCTTTTACAAAGCAATCATCTGTCCTATACTCAAATACGTGAGCCCCATCTGGGGTTTAAGTAATACAGAAAAATTTAGAATCCAAACTAACTACATTCTTAGGAGAACCACAAACTCACCCTTGTTTGTCAGAAACCAATCATTTACAGAGACTCAAACGAACTTTCATTAAATACACGATTTATCTTCTAAATTAATTTCCATCCCGAACCCTTACATAAACTCTTTCGGCCTATATGATCCCTCATCCGATCCCCATTGAATGATCATTTACGTAATTATTCTATAGACAGTATAGTCAGTTTATGACAAGGAATAATTATCAGTACTGAAACTGCAACGTTACAGTGTATAAGATGTGATCAAATCAAATATGGGTATTGTAAAATATGATTTTATATAATATAAAGTTGTATTATATATATAATATAATAAATATGAAGTTGGTCATCGGGGCAGTTACCAATTTGATGGAAATGCTTATTAGTGGTGTGGCGGTGGTCTTAGATGGTGACTGAGCGAACCCAAGGTTAAGGGGATTTCATATATTCAGAATGAATTTATATTTTGAAATCGCACGTACGATTTACGAAACTAATCTTGTTTCCTTCAAAAATCAGATTTATTTTTAACTGATGAAAGTTAATTAAGCTGATGAAGCCGAACTTAAAAAGGATTTCAAAGATTCCTGGATCGAGTTACGCAGGACAGCCCTTCGAAAATATGACACGTACGTCATAAATAAAAATATTTTATTACACCTTAAACGCTGCGTCGACGTATGGTGTACACTTTTATTAAAAAATACGGTAATACCGATCTCGTATCAGCAACCTTGTCTGAATGGTCTGAGGCGTCTAACTTTCTATCTGAAAGCTCAAGTTCGAATCCTTGCGTGCCTGTATTATTTCGACTGCGTAAATTTAGCCAAGACACAACCCGTTTTATTTTTAAGTGCTGTTGATGACAGCGAGATCCATAAAATAATTCAAGTATTTTATATGAAGAGTATTATCAGAGATATGAATATTGTCCAATGGTACTTGCCCAAAAGTTAAAAATATTTTTGTTTATACTTGCGTGCGTCTTAATTTGATTTTATTTATGTAATCAGGGCACTTAACTATGTAAGAGAAAAAAATATGTATTGTAAGTTATTACAAGATAGTATAGATTCGTATGCCCTGTATTTATTTATGTATATAACTGTCGATTGCATTATAAAGAAACAGCTGGAGGGGGGGACCCACCCTTTCCCAGGACCGGTTTAGAAGCTAGGGTTTCATTGTCGGACCCACTCATTAAAGCTGATAAATACGCGACTATAATTCAATAACATATTCAAGTTTACGCAGTACATAAAACTAAAAAAAGAAAAACAATTCAGTAGCAATTTTCACAAAATTAAAAATTTAGACCCTACAGCGTCCCTTAAGTGCTGTCTCTATTCATAAAAAAAACATATAACATAAAACCATAGAACACCTTAAGATATCCATCAGATCTTATATTTAAAGAGTACAATGTCCTAGATATAAGACAAATCTTTATGGTGAGACTCGTTCAATATTTCCATACTAACAACTCTCCTCAAGCAATAAATTATGGGCACAACACAAGACAAACAACAAACATCTACACACCAGTTTCGAGAGCAACAACATTTTATCAAAGATTCTACATGTTCCTAGCTCCGAAACTATACAATACACTCAGTACCAACTGGAAATCGTATAATTACAATAAGATTACGCAAATATGGACCCAATATATGATTCAATCAGGTAGAGATGAATCGGAAGCATGGATATCCAACAATTTAATACAATTTATGCAATTCTTTTACTAGGCCTACAACATTCCCACTCCATATATTTTTATTTTATTTTTTACTTTTTTATACATATTTGTAATTCTCTTTTTATTCCAAATAACACCACAACAGCACGAAAAAAAAACTGGCTACTTTAACACAAACTTCAGCCCAGAAAAGTATCCAGGACAACGCTGTATATATCAGAGGTGAAGTCTACTCCATCCCACACAATAAACTATGTATTATGTATGTTTATTATGCTTCCACCTCTGTTAGTACAAAAATATGGATGTCAAAATATATATAAATAAATAAATAGTTTTACATATATATGAAAAATTAAGGTGCAGTAGTTCAAAGCAAAGACTCAGGGATCCAGTCATCAAAAACACTCCCAAAAGAGGAGACACAAAATGGTTTGAGTCACACTGACACGGACAGACTAACATAATTGCAAAACATGAGGAATTGCAAAGGAGAATGAGAGGTAGACGCATAGGTGTCTAATACTTACCCACCCACACAGGCTGGTCTACTACTATCTGCCTATGGAGTTCCAACGTGTCACTCATACCCGAATAAATCCTTCAATTACATTGTGATTGTTCTCATATTTCAGGACAATGATCCCTTCTTGTGTAAGAAGATTATTGTAATATATTAGCAATAGACAATGTGATGCTACTGTGATATTAATTGGCTGCTTTGAACCACAGTCGAGGTATTCAATTTATGTTGTTATGAATGAAATGGAAAACGATAACCACGCTATAGGACGAGGTTCACATGGTGACATTTGCGAGGTTAGGATGTCGAGATGTCCTTGAAGACACAATTCGTTGGAATATGTCGATTTCTGACACGATAACCTCCCTTGAAAGAATTCCTTCGGTTGCTCTGCAGATACCATACATAGTGGCCGGTTTCCATTGGAGCCTATAACAACGTATTATAACTGTATATGTACGTTATAACTGTATTATTCATATGTCACTGGTTCAATACATAATTTGATTGTTTGATCGTTTGATTTAGGCTGATAGTTCACACTGAATTTTGTTAACATACGTAAGCCCGTGATCTTACCTTCTGTCATCGTGTCAATTACGTTTTTTAACATATAACTTTTTGTATGTTCAGTAAGCTAATTTTATTTTTTATATAGGCAATATTTTTTATTAGGAGACACATTTTTATTGTGAAGTTGTAATTATTCAGAACGGACGGTCTGCGATATTTTAAATACTGATTTAATGTATTAATTAGAGAAATATACATATAAAATCAATTTTATGAAAAAATATTATTGTTGCGTCACTAGGATTCGAACCTGGATCTAATTCCAAACCGGTAAAGGTGCATTATCCAACTATGCTACAGCGATACTATTTTAACGTCAAATTTTCAAATAAATACATCTATCTTTCCATTATTTGAAAACCATCTACTTTGTTTTTAAGGAATCTCAAATACCTTTGAGTAAACCGAAAACAGACGTCAGAATTACCAATTCATTTTTATTACAATTTTGGACACATTGATACAACTTATATATTATTAGGAGAACGCATTCTTATTGTAAAGTTGTAATTATTCAGAATATAGGTCTGTGAATAGTGTCGCTGTAGCATAGGTAGATAATCCACCTTCCCCAGTTTGGAAAGATATCCGGGTTCGAATCCCAATGGCGCAACAATAATATTTTTCGATTAAATTGATTTTATATGTATATCTTTCTAATTCACTCATTTAATTAGTTTTAAATACTAAATTAATGTATTAATTATAAAGATACACATATAAAATCAATTTTGTCGAAAAATATTGTTTTTGCGTCACTGGGATTGATTTTATATGTATATGTTTATAATTAATACATTAATTTAGTATTTAAAATATCACAGACCCATGTTCTGAATAATTACAACTTCACAATAAGAATGTGTTTTCCTTAATATTCATTTAATTAGTATTTAAAATATATATTTGTTACATCCCAAACTTCTTTAAATGAGTTGTTATCTTTTTATTATATTAACTTATATGACATACGTAAGCAAGATTTAGGTTTCTTACGTTAAAACATATTATTAATGAGATGACCTACGTACTACGTTTAATATATATGTATATATATAGGTAAGTGCGACATATATATCAACGACATAAACATTGAACCGTTCTCAAACTTCATAAGATTATGCTATGGCTTTGAAACTTTGATATTAGTTAACCATTAACCATTTCCTAATTTAAGTCTTTAACACTCCCGTTCCGGAATGGGGTATAAAATAACCCCAAAAATCTTATTTTTAAAACTATTTATAAAATATTAACTGTATTCATTGTTATCTTCATAAATATCCCAAAGAATGCAACGTGCAAAAAATATATAAAAATATATAATATATATAATATAAAAAGTAAAGAAAATGATGTTTTTCCATAGACAATCGGGTCCATTTTATAAGGTAATTCCCCTTACTAGATAACAGCAGATATGACGCACGTATTTGGATGAGTCGCATCTGAGATCTCATCGCTATAGGATCTTCTCCGAGTCTGCTGAATTGTGTTTCAGTCACTTATAGTTATATGCATTTTGGAATAAATAATATAATAATGGACTATAACTATCGGAACACAGTTTATAGCTCACGGCTCACGGCCTGCACGTGTGCGGTATGTTCGCGATCGCGCGGCGTATCCAATTACGTCATTCTGCTGCGTAAACCGGGCGCTTGTGTGTGATGACACTTCAAAATACTGCCGTTTCTTATAAAATGACGACAAATTTACTAATATCTTGTTCGCATTGTATAATAAATTTAATTAAAAATATGATAGTACATGCTCATTATACTTCATTAATAATAAAATTTGAATGGGGTCATTTTGTACTTCGCTCCGGACCTCGATCCTATTTTCGATCTTCCAATACGCGAAGGTTAAAAATCGAAATGTCATCTTTTAGGAAAGCAGATACTGAAAGTATTTTCTTAAAATTGGATGAGTAGATATATTTACCCCAAATTTGGGGTAAGAGCGTCTAGTTGTATTATTTCTAACAAATTGGAAAAATAATGAAAATTTCTTTACTAACCTGCTAAATTACAATATAAATTAGTTATTTTAGTCCGTAATGACGGGGTAAAACGCGCTAATTTCCAAAAAAATCTAGTCAAATTTCTTAGATAAGGGAAGTGCGATATATCATAGTGATTGTTTTTGAAATTGGTTAATTATTTTTATACATCTAAAAATTTATGGGGAAAGTGTATCTGTAAATAATCACAAAACTAATATATACTAATATATATATAGTATCAGCGTCCTTGTGCAAAATATTATCGAGATATACGAAATATTGAAAAGGCACACACAACTTGCAAGTTGACATTCAGCAACTGTCACAATTTGACAGTTACGAGCAAACTAATGTTTGAATTTGCACCATCTCTGGACAGTCTCTTCAAATATTGATTCACAACTTTTCTTAATAGATTGCTGTACTGAAATACAATTTCTATCGTAATTAGGAGACTTAGATGCACTTACCGCGCATCATCTTACACTAAAAAAATGAAAAATGTTGTAATAAAATTAATAATAATAATTTTAATAGATACCTACTGAATATACCCTATTAATGTTACACGTAGTAGTTTAATTTCAATAGTTGTTAGCTTAATTGTATTCTGTCCTTTGTCAAAGATACGTACATACATAGTATTTAATGAAGGATGATGTTAGTTCCTGGAAAGGATTTTGTACCTACATCAGGTCGCAAAGAAACCTTTCTTAGTAATTCGGGTAAATAAAGCCTCACGAAATTGGAGATTCCACTTTGAAGACAGGTAGCTGTCTTACTAAGGAAACAGTTCAATTATATTAATGCGAAATTGGAGAAAAAACTATGATCTGATTTTAATATATACATATGTCTATAGTACAACTTATAGGCTTGATGATAGGCTCACATCATGTATGACTTTATAATTATACATCATGTGCTTCAGCTAACAGGCATCGTCGGTCTGTTCCATGCTCATAGGGCCTGAAAAAATAATTTTTGTTAGCAAATATAATATCTGGTTAACTATAATAAGGAAAAAAATCTCATTCTCAGGGGCAACAGGGCGATGATTCATGGCTACCAGATAAGATATACCCCTCAATATCACCCGGCAAATTAATGTAGAGAAAAAAATGCCATCTTGCCGACAAATGCGTTAGACCGATATGAGAGCTGCAGCTTATAAAACGGTATTTAGTAAACGGAGAGTCGACATTCACTGTAGGTGTGTTGCAAGGCAAACTTATAGTATATTTATTTATACCCATAAAACTCAATGTCTCTCTGTTTTCAACAACCTCTTAAACCTTTTCACCGATCTATACCAAATTTTGCATAGTTACTCTTTAGGACCCTGTTCAAATAATACGCATCCTCCCTTCTATCCAACCTCACTCCTTCCAAATTTTGTTCTGTTGAGTTTTAGGATCTTGAGAAAAATATTCTAGTCACATTACCTCACTCCCCCAGATATCGCAACCTCCCTCTGACGACTAAATTTTGCGTAGATCGTCATTAGTAAGACCTCTATTTTTTTCAAATAATAAATGAATTAGTAATTTTTAACATATAACTTTAAAGAGGGACAATAAATTTCAAGATTCCCTTTCTTACGATAGATTGATGTGAAATATCGTGCTGGTGGATATGCGGTATGGGAGGCACGTACTGCAATATTATCTATAATTATGAAAGAGAAAAATGCACAATACAGACGTATTAAGAAGGCATATTTGACTCATTAGTGTCGATAAATGAAAATTTAATAATATTTAAAATAAGTTGTTAATAAAATAAAGTTAACAAATAAAAATATGAAAATTTAATAGGTTTGTAATTTACAGTTAGAATTTCGATATTAACCTTCATCTCTGATTATGTGAATATCTCTGTAAATTTACTAAATACAAAGTTCATATTTTAGGTATTTCTCCGTAATGTATGTATGTTTTGGATTAAATAATTACAGTATTTAAGTATTTACAATAAAAATGTTTTCTCGAAGAATCTGACGTGAATTTGTCAATACGTGTATGTGAACGTGCGGTAAGGTTTGAACGGCGTAATGCGCGGGGTGCCGGATGCCGATCGTTAGTTTGGTGATTGAGCGTGCGCTGGCCGAGTTAGTAATGTTTTTACTCGTTTTTAGCACTTTTACACAATAATTGAGTTTACAGCAGTTTACAGCGCTGGAACGCGCGTTTTTATTTTAACACCATGAGGGAAAGGTTAAAATTATAAATTTTTACGAAATTGTCATAAATACCTTGGTGGTTGATGGCACCAGAAATAGAGAACGTCCGCAAAGACTGATAAACCATCTGGTTTATCTGATCGTTTACATCTGTGAAAAGACAAGCTTTAACTAGAAGATGCATGAATATATATTATATACGGAAAGACGAGTTTGGCGCTCCATCCTCTCTGAAAAATGTCGCGATGTCACGAGTGGTGAGTTTGATAACATTTTTAAAAATCGACTCTGCGCCGTTGGAGGCTGATTTCCCAAATAAAGGGCGTATTTTTAACAAGGTTATTTTGATAAAATCGATTCGCCTCTTTGCCATGTCGTTTCGGAAAGTAATAGCATTACACAAAGGGATCTCCGCTGTTTACAAAAAGCCAAGTCCACGTCAGAAGCAGACAGAGTCTTTTCCAAAGAAAATCTCCTGCTATTTCAGCTGACTTGTGATATTTATTAATCCGCTTTACAATCATTCTTACAAGATACGTTCGTTTATAATAAAAAAATCTTGTTAAAATCCACACAAGATTGTTTTTTGCCCATGCCTATGGTAAGTGCCCTTCCGGCACTGATTGCAAGAATTAGGTAGATTTCATATGTATCATGTGTATTTTACGTTTTTCTCCACGTTCAATATTAACCGAGATATGAATTTTTTGAACAGCCCCATTTTAACACGAGACAACAGATCAGGCTAATTAACGAAATTGGTCAATATCTGTGATATTTTAAAATTAATGTCATGTAATCACAAATAACGCCCTCGTGTTGGTAATACGAGCAGCTTTCAAGGTTATAAAAACGGTCGGCGTCTATGGTTGAGAGAAATTTAATTTTTCGCTCGGAACTGTCAGATACACGGCTTTATTTATTAAGAATCCAACATGTAACTGAAGGGTAAATACATTATTATGGTTTATAATTCAATCACTAGTGCACAATTTACGAAATTTGCGAAAGAGATTGTTTACCATCGGTCTTTATTACATCGTTTTACAATACTTTCTACCAATTATACTGCATCGGCTTGGGACGACAATATTAATAACTACGATAATGGGTCACAGAGATACTCTACTACGATAGAATGTACACATATGTCCATAAATTTTGAGGTTATGCCATATTTTATAATATTTTAAATATTTTTGTCACCGGCCTGCCCTGAAGAACGTCGAACTCATGCTCATCACGATTTAACTTGCGTTTTTTTGATTAGATTCCATTAGTTGATGTAGAACATCTTTTCATTTATCTCTCCCAGGTATTGTTAATAATTTTTCCCAGTTTAGGATGAAGGCAGAATGTGACAAATTAAGGTGGGTATGGGTTTTTGAGGTGAAGAATCCGCCGTTTTTGGGTTTTCCACTGACTAGCCAGTGAATAGGATAGAACACCGTTCTTTACCCACACAATATTTATCAGAAGAATTTGATTCAATTTAGATACGAACTATGGGAATTGTGTCCACAAAATTTTCAAAATTTAATTAACTAACAACAAATCACTACGTTTCCCCGCGGGGGTAGGTAGAGAGGATTAGAGCCCCATACTCTTCTGTCCTGATACACAATTCTTAACTCATCCAAATTCATACATCTTCTTATACAAGCTCGCCGATTATTGAGACTTCTAACAAGTCCATCCTCCGGTATCCTGGTTTACCTGATCGTGTCTAAATGTGATCATAAATTGAAAATCCACCGCTGGATGAAGGCCTTCCCATGTTTTATTAGTTTTATTATTATAAAACGTGTTAGTATTCTTACTACCTTAAAACTAAAATATGACTGACTTGGTGGTCTTCAAACTCGTGTAACTTTTATCCTCATGAAAAATATATTCTGCAGTCACCTTAGATTATGAATGCAAATGGTCAAATGTTATGTATTTTAGATATTATTCTATGAAATGGAAGCATGGAAACTTACCAAAGAAATGATTAGACGACTTGACGCATTTGAGATGTGGATCTACAGAAGAACGTTCAAAACAAGCTGAATATATATAGTTACTAATGAAGCTGTAACGATTCGGATAAATAAAGAAAAAAATGTATTTTAAAACAAAAAAAATCCGAAAATTTTATGACGTGTGATACACCCAGAAAATTATTATATCTTGCAACCCATAATGCAGCGAAAGATTCTTGGAAGTCGAGATCCTGGAAGAGGGAGTACATCGTGGCTGAATCTAAGGCAATGGTTTGGTCAATCTACTGTAGTGCTTTTCCGGGCCGCAGTGAACAGAGTGGTGAGAGCCAACATGAAAGCCAACGTCCGTTGAATGGATAAGGTACGAGAAGAAGAGTGTAGTCTCTCAGGATGAAGCTCAAACTCCTGACCATTTAAGTGCTAGACGAGTACTTTACAACTAGATCAAGCAAGCAAAGTAGTTCGTATTCATATTATACCTACTCGAGTACATATAGTAAATATGTTGGACTTGATATTAAAAACAGAATTTAATATTTCTACTGGCGGAGAACAAAGGAGGCGACCGTGAAATAACATTTTAATGAAAACGCACGATAAATTGAAGAAAATTCTAGGCAAATAGATGAGTTTAGTGGATAAAGAAACTATGTTGTGCCAAGAATATTTAATAAAATCAATAAAGACTTATTAAACATATTAAAAAATAATGAGACTCCTAAAATATAAAGTGAAAAAATTATGTATATAAAAAAAAATTTTGATAAAAACTCAATAATCGCAAATCGTTATGCAGTTTGTAAAATAATAAAATTATAATGTATATATTATAATATTACGTTATAGTACTTACCCGCTGATAGTGCCCTCTATGTTTAAACATGTCACAGCAATGGCATATAATTAATCAGTGAAAGTATCTTTCTCTAAGCATTTCCGTTGACGAACAGGTGAAGCGCTGTCTGTATCTCGTATAACGTATTCATTACAAACATGCAATTCCATATTGAAAATGAAGGGTGATTATAATTATATTTAATGTTAGGCATCTGTGTTACGTTGTGTCGTGTTATGTAAGCGTGTTTGTTATTGTGTTTGTTTCTTGCAAAATTTAAATGACAATAGATCTCCACGCTAGGGAGACGTCATTTTCGTACGATGCATCACTTCATCTAACTATGTAATGGCTAGTATGAGAGTCCTGGAGGGTAAGATGACGATCAAATTAGAATTTGGATCCATCCACTGGAATTATCTCCATATGGAAGGAGAAACCAGTACTCCAATATCTCGCCGTGAACAATGTCAACTTACATAAGTGACATTGTTCTTTATATTAATCTTGGAGCAAAACTTGTCCAGTGAAATTCAAACTGGTGACCTGCTAAAAATTAACTTTTATTATATTATATTAGGATTGCTTCTCAAGTGCGGGTCATTTTTTACATTTACCGGTGGTATTATTAAGGGACAGTTGACTTACTTCGCCGTGGTTAAACTTGATGAATCAATTCTATTTATGTTTCTGAATTTTGATAATGTTAACATTATTTTCTCATTTATTTTAATTATGTTTTCTAAATGTTGTAAATTTCTCTCTTATTTTATTTATTTTCCCTTGAGAATGACTGTTGAAGGCAGGTGGAAGATATAATAGACAATTCTGTTCACAGTACTTAACAATCTCATGTTCTATCTTAGATGAAGCTAGTGGACTTGCCGACATTATGTCGCGTACGTCACAACATATGTAATAAAGTTGAAATAAAAAAAATAAATAAATAAAATAAATGAAAAACTTTTGAAAAAATGATTTTGTGACTACACCATACGTACACAATTTTCGTTATATTTCTTTATTTATTATTTATTGACATACATATTTTTGTTGTAACAAAGGTGAATATATTATAATATAACATGGTAAACATAAGATATAATTATATTGCAATTAGATACTCGTAGTTTATTGTGTGGGATGCAGTAGACTCCACCTCTGATACATACAGCGTTATTCTGACTATTTTATCTTGGCTACTAGACTGAAGTCTGTTTTAAAGTAGCCAGTTTTTTTTTCAAAGAAATATATATACATATATATTTTAAATAAAAATATAGTGGGAGTGTTGTAGAACTAATGAATTATTAATGTAGGTACTGTATAATGATTAAAGTAGAATGTTGGATGGCTATGCTTCTGATTGCTCTCTACCCGATTGGATCATATATTGGGTCCATATTTGTGTAATCTTATTGGAATTGAATGATTTCTACGATGGATGAGTTGAGATTCGCATGCTTTTATAATAAATTTAATAATAAAATTATATAATATGATATACCTGATAACAAAAAAATTTATACCAACATAAGGCGCTTTATCAAGTGTCCCTGTATTATTATAAACCATTAACTGATTAAAATAAATAATTTAATCTTTTGAACTGGTTTCGTTAAAAGCTGTTTTTTTTAATAACATGTCTGTTGCAGTGTTTTGTAATTCTCAAAACAAAGATTTCTATATTTTTGGGTCTATTATACTAAATGCCCGATTGTTGGACTTGACCTTCCAGCAATGACTGATCGATTGGCAAGGACTAGTTCATATGGCTGAAGTAAATTTTGACATATTATCATTCATGTTGTATTTTTGCTGCAAATCAGCCATTATCTATCACCTAGAGATTTTAAATGTGAAATTTACTCTTTAGATAACAGAAAAATTAATTTTTATTAAAATATGGTACTGCACGAGGACAATAAAATCTCTTGGGTGGGCAACGCGAAACGAGAACAACTTGAAACGCATGAAAAATAAAAATAACGTTATGCACGAGTAGATTCAAGGGAGACGCGATGAAGGAAGAAGATGCATCTCCTGGTTGTCGGAAGTGACTGTGTAGAGGCCTGAATGTGCGGCATAATTCCTGGCCGTTTATACAAGCTCTCTACGGCTATTTAGTCCCGAAACGTATCGACCCAATGCAGATTACATTACATCGAGGCGGACACCTCCGAGAAGCCAGCGAAAGTCAGCCACTTCTCCTCGGCCCGTAATCTACCCACAATATACGCCGAGTCTTGTTTTAATTAAATACCTTACTCTAGTCACATTATATATACTCACTCGCACATTTCACATTCATATACACTGCGACATACATCAACACGCGTGAAATCTACGGAGAATAGGGCCCTTAGTTTCGCCCTGTATAAAAACCTGATTCTAATTACATAACCCCCAAACATTAGCCACACCATCCGAGTCACTTGACAACTTAAAATACGCACATTTCAACTCATATCACGAGATAATAATTTACCCTATAACTGGCTCCAATTCAGCTCGCTATCGCAAATTCCAATGATGGTTCTGTCCTCCACGATTGAGTTGAACTTCTAAGAAAATGTACATAATCTAATTGATTCCCTCTATAGAGTAATCGCAAAAAAATGTAATTGTATCTGTGAAGGTATACCGCCACCACTCGGTAAACCCACCCAGTAGGTAATGGTTTGCAAAACGAAACTCCCATCAGCCTTAAAGGCTGTCAGTACCAACATCATGCAACAATACTAACGCGTCCAGTAGAAATAGTGAATCACGAACTTCACTCTCTATGTCGCCACCATTCAGTCGACGGATTAAGAAACTTCAGTCAACTTCTGCTTTTGTAAAGTTTGACTACAATAAATACAGTGAAAAAAGTGAGTGATTTTTTCATAACATTCAGCTTGCCGTACCAAACTCGCGCGCGTCTACGCATTCGTTTCATAGATACACCACATTTTAAATGATATGATATGATTGATACGTAAAAAGTAGATATCCCAATATTTCATGCTCGTTTATCGCGAAATGTATTGTGTATACAGGGTGGCACAAAAAAAGTGAGAATATTTCGAAAAATGTGATATATTTTCATCAAAATTAGTTTAACTATATCAACAATACCTTAAATAGTTTACTAATTTACTTACTTACCTATTTACCTATATTACGTTTTATTTCGAGAATTTCCGGACGCCATCACTGATTATAAATTTTCCCATTATTTAGTTATTTCAAATTATTGCCCAGAATGACGAAAATTACTGCAGGAGACCGTATTCTGACCAAAAATTTGTGAATTGAAAAACGTTGGGGTGCTAGGAAAATGATCAAAGAGTTTCAAAAAAAAGTTTGGAGTACAGCTAGATATTACAGCATAACTGGACATTACAGCAGGATGGAGCTCCATCTCACACAGCCAAAAATACAATCAACTTTCTTCGTTGCGAGAATGTTAATTTCATCGAGCCACAGGCATGTGGCAAAAAAATTACATTAAGAATTACTATTAATTAAATTATGTTTTGAAATAACTCATGTGTTACGAGATGTTTTCACTTTTTTGGGCCACCCTGTATTTTTTAATTTTTTATTAATATTAAATATATAACACAATTTGAGTAATCAGTGAATATCAATACATATTTCAACATTTGTTTCTCCTCTATGAGAGTAAGACTCGTGTATAGAGAAGGAAGTTAGTCTGTCCCCATATTTTTTTTACTTCAGTTACAAATTTATGACAGTCCGTAATTTTTCTAATTGTGATGGGGAGATTGTTAAAAAATTTGATGCCTTGATAAATATAGTGATTCGGTATATTTTAGTTTTGGGATATCAATTTGATCGGAATTCGCTACTAAAAGTTAATTGATTTTTAATTTTGAAAATTTGAATATTTGTATTTTTTTGTATATCTCCTATTTTTAGTACTTTAATATCTGTGAAAAGTTGTATACTTGGATAGTCTTTTTTTTTTTAGAATAATTTTTATTATCATTTTTTGAGTGATTTATAATTGTGACATTGAAGTTTTATATGCACCTCCCCATCCAATAATACCGTATTGCAAATGTGACTGTACTAACGCGTAATATATTATTTTCAGATACGTAAGTGATAAGATGTTTCCGAGTCTAAAAAATATATAGGCAGTTTTCCTTATTTTGTTTGTGAGATTAGTAATATGTTCTTTCCATTTGAGATTGTTGTCTATTATGATTCCAAGGTACTTGATACAGTATTTTTCTTCAATTGATGAACACTGGTCACAAGTGTTTTCTCGAGTACAGGCTATGGTGTGAATTTTGATATGAATTTCGGTGTTTTGTTTCTGTTGAATAGCAAATCATAGAAAGTTTGTTTTATCGTAATTAATTGACAGTAAGTTATCATCCGTCCACTTTTTTTGGTGTTAGCATCCTCATTTGCCGATATATTAGCGTCAGTCCAAGTTTTTTCGTTAATTATTATAGTACTGTATCGTCTGCATAAGATATTATTTTACCATTTAATTAGAGTTTAAATATATCATTAAAGTATATAATAAATAAGAATGGTCCAAGTACTGTACCTTGTGGTATGCCAAAGTCAGTGGTTTCGGGTGTACAATTATGTCCATTTATTTTTACATTTTGTTTATTATTGTGTTCAATTCAAATGAAATCAAAAATTTCCAATTCAATTTGCAGCTTTTTTATTTGATCATACCAGGTATCACGCGAATCAGTCATTCATACCACATTACTACCTGTCACCTCTGAGAAAGGAGTGATGTGAATTTTAATTCAACAAATGACGAAAGCAATGTTAAGTAAAATAATTTAAATAGAAAAGATATTTTTGCAGCCGACGTATATTTGCAAGATTATAATTTGATTTAATTTACGTATTTTGAATCTATTTTTATTAACTTTTTTGATACTATGAGGTCCGTATCCGGCATTATGAGGAATTCAGATTTAGTTATAAATTAAAATATGAGGTTTAAAACTGACGAGCAGAAGTGGCGGAGGTAGGGAGTGATGGAGAGGAAGAGAGGGTTTGGTCCACGCAGTGGGAGTGAAAAGTTCGTGATATTTTTTATTTGTTTATTTTATTCTGTTCATGTTCTTAATATCCGTACATATTATGAACATTATTATAAACATACAAAAAAGGCGAACAAGCTTCATAATTTAGGAGATGTTCACTGTCTCCTTAATTAGACCGAAGTCTGTACTAAAGTTCTTTGTCTATCATATAAATATGAAAACCATTATTATTTTTTTATTTTTTTTAACTATACCAAACATATTAGGAAAGAGGTAAGTAGGGTTTTAGAAGAATTCTAATAACATAATAAATAAGTAAAATACTCTCGCTATCCCATGATTGAAACGCTATGGAAAATAGAATAATGATTATAAAGAAATGATGTTCTGTTCATGTGATCATTTCCATGAATCTTTGCTCAGTTTCCTTTCTGCCAACACCCAATAACCAGCTCCTGAGATGGTATTTGAGTTTGTCCATTAAGAATTGTTCCATTCTGCTCGGCAAAATCTTATGGGCTTCGGAGGCCAGAAACGTATATGGTATGACTATCAGTATTCTAGAATGCAATTGAGCATACTTTAGAATGGATGAAAATAATACACATTTATATCGTAAGGTGAGATAGATAGAAGTAAGGATGCGGGTGTCTATATTTTGTGCAGACTATTAAAGAGTAACTATGCAAAATTTAGTTTAGATTGGCGTCCGGCCGAAGGATTCAAGATGATTGCGTGAGGCATAGGTAACGTGATGTAGAACGGTTGGAAGGAATTTGGAATAGAGGGCTCAAGACCAACCAAACACCAGAAAAAACACGACCTACCTGCGGTGTTAACACTTCTCTTGTCTGATTTTAATACCACGCGTTCATTTCGAATCACTCTTGAACGCTTACTTATATAACGAAAAGTTAGGACGACACGTACCATGCGCGTTAGCAAGGTGAACAGTTTAATCTGACACGTTCAAATGTCAACTATTTAACAATTCGACGCGTTCATCTAATCATCAAAGTCATAGACAAAAGGTCATATTCAGGGTATAAAGGAGAAGGAAACAGGTAAGTAATAGTACAGGAACCATGATATCTACATAATTATATTAAATACTAAATTAATGTATTAATTATAAATATATACATATAAAATCAATTTTGTCGAAAAAATTGTTTTTGCGTCACCGTTCCGTTCGTATCCCGGTGACGTAAAAACAATATTTTTCGACAAAATCGATTTTATATGTATATATTTATAATTAATACATTAATTTAGTATTTAAAATATCACAGACCGTCTGTTCTGAATAATTACAACTTCACAATAAGAATGTGTTTTCCTTAATACATAATTATATGTTCACACTGATTCATATAGATTGAACACATATTTTATAACTTTATTTTGTCAAACTTTAAATTGCGCCGTTTTTTTTTTGAACCACCGATTTTATTTCATTACTATAAAATATTAGCGTGCCCGCCTTTGAGGGTTTCTCAGAATGCCAATATCACTTAAATATTTATTAATATACGCCATTTTATGGTACAGTATATTTTCAGAACAGCAGGTGCGCGGCAAGGACGCGGGGATCAAAGCTATCATATTTATCTGGATTTATCTTAAGTATTCCCACAATTCGTGGACCAACGTCTCACTCAGCTTCTTGTGAGACGTTCAAATAAATATACATTCAACCATAATACAACACGCGTTTTTTAAACGATATTAATTTTTTTTTGATACCCCTAGGGTAATTAGCGATTTTTTTTTTAATGAAATAACATCTTTTTTACAATACTAGACTTTCTTCGGACGCTACATACTTTAAAATACTTCTCAATATATTTGCCATCATTATTGAGGCACTGGTCATAACGGGGTACAAATTTTTGTACCCCGTAGTCATAGAAAGATGCCGCCCGGGGTGAAAACTTTATTTATTTATAAATACTAAATTAATGTATTAATTATAAATATATACATATAAAATCGATTTTGTCGAAAAATATTGTTTTTGCGTCACCGGGATACGAACCTGGATCTCTATTTCCAATCCGGGGAAGTACACTAAAAACAATATTTTTCGACAAAATTGATTTTATATGTATATATTTATAATTAATACATTAATTTAGTATTTAAAATATCACAGACCTATGTTCTGAATAATTACAACTTCACAATAAGAATGTGTTTTCCTTAATAATTATTTATTTATTTTATTAGTATTTTTTATTTATTATCTTAGTTTTAATAAAACTAAGATAATAAATAAAAAATGTGAATTTTAACCACCAAGTTAATATTGCTAATTTTAAAAGTATTTTATTAGTAACTATATAATACTATGTAAAAATCTGTTCGGACTGTGCCCATCTCACTAGAGAAATTCTGTGTCGAGATGGGCATAATTTACAAGCAATTGTTCAATCAATTAGAATTACGAGGAGATAGAATTACATGTATTACTATATAAAATGTGTATATGAAGAACAATTTTAAAATGAACTTAATTTTTGGATCACTTTGTAGCAATAATTAATATAGGTATGAGTCAATATGTTTGGATGAGTGCACCAATACTGGCTCTACCCATATTACGAATCCAAGTTTTAATATATAGTTTCATGTTCTTGGAACAATTCAATTGATTTAAGTCTTTTAGCTTTCTATTAAATAGTTAAGGTCCAAAATATTTGTAGTTCCTTTGACCAAATGTAGTGTGCTCTTGGGGTTTGTAGGTTATTTGTATTTTTCCGAGTAGAAATTATGTTTTGAGTTGTTTTAAAATGTGTTTATATTTATATATGTATTTGAGAGTAGTGTTAGCTTATATTTGTCTAATATCCCATTCTAAAATTTTTACTTAAAAATTATTCGATTAAATTTGTATTAAGTAACAATTTGAGTTAGGTACTAAATTTATTTTTTAAATAATTGTATTTTTTTTTTTAAACTCAATTAAGTGGTTAGTAAAACAAATATAATAAATAAAAATATAATATTCCCTAGTCTCGATCGAACTTTTGTACAAAAGTTGCCTGCAATTGAAAATGCTCGCTCGTTGGTCAAAAAATTTTAATTCAGATTAAATTTTTTTTAATTAAGCTGTTATTTGGTGCTTGTTGAGTTTAGCTGGATGGTATATTGGACGTCAAATTAGACTGAATTATGTTCTCCAACTTTTGCATTATCAGTTGTTCTTCCAAAATCACTTCTTATATATCGTAAGATTCCGACTGGATGGCTACGGAGGCTTCCATATTTCTGTTTAATATCAATCTTTGTGCAAATCTTTCAATAAGTTTTGGTTTTGTATTGTTCGTTGGTCTGGTGAAAGATTTCTGAATCTCACTTTTTCCACCGTTATGTAAATACTGAAGAGTTCCAGATACATTTGTTCGTCTTTGGCTTCTTAGATCTTTTAAATTGTACTTCAACTTTATTTAGAGCTCATCAGATCTCAAATTCTCGAGCATAAAAGACAATGCCGCATCAGCTGAAAGAAGTTCTGCATTCTCTCAACAAAGGGCGACGACAGTAAGCTTCTCTAGGAGTAGTGCAGAAATAATATTGTTAATTGACAAAATATCAGCATCTTGACAAGTTATTTTATTTTTATATTTATATTTAAATTTCGTAATTCGCTATGAAATTTTCGAAATTTTAAATTATATTTATGTGAACAAATTTCGAAATTTGGAATAGTGTACCTAGAAGATGGGTTGATGATGGAGACACATAGAGGAAGAGACGCACTAATGTCTCCATTCTGCAGGAACGGATGATCAAGGACAGACTCTCAACCATTTGCCTGAGACGAATCCTTCAATTTTATGGGCATCTTACGAAAAGGTATTATATTTTAGAGAAGCTTATTGTGGTGGTCCATGTTAACTGTTTATAATGTTTCCAAGGTAAGTCTGTAGAACTTCATAATCATTTTTGTTTAAGCTGTCTGTATTCATTTGGTAATCTGTTATTCCATGTCTTTTTAATAATACTTCGATAGCTAGTTCAGGGTTTTCTACACGTATTGTTGAATACAGTAATTCAATCCATGCAAATCCAAAATACACAAATCTTTGTGAACCTGGGCTGGTAGATGCCGATGGTCGTTCCCCTTGTAGTCTGGTGGTCCTTAACTCTGTTGGCCAAGCTCCTAAAACTTCATCATAACCGATAATCCGAAAATATATAATACAAAACGTTTTTATATCGCCGCCGTAAATAATTTTGTCCGAACCGAAAAACTGTCTCTTTCCAGTAGCAGCTTCGCTTTTGTTTTATGTTTTTAAATCCATACAAAAATACATATTAAAAATTTTATACCAGGCCTTCCTATCGAAGTATATCCCGTAAACAACCGTCATCATGAGAAATTAATTTTTTAATAATTCTGTCATATTTTGTGGAAGCTCAAAAAACTTAAATATTCTTCTATTAATAATAAATAATACATTATGTACTTCTGGTATCAAAATTCAATTTCTTTTTTCTTTATTTGCAGCAATTAAACTCACCTTTTAAACGAAAAACTTGAAGAGCTGATGACACGCGCAAGTTCTGACAAGTCCACGAACGAAACGGCGGAGTTACACATTTTCCATCGTCACATTTAGTGACTCGGAAGTTTTAAGTGATTTTTAAATGTCAAATTTTCGTAGAAAATGTATCAGAATGATGGAAGTAAAATGGCATTATTAAGTCATTTTTGATCAAAAGTGGAGTTAGGAATTTTACACTTTAAGGTATCGATATTCTGAAATTCCAACCACATAATTCAAATAAATTTTTATAAAAATATATTTTTAAAATGCCGAAGGCCACTGATCATAAAATGCTAAAGCAAATCATAAATTATTATAAAAATGGTGACTTCATTATTACTGAAGATTGTTTGAAATTACGTCGGAGTTTTCCCTTTTAACTTATTCCTGCGTTTTCCTTTCTAACCATTTTAAATATATAGTCCATTGTTCTCCTAAGTCCGGGGGCTTTTCATTAACCGTTTAGAATTCGTAGCAGATACACTGAAAGACTCGGTAAGAGTACCTATTTAACTTTCTTCTATTAAAATGCTGCATTTAGTTGAATACTGTAGCCAATAATAATTAACCCACCAATTACTTAATAAATAATATTGAAACAAAGAAATCATTTGCATAAACATATCGCATTAATATTCTTACTAAATTCAAACTAAGCTAAAAGCTAAAATAAGACTAACACCTAACACCACAGCACCTACAGCACTGATCGAAAAATAGATTTCAGCTTTGTGTGACCTTTAGAATTAAATTTTCTTAACAAAATTAGATTTTATTTTAAATTTGAACTTACTTAATTTCGAAACAATGTAGTAGGTGGTGGATCAGAATCGCTAATAAAAAATAATGATATTTTTATAAGATCAATTTTTCAGAAGAGTTTTATTGAAATATAATATGAACTACAGATGTTATAATGTCTACAATAATAATAGAGATGTTATTGTGTCTAAAATAATAGTACAGATAATATAGTGACTATAATAATAATACATGTTATAGTGTCTACAATAATAATACAGATGTTATAGTGTCTACAATAATAATACAGATGTTATAGTCTCTACAAAAATAATACAGATGTTATAGTGTCTACAATAATAATACAGATATTATAGTGTCTACAATAATAATACAGATGTTATTGTATCTACAAAAATAATACAGATGTTATAGTGTCTACAATAATAATACAGATATTATAGTGTCTACAATAATAATACAGATATTATAGTGTCTACAATAATAATACAGATGTTATAGTATCTAAAATAATAATACAGATGTTATAGTCTCTACAAAAATAATACAGATGTTATAGTGTCTACAATAATAATACAGATATTATAGTGTCTACAATAATAATACAGATGTTATAGTATCTAAAATAATAATACAGATGTTATAGTCTCTACAAAAATAATACAGATGTTATAGTGTCTACAATAATAATACAGATATTATAGTGTCTACAATAATAATACAGATGTTATAGTATCTAAAATAATAATACAGATGTTATAGTGTCTACAATAATAATACAGATGTTATAATATCTTGCAGATTATCATATATTCGAGATATTAAAGTTTTCTGGATTTTTATTGTTTCAAATACTTATTTTTCTTTATTATTTATCCTAACCATAACATCTTCATACATAACTTTATCCATCCAGTTTATTTTAAGCATTTATTAACCTCTAAGTGAGGGAGTTTGGTTATTTTAGTTATGATTATTTTACTTCAAAAAAATATCTCATATGTCATTCAGATATCAGTGTAACGTCCATGTTACATAGGTGTTATAAATAAAGGTACCATGTACGACCATATTATATGGAGGAAAAATAATTCACACACTTTTTCAGAGGTTAAACAATATTTTTCCAGAGTACCTTTGTAATATGTAATATATATATTGAAATATATTTTGTTTTGGTTGCATTTTCAAAACCTATACATAGACTTTGTTTTTATATTAAAAAATATTACAAAAGAAACAGTAAAATAACTATGTTAAGTATAAGAATGCTTTAATATTGCAAAAAATGTTTACCGAGACAAAGATAATACCGGTATATTAATTTTTCTAGCTCTACACCAAGACCTAATGGATAATGGCAAGACTCGAGTGATATTTGATTTCTTTTATTAATAATGTAAAAGTTAAAATCAAAATGTAAAAAAAGCAAAGAAAGTATTATGAGACATACAATGGACAATAAATGCATTTCAGCACGAGCATTTCTATACATCAGACAGCTGTGCAAGCCAACTCAATGATAAAAAATAATAAAAAAACAAATGTAAATATTACCACTATTGTACGGAGGCATAAGATTTTTCTAACCTGGTGCTTGATCAAAATACAGAAGTTGAGAAAGAAGAAGATAAATAGATAGTGAAAAATACAGAAGAATGACAGCATCCACTGATTTTAAAAACTCACTCAATTCTTCTGTAGATCCACATCTTAAATGCTTAAAGTCACCGGATAAGATCTCGAACCAGAGCGACCAATGAGCAGCAGCAAATAAACACCAGAGACGGGTACTGCCAAGCAACTAGCGATCACTTCTCCGCAGGCCGTCCTAACGTCTTAACACTAGGATCGCTACTCAACACCATTTCTAGCAAGCCACTCCAGAGTTCAACCGCGTATTTAAATTGTATTAATTTATCATCAATTCGATAAACGAAACCTTGTAAGTGATCTTTCATTTATATACTCTCCTCTAGTTATGACACATATCCTACACTGCGACACACAACCAATATGCGTGAGACAATAAAAAGTTAGAAGTTTCTGTTGTACAGCATCTTAACCTACTGATCTTAAAAATCTCGAGTCAATCATAGTTCTAATAACTTCAACGCACACACCTCAACTCCTACAGTGCAGTTAGCTATTGTACTCGCTTGTGATCAGATGTAGTGATGTGTGAAGCAGATGACCAGATGAGCGAAGCAGATGACCATGCTGGAGGAAAGTGGCAAAGTCTGCTGTAATGATACTCTGTGAAATTGCAGTCACATCAATTTACCTAATACACTTTCGGTACAATCGTGGTCATTCCAAGGAACGAGCTCTTAATCTAGTATAAATCTCTCTCGAGTCTGAATGCTGCTCCGTCGCTGGTAGATTTTCATGATTTCCAGAATTGTTCTTGGGTATTTCTTGTCTAGTTTCTAATCCTGAATGGGATCTCTCTTCCAACATTTGAATGCCAAATAACATCTTTGTAGATTAAATTGTGAATTAAAGCCTAATTTTTATAGGAGTTTGTGACTTTTGGACGTTTCAACACGTGCACCGTCTGGTTGTCATCGATTTAGGAATTTCATTAGGCGTCGCTGGTCCTCCGAAATACCCCATTGAACAAGACAATGGGACACTATTACATATTTATCATTCATTGCGTTTACTGTCGGGTCATATCATATTTTACCAACGATAAACATATTCCAACGAGGTGCCGGTTAGGTTAGGTTAGGTTGGGTTAGTACAAGGTACACAAATATGAATATACATTGTTCTTAAACAAATATCAAATATCTCATAATGACAAAGCTATTTATTATTATATTTAATGGAAAATATATGGAAGTGTGGGGTAATTACAGAGCTGTCTTCGGCTGGCTTAAATGATCACTTTCACGAATTCTCACCTCTCAATCTCTACATTTATCAACATTTTGAAAGTTGTATATATGTTAGTACGTGGACTGGCTTCGAGTTCTACTACACCATCACTATCTATGAATTGTGTCATCACTATGAAATATCTGATATTTGTTTAATAACAGTGCCCTTGTAAGTAAAAATCCAGTAATTTTGTGTTCTTGGACATATTCAAATATTGCTTATATAATATACTGGTCAAAATAAGTAAATATATAAAAAACTGAATTTATAATCATTTAAACTGTGTATGCTTTTTTTTGGAACACCATGTATTCAGATATGTGCAACATACTATGACTGATAAATACAGTAAGATCCCGCAATCATGATCTTATACTATTATATTATATATTATATACTCTTATACTATTAATAGCGATCACGTGTGATTACGATTTATGATCAATGCGAACAATTCTAATTAAACAGTAGTAATCGAGAGAATTCTAAAAAGCAAGCATATGAGGAGATGTGGCTATCTTATCTGCTTTTTCATACAAAAGTATGGGATAAAGATATGTTAATGTGTGCGTATACTCAAAAATAGATGTTGCATCGTTGTATATTTATTGTACAATATCGACATATCTACATGAACCGTGGTGAATTAGTTGGAGACGCCAGGTTAAGAAATCAGAATCAGATACGTCACCCTGACCAAGATAACTTTAATAATCCTTTAGCAAAGGCAAAAACCAATTTATTTAGCGAAATTTCCACATCTTATTTTGGCCATAACAGTTGAGATTTATTTGTTTACAGCCTATCCCGAATCGTTTTGAGAGTTGTTTACTCTCGTTTTGACTCGTCAGTATTACATTAATTTTATTTTTTTAATTACATTCAGTTATTAACATCTTAATACCATCTTAGGTTGGCTCCGGTATCATTATATTAAAGCCATACCTGTACAATTTAACGTGAGACTTGTTATCACATTCAATTCAGAGAGCAGCCAGAGAGAAGCTATAGAAATCATGCACCCCCAAATGGGGAGGGTCATCGTCACATTTGTGTGTTGCAGTCGCAGAATTCGATCACAGTCCGCCAGAAATTCACTCTGTCCAGGTCGCAAGAGGTACGAAGAAGAGCCTGTAGAATGCTCCGTTACGTCTCTATAGCCACTGCTATTTCCGAGATTTCTTTAATTTCTTCTAATTCCTTCTAATCCCGCAATCATGATCATCTCACGTGCATCATTCATAATCACACAGTACCATTGCCTCACCGGAGCGCTAATACACCACGGTTCGCGGACAAGTCCTAAATCGTAGAGTTTACTCATGAAATGCCCATCTGCATCTCGCAGGGGTTCAGCGATGTAGGACCACACCTATTTTTCATTTTCGCCGTCACGAAGGGAATAAGGAACCGGAACGATAAATTATTATTACTGAAATTATTTTTAAAATGTGTCTGATATACAAGATTTGGAGCATCTTGAGCATAGGTAGACAGTGGCTACGGGCTGACATATGTGACTTGGATGTTCGCATAGTTCGAATATTATACAAATATAAACCTAATATATAATCCAATCAGGTAGATATGAATCAGAAGCATGGCTATCCAACATTCCATCATAATTTATACAATACTTACACTAATAATTCACTACACTCACACTACAACACTCCCACTACATATTTTTTATGTCTTATACATATTTTTTTATTTCTCTTTTTATTGCTGTCTGCGATTTAAATAACACCACAACAGCACGAAAAAAAACTGGCTACTCTAACATAGACTTCAGACTAGCAAAAACATTGCTGTATATATCAGAGATGAAGTCTACTCCATCCCATACAATAAATCATGAGTATTAATTATGTATAATATATTCACATCTGTTAGAACAAAAATATGTATGCCATCTAATAAATAAATGAATAAAAAAATATATAGTATATTATTTAATCATCAAAATATTATTAAATATTTGTATGTTTAACAATATTTGAGTATGTCTAAAAACACACAATTATTGGATTTTCACCTCCAAAAGCATTGTTATTTGATACATATGGAGGTTGATTGGGTGGAATGGTGAACGTTACATTGTGTAAAGCCCTGTAATATCCATACTTCCCATATTATATTATATAAATAGCTTCGTCTCTATGAGATATCGATAATTTGTCTTAATGACTTGTAAGTTTCTCTGAAAGAAAATTTTGTCGTAGATATCGACACGAATGGGGAATGTATTTAAATAATTAAAAGCTGTTTTAACTCTGACGATTTTATTAAATACACAGAGCCGTCGCTGTTTCGGGTTAAGTTTGAGTGAGATTTAGAAATGGAGATCACGTTCAAGTGTTCGAGTGTTCAAAGCTAGTTTTAGTGCCGCGGTTGGCTTAGTGGTTAAAATTGTGGCAGAACACGGGGAGACATTAGGTTCGGATTGCGGGGGGCTTATTTGTACAAACTTTAATGGGGGATGCTTCCCGGATTAAGGTGCGGTGAATTGTCGCTTACGGATTTGTATAATATTAAACTATATAAATTATTCCGGCCACTCGGTGTGATGATTTAAAATATTATCGTTAAATATTAGACGACAAAATGTTACGTTTTATTTTCATTCACAATAATACACATACTCTGCAGTGGTGGGTCAGATTTGACCCGGGTGTTTGTAAAAATATTAATTACGCTACAAATATTCATTTAATGCTGTTTTCCGTCTAGCAAATTTTTTATCAAATAATTTGAGATACAAATAATTATTATCGGACGAGATTCAAATGAGAATTATTGATAAAAATGTTTATATTAGAGCATATATGGGAGTGCTTATATATGCACTATGTTAACCTTTAGCATACCATGATATAAAATACCCGAACGCAGCCATGCTGTCAACTCGTGTTATCTAAAATATTAATTTTATGTTGCATGTATTTACCGAAATATTACAAGTTTAATTATAAGTGTAGACCTGTATTACTGCATGGTTCGGAAAGGGTTAAGAATGAAATAAATAAGTAAATACAAATTCTCCACTATTGAGAAAAACTTTATTGTATGAGATTTTTGCAAAATCGTGTTAACCTTTAAGGAGGCCTTTTCGAAACTAGATTATTTTATATTTTAAAAGAATAACTCATATAAAAACCTTGTGTAAAAATAAAAGTGTTAAACTGAATATTATTTTTGATAATTATGACAATAGAGGCATTCATTGAAAGACCGCGAGTTACATTTGTTTTCAGTGTGCCTGTAAAATTTATTAATAATATAAAATTAAGTCATATTTGACAGTTCTGAATTAATTACTAAATTAAATTATTTTTTAAGAAAAAATTAACTTTACTTCCTCGATTTGATCCAAAGGAAACCAGAAGCAAAGCGTTAGGATACTACTCAGTGCCGAAATTTAATACAAAATTTGCTCATCGTACTTTCTTATTTTGTGCTCCGAGAATATTTAATAAACTGCCACTAGATCTTATAAAGGGTCTAAAGTGATTAATGACTTCAAATCAAAAATAATTAAGTGGTTGCTTGATGTGTGTAGAAAGCATAATGAAACCAATTTGTCACTTTCCTAACCTAACTACCCACACATACATATCTCCGACTATTGTATATTACTGACAATAATATTTTTATAACTTTTTATTATACTTTTCTCACATTTCTTTTTATAACTCACTCATTATTCTTAACATTTACAACTTTTAAAAACTGTACAGACAATTGCTTTAGAATAGCCTACGTGTAGTAAAGTAATTAGCTTTATTTTTCATATGTACTATTTATGCTATAAAAAAGTAAATAAAAAAATATTTTTTCTGATACTTGCCAATAAGAATATTACGTGACACTGTAAATTTTTAGTTATTTTCTCATAAAATGGCTATTCTATCAACGGTCACTGGATGAACGTCAATAAAATAATATAAAATAATAATTATAATATCTTTCAGTACTTTATTGTAAAATAATCTGCATATAAAACGAACGTAGGGATCGAAATTTTGATAATCAGAAAGATAAATTTTAATAAATACATAAAAATAAAATATTGTTACAATCACAGACTAATAACGGTTCCATTCCGATTATGAAGGGATCGTTTCTAGAAAGTGATGTAGGGAGATAACGTCTTCATGAAAGGAACCGATGCACTCAGCCGGTACTTAAACAGACAAAAGATGCCGACCCGATAGATAAAAGACAAAAGATAGTGACTGTATTAAAGAGATGTCTGAAAACTGACGGATCAGTATTGAAATTTGTTTAATTTATTTAGTTATTCTGCTTTGGTTTTGGATGAATTTATAGAGCAATATAATGATTAATTGCCAACATGGCGAAAAATTAAAATAAACATATCTGTGTACTGTATTATTGTACGATTTCCTGTCATTATTAACGAGTTACTTCTAATTGATTAATAATATTCATATCTGTTTATTTTTGATTGGATACTACAACATCATCAAAATCCTAAATCTACACATTAAAAAACGTATTGAATTATTTGAAAAAGAAAATCACGTAAAATCGACCGGAAAACGTTAAGTGTATTTCGTTTAACAATGAAAACGTCAAAAAATGGCTGACTTGGCCGAGATGCCAACATCTCTTTGTGTTTGAGGTAAACAAAATTTGTTTGTTTGGGATAATTAAAAAAAATGATAACGATGGCAAATAAAGCCTTCGCTTGCCCACGTTATGAATTTCAGGGCCCAAAAAAATATATCCCAGCGAGGTACCTCGGACTTACTCAGTCGTGGCAAAATATTAATACACAAATATTTTTAATTAATTGAAAAAATATTTTAAACAAATTTTTTCACTGAAACGATTTTGTCGATCTTCGTCATTATCGACGGCACGAGTCCTAGCTTGATCGAGGAGGGATCTTTTTTGTGGATCACAAATGTTTAAAATAGCTGCGCCTTGACGCCATCCATCCAGCGAAGCTTGAGCCTCGAGCATTGACTGGTAGTTCTTATCACCCATCACATCACTCCAACAATTCGAAGTTGTATTAGTCAATATTTATAATTTAATAACTGTTATGATGATGGAATTGCAAGATAGGATATAGATCCGATAGGATCTACCATAATGATGTCGGGGCGGTAAAGGAAGGAAGGAAGGGGACCTGAAATAACGGATAAAGGTCGATGATGGGATAAGAAATCCAGTCGAAAGACCAGTGGATCCCGGAGAATCAGGATCTGAAGGACCGCTCGCTTTACCTCATGTATAACGCCTCTGTTACTCCTGCAGTCGCAGCCGCAAACAGTACGCGGGCGGGCAGATCTCCGCTTCCAAATAAAGACGGCGATATCATTCACTTCACCCGCGGCTCACGCAATAATCACTGTACACAAATCACAGAATCACAATACAGCACTGATGCACCGGAGTTGAACAAAATCTACACCGCTAATGCTCTCGCGATGTCGCGTTCGAACAAATATCGTTCACAATGACGTCTGCTGACATCGAGGTCACTATTCACGCTAAAAATAAGCAGTAGGGAAAAAAGATGGGTAGAAATTTGAACGTGGAAAGGTATCAATAATATAGGTCGCGACCGATTCTCAAGAAGCGCCAAAAAATGTGTTCTATGTATACTAAACATATAGGTTAGACAGGAAATAGGGATTGAGGGATGAGATAGAGGAGATGAGAGGATGGGAGGAGAGGTATCTTCAATCGCAGACCAGGATGGATTCATGAAACCTCACCTGGTTGATGACGCCGTCACATTGCATTTCCAGAAGTTTACCCAATGTAGACAACGATACAGCACAAAAAATTCTGACTATCACGTTCACAACCAACAAAATTATAGCTCTGTGTGCAAAGTTGTGATTCAACACAAATTTATACGAGAACATTTCCCGACTTCCAAAAGGACAACCAGTCTAGCCGAACAATCAATATGTACTGGGGAGAATAGGCTAAGGGGATATGAATAAACTAAAAACTGGTGACAATATACTACAATTAACAATAATAGTATATAATATAATAACAATATACTACAATTAACAATAATATGAATGAATGAATAAGTATGAAAGTATATGTGAACACCCACAAAATAATAATAAATTTAATATATTACGAATACGGAACAATAACATATAAATACCTTATGTATGAGGATTTAGGGAACAGATTTTTGATAAGATATGTTATGAGTTATAAGATGTCAAAATATTGTGTGCAAGCGTCTGAGTATCCCCAAATAAATTTACACCTAGCGTTTAATTTTTCATTTGAATTATAATGCAAGTGTGTGGCTAGAGCATAAGAAACAATTTATTAATACTTGAATATAGTTACGAATACCGCCCGTCCAAGAATGCAAACCTAATTAGTAATGGGACGAATCTTGTTTTATATAAGGAATTTATTCAGGTATGGGTGACACGTTGATAGTTAAGTTGACCTACGTGGGGGGTATTCTACCTACGCGCCTACCTCTCACTCTTCATACCTCGTGTTTTTCAACTCCGTTGGTCTGTCCGTGTAAGTGTGACTCGATTCATTTTGTGTTTCGTCCACTGTCCGTCTTTCAGGAAAGTTTTATGATGACTGGATCCCTGAGTGTCTGCCTTGAACTACTACACCTTAATTTTCCATCTGTATGTAAAACTATGATCTATAGATTTATGTTAAATGTTTTTTTTATGAATAAATATAGCATTTAACCGTTTGAATGCTACGCGTCGCAAAAGCGCTGCGATCGTTTGTATCGAAAATTGCTCAGCACTAAAACGGTTAAGGGACGCTGGAGGATCTAAATTTAAAAAAAAATTGCGAAAATTTCTAATAACCATATTGAATATTTTCTCTTTTTTCATTTTATATTCTGTATAAACATGAATATGTAAGTCACGTATTTTTATTAGTTTTGATGAGTGGGACCGACAAGGAAGCTCTAGCTTCTTAATTGGTTCCAGGAAAGGGTAGGTCCCCCCCTCCATCTGTCCTATAAGAAGTTACGGATACAAATGTAAGTAGTAAATATTTTATAACATAAAGCCTCTGCTTGCTGTGAGAGAAGCTCCCTGAGTGGCTGCGGGCGCGTTGTATTGTCTATTTTTCGGTCGGTACTGGTGCGATTCTAAGGTTAATAAGCGCTCCATTTTGTTCCTATGTATTCGCAAGATGCGTTCAGGTTATGGAAGCGATAAACCTCCACAAAGATAAACGAAAATTGTGTATATATCAAAATCTTATTTTTTAAATAAAATAATATGACATCTGTTATTATTGACAATAATTCACACGATTGGGGCGTCTTCAATAATGAAAATTTTGATTTTGTATTATTTTTTTAAGTAGGTACTTCAGTTCTTTGCCTACCAACGGGGATGCAAATTTTCTATCAGATATATATATTCAAACGTGTGAATTTCTAAAAACTCTCAAAAAGTGACTTCTGTGGGTAAAGGGTATAACATACTCTGTCCTGGAGTACACTATATAGTCCTGAAGAAGGTAGGTCCTGGAGTACACTATATAGTCCAACCTTAACTAGTTAACTTTAGTGTATGCACATAATAAAGTAGTTTAAAACTAGACAAATATTATTAAACATTTTATCAATGCGAAATTTTATTGGAGGTGGGGAGACTAGGCAACAAAAATGAGCTAAAAACGCTAAAATATTTCACATATTCCATGAAATTCCATGAAAACTGCACACAAGAGAAGTACTCACATACACTGCACACAAAAATCCCATTACTCTACTTTCGTGACATTTTTTAAATAACGTAACCCAACTTAATGTAAATTATAGTAACTTACCTTAAAGAAATGTAAACTGTCGTGAGGTAACTTATCTATAAAATATTATATAATTTTGTGTGCAGTTGTCTATTTTTGTGTTTGTGAATGAATATCCTTTTATAGAATTAAATCTCAATTATAATTATGAATAGATGATACGTAGATGATCATCAAAAATAATAATTGATTACAAAATATTTGTGTGAATTTTTTAAAGAGAAAATGACGAAGCGCCATTGGACCATGTGATCGGAAGGTAGGCAGACTTAGGCACTCGTAATTCGAATGATTAACGACATTTTGGCATTTGCTACGGCTTAATTTTCATCGAATAAAATAATACCTTGATTGCAATTAAAATCATAGGAAATTGATTGAAATTTTTGAGATCTTTCAAAAGATGTATTTAATTAGTTATTTTTTCACACGTCGCCTTTGAATAAATTATAATCAAACCGTTTTTCCGTATTGCATTGTGATTAATGTAACAAATAAAGCATTTGATTGGAATAAAACATATTTTTATAATTATTCAAATTTTCGGAGGTTCTAAGGGCACAGTAAAGAAGTATCATTTCACGGCGAATGAAACAGGTATAAGATAATTTTTTACTAGCGTTGAAATGGTCTCCATTCTGTAAAGTGCACGAATTAAAATTAGAAAGGGTTCAGCGTAAATTTTTAAGGTTTATTAACTTCAAACTGTGTATACCCGTTGAACAATTGAATTATGATTTTCTAATGAGCCCTTTTAATTTAACTAAACTGTCGTGTGGAAGAACTTTAAGTGATTTGTTATTTTTATTTAAAATGATAAATGGCATACTGGACGCCCCTGTTTAACTGAACTGATTGTATACCATGTTCCTGCGCGAAGTATCAGGTCGTCGGCGCTGTTCTATGTAAATTCATCATATACCATTTTTTATAGGAATGCACCCACACAAAGACTTTACAGGCTTGGGAATAATTTTGATCTTGTAGATATATTCTGATATTCAATATTTAAATATAAGAGTAATGTTTTTGATTCTGTTTTGTGTCAAAGATACAACTGATTTTGATACTCAGTCATTCTATGTTAAACCTAAATTTTTACTGTTTGTTTTGCTTACTTTTAAATTATTTAGTATGTATATTTTATGTTTTCTATTTATATATATATATATATATACTTATATATATATATAGCTGCTCATGTTTGTGTTTTTTTTTATACCAAACCAACTTTGTAAAAGCCCACAAGGGCGTTAATTAATAAAAATTAAATATAGGGGATGGCTTATTTCTATCTGACCATTATCGACAAGGTTGTGTAATTTTTATCTAAACGTTACGAGCGAGGGTATTGAAAATATAAGGTTCTCGAAGTTTCTAGAAGGATAGTGAAATTTTAAAACGATTCTCAAGATTTCCTGGTTCTGAAGTTAAAAATGTTTATCTGTGTAATGCTGGATATATTATATGCTAATTATATAGGTATAGGGTGTAAAACCTAGCCCACAATATTTTATGGATGTATACCTGAATAAATTACAAATCGAAAATGATGTATGCATGTATGGAATATATGCAAATTCAACACTGTTACCGATAATATTATTGTTTGAAATTTTTACAAAATCACGTTAAGCTTTAAGTCTACGTTCTTATTTTCTATATCTTTGCTTCAGACCTTCAATCGTCTAACAATAAATAGTCTGAAATTTTAATATTTTTAACTTTTTGTATTATTCGTGGGCAGAATTTTTTGTAAAATTTTGAATTAATAAAATATTTAAATTAATCAAAATAATCGCATATTTTAAAAATACTTCTATATCTGTTATGGTTGAGATTAGGGACACATTCCTTGAAAATATTCGATTCGTAATTTAGTCCACCCATAAAAAAAATGTGGACGTGATCTATTACACCCTGGTGGGAATAGATCCCGTGGACTATATCAATTGAAATTACTGTTAGTTAATGCAACCTGAATTAGCTTCAGAAAGGAATAATGGCAGACGGTTCTGGCCTATCTTGATCTATCTATCCGGGGTTGGACGTCAATTTTGCTCCAGTTGACTCACACTTTTGTGATGAAAATGGAGATATCACAGCACTTCCGGATGCTATAGAACACCGCTTCTTTTTTGTTGTCTGGATTTTACGCACGGTGTTACTCACGACCGTTAAAAGAAACAAGTGTGTTAACAGGTCCGCGTCGATAAGTAATCTGGTCACACATCGGCGAGATCCCTAAGTAATTATTTGACCAGAACGAGAAAGGTATATTAAAATTTATTGGAAAGACGGAATGCACATGAGTACATAACATTGTATATAACATGGAATCTCCAGACAACACAGCTTGGTAAAGTTAAACTGTAAAACTTGGTGAATTGTCAATAATAAAAAGCAAAAATGGTATTAGATGGGCTATAGATAAGGTTCCACTTACCATCCACCTCGCTTCCCGCCCTGTCCCTCAGGATGACGCTCCGACCGCCCTCCCGACGCCAGGTGACGGAGGGCGCCGGCACGCCCGTGGCAACGCAGTGCAGGCGCACGGAGCCGCCCTCTGCGGCCGAGTAGCCCTCGGAGGGCGATCCCCGCTCATCCACGATGTCGGGCGGGATCACCACAGACAGATAGCCCATCTGAAACATAAAAAAAACATGAAAAATCAGCAGAATTAGCTACTTCGGGGTTGGATTTCGATGTATAATACAAAGTGCTATTAATGTTTATTAGCAATGTCTTACTCCCTTCTTAATGTTAGCAATGTTTGAACTAATATTACTGACTTGGTACTTATTATGGCAGTGTTATCATTGTAAAGGCTTTTTAAGAGTCCAATTAAGTGTGGTGGGACTCTCATTTCCAAAAGAACCATTGTTTTGTCCTAAAACATTATCAAAAGTATTTGAATAATAAATAATAATAATATTGGATGATTTTTAAAGCGCCAAAATAGTTTTACCTCAAGTAACTATGTATTTATTTATTTAGACTTTATTGACATACATATTTTTGTTATAACAGAGGTGAATGTATTATAATACAACATGATAAACAAAATACACAATTATATTGCAATTAAATACTCGTAGTTTATTGCGTGGGATGAAGTAGATTCCACCTATGATATATACAGCGTTGTCCTAGCTACTTTGCTAGAGTAAAGTCTATGTTAACGTAGCCAGTTTTTTCGTGCAATTGTGGTGTTATTTAAGATAAAGATTCGACAGAAATAAAAATAAAGATAATAAAATGTAGTGGGAGGGTTTTAGATAGTGAATTAGTGTAGGCACTGTATAATGATTATGTTAGAATGTTGGATAGCCAAGCTTCCGATCGATTTCTACCCGATTGTAACAAGTAGAATCTTTGATAAAATATCGTTGTTGCTCTCGGAACTGGTGTGTAGATGTTCGTTGTTTGTCTTGTGTCCATGATTTATTGCTCGGGGTAAACTGTTGTTAGCATGGAAAAATTGGACGAGTCTCAACATAAAGATTTGTCTTATGTCTAGGGCATTATACTCTTTAAATGTAAGATCTGATGGGGATCTAAAGGGACGACCATATAGTCCTAAATTATCTTTGTATTAAAAATTACTATTTAAATATCTCTGGTGCACTGTTTCTTATGACGGAGGACAAAGAGTTCCCCGCTTTTGGACCTGCCACCATAAATGCCCGTTCACTAAACTTCTGACTTTTCGCAACAGCTGGTCGGTTCTACCATCTTTTCTACGCTTGAAGTTGGGGCTGATCTGAGAGTTTGACGTCTGCTATTCATATTATGTGAGATACGAAGCTCTTGATGATACAGAGGTGCCGTGTTATGTGTCGTCTTGTACATAAACCAGCACAATTTAAATTCAACTCTTTCAGGGAACCGGAGCCAATGTAGCCTGTGAAAATAAATGTTATATTAGCTATAATTTAGAAGCTCCATATATTATACTGCGTTTAGAACATTACAAAGGGTGTCAAGTAGGGTTGTGTAATGTCTCCATGGCTGTTCAACTTGTATATAAATAAATAAGTGAAAGAACTGGAATGTATGAATGTAAGAGCAAAAATGGGTGATTTGATTGTATGCTGTTTATTGTACGCCGATGATGCAGTACTAATGGCGAATAATGAACAAGAACTACAGAATCTGGTGAGTAGAATGTACGATGTATGCAAGGAAAGCGACCTCATGATGAATGTTAACAAGTCCTTCCTTTTAATTCTTCTGTCTCATCCGGCTTAACCTTGAAGGTATTATTATATATTCTTTGTCTTCCGAATATAAAATACACAATCGTGTTCTAAAACCTGATCCCTGAGGTACCCCGATGTAAAAATTATGAGGAGGTTGAATTATGAACGCACCGATTGCGATCTATTATAATGATATAATTTAAACCAATCGAGTGCATTTCCATCTACCTCATAGGTTTTTTGCAGTTTCTCATGCAAGATTTGATGATCGACTGTGTCAAATGCAGCCCTCAATCTAAATCTATCTAAAAGAACGAGCAAGACTAGATGTCGCGAGTCAGTAGTGATTATAATGTCAGACTGGACTCGAACCACCCCTGTTCCTGTAGAATGATGACGTCTGTATGCAGATTGAATTTTAATAAATAAGGCATTTTCTGTAAAATACACATTAATACGATACGATACAACCTTTGCCATTATTTTTTCAAAAGGTTTTTGAGGTCAAGTTAAGTATTTTTAAGTACTAGAGTTAGGGATTGTGTACAAAATTGTGAAATTATGATAATTCCGAAATTCGTTCCAATTATTTTGAATTCCGAAAATTATATAGCGAATTCCAAATTATAAATATATAAAAATACAATTTTGTTACGATCACAGACTAACAATTCCATTGCGGCTACAAAGTGATCGTTACTATAAAGCGATATAGAGAGATAGCGCCTTCATAAAAGGTACCGATGCACTCAGCCGGCACTTAAACAGACAAAAGACAAAATATAGGGGCTGTATAAAAGAGATGTCCGAAAACTGGCGGATCAGTATTGACATTTGTTTTATCAAGTGCGATGTTGCGGTGTGTACTGTGTATTTAATTATTATTCCTTAGTTTTTGGTTAAATTATAGATATTTTTAACAAGGTAAATTAAAGCAGTTTTAATTTATTAACGTTATTTGATATATACAGAAAACCTCAATTATCCAAAATGATTGGGACCTTGGTAGTCCGGATAATATAACGTATAAACACGGGACTTCTTAAACTCATATCATTAGCAAATGACCACAAAGTATATGAAAGTGTTACAGGGTAAATTGCTAAAATTGACGAATAGTAGGTCTTTAAATTAAATTAATCCTCAAGAAATTTTGAATTTTTTGTTGAAAAATAGTGTATTTTTATACAATAAATAATAATAAATTTATTATCTTAAATAATATGTTTTTTATTATTAGTATTGGCCAAAAAAATAATATAAAAATTTCGAATTCCGATTTTTTTTGTATTGTCAAAATTTGCAATCCCTAAGTAGAGTCACGAGGGCCATTTTCGTAAAGTATGGAACTCTTGATTATTCTAAAGATTCATTCAGATACTACAGGTATCGAATAGTCATTAAGATACAGATATACTGGAAAGAAGATTTAACATCACTTTTTTTATTATCTGCTGTATATTTATGATTTGTTCTATAATTCCCCAAGCTTTAAAAAATCAAATCGTGCATGTTGTTGCTATTTGCTACAAAAGGCTTGTAGAACATACAGGATTTTGAAGAAAATATATGATTTCCCCAGCGCTCACGTGTTCGTTTTAGGATGATCACAGAGTGTGAGGAATACGTGTTAAAGCAGACTAAAGCAGGTTATGAAAAGATAAACTACTTACGGTTTTACACGAAGCTCACAAGGCATTGTGAGTTTTACTCGATGCACAAGTTATTGTGACATGTCGGTTTTGGGAGTGTTTATGGCTGTTGAGAGCTTGGTTTTACGACCACGTAACTGTGAGGCGCATTCAGGGCTTCCATAACATCATTGGTCCATACTTTGGTCAAGAGGATGGCCAGAAACAGGATGCTCGTGGAGTTCTCGATTGGCATGAAGTTGGCACAGTCCAAGCTTCGGTTTAGTCCAAACTTATTTAGTTTAGTGCAAATATTTTATTATATAAATGCTTGTTGTCATAATTGCAGTCTTTGATATCTCTCAATCACACATATTCCTGTTTGGTTAGTATAGTTTGACAAGTTATATAACTCATTTGCTATTTTTCATAATGCCCGAGTTTATTCGCGAAGCCTGATTTTAGTCTATGTCTCATTATGAGAAGACCAAACGCCACCATCTCACTTCTCAGTAGAGAAGAGTACTCCCTGTTCCATTCTCTGACACAATAACAGTTTCATTCGCACCAACACCTCTAATAATACTATTACAATGGGATCCTTAATTCACAACGCATTCAAATATATAATTGTTCCAATTTCGTAAAAACAATTTTGGCACGTCTTTTCTATTCAGCCGCGATCACTTTTATTGACACATTTCCGCGTCCAAATTCCCATCCATATATTTCTTAATGCTCGTCTTTTCAGTGTAAAATGTGACCTTGACATCAGCATACGTCAACTTGTCCGATATTTGTTCGATGTAGACATCGCGATAGTATTAGCGGTGCGGACCTTTCAGCCCCAGTATATTTTCTAATATTGTGTGTTGATCACGTATTGTTTATTATTGTTATGACATCTCCGTATTCAATTGAGATCGGAGATCGGCTCAACCGCGTGCCATTGTGTGATATCGGCGGCGACAGCAGTCCTTTCGAATTCCGGTTCCCCGAAATTCACTGCTCCTTCAACTAAAACACAACCCCTCACCGACCTCATCCTGTACCAAGGTTTCCCTACTTCCGTCCCCCATACCTTGCGGTGGTTCTGATTTACTACCGGAATTGTCGTATTCCATTCCGCGGCACGCGCGACTTGGAGATTGCGCAATTAGTTCATTTAGATCCGATCGATCCGGATTTACAGTTCGAATTCAATAATAGATACGTCAACATTTTCTAAAGTCTTCAGTATAATTTCTAAAATGTGTCAAAGTAATTTTAACGTTTATGGGTACTAAATAAAATATATTTATTACTACTTAATTCTTGTGTGATTTTTTTTTTGGATCGCGCATTAAAAATATGCTTGAAATATCAAGCTTTTTCTATTTCCTAATAAATTATAATGGTAAGATACTCCATTAACGGCCGATGGTTAAATAAGTAACGGTTGGCGAGCTGCGTTAACCGTTGTCTAGAAATTGTTGCATAATTGACTACTCGTTTACTCCACAAGAAACTTTCAGATTGTCCATCCAAATAATGTCATTGCCAGGAGAGAAAGCCAGTGACAGCAGGAATTTTCAATAATTTATTTATGTATTTATGAAATTAACATTATTTTATTTATTTTTTATTTATTATCTTTGTTTTATTAACCACTAAATTGAGTTTAAATACATCTACCGGTTTCGAAAAATACCATTTTCTTCACAAACAAAAACAATGATATATTTTTTTAGTTAGTCATGACATCCTGAAGAAGAAAATGGTATATTTCGAAACCGGTAGATGTATTTAAACTCAATTCAGTGATTAATAAAACAAAGATAATAAATAAAAAAATATGAATTTTAACCACAAAGTTAATATTGCTAATTTCAAAAGTAAAATTAACTTTGTTGGTTAAAATTCTTATTTTTATTGGTTAAGTTTATTTTATTAACCACTTAATTGAGTTTAAATACATCTATCGGTTAAGAAAAATACAATTTTCTTCTTCAGGATGTCAGAACTAATTAAAAACATATATTATTGTTTCTTTACCAGAATCTATTTTTAAAAAAACAGCAATTATTTAAAAAATGAATTTAGTACCTAACTCAAATTGTTCTTGTATTTATGATCAGTTTTAAATACGACCTGATGAAGCTTTAAATAAACAAAACCGGTCGACGTATAATAAATTTCGTGGTTTGATACAAAATTATTGTTATTTTATTGTTGATTAGTGTTTTCTCCGAATTTAAATTAATTTGTCTTTCAACGTTTTCTAGATTGTTCGTTATCAATCCTTTATAAGGTACCAAGTGGAGAACGTATAGTCTATAGCTATTGATAGAATAGTTTGTTTCAATTGTATAGTTAGAGATTTCCTAGAAGTTGTTATTTTTTAGATAGCGACGACGTTTCTTTATTCTCATATTTAGATATATATTTTTCATCGCAATCTTCACAAGTTATTTCATATATTCCGCTTTTATATTAATTTTTGTTTTTCTATTGAGTAGAATTTTGCCAGTGTTGTTGTTAAGATTTTATACGCAAAAGAAAATTATTAGTATTTTTGATATGAATACTTATTCCTGCATTAGAAAATCGTCAAACCATGTACATTACTTTAGGAAGGGACTATTTTGAAAGAGATGATGTCCCAGATAATGCATAATTGTAAACGAATAAGTAATAATATAAGAATAACGACTGACCATCTTTTAATTCTAATCACTTTGCTTACGTAGCCGTTATTTAAATTCAATAAGTTAATAATGTGTGTTGTAACCAAGAACTATTCTAAATAAAAACTGTAGAATTGATTGAAAAACTCTGCAATACGTTTAGGGGTGGTTGTAAAATGATTAATGACCTCCTGATTGAAACCCAGTGTCATCATCTTTGAAAGGGGATGCTTCGGTGAAAGCGGCATACAGCTCAGTCATCTCTCTCTCTCTCTCTCTCCTCCGGGTTTCGAAACGAAAGGAAATTGTCTTGAAAATGAGTATTAGGTGGAAAGGATTTGCGTTGAAGATTATTACGAATAGAATAATTATAAGGCCTACTTTTAAGGGATGCTTCGTAATATTAATATCTTGATTACAAAAGTAATGTTGTGATTTTCGACGAAAAATTATTGAGAGCGTGTATTTTTATAAAGATTTAATAACTACAAAGACATGAAAAATGTATTACAAGAACAAACTAATTAGTTTTTACGTCGACCTTTAGAAACATGAAGAAAAATCATTGTGTGTACATCCTTTTAAGAATAACAAACAATTCTAGAAAACTTCTTCAATATTTGCAAAGTTACTTTGTGGCCTCATTTTATATTAATAATTATACAATATACTTTATTTAAACCGCTATTTATTAATCATTCTACACGTTTCGATACCTATGGTATCTTCTTCAGGAAACAATGTATACTACTAGAATTAAAAATACAAGCATAGATAAAAACAAAACTATAAAATAGTGAATAAGTAATATGAAAACAAATTTAACAGGTGACTATTTGTAAAAAGGATTTGTTTATTTATAAAATTCAGCTTGCAATTAACACTTTTTTTTATTTCTAAACTTTCAAATTTATCTAACTGAACCCCAAGTATTTGTATGTATAATTTCTAAACCCTTGTTAATATCAAAAAAATGGTTCGTTTCCAAAAGATGAATTGTTGATGAAATAATTAACAAAAAGTGGTTCAAACAAAGTATTTCTGTCAAATTATTAATTCTAGAAAAAATTGATGAAGATTACATTTTGCGACCACTGTTGTATGTTAATCGGTAAAATTGTATACAGATAATATCAAATTCCAGATTCAAGTCTTAGTGATGAGTCATAATAATAAATAGTACACTTCAGTACGCTTTTGTGTGAAGAGTGTGGAATTATAATAAATTATTGAAATTCTAGAAAATTTACAATATTTTCATTTATTATATATAAAAAATAAAATATTACATCATTTTTTTCTTTAATGTTCGTAATACTGAAATACTGAATTGATTTGGTTATCAAATCGCAGTACTAACATTCCAAAATAATGTTTTATTATTATTACCTAAATATAAAACATTTAATTATCTTATTGAGAGCTGGACAGAGTGGCACTATCAATACAAAGCCAAAATATGATCCTGGCGTCCGCTGTGCGCCACCAGAGCGCCGCCCAGTGGGCATTTGGTTCGGCGCTTCAGATCTCTACCGTACTCTGTTTACTAGCATAGCTCCACCTCGTTCTCAGTTCATATTCAATGTTTTGAATAATATTGTATCCTGTGATAAAACCTTCAGGTTTTTATTCTCAATTTAATATAAGTTGAATATGAAACATTTTTAGGGTATCCTTACTTTTACACCATTAGCGTAACCAGGGCGGTTTTTTTTAATTTAAAATTTCCAATTAAAATAATAAAAAAACACATTAATAGGATCGATATAAATAATATTCCGTAAGAAATTATTATATTTTTGATATAAAACTTGATTTTAAATAGTAGCTAAGGCTTCACAATATGTAAATAAATTACATAAAATAATTTTTATTCACTAACACAAAGTGTTTTAAGAACGTCGAAAATTGATCATATGTACTGCAAATCGAATGGTTTATGACTGTATTAATTTTTAATATTTTGCTAATTTGGTTCAATGCACATTTGTCTCCGTGATCTTGGCTTCAAGGTTATAAGAAAATATATTTCGTATACGCAAGAACTTTTTATATTAAGGTAATTTTGTGGCACGCGCAAAATTAATTTGTTGGTATTTCTTATAATGCTTGTATTTTCTTAATTATAGCAAATAACATTCATTTTATTAGTTTTAAATTAGTGTAAAGGTTCTATCTAAGTAATAGTTTAAAAAAAAGTCAATTCTAGTGTATATATTCTGATATAAATGAATTATAAAAACCCACATTTTTGTAGAAAAACGCAGAAATACTTTTTTTTTTTTTGTTTTAGTAAACATATTATGTTTACTAAAAATATTTTGTATGACTATTCCATTTAAATAGCCTGAATAACGCCTCAAATACCTGACGATAAAATTCAAAACTCTGACGCATATTTACATAAATATGTTATGGGGTGAATTGTATCGCCCGTTTTATAAAGTTTCCACCATTTTACTCCGAGTGGGCAAAAGGAAAAGTTTCTGATTACATTACGATAAACTGGTGGTACTTTATCGTTCCCACTTGGCCAAACATTTTAAATTAACAAACTAAACAAACAACAAAGCTTGGACGAATTGATTGACCCCAATTGACCCGTATTTTTATCGGATTTAAACAAAGTTTACAGTGAAAAACTAAAATTGTAGTCGTATTGTATTGGAAACGGTATTTCAACATTAATACATATATTGTGACGTCGCCCATGCGTTGGGAGCCAAAATGTGACGTGTAGAATTCGCCATACGGTCTTCCATCCACTTCAGTAATCATTCTCATGGAAAAATAATAAAATTAGTCTGAGATTTACGACATTATAATTAATTAATTTTTATCATATAAATATTCATCATAAATAGAAGAAAATAATATTTCAACAGCTTTACTTCAACGGAAGATTTAAACAAATTATCATCAAAATAGCAACAAGATATCAAATAATCAAATTAGGTCCGATAAATTTCGAACTCTTCAAAATTATACAACTGAGAATTAAGTATTAAAATACAAGCGAAATTGTGGACTGCTCCTGTAGCTGCTCTACAGGAGCAGTCCACAATTTAAATTCAGTTTTTAATGGTTTGAGTCACCATGTCGTATTCACTTGATAGCTCCTTCCACCGCAAACGTCACAAAAGTTTAGTTACTTGCTTATTGGCGTAGTTCCTGGTGTAGCGTAGAAATGATTATGTTCTCATTTTGTAAAAATCGATTGAGCAAATTGGAATCTAATCGTATTGTCATGGTGCTCTGGCTCATGAGTAATTATTTACAAAAATTCTTATTGTCATCACATTCCCATGTCTTGTAATGACCGTTAATTCAAAAATACTTTAGTTGGAGTAGGTAGGGATTTTTACATCCTGTTCACAAATACATTAACATAACCTCTTGCACACTCTTCACACAAATACAATAACATAAACTCTTACACACTCTTCATACAAATACAATAACATAAAATCTTGCACACTCTTCACACAAATACAATAACATAACCTCTTGCACACTCTTCACACAAATACAATAACATAACCTCTTGCACACTCTTCACACAAATACAATAACATAAACTCTTGCACACTCTTCACACAAATACAATAACATAAACTCTTACACACTCTTCACACAAATACAATAACATAAACTCTTGCACACTCTTCACACAAATACAATAACATAAACTCTTACACACTCTTCACACAAATACAATAACTTTCTAAACTTGAAGTCTAACTTCCTTCCTTCCTTCACTTCCTTTCTAAACTTGAAGTCACAATTTGGGATATTTAATTGCACGAGCTGCTTGTTGCACTCGCTCTAGTCCGTTACCGGAAAGTGTTATAGATAAAATTCCTTTCAGGGGTGCAGCGCTGCCATTGTTGGAAACGTCAACAAAACCAATCTAGTCGCGAATAGATACTATAACATAATGTTATAATATTTTATTTATTTGATTAGGAAAATATACAGTTTATCTATAAAAACAAAAAACCATAATAAAAGTGAAACAACAATTTAACCTGTTACTCATTTTCTATGAAATTACAGTATACTTTAAACAGTGAGGACAATTTTAAAAGGACTTATTAAATGAGCCCTTGCTGTATCCAACATAAATATCAATGTTGAGTTATTGATGGGATAATGTTGGGTATGTAATTATGCATCGTTTAAGGTTGATACTATGATAAGAAATACATATTCAGGCTTGTGCCAGCATTTTTAAGTTATTGGTTTGTGAAAGAACGCTGTCTATTGTTTGTCAAAATGGCATCGCTCTCTGTCAATATCACGGAGCGTGGTTCATTCATAGAGGAATAAAGAGATAAAACGGACATATAATGTTTTAAACTGGAAAGATATCGAAGCCAAGAAGCTGAATGAGTTTGTGGAATAATGTCGATTTCATAACAATTTTATTATATCGAACGTAAATCGATTGCACACAATAGATTTATCCATATTGATATTTCGACCCCTCAGAATAAGAAGGTTCCATCTGAAAATGACACTGTTTTGAGATAATGAGCTCAAAAATGTTAATTGAATTTCAACATATATTCATGTATATTTTGTTTTGAGTATGCAAATATGATAAGTTTTAAGGTCTTAAATTATTTTCAGTATGACCAATGTGAGACAAGGGCTATTAAAAATAGTAAAAACATTGTAAATTAACAATAATCATTCATAAATTGAAATAAACAACTGCAGATCTTGCTATTCCCTTTAATATCCATTAAATAGAGTTAGTGTGAATGGAAGAGATGAAGAATAATGCATTTGGAACCCATTTCATGCAATAACTCAAATTAGCCCCAAATGTTAGTTGGAACCTTGTTATTTTAAGGGTCGATTTGAAATATTTTTTGATTAATAGTAATATTATGCTGACATTATAGTGCTCTTTAGATTATTGTAACTTAATATTTTATACCGTTTCAAAATTTTTAATCATTACTTGTTCTTTTTCGCAGGGTCGCAAAATGCCGAAAAATGTTTGAATTTTGAATGTGAATGTGAATTTTAATACAAAGACAAATATTTAATTAACATTAAGGTTACTGAATCACAATGAACAAATCAATGAATGATTACATGAAGAATTTCCTATTTATATTTTACTGTCTTTGACTATAAAGATTTAAATAAGCTTCCCGTCTGTTCATGTAAAAGTAAAGGTCTGTAAAATAAAGAGCCTAAATAAACATTAGTTTTATTGAGTACTCTCAACAAAAGAGAGTTTAAAAAACTTAACGTAAAAGGGTACGGGAATATGTATAATGGACATTCGACGAAGAGACAGAAAAATTTGGATGAGAGAACAGAGAAGATTAGTCGATATAACAACCTTTTTTTTAAAAGGAGAACACATTATTATTGTGAAAATATGTAGCACCTAATTTCAAAACTTCTGAGTTAAATATGCAGTTTTGTAGATTTAAATCTCAGCTACATGCTGTACACATTGTTTCTCGCAAAAGCCACTTAAATCCATTGATATTGTATGTTCAAAATCGGGATTAATTCTAAAATAACCCAAAGCAGACAGAGTGTAAGTTGGTATTTACTCTAAAATGAAATCAGCCAATCACAACGCTCGTGATCACGTGATATAAAATCCAGTACTGCTGCCGGAACTATATATACAGAAAAAAAAATTACATTACAGAATTGTCTCTATAACACATCCTCTGCGGTGGTGGGTCATGAATTACGCTACAGGTATTCGTTTTGTGCTATTTTCCTTTTAGCCTATTTTTTAATAAATATTTACAAATAATTTGAGATACAAACAAATGTTTTCAGACGAGATTTAAATGAGTTATTGATAAAAATGTAAAAAAAAAACTCTCAAAAACTGACCTAAAACAGTCATATTGACTCTCAGCGCTTACACCGATACATACATTATTAATATTTTGAGCATATCTTTTACAGCCGGTAGACAAAGGATACCAGGTATTACCATATATTGAGAGCCAGTCCAATTATTGTAAAGATTTGTATTGTTATTTGTTTTGACTTATTTTCATCTGGCGGCCCCTAGACAATGCCAGCAATTCAACTATTTGAGGGGCGTTGCGCCTACCTGTAAGTTTTATGACCCAGGAAGGAAGGATACATTGTATAGGCATTTCAAAATAGAATGCTTAATAATATCGTGCCATTTAAGCTGATAAAAACATTTTTTCTAACTGTTATTTACGGTAACACGAGTTGACAGCATGACTGCGTTTTGGTATTTTATATCACGATAAGGTAATGGTTAAAGTAGAAATAATAAAATATAAGTATTAGCAAATTTCAGCCTTCCAGTGTCTAATTACTTGGCGAGATTGAATGGGACCCACCGCTTACCCTGGACCGTTCTATGTGCAAAAGCAATAGTAGATTGGCATTTTTTAATACTACAAAGGTGACCGTGCAACGTCTCAGAGCTGCACAGCTAGATGGAAGCGTGGCACGGTCACCAAAACCACACCATTCACGAGAATGTATTAACATTTTATTTATTTTACACACAGATATATATACGAAAATGGAAAAAAAAGAGAGCGAGAGATCTATGTTCAACAACATGAACAGTGAAATGTTATCTACTGTTTATGTAAATGCCTTCGATAGCTGGTTCCCAGGTTTCCGATTAATAATAATAACACATATGATATATGAACTACACTGACCTTTTTAATTTTGCTGTCTTTAAGCTGGGTCGTCTTCTTTAAATTTCGACCGACCGAAGCGCGCACTTTATTTGGACCGTTAGATTTATTGAAGCACGGGATGTAATAAAAATGATGCCTGTCGGTTACCGTGGTCGTAGTCCGTAGCCTTTCTTTCCGAAAAAAGGGCGACAATATTCACATGCACACAGATGTACCCTATTATAAACCAAGAAACCCAGTGGTGCCTATCAAAGTAACAAGGCGCGTAAACACCCACCATTAATCCAGGACCATTATATTATTCGCCGTCCGGTTGATATTTTTGAAATGCTCTTTGGGGCCATGGCGGTAGAGCACGGTTGCCATGCAGCGTTTAAAAAAATACCAACCTTACAACTGTGACATATCTCTCAATGCTGCTGGCAAGAAACATCTTTATGATTAATATAATGCAATACATTATTAAAACACATAACAGGTGAGATTATATAAAGTGAATAGAGAAAATATAAAAGCAGTCGACTCGCAGATCGAACATACTGCCAGTAGATATCACTCAGATAGCAACATACCAGGCAGCATCAGATAGCAAAATTAATCAGACTCACGTCGCAACTGGTCTTCTCAGGATTCCCCACTGGGATACCCATACCCTGATGAAAACCCAGAACAGGTCCAGGTTAATATGTAACATTAATAGATCGCAGTTTCTAACGAAGCTGTGATTCATTCCTTCCAATCCCCCAACCTTATCTTCTCTCTCCATCGACAAATCGCATCCCCAGAGAATATATCCAGCATTCACGAAAAAAAAGGCAAATCTATTTAAGACAGAGTAAAGAATGAAAAAATAAGAAAATAATCTAAAGCTGATGTAAGTATAATGAGTAAGATTAATAAAGGATAACTTAGATGGTTTGATCATATGGAACAGATGAATGAGGAGATAATGCTAAGAAAGATATATTACGCAAGCGTTGATGGCACCAGAAATAGAGGACGTCCGCGGAAGACTCGGCACAACTAGGTAAACCAGATACTGGAGGATGGTTCTGTTAGAAGCCTCAACAATCGGCGAGCTTGATTAGAAGATGTATGCATGTGAATAAAGCGAGAATCGGGTGTCAGGACAGATTAGTGTGGCGCTCTATCCTGCGTGCCAAAACGGCGTGATGGTATTAGTTAGGCATCATAACAAATGATGAAAAATTAGTGAAGGTATTCCTACCTCTATTCCTCAAATATAAATTAATTTTCTATTCATTTATCTAATGCGATACTTACACGAAATAAATGCCATTCATATTCTTATACTTTTCAAATGATGTATGCTATAAGATATTATTGAATGATTCTCAGATATCCGTCCACTAGATCACTTGGTGAATGTCTACTACTACACAATCAGGCTACTAATTAATTGAAAATATTGTAAATTATTTCACCATTGCAGTAGCATTTTATTTCATCCCTAAATAAGAACCCTTCACCATACCAGAAATCTATTTATGAAAAAAAAAAAAACACGTGGCTGTTTCTGGTCATATTTCAAATGTTTCGTCCGCGAAGCACGTTTGCATACCCCGAAAGCCTTAGCAAAACTACCTGCCTCGCTCCGGAGATTCTTGACATAATTCTGTGTGTCGTTTTTTCTACGAATTCCACAGTTTCGTCAAGGTTCCGCTTCGTAAACAGGACCCACCCCCGCCCCCCGTGTAGCTCCACGTGGAATTTCCTGCAACAATGTGCGTCATTTATGAATTCTCCTCAAAGGGAAATTCCTGAGCTGACGAATTTGGGAAATATTTCGCGAGAGTACAGAAATTTCCCACTCCTCCCGGCGCAGATTTGAAACACTTCTGAATAGTTTTGATGTGACATATTTCGGGGTCACAAAGTCACAAACAATGGCAACAATCCAGGTAACATATTTGCATCTCATTACGTTGCGTCCCTTCAGGGAGCGGGAGATCCGGACCCTCGGAGGACAAAAATATACACAACTTCATTTTCTAAAGCTTCCAAATTAACTATATATTTACAGCATTATAATTTAAAATTTAAAATAAAATATTTACTTTAAAAAGTTGATGACGGCACAACAATGTGCTAGAATGCATTCACAATCATAGCAATTTTCAAAAGTGATATTCCTGTGTATCTAGAACAAAGTACTCAACCAATGCAGTTTAGCAATTTTTAGTGCTCACGTTTGGCTGCACACGAAGATGCAGGAAAATAAACGCGTGAATAATTGTTGTGATTGAATGCACCAAAAAAAATAAATCATCAAACCGCAGAAATACCAGTTATTTTTTTCCAAATCTTTGTATGCCGTTGTGTTAGCAACTCTTTCGTATGAATTGACTGTAAATATCAAATTGATCTGTACTGAATTACTTCTGTTTTGACAAACATTCAAGTCAAACAACCTTGTGTACTTTCAATTATGGATTAACTCGAGCGGTCATCACATTTATTAATTTGGAAAGGAAAACCGCAATAGAATTATTTTCCACTGAACTTTGGGGCTTCAGAATTCAAGCGTGATAGTACACACACTAGTGATGGATGTTCAAAAACGGCTACCATACTAGTAATTGTGGATAAAATCCATGACATGTTACAATGACATGACAATTAAAAGTACATGAAATTGAAAAAGTCTCTTTTAAATAAGTAGTTTCAATTTTACATTATGAAATGAGTTTAAAAAGTATTTCTGTAAGGTGGGTGCCGCATTTGTTAAATCTGGAGCAAAATCGCATTCGAGTTCTAAACTCAGCCGAATATATGATAGTGTTTAAGAGAATCCAACGAATTTTAACTTACGATTTGTGTAACAATAGAGTGAAATGGACACATAAGCTAAAAGCGGCAATTTAAGAAAATGTCCGGGAACGAAGACAAAACTATTGCAACAATTAAAATTCAGTAAAATTTCAAATCAGTAAAAATTTTAATTTTAAAATCAGATTTGGTTCCTTCGTACTACTATCTATTTAAAAAAACTAAAAAAATTCAGGTTAGAATGAAATTAGAGGTTAGATGATCTATGGCATAAACGGGACCTGATTTTAAGTCATTTATTATATTAACAAGAGTACTAATGATATTTTAAATTTGTATTCATAAATAATTATTGATTTTCATTATAATGATTATGCTTATAAATCTTCGTTTATTTTATGTTACACATTTATCTATATTTTAGGGCTTTCTGTTTGGTCATTGAAGTTGATCCTTTGGTTCCAAATCTCTTAAACTTCAAGTACGTCAAAATTGACGAAAAGTATAATGTTATGTAGGTAATAAATACAAGACTTCATTGTAGCGCAAACTAAGGAGAATAGGCACGAAAATAAGAAATGATACCGCACTAATGAAGAAACAAATTTACCTTGGCGATATCAGATATATATTCCCGATATATTCCCAGAAATTTCCGCGGCAATGAATCTTGTTATAAAAGGAAAAATCAACGGATGATGACATCCTGGAAATTTTGACAGGCCCTTGTGACTTAAAAAACTTTAATAATGGTTTGGCTATACACCTGAATCATTATTTTGTGCAACAGTAAACAAAATTCGCCATTTACTCAAGAGACGGACCCTTTAATTTTTTTTGGACATCTTGAGAGAAGAAGAGATAGTTTGGAAAAGAAAAGGCAGATCCCTGTTTGACTGACCGAGTGGAATAAGTAACATGCATTTATTTTTATGGTGACAGCTTTCATGATTGCACGAATAATTACACTGATAACATTCAAATACTTTCTCTTCAGTGTGCATAAGCACATGATATTTAAACGATCCTTTCTGATAATGTGAACACACTGGGAACTTGAAAATAATTTCTCTGTAATATGGATCAGCACATGTTTATATAATATATTCTCTATGGCGGTAGGTCAGATTTGACCCGGGAGTTTGTAAAAATATGAATTACGCTACAAATATTCGTTTAATGTTGTTTTCCTTCTAATAATATTTTATTAAATATTTTCAAATAATTTGAGATACAAATAAATGTTATCGGACGACATTCAAATGAGTTATTGATAAAAATGTGAAAAAACACACAAAAACTGACCTAAGACAGTTGCTTTTACGGGATTGACTCTCAGCGCTTACACCGAAACACATGTTTTCAACATTTTAAGCATTATCTTTTACAGCGGGTAGACAAAGGATACCAGGTATGAGCCAGTCCAATTATTGTAAAGATTTATATTGTTATTTGTTTTGACTTATTTTCATCTGGCGGCCCCTAGACAATTCCAGCAATATAACTATTTAAGGGGCGTTGCGCCTACCTGTAAGTTTTATAACCCAGGCGGTTCTGACATAGTTAGAAGCTGGTCGGCCATGGGGCAATTGTTATTTTATTTTTGACAATTATATTCTGACAATAATAAACAGTTTACTGACCGGAATTTACAGAACACAATCAATATTATATATTTTTTTAGCATAAATTGTCTATTGTTGTACTTATTTTTTAAAATTATGTTAATTACATTTGTTTCTGCTTGTAATATGGTTGATTGCGTTTCGTATAAAAATGATGTAATTTTTGTAATATATTTATTTCACTTCTATAAATATATTGTTTAATCCAATTTACGTGTAAAAAATACTAATATATAAAAAATAAATAATACATTTTAATTGTTTATAACCACTGTTACACTCAGGCAGGTAGAAATAATTCCCAACCGACAAGAAGATCACATGCTCAGTAGATGTTTCTATTTTGGCTGTGTAGGAGGTATATTGATGCGTGGGAATACGTACATTATTCGTAATATTTTTTAATTTTTTAGCAGAAACATTACGGCACATCGTTCCATTTCATTAAATCATATTCAAAATGAAATATTTATAAAAAAACTCCCACACGATTGAAAAACCGAAGACTTGAGGAGGGTCTAAAATAATCCACCGCCGCCGAAAGCATTTTGTTTTGACCCACCGGGCAGTAAGTATTAAGTCTCCTTTCCGCACGAATAATTGCACTGTGAACATGAAAATAGTTTCCCACTAGTGTACTTTCGACTCTTATGCAGTATAATAATGCACATGACTTTTTAAATATCCTTTTACATTGCACGAATACATCTAGGCACGGAGGCTTATATTAGGAGATTTTTGGAAAAATCTATAAAAAAAGCTTTATCGAGAAAAAAATAGGAAAATTATGATACAATCATTTCTTGATAAAGTTATTAATGAATACATTCTCACTTTTCACTACGTGTTGTTTTCCCTCTTCTTTCGTACATTTCGAATTTAGTACATTTTTGAAGAACCAATGGTGTACGAAACTCGAGGTCCGCCTGTACTTGCATCAAATCATATCTTAATTGTAAACTTTACTTATCGCAAAACAGAGTTTTCTAACGTACCATTGTAAAACTAAAACCTAATTAAATGTAATATGTGTAGAGCACTGAAATAAAAAAATAACGGTATCTAACCGTTCCGATTCAAGATCACCGATCGCCTGACCTCTCGCTAGCGGCGGGGGAGGGAACGGAAGATGGGAGGCACTGAACGGTTTGTTATAGGTATATCATATTATAAAATTAAATCTGGTACCCACCGCGCGCGAAATAAGTCGGGATTAACATTCTCAGGTTGGCGACACAGCCGTGCGGGAAGTAGATTTCGGGCAGTTTTTTTGATGTGACTGCTATCATGAACAACGGACGGAACGAATTCGATCCTTTAATTGAGCTATAATGTGACTTTTATAAGTGAGAAAGAGTGAGAACAATATAATATTTTAACATCTGTGTTGTCCTGCATCATATTTTAACTGAACTATTGACTAATGATATGTTAAATTTCAGGATCAACGTATCCCTTTCTCTACCTAGATTTTTTCTCTACTTAATCTTTCTCTACGAAGATTTTTTTGTCTACTTAAACTTTCTTTATTTTTTTTCCTTTATAACTCACAACATGCTTTCTACACTAAATTATTTTCATCAGTGATTCATTAATTCACTGACGCATATTGTGCCCAGTTATTTTCACTCGTGAAAGGAAAGTTGTTGTTGCCTTTTGTCACAACTCATATCGTGAACACGGCGATGAAGGAGTCATGCCACAACACACAGAATGCAGCGAGAAGGATTTCTCCCGTACAGTGGATGAGGGGGACGAAATAATCTGTCACTGACAGTACTAGACGAGATAGATTTTTTCAACTAAAGGAGATGCAAGCATGGAGAAGCAAATGTCAGATAATCCAGTTTTTCTGATGTGCGGCAAGAGGAGTGACAAGTTTTTAATGTGTATTTTTGACTGACCAAATTGATGAAGACTGTGAATCTCTGCAGAAATGGATAATAACTACGCAAAGACTGGTTGTAAAAATGCATCTTTATTGTGTACAAAAAATTTAAAGTCTATGATTTCTTTTTTTTTGTAGCATTGATCTTTCTTCTAATATTCTCATTTAAAACAAACATTTTTTCATTATAGCATATTTGTTTCTTTTATTTTATTTGAAACTCGCGGTTTTCCCACTCGTGTTAACCAATATAGTTGTCAAGTTATTTTTGTTTTATACCTCACCTGATAATCTGTCAGGTGACAATTTAAGTTCATGTAGTTTTGTAAAAATCGTAAACTTTATTATTTTGTGTGAGAAAATTGTCTGTCATTAAATTACAATTTATGGTATAATATTTAATGGTTTCTATTCTTTAATATTTAATTTTTCTTGTTTCTTGTATTACACTCAGAGATAAAATTTGTAATAATCTTTTTATTTTTCCCTGAGTATGCTGGCTGAAATGAAAGACAAGAGATTGTGTTGAATTCTGTAACCTAGAGCCCACGCACATCATGCAAACCTCTGATCAAGCCGGTGGTGTGCGAACATGGCGTCCTATCCTGATGATTACCCGTCACCTTTTGCACAAAGATTTCATTTGTTTCTAGTACCAAAAATATACAGTATAAAGACAAAGTGAAAAATTGCATCCATAATCTTGCATATTTTTCATGAAAAGTGCAGTTCTGGCTCCACAAAATGGAGAGAAATTACGCCTAAGAACTTTCAAAGGTCCAAACTTGAGATTAAAACTGCTACAACATTATATTAAATTACTTAATTGCATTCTGTTTTACTATCTATATATCTTTTTTATATGCTATCTAATTGCGTCTTGTTTCTACTCTTTATATATACATAAATTATTTTTATATATATATATATATATATAAAAATACTTAATCTGACATATATATATATGTCAGATTAAGTAAATACTTTGTAAAACTTAACGTAAATGCATTGTTCAACGTATAAGATATAATATATGGTATATGCAAAGAGTAAAGCAAGATGAAATTAAATCAAATTAAATAATGATCAATGCATAAACTTTTATATATATATATATATATATATATATATGCATTGATCATTATATTTACTACTGTACCGAAAGAACACTGTCTGCTATAATATAGTAAAATACTAGTGTAGTAGGCAGGGTACCCAAATATATGTCTTACTTTGCTGAAATATTTATCCTATTATAATATAACACACTGTACTAAGAATCAAATACACAAATTATTATTATTAAATACAAAATCTTTTATAATAATTACTTTAAAATTAGTGCATAAAAAAGTTTAGAAATGAAGAGTTCGATTACTGTCTTGCGATTTCCTAATGATTCGTTGTCTGGCATTGTATCGACTAGATATGAAAAAAATATTACTGTCTGGATATTACATTTTTTTAAATAAATAAATTAATTCATTTTTTTATAACCTGAGTGCTCGAAGATAATTTAAGATAAATAATTTGACAATACGAACTGTTTTGTGAAATTCTAAAGTACTGCTAATTCTCGAACTTCGAACGGTTTGATGTTTGAAACAATTGTAACTCAAATAAAAAATTTAAAGAAAACCTGATTTGAAACTAAAACATAAATTTTTAAGTCGAGAGGTTCTAATCGATTTTTCTAATAACTATAATAAAAACCCAACTTCTGTTATGTTATGCTGTAACTGGATACATTCTTCCAAAAATATAACTATTTAACCTTGCCTTCTCAAAGCGGGGTATTCACATTCCCCATGGATCGTTTTAAACTCGATAACTCAATTATTATGAAAACGATTTCATTCTTATTTTATGTAATCTTCACGGAAATAGTGACGGAAATTTTTAATTTTTTTGTTTTTGAAATTTCTAGCGTATAATATTTAAAAATATTATTTTCGGTTCAGTGATCTTGCGGGGTACGTACACCTACGTATGTTGATACCACACCCCTGTGTCTTATCGTTAAGTTATTGTGCTTATAATTTTTTTCACTCTAACTAATGAACTGGGTAGCCCTATACCACAGATGCGAACGAAGGCGACAGCTATATCGGACAAGAGACGTCCGGCGAGGTGGTTGGGACCACGTACCCCATCATGAACTTTTTATTATCGTTTATACGAATTTAATCTGGGTTCTTTCTATACCCCTCTTCGGACCAAACGAAAGTTCTTAGTGACGAAAAGGTTAACAGAAAAAGTATTTGAACAGAGAATTCTTCTTATAGCACTTACTTGGGAAGCGTTTCATTGATAAATTAATTAACTAAGAATGTTCTCATAATTTTACGCCATTCAAAATCTTCTGTGTAGACCTTTTTAGGCTATTCTGCTCTTCGAGCTCTCAAGTTTCGGATAACTGATGCCCAGAAATGAGTGACTGTCGTATGATGCTGTACATGGGTAAATATTAAAGCACTTTTCCTGTTTTAAAAAATTCTGATGAAGTCACATCGTCTACCATGTCTCATAACTTTCTCGACAATTAAGCCTTATGACTATAAGATGTTAATATGTTTTAATTATTAAGAAACTACGTTCTAAAGTCGATAAATAAAAAATGATTTCATCCAAACTCAACCGATGCTTGAATTATTTTTTTGCATAATTACCGATCGAAGCTTTTAGACTTATTATATTATATTATACCTTGGATAATTATTGGAGTATTAGCGTGAATGTATCTTTCACATAGCCTCAAAGAAAAAACTCCATAGGTGTTAAATGTATGTCTCCGAAACGAGAAATTACGCGCAATTTTTATGTGCTACGAACTACAGATGTCACATATAAGGGTACTAATTGCAAAATCAGCAATGTTTATTTATATTTTTTTAAACATTTAATGCATTTGATTATCTCATAGTTTTACAAAAAAACATTATCCTGTGAAATTTTCATACTCTATCAGCGATGTTGACTTGATCAATGATCCGGGTGTAATATTTAACAGTAAATTATCATTCATTTCCCACATTAATTCAATAATAAAGGTCTTAAAATGTTGGCATTTGTTTTGAGGACTGCAAAAAACTTTTCAGACCTGCACACTTATAAAGTCCTCTACGTTTCTCTAGTCAGACCTCAGGTAGAATATAATTCGGTCATATGGTCGCCTCACTTCATTGTTCACTCGACGGCAGTTGAAGGAATCCAGAAAAAGTTTTCAAGCTTCATTAATTTTTAATATACGCTTTGAGGGTATCAATTATGATTATCTCCCTAGTTATCTGAAATTGTTAAAATTATCAGAGGGACGTACAATGTCCGACCTCATATTTCTATATAGGATCATCAATAGTATGATATGCTGCCCCCAGATTGTTGATTTGCTTAACTTTCACGCGTCATTGAGGTCATCGAAACACAATTCGGTATTCTATTAGAGTGGTAATGTCAGAACACATGTATTAGCTAACTCTGCAGTCCCCAGACTGGATTCTTTGAGGAATTAATATGCGGAGGTAGTGTTTTTGCTGTAAACTTAACTCTTTATAGGACTACATTATTACAATTTTTGTGTCTCAACTCAATGGTGACGGATAAATTGCTTGACTCTTAACAAACTTTATATATATATATATATATATATTTTTTTTTTTTTTTTGCGTATTACACTTCTGATAAAATTTTCTATTATTTTACAAATTATGTTAATACCTGAATAGGGCGTGTATAATAATAATAAATAATATATAAATATAGCATTTAAGCGTTGTGTTTTAAAATGTGTTATAAAATCAATTGCTTTTAATTCAACCAATATCAGTATTTGCTACACAAAAATATAAATAGCTTATTTTTGGAAGAAAGTGTTGCATTTATTTTGAATTTTAAGTCATATTATAGGGATTATCATTCATAACAAGTGTTGAACGAATTGCGTAATCTCCAAGTAGCGCGTTCCATGTAATGGAATACAACAATTTCGGTACCAAGGCATGGGAGGGAAGTAGGGAAACCTTGGTACAGGTGAAGTCGGTGAGAGGATGGGGGTTCTAGTCAAGATACCAGTGAATTTCGGGAAACCGGGATTCGGAAGGACTGCCCGCCATACCTTGTATATGATGCTTCCGTAAAGAATAATAATAAGTATTTGGCACGCGGATAAACAGATCTTTGCTTCTTATTGAAGACGGCGATGTCAAAATTTCATCCACGGTACAAAAAAATAATAAACAATACGTGATCAAAACACAATATCACAAAATACAGTACCGGTGCACTGGAGCTGAAACGTCCACACCGCGAATGTTATCGCGGAATTGAGATCGAAAAATATCGGTCAAGTTAATGTCTGCTGGCATCATATTTGAAAATATGAGCATTAGAAAATGTATGCAAGGGAATTTGGATGCAGAAATGTATCAATAGCAGTGATCGTAGCTGAATCTAAAAGATGCGCCAAAAGTGTATTAACATTTTTTTTATTATTCAAACTCTTATCAGTTCATCTTGACCTCCAAGTAAAAAAATATAGAGGTTGTCTAGATCGCAGCTATTACCCTCATAAGACGTTTCCATGCCTGAAAGGTAAAGAAACGAAGCGATAATTAAAATAATGGTTGAATTTAAATCACTTAATTTAAAGCTTGTTTTAAGTATTATTGTTTAAAAGTCGAGAGAATGAAAAGTTTTGCTTGCGACCTATTATCCCAGAATAGGCGATGTGATTGATGAATATATTAATGTGTGCTTTGTCTGGAGATAATTCGTCATCGTTAGAAATCCTCGCGACGTTTTGACAGTGAGAACGCAAATAAACGACGGTGGCACCGACATTACGACATAATTAAGTTCTGTGTCAATATGTAGATGATTTTCACACGAAAACTTCACAATGCGGAAAGTGTCATTAGCTAATTATACAGGACAAGACAACGGGGATGATTGATGGGCTCTGGTACCTAGGAGTTAAGGAGATACTTAAATAGAACAATTTTAATCAAAAAAAATATCGCCACTTATGTAAATCGGAAATAGTTTAAATTGAAAGAGAAAAGAGAAAAAGGGAACAATTATTCCAATATTTTTTTCAAATAATACAAATATAAATTCTAGCCGTTATTACCCGGATTAGTGTAATTAGTGTAATTGTCTACAACGAAACCCACGTCTAGCCGTAGGTTATTTGCGAACCATCTTTAACTACTTCGTGTGCATTCTGCTCCGCTATTTGCTAGCACGTAAGTCTTTAATGAATCTAACATGATTTTTCAATTCTTAGAATTATTGTACTGCACTAAATATTTTTTTACGGATTTTGACGTCTGTGGAATTTCTGCATTTTTCAAACAATTTTTGCTTAAGCGATTAATCCTTCCTAAAAGCTGTGTAGAATAATATTTCTACGTATTTGTTTTACTTGACAGATTATATGTTTTATGTTATTAGTGTATTTCAACCTGTGATTCCATATTTAGATGTATGCGTAGATACAATCTATAGGTTATTTATCGTGTGTCAAGCGAGCGAATTTGCATTTTTCAGGATTTCAGGATAGAACGGAACGCGGAGATAGATGAGTGAGCCTCGGTGTTCTGTCGCCAGAGGTCCAAAAGGCGAGCAACGTGCGCAGACTATAAAACCACTACTCTCTCTGGTAACCTCGCCTGTGGGGCCGCGCCGCGCGTCATCTTCAGTTATAAACTTTTTATTATTTACTAAGCGTTGAAAACGTTTTAATTTTTGATTAAAGTGTAGTGTGAAGTAAAAACGGTGTGTTTTATTTTAATAATCGAATAATTTTTTCAATAAGTTAAACATTTTGTTTTTTATTAAAACAGTTTTTTATAAAAGTTGTAATTGAAAAATAGTAATTTTACTGATGTGAATATTACGTAGTTAGGTAATTCTTATTTCAAAGTTAAATCGTCGTAAATTAATATAGAATATATGGATCAATTAATAATACGAATTAATAATGATAATAATAATCCTAGGACTAGTTGATATTTTAGTAGTATAATTGATTTTACTCAGAGCAGGCTGGTGCAGTCGAGACGTGAATTTGGCGGCAGATGCCGAGGATACCTTGTTCAGCCAGGCGTGTCACTCAAATCATTCCAGAAGAGCTTAGTATCTATAACAGATTTCTAAATAGTGTACTACAGGCGTAGATTGTGGGTACCTACATTAAGGATGTTTGCTGTCTCAAATATAGGTTTTTGCCATTATTACCAACTAACCGTATATTACTGAATATAATAATAGGGTATATTACTGAAATGATTATTATGTATTAAATAAAATAACAATAACTTTCTATGAAACCGCGAAATTCATTATAAATCAACCGGTTTCGATTATCTCAAGCTTCATCAGGACGTATTTAAAACTGATCATAGATACAAAAAGTGTGCATTTATATATATACATAAATAGGGAGACAGAATAGATATTTAGTTAAATAGAACAACAAGTGAGACAGAATATAAAATTATATGCGAAAGAAAGAGACATAATACATATACAGATAAACGTAGTAGTAACATTAAGAGGTGGGAAAGTACTAACAATAGTCTTTTTGTATTTATGATCAGTTTTAAATACGTCCCGATGAAGCTTGAGACAAGGGAAACTGGTTGATGTATAGTAAATTTTGCAGTGCCATACAAAGTTATTGTTATTTTTTTAAATATAATTTGTCAAACCATGAAGTGATCGCTTTCTATGAAAATATATTATTATTTAAATTTTACATTTAAAATGTAAAGGATCACTTATACGGTATAGTCATATAGAATGGATGAGTGAGGAGAGAATGCTAAGAAATATATATGACGCAAGTGTTGATGGCACTAGAAGTAGAGAACGCCCTCAGAAGACGTGGTACGACCAGGTAAACCAGATACTGATGCCTCAGTAATCGGCGCGCTTGTGTGAGAAGATCTGCGAATGTGGATGAGGCGAGAATTGTGTGTCAGGACAGAAGGGTATGGCGCTCTATCCGGCGTTGTGGTAGTTAGTTAGTTAAAATGAAACATATCAGCGAAATTGATTTGACAGTTGATAGATATTGCTATACATATATTGAGGAATTGAATAGATATTGCTTATCTATTGAAATAGACAAATGCCTATACTGTTGATAATCTGTATATGAAACATTAAATAAATGTAGATTATCAATAGCCAGAAAACGAAAAAGAAATAATATTATGTAGATATTCTGTCGCAAATAATAAATGATTTGTGAATATATCCATGGCCCGCTACAGACAGTTATTTGCTGGGGGATTATTTGCTTTTCAGTACATATACGTATCAGAGTTTCAGGGGAGCTTTTTGACGAAAAGCTTTGTTGTATCCTACATTGGTTTGTTTACTCACTGTTACGCTTTACGGAGGGTTTCTTTCGAGACGAGACATATTTCCACGGGCAATTTGTCAATACACAGAACTCTGCTCGTGTGTAACGTTCAACCCTTCCAATGCTGAGTCTACCAGCTACTGAAACATCATGCAAATATGTTACTATTTGATCGAATTTATATTTCTATTAGGTATGTTATAATATCGATTTTATTAGTTTAGTATTTTGAGTTCCAATTTACCTGGAAAGGTCTAGAACATAGTTGTGAGGGTGCAATGTAACTAATTTAATAAAAATATTGGATAAACTGACAGATTTAAAGATAGTAGACGTATGTATGTTTATTTGAATAATTCTTGGAAAACTATTGTTTCTTCTTTTTTCACGCCTAATTCTTTCAACAGACGTTGGTTACGATGTTGTCTTTTATTACATTGTAGCTTTACAGTAGACTTGCCATAATGTTTCCCTTCTTCTAGAGTCTCTACTTACAGCAATATTTCCCTGCATTATGAGGTGTCTGATATCATTATAATCATCATCAGATCTCCGAGATATAAAGTTTTCAGATTCGCGAATTTCGCAATGTATTATAGGTTGATATAACTATTAGATTATTATTAGAAAAGGTTAAAAAATAAAAATATCATCATCACATTGTACTTCATTTAAACCTGAGGTAATTAACTGTATTACCCCACATGGTAATGGAAAGGTTGACAAATAAAAAATTCTCAACTAGATATCATCAATTGTCAGCTGAAATATTATAACAATAGAGATGTCATCGATCCGTATATATAGGTTATCTAAACTATTAAACTGGAAAACTATTCAAATATATCACGTAAAAATTAAAAATCATGATTATGTTGTTTAGCCATATTTTGTCAACGATAAGTGATAGTGTTGCAATTGATATCATCTAGTTATTTTGATGATCAATATTGCTTTTTAACAAAGATTTGTACAAACTATTGTAACAAGGTAACATTATAAAATCATGATTGTATTGTGTAACCATATTTTGTCAACGATAAGTGGTAGTGTTGCAATTGATATTATCTAGTTATTTTGATGATCAATATTGCTTTTTAGCAAAGAGTAGTATTGTAACGAGATAACAATATAAAAGTATGAGTATAAAATAATGCAATTCTATTCTTTTATAAATATTCATATCATTAAAATGGATTTAAAAATAAGGTTAAATGATTTTTAAGTTAGTTTTAATGAACTCTATTTAATAAACGGAAATAAAAATGATTTTTAAATTTATAAATTGCGTTAAACCCTAACATGCTGATTTTTTTGGCAATAACTGTGTTACTTTGGTTATCTTTCAGAAGTATAGCAAGACTAAGGTCATGATAAAACAATACAATACTATATGCTACATTGTACATAGGTTTTATGAACTTTAGTTTAACCGACGCCTTTAAGCCAATTTGACAGCTGACAGCAGATTTGTGTTCAGTTTGGTTTGCTATTTCACTATGAATAGACTTAACTTAGAACAACGCTTGAAAATTTTATTTCGAAAATGGTGGTTAAGTTCACAAAATTTACGGTCGACATAATCATTCATCGAGCAAGTAATTCGATAATTCGAATAACCATGGATCCTTTTCGCACCACGCATACTTTAATTGAAAATGTGTATACGCAGAGACGTCGTACAGTGCGCACTGAAAAAGCTGTCATTTCTTCAAAAATGATGCCGGCCAGAACGTTATAGTCATTGGAGAGCACTATAGATCTATAATTTCAAACTTTTTCGTTCCTCAATTGAATGACATTAATGCGGAAGAGATGTTGAGCGCATAATTTCGCGTAATGGACCTGGGAATTGACTTCCAAGATCGTGTGATTTAACACATTTGGATAATTTTCTCTAGAGATTTGTGAAGTCACTAGTCTACGCCGATAAACCAGAGATGATAGACGACTTGGAAGCCAACATTCGTCGCATTATTGCCGATATACGCCCCCAGTTGCTCCAAAAGTGATGGAAAATAGGACTTCCAAATTGTGCATTGGCGCGTTTATACGCGAAATCATATTTAAACATTCATGGTATAAAATTATATTTTAAATAAAGCCAATAATATGTATTTTATTTAGTTTTTAAGTTCTATACTTATAAAAAACAACCTTTATGTGTGTGCACCTAGTTATCCAAATTACACCAGACTAATAATGTGGAGAGTATTTGCGGATATGTATGTAAATGTGGCTAAAGTAGGTTGAACATTAAATACTACTTACATTTATTATTATTATTATTTATTGCTGATTGCATGAAGCGTCTGCTGAAGAACTGATTGGGAAGCCGGGTGAGAAAGAAGTGAAGCTAAAATACCGGCTTGCTGGGCGGCTGCCCGCGCATATTATTGTTGTCAATATCTAGTCGGTACGGGCGAGATTACGTGGCTGTTAAGAGTTTATGATTTGCACCCAGGCATTTTCCGGCTGCGTTCAGTGGTGTTGTTGGTTGTGAAGGCGATAGACCTCCACAGTTTCTATACTGGCGGCCATTTAAATTTCAGAATAGCAAATACAATTATTAGTTAAATCTAATAAAATCCAATACTGATTTTGAATGATGAATGAATTTGAATGAACATTGAGAAGAAAACAGTGTTAAAACTTATACTATAGTTATAAATCTAGATTGCTGACTTTCCAAATAGTTTCCTCAAATATTAGCAGAAGACAATGAGAAAGATCACAAGCAACCTGGTGGTCGAACATCGAGAAGGAAATGAAGGATCCTCGCATAAGGCCTGAGTGAAAAAGTGTTCTGCGGGATGTGCGGCATGCGGGCCGTACGACAAACGTGTAACGTTCAAAGCATCAGAGCGTTCAGAAGAGACGGTTGTTAAATAAATAAAAGAGTTTTCAATATTATTTCAACGTTAAATGATGTCAGCAGAACCTTTGACTATATATCAGAAAAAAAAAGACTTTAACTGAATTACACATAGTATTAGATTCAAGAAATATCTCGAACATCAGCACAAAACGCTGTTCAAACCCAAACTGGTTTGAACTTACGCGCGCACGCGACGCTGAACGCAAACAGCCAACGCTCTGATTAGCCGCCACTCAGTACACTCGAACTCATAAACATGAGATTGCTATGCACACTCGGTAAATGCAAAATGATGAAGAAGAAAAATAAGTTGTGGCATGTAAGGAGACATGACAGGCGATCCTGTAAGTGAAAAATATAAATCCGAAAATGTATAATATTAAGTTTTCTTCTTTGCTTTAAGCGGATCGGGGATTGTAGGTTATTTCATAAAAAAAAATACTTTACAAGGGTGAAATTCTCACAGTGCGATATTGTTTTTTTTTTCCACAGGGCGTGTACGTGACACTACGTCATAAATGCAAGCGGTTCGGGTGTCGTCAAAGTACTCTCTCGTGCGTCACGCGTCGCGGCCCGCGTGACCCTTACAGACGACCTCATTTGGTCTCCCTCACACACGGCATGGAAGAGTTATTGCAATTCACACAACTGAGGATATAAAAATAAAGTTTAACCATTTAAAATTTTACAATTTTAGAACATAGTTCTTTGACTATTAAAAACGATTTGATAATAAAAAGTATTTTTTACAGGAGAGCTAAAAGAAAAAATAAAAACTGTTTTTTGTCATAGGTACAGTGTTATTATTTTTTTTTTATATATATAGTGAATTTAACACTCTATTGAATGAAATCGATATTACAAAACAAATTTCACGTTCGAAATTACCCCGTCAAATTATTGTACGCCAACGACGTTGCTGTCATGAACAACAGCACAGTTTGCTTATTAGGAGAACGCAATCTTATTGTGAAGTTATAATTATTCAGAACAGATTTTAAATAAGAATTAAATATATTAACTAGAAAGATATACATATAAAATCAATATTATCGAAAAATATTGTTATTGCGCCACCGGGATTCGAACTTGGATCTCTCTCTGGAACCTGGATATCTCAACAATCCGCACTCTTACACGTTCCAAGAAGTAGAATATCTCACATGCAAAATTCATTCATTCACCAGTCATGCAAATACCATATTGAGAAATTGACTTTTTCAACAGTACGAACCACCACAATTTCAATTTTATAAACACATCTTGCTCTCCCTTTACAGCAACAATAGTTGCAACCTCCCCACCCTTTTTCACAACCTTTTTTTTTTTATTTAACTTCTGCACCTAAACATACTTATGTACCTAAACATTTCTCTGGATTTTCATAAATAGTATCACATGTTAAATATTTATTATGTTAGTTATATAAAGTTTACACTGTCAAAATCCCTCAATAGAATTAAATTTAAATTTAACCTTCTGCATACCGTGATACAAAATATCCGTACGCAGCCATAATGTCAACTTCTGTTATCGTGAGGAATGTGCATTTTTTAAGCATTTTGAATGAAAAAAAATGCTATTAACAGTTTTAATAGACGTAAAATAGTTCACATCATATTTTTACTCTAAATATTGAGTATTTAATGTGAAATATTAAAAGATTATTGTAACGATAATAAGCAATCTATCGATGCGGACGTCAGCTCTGGCGATAAGTACCGGTCTGTGCCGAGCGGTAGACCTATGTTACTGCATGTTACTGCTACTGATTAATATTTTGTAATAGACTTCAACATTTTGTTTTAAAAATCCAGCCTTTAATTTTTTCAAATGAAATTTTAACGTGGATTATTTTAATTAGGGAAAATTTGTCATAAAAACTATGTTAAATATTTCTAACATTTTTATATTCTCTCATTGTTACCTTAGGTTTTATTATTTAAACCTTTACCTTTTTGAAGATATCGAGTATCGGTCTCAGTAACATTCTCATGCTAAACAAGAACTCCATTATTCTACTATCCCTTTTATTGACTATGGTGTCAAATTGTCATATAAATACATATAAAAAACAATATTTTAATATATCAAAGAACACACAATTACTGGATTTTTACCTACATTGCATTGTTATTAAACAAATGATAGATTTCTCATAAACACGAAGCTATTACTGAGCTTACGACCATAAGATTCTCATAAGTGTCATATATGTTGTTTAAGGAAAATGAATATCAAATTCTCAGACCATAGATGGCGACGGTGAAGTCGTAGTTAATATATGAAGTGTTTCTATATAAGTAACATATATACAACTTCCAAAATTTTGATAGATATGGAGGTGGAATGGTGAACGTTACATTGTATAAAGTGATCACTTAAGCCAGCCAAAAACAGGAGGTCGTAAGTAGTGTAATATCCATTCTTCCATACTTCTCATATAATATAATATAAATAGCTTCGTCTCTATGATATATCTATAATTTGATTTATATATATGTAATACTGTAACTTTTTATGTTTGAACATAATGCATTAATTAATATTTTTGATATACCTACTAATGCAAATTATTTATAAATTTTACTTTACTATTAGTATCACTTCAAATACCAAAAAACTTAATTTAATGTCATCTTCACCGATTACATATATCGGTTTGATTTGTAATTTTTTTTAAAAAAAGGGAAATATTTCAAACAATGTAAAGTCAATTTCTTCAATATTTACCCAGAATGAATATTTTTCGGCCAGCGTGGTACGTAGTCCCATCCTACTGACAATTGACATCGTTCGAATGCACTTGAAACTTAACATTTTTGTAGTGAATTTTCACAATGCGCTGCTCAATTGTGTATCGATTCAGTTTCATTAATAATATAGTTTTTTCTTCAATTATTGCATGTGACAACATATACTCATAATAATAAAAAAACACTATATTTATACCACTTTTCATTGATAAATCAACATGTTCTGTATTCATAAAACATATTTTTGGCGCATCTTGAGAATCGGCCGCGACCCATATTACTGACTCCTTTCCGCGTCCTAATTCACACCCATAAACTTTCCTCATGCTTGTCTTGTCAGTGTGTGTAGTGACCTTGAGGTCAGCAGACATCAACGTGACCTATACTTGTTCGACCGCGACACTGCGATAACATTTCACCATGTGGATTTGTTCAGCTTCGTTGCACCAGCACTGTATTATTTGTGATACTGTGATTTTTGTGCACAGTGATTGTCATTTGTTGTTTTGTGTGCCGCGAGTGAAGCTGTGATATCGCCATCTTCACTTGGAAGCTTCACTGTGAGATTGCACGCGTGCCGTTTGTATGATTTCGGAGGCGACTGTGGGGTGATGGAAGCATCGTATACAAGGTAAGGCGAGCAGTCCTTCCGGATCCTGATTCCCCGAGACTACTGGTCCTTCGACTGGATTCCCTACCCATCATCGACCCTTGTATCCAAGTTTCCTTATTTCCTTCCCCCTCCTTGTGCGGCGATTCCGATTTACGACCGGAATCGTTGCAATCCAATCCACGGGATTTTGAATTCGTTCATTAGAGCCTATCGGCGCAGGATTTACGTCTTCTTTACACAACATGTTTCAAAACCAACAATCCCTTCTTCAGGATACAATGTACACTAAAATTAAAAATGCAAAGATAGACTAAAACAAAACTATAAATATAAGTAGTGAGGTGACTATATGAAAAAAAGTATTTAATTATTTAAAATGTTTAATTTGCTATTAACAATGTTTCTTATTTCTAAAATTTTTCTAAACCTCTAGTTAAATTTCTAAACCCTTATTAATGCCAAAATAATGGTTTGTTTCCACAATCAAATTGCCAAATTCAGAATTGTTGTTGCTATGTAGATATCTCAAGTGCTCCTTAATACCAATAGCAAAAATTATTACAGACATTTCAAATTAATTTGTAGATCATTCTTATTCTTGTTATTTCATATAAAATTTCTTTAATTTGTTACTTGTTTAGAAAGCTGGTTGTATAGAATTAAAGATATTTTTTAATTATTGAATTTGAAGTATAATTATTATTTTTTTTTTTTTTATTTTTTTTTTATTAATAATTAATAAGTTAATATTGCTAATTTTAAAAGTATGAAGTATAATTATTTAAAAACACGATTTTTCTCCACTGCTTCCCACATTTGTGCTGATAAATTTTTCTTATAATTTTTGTTTGACAAATTATCTATTAATTAATTATTATATACATTGTTAATTGCAATTTAATTATGTTTAAACAGTGTATGGATAAGGGAATATTAACTAATCGACTAAAAATATAATGAAAAGCTGATAATTATTGAGAAAACGGTTATTAGAAGTATTATTTATTACTAGACCAGTGTATTCTTATTAAAATAATATGTTGCCACTAAGTAACTATATAATTATTAAAAAATATAGTTTTTATTTGACAGACGTCACATTTGACATTTCTAAATCTGAAAGATAACAAATGAGTGATATCTCCAACTATTTTTGTCTCCATTTATGAGTCACTACACTAGTACACTACAGCTCTCACCTGATATTGTTATAATTAATAGTAAGATAATTCAATGAATTTTAGAAAAATATAACACGCCTTATATAATCAAATTTTTTGCACAACCATCGTCTTAGACACTTGATTATGCCTTCCTCCATTAAATAAACATGAGCGAAAGTTTTCCAGCCGAGAACCAACATCTCGGATCACCAGCCCTTAATCGAGACATTAATCTTTCAAGAGCGAGTAGTTTGGGGGGTGTTTAGGGTTGGCACTTTTCGTTTTCTCTATTAATTTTATTTATACAATATTGTTCTCAAACGTAAATTAAAAATATATATGTTTTTTTATATTATGATGGTTGCTGTTAAATAAACACTATAAGAAAAATAATTCCACGATTATTTAATAAATTGAGTTGAAACAGTTTTATTCCACTGTATTTTATTATATTAAACTTCAATTTAACTAAAAAATTCAACTAAAAAAAAATTAAAAACCTCCATCCCACCCCCTTTGACTCCGGACACACCCTTAATTACTGTCCGAAATTTTTTTCAACTTTAGTTGAATTGTATTATTGATAATGGGAAGATGTCCCCGAAAACGTTCTAATGTTAAATATAGTAAAATATAGTGTTTTAACTCAATTTACAAAATATATTTCATATTTATTATATACGCTGGTTCATGAACATCTCTTGACTATGCTCCTTCACTTTTATCGGCATCTTACGGATATAAGGCATATCACAAGAGAAGTGCCTTTGGCCGTTTCTCTTCATCCTTCGATATGTCCTTCCAAAACAAGCCTCTCCAAGCTGTTTTACTTTCTTGCAAGATGCTAAAAAAATTAAACAATTCATCTCTACGAAATGGTTGAGACTGTTCTTTATGTTTAGCTCTTGTAGAATCCTGCATTGTCGAGCCTGGACATAAAACTTATTGCCATATTTTATATTTACATAACTGTGACAAATCTTGAATTACCACGAGATTGCCTTGGCGTTCTATTCTCTGATTACTATCTAATTACTTGGGTTACAATTCCTTGTAAGTGAAACTCAATCTTTCCAGGTAACAATATTAAGTTTATTGAAACACGTTTGTTGAAGATGTGATGGAAGAGAGCTATTCCCCCAGAGACGGTCTCTCATAAGGTTCATCCCCCATCACTCATCTACTCACTTTAAAGACACACACACACATACATTTACAAAGTGACAGTTCTCACAATAGCTTATAAAAATCTGAAACGTGGATACTCACCGGCAATGTCATACACAAATTTAACGTTACCCAAAGGGCAATGGAAGAGGTTGTGCTTGGAATATCTCTGATAAGTAAGTAAGGTAATGGGAGTAGCCCAAGATAGTAGCCTGGACATGACTGCAAAAAAAAAATGGATTATGGAGAAAGTCTCGGAGTGAGAGGCTGTTATATGCTGTAAAAGGATCTGGGAACTGGAGAAGAAGGACCAGGAATAGGAATAATAGAATAAAAATAAGAACCAGGAAAAGAAGTCGATGTGCACTTGTAAAGGAGACCAAATCCTATCCTGGGATGTAGTGCTGTGAAAGAAGTTAAAGATATTATTAAGGAAAATACATTCTTATAGTGAAGTTGTAATTATTTACAACACAGATTTGTGATATTTTAAATACTAATTAAATGTATTAATTATAAAGATATACACATAACATCAATTTTATCGAAAAATATTATTGTTGCGCTATCGGGATTAGAACCTGGATCTCTTTTCTAATCCGGGGAAGGTGCATTACGAACTATGCTACAGCGACAGTATTTTTGACGACAAATTTATGAAAGTGTAATATAAATTTGTCGTCAAAAATAAAGCATAGTTCGTAATGAACCTTCCCCGGATTGGAAAAGAGGTCCAGGTTCGAATTACAGTAGCGCAAAAACAATATTTTTCGATAAAATTGATTCTAAAGATATTAGTGTATTAACTTTATATAATATTCTTACGTTAAATCTATTTTCAGTTATATTTCAACCGGTATGTGCCGGTTCGCAAACTGGTTACTATAATTTCAGAATTTCGCGGAACAAGTTCATGGATTGTTGAAAACTTAAAGTTTTCCGTTATCTAATGCATTTCCATAGAGCAGGAGTGCTTCTAAAGTAGAGAATTTGTTGTGAATTACCAAGTGATGCTAGTGATAGTAACAATTTTAATTTTACCAACTATTTCGAGTTCAAAATCTCAAACTGACATACTGTTTATATTTTAGAACCTTTATCCAAGAGAAGAATGAAAGTTGACTGAATAAGGGGGGTATATATTTTATACTGGACAGAAATTAACAAATTAAGAGCGAATGTAAGTCTTACCTGTAACGCATACTATAGGATTAAGAAATAGTGGAGGAATATATATGTGAGAACAAGATATTAAATTAAATTATATGACTTCAGTATTCGGAGAAAACAGGTATAGCAAAAATATCTAGCGTGAAAACATGTACTGGAATTTAAAAATGTTCAATAATTGCCATGTATTAAAATGGTAAAAGCTGCATTTCAGTAGATAATCACATTTCAAATTATACTATATTGTAAATCAACATTTATGTATTTTAAATTTAGGCATTTTTAATTATTAACCTTAATATTTTAAAATAATTTAACTGTGGGTACTAAAAAAATAGAACAGGTATTTTTGACTATTTTTTAACATTTTTATTTATCATTATTTGTTTGTAAATCAAATAAAATTATATAAAAAGGATTAAAAATCGACGAGTGTATTCGAGTTGATATATAAAATTAGACGATATAATAATGATTAGCTAGAATTTAACTGTATTAATTGCATATTACTTCTTATTAATAATTATTATATTATATTTTCGTAGACTTTGTGGTTTGAATTAAATAAAATAACAATAACTTTGTATGAAACCATTTGAAACCAATCGAACATCGAGGGAGCTAGAATATAAATTATATGCGAAAGAGAAAGACAGAATACATATACGGATAAATGGGACATTCAAGAATGGGAAAATATATTGTTGATGGATATTAAGTTAATTTCAAAGGAAACATACCTAATATGGGGGTTATGGATAAATTGATTTGATTAAACAGTAATGATTTCTCAGAATTTTCCAACCATGTTATTAAAAAGGCCATTCATTTGATAATACCACAGGGGTCAATATCCTCCATAAAATCGGAGGCCAACGTCCTATTGGACACTTTAGAAGTTCTTGAAATAAAAAAGGCAATACATATTGGTATGCCAATTCTTAATATCCAAATCAATTTATCCATTATTAAAAAGGCCATTCTTTTGATAATACCACAAGGGTCAATATCCTCCATAAAATCGGAGGCCAACCTCCGATTGGACACTTTAGAAGCTCTTGAAATAAAAAAGGCAACACATATTGGTATGCCAATTCTTAATATCCAAATCAATTTATCCATTATTAAAAAGGCCATTCTTTTGATAATACCACAAGGGTCAATATCCTCCATAAAATCGGAGGCCAACCTCCGATTGGACAATTTAGAAGCTCTTGAAATAAAAAAGGCAATACATATTGGTATGCCAATTCTTAATATCCAAATCAATTTATCCATTATTAAAAAGGCCATTCTTTTGATAATACCACAAGGGTCAATATCCTCCATAAAATCGGAGGCCAACCTCCGATTGGACAATTTAGAAGCTCTTGAAATAAAAAAGGCAATACATATTGGTATGCCAATTCTTAATATCCAAATCAATTTATCCATTATTAAAAAGGCCATTCTTTTGATAATACCACAAGGGTCAATATCCTCCATAAAATCGGAGGCCAACCTCCGATTGGACAATTTAGAAGCCCTTGAAATAAAAAAGGCAATAAATATTAGTACGCCAATTCTTAATATTCAAATCAATTTATCCATTATTAGCCACATATAGGTATGTTTCATTTAAAATCAACATAATATCCATCAACACTGTATTTTCCTATTCCTAAATGTCCCATTTATCCGTATATGTATTCTGTCTCTTTCTTTCACATGTAATTTTATATCTCCCTCTATATGTTTATATATATATATATATATAAGTTCACTCTTCTTGTATTTATGATCAGTCCTGGTGAAGCTAGAGATAAGCGAAATCGATCGACGTACAATAAATTCCGTGGTTTCACACAAAATTATAAATATTTTATTTAATATAATTATTATATTTATTTCTTCTTATTGACCTGAATCTTACCAATATTTTATTTTATAATCAGCATTTATGTACATACCTAGTACTAGAAATAACATGTCGATAAAGACGTGTTTTAAACCGTTAAACCATTAAATTTCACATCGTCTGTCGCAATAACCGCACACGTTCACGTGATATGATTGACAGAAAACCTTATTTGTCGGACGTATGTGGATGAAAACAATTTATATGCAGGATATAACATAGTCAAGATGTTGATAAGTTTGAAAACTTGTACACGGTAAGAGCTACAGCAACCAAACTTTACCGAGGTAACATTTTACCCGGGAGAAGGTTTTGAGGTACCGATCGGGCCCGACCTCAAATCTAATAAAACAAAATATTTTCCGGGTAAGCCAGAGTTTTCCGGCAGCAAGAGCGGTATTAATTAAATATATTAAACAAATTTACGTCAATTATTTAATACCCGATCATTTACCGCATCGTGATAGAAAATATTCATTCACAGACATGCTGCCAAGTCGTGTTACCGTAAGGATTTGAGTTTTTTTAGTATTTTAAATTAATTTACAATATTTTACTAGCTTAAATTGTTTTAAAATAGTTAATGCCGTTCAATCACTATAAATATGAATTACACAGAAGGTATACCAGATCTATGATAGTGCATAGTTAGGAAACAGTTAAACAACCAATTTAAAAAAAATTGCAAAAAATATCATTATTTATACCAAGGAATTACAATACAAAATGAATACAAAATTGAATATGTGTCTATATATTTGTTTGTTCTATACATAATCCTTAACAATTTTCCACAAAATTTTGCACAGTTTCTCTTTAGCCCCCCTTCCATCTATCCATCCCACCCTCTTCATCTGATATAAGTGTGATATTAACCTTTCCCTAACGGTGTTAAAATAAAAACGTGCGTTCTTTTGCTGTAAACTCAGCGTACATGTAGACTTTCACGATTTTTATTGATTGAATATTTTATATTTATTACTTATATTAACCATTAAAATAATAGTTGACATATATATAATTGAATATTGTGTAATAGTGCTAAAAATGAGAATAAACATTGACCATCATAAACGACAGCATGAAACACGTCTAACTCTACTGGCGCGCGCTCTGCTACTAAGTGACGATCGCCATCTGGCACTCCGCGCTCCGCATACTGCGCCGTCCATAACAACTCCTCACGTACTGACAAATTCAAGTCAGGTTCTTCGAGAAAATATTTTTTATTGTCGCGTATGGTAAATACTGACACGTTGTAATTATTATTAATTACGGAGGAATACCTAAAATATGAACTCTGTATTTAGTATATTTACAGAGATTTTCACATAATTAGAGGCAAAGTTAATTCAGTTTACATCATCGGAGAGGGAAACGTTAAATATCATCTGTTGCAAATTTTGGAACCTATGCAAAAACGTGTACCCTCCTCCTGGCCACAGCAACCCCTCGCCAGATATAAATGTATATTATATTAAATGCGCAAAATAACCTCACTCCTACCCCAAATCTGAATCCCACGCAGAGCCGGTCAGGTACCGCTCGTTTTAAATATTTAACAAGTGAGATTAAAACTATGAGAATTAAAAGCTACTAAAAAAACAAATTTTCCATTAAATCACTAACTGTACAGCCTTGTTTGGACCGGTATCGAAATGTGCGTTTTTTTCTTATTTACGGATATCAAATTATACACTTATTGTCAAACAAAATTAATTCTATGAAAAATACAACTCGAAACAAAATTTAACGAGTTATTGTATATAGCACACCAGCTAGACAACTCACCGAGAGATATCACGACTTCTACGTGAATACAGAACAGTAAAACGACTTTGGAAGCGGATAACCATACCAATCTCATACTTATTATATAATAACCATATTGTCACAATACATATATATATATAAATGTTAATAATTCTCTAATAAACATCAGGTACTTAAATACTAAATAATAAAAATATAGTGTTTGGGACATATATTTATTTTGAACGTTATGTACTTCTTCCCTTTCCCTACCTGGCAACGCCGAGCAGTCGATGATTGACGACCATGAACCAGTACGTTTACATTGTATACGGAATAGTTAACACTATTATATAAATCTCGAGACTTCGCGTCTATACTTTATGTCGGAACGTTGACGAAATAGTGTGTGAAAATAAACAGTATACAGTCCACTGGTGCCAGCAGACAAAATTCCTTCCTGTCCTGAAATTATAACATCTATATTCATATGCAACATATAGCAATAGCCTAAGTAAAATTGAAAAATGTCATGGGCGCCCCCCACAGAGATACTCTATCTCGAGAGTCTCAGTAAAGTAGTTAGGTAGTTGTTCCGAATTTTTGGCGCGCCGTTCGAATATTGACATATTTCCGCATCCAAATTCTCACTCATACCTTTTCTTACGCTCGTCTTGTCAGTGTGAATTGTGACCTTGACGTTGGCAGACGTCAACTTGACTGATATTTGTTCTATAACGATATCGCGATAGCATTCGCGGTGTGCGGACATTTCAACTCCAGTGCACCAGCACTGTATTTGGTGATTGTTTATTTGTTTGTGGTGTGGGTGAAATTGTGATATCGCCGTCTTCAATTGGAAGCGGAGATCTGCTGATCCGCGTGCCATTAGACAATCTCTCGATATTAGGCGATCTCGGCGGCGACTCGATGGATAACGGAGGTGTCATAGGCGGAAGTAAGGCGAGCAGTCTTTCCGAATCCCGGTTCCCGAGATCACTGATCCTTCGACGGGAATCCTTAACCCCTCACATACCTCATCCTATACCAAGGCTTCCTCCTTCCCTTCCCTACCCTGTGGTGATTCCTATTTACGACCGGAATTGTCAAATTCCATTCCGCTGGACGAGACCCGGAGATTTACGCAATTCGTTCATTTGGATCCTATCGGTGTAGAATTTACGTTGCGAATTCAGTAGTAGTAAAATTCAATAAATTAATACTTATTAGTTTGCCATTAAATGTTAATATATGTATGTTATGATGAGTGATTGAACTAGAAGGATAAGCAATAATAACCCGGACCATCATTCATGTTCAGATACTTCAATATTCAACTTGGCTTACAGTGAGAAATAAAAGAAATTAAGGCAATGGCGTGACGTGAACAAAAGAGTAATATAGAGTGAACAAAAGAAAATACTTAAGAGTGGAGAGCTACGAGTGAAAGCAGCAGTATTGCAGTCCGGTAGAGAAGTAATGCATGTAGCGGAACGCCCGGCCACACAATATTATTACACTAGATATAACCCGTCAGTAAAATACTATATTAAGCGCTTTATATATTTAGTAATATTTGTGGAAATAAATTAGTTAAATAAATAATAAGTATATCAGTAAAATGTTGTAAGTATATTCAAAATAATTATAAATATTCTATAAATGCACGGAGAGAAATTAATTAAAGTAATTTGATTTTTTGTTTACGTAGCGCTCTCTTCTCCTTAATAATTACAGATGTCATAGTCATTGAATTTGCTTTATGATATATGTTTGACAATATACGAGATGTGACAATTTAATTCCCGGAATGGCCGCGTAGTCCACCGCGACGTAATTGTATCAAAAAATTACGTTAGCATTTGTGTTTGAAAATGTTTGGACTAATACGTGCATAAGTGTCGAACTATTAAAGCCAGTTATTAATTATTGGAAAGGTAACATATATCTGCTTGTGCATTTTTGCATAATTACAACAATTTTGCAAAAAAGCAATTAACTAATTAGAAACATGCGTATTCATCTATTTGGCTATTTCCAATATTAAAAACTGTGCTAAATGGACAAATATGTTCTAATATAACTGATATCCAATAAAATATAAGACGGGTACTCAACTGTCCCATAAATGCTTCCAAAAATAATGGGATCGTCGCTTAAGTCAGAGTACTTTGAAGACGACTACTGTAAGAGGAGTACTTTGAAGACAACTACTGTAAGAGGAGTACTTTGAAGACGACTACTGTAAGAGGAGTACTTTGAAGACGACTACTGTAAGAGGAGTACTTTGAAGACGACTACTGCAAGAGGAGTACTTTGAAGACGACTACTGTAAGAGGAGTACTTTGAAGACGACTACTATAAGAGGAGTACTTTGAAGACGACTACTGTAAGAGGAGTACTTTGAAGACGACTACTGTAAGAGGAGTACTTTGAAGACGACTACTCTAAGAGGAGTACTTTGAAAACGACTACTGTCGTTACTACCACTAGTGAATAATTTTTAATTTACAATATTTGAGAATGTCCAAAAATTTTACCTCTAAAGGCATTGTTATTAAAGAAATTATAGATATCTATATTTGAATGTGTCCAAGAACACACTATTACTGGATGTTTAAGTATAAAGGAGCTGTTATTAAAAAAATATCAGATATCTCATAGAGACAGAGCTATTTTTTTAATATATTTAATGGAAAATGTATGGAATGGAAATATATGGAAGTGATGACATATATGCTGTTTAGAAAAATGAATTATCGAATTTGGTCCTTAGATCGCGATGGTGTAGTGATACTCGAAGCGAGTCCGCATATTAACATTTGACAAATGTGGAGATTGAGGGGTGAGAATTGATGAACTTTATATATATATACATTATAATAAAAATGGCTTTGTTTTAATGAGATATCTGATATTTGTTTAATAACAGTGCCTATTTATATTATATTATATGAGAACATATAGAAGTATGGGTATTTACTGAGATTACGATCTATTTTTGGCTGGCTTAAGTGATCACTTTACGCAATGCAACGTTCACCATTCGATCCGCAATCAACCTCCATATCTATGAGATATATATAATTTGTTTAATAATTAAAGCTAAATTCCGGGAATTAAATTGTCACCTCGAATTTGATATTCGTCGTCAAAACTTGCAGTAACATAACCCGCCACAGCGTGTTAAATGTAATAATCGAAATACTCATACGAATAACAAAATATATAATTTATCCAAAATATATATTTCCAAATTATAAGTAATTACTCGATTAATTATTTGCAATTGATCAGTGTGCCGCCCCTAGAGTTAACACGTCGTGTTTCGGCCTAGGGGTGAAAGCTGTATAAGCAGGCACCCCCGGCAACAGGTGCCTCCTACCCCAGTGTCCCCTTAGAGCCTTAGCTCGGCCTAAGAAGCCTATTCACATTACCGAAGGGTAACTAGAACCACAAGTGTATTGACGTCATAAGATTTACATTTAGCAACAATGAAAAATGCCATCTCTCCGTTAAAGGGTTATTTGTTATAATGAAAGTTTAATTAACTTTTTTAATAATTGACTTAAAATTTTGTTGAAATTAAAATAAGCACTTTCTTCGATTTGTTTGTATTTAAACACTCTGGTGTTATTATTTGATTTCCAGGCAGTTTCGGAGTGATAAGCAAATGATTTTTTTTTTGTTTGTTTCACAATTCATCTCAAGATGAAGAATACACTTTATTATTATAGATTAATGTATAACATCTCGCTGGTGGGTACGCGTTGCGTAAGGCAAGTAGGATAGTGCTATCTACGAATACGAAAGAAGAAAACTAATAATAGTGAGAAATTAAGACTGCATATTTGACTCGATAAAAAAACGATAACTCGTGAATTTTATTTTCGATTTTAGAAATAATTTGTATTGCATCTCGTAGATTTTAGCCAAACGAGATGAATGAAGTTTACTTAATTTGAATCGGACTATGGATCGATACAACGAAGATATTAGTAACGAAATGTTGGGTATTACTCCGTCGCATGAACGTACGATCATCAAGAGCAGTAAACCTTTACTGCTGTGTAGTGCTGTACCCTAAATACGGTATTTTGGGTGACTAGTCAAATGCGCCCCGACAAAATTACCTTGACAGATGTACTCAACAAAACCACCTTGACAAATGCACCCCAACGAAACCGCCTTGACAAATGCGCCCCGACAAAACCACCTTGACAAACGTACCCCAACGAAACCGCCTTGACAAATGCGCCCCGACAAAACCACCTTGACAAACGTACCCCAACGAAACCGCCTTGACAAATGCGCCCCCATAAAACCACCTTGACAAATGTACTCCAACAAATTGCCTTGGAAAATTCTCCCCAACAAAACCGCCTTCACAAATGCGCTCCGACAAAACTGCCTTCACAAATGCGCCCCGACAAAACCACCTTGACAAATGTACTCCAACAAATCGCCTAGGAAAATTCTCCCCAACAAAACTGCCTTGACAAATGCGCTCCGACAAAACCCCCTTGACAAATGCGCCCCGACAAAACTGCCTTGACAAATGCACCCCAACAAATACGCCCGCGATAAATGCGCCCCGGACAAATGCGCCCTGACATATGTGTTTGACAAAATAATAAATTTTGAATCACATGGTGAATGGTATTTACTTAATTAAAATTGTAAATTATAGTAATATTTCAAAATTTTCGTGATTAACTCTATGGAAGTCCATTGCATCAATTTACGTTCAATTTTTAAATTTAAAATTTCTGGTGACAGATATACGTGTAACGCATATAGATTTTTATCTTTTTCTATTCTTCTTCTTTTTCTATTACATCACTTTTTAAAATACATTTTAACTTTTATATTCTTATTTATTTATTATATTTTAATTTTAAATACAATTTTCTTAAAACCTGGAGACCATGTTAGATTAGGTTACATAATGTTAGGTTAAGTTTGATTAGGTTGTACTACAGTGTAGCGGGCGGACTATAAGTTTGTTTAAATAGTATTCAGCTTCAACGCGGAAATTACAAATGTGTCCAGAATGATACAATACATGTATTTTAAAATGCATCTTTGAATTAACAAATAACCTCATTATTTACAGGAAAATGGTTTGTCTCCCATCACATTTATTTTTCAAGACTTTCTCAGTCAGTTTATGTTCAATATTTGAGTTTAAAAGTTCTGGTGATAAATAAATGTGTGATTTTTATCTTCAGCTCTTCTTATTTTCATAACAAAACACTTTTTATGGTTTTATTAAAGTGTATTAGTGAATTTTTTAATTTTTTTAAATCTGGAGATTGACAACAGAGTACTGTGTTTCTACAGGGTACGTTTGCGTATCACGCACCGTTGACATTTTCCATATTGTATCGTATTAACGTAACACATCGTGGCATAATTAATAATTTTTGTTACTTGTTAACAGAGCGTATAATTGTATATGCATTTGGGTGAAATACTGTGTACATAAGATGTATAAATAGACTTGTTTAAGTGAGAAATGAATTAATTAAAACAAATAAAAAAATTAACTGTAAAAATCTACAGAAATAATGTATAAATTTTGTATTATTTCACCTTTCATGACATTGTTAGTGGCACGATTTATTGCAGTACTTATTTTACAATTACAGAGTGAAGCAGAGCCGACTAAGCGGTTAGGAGGGGACAATGCTCGGATGGAGGCAGGTGCAACATGGTTTGGACCAGAACAAATTAGGGTTTTGCCGTGCACACGTATTTTAAAATCAATCGATCTGTGATCACGACGCAAAGAGCTTTTCGGTGATGGTTCAACATTTATGATTTCAAAATTTGAGCATTTGTGATTTCTTTCTTTCGGTATACCTGATGGTAATTGTGTTTAAACGTTGCCCTCATACCCTACCAGAGCTAAGGGAGTGGATTATAGAAGATGTTAACGCCATACGAACGCACGTGGACATCCACGCGCTTGTTCCTGCGCTCCTGCGTCTTCAGAAGCTCTCGCGATATACTTTGCATAGTTCACTCATTAATTATTAAGTCTCAACATGCAGTAACTTAATAAATTCAGCGTACTCATTTCATTCTCTATTATATGTATCTGATGTCATACTGTCTATCATACTCAATTGAACGATACACATACGTAAACAACGAATACTGAAGCGAGGCCGAAAGAGGCGAATCTCTTTACTTACCATCGCACCATTTCCTAGCGGAAGTAAGCAGAGAGGACAGAGCACCACATTCTTCTGCCCTCTCACACAATTCTCGCCTTATCCACATTCACACATCTTCTCACACAGGTTTGCCGATATTGTGGCTTCTAACAGGGCCATCTTTCAGTATATGATTTACCTGGTTATGCCAAGTCTTGCCAACACTTGCGTCATATATATTTCTACTAAGATCAGCTTTACATTTTTTCCTTACTTCTTCCTTCTTTACGCTGTCATAAATGAATCTGTCTGTATGTGATCCAATTAGCTATAATTCCATCCAAGGCGCCATTTACATTGTTTCCCGCAGTCACCCTTCTTTCGATATCTTTCGCAGTCTTTCCGTTTTTATCAAACATACTTCTCAAATACACAAACACATCTACTTGTTCACTTCACATCAGTACCTACATCTAAATCAGGAATCTCCACATTGGTGACCCCATTCCAACAAACCTTTATAAATTCGGCACGATAAACGCTTTGACCAAGACCAAAAAAGTTATAATATTAATACATGATTTCAACATTCAAGTATTAATTTTTTTAAAGATATATTTTGTTTTCGTATTCATTACTTCTTTCATAGAAAAAATAATACCTTAAGTTTGTGAAAATTGGTATTAAATAAATAATTAACAATTTCCTTTACGTGGCAGAAATGTTGCCACGGAAAGGTTGGAGTCAGCGGAATTCTACCCTGTTACTGTAAACATTGTCGGGACTCCTGGTTGCCACCCCCGAGAGTCCTCACCCCCCGCCCCCACCCACCAGGCCAAGCCGCCGCACACATCACGTAACTCCAGTCTTTGGGTTGAATTTCACCAAGTTAAGGTGAAGTCTAATGTACTACATTCTTCGTGATATACAGACACTTAGATATATATATGATGGATTGTATGTAATAAGGTAGAAAGTTAAAATTAATACAGTAATTCTATATTCGCCATCCCCTATATTCATCTGTTTCGATATTCCTCACATTTTGATAACAAAAAAAAATTTAAAATATGAATTAAATATATTAATTAGAAAGATATACATATAAAATCAATTTTATCGAAACATATTGTTATTGCGCCACCGGAATTCTAACCTGGATCTCTTTCCAAACCTGGGAAGGTGCATTATCCAACTATGCTACAGCGACAAATTTTCGAACCTATATGTTACCTTTGTGATATTAATACATTTAATCGTTCCATTGTTTGAAAGAGCCATCTACATTATTTTTACAGATTCTCAAATACCTTTGAGCAGTCTGATAGCAGACTCCAGAATTATCAATTCATTTTAATTAAATTTTAGACAAATTGATACCACTTTATTATTAGGAGATCAAATTCTTATTGTGAAGTTGGTTTGAAAAGAGATCCAGTTTCGAATCCCGGTGGCACAACAACAATATTTTTCGATAAAATTGATTTTATATGTATATCTAATTATTTAATTCATATGTAAAATATCACAGACCTAACTTCACAATAAGAATGTGTTCTCTTAATAAAAAAATTTTCGATATTCAATGTTGATATTTAATGTCTAACTGGCCCAAAACACACAATATTGTCGAAAAGTGGCACCCGAATATTGCCACAGTAAACCAAAACACACAATATGGTCGAAAAGTGGCACCCGAATATTGCCACAGTAAACCAAAACACACAATATGGTCGAAAAGTGGCACCCGAATATTGCCACAGTAAACCAAAACACACAATATGGTCGAAAAGTGGCACCAGAATATTGCCACAGTAAACCAAAACACACTATATGGTCGAAAAGTGGCACCCGAATATTGCCACAGTAAACCAAAACACATAATATGGTCGAAAAGTGGCACCCGAATATTGCCACAGTAAACCAAAACACATAATATGGTCGAAAAGTGGCACCCGAATATTGCCACAGTAAACCAAAAAATAAATGGATTCAATGGTAACGTGATTGACTTCTTCGTGAAGGTTTTAAAAAACAGGCTGCCTGCCAAGTTCTATGTTAAATCGAGTTCTACTGAATCATCGTAAACGAAAATCATCAATTTTTAATAAATTCGATGTTTTTGATATTAAACAAATATACGCTAATATTACTCTCAAATACATACATAAATACAAACAGACACATTTTAAAAGCACTCAAAACATGATTTCCGCACGGACAAATACAAATAACCTACTGTAACGGAATAGCAAACATCAGCCGGCCAAATTCCTGGTAAAAGAGAAATCCTTGGGACCTTCGCTCGGGGCGCGAGACCGCATGCAACATGTACAAAACAATAGTTTTTTTAACACCAAGCAGGACTATTGAGAAGGTCATTATTTTAGAAAGCTGCCCTTGGAACAAACGAATATTGTCATTTTTTACCAGGAATAGAGATCGGGTGAAAGCCGGGAGAGGAGAAAGCTGACAGGCCATTTGAACCAATATGTGGGAAAAGGACATCTCTCCCTTAGGGTTACCCTTAAGTGAGAAAGAGATGGAACCCAGAAATTGGGTATATAAGGCCCAGCAAATCCTAGAGAAGACACTTGGAGTGGGGGTGAGTCGCTGGACCCTGGTTATCGTGATAACTGGTATACCGGACGAACCCGAGGGAGGCGCATCTAGGGATGCTGGCGTTTATCCTGTTCCTCGGAACTCGGTACGTTGTTTACCCTAGATGGCGCGGATGAGGAGGAGGATAGAACGTCTGAAGACTCTGGGCCATCCCTCTTCGGACGGAGGCTTGAATACGGAGGACGTTCTATCGGAGGTAGCGGAGGTGACCGGTGGAGGAGGATAGAACGTCTAAAGACTCTGGGCCATCCCTCTTCGGACGGAGGCTTGAATACGGAGGACGTTCTATCGGAGGTGACCGGTGGAGGAGGATAGAACGTCTAAAGACTCTGGGCCATCCCTCTTCGGACGGAGGCTTGAATACGGAGGACGTTCTATCGGTGGTAGCGGAGGTGACCGGGGGAGGAGGGTCATCGGCGGCCGATATCTCCAACTGGAGGTAGCGGAGGACTATCGGGTCAGCACAATAAGGGCTTCAGCCCCGACAACGCTGACTCCGAGAGTCCGAGGTGCTCCGGCATCAAGGCCAGGACTGGCGACGTCCGTAAGGACTCGAGCAGGTGGGGCGCTCAGGAGGTCACTTTGTGACCAGTACCCACAGAGCATCATGATGGATTGGAGGAGGGCGCCGTGGATCCGCCTTGCGGGGCGCTCGAAGGCTCCAGTCGCGGAAGGTGCTGAGGCTGTGCACAGCCTGTGCTTTGCCAGAAGCTGTCGAGTGTGTGGGCCGCTCAGGGGTGTGTGTCACGCCCAGAGCTCACGGTGCAGTCGGAGTAGGGAGGAGGACTGCTGGTAGGTGGGGCATGCTGGCAATAAAGTATCCCGTACGGATGAAGTCCATGCGGCGATGATGCCCAGACCTACAGAGCATCGACCTACGATGCTGAGGCTGAGGACAGCCTGTGTGTCTGTTAGACACAAGCTCTGCAGAAGCTGTCGAGAGTGTGGGCCGCTCTGGTGGATACGCCTATCCAGCGTATCAAGAGCCCACGGAGCAGCCGGAAGTAGGGAGGAGGGCTGCTGGAGCAGGTGGGGCGCTCAGGTGGAGGTATCACGTTCGGAGGGATACCGTTCGGTGACGGCTGTCCGGTACCCACACAGCCTCAGGAGGGGTCGAGGGACGGCGCCGGGGATCGCGTCGCGCGGATCCAGGAGCCATTGACCCCGAGGATGGCTGGTTTAGGTTAAGCTTAGATTTAGATTATTTGTAAGGTAGCTCTTAAGTATTAGGATTATTTAGTTAATTAAGTCGTAGCTCTTAAGTATTTTTAATGTTTGTAATACATGAATCTATACAACCAGACTTCTCTTTGACAACCTTCCCGGTTCCTATCCCGAATATCAGCAACCTGTGTGATAAGATGACTTGGCGTGTATTGTGTAACGGCGCGCCGGCAGACTGACAACCGCTCGGCTGCATGAATTGAGGAAAGCGCGTTCACCTCGTCGAGGTGGAATGCGTGGATTTACGGGGGTGGGATGGAATCGGTGCGCTTCACGCGCCTCACCTTAATCCCCCCCCCCATTTTACGTTACACTACAAACCCCAAGAGCACATACTACATTTGGTCAAAGGAACTACAAATATTTTGGACCTAAACTATTTAATAGAATGCTAAAAGACTTAAATCAATTGAATTGTCCCAAAAACATGAAACTATATATTAAAACTTGGGTTGGGAAGAGCCAGTATTTGTGCACTCACCCAAATACATCGACTCATACCTATATTAATTATTGCTACAAAGTGATCCAAAAATTAAGTCCATTTTAAAATTGTTCTTCATATACACCTTTTATATAGTAATACATGTAATTCTATCTACTTGTAATTATAATTAATTGAACAATTGCTTGTAAACTATACCCGTCTCGACACAGAATTTCTCCAGTGAGACGGGCACAGTCCAAACAGATTTTTACGTAGTATTATATAGTTACTAATAAAATAAATAAATAATACACTACTCTGTTATATTGAAGAATAAAACAGATTCCAGATTTTTAAATTGTCAGAGATTTCAATTAGCTCGGGTTTATAATTACTGGTGAAGAAAAGTTATATGTCCAGATTAGACAAAATATGGAAAGGCCTCGGTGTTTCCAAGACAACGGAGATCAGGCTCGTACAGTCTCTGGTACATTCTATATTTTTATATGGTGCGGAATTGTGAACCCTGAAGGCAAGGGAGAAAAGATGGATAGATGCTTTTGAAATGTGGTGCTGGAGACACATAAGCAACGAGACGCATGAATGTCTCTATTATGCAGGAACTTAAGATCAAGGACAGACTCAACTATTTGCCTCAGATGAATCCTTAATTTTTTTGAGCATCTTGGGAAAATGGAAGATATTTCGGAGAAGCTTTTTATGATCGAAGGAAGTGAAAGATCATAAAGTAACAGACACTTACTTCTCTGGTGAAGTTCATGAAGATTGAAAATCTCTGTAATGAGAGATCGACGTGGATGACCTGTTTCAAAAAAAAATTGTTGATATGACATACGCCTTAATTTCGTAAATGTATTTTTCAAACTATGAAAGAATGACAAGTATGAAGTAAAGTACATTTAATAATACTCACAATAAAGTTTACTAATATAGTTTGTAAATGTTCAATGTGACCCCCTTTAGCTGCACGATATACATCTACTCAGTAGCTGAACTCGTTCCACACTCTCTCGATTGTGTTACTGAGCTCACCGCAGCTGTGATGAACTCCCACAAGATAAAGTCACAGGGCGTGAGGTCAGGAGATCTCGGAGGCCAGAACTGAAGAGCTAGATCTTCATTCTCAATGCGACCTATCCATCGTTGATGTGGAGATTCATTCAGAAAACCTCGAACATCCTGGTGCTAATGAGGTAGAGCTCCGTCTTGTTGAAAGATGATGTCTTCTGAATCTTCATTTAATTGCAATTCAGTTTTACCAAACTTACGAACAGAAAATCACTGCTTGACAGCGCGAGCACTCTAGCTGTCTATCAATTGCTATATAAGTCATTCACATGCAACGTATAATTCAGGAAATATAGCAGTATGAAATTGAGTCCATCATTTTAAATACCCTTGTATATCTACCACAAAATTCAGCTTTTAGCAAAATTCAGCAAGTTAGAACCTATACAGCTTACAATTAGTGTGTACCGAGTGTCTTTCGCGTCAATGAGATTAATAAAAATATTTTACGTCTAAAATAAAACGCGCGTGCCGGTGTTGTAATCTCAGTGTATATGTGGACTTTTGCGATTTTTAGGTCGGATAAATATGAATATCTTACATTTATTGTTTATATTAATTATTCAAATTATTGTGTAAAAGTGTTATAAATGAAAAAAAAAAATTGATCATCACAGCATAAAAATGCATAAAACACGTCTAACTCGACCAGCGCACGCTCTGCAACTAAAATGACGAAATCCGGCACCCCGCGCAGACGCCATTCTCACCGGTCCGCACGTACACATACACATATTAACAAATTCACGTCAGATTCTTGTAGAAAACATTATTTATTATTGCGTATGGTAAATGCTTATATATATTGTAATTATTTTATGCAATACATATATTACGGAAGAATACTTAAAATATGAACTCTATTTAGTATATTTACAGAGATATTCACATAATTAGTGGCAATGTCAACTCAGTTTACATCACCGGAGAGTAAACGTTGAACACAATTTTGCAAGATTGTCATATTATGTTATCATTTTGTAAACTGTAATTAATCATTTTAAATTAAATTTATTTTATACAAACTAACGAATAGATGTTGGTGGGATAAGATCCCACCATTACAGTCCATCCCAGATATGGACTGTAATCTAGAATGGTTTTAAATATTTGACGCAACCCAAAATGGAAGTCTGAAGGAAACTAAGGCAAATGTACATGGCCTACCTTGCTTTGAAGTCCTGGGTTGGGCGTCGATTGCACCTCCGGTTGACGACCACGTATATTATGCCGAACCGAGTTCTCTATGACGGCACTTCCGAGACGGATTCACTTCCTCTGCGCGTTCCAAGCGATACGCACGGCGTGGGGGTAGGGCGGCAGGAAGAAGCACGAAAAAAACTTAATGCTTCGTAGTCGAAGCTCAATCGGAGAGTGTGAAATGTAAGATTCCAGAGCGAGACAGGTATAAAATGATTGGATAGACGAAAGAGGACAGGGAGTGAATATTCGCCTAGCGTCAACCGATGTTATAATTGAGACCCTATCTGAGACAAGACGGTATATCGGTCTTTACAAATGTTGACGGACAGAGCGTCGGCCATCTTGCATTTATTTATTAAATTCTCAACATAGTGCATACATAAGCACTCCTTGTATATGCTCTAATATAAACAAGATTAAAGTATGTTCTTTTAGTAAAATTTATCTTTTATATATTTAGTCAGTTTCATTTAAAATCTATTCAATTTCTCTTCCTTTCTTATGTTTTCTGGCATTTCATTAAAAAATTTCATAGCACTATATTTCTGAGATTTGTATGATATACTATTTTGTTGTTGGGAAGCTGACATATGCGTAATAGTATTTTATTTTATATGGTTGTTTTAGTAATAAATATTGCGCCCATAATTGATATACAGTATTGTTGCACGGATGGTCTCATTTATATTTTCTTAAAAATTTGGTTTGAATAATTTGAATGCGATGGGGAGAGGGGATGACTTATGGCGTGAGGGTGTGTCAAATGAATTCTTTAATTTTTCAAGATGTAGATGAACGGCTTTTTACAAGGAAATCTTCTAAAGTCAAAATTTATCATCAATCCTTGCAGACCTTGAAGAGTTGATGTTGGAAATTTGACAATTGATATTAGTTAAGCTTAAATATTGATATTTTTTAACGATAACGTAATATTTAATATTAACAACTTACGTTGTTACAGCTTTACAGCTTATACATAATACGTATCTAGTGAAAGTTTTTTTAGGTGCAAGATACTAAAATTATCTAGACTCACACTTGTATCTTTGTGATCTGCATGTATGCAGCGGAGACGTAGATAGTTCGCAATAGCAACATCCTCAATCCTGCAATAAAATCCAACCACGCCTTATTTACAACAGTGAATAAAATAATCTTCCAATATTTTGACCAAATTATGCGTCATAGGAGCAAAACCTTAGGATACTTTTCAGTGCCAAAAATTAATACCAAATTTGGTCAAAGAACTTTCTTATTTTGTGCACCGCGTATATTTAATAAATTGCCACTAGACCTCAAATGGTTTAAAGTGATTAACGATTTTAAACTAAAAATAACAAAGTGGTCGCTTGACGTGGGTAGAAAGCAAAATGAAATTAATTTGTCAATTGTGCTAACCTAACTACCAACACATTTTGTCTCCAACTATATTATAGACAAAAATCTTTTTATACCTTTTTTTACAATAATTTTTTATAACTTACTTTACATTATACTTATTTATCTTACTTTATAACGACTGTACCTTAACAATTGCATATTTTCAAAACTGTAATTACTATTTTTTTTCATATATATTATTTATTACAAACTTGGGCCAAAGAAGGCCTGGAAGAGGGCTACAGCGGTGGATAAATATCTTGCATCTGATTGGAGGACTCTGAAGCTGGAGTCAGCTATGAGGGTAACTCAGGACCGGGATTTACGGAGATACGTTACGAGCTGAATCTCAACATGTGGATAACAATATTATCTGAGACAAACGTACGTGTGCATCTACCTACAAACAAATAATTATACGCTGCCCCGTGCATGATATCCTCTATAAGCCACATTTAACGGCAAAAAAGAACACATGTAAGCTACACGTGCGCCTTATTCTCATATTATTCGTATGGAATAATACGTGTCTTCATATATATATACATTGTGACATTACAAAACTAATGTTACGTTCAAAGTTGCCCCTTCATTATTTTTATTTCCAACTATCTCTCTAATCACGAACAACACTCTCGTGTTGGCAATGCGAACTATTTAGAAAGTTGTAAAAACGGTCTTTGTCTATGGTTCAGTTAAATTTTTCGTTCGGAGCCATCAGAATTTCAATCGAAGCCATTTATTAAGAATCCAAGATGTAACCGTAAGGATCCAATATGTATCCAAAGGGTAAATACTTTAATATTATTCAATCACTAGTACACAATTTATTGTAATTTGTGTTAGCCTAATCGCATGGTGAATGATCTTTTCGAGGAACCTTTTTTTCTACAATTTTTTCTACCCATATTGTTTCGTCAGCTTTAGAAAAGTAACTAAGAAATGCTTCATGATGGAATGTGCACGGACGAGCATGAATTTTGAGGTTACGCCATCTTTCGTTAAAATTTTGAATCTTATTGTCAACAGCCTACCCTGAAGATCATTGAACTCACGCTCATCTCGACGAAATTTGGATTATTTAATTGTAATTCGTTCTAATTTAACCTGTGTTTTTTTTATTAGATTCCATTAGTCAACGTAAAACATCTTTTCATTTATCTCTCCCAGGTATTAATAATGAATGTTCCCAGTTTTAGGCGATGACAGAATGTAACGAATAAAGGTTGGTATGCGTTTCTGATGTGAAGAACCCGCCGTTCTTGTGTTCTCCATTAACTAGTCGGTGAATAGGATAGAACACCGTTATAATACTATAAGGACATATTTATTTCACATCCGCCATATACGAGTAATTGGCACTTTAGGAGTTGGCTGAGTGGATGTTGAGGTTACTTAAATATAATTGATTCGTGATTGTGTCTGAAAGTTATGTTGCTGTGAGACAGAAGCTCCTAACTTCTTCCAGTCTCACGCATGTTGTTTGTATGTCGCAGTGTGAGGGGTGTATCTTATAACTAGAGCAGGGTATAGAAATGAAAGAACTCTTACAAGATTTCACTTATTGATGTGATGATTTATACAGTTAAATTCGCAGTTGAACTTTGGAGCGGCTCGTTGGAGATGCTGTTGAATGGAGATGTCTATGAAAGGTCTGCGGAAGAGTGGTGCTAGTTGTTTGGGCAGTATACGACTCTGATAAATAATATTTTAATTACTTATCAGAGATTCGTCGTTTTGGTTCGGGCTCTATATGCTTGATATGTGAGTCTTTACACGGCCTTATCTATGGGCACATGCAGAATCACCATAGCACACAAGCAGGTAATTTTCCTATATAGAATGCCGTTAAATATTTTGTTACCAGTTCTCTTGAATAAATCAACGTGAAAGAACTTAACTTTTTATTGACGGAGTACATCCAAAAATCGTAATACATTCATAGTTGTGTCTACAAATCATCAGTCAGTTAAAATATCGAAATATATATACGAAAATGAGGAAATACGTTATTTATTCTGTATATAATAATTATATACCCAAATTAAAAAATAAGAAAGATAGTGCACGTATCATATTGCACCAATATTTAAAAAATAAGTAAACCATAGATTTCCAAGATAATTTTTTAACTTTGAATTATTTCTTGAATAAATTATACTTTGGTTCATATTCCTGAATTTTGCACAACGATTAAGAACTTTTTGTGTCGGTTTGTAGGTCGCTACTTCCAACCCATTATATAAGGATTAATATTTCAAATGACACCAAATATTTGAGGTGCAGGAACGCCAGCTAGCCGGCAGAGTAATTAATTACCACGAGTTTGACAAAAGCAAAACGAAAATAGTAATTTTCAACGTCCTTGTTGGTTTCTGATCCCCGTGCAGGGACCGTTACCAGATACTGTTATTGTATCCAGTCACTGATACTGTTATTGTATCCAGTCACTGATTCTGTTATTAAATAAACCATTATAAAAATCGTTTACTGTATATTTTATCATAATATGAGTACTATGAGGGTTTGGTTACTTAGGTTTTGTTGTGACAGAATTTTATAAATAAAAATAATCAACAATTTTAAAAGTAAATCTTTGAAGCTGCTTTTGACACGGTACTGACATGCTACACGTGTGCACTGACCTACCTGCTTTAGGCATGATATTGCAAGATTTTGCAATGGGATCTAAAACATAGGGAGGAGAAATCGGCGATAGCGGGCGGCAGAGTAGCCCATAAAATACTATACTGGGTGTATTATATTATATATCTATGATGATACTCGTTGAGAAATGGTCATCACCAAGGTAGGAAATGACTCCTGGATTTTTTCAGTTGGACTAGGGGCCCTAGGGCATATAAATCAACACAGTGAATTAAAAGAGAGTACCTCGTACCTAAATTTTAAAGGGGCGCTAGTAGGGAGGGACCGTTGTAGAAGTTTCAACTTCTTTTATCGGTTCCACACACAGTACTACAGAAACGTGAAATGTAAAATTAATAAACACAAAAAAAAGGAGATAAAAAACAAAACTAATGTAAGAGATTGCGAAAACGAACAGAGATTTTAATTTAAACCTTCCTGCGCCCTTTTAAGTGCTATCTTTATTTATTTTAAAATACAGGTATATAACAACATTATAATCAGATAATCAAGTGTCATGTACGGAAGTAAAGAAACCAGTGGATACAAGACAGCCATCAAAGGACTAACTATTGAGTACACTCTCGCATGAAGGGACTTGGATGACGTATGAGTCACGCCATACACGGTACAGCCCAACGGAGTCAAGCACGATTTTGTTTGTTTTAAGAATTTGAAAAGTTTTATCTCGTTTATTTCCTTCCAAGTTTTAACTGGGTTTAAAGATTTACAAAAATAAATAATTATATATTTTTTGAGCTACGGTGCGCTAGGGATAGGTGCCGCCACCAGTCCGCCTCATATCACTGTTTTATGGAGTAGTTAACCTAGCTTAGTAAAACCTATTATTATTTTAAGCAACGTTTTGTTCTCTTATCTTAGCAGGATCGAGGGCCCAAAGTCTCAACAAGGCGATTCCATCTTACCCTGTCTTACTTTACTTCAGGACTTGTCGACCAATCAGATACAATTGTGTGAGACGGCCAATCGACTGCCTTTATACGGGTTGCCAAGAAGACATTCTTCTGGCATTCTCAAGACATGTTAAAGTCTTCTATACGTAGAAGTGGAGACTCCATGTCAAGAATTTACCATTTCTTCATATTTCTCACTTGATCCAATAATATAACTCCTAATAAAATAATATAATGTCAAGCCACAACGTGTTTGCTTTTTTTGAAAATTAAATATAATAAGAATTCTTGATCTTACTCTCTTACTTGTAACCTCGCGACTCCCAGTCGTATTGTAATTACTGACTGCACTATTTTAATATTAATTTGTAATTATTTAAAAATATATCCTACCTGTTTTAAAATTTAATTTCAATTAGTAATTTTATACATTGTATAAGGAAACGAGACCGTAAAAAAAGATTACATATTACCATTTCAAAATCCATGATTATTGTGTATCATTATATAAATCTAATAAATTATTCTTCGTCATTCCACTTGAAGGCATTCTTAAAGATTATTGAACAAACGTAAACATTGTGAACATATTTGATATGATTGACTACGCGAGTTGACAGATGGTCAATATACTTGCCAGTCAGAAAAAATCACACATATTTCGCTTATACATTTTCTTTCTTACTTATAGTAAAGACAATGTATACTTCATTTCAAATTGAATGTATATTTACGTAATATTATTGAATATATAAGAGAGAAAAAATTTATATTAAATAAAATAACAATAACATTGTACGAAGCCAAGAAATTTATTATACGTTAACCAGTTTCGTTTATCTCAAGCTTCATCAGGACGTATTTAAAACTAATCATGTGAACATGTGAAAGAGAGAGACAGAATTCATATATAGTTAAATAGAACATCAAGGGAAACATAATATAAAATTATATTTGAAAGAAAGAGACAGAATACATATACAGATAGACGGAACATTAAAGAAGGGGAAAATGCAGTGTAAATGGATATTAAATTTATTTTATAGGAAACATACCTAATATGGGGCTAATGGATAAATTAATTTGATTATTAAGAATTAGGTATGTTCTTTCACAGTAATGCAAGTTGACATTATGGGTATTTTTTATCACGGTATGTTAAGGGTTAATATTCCACCTCACTGATTATTCACACTTCGATAGGTTGGCCTGGTATTAAAGTTTGAATATGTGCATTACATTTGTGTAAATTAAAAACAGGAAATGAAAGCAAAACTGCTTCTGTTCAGAAACGGTTACGGAGTCGGTCTTATATTTTTACGGCGGTAATATAAAATATTTAGTCTATTATAATTCTTGGTTATCTGTTGTGTAAAGTTTTGTAGGCTGGCCAGCCGAGTTTTCAGAATATTAAATACTGCAGTGAGAGCGACGAATCGGCGAGTAACAGCCCAGTTTCGCATATATTGGCATCTTTTTATTTACACAGGTCGAATATTCAACAGAACAATTAGAAAAGCTAGGATTAGCTATCAAAGTTAATTACTAAAACACAGATAATATTCTTTACGAGCACTCAAAACGAGTCTCCGAGACATGTCTCACCCGTGAACACATGCCTTTATTTACTTTTATTACATTTTTTTATTCGCACTATATATAAACCTTGATAATGGATTCCAAAATAGGATTTAAAACCAGCCCAAGGTAGAAGATACGCGGCGAACTAACCCAGTAAATGTATCATAGAAATTTTTAATCGGTAGTGAAAATCTGAAATCTTACGTAACATCATAAGCGATATTAAATTATTCTCAAGAAAATGAACATCAACCTTACATCAACACGCCTAAACTAGATACAATCTGAACACATCATATTTTTAAACAGCGTGTAACCCAATAAAATTATTCACTGAAAATAGCGGGTTAGATTTTTTAAAAACATTTTTATATAATCTTACTTTAACGTTATTAGAAAAATGATGCAAGTGATGTTTAGAATTAATAATGAATGAATTAAAGTATTTAATGTGAAAGTTGTGTATGCCCCAATATTTGTACACCACTCTTGTGTCCGTTTGATTGTCTCGAGATGTTTTATGAATATATTGTGTATGTTGCCAGAGCACGTTGCATAACTAATACAGTGAAAGTCACTATGTCCAAAGTTTACGGAGGCGATTCCTGTAGATGTTGGGACGGTTGCGGTAGAGCAGTTTTCCAGACAGTATTGTTACATGGCATTGGTACTGGGTGTATTTACGGCTGCTAGGAGATTTTTTTCACGCACCAGTACTGTTGGTGCGTGAAAAAACACTGGGTGCGTTCAGTATCGCCTTAAGATATTTGAAATATTTCCTGTATCTTCATTAATTCATTTAATTTTGATCCTCTTCTTTGGGGAATGTTGCTTTTTTCCCTCGGCTTCCCGACTTACGTAGCACACACGATAATTTTTATTTTGATTTTATAATATGTTTTTATATACAATGGCCAACTTTTATATTTCTTAATTGATTTATTTTGTTTAATTAATTAACTTATTATTTGCATTTGTATGCTTTCTTATAATGGTGCACTTTACTTGAAATTGTTTGTTTAATCGTGAATAATGAAGAGTTCGGGGACTGTGAAGGACTTGAGATGGCAGCTGTTCGGCTCCGTCTTGACACTATGTGCAAGACAAAATTGCACAGCTACCTATTAGCATTTAAAAAATGCCAACCTGTCAGCGAATGAGTAAGACCGTATAGGAGCTTTGGTCAAGCGGCGGATCCACCCTCAGAGTTCATCCTCATCTGTCATGCAAAGAGTTTTTATTATTTACATTTCAATTATTTAACTGAATGTATGACATAATACACGCCGGGGTGATACTGTACGCGAGTCTGAGACATATACGTATATATTTTTTCAATTTATTTTGTTACCTTTTGGACGTTACAAAAACGGGCGAGGGAGGCTCCAGTTCCACCCCCTGGATGTGCGCCCCCAACCCCAGCCGCGGGCGCGGGCGACCGCCCCGACACCGCGTGACGGTTAAACAAAGACCGACATTCAGGATGGGGAAATTTTCATTCGGAATTTCACATATTATAAGCCGGGGGTGGTGGGTGGAATTCGCGGCAGATATCGTTTCAGAAAATATTTTGTATCGGTATTTGTGCGGATAGAGTATTATTTTACATAAGGGTTATCGACATCATCGAAGGCTCTCGACGGGAAATTTATTAACAATTCCTTGGGGTTAATAATTTAAGCTGTATTATCTAATAAATACAGGACAATGTAGGTGAGCCTCCTCATACTGTGATATCATATTCGTGTTATATACATACACAATTAAAATACATCTATGTATTGACAAGTTATGCAATAAATCTACATAATAAAATCCTTTATTATACTGTCCTATAAAATCGAGTAGATTTCGTTGCTATGTGTAATGTGTATTTTACATTATTTCTCTAAGGCCAATATTAACGGAGTTACGAATTATACAAGATTATTAAGGAAAACACATTCTTATTGTGAAGTTGTAATTATTCAGAACATAGGTCTGTGATATTTTATATACTAAATTAATGTATTAATTATAAATATATACATATAAAATCAATTTTGTCGAAAATATTGTTTTTGCGTCACCAGGATTTGAGCCTGGATCTATATTTCCAATCCGGGGAAGTACACTACCAATTGTGTTATAACGCCAGTATTTTTCATGACAAATTTTTGAACCTATATGTTACATGTACTTCCCCGGATTGGAAATAGAGATCCAGGTTCGAATCTCGGTGACGCAAAAACAATATTTTTCGACAAAATTGATTTTATATGTATATATTTATAATTAATACATTAATTTATTATTTAAAATTATACAAGTTTTTGAACAACTGCCTTGATCGAAATCATGTCCAAAACTTTTTATATTGATTATATCGTTATTTTAAAAATAGATTCTGGTAAAGAAACAATAACATATTTTGATTAGAATTGACATCCTGAAGAAGAAAATAGTATTTTTCGAAACCGTTAGATGTACTTAAACTCAATAAGTGGTTAGTAAAACAAAGTTAACAAATAAAAATAATGAATTTTAACCACGAAGTTAATTTTGTTAAATTCTAAAGTACATATTAGATTAAATAAAACGCAATCACTTTGTATAAAACCACGAATTTATTAGTTTTATATACGCTCTGATGAAGTTTGAGCTAAGCGAAACCGGTTGGCGTTTAATAAAATTCGGGTTTTATATACAAAGTGATTGTGTTTTATTTAATATAATAGATTAATTATTTATAAAAATAATTTATCACTTTATTGTTTATGATTTGATTAATATAGTATGAAGTAAAGAAATAATCTATTTTATGTACTGAGGGTGGTGATTAAGACACCCCTTTGTACGAACATAATATGAATTAATATTAATACACTAATTAAATGTATCAATTAGAAAGATATACGCATAAAATATAATATATCGTAAAATATTGTTGTTACGCTACCAAGTTTCGAACCTGGATTTCTTTCCAAACCGGGGAAGGTGCATTATCCAAGTACTTTTGACGCCATATTTTCGAACCCATGTGTCACACTAATCACATTAATACATCTATCGTTCCATTATTTAAAAGCCATCTACTTAGTTTACATTACATAATACATACATTTAATTAGTATTTAAACAATCACAGAGTGAACAATTACAACTTGTTCTCCTTAATAACATTAATATGTTAGATTCTTAGAATAATTATGTTATTTATATTATTTAATTAGTTTCATAAATAAATAAACCTTACAAAAAATATCAAAAATATATATTTACAATTATCGTAGATTATCGTGAAATCCGTAAATGTTGACAGGGACACAAAGAGACATCCTGTTGTGTAATTGTCCCGACCGACCCACACTTCCCCGCTGATTTCTTAAATTACTCTTTTCAGTAAAGCAGAGGCATTTCTTTTCTTTCAGAGTTAATTGGGCCTCTAGGGGAGGTCGGGGCGGGGTGGCATCGCGGGACCGGGACTCGTTAATATGCACGCAATTCGGATTTATTTTTAATTACACTTCTTCATTTCCCTTTCAATTTCCATTTTGTAGCTTTAAAAAATTCTGCGCCGGCATTGTTTAGGATTTTTAAATAATATTGTGTCCGCGTGACGGGCGACAGCTCTCTGCCCTCACTGCCTACCGCTGTCTGTTATTGTTTTTTTTTTCTATCGGCTACATTGTAACAAATTATTTAGTCTTTGTTTAATACATACTGCGAATAACTTGAGTAGCTTGTCGGTGTAGTGGTCGAGACGTTGGCCTAGGTGCTCTAGTGATCGGGGGTTCGCGCCTCGTTCCAGGACACCAGCAAGTTAGTCCTATTTTCACAGCACAAGCATTTAGCTTAGTTTGAAAATAGTAAGAACATTGATGTGACATGTATTCCGTGTACGCATTTCTATTTAAAGAAGAAAAAAAACTGGAAATGTGTGATCTCGCATCTAATTATTCTAATATAATTATTGAAATGAAGTAGATAGAAAATTACTCTCATTTTAGATACCTATTTACTCTTCGCAATATCTTACAAAATGTCAAATATTCATTCATTACCTACAAAGTGTGTCTGGGGACACGGCCGTAGAGTTGACATAAATACATTCCAGGCATTTCAACGCGATACTATGTCATCGCAACTATGTTCCTCACCCTCCATGATAGCATCGTATCCTTATCTAATCACAAACCACCCGCGGACGGCATATCCGCTGCTACACTAAGCGTTGTAGTATTATTGGAGCGTTTAAGTCGTTAGTCTGCTTGCTAAATACTTCAATATTATGAATAATAAATGCCGTAACTTTTCACATAACTCTCACAAACTTTATCTATCGTCTTGTGGTTGCAACGTATTTATATTGTACGGACATAAGAGTTTATAAATTGTTTTGTCAAGATCGCACTTACGGTTTCCGATGTTCGACCGAGCGAATAAATTCGTGCCGTAGGGAATTCTCTCGCAAGAAACCTGGAAGGAGAGCAATCGTGGCTGATGCAGTCTAAAGAACCCTTAAATCTGTCCTTAATCCATTGATACTATTAATTTATACTTGCGTCGTATACTTTCTGAGATATGTGCTTTTAAAGTCCGCATAAAAATAATTTAAAGTACAAAAAAGAGTTTAATACCTCTCTTTCACGTTCTTGGAGAAGCAGAACTTTTTTTTGCATAAAATAAATATATTTTACTAGTTCTACTCCTCTAATCATCCTTCTTACTTTCATAAACATTTTAGTTTTTATTTTTTCTTAAAACATACGAGTATATACCTGTAATATGTAAATGTAATATTCATGTTATTTGAATTGATAATATTTTCTGTATATAATGTTCCGTTAATGCTAATATTTCTTTATAGTGTAAACTGTGAAATTTCTCCAATACTGTTGCTAAATTTATTTTTATAATTAGTTTTACATGTTACACGTCATATAAAACTTTATACTGTTAAAATCCCTTCATTAATTATATAAATAAATAATGAATATGAATTAAATATATTAATTAGAAAGATATACATATAAAATCAATTTTATAGAAAAATATTGTTATTGCGCCACCGGGATTCGAACCTGGATCACTTTGCAAACTAGGGAAGGTGCATTATCCAACTGTGCTATCGCGATAATATTTTTAGCGACAAATTTTCGAACCTATATGTTACCTTTTTGATATTGATACATATAACCGTTCCATTATTTGAAAGAGCCATATACCTTGTTTTTATAGAATCTCAAATACCTTTGAGTAATCTGAGAGCAGACGCCAGAATTATAAATTCGTTTTTATTAAATTTTTGACACATTGATACAACTTTATTATTAGGAGAACATATTCTTATTGTAAAGATGTAATTATTCAGAACAGACGGTCTGTGATATTTTAAATTATTTAATTCATATTTAAAATATCACAGACCATCTGTTCTGAATAATTACAACTTCACAATAAGAATGTGTTCTCCTAAAAATAAATAATGCACTTTACTTTCAGAATTACTATGTAATGAACATATCAGTTGTTATCTGTTTTTTTTTTAAGGCACACAGATAACGAACAAGAAAATACGAAAAATAAGAGTACGTAGTACAATTTTATTAGTTTGTACTAACGTCCTTGTAGAAAAAGTAGAATGGTGGAGAAGTAAGCAGTTTTGAACTCACCTGACTCCTCATGGGATCCGTGTTGACCTGGCACATGTATATTCCAGAATCATTGGCCTGAACATTGCTGATGTACAGCTTCCAAGTGTCGTGACCGTTGTGCGACACGGATAGCCGAGGGTTGAGTGCCACCATGTGCGTGTGGATGGCCAGAACGGTCTTGGTGTCAGACTTTATCCAGGCTACCTGCAAGACAAATGAGTGGGGGGTTATTTTAAACGGATGGTTTTAGCAGCTTCGTGAAAATGTTAGATGATAGTCAAGATAGGCCATACTCTTCTGTATTAGCACCACTTGTGTCTCCACCACTTTTCTACGTCTTCTAATACATGCTCTTTGTTGATGAAAGTCGAATAATCCCCGTGTTTTCCGTCTATCCAATAAATTGTAATATTCTTTTCCCGCTTAGTTCAAATAATTACTTAGGAATTTCGCCGACATGGAAACAGATTGCATTTCGACACCGAGCTGTCAACAGACTTTTTTTGTGGAACAAAAGTATTGCCGTACGTAACAATCCGGACCACAAAAAAAGCGTTTTTCTACGCCATTCGGAAGTGCAGTGAGATCTTCGTTCTTTACTACGAAAGTGTGAGTCAACTTGAGGTGAAACTTGAAGTCCAATACAAGACCAAGATCAAGGAAGGCCATCTGCCATTATTCTTTTCATGTCCCAATTCGGATTGCGTCAATTAACTATTAATTTTAATGAATATAGTCCACGGGATCTAATCCTACAGTCTTTCTCTCCTCGCTCATATATTCCATACGACCAAATCATCTCAGAGACCTTTTTTTTTAACTTTATTAACTAAGCTACACACATATTTTCGCCTCAAATTTATGCATTCTTCACACTATCGTAAATAATTTTTGCACAGATGCGCCTGAATAACCACATTTAGCCTGTTTCTTATGCGTATAAACATACTTTTGTGCGCATTAATATCGGTCGCGAAGAGTGTCATTGTCACATATCCGTGTCCATATTCCCACTTCCTTGACCTTACCCCTATTGCTCGCCTCAAGTTGAGATTGGCTCCTGGCACTATCGATCGCCACTAGGTTAATTCTAGGACGATTCTACATGTTTTTAGTTCCGCAACTATACAACACACTCAGTACCAACTGGAAATCGTTTAATTCCCATAAGATTAAACAAATATGGACCCAATATATGATCCAATCAGGTAGAGATGAATCAGAAGTATGGCTATCCAACATTCTAATATAATTAATGCAATACCTGCACTAATAATTCACTAGTCCTACAATACTCCCACTACATATTTTTTATTTTTATATACATATTTTTTTATTTCACTTTTTATTCCTGTCGATGATTTAAATAACACCACAATAGCACGAAAAAAAAACTGGCTACTTTAACACATACTTCAGTTTAGCAAAGTAGCCGGGACACGGCTGTATATATCAGAGGTGAAGTTTACTTCATCTCATACAATAAACTATGAGTATTAATTGTGTCTTATGTTTATTATGTTATAATATATTCACCACTGTTAGAACAAAAATATGTATGTCATCTAATAAATAAATATATCCTCGCTCATTGCATTGTGTGGTATAACCTTATAGTACATACCCGCCGATAGTGCGCGCTATGGTTGACATGTCAACCTACCGGTGGTATTGTCAAATAGGAGTGAAAGTTGATTTATTTTAATGAGGAAAAAATCCATTTATAATGCTGATGGAAGTTACTTTGTGCACTAAAATATGATTTATCGGAGTAATTTTCGTAAATAATTTGACAACGTTTTTCCACATTGTTTATTTGTTTCAATTGTGCAATTTGTTTACATTATAATGTTGTGAAATCTCTATCTAATTTTAATTATTTTCCCTTGAGAATGACTGTTGAAGGCAGGTGGGAGATAAAATACCCAATTCTTTTCACAACACCTTGGATGAAACCGGCGGATGCGCTGGCACTCGGTCGTGCATGTCACAGTGGTTTTGGCGGCGACTACAGGGAGTTTGGAGATTTCATATTTAAAGAAAGGCGAGTATTCTTCCCAAGTCCCGGTTTCCCGAGACTACTTGTTCTTCGAAATAATCCTTTTCCTCACTAACCTTTCCCTACACCCATCTCCCTAATTTCCTTTCCCACATAGTGGTAATTCTGACCTACAACCAAAATTATCGTATCCACTCCACAGTGTGCGCAACCTGAAGATTGCACATTGTCTATTTTTATTATTTATTGACAAATCTATGTATTAGGGCTGGCACCAGCGCTTCATTATGCATCGCTAATTAATTCGCATGATGAATTTATTTTTGTGATAATTGCATTCAGAGCATTTAAATTCAAATTACTAACATCAGTTTTATTTTATATTTTAAGGTAAATCATATAAATAAATGTAAAATACGATTATATAATACTTACCCAATTAAAATAATATGTTCTTACGTTATTAATTAAAATGAAATTAATATATTACACTCATGAATAATTATTAAAAATACCAACAAAAAAATAATAATTCACTTTTATACAATAATCGTACGGTTAAAAAAAAACATATTTTATTTGCAGATTGATAGATGTTTTAGATTTCTTGAAATCGCATTATTTCTCAAAATATTACGCTTGTCATATTCTAGCATGTACATACTTTAAGAGTAATTAATTGATTAGATTAGTTTAGATGGAAAATTATAATACGTTGTGTAATGAGAAGTATTCCATATTTCAGTGTTTCAGAGTCTGACGTTAAATTGTCGTTTTATTACATTACTTTGGAAATTAATTTTATGAAAAGCGAAATACGGATTTAAAGTAGAAATACAAAATTAAACATAATTTACATAAACGATTCTAAGGTATAAAATAAAAATCACCTGGCTCAAGTTGTAAGATATAAAAAATATTTTTTTTTTGTTAGGAGAACACATTCTTATTCACATTCACATTCGAACATTTCAAATTAATACATTTTTATCGTTCCATTATTTGAAAGAGCCATTTACCTTGTTTTTACGGAATCTCAAATAGTAGTCCGATAGTCAAATACGTCAAAATTATCAATTCATTTTTAATAAATTTTGGAAACATTGATACAACTTCTTTATTATTATTGTTAAGTTGTAATTATTCAGAACATATGTCTGTGATATTTTAAATATTAACTAGAAATATATACGTATAAAATCAATTTTATCTAAAAAAAAATTGTTGGAAAATCGCCGAACCTTAACAAACCAGCGAACAAATTTTCGAACCTATATGTTACCGTTTTACAAATAATAAATTAATACGAAATTTTGTCGTCGTAAAATATGTCGCTGTAGCATAGTTGGATAAATGCACCTTTGCCGGTTTGGAAAGAGATTCAGGTTAAAATCCCGGTGGCGCAACAACAATTTTTTCGATAAAATTGATTTTATATGTATATCTTTCTAATTAATACATTTAATTTTTTTTTTGGTATTATTTCATGATTAATTTCTTATAGATATTAATATTATTATAATTAAATCCCAAAATATGTGTTTGTCATGTGACTCTACGCCTGATATTATGTTGTTTTTTTTTGTCCTATTAATCATAATTTAGTTTTAAAACCCTTTCTTCTTCTTCTTATTCTTTTACTGCCATGTCCAACAATTTACCTGAACATTTCGACTAAGATAGATTTTAAAAAATACTTGTAAATTTTTTAGCATCATTCACTAGAAATACCATGAATGATAAGAAGTCGTGTAGGGCTTAAATTATTTATAACCTTAATTTATTTTTAAAAATTTATGGTAAACTTTTATGTTTTATAATAGATAGAAGGTCCTTGAAGATTGTTCCTTTCCGAATGAAAACTATCGGATCGATATTTAAATCTGATTTCGCATAAAAATATATATAAAAACGCCGTTTCGCTGCTTCACACTCTTCTATCCTGACACAAATATCGCCTCAACCACATTCATACATCTTCTCATACAACCTCGCCGATTATTAAGCTTACTAACATCTAAACAATCATCCATAATAATATTACGTTTTCTTTTCTATTTATACGATTTAGTGTCATTATGGCTATATGGTGCTTGATTAAACGTCCAGATCAAGGAGAAAAAAAAATTATTTAAGCGAAATCGTATATTTACATTTTTTTCTGTAGAAATTGTCTATCCACGAATGTCATTTTTCTTCGTTTTGACAGCTGACTTACAAAGATGGAATAATTAAATTACACTGAGATTTTATTTACGCGTGGTTTATTTTGGGTACAGCTCTACCATTGAAATATAGATTCCATTAAAACTCTGACCGCCCAGCGGCCACAATAGCCGCCCGCAACCTTCGCCATTTGCCAATCTACTAGTCATAATCATTAAATTTAGATCTATTAAAAATACCTAATGAACAATACAAGACAATATAAATGTATAAACAAGACAAACAGATGATTTTAAGAATTCAGTTAGCTAATCTAAATGTATTTTTTAAAAATTCCAGAAAAAAATAATGGACTATTGTAGCCAAAAAGTGGTTTTTCAATAAGAATTAAATGTTTAAAATTATATTTAGAATTTACCTCTATTAAAATGATTTTTTAAACATTTACTTACATTATTTTATTATCTATCCATTCCACTATAAATATATATTTTTTCATATATTATTGAATTTTGGAAATTCACTTATTTAGTTTGATCAGCGATATTCTACAATATATTCAAAATTATTTTGAAATTAATATATATTTGATTAAAAAATACACGAATATATTTTCTAATATGTTGGGCACAAAATTACGCAGTACTTAGAATTTTTTAAAAGACAACCATGTCAAAATATCAACAGCTCTTGTTTATGTTTCGTTGCTATGCGTCACGGACGGAGGGGCGAACGGAGACAGGAAAATTGTAAATGTAGGATAGAGAACAATCAATATTAATGTAGATCGTCAACCTGTCGTGCCCTTGAAACAAAAATGTATCATCTGACATTTACGTCAAGCTGAAATGTTAAGCTTCAAAGTTTTAAATGTTATTTTTTAAAAATGAAATTTTTTACAAAAATGTCGCTAGATAAAGGATGTCCCAAAATTAACGCAAGATTTGAATTAAATAAAAAACACAGTTGTTAGCCTTTAGATTTTTATTGAATCTTAAAGTACATGGGATAGAGTTATTTATGGAATAAAACATCGGGTAAATGGCCTCCACGGCTTTGCTGGCACATACGCACTCTTTTGTGGAAATTTTCCATGACCATGTGGCTGAATTTCGTTGATGCAGCGTTTAATTTCCTCCCGTAATGCACGGGTGGTTGTGGGCTTGTTGTTGTTGTGTTGTTGTTGTGTGTTGTTGGACAACCAGTGTGTTTAGCATCTCCAAATGATCCAGTCTCTCTAAATTTTTCAATTAATCTATTCACCGTTACTTACTTACCATCACGCCTCGCGGTGGTAGGCACAGAAGATAGAGCGCCACACCTTTCTGTCCTGAAACACAATTCTCGCCTCATCCACATTCATACATCTTCTCATACAAGCTCGCCGATTGTTGAGGTTTCTAACAGAACCATCTTCCATTATCTGGTTTATCTGGTCGTGCCAAGTCTTCCGCGGACGACCTCTATTTCTGGTTCCATCAACACTTGCGTCATATATCTTTCTTACCATTCTCTCCTCATTCATCCGTTCCATATGACCAAATCACCTAAGTAATCCTTTCTTAATCTTACTCACTATACTAACATCACCTTTGCAGTTGATGAACTTATAACACTATTCCGACCATATTTTGTATTAAATTTGTGAACACGTTGTATCGTGTAACGCCCCATTTTTACTAACCCTAAACTCTCAGCTGTCAATTTTTTTTTTTTCAGGGTTTCCAAATATTTACTACAGAAATGGCAGCAAATTCAAATCTCGCGTTATTTTTGGGACACCCTAGATATGTAGCGCCTATTTACAAAACCTCCTAAAACGACTTTATGTGTTTTTGAGTTATAAAGTAAATATACAAAATGTAAATTTTTACGTCAGCACTTTTGAAAGAGACAGTTCTATAATTTTTTTTCTGTATATATCGTTTTGGCAGCCATACTGGATTTTTATATGACGTAATCATCAACGAACTGATTTAATTTTAGGGGTAACAGCAACTCATGTTCTTATGTATTTCATATCATATATTTTGAAACTAACCCTAATTTTGAACATGCAATATCAATGGATTTAAGTGGCTTTTGCGAGAAACAATATATTCTGCATGTAGCTGACAAAAAAATCTGCATATTTAGCTCAAATTATCTGAAATCCGTTTAAAATATATATTTGTTGTTTTGTTATCTTTTAAAGTACTAGGAAATTTAACATGTTTATGACACAGTCTAGAGAAAATATGTAAATTTTGACCAAAATGACAAATAATACCTTGTACCAATGTCAAATGATACAATGGTCTCGATATGTAATTTACAACAATCAGCTCTGGTAGAAATACAAGCAAGTGACGTAAAATCGTCTCCGAATTCAGTACAACAACTCATACAGAATACTGTTCAGATTGGCGCGTTATTGTAGCTCATCTACAATGTTTACAGTTGGCCGTATACTTGGATTCGTTCCGTTTCTGAGACATCGTGTTTCGGGCGTTCTCTGACCAGAGAATGGCAACGAAGGCAGATTAGCTACAATACAATAATGACCGTGACTGAAATATAGTATCTATATTTTGTTTATATTTATATACACGCGTTATATTTTTATTTATTTTTTGCTTTTCTTTTCATAACTTAAATAATATTCCGTAATTTAAATGTATTGTATAATATGTATTATCTTTATGGCGAATCGGGTCTTCATACAAAAAAAAAACTCCCCATCACGCTGAAATAATCGGATTATTATTATTATAACCTCCAAAATATTAATTATAAAAAATGAAATTCAATAAAGTAATATACGTTACTTGTGTGACTTACCTTGTACGTCTGCAGGTGGTTGACAACGCACGTGAAGTAAACGTCTCTTCCCTGGGTCACCGTCAGGTTCTCCAGGGGAGCCAAGAACTCAGGCTCCTTCTCATGGCGGACCTGCACCTGGCCTGAAAAAAAAAAAATTATCATATTTGGACCAGTGAATTGACAATTTATTTCTACACTAAATGATATGTGAAGACATCAAAAAATGTTGTACTAAAGTTCGAAATAACCAATAACATATGCCCAAGCTTTAACACGAATTGATCACCTTAACCTTATAAAAGTGTACATATATCTTGAACATTTCCATCGCCGATAAAATTATATTTAAACAAATTTCAGATATTGCAGAGAGTTAAAGTTATTTTTTTATTATATTTTCATTAAAATTGAATTCCATTGAAAATATTGGGAAGTATTGGGTAATTACAGGGCTTACGATTAAAATTAGATTCTTATTTTAATGAAATGTATGCTGTTTTAAAAAAGGGAAAATGAATTATTAAATTTGGTCCATACATGACGATGATGTAGTAGTACTCGAAGCGAGTCCACATACTAACATATACCTATACAACTTTCAAAAATTAATTAAATGTGTAGATTGAAGGGTGAGAATTGGTGAACGTTATATATATATATATATATATATATATATATATATATATATATATATTACCACATGCTTCCATATATTTTTCATTAAAATATAATAAAAAAATAGCTTTGTCTCTATGAGATATCTGATATTTGCTTAATAACAGTGCATTTGTAGGTAAAAATCCAGTAATTTTGTGTTTTTTGACATAATCAAATATTGATAAAATTATATATGGTTAAATAAAACACAATCACTTTGTACAAAACCACGAATTTTTAAAATAATCAAATAAATGGATCCATTAGCCCCACATTTGGTATGTTTCCTTTTAAATCAATTTAATATTCATCAATATTGTACTTTCTTCTCCCTTAATGATCTTTCTAACTGTATATGTATTCTGTCTCTCTCTATCGCATATAATTGTATGTTCTGTTTCCCTCTTAGTGCACTCCTTTTGTATTTATTGTTAGTTTTAAATACGCCCTGATGAAGCTTGAGCTAAGCAAAATCTGTTGGCGTGTAATAAAATTCGTGGCTGTATACAAAGTGATTGTATTTTACTTAATCTAATATGTCAAACCACAAAGGGATTGTTTTCTACAAAAATATAAAATTATATTTATTCCCTAGTTGTTCCGTACAAGAAACGATAAATGTAGACAGGGGTGGTTTGCTGACCTCCGCATCTTTCAATGGTGATGGTAATGATAATGATGATGAGGTCTAAAGAAATGAAAAACAAAATATGTTCAATATAGAGACACTACGGCGACAGAATCGAGCACGCATTCCCGCCCGCGGAATACCTCCTTTTATTTCGCATATAAACAATATTTTCATTTATGCATATTTTCAATAAGGCATTATTTTATGTTTTTCACATCATTTCGGCGAGGTCCTAAATAGGTTTCAGTAAGACATATTTTTATGACAAAATGACAGTCTTTGTTTGTCGAAATATATCTCTCGTTTTCCTGGCGCCACGCCCATGATTATACTTTAACTGCCTTATGTCCAAAATATATCATTTTATTGGCGTAACATTAGCAACCTCTAAATTCTGTGCGATATACTAGTGATTAGTGTTGTTAAAACAAAATAAAATGGTACCTCGGTATACCGTCCTTTATATAATAAGTCAAACTTCATCGGATCCCCCGGAACGATGACCTATTAAGAAATTAAAGGAATCTTGGACATATTTTAGAATTTATTAGGGTATGGGTCTCCCGCTGGGGGTTGCTGGGATGGACGATGCCGGGAAGAGCAATGGTTAGAGAGACCTAACGAAGTATTCTACTGGCTATTCCTCGCACCTTTTGTGATCTGTATAGGGTGAATTTCTGCCGGACTGTGAACAAGTTCTGCGACTGCAACATATTAATATGACGACTACCCTTTTCTTTTGGGGGTGCATGATTTCTATAGCTTCTCTCTGGCTGCCTTCTGAATTGAATGTGATAACGAGTCTCACGTCAAATTGTACAGGTATGGCTCTGATGATACCGGAGCTAACCTATGATGGTATTAAGATGTTAATAACTGAATATAATAAAAAAAAAGTAATATTGACGAATCGAAACGTAAGTAAACAACTCTGTGAACGATTCGGGATAGGGTGTAAATAAATGATAAAATAAAAATGTATCAAACATGATATACGCCCAGTCTGGACGCGAAATATTTTGTTAAGTATAATACCTTTGTTTGGTGCTCGCTTACGTCTTCGTACTCGTTCGGCTGAGCTCTGTTTTTGGAGAAAGGGCATCTCTGCTACAACTACCCATGATCGTCAGTACGACTATTTCTACTATTCAGTGAACAGCCCCTACTTCATTAGTCATGGTAATCTTTGCCAAATGAATTCACATAAGAAACTTTGGAGAGGATTACCAAACTCAAATTGTTACTTAATACAAATTTACACGAATAATTTTTAGGAAAAAATTTAACTAAGAGTCCCATTATAAAATGTTTAATATAAAATAAATCAATAATAATATGAAATAATGTTAAACAAGTAGACTAAATAAGTTTAAAAACATTTTATTGTGTGATATAAAAAATATTTAATACTTTTAAAATTAGCAATACTAACTTGGTGGTTAAGATTCATATTTTTTATTTATTATCTTAGTTTTATTAACCACAATTGAAGGAGCATTTGAGATGTTTGAACAATAGTGGGTTTTCAGATTTTGCTAATCATTTGATAGAAAATAGTCATGGTTTTGATAAAAAATTGGGATTGTCAATTTTGCATATAAACGGTGTAGGTCACAAATTAAATAATTTGGAATCGTTGGAGATAAATAAAGCATGTAAAAGTAATCAGGAAATTCTAAACAGCCAACTAAATTTAACTACGAGTCCTATTCTAAAATTTTTTCCTAAAAATTATTCGACTAAATTTGTATTGAGCAGCAATTTGAGTTAGGTACTAAATTTATTTTTTTAAATAATTGTTGTTTTTTAAAAAATTTAAAAATAGATTCTGGTGAAGAAACAATGCTATATTTTTAGTTAGTTATGACATCCTGAAGAAGGAAAAGGTGTTTTCCGAAACCGGTAGATGTTTTTTAAACTCAATTGTGGTTAATAAAACTAAGATAATAAATAAAAAATAAAAAATATTTTTTAATCAATTCAAATGCAAACCTTTAAATATCTCATGAACATGATTTAGATTTAAATTTATGACAAATAATGTTCACAAGATTTTTTTTTTAATATGTATTTAATTACAATTTACAAGAAACAGTGTACGTGAGGGGATTTAAATTATTTAGAACTTATGAAAAGCCTGTTTATGAAGTGAAGCAGTAACAATATATTTTTGAGTTGGTCCTTTGACACTTGTTAACGTGTTGTGAGCAATACCTTCCAGTCATATTGTGAATTGTCTACCGGAAGAGAATGTTTAATGTTAATAATACAATATCTGTTGAAAGGAATGTGCTTTTATTAATAAACACGTTGCCTTCGTATTCAGTGAATTTATTTTTCATGCGAATACTAATGTATTTGTTTTGTTAGTGGAGCCTCTATCCCGCTCGCTATGTATTTCACGGAAAACTTTATAGATTTTATCTTCCCGAATCCGGGAAAGTTTTTGAATAATATCTCCATAAACTAATCAGATTAATAAATTTAATTTGTATTATTTCTTGTTCAGCCTGACTGCGTCCAGTCCAGATTATAGTACTTGTATTATCTTTGTACGGCTAGGATACAAGAGACCAGTTCTCTTAACTGTCTGATTATTAGGTCATCGGATCCCCCGGAATGATGATCTATTAAAAAATGAAAAGAATCACGGAATTTTCAGGAAAATTTATTAGGGTGTGAGTCTCATGCTGGGGGTTGTTGGAATAGAGAAAGCTAGTAGAGCTCTCTCTCACACTTTCTCGACAAAGTGTACTTCTTCCGGATTATGACCAAGAGTTTTGCGACTTCAACACGTAAATATGACGTTTACCCTCTGCTTTTGGGGTTGCATGCCTTTTGTAGCTTCTCTCTGGCTACCTGAATCTAATATGATAATGTTTCTCAAGTAAAATTGATACATATTGTACAGCTATGACTCTGGTATGATGATACCAGAGCCATAGCTATATGATGATGCTCTGTTATGATGATACCAGAGCCATAGTTGTATGATGATGCTCTGGTGTGATGATTCCAACTGCTAGGCTCGGACTAACAATCGATAAACTGTGGCAGACAGCATTCTTATAACGAGACACTGCCAAAGAAGATCACAGTAAAGGTATAGCACATCATTCACGTTGGTTCTTTATGACTTAAGATCGTGATTGTTATTAACTCCAACCCTCTTTATTATTCTCTTACACTATTCGTGGCATCCTTTCTCTCCCTCCACCACAACAAGCTTCTTCAAACTATCTTATCTTCTCGTAATTTGTCGAAAGGCATCAAAAGGACCCCACCCTTTCCCAGAATCGCTTCCTCTCAACACAAAGCAAAGAAAAGTTTAGCTCTTGAGAATATATATACAATTTTTTTGAGATATATTGTACAAAAAAATATAAGATTTTGAATTTTAAAACTACACAAAGGTGTTGAAAGCGACACCCCTCTAAACTTTATTTATTGGCAACAACATACATATATAAAGTTTATTACAGTTAATTAACGTAAATAACAATTATCAATACATTGTAAAAAAATATATGCACAGATACTGATAGAAAGTCATTTGTAATTTTGTGATTAGGTACGACGTTTATTATATATACTGTGACATTACAAAACTAATGTCACGTTCATAATTACTCCGTCATTATTTTTAATGCCAACTACCTTAGTAATAACGAATAACACCCCAAAGTTGGAAATGTGCGCGGTTTTAACAGTTATAAAATCAATCGTAGTCTATGGTTTAAGTTAATTTTCGTTCGGAGCTGTCACAATACGGAGCTTAGCTAGTTACGGCTAGCGAAGCCATTTATTGAGGATCCAAGATGTAACCGAAGGGTAAATTATTCAATCGCTAGTGCACAATTTACTGTAATTTGTTTTAACCTAATTGCATGGTGAATGATCTTTTCAGGAAACAAGATGTTTCCCTTCTGTCTACATTGCTTTTTTTCTACATTTCTTTGTACCATCTTATTTCGTCGGCTTGAGAAGTTAAGAGAAGGTAACTACGTGACAATGGCGTCATTGGGATGCTTTATTTTGGATGGATGCCTAGAGAGACCTGATTTAACGTGGCGACGATATCTGGCGCATATTGATGATGTAGGCCTCGCAGTATGAAATATGATGGAATGTCGCACGGACGAGGATAGATTTTGTTGTAACTCTATATTTTTGGTTAAATTTAAATCTTGTTGTCACCAGCTGAACTGAAGCTCTACCCGACGAAATTTTTACTTATTTTATTTCGATGGTAAGTCGTTCTAACTTAACTTGTTTATTTGATTAGATTCCTTTCTATAACGTAAAACATCTTTTCATTTATCTTTCCCAGGTATTTATAATAATTTTTCACAGTTTAGAACTAAGGCAGAATGCGGCAGATCAAGGTGGATATGCATCTCTGAGGTATATAACACACTGTTCTTATGTTCTACCCTGACCAGCCTGTGGGGAGGATAGGACGCCGGTCTATGCCCTCACAATATATTAATTATCACAGACATTAATGAGCACGAGAGTGGTAGATGTAAAATCCTTGTGATATGACATTTACATACACCAACACAAATATCAATCCATAATTCCGATACTCTTTAACCCATACAGTATGGTAGGATAAGATCCTGTGGATCGATTATAATAATGATTAGTTGACGCAACCCAAAGTGAATTCAGGAAGGAAGGAAGGAAAATAATCCCAGATCTAAAGTCTTGGGTTGAATGTTGTTTTCACCTCCAGTTGACTCGCACCTCTTTTAGTGAAGAACAGAGATATCACTGCACTTCCGGACCTGTTGAAAACACTGCCTCGGCTAGCGTTACGCACGGCGCTGCTTTCGGATGGTGATAAAAAACACAGATCTTGACAGTTCTGTGTCAGAAGGCTATCTGTTCCCACGTCGGTATTAGTTGGCTAGAGCAGGACAGTATACATTGGAAAGACAAAATTCACAGGGTGTAGGTACTCGATTTGCGTCGACACAGTATTTGTTCTGTATGTAACACAATTTTTATATTTTTTATTTATTATCTTTGTTTTATTAACCATTTGAATTGAGCTTTAATACATCTACCGATTTCGAAAAATACCATCTTCTTCTTCAGGATGTCATAACTAACTAAAAATACATAGCATTGTTTCTTCATCAGAATCTATTTTTAAAATTTAAAAAAAAACAATTATTTAAAAAATAAATTTAGTACCTATCTCAAATTGCTGCTCAATACAAATTTAGTCGAATAATTTTTAGGAAAAAATTTTAGAATAGGACTCGTAGTTAAATTTATTTGGTTGTTTACAATTTCCTGATTAGTTTTACATGCTTTATTTATCTCCAATGATTCAAAATTTGTGACCAACACCGTTTATATGCAAAATTGACAATCCCAATTTTTTATCTAAACCATGACTATTTTCTATCAAATGACTAGAAAATTCTAAAAACCCACTATTGTTCAAACATCTCAAATGTACTTACTCTTTTAATAAAATTTCTACCCGTTTTACCAATATAAAATGCAGCACAATCCTTGCAACTAAGTTTATAGACGCCAGAATTGTTAAATTTATCATCTTTGTGTTTAGAATTTATGAGTAAATTTCCTATACTATTATTTGTATAAAATGCCGGTCTAATGTTTCGTGGTAGGTGTTTAGATATTTGTTTCGAAAAGTTATTTATGTATAAAATCTTACGCCAATTATCATTATTATCATTGTGTTTTATCTGTGATTTATATAAAAACTAATTATTATATTCTTTTAATTATTATAGTATCTATCAAACCTGTATTATACCCGTTATTAACTGCTATTTTTTTAATTGTATTCAAATCAATATTGAAATCGGATGTTGACATAGGAATATTGACTAAACGATGTATCATGGAGTTGAACCCGTAATGTTTGTGTGATAATGGATGAATAGATTCATTGTGTATGATAGCATCTGTAAAAGTTGGTTTTCTTAAAATTCAAATCATAACGAATGTGAGATCATTGTTTGTTGTGTATTACTAAAGAAGAATGTACTAAAACAGCTAAAGATTTATGCAGACACCGCGAACACATCGCGTTACAAAAAACAATCCTTCAACGGAAAGTTACACAAAATATTGGCCAAACTTGCTCAGTTTCTTCTCGAATAAAATAAAGCTTTCAAAAGTAGTTGCATTTTATTGTTTTAGTTTAAAATGGAGAAGCTGTATCGAGAATTTATAACAAACTCTTAAAGTGAATAATTCTCGGCGAAGAATCCAGACTGCATTCAATTAAATGCGGGCTAAGAGAAAAATAAGATGTCCCGTTTGCCCCGGCGAAAGTTTCCCCACAACTTCTCGAAAGTGCCCGATCACAAAACTTGTTCTAATAATGCAATTCATAATTTTATGTTATACTGAAAAGATGGTAAGTCTGGGATTAAGGTATTTTATTACACTGGTATAACTTTCTCAAACTTAAATAATTCTGTTTTATGATTCATACGATGTATTTTCCGTTGTGTATTTTATAATTTAAAACCGCGAGATATTTGTTAGTTTGATTATACGAGGCGCGTTTTTTATGTAATTACCAGATTTTACAACACTTTACTTCATTCGGACGCTACACACCTTAAACTACTTCACAACATAGTAGCCACCATTATTAAGGGACTTGTCATGTTCAATTTCAATGTCAGCTGGTTTCATGTTTAGTGCATTCAAGAAACGAATCACCGACTGTACTCACAATCGGCGGGCTGATCTATTCTCTTGAATATTTCAACCATTGAATTTAATTTTATTTTATTGAAGGATTTTGACAGTGTAAGCTTAATATAACTAACATAATAAATATTTAACATGTGATACTATTTATGAAAATCCACAAAAATGTTAAGAATAAAGAAAAAAAGAGAAAAAATTGGTGGATAGGTTGCAACTATTGTTGCGGTAAAGGGAAAGCAAGATGTGTTTACTGGTATAATGATTGGTCAAAATTGAGATTATGGTGGTTCAAAGGTCAATTTCTGTAAATTTCTCATTATGGTATTTGCATGACCGGTGAATGAATGAATTTTGTATGTAAGATGTTCTACTTCTGGGAATGTGGTAGAGTCCGGATTGCTGGGTTGATTTAGATGGCACATGAAGAGATATTAACTCCAATTGGCTGGGACAATCAATATGGCCTTGCAGTAGTTTGAAAATAAGTATTTGGTCAGCACGTGTTCTTCGATGTTCTAGGGTTTCTCTTATTGTGGAAGTTTGCTACGTATAAATAGGAAATGAATGATAGACTATATCTAACATTAAGATATCGAAGAAACCTGTTTTGTTTTCGTTTTAATCTCGCAATATATGTAATCTCCCATGGGTTCCAGATTTGAGATCTCTAAGTGACTATGAAAGAATACGTAACACAATATTTTGAAGCAATATGGATTTTGGAAGTTTTCGTAGATTCGAAGTACGAACCCTAGCATTCTATAGGCATGAAGATGGTCACACTATTTGAATGTTTCTAACGTCGTACATCCTGAGTCAACAGATGGAGGAAACCATTGCGCATGCACGCCACCGCAACCGCAAAGCTACAACGTAAATATCCGGCAACGGTACTTACTTAAAAAACGGGCCTCGTACAGTTTTTTTTCCATCTTCCAAGATCCTGCAAACTTATTGGCTTTAAAAGTGTCATTGTTTACAAGAGAAACGGTGAAGTGTACCTATATCTTGTATTAGATCTAGATTCTTATCGCCTCCACTCTTGTCATCACTGCTCGGCGAAACTGAACTCACCCAGGAGATATCGGTGCACAAAACGAAACTCCCATCAGGCGTAAAGATACTCGGTACCGACAGCATGCGGTGATTGTATGGCATTACCCAGGATCCTCGTGCAGTCGGTATCACGAAATGAAGAAAGACAGCCGAGGACATATCGGAACGGGGAACCTTACTTAACCTTTACCATACCATGATATAAAATACCCGAACGCAGCCATGCTGTCAACTCGTGTTACCGTAAATAACAGTTAGAATTTTTTTTATTAGCTTAAATAGCTTTTACGGCATGAATTTACTCTAAATAACGAGCATTCAATTCTGAAAAAATGATTAATTACGTAATTTAGAGCATTCATTAAGTCCTATACAAGGTGTCCTTCCTTTTTATCTCTCTTCATTTAATTAGTGAGAAAGAGACAATTATATTTGTATGTTTGTTGTCCTTTTCACTGTGAAAATGATGAATGATCTCTGTTTTTCATATGACAAATGGTATTTTTACTAACGTATTAATTTTATAACGAATTGAATGGAAAAAATAATTGTTTTTGTACGATTCCCTTTTCATAATAGGTTTTTCGCTAGTTATTGCTAAGCGCTAATATTTTCTTTAAGATAATCTAAAATATGAATTTTGTGTTGCATGTATTTACCGAAATATTACACGTTTAAATATGACGGTAGACCTTTAAACTGCTTGGTTTGGGAAGGGTTAAGGATTTTAGTGCTATCATATTTGTACATGTTTGTATTTGAATTCTGAGGGTTATAAAAGTTATGGAGCTGTAGAGTTGTTGCGAACGCTAGTGGCGCCAACCATGAGGTTGTGTTGATATTAGGTTAAGTTCTATGAAATTCAACTGATATAATGAATATGTCCAGGAATACACAATTACTGGATTTTCACCTACAAAGAAACAGTTATTAAATAAATAATATATATTTTTGTGAAAGTACAGTAATTGTGTGTACTGGCCAAAATAAGAAAATATATAAAATTGCAAAAAAATATTGATTTTTAGAGGTAATCTAGTATAATGTATTAAAATCATTTAACAGATAAAGAATATTGCCTTAATAATTTCAAAAAAATAATTAGATTCTCATTGTGACATATATTCAGTTTCAGGGAAATGATTTATCAAATTCAGTCCATAGATGGCGATGGTGTAGTGGTACTCGAAGCGAGTCCACATATTAACATATATACAACTTTTAAAAATTTTATGAAGATTGATGGGTGAGAATGGTGAACGTTGTATTTATACAAAGTGATAACTTAAGACAGGTCGTAATCCTTGTAATTACCCATACTTTAATATATTTTATATTGATTATAATAAAAAATATCTTCGTCTCTATGAGATATCTATTATTTATTTGATATGAAAATAATTTGGCGCAATAAACACGTTTAAACAATTCAAAAATTGAAAGACGAGCAGAATGCTTAAGATTTGGCAAGCATTTATGTAATATTTTCGTATGTACGTACCTGTGACAACGACAAGGAAGACACAAACGGCGAGGAAGGGTCTGCCGAATGCTTTCATGCGGTTGATTTCTCTCATCTCGAGTGAAAATTCTCATCAATTTGACACATTTTATCCGTCTTTAAGCGGAAATATTTTTCGAAAAAACCCTCGAAACATTTGATAATAATGTGATAATTGAAAGCATTAAATCTAGACTATATTTTTAGCCATATACACGGTTATGCGCATATTTTATGTTTAAAATATCTTGTACATCACATTTAAATATTATTCATTATTTTTAGTATCACTAAACACACTTTTTTAATATATTTTTTTATTGTCGAAATTCAGTCCAAGGAAGTCCTTAATCCACCTGAAACAAACGGGCATAGAATTAAATTTTGTTTATTGAAATTTGTCTAATGTATAAAATTCTTCAGCGTTTTGAGTTGTCTAGCGGTATCTTAAATGGTCGACGACAAATACTCAGGTCTGCTTCTACTGCAGCCGCAGGAAGGGTTGTAGACGACTTTACGTTTTGCCGCAGGAGTAGACAAAGATGATAGAATGCCGTACTCCTTTGTCCTAACGCTCAATTCTCGCCTCATCCACATTCATACATCTTCTCATACGAGCTCGCCGATTATTGAGGCTTCTAACAAAGCCATCCTCCATTAATTATGCTAATTTAGATTGGGGAGGTGTAGTAAAAACAATATTGGAGTCGGTTAAAAAAGCACAAAAAACAATTCTCAAGGTACTAATTGGTGGTCCCTTTAGATATCCATCAGATCTTATATTTAAAGAGTACAATGTCCTAGATATAAGACAAATCTTTATGTTGAGAATCGTTCAATATTTCCCTGCTAACAACAACTCTTCTCAAGCAATAAATCATGGACACAACACGAGACAAACAACAAACATCTAAACACCAGTTCCGAGAGCAACAACGAGATTTTATCAAAGATTCTACATGTTTCTAGCTCTGAAACTATACAATACATTCAGTACCAACTGGAAATCGTACAATACCAATAAGATTACACAAATATGGACACAATATATGATCCGATCAGGTAGAGATGAATCAGAAGCATGGCTATCCAACATTCTATAATAATTTATACAATACCTTCACTAATAATTCACCAGTCCTACAACACTTCCACTGAAAAAAAAACTGGCTACTTTAACACAGACTTCAGTCTAGAAAAGTAGCCAGGACAATTCTGTATATATCAGAGGTGGAGTCTACTCCATCCCACATATTAAAATATGAGTATTAATTATGTCTTATATTTATTATGTATGTTTATTATGTATTCACCTCTGTTAGAACAAAAATATGTATGTCAATATATATATATAAATAAATTAATTAATTACCTGGTTTACCTGATCAGTGGACGTCCTCTATTTCTGGTGCCATCAACACTCGCGTCATATATCTTTCTTACTATTCTCATCTCATTCATCCGTTTCATATGACCAAAGTGATCCTTTCTTAGTAACAATGAAGTAATTTTAAATACTAAATTAATGTATTAATTATAAATATATACATATAAAATCAATTTTGTCGAAAAATATTGTTTTATCGTCACCGAGATTCGAACCTGGATCTTCATTTCCAATCCGGGGAAGTGCACTACCTTTGTGCTATAACGCCAGTATTTTTCTTGACAAATTTTCGAACCTATATGTTACATTTTTTCAAATTAATACACCTGTCGTTCCATTATTTGAAAGCCATCTACATTATTTTTACAGAATCTCAAATACCTTTGAGTAAACCGACTTGCAGACGCCAGAATTATCAATTCATTTTTATTAAATTTTGGACACGTTGATACAACATATATTATTAAGGAAAACACATTCTTATTGTGAAGTTGTAATTATTCAGAACATAGGTCTGTGATATTTTAAATATTAATTTAGTATTTAAAATATCACAGACCTATGTTCTGAATAATTACAACTTCACGATAAGAATGTGTTTTCCTTAATAATGAAGTAATTACTTATATTTATAAATACCTACTTCAATCGAAATAAAAAATCTAAATATATGTAATAAAACTCTATCAGTACGAAATTTGTTTAAAAGCAGTTAGAATAATAAATATAAATGAAAAAATCAAATAAATATTATATCTCAGAATTTTTTTTTTTTTACTGGGTCAAATTGTTTCAAAAAAAGCTGTAAGTACATCTTCTGAATACCTTCCTCTTCAATGCAACTAAACTAAGGTGAATACTAAACTACAGTGGTTTACGAATCGTTTACCAACGTAGAACGGATTATCATTCACATACTTAATTCTTCTGATCAAATCGATTCAAATATACGTTACATCCAGTGGCGTGCACTAGATATAGATTTAGGTTATGCTGTTACCAATGATATTATACAATCATATATAATACAATGTATGTACTTTCGTTTAACCAACAACTTTAGACATAATAAATCCGTCATTTATACGACCCTACCATGTATTTATTTGTAATTTTAGAGTTTTATTAATAGTGTTTTTAAAGATTAAGTTTTAACGTGAAATAATACCTTCTTACCCATATAAAAAATGTATGAACATTTTTAAGAACACTTTATATGACTGAACATGATTAATTTATTGTTTGAAAATCCTTCACGTAATAACTGAAGGAAATAATTATTTTTATTAAAAGTTAACGTAGGATATAATTCTGTCAATTCCTTTTTGTTTTTCCCAAATAAAAACCAATCCATGTACCAAATTTAAGGAAGAATAGTGGAATAAACTATAATAAAATTCGCGAATTAGTAAAAGAGGAAGTAGACACTTCACACAAAATGGATTAACCGAGAGGAATTTTCATTTCAGTAAATAGCCGATTATATGACTTGAGTAATTCACTAGCTTAAAGATAGAATAGAGAAATGTGAATAGCACAAGGCGGAGAATACACAAGAGTGCCATGGATACCGCGATGAGTTGTCATGTTAGTTTTTAGAACTAAGCTATTAAAGTATGTACTGGTACACATATGGCGCTAATTATAAAATAATGTTTCTGTTTGTGTTAATCCAATTATTTAATTTATATTTGTTTCCCAGAATTTTCAGTAATCCGCAGCTTTTTTACTTGTATGCGCTGCACGCCCCTGGTTACACGCAACAACCTCCCAAAAGTTCATCAGCTGATTGAATATTAATTTCACCGATGCTGTAATATTTTTCGAAGCCTTTTTCGTTATCTTTTAAGCCCATCCCGCATGCTTCATTGAGGTGGATGGCATGGAATGTTTTGATACATAAATTAAGAATGTTGAACCTAGGGGTTGCAGTTTAATCTACAAATGCAATATTTGTGAAATAAGGGAACAAAACCATTTGTGTCTGTCCATCCGACTGAGATCATCTCATTAGGTGCACCAGCGGCTCCGGAAATTAGCGGGGATTAAATCATACCATGCGGCGCCCAGATAAGGGATGCACCCACTGCATTCATTACTCCGCTTCAAGCCCGGTGCTGCCTCGCGAATAGAACCTTAACCCCGTAACTTACAGCGAACGCTTTCTAAGACAACAATAAATTATTGTGCTTGTTACAATTTAATCAAAGACCAAAAGATTCTTAACAAATTCTCGAAATGGATCGAAGATTTCACAGGTCGGACAATTAGGCAACATAATTATGTATTAAGGAAAACACATTCTTATTTTGAAGTTGTAATTATTCAAAACAGACGGTCTGTGATATTTTAAATACTAAATTAATGTATTAATTATAAATATATACATATAAAATCATTTTTGTCGAAAAATATTGTTTTTGCGTCACGAGGATTCGAACCTGGATCTCTATTTCCAATCCGGGGAAGTACACTACCAATTGTGTTATAACGCCAGTATTTTTCATGACAAATTTTTGAACCTATATGTTACATTTTTTTAAATTAATACACCTGTCGTTCCATTATTTGAAAGTCATCCTACATTATTTTTAAAGAATCTCAAATACCTTTGAGTAAACCGACTGCAGACGCCAGAATTATCAATTCATTTTTATTAAATTGGTAGTGTACTTCCCCGGATTGGAAGTAGAGATCCAGGTTCGAATCCCGGTGACGCAAAAATAATATTTTTCTACAAAAGTGATTTTGTATATATATATTTATAATTAATACATTAATTTAGTATTTAACATAATAATTATTAAAGACTGTACATTCTTATTGTGAAGTTGTAATTATTCAGAACATAGGTCTATATTATTTTAGATACTAATTAAATGTATTACTTAAAAAGATATATATATATATATATATATATATATATATATATATATATATATATATATGTATAATCAATTTTAAAGAAAAATATTGTTGTAGTATATCATAAATAAAAGTTATGTTTCTAATGATCATTTGCTATAAGTAAATGATCATTAGAAATCGCTGAAAAAATTACCGATAAATTATAAAAATATGTATGAATTTTAAGGAATTTAATGAAATAGTTATTTAAAAACATACAATGGAGTTTGAAAAAAAAACACTGTATTACAAATTTTGTCATGTTTTATGATACGTGATTTGTATTTCATTTTAAAATCAAAAATCACCTGTTGAATAGAGACACAATATCAAATCCGAGACTTCAACTGCCTGCTATATGGAATAATAATTCATGTTTTAATCCTTCGCCATTGGCTCAAATCCCCAGCTCACATTTAATCCTTGTCCCTAAACAAATGTCCATCATTTCCAAAGCATTGATGTGAAAATCCTGAAGATGAGATCTGGCGGGAGAATGGTATCGGCCGAGCCCAGCGGGGATTACTGGAACGTATTACGCGCTTCGCAGGCTGTGCATGTAGCGTCATCTAGGGGCTCATTTCGTATGCAGGGGGTGAAAACAACGCTCTCAAACTCGTTTGTTTTTCTGACAAAGCATTATGAGACTTTGGCATATTACGATATGTGGATGAGAGGTATGTGGAACGTCTGCGAAAACCGGGAAAAATGGAGCAATAACTAAAAAATATAGGTATTGACATAGCAATGTGGTGCAAAATGATTATTTAAATACCACAGAATTATGTTTTGAAAAAACTGCAAATTTACGATAATAATTTGTTCTCCTTAATAAAGGATATGTTCAACATAGTGTCTCTAAGACTTAACATTAAATTAGACGTCTAGCGTAATATAATTCATAGATTATGTTCGGTATATATGAAAGGTCCACGGATTGTTACTTTATTTATGTGTCCCCCCGTCCTATACTTCAAAGTACGACTTTTCTGTATGTTTTGTCTATGACTTTTTCAACTATCAAGAAGGGAACGTCCTGATATGTGTTTGTTACACTGATTTGTTATTTGTACAGTTACTGTTGCTACTGTGTATTCGGTTTCTCGCAGTGTGTGCCGAAGATTTAACAATAACTTTTGGGTAATTCAGAGTGCTTCGTGCTAAGTGTCCCATAATTTCACAAAATATGGTCAGGCGTCTGTTCCACTCTTCCACATGTACACCACGGGGCATCCACAAATCTAAACTCAAACAATTTACTCCGGAATTGTCTGCCATTCAAAATGATTTAGGTCTGGAGGTTTCATCATGCAAGGAATAAGTCAATTTTCCCTGCTTTGCCGTATCCCACCTCTCTTGTCACTATCCAAGCGTTAACTGCCTCATTCTTAGAACCAGATCTTACAAAGACCCGTCCGTGGATCTAAAAGTGACGCCTTGATAAGTTAGAGTACATACGGATCCTTATCTCCAGGATTTCCAGGTCAGCCAGGAGAACACCTGCTATAATGGGCAGACACAGTTATGTGACGGTCACGAGATGCACGTGAACGTATAAATGGTGGTTTGACTGGATTTAATCAGTAATGGGACGAATCTGGTTTTATATAAGGTATTTATTCGGGTATGGGTGACACGTTGGAGCTCCTTAGGTAGTAAGTTAGGCTGAACTGCATGGGTGGGATCTCCTCCTAGACGCCTACCTCTCACTCTCTATACATCGTATTTTGTAACTCCGTTAGTCTGTCCGTGTAAGTGTGACTCAATCCATTATGTGTCTCGTCCACTGTCCCTTTTTAGGGAGTGTTTTTTTTTAATGAATGGATCCCTGAGTGTCTGCCTCGAACTACTGCACCTTAGTTTTCCATCTATTTGTAATCTATGTTCTATGGATTCATGTTATATATTTTTTTATGAATAAAGACACCACTTAAGGGAGGGTCTAAATTTTAATTTTTGCAAAAATTGCTGATTTTTTTTTTTCGTTTTAGATAAACTTGAATATGTTATTGAATTAAAGTCGCGTATTCTTATTAACTTTGATAAGTGGGACCGATAAGAAAGCCCTAGCTTTTAAACAGATCCCGGGAAAGGGTGCCCCCCCCCCCCTCTCCACCTGTCCTTCATAATAAAGTGCTTCGTGCTAATCACCGAAGATGTTTCCTGAAGTTCAACAGAGCTGTGGGCTGCGAGCTGTGCGTAGGTCCAGCAAAGAAATTTAGGTAAGTCGTGCATCTCGGTTGGTCCATGAGCCCTTATTTTTCTGTCCCGATACCAAATTGCTACCACCCTTCCTACATTCCATTTCCCCACCCCTCGTGTAAACAGATTGGATATTGATACAATCCCACCTAAATTATAAGTATGAAGTAATTATAAATTGCTTTGTTGACTCGATGGACTTTCAACCCAATTTGAACAAGTGGATAATTGTGTGTACCCAGGGCGACCATTTTAATAACAGGAGGCATATCCGAAGATACTGTTGGCAGAACAAACCTGAGGTGGACGGCAATCGAACCTTTAATACGATGTGATGATGAAATGTTCAGTTAATGCATTCTTGACGTATGGGTGCAAAACAAAAAAATATTTGAGGGAGGTAACCACACACTACCGAATATATAGACAAGAACTAACTGAAATTCCTTGATTATATAATATTTTCATTTTGGTGTCACTCACGTGATTACTTTGGTACCACTTAAGTAATCAAATAGCTCCGCGACAAGACAAAACTATTTTTTATCATATTTTTACAAACACCCGGGTCAAATCTGACCCACCACCGCAGAGTATGTATTAAACAAAATATTTTTTATAATTATTAATATAAAATGAGCCCACAAAGTAATTTTGCTAATATTGAAGAAATTTTACTTCATTCTATTTAACAAAACCATCCTAAATCAATAGTTAATTACAATATGAAAAACATTTGGTTAAAAAGTATTATTAGGAGAACACATTTTTATTGTGAAGTTGTAATTATTCAGAACCTATGTCATAAGATAGATGACTTTCAAATAATGGAACGATTAAATGTATTAATATCAAAAAGGTAACATATAGGTTCGAAAATTTGTCGCTAAAAATATTGTCGCTGTAGCATAGTTAGATAATGCATCTTCCTCGGTTAGGTAAGATATCTATATTCGAATCCCGATGGCGCAATAACAATATTTTTCGATAAAATTGATTATATATGTATATCTTTCTAATTTATATATTTAATTCATGTTTATAAAGTATTAAATCCACATTTATTATTTTTTATTAATTATCTTATATATTATTTCTTATTTAAATATTTTTGCCTATTTTACAGCATTGTTATTTTCTGAATAAGTCCGATGTTAGTTTTTTTTTTATTTTATGAAGAATTGATTTTTAATTGTTTTATAAAATTCCGATAGTGTAATTAAAATAAAATGAATATAATTTAATTGTATTATTTTACATAAGATAATAAAATTCTTTAAGAATATATCTGTAATTCATATTTAAAAAATTAATTAGAAAGATATGCAGATAAAATTAGTTTATGGAAAAAATATTTGATATTAATGTATTAATTTGAAAGTGCAGCATTTAGGTTCGAAAATTCGCTATTAATCACTAATTTCATTTATACGTTGAATTTGTATTAAAAATATCACAGAACTGCAACTTCACAATAATAATATGTTCTCCTTAAAACGAAATAATAATATATTTGATTTATATAATGAATATATCACAATAATGATGTCAGAAAAATTTTTAATGTTGTGTATTGTCCAAATTAATAATAATAATATAAACTAGAATCAGTTCATTCTCAAATTAATAATTCGTCGTGACGTCGGGTCGCGATAATATAAGAATTCTAAATCGGCGGCCGTCCGATGTGTCAGGATGGCCGAGCGGTCTAAGGCGCCAGACTCAAGGTATACCTTACCCGTGAACAACGGGTGCAGAGCTCTTCTGGTCCTCTCTGAGGGCGTGGGTTCGAATCCCACTTCTGACAAATATTTTTTGCTATTTTTTTTTTATATATTTAATATATATATCATCATCGGTCATCGTGTTACCATTATTTTTGCCGTTATTAAAAAAGGAAATATTTTTTAACCTTCAAATTAATGTAAATTAAAATGATTATATAACTTATATATGTTGATGACGTCACTATTATTATTTATTCAACAAAAAAATATGTTTTTAAATTAAAGGTAGGTTAGTACTTTCTACGAGAATTAAATTATTATTGAACACATGCGAATCTGTAATATTTTATTCTGCAACGTACATGGGTCGGTCGTTAAAAGTGTGACCGACGTACAAACAGTGAGAATTATTAGAGTATTGCACGATTGATTAGCGGGATTGAAATAATATATATTTTTTTATCTTATCGTATTAATTATAGATAAAATTATGTGCGACTTGGCTTGTATGTATAATATTATATTTAAGCGCCTGATTTCAAAACCCCCTAAAATGACTTTTTGAGTTTGTTTGAATTGTTTTTTTTTTTAATGTGTTTTTGAATTAATTATGGATGTAAACGTATATTTTGAAAGCAAATGTAGAACATGTTTATTTTTATATCAGCATTTTTTAAAAAGACAATTCTGTAATGTAATTTTTTTTCTGTATATATATCGTTCTGGCTTTAGATTACGTGATCATCAACACGCGTTGTGATTGGCTGATTTTATTTTTGAAAAAAATTACAAAACTGCATATTTAACTAAAATTATCCGAAAACTGTTAAAGGGGTTTTGTAATTAGGTGCTATATATATATATGTCTTCAATGACAGATTATAAGAAGAAAATTCGAAGAGAATGAATATATAAATAGAGAGGTATTGTGTGTCGAAACTCATTTAGGAACCGCATCGTAGAACATGACATTGACATCTTGTTTTTTTTCCAGTAATCAAGTCATCGACAGTTCTTAGTGTTGCGTGAGAAGATGAGTGATGAAAGTGGATTAAGCGAGAGACACTTGTCGCGATTGAAGAGTGTGGCGCTCTATCCTCGAAACAGCGCAATGGTAAAGATTTGCGCAGAATATTTTCAGTGCACAGTGCTAGGGAAAAAAGTATTTTTATTTTTATTTAAAACACAATTTCTACAATTCCATGAACAGCAATACATAATGCTATATAATATCAATTATCGCCGATTGCTTCTCTGTCAGTGCAAAAATCAGAAAGCTGCTAGACTCTTCGGGCGACTAATGTTGTCGCGAAGCGGCCGATTGTGATCGCTACGCGGCCCACGGTGGGCCATGGTTTCCGTAGCATCTAAACCAACGTAATAACAAGTTACCAATGGCTGCGTAGTGTACGAATAATATTATATAATCGATATATTTTAAATAATAAAGCTCCATTTTTGTAACAATATCACGTCAATAAATCCAAACTTTGAAGCTAAATATCTCAGTTTTATGTAAATTTTAGATGATACCTTGCTGTCCAATAAAAAATATTATTAAATAGAAATATAAACATATAAAATCAATTTTATCGAAAAATATTGTTGTTGCTACCGGGATTCGAATCTGGATGAATTTCAAACCTATATGTTACACTTTTCAAATGAATACATCTATCGTTCCATTATTTGAAAGTCATCTACTTTGTTTTGTTAATTAGTATTTAAAATATCACATTCTGAATTCTGAATAATTACAACCTCACAATAAGAATATGTTCGCCGTAATAAAAATATTATTGAATGTTAATTGCATTGTTCAACTGGGCAAGTTGCCAACTATTGCTCTCAACACTTAGTGAACTCATTTATTTATTAATAGTATTACTATTTGTGATGTGTTTGAGTTCGCCAGTTGATTCGGCCAAACTGTGCGGTGATTATTGTCCGGGTAATTGTAGAAGTAATTACTCGTCATTATGAACAATTACATACACAGAATTAGAGCTACGAGTGTGGTTGCCGAAGGAAAATAAAAAGAGATAGTAACAAAAACTTTTACTCGTTTTTTAATTCGAATGTTCGAGTAGATTGTTGGTGTAGTGGTCAAGACGTTGGCCTAGTGATCTAGTGGTCGGGGGTTCGCGCCTCGTTCCAGGACACCAGTAAGTTAGTCTTATTTTCATAGCACGAGCATTTAGCTTAGTTTGAAAATAGTAAGAATATTGATGTTTCATGTATTCCGTGTACGCATCTCTATTTAAAAAATAAATAAAAATTCAGGACAAGTTATTAATTTTTAACAGACTTTTGATTAGGTTCTCCAGGACCTACCTTTTTTTGATGTTGCCATGTTGGATTAGAACATTTTTCTCTTTTGTGCCAAGTTTACTCGAGGTCCGACTCAATATATGCTTTTAACGGTCAGGGTATCGAAATAAAAGGTTTATGTACAGTTTGTAAAGAATGACATATATTCAATTTAAGAATCATGAACAGAACATTGACAGTATAGCATTGAGATGTTCAACGGAAAATAATATTAAAAATTACATATGAACATGTAGCATAATTTAAAAAACACAATATAAGAAATTGGTTTTTCTGAGTGTGCGGTATTGAAGCCGTCACATCGCCTTTGATAAAATTATAATATAAATAAACAGAATTTACGTGTTGTCTTTTGGTAAATGGAGAGTAATATTTCTTTGTAATCTTATTTTTAATTGAGGACTGGTTCATACAAAGTTGTGCTAGGTGTAATACCAGAAAATGGACACCGGGGAGACACCGAACGGATATTAAAATCATAGTCGACCGGGTCTAATTATTATAAAAGAATAAGGGTTACCTTATCAGGAAATAAAAGCACGAGATGTTTACTTAACTAGAGATGGTCGAATATGGTTTTATTATGTAGGCAAGTTTGATCAGAAGTTGCTTGTATGTAAGTAGCAGTACAAATAATTGTTAATTTTATTTTTTTAAATTAAATTGGAAGTGACAAAGAGTTATAGACAACAGCAGAGTCTAAGGTAGAAATGAAATGTATTAGTGGGAAAAATAAAGTTCGATGAAGTAAATCGGAAGTTATTATAATTTTTAAGGCGGTCGAAGATAATTTTTCACTGTCAATTGGTTTACTAAAATTTACATACGCAGAAAACTGTACGAATCACTGTCCGCGAGAGTTGAAAGATCCTGATTAAAGATTTTGACGAGGTGGAAGTTTACGGTAAATGCTGAATACTGGGGCACATTTGTTTTAGACGTGGAACATGGTAACGACGTATCTAATGACACGCGGAACCTGGGGTCGTCAGATGAGCAGAGGCAATCTTCCTGAATCTACGAAGCTGGTGGAAGGCGTCTAGGAAGACTTTTTGGTGGGTGCGAGGTCATCAGGAGCAATTAGGCGATGGAGAAGGTAGAAAAAAAAATGTATCGAGAATCTAGGTTGAAGGAGCGGTTTTTTTAAGGAAACGTTACATCTCTATAAAACCCGGGTAGTTTACTGATGGATGATAAATAATTCTTTTAAAATTAGCAATATTAACTTTGTGGTTAAAATTCATATTTTTTATTTATTATCTTTGTTTTATTAACCACTGAATTGAGTTTAAATACATCTATCGGTTTCGAAAAATACCATTTTCTTCTTCAGGATGTCATAACTAACCAAAAATATATAGCATTGTTTCTTCATCAGAAACTATTTTTAAAATTAAAAAAAAAAAAACAATTATTTAAAAAATAAATTTAGTACTTAACTCAAATTGCTACTCAATACAAATTTAGTCGAATAATTTTTAGGAAAAAATTATTCGACTAAAATATTAATTACTAAATTATTATTATTAAATAATTGATGGTACATTACGGCAAAAATTCGTATAAAACTTTTGTATATTGCATACACGATTTGTGAAGGTAACTAGCTTGGACTTCGGATAAGTTCACTGCGACATGAGACGAAAGTGGGGGTCGTTTATATATCTTTCCGAGGAACGGAGATCACTAAATATGTGGAGAGGGAAAGGCGGGAATTAAAGAACACACCTCTTAATACATACGGAATACTCTTATAGAGGGGGAACTCGTGACGCGATGTTTCTGGTTTTGTTGAAATAGCACGTATGCACTCGGACATTCTATTTTTAGACGGTTCTTCCTGTTTACGTGTGACTTTACCGATACTGGATGATGAAATTTGCACGTAATATTAATATTTGCGCGGAGTCAATTTGGAAGCTATTCAAAATGATTATTATTTTATTTAATTTCTTTATTATTTACATCGTAATGGTGGCATGTTGTACAAGGAATAAATGTTTATTTTATGAAGATTTAGTAATTTATGTTGAATGAATTTAAAATACGGGTATGTTGACTGTGGCGAAATTATATACATGACAAGATCGCCTTCGGCGTGCATCTTTTCCTTTATAGTCTTAGGCACCCTCCATCTCTTATTGTAAATGTAGATGATAGAGTATCACACTTTTCTGTCCTGATACACAATTCTCGCCTCATACATGCATCATCGATTATTGAGGCTTCTGACATGATCGTCATCTATTTCTGATTTATCTGGTCGAGTCAAGTCTTCTGTGGATACCCTTCATTTTTACCTACTATTATTTCCTCATTCATCTGTTCGATATGACCAAACCACCTAAATAATCCTTTTTTAATCTTATTTGCTATCTAACAAAATAATCGATCGAACACAAAAGTGAATTGTCCGTTTCCAGTTACACGTGCCGCAATTAGGGGTTGGGGTTTTGAATAGAATAACTACCATAATACGCCTTTAAAATGCTCGACCACGACATAACGACACCATTCAGCAACAACGTTTTATTTAATTACTTGGCAGTGATGATGCGAAAAGTGTAGCGCTGATATTTGGCACGGCTCCACGTAATGACTCTGGCGTGAGTAAAAATCGGAAATGTCAATAGATAATTTAACAAATTTGGCTTTTTGAGGCGCCAGACCTTCGATTATGGCTTCACACACGGCAAATTATTAACTATTGGGGTGATATTTTCGGTTTGGCCGATGCGGGAATTTTTACGTCCATTTAATACATTTTCTACGCGATATTAAAAAACTGCATTCAGATATCTATTTTATATTATTAAGGAAAACATATTCTTATTGTGATGTTGTAATTATACAGAACATACGGTCTGTGATATTTTAAATACTAAATTAATGTATTAATTATAAATATATACATATAAAATCAATTTTGTCGAAAAATATTGTTTTTGCGTCACCGGGATACGAACCTGGATCTCTATTTTCAATCCAGGGAAGTACACTACCAATTGTGTTATAACGCCAGTATTTTTCATGACAAATTTTCGAACCTATATGTTACATTTTTTCAAATTAATAACACCTGTCGTTCCATTATTTGAAAGTCATCTACATTATTTTTATAGAATCTCAAATACCTTTGAGTAAACCGACTGCAGACGCCAGAATTATCAATTCATTTTTATTAAATTTTGGACACATTGATACAACATATATTATATATATCCCGGTGATGCAAAAACAATATTTTTCGACAAAATTGATTTTATACGTATATATTTATAATTAATACATTAATTTAGTATTTAATCTATTTTATACATTTATTTATATATTACTAGCTGAAGTACAGAGTGAAGACGCTTCATTTAGGAGAATAGGGGTAGTTTTTTTTGCAGACAGTAATTTTACTCTTATTTTGAACGTCAAGTATACAAAATTTCACCAATAAGTACCAAAATTATGCTTTAAGAAGTGGAAAGTGGGATGGAGGTAATTTTTTGAAATCTCATGTAGACAGTGACCTTCCTCTTGTTTTTAAGGTAAAGTGTGCAAAATTTTACCTACACTTTGTTTAAACCGCTATTTATTGATAAATCAACATTTTTTGATATCTATGGTATCTTTTTCAGGCAACAATGTATACTAAAATAAAAAATTCGTGCATAATTAAGAATAAAACTATAAAATGGTGAATAAATAATATGAAAACAAATTTAAAAGGTGACTATTTGCAAAAAATGATTTGGTTGTAATATTTCATTTGCTATTAACATTTTTTCAAATTTATCTAACTATAAACCCCTAGAATTTGTATGTAAAATTTCTAAACCCTTGTTAATGTCAAAATAATTGTTTGTTTTGAGTATCGAAGCACGTTGATTTATCAATAAATATAGGTTTAAACCAAGTATTTTATTTTATTATTTATATAATAAATGGCCACAAAGTAATTGTGTTAATATTTAAATTATTGTATTATTGATTAGTCTATGTAATTTATATATTACTAATACGTGCATGAAATATGATATGAAAAATAAATAAAATGTAAGCGTATCGTTATAAGATGTGTCCAATACGTGTAATAGTTTTTTTTTTTTTGTATTAATGATCTATTTTTGTCTACTGTCTATGTCGGATGGCTTAGCCCCGAGGGTAGAAAACACCCTAAATTGACACGGGAGCCTGCAGTAAGCTATAATAATGCATGTAATAACTGACAGAACGTAATGTACTAAGTATCAAACTCAAAACATATTAAATCCTTTCCGATGAATGGGCAGGACTGTTTACTCAGGATTTTCTCCATCCGGAAACGTAGCGTTATCCCGGAAAACGTCCGGATATTTGGATTATTTGTGCTCGGAAATATGAAGGATGCTGTTGTTAATCGTAACAAACACAAATTTAATATTATGAGTACAATTTAAAAATTAAATAAAGTACTAGTATAACAGTTTGAATTTCTGTGTATTTGGTGCATATGTCATACTGTTTCAAAGACGATGCTAATAGTTAAAAAAAAAAATATCATTTAAATATTAAACATATAATAAATATCTCATAGAAATGAAGATGAATAAATATCTCATATTATTTATTGTCTTCGGCTGGCTTAAGTGATCACTTTATATAAATATAACGTTCACCATTTTCACCCATCAATCTACATATCTATCAAATTTTTGAAAGTTGAATATATGTTAATATGTGGAATCACTTCGAATACCACTACACTATCGCCATCGCCATCTATGGACTAAATTGATATATTATTTGTTTAATAACAGTACCTTTGTAGGTGAAAATTTTGTAATTGTGTGTTCTTGGACGTATTCAAATACTGAATTCAAATTTTTATTTGGGACGATTTTTAAGTTAATGTCGCTAAAGTTTAAGGTTAAAAAATAAAGAAAATATAGCATGATTGTTGGTTTTCGTACATTAAAAGGCAAGCTATCAGAAAATATTGTGATGTTATAAATTTGGGCCACGTACGAAATGGCCCCGTCACTTATTTTTTTGTCAAACATCCTTCAATTCACAAATAGTTACCTTTAAGTTGGTATCTCATTCGGTTTCCAAGATTTTAAAAACGGTTATATCTATGATTCATTTTCAAAACCATCGACGAAGCTGTCAGACTAAAATGTAGCTCTGTGCGATTCACTATAACCAGAGGGTAAGTATTTTTATTGTTCAATTACTAGTGCAAAGTCTACTATTAGCTTGTTAATCTAATCGCATGGTAAATAATCTTTACAGGAAATAAGATATTTCCCTCTTATAGATTATGCCTTTGGTTTTTGGTGCATACTTTTGGTATATGGCTTTCGTTCATGACCTTTAACTTCTATCTTTGGATATAGCCCCTGAGTTAGTCGTCTCACTGTAGGCGGCATTTTATATTATGATGTGATTATCTTCAACAAATTCCGTTACGAATGCTGCGGGCCAAACATAATGTGGAGCCAAAACATGTGGTTGTCAAGGAAAGACGTCGAACTCGCGCCTAACTCGACGAGATGAGAATTCGTCGAGTGGATTTTATTTTGTTGTATTTGTTTTATGTATTATGTTTCATTCTGATTAGATGTCTTTCTTTTTCTAATGAATAACATCTTTCATTTATCGCCTCCAGGTGTCACTATAAAATTTCCCAGTTTAGGATAAAGGCAGAATGTGACAAAAGTTTGGTGGGTATGTATTTCTCAACTAAAATAACCAGCGGATCTTATGTTCTACACTCACTAGCCGGTGAAAGGGAAGGACGCAGATCTTTTACCCACCACAATATTCATATTTTAAACTTTATTATACAATAATTGTTGTGTCCCAAAGAATAGTAAATGAATAGATATGATATGAAGTTGCGGAATGAGGGCCATTCTACACACATTCTTGGTGGAAACATAAATCTGATAGATTATGACACTCTCATACAACAGTAAAAATATTTATCTTCAAAAATTAAATCAATATGTAAACTGCATGAATGCATATAATATTGACAGCGTTTAAATTTTCACTCCAATTGAGTCATATTTTTAAAAAAAGTCGCCGAGCTATTTGATTGCGTGAGTGGTATCAAAGTGGGTGACATCAAAATGAAAATATTGGGACAATAAATTTGTTCATTTGGTGGTTTGTGGTGTATCCGTAATACTCACGTGGTCAGTTTAATTAATCTATTGAAAAATCGAAGGTAAAGTAAACAGGTACATGGAAATTAAATTTTAATTAATAAGACGAACGAAATTTCAAATTAAAAAACAAAAATTCATTCATTTTCTACTTTTGTTTAAAATGATTGATTAAGTGTTGTACGTTGCCATTTACCCATGTATTTTTTATATTATTATGTTTCACAGATACACAATATTTTTATTAATTTAAAAAGCGTAGATATAAAATACACAAGATGTTGATCTACATTTTAATTGGAAAATATTGTATTCTAATATGAATATAAAATCATCTAATTTCCAAAAATTGGCATTTATTTCGAGAGTAAGTACATCATTAATTCATATAGAAGCCAAAATAGAAGTGAAAATAAATTTTGTGTGTATTTTTCACCAAGCAACACATTTTTTTGCTTATTAAGAGAACGCATTGTTACTGTGAAGTTGTAATTATTCAGGAAATAGCTCTGTCATATTTTAAATATGAATTAAATATATTAATTAGAACTTTATTATTAGGAGAACATGAACGTAAAATTGTATCAATGTGTCCAAAATTTAATAAAAATGAATTGATAATTCTGGCGTCTGAATCAAATTATTCAAAGGTATTTGAGATTCCGTAAAAATAAGGTAGATGACTCTTTCAAATAATGGAACGATTAATTGTATTAATATCAAAAAGGTAACATATAGGTAGCGTAGTTGGATAATGCACCATCCCCGGTTAGGAAAGAGATCCAGGTTCGAATCCCGGCGGTGCAACAACAATATTTTTCGATAAAATTAATTTTAAATGTATATCTTTCAAATTAATATATTTAATTCATATTTATAACATTTTTTTGTCACTGGAGTCATATTTTGAAGTCAATAAATATTAATAAAATAAAACACATTGTTTAAACCATTATTTATTGATAAATCAACATGTTTCAATACATGTGGTATTTTTTTCAAAAGACAATGTATGATAAAAAAAAATTCGAGCACAGATATAAACAAAACTACTACTAAAACTAATTTAAAAGGTGACCATTTGCAAAAAAAAATTAGGTTATTTATAATATTTAATTAGTTATTAACACTTTTTCTTATTTTTCTAATTTCAAATGTATCTAACTGTAAACCCCTAGCATTCGCTTAAAAATAGTTTTCTTTCAAATGGTGATTGGAAAATTCACAATAGTTAGTATTGTTTTGAGATAAATTAAAATTGGCTATTTATACGAATACAAAACAAGAAATAATGAAATATTGTCATTTATTTTTTTTTATTACATATCATTATTTACATATAACTTATTTATTTGTTGATTTACATCCTTATGGGCTTTTACAAAATTGATTAGGTATAAAAAAAATATAACCAGCTATACAAGTAGCATTAAATATATATATTAAAATATAAATTAATAGAATGTACATATATACTCGTAGTTTATTATATAGACTCTACGTCTGATATATACAGCGTTGTCCTGGCTACTTTGTTAGACTAAAGTCTGTGTTGAAGTAGCCAGTTTTTTCGTGCTGTTGTGGTGTTATTTAATAAAAAATCGACAGAAATTAATATAAAGAAAAAAAAAAATAATAATAATGTAGTGTAGTTATAGAACTAGTGAATTATTAGTGTAGGCACTGTGTAATGATTATATTAGAATGTTGCATAGCCATGTTTCTGATTACTCTTTACCCTATTGGATCATATATTTGGTCCATATTCGAACATAATTATTAACTAGAATCATACAAAAACACGTGTAAAAAACATTGTAATTAATATGAATAATGTTGTCTACCTCATTTATATAAAATTGTATAGCTATCCTCTTCCATAACCTTTCACTTTGAATAATAATTGTTTCTTAGAATCATGCCAAAATATAAAAACCAAAAATTCCCATTATTACCGTAAGCACTTAAAATTATATAGCTATCCCTTTTCAATAGATTTCATTTAAACACGTGTATTAATGAACCATTAGACGAAACGCGTCTCACGAAATTAAAAGCGTAGAACTAAAATGCAAGTAATTTCATTTTCATTTGTGATATCTTAAATCTATAACTTCTGATATATTATATAATACATAAATGAAAAATAAAAAGTTACATTTTCGTTAGGTTTGCCTAAAACCTGTACCTAGGGTGTACGTTTATATGTTTATACAACCTGTTTGATATAACTTGATACAAAATGAAGATAGGTATAAGGGTTGGTACAATAATATGCCTCCAGCCATCATTGTTTGGGAATAATGAACGTGGTAGCGAATGAGCGAATATAAAAAAATGAAGCTGAAATGATATTATTTTCTGCTTTCGCCTAGAAATATTATTACGTTTTTTGAGTCGTAGCGTGTAAACATTATTTTCCAAAAAATGTACAACGAATATTGTAAAATCATATGTTTAATAAATGCGTATATTATTATGATCAGTATATACACATGAAATGAATAATTATAATAGGAATTAAATTAATCAACTCGAAATATGTCTCAACCTGAACAATGATATGTGCCCATTATTTACACAATTATCTACGCGCCAGTTCGGAGAGCAACAACGACATTTTATAAAAGATTCTACATGTTTTTAGCTCCGAAACTGCACAACACACTCAATGCCAAATGGAAATCGTTCACTTTCAATAAGATTACACAAATATGGACCCAATATATGATCCGATCGGGTAGAGAACAATCAGAAGCATGGCTATCCAACATTCTAACATAATCATTATACAGTGCCTACACTAATAATTCACTAGTTCTACAACTACATTTTTATTTTAAAAAAAGCTTTTTATTTTCTGTCGAATCTTTATTAAATAACACCACAATAGCACGAAAAAACTGGCTACTTTAACACAGACTTCAGTCTGATAACGCTGTATAAATCAGAGGTGGAGTCTTCTCTATCGCACACAATAAACTGCAAGTATTTAATTGCAATATAATTGTATCTTATGTTTATCATGTTATATTAAAATATATTCACTTCTGTTACAACAAAAACATGTATGTCAGTAAAGTCTAAATAAACAAATAAATTATGAAAGTGGCCTAAGTCATGTTTCTTTTGTTGATCGTTAAATTTGTGTTTTGCCTAATATTCAATGACTTATATTTTTTGTTTGGTTTGCCAATTTACCGGTAGCAGCAACGATATATTTTTAGATAAAATTGATTATATACGTGAATCTTTACAATTAATACATTTAATTAGTATTTAAATAATAAATGTCAGTTTCTTTCAAATTTACGTACAACAAAGACAAAGTTACAAGCCATGGTTATAAAGGTAGTTATATCAGCAATGATAGGCTTCACGTCCGTTTTAGTATCGCTCCGCGGGTCAACGCCGGCGCACCCCCTGTTTACCAAACCGGTGCGATTACAAAATCGCTGACACGGCTCAAACGTTCCTTTTCGCGTTTAGAAAACTCTTTTAAACATATAAAAATCGGTATCTTTTAATTAACGGAGAGGAGACAATTTGGTAAGTGAGAAGGTAATGCTTAAATTATCTTAATCAATTCCACGATCGTGGACCACAAGAGAACAAAAAAGCGAAAAAAACATTTTTTTAAAAATCTTTTATACGAAAAAAATATTTCTTCAAAGGTGACTTAAAAATTTAAGAGTAACTAATCGACATTTTTTAATTGAAAATATACATGACTACGATGTAAAAAATGAAAAATAAAAAATCACTCATGACAATGACCCCAAAAATAAGGATCAATATTAACAGAGTATTATATTTATTTATAAAACTAATATCAGATATCTCATAGAGACAATGTTATTTTTTAAATATATTTAATGGAAATAATCCGAGCGTTTTTTAACAAGCCCAACTTGAACGCTAATATCTCCGAAAGTATTGCACATTTTCAAAAAATTCTAAAAGCATGGTAATCTGAACTTTTTTCTTATTTTTTTAACATATTACAAAAGCTCATTTCTGATATGATCCAAATTATTAAAATTGAATGTGAAACGAGATATCGGGTCAGTCGGACTAATAAACTTAGCAAAGACATTTACTAGGTAAATTTTTTCCAGACGGTTGCTTGTCGCGACTGTGTTGTTGGCATGACGTCGGTACTGGCGAGAGGTTTTGTTTCATGCACCGGTGTCTGCAGAGTGCATTCAGTAGCAAATAAATGCGTAATGTATATTTCGCACCACTCTGTCAGAGCATCATAGAATATGGTATAGTTGGCTGGGGTGGAGCCGCTATCACAATACTCGACCCACCGATTAAAATGCAAAAAGCCATAATGAGAACAATTTTTAATAAATCCTTTCTGCATGAATCAGAGCCGCTATTCCAAAACCTCCATGTGCTAAATATCAGGCAATTATTCATAAATACTCTGCTTAAAGACATACGTTAAAACAGAATCCTGCGCTTTATCACACATTCTAAGTGCACTCGGGCAAAACCTCAATGAAAACTAGCTGTCCCGTTAATGAAAACCTCATTTGCTCAAAGACATGCACGTTTTATAGGACCGCGGATATACAATAAGCTACCACGAGAGATGGCAACGGTATCGTATCCTCAACTCTGCGTGCTTATAAAGGAATGGATTTTCTAAATTGTAAGAAGTCAGCTGGAAGAGTTCCTTAAATGATCAAACCTACTCATTTTATGTAATTCTTTTTGTCCTTACGTCTTACCTCGTACTTATCATGTTTTGTTTGCTCCCTGCTTGTTTCTTTTCTTTTACTTCATACGTATGATGTATCAAAAAATTTACTTTGTTCAATTTACTTATTATCTCTACTTGTTTCCTTTTGATTTTTTTGTTTTTTAACATTTAATTTAATTTGTTGCCTTACTTCCAACTTTTATTATCGCTTATGGAAGCTTATGGAAGCGACCAACAGGCTTGCATGTAAATGAAATGAAGTATAGTATTTGCACTGTAAAGGGGCGCTAGAAGGGGGGGACCCACCCTTTCCTAGAACGGTTGTAGAAGTTTTAACTTATTTTATCGGTTCCACCCCCAGTACTACAGAAACGCGAAATGTACAATTGATAGACACAAAAGAAAGGAGATAAAAAACAAAAACTAATGTAAGAGATTGCGAAAACGATCAGAGATTTTAATTTAAACCTTTTAAGTGCACTCTTTATTTATTTTAAAATATTTATATAACAACATTACAAAAAAACAGATAATCAAGTATCATGTATGGAAGTACAGAGACCGGTGGGTACAAGACAGCCATCAAATGGCTAACTATCGAGTATACTCTCTCATGAAGGGACTTGATGAAACACAATGATGCATGAGTCACACCATACACGGTACTGCCCAACGGAGTTACGCACAATTTTGTTTGTTTTAAGAATTTGACTCATGAAAAGTAAAGTGTCCGCGTTCTCGCTGACACGATCTTGTCATCATCTGCCTAATATACCCCTATCTCGTAGTCTACGTTTTGATGAAATCTCTATACAGCTTGAGATTCCTCGCATTACTGATCAGGCCGACCATTGAACCCAGTTAAGCCTCCAATGATGCGATCACGAGCATCCCTCATTATCATGCAATGCCACAAGATGTGTTCTAGAGTTTGATTTACTCGCTTACTTCGGAATTGGCCGTGTTCCGTGATCATCTGCCACTCAGATTGATTCAGATTCGGAGGTCCCCATTTTGCACTAAGGATTTTTATATTGATGTAAGCTATAAAAACAAACGCCGATTTATCGGCACAGAAATGAAAAATGATTATCTCCGGGCAATGTTGATAAGAGTATGGGCCAAACCGTGGCTCGCGAGCCACATGTGGCTCTTTGGCTCCTTGAGTGTGGCTCTGCCGCAAATGACCAGGTGCGGGCGCTAATGGTGGTTAATATCGCGTATAGCGTCATAAAATAGTGCATGATCTTTACTTAACGAGTAGCATACGCTATGTCGGCTCTCTCTCTTAGCGCTTTTAAGTTCAGTTTTAAGGAATACATGTAAATTGTGTGTAATTCATGTTCTGTAAAAAATATGTGCCTATATAATTTCAACAATAAAAAAACGTAGATTTTTATTTATTTACTAAATTACTTAAAATATTAGTTTTATTCAGAAAATCTTCTTAAATTAATAGATCAATTAAATTTTTACCTTAATAGATTCTTCTTATGAACCACCACAATCTAAACTTTAGCCATTCACTATACCTATAAAAACTCATGTTGCTCTCCCTTTACCGCAACATTAGTTGCAACCTCCCCACCCTTCTCCTTCTTTCATATAAACATACTTACATATCCAAACATTTTTTGTGGATTTTAATTATTAGTATCGCATGTTTAATAGTTATTATGTTTATTACAATATGTTTACACTGTCAAAATCCCTTAATAAAAAATAAAAAAAAACATATTTATGGCTCTCGAAAATATTCTAAACCGTTGTGCTACTCAGGAGTTTGCGACCCCTGGTCTAGGCGATAGACTTCCACACATCGAATTTGGTTGAACACTGTTTGTCCCTTGTTTCAAAAGAAATTTTTATCAAAAAAAAAAACATTTCGATATATATTATATGGTTTATCCCATTTCAAACCCGACACGCTCCCTTCTTTCTCTCGTTCTTGCCGTTTTCAATAGTTTTCAACACTTGAAAACTTCTTTGAATAACTATCGAATTTCACAGCAAAACTAAAAGTCCAACACGTTTTGTTCGGATAATTTTATAAGTTGTCCATGTCTTCTCAGGCCCCGGTAACATTTACCAAGCGGTCCGATCTGTGAAAGGGTTTCCTTGTTCGACCCGCTGCCCTTCCCGCACGCCTCCGCGCCCCTCGCCGTCCCGGGGGATGGAAGTGTACTCCGGCCCAGAGGGGGTGGTCACCGCAGGTTTACGCTCGGTTCCCTCAATCAAAACTGGGAAGAATTATTGTTTATTTCGGCAACGAAATAAAGCATTACAGAGCTGTGTAGGCTTTGCGGGCTGCGAGGGAAAATGCCCTCAGGGGTTAGATTTAAATTTATGAAGAATGATGTTGAGCTACGAGAAGAGAGATTACAAGACTTCATTGTTTAATATTTTACGTTGTGAAGCACCTGTGGCAGACGCCATTGACTAGCATCAATACACGATTCTAAACGATGTCCTAACTATGACTGAAACGCTCCCACTCCTCTTACACACTAGACCTTTGCTCGTGCCCGGACCAGTTAGACATACCTGACAGAAGCTAAGAATTGAGTCGACCGATATTTTTATATTTAAACACTGGGCAATGTTCGCATATACAATATATACGAGAGTATCAAAGTATCAAACAAGATAAAATATTGGTGGTTCTCTGGATGAAGATGCTGAGGTTGAAATCAGGAAAATAAATAAAACACAAAATATATAATACGTTCACTGTAAGCAGACTGCGGCGATAGAATGAGTACTCGGCCGCAGTGTACCTCCTTTTATTTAGTTATGGACAATAGTCACTATTATTAATTCATACTTTACTTTAATCATCGTATAATTATCAGCTATACAGACTTGAAGCAAAATTTCTAACTAAATGACATGAAACAAATTAATCTAACCTAACAAGGTTACAGTGTTGTCAATGCTACAGTTATGTTAAAAATAGCGCGTTATAAAATTTAATAAATTTGTAGTAGATAATATATGATACCGTTGTTAAGGGTATTTAACATATTTCTTGACAGCGACGTGAAAAAAATATTTTTATAAAAGAACATCATATGAATTTGAAATAAACTTCAGATAATATTAGAAGCGACCAAAGCCATGTAGATATCTGAAACAAGCTACTATTATTAAAAATCTTAATATATTTGTAAGCTGCTATTTCCACGAGATACTTGTACTCTGCAGTATAGTGGTAAATCTCCCTATCTTGTAGTAAGTATGCAGAAGACCGGGTTTGCCGGAAAGATTTTTATTTTATTTTATTTACAACTGTAATTTTTTTTTTCGAACCAGTAAATACTATACAGGAAATGTTTTTTTATTTTTTGTGAATATATTGTTTATACTTCTTATATATTTTAAATATTATAACCAAATCATTTTTGCAAATAATCACCTTTTAAATTTGTTTTCATATTACTTATTCACCATTTTATAGTTTTTTCTTATCTATGCACGCATTTTTTATTTTAGTATACATTGTTGCCTGAAGAAAATACCGTAGATATCAAAAAATGTTGATTTATCAATAAATAGCGGTTTAAACAAAGTGTAGGTAAAATTTTGCACACTTTACCTTAAAAACAAGAGGAGGGTCACTGTCTACATGAGATTTCAAAAAATTACCCCCATCGCACTTTCCACTTCTTAAAGCATAATTTTGGTAAATATTGGTGAAATTTTGCACACTTGACGTTCAAAATAAGAGTAAAATTACTATCTGCAAAAAAAACTACCCCTATTCTCCTAAATGAAGCGTCTTCACTCTGTACTTCAGTTAGTAATATATAAATAAATGTATAAAATAGATTAAATACTAAATTAATGTATTAATTATAAATATACACGAATAAAATCAATTTTGTCGAAAAATATTGTTTTTGCGTCACTGGGATATATATAATATATGTTGTATCAATGTGTCCAAAATTTAATAAAAGTGAATTGATAATTCTGGCGTCTGCATTCGGTTTACTCAAAGGTATTTAAGATTCTATAAAAATAATGTAGATGGCTTTCAAATAATGGAACGACAGGTGTATTAATTTGAAAAAATGTAACATATAGGTTCGAAAATTTATCATGAAAAATACTGGCGTTATAACACAATTGGTAGTGTACTTCCCCGGATTGGAAATAGAGATCCAGGTTCGTATCCCGGTGACGCAAAAACAATATTTTTCGACAAAATTGATTATATATGTAAATATTTTTAATTAAAACATTAATTTAATATTTAAAATATCACAGAGCTATGTTCTGAATAATTACAACTTCACAATAAGAATGTGTCTTCCTTAAAAGTTTATTTTTTATTGTAGGAAAAACTAATTCTATTTTCCTCGATCCACACTTATTGGTGGTTTTGGGAATTATTAAATTCATATTAGCTACACCTCTTGTATTTTTTCCTTGTGAAGCCACCCTATTTAGAGCATCATTCTTATAATTGTATTTTAATAAAAGGAACAGTAACAGCCAGTGTACGGGAAGAACGTTTACAGAAGAATATAACAATTTTAGATTATGCCTTATAATTAAATGCTTCCAGGTTTACAATTTTTTTCACTGTTTGAAAATTTTGTATTCGTTTTATATTTGAGTTACAGGAGTGACCCCACGATCGGATCCCATATCTTAATAATGACTCGACCAAAAAAAAAAAAAATTATTCGTTAAGATAGTTAAGTGTTTTTTTCTTATTACTTGTATAATAAGTGTCACAAAGTAATTTTGATAAGTACATATAAAGGTATACCTATGAACATGATTTTAAAATAGATTTAACTAACATTGATTGAATACAACTGATTTAAAATTTTACATACATTATTGTTCCTTGAGATTATATTGAACCCTACACAACTTTGGTATCAAAACTGTAACTTTCACTTTTAATTCACCAAAAACGCGTCCAAACACCACAACGCCCTGCAGGGAACGAATAGCACAGGAACTCTCATCGCCAGAGGTCGCCCGGGTAATGTTAAACTTTTACCATACCGTGATATAAAATACCTATATGCAGCCATGCTGTCAACTCGTGTTACCATAAGAAATTTTTAACATTTTAAATGTAAAGAAAGCTTTTATTAATTTAAATGGCTTTATAATTGTTAATCCTATAAACTTACTATAAATATTTAGCATTTATTACGAAAATGGAATGAATATAATTCGGAGCATTCATCAAGTCCAATACAATACTACCTTTTTTCTTATCTCTCTTCATTAAATTAGTTAGAAAGAGAGATTATATATTCGTCAGTTTATTATTTTTATTATGAAATGAATGTACCGTCTCTATTTATCTTACCACAAAATGTATTTTTCCCAGCATATTAATTTTACGACTGACTGAATTAAGAAATAAGTATTTTTGAAAGATTCGCTCTACATTTTCTCTACGTTTTTCACTAGTCAGCTCTAAGTATAAACATTTTCTTTATAATTAACTGAAATATGAATTTTATTTTGCGTATAATAACTGAAATATTACAGTTTTAATTGGGGCGGTAGACCTGTGTTACTGCATGGTTTTGGAAGGGTTAAAGTATCAAAAATTCAAGTAGTGGAGTTCTACACCACCCAAAGGAGCAATCTAGGGTCAATAAAAACTTATAACAGCACGGCTAATAAATCTATGTAATTGTTAATTGGTGAAATTAAGTTCTACTACACTATCCTTTTCTTATTTTAATGATTATAAATTAAATCGCTACCGTAGTGTAATTGTTAACTCGTTGTCTCGGCAATAGAAAGGTCCGGGTTCGATTCTGGGTGGTCACTAGTGATGAGAAAAAATACTACTATCGACTCACTGGTGTGATTGTGATTGGTATTTAATAATATCAGTGATTGAAAAATGTGACTGTGATCACAGTTTCGTTACTAATGCGCATGCACTGCACAATATCAAAATACACTAAATAAATAAAAATAACTTTATTTACATTATTCAAACTTCATTTGAGTAAAAAATATATTATAGCATTAATAATTAATATATATCTAATTTAATATGATCACAAACCCTTAAAAAACGTGAGTTCATTTTTCGGGCCAAATGCGTAAAACGTTTTGGCAGAATCTACTAGATGGCGCTGATCATGAATTATAACGTTATTACTTCATGAATATTTTCGTCTCACGCACATGTGTCGAATCACGGTTCACAACCAATTAAAAAAATTAATCACAATATTTCAAGGCATTCAATCACCGATGATGAATGTGACTCAAGGATATCAGTGATTGACTCACTGTTCGTGATTTTAAGCTCATAACTAGTGGTCACTATAAATTATTTTGATAAATAGATTTTTCTGTATATTCTTCTTATTTGTTTTAATTATCAAAGAACTATATTATTTCACCATAAAAATGAATGCTTAATTATTCACCTGTCGATGAGAGCTACTGTTTCTCTCGAAACTCGAGTAGTGCTAATAAATTCATGTAGAGTTATAACATTGTTTTATTTATATTCTTCATACAAAAATACATACAATTTCAACATTGTAAAATGATTATTATTGGCCACTAATAAATACAAAAGGTTTGTTTGCTAATCACATTATATTTAAAGATACCGACTGGCCCTCATAAAGCCCAACCAGAAATGTGTAATTTAGCAGAAATACTAAACAATTTTAAAATAAATTTTCATGTTCTTAACTTCCTTTTGAAACGGAGCAAAGGCGGTAACAAAAGAATCAAAAAAGAGTTTCATCTGAAAACAAATAGATTTCATCACAAAATAAAGAACAAAGTGGAGATAATTTAACGTAAGAGTTTCCTCCGGGAATTTTATTTAATAAAGTATTTATATTCTGTTTATGTGACCAAAAATGTCATAGAGAAAAGGGAAAATAAAGAGAGGACCCCAAAACGAACAGATTTCATGGATGTTAGACATTTATGTTTGGGATAATTAAATCCGGGTCCTGCACGAAATTCAATACTATTATTGCTGCTCGCAAAACAGGCGGAGAATTCTTTTATAATTACATAAATACCCTGTTTAAAAATATATTAAAAGTCGTGGCCGCTGGAAATACTTAACATAAAAATGAAAAATACTTTGATATTTAAAAAAATTCATATTCATTAAAATATTACGTCTCCCCATCTATTTTCTATGACTGTTCAGTTATTGCTTAAACAGTCAGGTCTATGAGACACAATCATGGCAAAAAATAAAGTGTTTTTAATTACTTAAACGTATAATAGTACGTAAATATATAAATATTAATTAAAAAGATATACATATACAATCAACTTTATCAAAAAATATTGTTTTGCGCTACCGAGATCGCATTTCCAATCCGGGGAAGGCGCATTACCAACTATGCTACAGCGACACTTTTTCAAATGAATACATCTATCGTTCCATTATTTGAAAGCCATCTACATTGTTTTTACGGAATCTCAAATACCGTTGAGTAAACCGACAAGTTGATGTAATAATTATTCTGTGATATTTTAAATACTAATTATGTTAATTATGTATATCTTTATAATTTATACATTCAATTAGTATTTAAAATATCACTTACCTACGTTCTTAATAATCACAACTTCACAATAAGAATGTGTTTTCCTTAACCCTTCCCAAGCCATGCAGTGACACAGGTCTACCGCTCTAATTAAATGTGTAATATTTCGGTAAATATACGTAACATTCAATTCATATTTTAGTCAATTTGAAGAAAAATATTTACGCTTAGAAACGACTAGTAAAAAATCAATTATGTAAGGCGAATCCTACAAAACAAATTATTTTTAATTCATTCAGTTGAAAAATTAATACATTGACAAAAATAGCATTTGTGGCAAGACAGAAAGAAATCACACATTAATTTCACAGTGAAATAATAACAAACATCGAATATAATGGTGTCTCTTACTAATTAAATGAAGATAAATAAAAAGGAACGTTTTATTATACAGAACTTGATGAATACTTCGAATTATAATATTACATATTTTTTATATATTTAATGGTCAATACTTAAAGTAAATTTATGGAATTAACCATTATTTCACATTTTAAAGACAAATAGAACTCTAATGTCTTACGGTAACACGAGTTGACTCCATGGCACCGTACGAGTATTTTATATCACGGTATGGTAAAGGTTAATAACGTAAATATATGTTCAATTTGTAATGAAGTGTGAATTGTGAGTTGCCATCTCTCTTATCAATGGTCATCTTGCGTCTTATCATAGAAGCCATGAATGAAATCTTACAAATTTTTCCTATGGTCGCACTGACAAATCATTTATGTAAACATGAAAATAATTAATTCATTAAAAAGTTTTTAGGTTCTGTAATTTAAATCAATTATTTTTTGCTCCCAAGTATTAAAGAGAGTAATATATGTCGTATAGTATATCCTGTGTACAATTATAATAGAATATCAGTATTCATTACGAATTTATTAAATATGTAGAGTCGTCTGTTGTCGAGTGTAAAGTACAGTAAAAAGAAAGAGATGTGGTAGAAAAGCGGACGAGAGATCGAGCGCAGTTTCTCCTTTACAGTGCCTGGTCCCCGGGTGCAGATGTCACCCGTGTCGTCAGGCGGGTGATTATGAAACTATAAAACGTGAACATCTCAATACTCTCACAACGAACGTGAACTGCTAATTGTCAGGTGCAGCATTGAAAAAATTCAAATATATATATATATATATATTTATATATTTTAATATGCGAGTTTTAATATGTGAAAAGTCGCAAAACATGAAAATCACGAATGACGTTGAAATGTTGCAGTTGCCAGTGGAGAAAAAATAAATAGTGCGGAATATTTTGTTCATCGTTCAAGCGACAGAGCTAATTATGAATAATTCTATGTAGTTTATAAAAAAATGTACACACAATTCATTTGTAATATACTTTTCTTTTTAATAGAGACGCGTACACGGAATACATGTCCCATCAATATTCTTACTATTTTCAAACTAAGCTAAATGCTCGTGCTATGAAAATAGGACTAACTTGCTGGTGTCCTGGAACGAGGCGCGAACCCCCGACCACTAGATCACCAGGCCAACGTCTTGACCGCTACACCAACAAGCTACTCAATAATATCAGATAAACGAAAAAACATGCAATGCTCTCTGCAAGCTGCGCGCGCGCGTGCGCTCAGTGCTCTTAATGGTAGTGTGCAAATGTGTTTTAGGTTAAATGTCAAAACCATTCATCTGTACTCAAATGCACATTATACTGATAAAATAGTATTGTTGTGTTCATTATTGTCTAGCCGCAATTCTTACACATCATCTATATGTCATTTTTGTTCGATTTGATAGCTAACTTACGGGTGAAATTACTTTAATTACATCGAGATTTTATTTATTGTATGGAAATGAGGCCTGCAGCTGGCAGAAAAGGAACGAAAGTAGACTGAATGCAGTAGAAATGAGATCACTTAGGCGTGTATGTGGCAAATCTATTTATGACAGAGTAAAGAATGAAGAAATAAGAAAATAATGTAAAGCTGATGTTAGTATTGTGAGTAAGATTAAGAAAATATCACTTAGGTGGTTTGGTCATATGGAACGGATGAACGAGGAGAGAATGGTAAGAAAAATATATGACGAAAGTGTTGATGACACCAGAAATAGAGGACCTCCGCGGAAGACTTGGCACGACCAGGTAAACCAGATAATGAAGGATGGTTCTGTTAAAAGCCTCAACAATCGGTGAGCTTGTATGAGAACATGTATGAATGTGGATGAGGCGAGAATTGTGTGTCAGGACAGAAGAGTGTGGTGCTCTATCCTCTCTGCCCACCCCCACGGGGAACGGCGTAATGGTAAGTAAGTAAGAGATTTTATTTATCCGTGGTTTATTTTGCGGAAACCTCTATCATTGAAATATAGATTCTATTGAGGCCGTACCGCATAGCTGTCACCAAAGGTAACAGCAAGCAAACGACCCTGATTAGATCCTGACCGCGAAGCGGCCACAATAGCCACCCGCATGGCTTAGCAGCAAGCAATCTGCCGTGTTCGATAGCTAGCCGAGCAAAGCATACTAAAAGGTAATACAATATTTACATTACGCCTGTATATAATCTCATAATAACAGGATACCTTACAAATATTAGAACACATGCACTAGCTAACTTCGCAGTCTCCAGATTCCATTCTTTGGGGAATGAATATGCAAAGGTAGTCAACATTTTTACTGTAATTTAACTCTTTATATGACTAAATTATTACAATTTTTATATTAGTTCTTACTTATTCACCACTTAATAGTTTTGTTTTTATCTATGCTTGTATTTTAATTTCAGGATACATTGTTTCCTGATGAAGATACCATAGGTATCGAAACATGTTGAATTATCAATAAATAGTGATTTAAATAAAATATTTAATTTAATTATTCATATAAAATGAGACCACAACGCAGTTTTGCTAATATTGAAGGCGTTGTAATTTTTATTTAAAAATTTGTTTCTATAAAAATAATTGAAATACAACCGCAAATACACATTAGATAACCAAATATAATATTCAATAGTGGTCCAAGATCTGATCCCTGAGGCTCCCCGATGTTAGATGTAAATATAAGCGAGGTTGAATTTTGGAACATAATATGGTAACAACTACCACAAATTTAAAAAAAAATTAACTGAACACATAAAAAATATAGTACTAATTGTAAGTGGATTATATTTGTCGGCGTAATCCGATCACGGTCTAACAAAAAAATAAAAAAAGTTTCGAACGGATTACATGAACCGCAATTTCAATACTTGTACAACCAGTCTCGAAGGGTGGTTCCAAGATGGCGGGTGATTTATAATGTTAAATAATAATTGAACTTTAAATTTATCACGGAATATCTCGTATCTTCTTTATTCTTAATTTATCATTCGGCCTCGCCGCGCAGGGCCGGATTAAGGCATTAACCGAGTAAGCTACTGCTTAGGGCTCCACGATTTAATGGCTGCGGGTCTTAGTATTTCTGGCCCATTGATTGTAACGGCCAACTTTGGAGAAGAACATCCCAGATAAAGTAACGACAATTATTTTGTTCGGGAGCTCCGCGTTCGTGTGATGTGAATACATATAAAATAAAAGTTGTAAATACATATTATATATATATATATTGAATAATATAAAACAAATTAAATTAATTAACTAGAAAGATACACAGGAGATTACACAAAAAATATTTGGAGAATTGGGTTACCATTCCTCTATATCAACCAAGTACGTTTACGACAAATTTTTGAACTAATATTCTGTAGCTCTTTAAAAATGATACATTAAATATTCCATTTTTGAAAGTTCTAGGCGCGCTTTTTAGGTAAGTACCATTGCCGGATATTCCCGGTGAAGCGTTGCTGTTGCAAAGTTTCACATGCGCAATGGTTTCATACATCTGTTGAATCACCTTATACAACGCTAGAGATATTCACATAGCCATCTTGAAGTGAGTGGTTGAAATGTTTAAAATAATAGATCAGCCCGCCGACTGTAAGATACGGTCCGTGATTTGTTTCTTGAATGCACCAAATACGAAATCAGCTGACATTCATAGCAAAGCGTGTCCTGATTTGGCACCAAATAATTTCCATATTTTCCTTCATCCGAAGCGGTTCCTTGGTGGCAAGCATTTTGTTGAAGATGATGAACTCAAAGACGGGAGTACAAACATGATTTTTATCCCAAGCGCCATAGTTCTATGACGAAGGTATACAAGCATTGGTGCTCCGTTATGAAAAGTTCCTTAACCTTTACCATACCATGATATAAAATGCCCGAACGCAGCCATACTGTCAACTCGTGTTACCGTAAATAACTGTTAGAAAAAATGTTTTTATTAGCTTAAATGGATTTAATGATACGAATTTACTTTAAATATTAAGCATTCAATTTTGAAAAAATGATTAATAACATAATTTAGAGCATTTATTAAGTCCTGTAGAATGTGGCCTTCCTTTTTATCTCTCTTCATTTAATTAGCAAGAAAGAGATAATTATATTTGTATGTTTGTTGTTCCTTTCACTGTGAAAATAGTGTGTGATCTCTGTCTTTCATATCACAAATTGTATTTTTACCATCGTATTAATTTTACAACGTATCGAATGGAAAAAATAATTATTTTTGTATGATTCCCTTTCATAATTGATTTTTCACTAGTCATTCCTGAGCGCGTAATATTTTCTTTAGGATTATCTAAAATATGAATTTTAGATAATCCTAAAGATAATCCTAATAATAATTAGGTCGCCGAAGTGACGCTAATTAATTGATGTGATAACACATTGAAGGACTCGTGGCAGTAATTTTAACATATAATCATCGGCGGGACGCCATAAAAACGTGAAATATATTTCGGCAAACAATGGCTGCCATTTTGTGATAAAATACATCTTGCTGCAGTCTGTTTAGCACCTTGTCCAAATGGTGGAAAACTATACAATAATGCCGTATTGTAAAATATAAATTACTTGAGCTTATTGTATTGTGACGAAATAAAACGAAGCACACTGCGAGCGGGAACGCATTCTCGATTCTGTCGCCGCAGTATCTCTAAATTGAACATTATTTTCACAATGCTTAAACAACTTGAAGCATTTAAGATATGGATAGATGAATTTTATTATAAAATTAAGCTGGATTGATGGGCTAATTTTCAATACTGGATAAATCTAGTCAAGTTTATTTTCAAACAGCACGTCACGTCAATCACGTCATTGCAAAAACAGACGTTATTGTGAAAGTGATCAGAAAAATCACATTTTTCGTCAAAAAATATTGTGAATTTATCTTAAAATCATTAAATGTCTCATTTTCTCACTTTTTCGAAAATTGATTTTGACTAAATTTTGAAATGTCCAATCGTACATAATTGGTTATCTAGTTTTGATCTTTTTTTCCTAATACATTTTTGCAGTACATGGTACAGCCTATAAAAATTGCAGAACGATGGTACGGCCTGTATAAATAGCAGTATGCACAATTATATAATGACCCATTGAACAATAAAATATATGTCAAACATAAAAAATAATTTCGAACATTATCACAAATGACAATTAATATTGACAAAGCCTGGGAAGCAGTATTAACCATTTGAATTGAAGTAACATATATGTTCGATCTTTATGACATGATTCTATGGATCGCCGATCGCCGATAGTTCCTGTCCATTGCTTACCTATTACCCCCTTACCTATACCAGAACACGATTTTTTTCTGTGGTTGTGTACTCTACGATTTTTTGGTTAAGTTGGAGCTGAATCTTTGAACTTATAGTTATCGTTTACCATTAGTACGATAGACTGTGAAATTGTAAATTATCGTCCTGCCGTGTGGGAATGATAGTTTGACGGAGAGTGTACTGTGTGTATTCAGTTTTCTCACTACCGTGCGTGCCGAATCCTATACATCTTGCTATTGTGCATTGTGCTTATTGTCTCACACTTCGTGCCATCACTGAAGTGTGCAAACAAGAGTATTTCATGCAAAATAGCGGAGTACGTGTTTTGAGTGGAAAAAATCTGTGGATCCACAAGAAAATCCAGATACCTAAAGGAGTATTTCACTAGTGGGTTGTGTTTTCTGGTTCTGTTCCCTAATCCTGTTTATATGAATTGTAGATATATGTATAAATTTATTGGTACAAATACATAAGTACCAATTTATATGACATGTTGATTTGTTGCAGTCGTTTTTAGAAGAAAACCTGATTATTTTATATTTTACATAAAATGGCAATGGGCAGACCACATCACTTCAGAGGACGGACAATCGTTAGACAAACGCAGTGATCCAGTGGTACCCGAGGAGAATCAAAAGACCCTCACGTCATGCGGAAAGTCAGGGATAAGTTGCCGACACTTGGAGAGTTCTTCATCCAGCAGTGGACAAAAAACGGATAATGTTGATATTATAATCCCCCAGAACGATGACCTATTAAGAAATGAAAGGAATCTCGAAAATTTCCGGATTTATTAGGGTGTGGGTCTCCCGCTGGGGGTTGCTGAGATGGACGATGCTGGGAAAAGCAGTGGTTAGAGAGACCTAACGAAGTATTCTACTTGGTTCTTCCTCGCACCTTTTGTGATCTGGATAGTTCTGCGACTGCAACATATTAATATGATGACTACCCTCCACTTTTGGGGGTGCATGATTTCTATAGTTTCTCTCTGGCTGCCTTCTGAAATGAATGTGATAACGATTCTCACGTCAAATTGTACAGGTATGACTCTGATGATACTAGAGCCAATCTATAATGGTATTGAGATGTTATTAACTGAATGTAATAAATAAAAAAAGCTCTATTGACGAATCGAAACGAGAGTAAACAACTCTCAAAGCGATTCGGGATAGGATGTAAATAAATATACATAATATATTATAATGCCCTTTTATATAATAAATAAACATACTGTATCACGTCTTACAAGTGTTGAAATAATATTTAATATATTATATATTGTACCTTTGAAATATATAATGTCGCAGAATATTTATTAAATACTAATTAAATGTATTAATTAGAAAGATATACATATAAAATAAATTCTATCGAATAATATTCTTATTGCGCTACTGGGATTCGAACCTGGATCATTTTCCAAATTGGGGAAGGTGCATTATCCAACTATGCTACAGCGACATTATTTTTGACGACAAATTTTTGAACCCATATGTTACACTTTTCAAATGAATACATCTATCGTTCCATTATTTGAAAGCCATCTACTTTGTTTTTACGGAACTTTTGAGTAAACTGACGGCAGACGCCAGAATTAACAATTTATTAGTAATTAGTTGGATTATACACCTTCCCAGGTTCGAATCAATATTACAATCATTTTAGTTAAAATTGATTTTATAAGTTTATATTTATAATACATTTAATTAGTATTTAAAATAGCAGAATAATTACAACTTCACAATAAGAATGTGTTCTCCTTAATAATTCTTTATTATTTTAGTGGTCGGCAAAGCAGATGAAATACTAGAAAATCATTTTAATATACATGCAATAATTCATAAAGATTTTCTGATCTGTTCCACTTCATCATCAGCAGATGTTTCGGATCCTATTTCACGGTGTGTCATTAGGACCCCTCGAGTAAACAATGTACCCAATTTTGCGAAATCCATTCTATACCAAATTGTTGTTTGAAAATTACAGAACTGTCTTAATAAGACTTTGTCTGCTCAGAGAATTACAAGAGTCTTCGATGAATGGTTTTGACCTTTCTCCAAAATGATGGAAGTTTCGAGAACCGAAGACAATGGGATGAAAGCGGGCTGGAGCCCGTTGTGCCGGGGCGCCGCGTGGAGTGCCGGGGTGGTGCGTATCTGCAGAGTGGAGTCCTTACCGATATTAAGTGAGCTGTTGACCGAATAAGCCACTAGCTTTGTGAAAGCGACTGTAACAATGTGGTTGTGGTGAAAAGTACACCCAAACATATATATATATATATATATATACATGCATACGAATTATTTTCTAAGGGAGCTCGCGTCAAATAGTCCCAAGAAGGACTTTTACACTGCCGACGTTTCGAGTAAATATCATTACTAAATATCATTCTCAACGGCCTTTTATTCTGAATCCTGGCCTAAATTGACGAGTAAACATGACCGTTCGAAGCAAGAGCCAAAATGAAAGTGAATCGAAATCTCAGTAAAGTCTTTTTCATAATAAAATAATGAATGGGAATAATAAAAATATATTTTTCACATTTAAATGTCCCTGAGAATTTATTTCTTGAAAATTATGTTTTCTAAATGTAATTCGTTATTTCTTTGGCACTCTTTTAAACGGAAAGCAATATTCTTGAAAATTCCGTGATCGCTGCCATTTCTTCTCGTATATTTTCTCTTAATTGGTCCAGAGAGGAAAAAGTCTATTAGCGTCAAGTCGGCGCTACGCGGAGGCTAGTTTATGTCACCTCGTCGGGACATCAATTTTCCAAGGAAAATTTCACAATTAACTGGTAAGGACACGCTCCATAGCGACTGAATTCCCAAGAACGATCGGAATATCCCCCGCCCTTCTATTGGTGCAGCGAATGAACATCACGAAGAAGAGCACACATTCTCAAAGACTCTAAAGGTCCGTGAGGAACCCATTGACCCAATTTGCTGACTGTTTCGATGGCACGCAAGTGTTGACGAATGGTTGAATAACCAAATCCAAGCTTCTCTGTTAGTTCCTCTACAGTTTTAGTGGAATTTTGTTCCATCAGGGTTTGCAGGACGTCCTCGTCGAGCTTTAGTTTGCGGCTCGAAATTTCTGGAACCACTGTTGACGCTGGCTTATGCTTATTGTCCGATCTCCATATACTGCATTAATGTTAGAGCTATCACCATAGAACCACAATAACTTTTCTTTCTCGTAAGATGCCAAAAAAAAAATTATAATTAGTATTAAGAAAAAATTTGAATTTATATGTATAAAACTGCATAACGATAGGTTAAGTGTTTATGATACAGGGCTCATTTTTGTAAAGAGAGGTGTAAAATTTCTCAAAAATCACAAAAGTTCGAATGCTCAATGAGTTCCTAGTGATGTTCTCAAACTGTAGGTTTAATTTAGACTATTGTCTTTTGAACATTCTGTACCACCCCTGCAACAACACTGTAGATCGGATTTGGGCAGATCTGAGTTACGAATGTCACAACGTTGTATATCTTATTAGGCATCGAATGTTGTGTTCATCATACACGACTGAGGATCGCACTCTCCGTAAACACCCAATATGGTATATTAAATAGCGATATTGTGAAGTCCGTGAGTGGTTATATGTGTGTATGTGTCGCGCGGCGAGAATAATGAGGGGAACATCTGTGTGTGTAGGTATGGGTAAGGCTCACTAGCGGGCGCGCTCGTTGGGCGAGTTCTCTTACTTCTGGACTCCTACACGATCCAGTTCTATCTTCAACCTTTACCATACCATGCTAAAAATACCCCATGCAGCCATGGTGTCAACTCGTGTTACTGCAAGAAATTTGAGTTTTTTAAGCATTTTAAATGGATAAAAAATGCTTTTGCAAATTTAAATGTCTTTAAAATAGTATAATATAAATATAATAAGAAATAATAAATACAATAATTTCTTATTCTTATAACGCATTCGTTAAAAAATTCATCTGACATGATCGTTATTTTTGTCTCTTCATTTAAATTAATGTGTGATCTTTTTCACGTGGTACAAGTGGTATTTTGAACTCATATAGCATGCAATGCACCAATTATATATAGCATTGAATTAAAAAAATATTATTTTTATTATAATATTTTGAGTATGTCCAAACCTTTGTAGGAACTAATTACTGGGTTTTATCCCCTGGGAGATTGTCATCAAGATTAAGATGTCTCACAGAGATGAAGCTATACTGAATATATGAGAAGTATACTGATATATGAGAAGTATACTGCATACAAAATGCAAAAATACAGCATTTTCAGACGTATTCTAGTATATGTTAACAATTCAAATGAATTTCCTATACACATAAATGATATTACCTCCACTTCAAATTAAGTCTCAGCTTCAGCGACATCTATACTATTATATGAGAAAGAATATCAAATTTACAAAAAAAAATGTCAATAGATGGCGACAGCATAATTGTTAATAAATAAGTGAAATGTTCCATCTTGATTTAATATATACAACTTCCAAAATTTGATAGATGTGGTAGCGTGGGTAAATAGGTGAACGTTACGTTGTGTAAAGTGATCACTTAAGCCAGTCGATGATAGGGAGTAAGCCTTGTAATGCCCAATACTTCTCATATAAAAACATAATATTTTTATTATGATACGCTTTCACTAGCCATTTCTAAGCGCAAATGATTTTTTTAGAACTACGATTTAATTGGCTCGGTAGACCTATGTTACTGCGTGGCAAGGGTGGGGTTAAGTGTAGTATAGTGTTGTTAATTTTTCTTGAATAAATTGGTGTTAATTGTCACCTGGCAAAGTAGTTTGATTCAACCATCACAATACAATTAAGAATACTGCAGCCGGTCCTTAAGGAGCATCTCTGTAACAAAACTATACATCGTATAAGATGGCCGACTCTCCGACATTTATAAAAACCGATATACAATGTTATTGCAGGCCTCATATATGTACACTTTTTTTAGTTTATGGAGAATGTGGAATTGGTGAAAGAATCACGATTTTTAGAGATATGAATTATTATTTTATTTATTTTGCTATACAAAAATTGACAACAATTAATTGGAAAATGAATTAGACAGAGACAGATATAATGTAATTGTGAACGGAGAGGATTATAACAACATCCAACTTTACCATTTAAGCGGACTAATAAAAAGGAACATTAAACTCGTCGACGTGTTCTGTTGACGTAGATTCCAATTACACCCCGTTGATTTAGTGGTTGATTCGGAGAGGCGAGCGACGTTTATGTGCAAATTCAGTAAACAGTATTGGACAATGTGGAGAAACAGACCAAGCATTAAATAGTTGCTGATATTATTAAACAAATCTATCTCATAGAGGCAAAGCTATTTTTTATTATATTTAATGGAAAATATATGAAAGTATGAGGTAATTACAGGTCTTACGACTTTTTAGATGGCGATTTTGTGTCAATACTCGAAACGAGTCCACATACTGACATATATACAATTTATAAAATTAAATAAAGTGATTACTTAAGCCAGCCGAAGACAGGTCGTGAGCCCTGTAATTACCCCATACTTCCATATATTTTCCATTAAATATAATATTAAAAACAGCTTTGTCTCTATGTGATATCTGATATTTGTTTAATAATAGTGCCTCTGTACGTAAACATCCAGTAATTGTGTGTTCTTGGACATATTCAAATATTTTATATTATTTTGCTTCATTCTGACTTATACATTTTTAAAAATTATTTTTCTTTACCTACACATTCATTTTTAGGGTATCAGCATAAATTATGACTTTATTAATACACAAAAATTGTAATAGTGTTGGAGATTCCTCCACACAAATAGCCCGTCTTTAATTCCAATGTCGCAATAATTTGAGCGTTGATCGCTTCAAAGTTTACAAAGTTGACAAATAAAAACGACTAAGAATTGCGACTGCGTCCCATTTTCAGATATCTCTTCAATAAAAGCTGACACATTGCGAAGAAATTTTGCAAATCGGTTTCAAAGTGTTATGACCGACTATAAAATATCGTATTTCATATATTACATCTATGATATTAAAAAAATAAGCACTCATTTTAACATAAAACATATAATTCAGTACCTCTGCGAAGCATCCGTGTCGTTTGTGTATATGAAATAAAATTGTAGTAATATTTTTGTAATTTATCTGCAGATGTTAACTAAAATAATAACGCGATTAGAGGCCTTTAAGGTATATAGCAACATCATTATTCTAGTAAAATTGTTTGTTATGTATTTGATTCGTCATTATAAAGCCTTACTGAAAACGTTTTGAATTTTTAAATTGTGTTACTTGTTGACTAAATAAAATGGAGAGTAAAAAAAAACCTGAATATTTTCGATGTATCCTTTCGTTTGAGTTTAGTCGATGAGTTAGGGCATTACAATAACGACTCTTCATATGCTCAATTACAAGTTATTCCACATCCTCTTTATTCTTCTAACCTTGTTCCATCAGATATATTTTGATATACATCAATTCTCCACTTCAAAAATGGTTCCTTCAGGCGTGGAATCAAAAAGACTTCCAAAATGTTGGAATCATATATAATGCAAAAAATATTTGTTTAATTCAAATAAAAATAAAATATAATTAAAACACTGCAAGGTTACTTATCCCAATAAATTAAAATATCTTATCTCTCGTCTGAAGAAAATAGATATTTAGTACGGCCGAGTCTGCTGTATCGAAACTGACCAAAATTTGGAAGAACCGCTCTAGCTCTTGAACTAGTGAAACGTTAATGAAAGATACTTACTCAAATATATAACTTATAGATAAACAAATATATCTATTTTTTAGAATGTCTTAACTCCGCAACATGTCTTTTCGAATCAGCCGCGACCAATATTTTTGACACATTTTTTGTCCAAATTCACATCCATACTCTTGCTCGTCTTTTAGTGTGAAATGTGACCTTGATGCCAGCAGACGTCAAATTGAGCGGTATCGTGTTCGATCGCGACATTGCAATAGCATTCGCGGTGTGGACCCTTTAAGCTCCGGTGTACCACACTGGTTTTGTGATCACGTATTGTTGTTTTTGTGTGTCGTGGATGAATTTGTGACATCACCGTCTTCAATTAGGAGCGAAGATCGGCTCATCTGCGTGCCATTTATTGTGTGATCTTGACGGCGACTGAAGGGATTACGGATGCGTCATATACAAGGTAAGGCGAGTAGTCCTTCCAAATCCCGGTTAATGAGATTACTGGTCCTTAAACTAAAACCCCTATCCCCTCACCAATCTCATCCTGTATCACGTTTCCCTAATTCTCTCCCAAACCTTGCGGTGATTTTGATTTACCGTGAGTCGTATTCCATTATGCGAAATGTATGATCCGGAGATTACATAATTCGACAAGTATGAAAGTAATTATTTCGTAGCCTGGAGAAATTGGTGATCATTGTGAATGATCAATAACGAAAGGTAAGATATCGTTTTCTAATAAGATGCATAGACCATGACACAAACTAAAGGGCTAGGATGCTCAGCCTTAGGTACATCAACTGATTGAGATGACGTATCTCAAAGAAGAAGCAGGGATATCATTAAAAAACTGAGAGATTAAGGAAGCACATAATTAAGATTATATTTCCATTTATTTTTATTTCTTCTCAGACGCTGGTTTTTACAATAACAACAAAAATGAAATTAAATAAAAATAAAAAACGTCTTATATAGGCAGATTATTATTCCTGCCTATGTATTATTTACAGGGTATGGTGGAAGTGACACACAAGGGCACGTGTTTCTATATAAGTTGTAATGTAGGAACCGGTCGGATGTTCGAGTGCAGGTGTTCTATTTTTTTCATTAAATACGGCACGTAAGAAATGTCGTATATGTGACCTTATATACTTTTTTGTTTGTAGGTGGATGGATTCCCAGTTATACACGTTCGTAACAGACACCCTTAGAATGAAGCAGTGATAACAGTGATTGTGTGATTGGTGTTGTAACAATGATTGGTAATAGAGATTTAATTATTGGAGTTTTAGTTTAAATATAAATACAATCACGAATAAGATAAGGGCTTAGATCACCACAATGCATGCAAAAAAAAATTAGAAAGATTAAAAAATTTTCTTTTTTTAAATATTAAATAAAATTATGTAACTTGACACATTTGAAATTTTCTGGATATACATTGAAAATTTTCCGGAGCGGAAAACGTTCGCACGTGTCGTGTCTAATCAAAAAATAAAATCTCCCCGGATCGATAAACAATATTGTCGGATGCCGCTGACAAGACGAGCGACATTTGTCGCGTTGCCGTCGCACGGGTGTCGCCCGACCGTCGCCAGCGCGACGCGAAAAAGCGCGCCAAAACAAAAATAAAAAGATTAAGAAAGCGCGCCAAAACTCTTATATATTACGAACAACTGTTGCCACTTCCGGGAGGCTTTGCCGAGGGGAAGATCCGCTTCGTGATAATGAAATTTTTACACCCGTTTATTTGTATCTCCAGTAAATACCGCCATTTGATAAGAAGTCGGAGAACTAAGCAACTGGAATAATTTGTTACCGTTGATATGATTGGAATCGAGATTTCGGGAAAATAATGGCTTCTGGCAGCAAGGCAAACGGCACTTTGTACACCGTACTCGCACATTTTAACTATCACGAACGTGTTCAAACATAATATGAAATATTCAGAAAATTCACCGACACATTTTTACCGCGCCCATCGTCCAAATAGTAAACACATGTACAAAGTAAATACAATGATAAGTATATACAAACGCGAGCGGAATCCACGCGGTAGATAAAACAAAACCTGGACTATTTTCTATGTAGATGCTCTACTACGCAGGGTACGTGCGCAGTCAACATGGACTACTTAATTGAATTTGTTATGTATTGTGACATTACAAATTAGGGTCACGTTTGAAATTACCCCGTCACTTGTTTTATTGCTAAGCACCTCGAATTACGTTGGTATCAAGGCAAGGTTATAAAAATAGTCACCATCTATGGTTATTTTTAAAACCATCGAGCCGAGCTGTCAAACTTACGCTGTTCAATAGCCGTGACCAGGGTTTCTAACATGTAACTGTGTGCGATCCAGCATAACCAAAGGGTAAATATTTTATGTTATTAAATCACTAGTGCATAATTTACTATAATTTTTTTGATTTAATCGCATGGTGAATAATATTTACAGGAAACGAGATGTTTCCCTTTAGTTTTCATCGCCTTTGGTTATTCTCACCGTGGGCTACATTTTTCACTTTGCTTCAACATTACAACCTTGGGTTGTGAAGATTAGCACATACAATAAAAATGTTAGTGCAGTGTTCATGTATCATATATGTCTTTATTGTCAATCGGAAATCTGAGAACCAGCTATCGAAGGCATTCACGTAAACACTACCAATGTGCTTTGCTCCTTTAAATTTTCATCTTCTAAGTCGAAAATCTTTCAATAATCCTTAATTCCTGAAAAATGGTCACATTTTTACATCTCACGATCTACGGGAGACTCCATTCCGTATAACCTTGGATGATAAATTAATATTTGCGATATCTACGTTTAGAATACTATTCAATTATGTTCAGAAATAAAGAAAAATAAAGAATTACTCTAACCTTTACCATACCGTGATATAAAATACCCTAACGCAGCCATGCTGTCAACTCGTGTTACCGTAAACAACAGTTAGAAAAAATGTTTTTATTAGCTTCAATGACTTTAATAGCACGAGTTAACTCTAAATATTAAGCATTTAAATTTAAAAAATGATCTTTTCATTGTGAAAATAGTGTATGATCTTCTGTCTTTCATATCACAAATGGTATTTTTACCAACGAATTAATTTTACAACGGATTGAATGGAGAAAATAATTGTTCTTGTATGATTTCCTTTTCATAAATGTTTTTTTACTAGTCATGTAATGTAGTCAGTAATGACTAGTCATTATCTAAAATATTAATTTTATTTTGTATATATTTACAGAAATATTGCAGGTTTAAATATGATGGTAGACCTGTGTTACTGCATAATTTAAGAAAGGTTAAAAAAGTTGAAGAATTACATGTTTCCTATATTTCGTCGGTTTTCTGAATAGTTATTATAAATTTTAATTTTAAAGATTTAATTTTATGAATGTATTTTGTACTAAAAAGAAACGATATTCTACATAAGGTTATTAATGTCTGGATCCAAATAAACATAAACTAGATAAAGTAGTAAAATAATATAGATTTTTATGAATCCTGACTTACAGTATGAGGCTTGGCTGTTTGCGATACAAAGGTGAGGGGAGGCCTTCCGGGGGGAATATAGGTACGGTGAAAGGGGTGGACTGAGAAATGTTTATGGGCGAAAGATAAGTCGGAGAGAGAAGGGAACAGCGTGTAAATACAGGGTGGAGGGTAGTAAAACCCTGGCCCAAAGACCTTTTGTCACTTTGAAACAAAGGTCAGGGATTTTGTTAAAATCAAATTAATGATTTTAAATAAAGAATTGCGCGAATAATTAAAATTCTGCACGATTTAAATGCTTTGTCGTCAAATACGTTTTCAAATAAGTCGTCGACAAAATCAGTATAATAGTTTTTAATAACAAAGAACACGTGTTTTTTCGGAGGCTTCTCGGCTAAAATGCGTTACGAAATTACATTAAAATGGTGCGTAACATTCAAATTAGTATTAAATAAAATTAAGTGTCGAGAAAAAAAACGAATATTTACGATATATCATATTGTTTGAGTTTAGCCTTAATTAGCTTAACTTAGCATTACAAAAACAACTATTCATGTACTCAGTTGAAGGATTCTTGTTCTTACATAGGTGTGTTGGCACGAATAATTTATCAAGAGAACTGCTTAGAAAGTATCTACAGGCTGATTATTATTCCTGCCTCTGAGCTATTTTATTTACAAGGTATGGTGATGTATCATATATAATATAAGGAGTACGTGTTACATACGTACGAATAGTGTGGGAACTGATCAGATGTCCGGGTGCAGGTGTTGTGCTTTTCCCGTCGAATACGGCACATAAGAAATGTCGTATATAGAGCCTTATGTCTTTTTTTATTTCTAAGTAGATAGATTCTCGGTTAAATTAACATTCGCGGCTGGGGATTAATACGAGTATATTTGGACATTGTTACGTGTATTTTGTATTTTAGTATACAGTAACGCGGTAAAAATATTTCCTGAACTTGAATTAAATTTCAGACAAAAATAATTATCTGTAGACTAGGCGGGGCGGGGCTGGCCAGAAAACGAATGTATATTACATGTATCTTTGATATGTAACCTGTTTTTAAATTTATAAATAATTTATACACTATCTTTGTGGTTAGATATTATAAATTATAAAAACAAAAAATATTTTTGTATTTAATCGTTCGGTTTAATTTTTTGATGCCAATTGATTTCGACGTTAGTTTGTACCCTCTTCGAGTTTACAGAGGTCCAGCTGTCAGCGTTTTGGCGTTTAAGGGGTATTTAGGGGGATTTTCAGGGTGCTTCATGCAGCGCCGCGTGGGGTAGCCTCGAAGTCTTCAGGGTCAATCCATATGAAATGATCCAGCACGGTTGCTTGTCAAATTTTAAAAATTCTCATACTTTTTGTGCAATCATCCAATCTTATTAGTAGTTCAAAATGATCAAATTTCTTTTTGTTTTCGCAATTTATTTTATCGCACCCAACTAACAACAAGGCTTCCCAGTGCTCCATTTTGTAACTCCGCGTGTAACTTAATGAAATACATCCCGTGATTTAATGTAAGTAATATTTTACTCATACAATGCCTTGTATGATCACTCAATGTAGGATTATAAATTTTATTTATTAGTCTGACTAGATTAGAACAAATTATTTAAGATGTCAACACGCCCAAAGTTTGAAATAATTTTTGCAATATTTGAATACGTCCAAGAACACGCAATTATTGAATTTTCATCTAAAAAGGCATATTTATACATTGCTTTAGCAATATACTGGTTAAAATAAGAAAAATATATAAAAATTGTAAAATATTGTATTTTCAGGCGTATTTTAGTACAATGTGTTAAAAACATTACGCAGATAAAGAATATTGCTTTAAATAATTTTCAAAATAAATCAGATTCTCATTGATTTGACATATATGCTGTTTAGTGCACATATTTGCTGTGTAGTGGTACTCGATGTGAGTCCACGTACCAACATATACAGAAATTTCAAAAATTTGATAAATGTGGAGATTAAGTGGTGAGAATTGGTGAACGTTATATATATATAAAGTGATCGCTTAAGCCAGCCGAAGACAGGTCGTAAGTTTTGTAATATTACCCAATATTTCTATATATATTTCATTAAATGTAATAAAAATAACTTCATCTCTATGAGACATCTGATATTTATTTTATGAAATAATTATTTAGGTGAGTCTTTCTTTAGACACGAAGAATTGAAACATTCGATCGTTTTGCTGTTCTTAGTGTAGTATATACTGCGTCTGGAAGGCGTCGAGCATATTCGTTTATTTTTATTCGAAGTAAATTACTAAAATAATTTTTCTCTAATTACGATTGATATCTCGGTGTTAATTGCAATAATTTATTCAGCCAGAATTTCACGAAATAAAATAATTTTCAGGGATGAAATTAAAGTTAAAAATGTGCCATCGCCCTATTTGCGTTAAGCTTTTAAGGTTAATTTCTAAATGGCCGGGTTAATTGGTATAAATGAGCGGCCACTCGTCATAAATACTGACATTCCCTGACGGCTGTCCTGGAAGCAATTTGAATTTTAATAAGGCCCACGACAGATTTGCGTAAATATAAAGTCCCCAAATGCTGAATGAATTTATTTATCGGTGCTAGAAAATGTTATAAAGCGATTAAATATGGAACGGCGCAAATCTTCCATTGAGACGGATGTCCAATTAAGAATTTCATAATTAAACACAGACGGGAATCGTCGCAATTAAAAATGACCTTATAGCTCTTGTGAGAGTTACGGCTGAAAATGTATGAGGTGATACCCAAAAATTCAGGGAAACAGCGTACGGAAACTGTAAGCGGTGACTGTGCACGCGCCCGTGGACATGGCCGTGTAAGGGTCTCATCTATCAACCGTCGAGGTCCCGAACCAGAACGACCGATAAGGAGACGTAAAAAAAATTTACACCTGAGACGGATACTGCTCGAGCAAACGAACATCACTTCTCCGCATCTCCAGCGAGCCAATACAAATTTCAAACCGCGCATTTAATAAACTAAACAATTCAAGTGCTCGTTCATTTATATACTCTACTCTAGTTACAACAGACACCCTACACTGCGACTTAGAACCAATACGCGTGAGACAAGAAGAGGTTAGGAGCTTTTGTCTCACAGCTTTATAGACTTCTGACACAATCTCGAGTCAATTAAAATTTGAATAATTTCAACATCACTTCAACTCCTACACCCCCATATCCGAGCAGTATTAGAGAACAGACGTGCAGCTAAAAAGAAACGTTTTGTTTGTTGTTATCACAGACTACCAAATATATAGACATGAACTAACGCAAATTCTTTATTTCAATATTTGCATTTTTATGTCACCCACGTGATCATTTTCGTACCACTTACGCAATCAAATAGCTCCGGGACTTTTCTTAAATATATGACTCGATTGGAAAGAAAATTTAAGCGCTGACAGTGTAATATGCATTCATGTAAAAAAACTATTTATGTTTGGATGTAATAAACTAAACTGTTTATGTTTGGATATAATAAAAATATTAATAATTGTTATACAGGGTGCGGCAGAACCGATTAAGCAATATATAGAGAAAAAATGTTTTTACTTTCGATGTAAGTACCATTTATAATCATTAAATTTTGAAAATAAAGTCTTCGAGATAGTGTCCATTTTTCCAAGTGTCCAAGTTTTGCACGGCTTGTTCAAACATATTGCGGGGGATGGCATTAACTTCCTCCCTTAGCTTTGGTGATGTTTAAACACCTTTTCCTTCAAATATACCCAAATAAAAAATGTTCAAGTGTGTGTTCTAGTGATTGTGCAGACCACCCCACATCACCCCTCAGAGATACCAGACGTCTGGAATACATTTCTCTAAAATATTAAGTGAATTTAAGGCTGCGAGAGCCATAGCCCCATCCTGTTGGAACCAGAGCACAAGTCTCTCAATTCATTTTCTTCAACAATCTCTTACGTTTCGGGATGCGGAAAATTTAATGTTCGGAATTCATGGTCACTGCCACTCCTTCCTTCAAAGTACGGGCCTATCACGTCAAATTGTGATATGACACATCGCATTTTTTTTCAAAATACGCGCACACGGTAAAGCCCCAATGTATTCCGGTCCAAACCACGTTAGCTACTGACAGAACAGAGATAATCTTCTAATCCATAAATTAAAAAAAAATAGTTTGCGTAGTCTACAAATAATATTTTTTCTTACTCGTTGATGCCTGTAACAGCGTTCTTATAAATTACAGTCTACACACAAACTTTATATTAAATATTTTTACTATTTAAAACGATGTATTTTTAACGATGTGTTTATTTTGGACGGGGAACTTTGGAGAAAACATTGTATTATCTCTCCTATATCTCAGAGCACGACTTTTATAGTGTCTTTGACCTTTTGAACTGTGTGTTAGCACGAGGTGTGATCGTTCTGCTTCGAGCTCGTTACACTGACTTGACGCACTATTTACTGATACATTTTGTGCATTTGGTTTCTCGCTGTGTGTGCCGACACTTATTACAATTGCTATTGTGTCTAGTACAGTGTTTCGCGCAATCATCGCAGTTTATTCCTGAAGTTAAGGCGATCTGTGACCATAGCAGAGAGATATTCAGGCAAAAAAATCTAGGTAAGTCGTGTTCTTTCTAGTTGGTTCTTGACTATCCCATTCCTGTATAAAATTTCATCTACCCTGCCTACATCCCGTTTTCTCAATCTCTTGTTAAAACACATATTATAAATTTTTTATTTATTATCTTTATTTTATTAACCACTGAATTGAGTTTAAATACATCTACCGGTTTCGAAAAATACCATTTTCTTCTTCAGGATGTCATAACTAACTAAAAACATATATCATTGTTTCTTCACCAGAATCTATTTGTAAAAAAACAACAATTATTTAAAAAATTAATTTAGTACCTAACTCAAATTGTTGCTTAATACAAATTTAGTCGAATAATTTTTAACCACAAAGTTAATATTGCTAATTTTGAAAGTACATATTATATATTAAAAATTATAGTTAAAACACGTAATAAGTTTAACAAAAATAATAATAATCCGTTACTTACTTAGTTAGCAAGAAGATAATTTGAATTGTGGTTGTCAGAAATCAGGTCTGTTAATTTACTGAAGTACGTTCATAATACAAGCGTATTGAATAAAGTCTGTAGTTATTGGAAAGGTTACTTCAGATATAATAATTCAGGAGTAATTAATTGTAGGTAATTGATGTTTGAAATGAATTTTAATGAGGAGAATATTGGGTGTTTCGGTAAGTGGATACTTTGGTCAATTTTGCCGCAAGGGTTGGGAAATCTTCTCAGGGCTGAAATTGATCAGAGCCTGACTGGGGACAAAAATTATTTATTTATTTTTTCGTAATTTTTTTTTTTTTTATGTTTCAATCCGCATTCAATGTTTTACTTGAAATCCTTTTAATATAGTTAGAATACTAATTTTTTTATTGCTCTGAAGCATACTATATAATCAGTTAAAATTTTAATTGTCAATAACTTAATATCTTAGTAAACATTAAAGTCAAAAAGCATAATATTGGGATAATATGTTATCAGATATAACGCGCACTTTGTGAGGTCCACGAGGGAACTCCAATAGGAACGAGATGATCAAATATTCCCAATTATTTGAAGGAAGGCAATCTTCCCTGTTGGAAGACAACAGCTCAAAACAGAGAGGCCAGATGTGTGGTCGGCCATGAACCTGAAAGACCTTTAGAGACAACAACAATGCAAAATTTTACTGTCACAAAATATTAAATACTATAAATTATATAAGTACGGTATTATTGGATGGGGAGGTGCATATAAAACTTCAAAAAAAAAACTATCCAAGTATACAACTTTTCATAGATTTTAAAGTACCAAAAAGGGTAGACACATACAAAAAAAAAATCAATAATTTAAATTTTCAAAATTAAAAATCAATTAAATTTTAGAAGTGATTTCCGATCTACAAGATAAAGAGATCAAATTAATATCCCTAAACTAAAATATCCCGCAACTCAAAATCACTATATTTATCAAGGCATCAAATTTTTTAACAATCTCCCAATCACAATTAGAAAAATTACAGACTATGATAAATTTGTATTTGAAGTAAAAAAAAAATATGTACACAGACTAACTGAAACATAAATTAACTCGTGAATACACAAGTTCTCTATGAGAGTAAAACTTGTGTTATTCAAAATTGTATTATATTTTCGAAAATTTAAAAAAAAAAATATATATTCAGTGAAAATCTCTCAGCAATCGGCGCTCGGTAGTAAAATTTCGGTCGGTCGAGATAATACGCGAAGGCAGGCGACATAGAAGATATAACATTGGGGATCCAGAATAATACTTCGGACCATCGGACCAACCCATCATCAGCCGAAGAACACAGTAATTGTCAGTTCATGTTACTGGTCCTGGGGCGTACCGGACTACGTCCAGTGTCGCTCTAATAGTGCTTGCGGGGGTGTTGCCTGATGACCTCCTGAAGGGGTCAGAAAGTGTGTCATTTGGGATATAATTTCAGACCATATGAAGTAGAATATAAGGTATTATGTAAGAGATTAAGGGCGATTACGTTAATAAGGTGGTAAACCAGATACGAGGTGGACCTCTGGAGAGATGGACTTCCTCCTTCCTACCTATAGTTGCCATCCGAGGGAAAGACTGGAGAGGTCCTCCATTATTTGACTTTATGATTTAGATCTAGCACCTGATCCTTGGTGCGTTTATGGTTGAGTGAGACTAACGCCGAATCCCATACTTTAGCGACGCGTAATATTGACGCATGCAAGAGAAAATTTGATGGAAGTGGATCGGGCTTCCATCTGGAACTTCGATCTACTCAGCAGCAAAAGTAATTTGAAATTATTCAGGACCTTCGTGAGAGTCTGGATATCTAGGTGGGAATTGTTAAGGAGCTCTGAGACTTCCAGTAATGGGATTTCCAGTGTTCTATAATTCATTTTGTCTATGCATTGTCTTTAAGTAGTTGTATTTTAGAATACATTTTTGCATAGAATACATGTTATTTTTCTAACTGTTATTATTTGTTTTATAACATTCGTTGTTTTCTGTATTTGTCCCTGAATGATGATCGGCTGGCAGTGGTGCTCTGATGATAAGTCAGTCCGTGTTTATTTCGTTTCGTCTTGTTCCCTTTTTCGGGGCGTGTTCTTTATCCCCTCGGCTTCCTAACTAAAGCATCCACTGATACATTTTTCCTTATTGTGCTTACCTGAGAAATATAGACTTATGTGACGTTAATTTTTTCTGATATTTATATTTTAAGCTTTGTTTTTTTCTCATCGTACTATTATAAATCTCATTATGTTTTTTGTTCGGCATTATGAGTCGGGAACTGTGAGGGTTTTGGAGATGATAGCTTTTACGCTCCGTTCTGTCACTATGTGCGAGACGCACTCCTGCAGAATGTTAACATTCGTGCATCTCGCCTAAAGAAAGACTCTCGACAACATGCAGAAGAATTCTTACGTACATTGGATATATTGCTAAAATAAACAATGAGAGTCTCGGGATAGACAGAAAGACAGTTGATAAGAATCGAGGAAGATAAAAGAGACATATATTGCATAAAGTTTCAGATGTTTAAGGGAACCACGATGCTCGGCATTGAGTATATTATTATTCTTCACCAGGGTATAATGTAACCTACGTGCCGAATTAAATAATACATATAAGTTATGTATAGTGATGCCAATTTTCTATTAAATACGTAGTGATCTAATACAACTACGAGGCGTGTTTTTTGTGCCAGATTTAAAAAAAAAAGAAATACAACATCATTTTTACAACACTTTACTTTCTTCGGAGGCTACACATCTTAAATTATTTCACAACATAGTCATTGCCATTATTAAGGTACTTGTCATAACGGGGCACTAATTTTTGTATACCTTCGTCATAGAACGACATCGCCTGCGATGAAAACTATAACCTTTGAGTTCATAATCGTCATCAAAACGGTTGTAAAATGATGGAAATCACTTGGCGCCAAATCAAGACACACTTGGCGATGAATGTCAGGTGGTTTCATGTTTCGTGCATTCAAAAACGAATCACGGACCGTATCTCATGGTCGACGGGCTGATCTACTGTGTTGAACATTTCAACCGCTCACTACAAGACGGCCACACTATGCGAATGTCACTAATGTTGCATGTGGTAAGTCAACAAATGAAGGAAACCATTGCGCATGCACAACATCGAAACCGCAGCGCCTCACCAGAAATATCCGGAACCAGTAGTTACTTAAAAAATGCGCCTCGTAATACGATAAAAATTAGATTTTTATTCATTCGTGATTTTGGAAATTGGAAGCTTAACGTTTTAACTTCTACGTGAGCTATTTTTCATCATGTTTCTGCGAGATCTAATATTGCATACGATGTTCAAGTTATCTATTAGTTATCTATATTCTAGGATTATTCTATTATTCGTGTTGGATTGTCTTAATTATTAATATACGTTTTAAGTCAACTACTGTTAAAAAGTGTTTAACTGGAAATCCATCTACCATCAAATAAACTAGTGCATAATGCTATTTCATATATATAAACACGTGGCACGTCCACCATACCCTTTGAATAGCACGTAGGCAGGAATAATAATCTGCCTGTATAAGAAACCTGTAAATATTTTTTATTCAATTCTCTTGACGCACGTCGAGTTTTTATTTAATTGTATTTTTATTATTATTGAAGAACCAGCGCTTAAAAAGGAATAAAAAGAGAAGGAAATAGAGTTCTCGAAAATTAACAAAATTTATTTGTGGCCTCATTTTATATAAACAATTAAACAAATTACTTTGTTTAAACCACTATTAGCTGATTATTTTACATGTATCGATATCTATGGTATTTTCTTCAGGAAAAATGTATACTGAAATTAAAAATGCTACCATAGATAAAACAAAACTATTAAGTGGTGATTATTTGCTAACAGTCACCTTTTAAATTTGTTTTCATATTAGTTTTTACTTATTTACCAAATTATAGTTTTGTTTTTATCTATGTTTGTATTTTTAATTTCAGTACACATTATTTCCTGAAGAAGACACCATAGGTATCGAAACATGTAGAATTATCAGAAAATACAGTATTTATTATGTACCTAATATCTACCCCAATAAATATAGTTGACAGTTAAAAGGTTAACAACCACATCATCAAAACTCCAAACCAAAATTGTTATAAAAAATAATAATAATTGAATGAAGTAAAATGTTTCCAATTCACGTCTGAATTCGGGAGTACTTCTTGGAAATCCTTATTGCGGTCGGTCAGTGAATCGAAGTGTTCCCAAATCGAACACCTGATCCTTCGAATCCGTGTCCTTTGAATGTCTCCCACACACGTGTGGTGCACGTGCTGGCACACGTAAACACACGTACATAGGTGACCTAATAGAGACGCAATATCACCGGAATGGAATTCCTAACGTGACACGGGTTTATCTCAGATTGGGATCTGTAATGGACCCGAAGAATGTGGGAGACGACGTGATGGAGAACAATTTGGGTAAGATCCTCACGAGGGGAGTGTTAATTTAGAGAATTTATTCAAGAGAAGTGTGTAGGTATTAATTGTATTTGAAATAATTTTCTAGTATTAAGAAATTAATAATAATAATATTTGTTAAATATTTGTTGTCTATTCAACATTTTAATATTATATTGTTAACCCTTCCCTTACTGTTAAACCATGCAGTAACACAGTTCTACCATCATAATTAAACCTGTAATATTTCGGTAAATACATGCAACATAAAATTCATATTTTAGATAATCCTAAAGAAAATATTAGCGCTTAGGAATGACTAGTGAAAAACCAATTATGAAAAGAGAATCGTACAAAAATAATTATTTATCCCATTCAATCCTTTGTAAAATTTATACGTTGGTAAAAATACTATTTGTGATATGAAAAACAGAGATCACACACTATTTTTACAGTGAAAAGGACAACAAACATACAAATATAATTGTCCCTTTCTCATTAATTAAAATAAGAGAGATAAGAAGGAAAGACACATTATATACGAATTATGAATGCTCTAAATTATGTAATAATTTTTTTTTTCAAAATTGAATGTTTAATATTTAGAGTAAATTCGAGCCATTAAAGCCATTTAAGCTAATAAAAATATTTTTTCTAGCTATTATTTACGGTAACACGAGTTGATAGCTTGGCTGCGTTCGGATATTTTATATCATGGTTTGGTAAAGGTTAATAAAAAAAATACAATAATTAATAAACTAGACTATTAACCCGTGCTATGTAAGTAAACAATTTTTTTTTAAATTCGTTTTTTTGAATTGTTGATTTATATTGTTCATAGAATAATTAAAACATTTATTTATTTATTATACTTTATTGACATACATGTTTTTGTTATAACAGAGGTGAATATATAATATTATAATATATCATGATAAATATAACTGCAATTAAATACTCGTAGTTTATTGTGTGAGATGAAGTAGACTCCACCTCTGATATATACAGCATTATCCTGACTACTTTGCTAGACTGCCGTCTGTGTTAAAGTAGCCAGTTTTATTCGTGCTGTTGTGGTGTTATTTAATTCATGAATGGTAAAGATTCGACAGGAATATAAATAAAAATAGAGAAAAAAAAATGTTGTGACTGTTGTAGAACTAGTGAATTATTAGTGTAGGCACTGTATAATGATTATGTATTAATGATATTATTACATCGCGCGCCTCTTTTTATTTACAAAAATATATAATGAATTATTATTATTATTACAAATCAGAACTATCTCAATTATTATCCACGATGATGCGGTAATGGGGCGATGTTTGTTTTTAGTAGATGTAGGATTTCAGAGCATTCCGAATAGATCTGAGCGTTTATAGTATTATTTTAATTCAGTGTACATAGCTTCAAAATTATATATTATAAAAATTGTATGTGTGTAAAACAGACCCTAGAATGGGATTTAAATCGTCGACTACGACAGAATATCCCAGAAAACTCTATACGGAAGTTTCTAAACAGTTTTAAAATATTTTTAACTCTTGTTTTTATATAATTGTTGAAGTTTCCATGGTTCAGTGGTCACGCAGACAGTCAGTATGGATGTATCGACATCATTTATCATAATCATTATCATCAATCGTTTTCTATTCACTTCTGGATGAAGGCCTCTCCGAGTGTCTCCCATCTTTATCTGTCTATTGTTATTCACCGCCACGTGTTTGATGATTTCGTCAGTCCATCGATTTATGGGGCGGCATGTCGGCCTCAGGTACCATTGGATGACTCCATTCGTCCTACGATTGTCCGTCCTCTGAGCGATGTAGCCTTTTATTTCATTTTCTAAACGTCTGATTGTCTAGATTCTAGATTGTCTGTTTTCTTATCCATACGTTTCTTTTATTGTCTCTTCGTGTGATACCTAACATACATATTTTTCTGTATCTTCATGTGATACTTAATACATATATTTTCCTGTATTTTCGTGTAATGCCCAACATACATATTTTCTTGTCTCTTCGTGTGATGCTCAACATACATAATTTTCTGTCTCTTCACGTGATGTCTAACATACTTATTTTCAAGTCTCTTCATGTGATGCCCAATATACATATTTTCCCGTATTTTCGTGTAATGCCCAACATACACATTTTCTTGTATTTTTGTGTAATGCCCAACATTCATATTTTCATACTTCTTCGTATGATACCCAACATACATATTTTCTTGTCTCTTCGTGTGATGCTCAACATAGATAATTTCCTGTCTCTTCACGTTATGTCCAACAAACTTATTTTCATGTCTCTTCATGTGATGCCCAATATACATATTTTCCCGTATTTTCGTGTAATGCCCAACATACACGTTTTCTTGTATTTTCGTGTAATGCCCAACATTCATATTTTCCTACTTCTTCGTGTGATGGCCAACATACATATTTTCCTATATTTTCGTGAGATGCTTAACATACATATTTTCCTTTATCTTCGTGTAATGCTCTACATATATATTTTCCTGTATCTTCGTGTGACGCCCAACATACATATTTTCTTGCCTCTTCATGTGATGCCCAACATACATGTATCTTTATTATTTATTCATATGTTTCTTAAATATTAAAATGTTAAATAATATTGATTCTGAATTAAAGAACCGATATTAATAATAACATCTGAAAAAAACCTAAGATAGTAATTCGATTTCACCGCATTTAATACCCGTTTCGTGGTCATAATTGGGGTATTCCGTCCGAATTCACTCTTCAGACCAATACAGCATTCGACCTATATAGCCTCCCACCCCAGTAATCTCCCTCACCTCATTACACCCCTCCCCCTTCCCATTGATTTCAACCTCTTTCTAAACACTGTCAAATCTTTCGTTTCCATTTATAGCTGAAACACTCGATTCTTTCTTTGGTTACATAGAAATCTTTTCACTAATTGGTACCATTTTAATATCTGATACTAGATCCTAGCCGAGATATAAATTTAATTTTTTTTAGATATACAATCTCTGTTTGTCTTAATTGGAGTGAAATGTTAATTTCCTTTGATGCTCTGTTTGTTCTGAAGGTATATTTTTAGAAATAGTTTGATGTCAGAAATAAAATAAAATTAAATATTGAAATTGTCTAATGATGCTACATTCTTCTTCTTCTTCTTCTTATGCTCTATCCGTTCTTCTTCCAGGATCCAATAATCTTTCCCTGCATTTCATACTTCCCCAGATGTCTCATACTTATTTTTCTTATTATATCTTCTTTCGTAATTCTATCCATCAAGCTCATTTTAAGCATTCTTCTGTAGATCCACATTTAAAATGCATCAAGTCGCCTTATCATGTCTTCGCTGCTACATTACAGGTATTAAAAATTTTCACAGAAAGTATTTAATGTACATCTTGTTAATCTAAATATTGTAATGTACGCGACATGTGTTAACGCGTCTACTGGCTTCACCCAGTGCATAATATGAGATTCGTGAGTGCTATGTACAGAATTGGATGTTAAATCTCCCACCTGCCTTCAACAGTCACTCTTAAGGGAAAATAAAGAAAAATAAGAATAATTTAGAAAAATATTATGTAATTAAATATTGTAATTTATATAAATATTATAATTTAGAAAAAATATTATGTAATTAACATAAAAGAGTCCGTTAACGGAAATGCTTCGAGAAAAATCCTTTCATGTGGCAGTGTTGCCAATGATGTGATATGTTAAGCATAGAGGTCACTATCGTCGGGCAGGTACTATAACGTAATTTTAAAATATGTGTGATTAGGAGGTTAAACTAACGGTGCATGTGGCTTTGATCTCTCATGTTAAAGATTTCTCGGTAATGATCAGTGTATGCTGATTAAGTTATTTAAAATGTATGCATTAATGAATCATGGTTAGCTTCGCGTTCAATTATATACTGTCCTTTGAATTGATGGTATATTTTGCTGGACCGGACATGTCTAAATAATGTCTTCTTCAAATTATCCATATTCGACATCCACAACTCGTTATGTCATTGTTTTGCGCAGGCTCTAATACGTTTCCGGCTGAAGGGAGAGTGAGATATGTAAGGTGCAATGAATATATTTTCTACAGGGTCCTGGAGTGCAATTGAGCATAATTTGGAACAATATGGTATTTATAATTGAATGGAATATTTTTCACAAAATTTGACGCTGGTCAAAAAGTGCAGGATTGTATACACATTCATATTGTTGGGGGTGTTGGTGTAGGTAAGGATGTTAGGGTGAAAGAAGAGGAGTTAGAGTATATTTTGCGTACAAAATTAAAGAATGACTATGCAAAATTTGGACTCGATCGGTCAATAACACACATACGTCACATTTTGACGTATACACTAGACTCATAAAAGCTTTTATGTAACTTCTTGTTACATCGTTGGCAGAGATTTCATTTATTTATTATGTATTGCGAACAAAACAAATACAAATGACGTTAACAATATGAATTTATGGATCACACGATACACATTCACGTCTAGCGAAAGTAAATAAATTACATAATTAATGAGTATTAATCAATCTACAATAGTCAGTGGCATGCGGTAGATATAGATTTAAGTTAAGCTGTTACCAATGATATTATACAATCAAATATTGTATATAAGATTATGAACTTTCGTTTAACCAACGTCTTTAGGCAAAATGAGTGTCGTTTATACGACCGTACCATTTATTTTTTGTACTATTCATAGTGCTTTTAAAGTTTAAGTATTAATCTAAAATACTGCCTCCTTACCCATATGAAATCCTATATAAAAATGTATGGACGTTTTATAGAACATATTTTATTATTCTTGTTCTGTTTCTTCACGAAATAACTAAACCAATTTTTTTTTATAAGTAGGAAGTAATTCGGCCTGTTAGCTTTTTGGTTTTCTCAAATCCATAATGCACTTCGAATGCATAGAACGATCATGAAAATAACACATTAATAACAGTAAGATAGTAAAATTCGCGAATTACTTAAATAGGAAGTAGACACGCAGCTGTAAGCCAAGCTGAAAATCTCCCAAATGTTATTCTGTTAAAAAACAGCATAATTAAGGACTTCGTCTAAAACGGATCAGTCGAAAAGGATTTTAAATTTAGTAGGTAGATAATTGTATGGCTTGAGTAGAACGATAGCTTAAAAACAGAGGATAGCAATTTTAATAGGACTGAAAGACGACTATAGCGCCACGACTGCAGCGGCAAGATAGTCGTAGTAGTTTTTATAATTAAGCAATTAAAGATTCTACTGGTACATGGCTGGTGCTAGCGTAATTATAATAAATCGTCCGTCTATATTATATTTGTTACCCATGATTTTCAATAATGTATAGCTTTTTTGCTTGTATGTTCCAGAAGTCTTTCATTTTGGTTCATTTACTACACTAACTCAAAAACGGGAGGGGGGTATGCTGATCGCTAGCCACTTCCTTGGGAATTCAGTCGCTATGGAGCATGTCCTTACCAGTTATTCGTAAAATTTTCCCTAGAAAATCAATATCCCGACTAGGTGACATAAACTGGCCTCCACGTAGCCCCAACTTGACACCAATGGGACTACCTTAAATCAAAGGTAAACAGTAATAATCCTCCCTCTCTGGACCAATTAAAAGAAAATATCCGAGTTCCCAGAAATTTTTCCTCCCGTTTAGAAGAGTGCCAGCAAAATAACGGATCACATTTAGAAAACGTAATTTTTAAGAATTCCATTCATTATTTTATTACAGAATTTTTATTATAAAATAGACTTTTGGGACACCTTGTACAACTCAACTAAGGGTGTATTATTTTGAAGATGATGTACCCACTGTCTAGGATAATTATCAAGTACGTGAATACCAATATTATGACAATGAGACGACCGAACATCCTGATGAGCAATTATCACCTCGTCTAGTCACGTACCGCACACCCGACCGTACTCCAATACATGGCTCACCTGAACATGCTGGATTTTCTTGAGGAGTTCCAACACTATTTTATTTATAACATTTATTGGTGTGAAAACGTTTTCGCTCACACGTCATACTTATTATTAATACATTTCGATTCAAAAATAATTCTTACCTAGTATCTACGTACGCAAAATACAATACTGAGCAATTAAATATTAAAATATCAATTGAAATAAAATTTTGTTCCGTCATTAGTAAACTGTACACAATACCCGCCCCCCCTCGCCACCCCATCCCCACACAACGACAAAAAAATTTGATACACAGACACTAATACTAATTATTGTACTCAATCGATTTTTATTTATCATCTCCTTATTTAAACGAACGTACTGCATAAGAAAATTGTCTTCCTCCCCGCGAATCTTTTCAAAAATTATTTTTCATTTTATCTGAGTACATAATTTGCATGTTACATTCTTTGAAATTCCATATTTTTAATATCAAAAGTTTTGGCAGAAATAATGGAAGAAAAATAAAGACAAAAAAATAAGTATATTCTCTTGTAATGAAGATTGAATTCTTCATGTTAGTTAATACATTTTTTTTGCGAAGAATTTTATGTGAAATAAGGTTCTTAACTTCGTTACGAGCTATGGAAAAGGTATGTACTTGCGCATGTACATAACACACCCCTTTCTATTGTTTATTTATATATACTCGTAAATACATGATTCACGATTCGCTCCATTATAAATATCATTTAAAATTCAAATTTAAAAATATATATATTTATGATGTTTATAGATAATTATAAGAATAACGGGTGTTAGTATTATGATGTAGTTTAATTTTAAAATAACAAATATTATTTTAGTAGTACCCATGTGACATTTTAAATTTAAATTATATTTTTAACGCATGCGTAGATATCATTAAATAATAACGCAATTCGTGAATTAAAATAACTGTAAATTTGTAATCATAAATTTGATTACAATATTTTTAAATATTATCGTATACAATAATAAATTCGTTAGAATTAAATATGTTTTCTTTGTTCGTGAACTTTGTTTGATAGATGTGAAACATTTTTATTAAAACATTCTAGTTTAAAATACCTTTGTAATATGGGAAGGTAATTTTTTTTAATGCTTCTAAATAATATTTCATAGAGTTTTGGTTAAACAATATGCATGATAAAAGTGACAGGTAAATAATAAGAAATTCACAATATTTAAAAAATATATATATCTGATTAATCTAGTTAGGTATATAATTAAAAAAAAAATTTTTCATTAAAAAATAAATATGTAAAATGTAAAAAATTACCTTTTGAAATTCACTCGATCCAATCACACGTGCTGTATTGTATATGCACAAGACGATATTCATCGCAGATAGTATGATGGGGTGGGGGAAGGTGGTCACGGGGGATGACACCCGGTATAATAAAATTAAATTAAAACAAACAAAAAAAACAACGTTCCAACGAAAACTTATTCAAACGCGATATATTATTAACGCAGTAGAATGTTCAAATGTTTCTAAAATTGTTAATATTTTTTTTAAAACCAGGGGGGTGGGGGAAGGATAATAAATGCGAGAGGGGGGATGAATGAAGTACGCGAATTTAATTCCCTCGTACGAAACACGAAGCGGTATAACTTCGGGTGAATGCGGCTTTGGACTATTCTAAAGCCTCTCTTCGCCACCCCCTGGCCCGCACTCCCCCGCTTCGGCGCCCCCGCGCGCACGCGCGGAATCCTCACGACCAATCGCAGCGGGCCTTCCCGACGCTGTAGTGGTGAGAGTGGCACGGGGTGGGTTTGATAGTCTGCGAGGTTTTTATGTGGCGGCGGAAAATCGCCCTGTTGCTTCGGGCGACGAGGCGAACGGCCCGTTGATATTTGACCTATTATGAAAAGTATGGAGCAAATAGGATATAAAATTAATATCTCGTTACCTAAATAGGGGTTGAATCATTTGCCTTTAGCGAGTCAGCTCGTATCTCGTGTCTTACGGAGGACACAAAGAAATATGCTGTCAAATTGTTTTTCGGTTGAACTTTTGTAATATCTTGTCAAGGAAATCTGACAATATGTTTTATCTATGTATTTTTATATATACGTTATTCGATTTGGTTTGATTTTTCAATAAGTAAAGAAAAAATTATTTCGTATATGAATAAAAAATGTTGCATAAATAAAATAAATTTTATTTACTTTTATAAACTTAATAATTCTCATTTATTATTATATATTTACACATCCAAATAAATAATTATTCTTGCACTAAGGATAAGTCCATTCTAACATATTTACATATATTTTAAAAACTTCCTAGAATACATTCCATCAAATACACAAATAAATATCATCGTCATCGTCGTCATCAATAGGTAATATCTATTAACTTTTGGATAAGGGCCTCCCCAAGAGTCTTTTTCTATCCTCCACTAATCTATGATGCGTCACAACCGTATAAATATATCACTTTTAAAATTATACAACTTCATAATATATTTTTTTGTACCAACTGTAAACTAAAATTTTAATTATGAACCTATTCAAAATATGATTTCGTTTCATAATAACAAATTAGAAATTAAACGTCTTAACTACAAAGACATACATATAAAATAAATTTTTAAATAATCTTACGTCAAATTCAATTATAAAAAATATCCCAAATTCTATGCAACCAGCTTTTTACACTAATAATAAATGAAAGAATTATATATTAAATAATAAGGATAAGGACGATATTTAAAAAAAATCGGGGGTCTACAAATTAATTTGCAATATATAGGTAAAACTTGCAGAAATTTTGATATTAGAAGTAAGGAGCATTTGAGATGCCTAAATAAAAATAACTATTTAGAATTTTCCAATCAGCTTTTAGAAATAAACCATTTCTTTGATATTAATAAGGGTTAAGAAATTATATATACAAATCCTAGGAGTTTACAGTTAAATAAATTTGAAATTTTAGAAATAAGAAAAAATGTTAATAGAAAGCTTAATAAAGGGTTTTTCATTAAGGGCGCTCAAACTTTTTTTTTAAATAAAACAAAAACGAATGAATATTTCTAAAAAAAATTTATTATGTTTTGAAGTACATTTAGTGGCAATTATGTATGAAATTCAATTTCCCTCGCATGACTACCGTAGGCACGTTTGCAGAAGTCCAATCGTTGAATACAATTTTCCACCACTTTTTCACATAATTCGCCCCGAATCGCACCAATTTCGCGTTCAATATTTTCTCTTAGCTCTTGTAACGTCGCCGGCTTGTTGGTATAGACCAAAGATTTAACATAAACCCAATAGCCTTAAAGAAAATAGTCCAATGGTGTTAAATCGCATGATCTAGGCGGCCATTGAACTGGTCCATTTCGCGAAATAACACGCTCACCAAATTTGGTTTTCAATAAGTCAATTGTTGCGTGTGCCGTGTGACTGGTAGCGCCGTCTTGTTGAAATCACATATTGGCCAAGTCCATACCTTGCAACTGAGGCCAAAAATAATCAGTTATCATGGAGCGATAACGATTACCATTCACAGTAACATGACGATTAGCATCATCAACAAAAAAATATAGTCCAATGACACCTCCGGCATGTAATCCACATCAAACAGTGATTTTTCCGGGATGCAATTGTGTTTCGTGAAGCACGTGTGAATTGGTGCCTGCCCAATAACGCATATTTTGCTTGTTTACATATCCATTGAGCCAAAAATGAGCTTCGTCGCTAAAGATGATTTTTCGATGGAATTCAGCATTCAAGTTGCGGTGAGCAAACGCGAATTTTGGTAGTAGATTTGAATAATTTGCAAGCGTTGCTCCGGTGTGTACTGCTCTATGATAATTTGCCAACTAAGTACGAGTGTTAACCTCAAAAAAAATTGAAGAAATATGGCGTAGTTTCTTGTCCTTGTTGAAAGAAAGTTTAAGCGTCCCTATTGAAAAACCCTTTATAATAAATAAATAAATCTTATTTCTCACTTTTTAAATTTGTTTTCATATTAGTTCTTACTTACTCATTATTTTATATTTATGTTTTTATATATGCTTGTATTTTTTATTTTCAGTATACATTGTTTCCTGAAGAAGATATCATTGGTATCGAAACGTGTAGAATAATTAATAAATAGTGGTTTAAACAAAATATTTTGTGTTAAATATTATTGTTGCTACCGGGATCCGAACTTGGATCTCTTTTCAAGGTGCATTAGCCAACTATGCTACAGCAGACAGTACTCTTGACGACAAATTTTCGAACCCATATGTTACACACTTCAAATGAATGCATCTATCGTTCAATAAGAATGTGTTCTCCTAAATAACAAATTATTACTTTGAATATTAAATTTTTTTAAATATGGAAAATCAAACTGAGAGAAAACGATATATTTAATAGAGAATAATGTAATTTTGCAATGTACAAAATAAAAAATTACATACAAAATCAATTAGTATTTCAAAGAAATTTTACTCCAATTTTATTTATCAGTTTCTTTTCGTATTTGTCTGCAAAAAATAAATTTAACAAAAAGCTCAGTTTTTATTTACACGCGATCTTAGAAATTAATAACTGACTAATTTTAGAGGTTAAATAGGACAAACATGCCTGAAAAAAAAAACTGAATATGCTGAAAAATTTATGTGCCATCGCAAATTTTTCGGGCACTCAAACTGTATTTTATTTCCAGTACTTTTTTATGGACTCCATCTCGGGTAAGGCACTCAAACTTGTTAATAGAATTTAATCATTTTATCCAAAATAAACTTTTTTCTTTAATTTCAATTGACGACATTGCCCTCGTGGACTTTATCTAGATACATGTTTGTTATTTATTGTGTAAGTAAATACTTTGCTATTTTTGAGATGTTCGTTAAACATCTGTCATTATGTATTTTATTTATTTATTTCTTAGACACATATAATATACGTGTATTGTATAATTTAAAATACAGTTTGTCACATATATATTTTTTAAAACAAATTCTTAAAATGCATTGCACAACTAGGCAAGCCTGTTTTAAGGCAAGTTGGTAAACAAACCATATTTCACAAACTAATATAACCCATCGAATATGAAGCAAAAGACAATTAAACACAAAATGAACATACATAGGATGTCCCAAAATTAACGCAAGATTTGAATTGAATAGAAAATACGGTTTTTAGTATTTAGATTTTTATTTTTTTATTGAGGCATTAAGTACACGGAATAGAATTTTTTTATAACACATCAGGCAAACGGCCTCTCTAGTCTCTCCAGTCTCTCTAAATTTTTCAATTATTCTCTTCGCAGTTAATGAACTTAAAACACTATTCCGACCATATTTTGTATTAAATTTTTGAATTGCGGCCGCCAAACTTTCTAACAAACTATTGTTCAATGATAAAAATACGTTTCTGTATCGTGAAACGCCCTATTTTTACTAACCCTAAACTCTCAGCTGTCAATTTTTTTTTGCAGGGTTGCCAACAATTTACTGAAGAAATGGCGGCAAATTCAAACCTTGCGTTAATTTTGGGACACCCGTTATATGGTTAGTATACAGTTGTGACATAGAAGTGGTGGCTCCACATCTCCACGAGCTAATTCAGTCATGAAGATGAGATGTGGATCCTTCGCGTCAAACACTTAGCAGAATTCTTCACCTCACCAACGATCTTATAATCTTATAATAATCTTTATACGATTATGAAGATAGATAGTACCATTGCAAGAAGTTATATTCAATTTACAAATTTAACGGGAGAAAAATACAACCTAAAAATATAATCACCTTTATATGGGTGATGGCAAAAAAAAGAAGATCTTGTGAAAATGATAAATCCTCGCAGAATAAACACGATAATAATATTATCAACATGGTTACTAGTAGTAAAATAATTGTTGTTTGTCCAACAACTACAGTAATTAAAACAATATAAATAAAACAACATGACCATTAGACACGGGACGCTCTTTCTCCATATTGAATAAATTTTCGTTGCTTTCTGGTCGAAGTGTGCCGAGTTACGGCCGAAGTCATCCATATTGCGACATCGTCCAACGTTCATATGCGTCATTCATCCCGTTCTAAGAGGGAAATACAACATTTCCATTTGTTAAATAATTAATTATAAATTCAAATCGCTTTGTGATCTACAAAATCGGCGACTGCTACCGCACGCAAAACGCGTGAGTAGCCGCCTCCCTCATCTAGTGGTGTATCCTCGGCAGATTGGTACTTGACAACGATTACCGAACGCGCATGCGCGAGTTTTGCTATTATTACGATAATTATTCCTAATAGTTTATAATTCTTAAATGATTTAAGTACCAAATAATTCAAGAATTTGAACGTAATTTATAATGTTAATCTATAAATGTCGTTTATTCCGTTTCTTAAAAAAAACGATTTACTTTATGATACGATAATAAATAAATTAATGTCCCCAAATATGTCATCCAAAGCCCCGTAATGCAGTTATATGAATTATTTCATAATATATCAACTGTAAGTTTTGATACATATTCATATTCAATTCTTAATATCCCTATTAAATTTGTGTGAAAAAAATGACCTAGGGCTGGATGTGTGACCAGTTGTAACTTATTACTGTAGCCTGTAGTAAAAATCCTTCTAAGGCTGTTGATACATCAAATTTACTACTGTCAAAGAATAGATGGAGATGTCTGTAGGCGCAACTAATATTCATGAAATATGCTTTAAAGGAAGGCGACCTTATTATGAATGTTAACAAGTCCAAAGTGATGGTATTCAAGAAGGAGGAAAGCAAGACACCGTGCTAAATACTTGGAGGTAATGAATGTTTGGAACAAATAAATGAGTTTGTATTTGGGAAGTATGTTTGATAGAAACGGAAAGACAGAGACAGATATCGAAAGGAGGGTGACTGGAGGGAATAAAGTGAATGGCGAATTGAATGGAATTATATCTAATGGGAACTTGTCAACTGAATGTAGTGGAAATTAGATCACTTAGGTGTATATGTGTCAGATCAACTTATGATAGAGTAAAGAATGAAGAAATAAGGAAATATGTAAAGCTGATCTTAGTATAGTGAGTAAGATTAAGAAATGATCACTTATGTGGTTTTGTCATATGTAACGGATGAATGAGGAGAGATTGGTAAGATATATATATGACGCAAGTGTTGATAGCCCCACAAGTAGAGAATACCCGCTGAAAACCTGGTACAACCAGGTAAACCAGATACTGGAGGACGGTCCTGTTAGGAGCCTCAATAATCAGCGAGCTTGTATGTTAAGATGTATGAATGTGGCTGAGGTGAAAACTGCGTGTCAGGACTGAAGAGTGTGGCGCTATATCCTCTCTGCTACCTCTCCAGTAAGTTATCTATAGATATTTTCACCTGAGCGTTCGAAATCTGTCATTTTTCAGGTGAAATTTTTTCGTATCATGTGCTAATGTATATTAAACAACGATATGATAATCGGACGAACTCTCATCACCAAAATTGCGGGATATTGAATGATTAATTATCGTATGCTGCAACATTCAAAATATCAATGTGTCAGATGAACAGCTGTGTGAAAAGTCTATCATATTTAACTATCGATTCTCGTTTTTACTATCTGATATCGGATAGTAAAATGAGTTTACCACGGGATGTACTTTCGAGAAGTAAATATTTTTTTCTACTAACGATCGAATAACCCGTTTTAGTATAGTGAAATGTTACTACTGATCACACAACTGATTCTTGCTCGAATAATTTAATGGATCATTACATTGTTGTGAAAAAATTTCGTATCAAAAAATACGCGATAACTATTCAATATAAGTGTTGCCATCTTATCATTATCAGACTTTTTTTTTATCTACTTTTTGATAAAGATTTTGTAAATCCAGCGAGTTTTAGGACGGTCTATCGATCCCTCGATTGATTTCAAACAAATTTTCGAACCTATACGGTTACACTTTTGCTAATCCAGGTGTCTCCTGTCGGTGTACTCAAAGAAATTTGAGATTACGTAAAAACAAAGTACGTGGCTTTCAAATAATGGAAAGACACATGTATTAATTTAAAAAGTGTAACATATAGGTTCGAAAATTTGTTGTCAAAAGTACTTTCGCTGTAGCATAGTTAGATAATGCACCTTTCCCGGTTTGAAAAAAGATCCAGGTTCAAATTCCAGTAGCACAATACCATATTTTAATATAAAATTGATTTTATATGTATATATTTCTAATTAATACTGATAGATATTTTCTACTAGCTATTTGTAAAATTTAGAATTAAAAGTAAAATAAATCTACGTTAGAAAATCATGGTAACATGTTACAATCATTGTTTTAGAATTTATGAGTAATTATTGTAAAAAAAATATGATAAATTTAATAATTCTGGTGTTTATAAACATAGCTGTAATGATTGTTCTGCTTTCTATATTGGTAAAAGGGATTAAATTTTAAAATCAAAGAGCATTTAAATAGTAATGATGTTTCAAAATTTTTCAATCATGTATTTGAAAATGACTTTTGATTGTTTGTTTTATATATAAATAATATTTGTCTTAAAATGCATAATTTAGATACAATATATTATAAATAACTAAGGAAATTTAACCAAAAGTCCAATTCCAAAAAAAATCTTATAATTTTGTATCATCAAGTTAATTTTTATCGATCATCAAGTCGATCCAATAAATCTTAACGTACCTGTCCCATTCTGGCCAACTAATATCTAGGAATTTTGGCTGAGGTTGAACAGATTGAATTTCGACGTGGACTTGTCCACAGGTTTTATTTGTTGTTCGAAAGTGTCACCGTGGGTAAAAATCCGGACCACAAAAAAGAGGTCTTCTACAGCATCCTGAAGTACAGTGATATCTCCGTTCTTCAGCACAAAAGTGCAAGTCAACTGGAGGTGTAAATTATCGTCCAACCCAAGAATGAGATCCATATGCCATAATTCCTTTCTTGCTCCAAATCCATACAGTCTATGGGGTCCTTTCCCACCAAGATTAGTTAATGTGACATCCTGAAAAAGGAAATGGAATTTTCCAAAACCGGTTGGTGTTTTAAAATTATTTATTAAATGGTTATTATAAATATTAAAATTAAAAAAATTAACGTATTAATTATACACATATAAGTTAAATTTGCAAATATTATAAATATAAAATAATGCCTTGAAGTATAAGACTAATTATTATTTCACTAATAAATAAATTCCATGTTGCATCCACTCGCTTCCTCTTGCCGAGTGGCTTCGCTGCTACTAGTTATAATAACACCGATGAATATTATTAGCCGACTACCCGAAAACCCCGGCCCAAGTGGGAGCGCCAGGTAGCGGACCCAGCCGGCCGTGAAATTCGAGGGTGCTCGATAGAAGGTGGATTTGAATATTGTTTCCATCACCGAGGCACTTGTAGCGTATATATCTTTTGTAAGAAGGGAATCCCTCGGCACAAAAGAGTTCAAATATTTAAGCATATTAAATTATCATTTTGTTCTACCGTGTCGAAATCTCGGAAAGTTGCACGGAATTTCGTTATTAATTTATCAGAAGAATGTGTCGTATGTAAAGCGTACAGATATGTTTGATTTATTTATTTGTAAATACAGTCGAACTCGGTTATATCGAGCACGGTTATAGTGAGATCACGGTTATAATATATTATTTTGATTCAGCCTTCTTCACTGTTACAGTTGAAACGTGATGTGGTATTGGCGTTGCATGTCTCCATTCTTTGGAAACTCCGCACTAAAGTGCCTTATCCTTCCGTACTTCGGCATGATGCTATGACCGATGGAGGTAGCCTGGAGAAAGGATTGTAGACCTGATTATTAATGGAACGAACCTTGTTTTCATTGTTTATAGTATATATTTATTGGCGTCGTTCTCGACGTTTAGCTCACCGCACAATAGCCATTCTGTCATTGCCAAACATTATGCACTCTCGTTCTTTTGATTACGCTCTTCACTCGTCTCAGTTTCCTACAGATCTGGGAGCAATCACCAGAGAAGTGCCTGTTGTTTTTTCCACGGATGAGGAGTCTTCATCTTCCCCTCTGTTCACCGATCTATGTATGTCACCAAGCCATGTTATCTTCTTAAGATGTCCAAAACATTGAAGGATTCATCTTAAACATGTGATTGAAAGTCTATTCTTGTTGTGTACTTTCTGTAAAATAGAGACATTTATACAGAATGTTTTATTTAGAGGTTTGTTTCGCGAATTGGCAATACTTTTCCAGTGACAGCTAATTTGATAGCTGACAACTGATTTGTGCTCGGTTTGGTTTACCATTCTACCATAAATAGACTTACGCCAAAACAAAGTTTGAAAAACGCACAAATTTATTTCAAAAATCGTGGTTCAGTTCGCGAAACTTACATAATCGTCCATCCAAGCAAGTAATTCGAATAACCATGGATCGTTTTCGTACCACGCATACTCTAATTGATAATACGCATCCGCAGAGATATCGTACAGTGCGCACCAAAGCTGTTGCTGCAGTGGAGCGTAGTATTGAGGAGGACTTAATTAGTAGATGTCTGACTTTTTTGTTCCTTAATTGAATGGCATTAATAGGGAAAGGCTGTGGTTTCAACAAGATGGCGCAACATGCCACACAGTGCGCGCCACAATCTATTTATTGAAGGGCACGTTCTATGAGTGCATAATTTCGCGTAATGGACCTGTGAATTGGCCTCCAAGATCGTGTGATTTAACACCTTTGCTCCAAAAAGTGGTCAAAATTGGACTTTTAGATTGCGCTTCATTCGAGCTAGCCATATCATATTGAAACACTAATGAAATAGAATAAGCCAATACCTTGGCCACTACCACGATTTTTATGTGATTTATTTAGTTTTAAATTTCTGTACCTCTAAAAAAACACCCTTTATAATTGAGTCTTATTTATAAAACTATATAACCGTAATATATGTTCGAATCGGGGTAACTAAATATTTTTTCGAAAGATAGATATTTTTTCTGTGTATCTTTCTAGTTGATTCATTTAATTTGTATTCAAATACAACAGAACTGTGATCTGAAAATATAACTTCACAACAAAATATGTGTTATAGAACATTTTATTTAAAATATAATATAACCGTAAAATTCGTAATTCGAAGTACGATTACTTGACCTATAAATTTGGATTCAGAGGAAAATTAATATAAACCAAAATAATATAACGTTTATTAATGCTTTCTGAGATACAGAATACAAAAACATGTAATTAATTACATACACAATTTGTATGGTTAGCTACATACGTAAAATAAAATCATATTTCACTCAGAGGTTCTAATAAAACATTATATCAACCTATTTATGTACGCAAGACAATATATTTTAGTACATGAGCATTAAAGAAATACTTCGCTAACTACAAGGAAATTATATTTTGTTTTATGTTAATTTTATTGCTAAGATATGAAAAATATTTAACAGCATTTAATTTAAGTGTCAGGCGCATTTCAAAAAATACAATATTTCAAAATCGCAACTTATATTAATTATAGTGTGCTTCTTTTAAATATAAATTATATTAGTATAGCAATAAGCCACCAATTAAAGCCACTAGGTGGCATCATCACACAGGGCACTCTGAGAGTATGCATTCCCTTTTTGGGTGACGCCCAAAGCAAATGTGCTTCTTACCAACTTATATTAATTATACAGTGTGTTTCTTTTGAATATAAATTATATTAGTGTAGCGATAAGCCACCAATTAAAGCCGCTAGGTGGCATCATCACACAGGGCACTCTGAAAGTATGCATTCCCTTTTTGGCTGACGCCCACAGCAAATGTGCTTCTTACCAACTTAGGTTAACTTAAGCTTACTTATAGATGGAAAAGGGCCAGCATTTTTATCTTATAACATTTGTCGTCTAACGTACAAGATTCGACGTATAACGAGTCGCCATTAAGGTGGCTTGGACAAGTTTTTCAAAGGTATTTTCTTGGCAACTCTAGGTAGACATTGGGTTGTCATATACCAAATCTGAATAAATGGCAATAGAGTTTTAAAGAACAGATTGACAAGGCAAAATGGAAGCACCTTGTTGAAACTTAGGCCCCTCTACCCTCTAAAGATCAGGGGATGAAAATAATGATGATAATGAAATTTTATTTTTTTCTGACAATTTTAACATCTGGTGATATTTCTGTCTTACCAAATTTCTTCAGTTTGTCGATGGCTGAGTGGATGAGCGTTCATTTAAATTTATTGATTATTCATTTTTAATTTCTTCTCTTATATATCGAGCCTTGACCTCCTACATATTTTATATCCAAGTGGTCAAGTTTTCGACGACTATCTTGCAATATAGAATCCCGACCCCGTACGAAAAAAGAATACGAAGACCCCGGTCTTCGTATTCTTCTTCCACTATCTGAGTTTCCATTTTAGATTATTCTTGGGATCCGCGTTTCCTGCTTTCTTTGGACATGATACGCCTATTTGAGTCACTGTAGTTTCATATGAACGGGTTCTGACTGATGTTGTACAATTTATTGTATTATATTCTCCAAACTGACCCATCCCTCATAGGTCTATTAATAGCTCCCCGTAGCACTTTCCTCTCAAAACTGTACAACATTATTTTAGATTTACCGGGCGTTAATCACGCTTCTAACTCTTCACAACTTTGCATTTGTCTTTTAAGGTTATGTCCAGTTTGTTATTATGTTATTTGTCTACAATAATTACTTCCTGGAAGAAGGGGATGAAAATAATGATGACGATGAAAATAATGACATAATCACCAACTGTTCAATATTTATAACAGGTCCACGGATCGTCGATCACCGTGCGCATGTCAAGAAGCTCCATTATGTTGATCTTATACCTATCTGTCCCCCCCCATCCCTTATATCTCAAAGCATGGCTTTCTGTGTTATCTATGACTTTTTGAAAAATGTGTAAAAATAGTGTTTATTTTATTGTATTGAGGGATTTCGACAGTGTATAAACTTATTATAATTAACATAATAAATATTTAACATGTGATACTATTTATGAAAATTCACAGAAATGTTAATGTACACAAGTATGTTTAGGTGCAGAAGATAAATAGAAAGATAAAAAGAGGGAGAAAGGGTGTTGAGGTTGCAACTATTGTTGAGGTAAAGAGAGAACAAGATTTGTTTGTAGGTAGAATGATTAGTCAAAATTGAGATTAAGGTGGTTCATAAGAAGAACCCTTTAAGCGCAGTAAGGCTAATGTTGAACAAGTCAATTTCTGTAAATTTCTCATTATGGTATTTGCATGACCGGTGAATGAATAAATTTTATATGTAAGATGTTCAAATGTGTTAACGTCTTATACTGATTTTAAATACTGTTACTATTGTGTGTTCGGTTTCTCGCTCTGCGTACCGAATCTTGTTACAATTGCTATTGTGTGTGGGACAGTGCTTTTTTCAATCATTGAAATATATTTCTGAAGTTCAAGAGACCTGTGGCTACAGTCCTTACTATCCTGTTTCTGTACCAAACACCTTCTACCCTTCCGACATTCCATTCCCCAACCCTTTGTTCGAACACCTACTTTTAAAAAAATATATCAGCAATAAAAACAAGTGTTAATAGAAATAAAAAATCCACAATCGATATTTGAATAAATTTAACTAAAACGAGAGCAGGTACCGAGTCATCTTCCCCACAATTCGCACTAAAAATATAAATTTTTCCAAATCGCACCCCTTTATGCAGCCATCAGCGATAGGGCATTTATGAATATTTCAACCGTGCCGATATGCCGATTGCTCGGCTGAATATCGATTCAGCCGCAGCCGGGCCGCACCGGGACCGTGAAATTGGGGCTTTTCGACTGTCGCACATCACTAGTCGCCAGGCACCGTGGCTCCGGCCCGCTGAGCCGGCTCCAGGACCCATCCAGCTCGAGAATCGCTAAACTCCCGGAAAATTTGACAGATTCCAAATTCAGTTTTGCGAATTAAGCGGGCGATTTGAATCCGATAATGTGGCCGATATTATGGACATATTTACAAATAATTTTTCGAGAGATTACAAAGAAGTTGATGTGTTTGTAAACTTAGAAGCTTTCCTCTCACAAAGTATGTCCTAAAACTTAAACGAATAAGTAAAGCGAATAATAATGGACAGAAGACATATAACGAAATGATTGCAGGAATAGCACATATAGGGTTATAAATGGTGTTTTTTTAGAAGTACAGAAACTTATAATGAAATAAAAATCGTGTTATTATTTTATGCCATTAGTTTCTACATTTGATTTCGCGCAATCTAATTTTTGACCACTCTTTGGAACAGGTGGGGTAGTATATCGGCAATAACACGACGAATGTTGGCTTCCAAGTCATCGATTGTCTCTGGTTTATCAGCGTAAACTAGCAACTTCACATATTTTCACAGAAAATAATCAAAATGTGTTAGATCACACGATATTGGAGGCCAATTTACAGATCCATTACGCGAAATTACACGCTCATCGAATATTTCCTTTAATGAATGAATTGATTATGACGCACGTTGTGTGGCATGTTGCGCTGTATTGTTGAAACTACAGCTCTTTCACATTAATGGCATTTGAATAAGGAATGAAAAAGTCAGTAATCATGGATCTATAATCAGTAATCATTGACTGTAACATTCTGACCGGCATCATTTTTGAAGAAACAACAGCTTCTTCGGTGCGCACCGTACGACATCGAAAACGATCCATGGTTATTCGGATTACTTGCTCGGATGGACGATTATGTCGACCGTAAAGTGGATGCAGCGCACGGTAAGTTTCGCGAACTGAAGCACGAGTTTTGAAATAAATTTGCGTAAGTCTACTCATGGTGAAATGGCAAACCAAACTGAGCACAAATCAGCTGTCAGCTGTAAAATTAGCTGTTGGTAGAAAAAATGTAGCCAATTCGAAAAACAAACGTCTTAATAAAACATCATTTTCAATAAATGTGATAGAATTTCAAATAAAAATAGTAGCCATGTTTATTAAAATCTTAACAGCTGTCATTGATAATAAGTTATTTAAACTTATTATCAAAATCAGTCTAACCCAGTTGACTCGGTAAACCTAACGTGCACTTCGTGAATTTTATTATTTTATGGTCGACATAATCTAAATAAACTATTCGTCGAATTGTGAAAAGTTTTAAAATAATTATTCTTTACATGATGTGAAGACACCGGTATGACAAAGAAATTTCCAGAGTGAAGCCAATATTACCGCCGTAAATGAAAGTGTAAGGGATGATCCGAAGTTATCGATTCCTCGACGTTCACAACTTATCATATGGTCACAACATAGCGTATTTTGCGTAATGATTAGGTTCTTCGGCCCTACAAGATCCGGCTAGTGCAAAACCAACAAAAAATTAACAATACAAAAAAACATAACTCGAGTTATTGATGAAATTGCACCAGATTTATGTAAAATTGGATCCGAAGAATGTATTACTCAAACGTAGTCGTGGTGCATATTTAAATGAAATTATATTGCTAATAATATACTGGTTAAAATAATAAAATATATTATAACATTAAATGTGATACTTACAGCGCTCGAAATGTGTGGGAATTAACATTCTCATGTTGGCAACACAGACCGCGCGGGGAGAAGATTTCAAGCAACGTTTTTTCGGGTGACTGCTAGCATTGACAACGGGCGGATGAATTCCGGTCCATAAATCGGCTAGAATGTGACTTTATATAAGTGAGGAAGGGTGAGAACGATATAATATTTTTATATCTGTGTTGTTCTGCATCATATTTGAACTGATCTATTGCCTAATTATATGTGAAATGTCAGGATTGACGCATCCCTTTCTCTACTTAGCTGTTTCTGTATTTTTTTTCTTTATTACTCACAAAATTCTTTCTACACTAAATTGTTTTCATCAGTGATTTATTCATTCACTGACTCATATCGTGCCCAGTCATTTTCATTTTAAAATTTTGTGAAAGGAAAGTTGTTGTTACCTTTTGTCACAACTCATGTCGTGGACATGACGATGAAGCAGTCATGCCACAACATACGGAATGCATCGGGAAGGATTTCTCCCATACAGTGGATGAGGAGGACGAGTTGATCTGCCACTGACAGTACTCGACGAGATGAATTTTTTTAATCAAAGGCGACGCTAGCGATTCAAGTAGAACCAAATGTCACATAATCCAGTTTTTCTGATGTGCGGCAAGAGGAGTGACAAATTTTAACGTCTACCTTAACTAACCAAATTGATGAAGACTGTGAATCTCTGCAGAAATGAATAATGACTACGCAAATACTGGTTGTAAAAATGCATTTTTATTGTGTACGAAGAATTTAAAGCCTATGATTTCTTTTTATGTAGCATTAATCTTTCTTCTAATATTCTCATCAAAATAACAAATATTTTTCCATTGTAGTATATTTGTTTCTTTACTTTCCTGCTCGTGTTAACCAATCTATTTGTCAATTTATTTATGTTTTATACCTGACCTGACAAGCCGTCAGGTGACAATTTATGTTCATTTAGTTTTGGAAAAAATGGTAAACTTTATTATTTTATGTTGAAAAATTACCGAGATCTTCCATCAAATCACAATTTATGGTGTAATACTTAATGATTTCTACCTTAATATTTTAATTTTTGTTTCTTTTGTTTTAAACTTAGTGATAAAATTTGTAATAATCTTTTTATTTTTCCCTGAGAATGCTGGCCGAAGTGAAAGATAAGAGATTGTGTTGAATTCTGTAACCTAAAACCCACGCACACCATACAAACCTCTGAACATGTCGGTGGTGTGCAAACATGGCGTCCTATCCTGAAGATTACCCGTCACATATAGGCGACCACGTCACAATATAAAAATTGATTTTTCACACGTATTCTAGTATAATGTGTCTTAAAAATATTTTACAGATAAATAATAGCTTTAAATAATCTTTAAAGAATAATTAAATTCTCGTTGTGATATCTACGCTATTTCAGGGAAAATAATATCAAATTTAGTCCATAGATGGCGATGTTGTAGTTTTACTCAAAGTGTTTCCACATATTAACATATATACAACTTCCAAAACTTTGATAGATATGGAGATTGATTAATGGGTGAGAATGGTGAAAGTTACATTGTGTAAAGTGATTACTTAAGCCAGCCGAAGACAGATCGTAAGCCATGTAATTACCCATACTTTTATATATTTCTATTAAATATAACAAAAATAGCTTTGTCTCTATGAGATATCTATAATTTGTTTAATTACAGTGCATTTGTTGGTGAAAATCCAGTTATTATGTTTTCTTGGACAAATTTAAATAAATATGTCCATTATTTGTTTGAAACTATATTCTAAATATTAATTAAATGTAATAATAATAAAGATATACATATAAAATCAATTATAAATTAATTAAATTATAAATAATTATATTATGAAATTATATTCCATTGTCGATGGCATTAAATAATCTTTCAAATAAATAAAATATCATTGATACCATACTTGATTTTCTAAATTTATTTCCGTTTTAACCCTGTATATTTGAATTAGTTTTATTTCGTGAAAAAATAAAAAATTCACTCACTAAAATGAAAATACCATACACCAGTTATAAGGTACCTAGATACTTTAATAAATTATTTTATAATTGTCATTTAATAAATGTCTTTCCAGTATGCGTTAAACAAAAAAAAAAAAAATTTTCTGTTGTATTATAAATGATTTCTTATAAAATAACGATATGAAAAAAAATATTTCCTGCTTATTAGCATTATAAGTATCGATCCTCGATAGAGTAAATTTCACATCAGTTAATTTAAAAAAATATGAAATCATCCAGAATAAATAGCAGTAGTGCAGTAGTAAATTTATCCACGTGCTAATGAAAATGCAGCCTCACAGTTGGGGTGGAGAGCGGTGCACCCCAAGCGGATAGGTACTGCCTTACATAGCTTAAGGCTGTAGGAGTATTTACACGCGGAGTCTACAACAAAGCCTTCAAGACCACATAATTTATAGACTGGTGAAGGAACTCTCAGTTGCTGGTACAGAAATATGATAAAATCTTTTTTTTTCATATCGGAATTGTTTATAAAATAACAATAATTATGAAAGAGAAAAAATATTTAAATAAATACATTTTTATTATTTCATTAGAGTTAAAAATGAAGATGTAACAAGACGGTGCGTCGAAATCGACTAAACAATTAGGAGGGGTCAATGCTCGTGCGGTGGAACGGAACAGATGATAAATTAATGATCGAACGAGTACTGAATGAACAAAAAAAAAAAAACTTTTAATTTATGAAATAAATAATTGTAAACAATTAAATAAATACATATACATAATAAATTATTTAGACCACATGTCCAAGAAACAACGAAACTGGTCCTAATTCGATCAGGCAAAATTTATCAATCTTTTGTACAGGTGTCTAGCAATCCCAGGGGATAAACACGAGTCCTATAAATTGGCCATTTCGGATCTCGAGAGATGCCATTTTCTTACGGAGTACAATTTTTACGATCACGCATTTTTTTAGCAAATTTCTGGTAACTAATTTGATCTAAAAGTAGGTAAAGCTTTTAACCGTAATCATTTGGTTACGAAGCTAAATGCTAACATTAATAAAATAGTAATAGATTTTTCTAGAATAAAACAATTTTTTAAAATGAATGATGAATATATTTACTAGTCATATTTAAGGATTGTAATACTACTTTATACATATTTTCACCAGCGTTCTTCACCTTTATATATTATGTTTTTTGTTTTCAGCCCAGGTGCACGTTTTTCACGTTGTGGAACGGAGCACATCGGGGCGTATTTTGAAAAAAGTCGATCTGTGATCGCGACTCGAAGAGCTTTTCGGCGACGGCTCAACATTAATAATTATAAGATTTGTGCATATGTGATTTCTTTCTTTGGAGATATCTGAAGAAAAGGGTATTTTAGCGCAGTCTTCACACTTTGTTTGTTTATCTTGTTATTGGGAATGAATGGCCGGCGGTGGTGCACTGATGACAAGTTAGAACGTTATTATTTTGTTTTGTCTTTTTTCCCTCGACTCCTCGACTACAGCTCCATTTACCATGTCTTCCTACCCTGCTATGGTTTATGCCTGAAAATATGTATCTCTGTGAGATTATTATTTGCCAATTTTTATTAATTCAACTGTCAGTATTTCTTATGTACTATATTTTATTTATTTAATGATTCTGTCTACACATTGTTATGTTTTCCTCAAATGTATTTCGTTTATCTTTCTTCGGGGACAACGAGAGTGTCTGTGATGGCAGTTGCGTGGCTCCGATTTGTCACTTAAGTGACAGATGGAATTGCACAGCTGCCTAATAGCATTTAAAAAATGCTAACCAGGTGACGAATGAGAAGGACCATATAGAAGCTTTTACTTATAAATGGTCCTAGGTCCACCGTCATTGCCCTCACACCTTACCAGAGCTAAGGGAGCAGATTATTGAAGTTAACGCCATACCCTAAGATATGTTTGAACAAGCTGTACAAACCTTCAGAGATCATCTCCAACAATATATTGCTGCTAACGGTCACCATATTGAGAACATTATTTTCAAAATGTAATGATTATAAATGGTATGTACTGTTGACTTCGAAAATAAAAAGATTTTTTACTACCGTTACATTTTGTTAACTCCTCAAAACTGCTTAATCGGTTCTGGCGCATCCTGTAAAAATATGAATTTTTTTATATCTTGGACGTGTAATGAGATATTCAAAGAAATATTAAATCTAACATATCATAATGGAAGGAAATATTGTTAACAATCGGAGCTCTGGAAGAATAAGAAGTTTATTACTGAAGTACCTGAGGCAATACCAACCTCGTGCCGCTCATACATCAATGTATTATCTAATTAAGGCTCAGAAATAGGTCATCAGAATAATAAAAAAGAGGTCATTTATAGAGGCTCTGAAGAACTCTTTAAAGTTTTAGAAATAAGGCAATTTTTTATAAAATCAATCCTAAAACTATTAAAAAAAAAAAACCTTTCATCCATGATCTGATCCAAAGAAAACTAGGAGCAAAACCTTAGGATACTTTTCAGTGCCAAAAATGAATACCAAATTCAGTCAAGAACTTACTTGTTTTGTGCACCGCGTATAATTTAATAAATTGCCACTAGACCTTAAAGAGTCTGAAGTGATTAACGATTTTAAACCAAAAATAACAAAGTGGTTGCTTGATATGGGTAGAAATCAAAATGAAACTAATTTGTCATTTATGCTACACATTTTGTTTCCAACTATAAGACAGACAAATATCTTTTTATACCATTTTTTACAGGAACATTTTATAACTATTAATTGTACCCTTAACAATTACAACTTTTAAAAACTGTAATCACGTCTAGTAATATTTTTTTTTCATATGTTTTGTTTTATGCTACAAACATATATAAATAGTTTGTTTACTGTAGTAAAAGTGATGATAGCCAACATCCGTTGAAAGGATAAGGCACGAGAAAAAGAAAAATGCGTTTTCTACTGACTACGACTTAGCACCGTGGTCTCCTATTTTGCTTCCACAGTGCGAACTACTTACCTCCACTCTTCACGATTTTGGGCACATGTAGCGAGGCTCCGATCATTGCCTGTGATCATCAATTTGTTCATCTCTTCCAGTAATATATCCATAGTCACTCCTAAACGAAAATAAATTAACTCCTATATTACTCTTCAATATTGTGATGTCCTTGACATTGTGTAAATGCGTGTGTGTCAGTGCGCCAGCATTGCCAGTTGTAGATGTATGTGTGTGTGCTGGAATTGAAAAGATCTCAGATCTCTTACTCAGCCGTTTGTCTCCGCGAATAGGTGTATACAGTATTATTATTGTAATAAAGATTATAATTGGTACATAAAGAGTTTTTTATTGGATTACTAACAATCTTCGGTGAAGTGTACAACTTGGAAAGTACTGATCACAAAAATACGTAACAATTATTAAAAGACAATAAACTATTCAACAATATGCAATAAACGTCGACAAATAAAATTTTTACTTATTACTCAATAAGTTCCGATTTTATATTTCTAAATGTATTATTGATCCCTTGAAAATAAATACATATAACACAACATCAGCTTTCAAATTAGCTTGTTGGCCGGAAGGTTCCGGCGAATTATTTTTAAGGGTTAAATTATTCGAAAAATTCCACACGATATTTCATCGAATTTAAAGGGCTGTATGTATACGTTGAGAGATCAAAGGACTAGTTTTACTGTGGAGTAATTTGTTCTACAAACCGCTCGATTATATTGCCGGAAGTGGGGTGGAACCGACTTCCGGTTTAGACTGGTGGGGCCCGGGAAGGAACCGATGAGCTTTTCAACTCCTGAAACTTCCGAGTCCCGCCGGTCTAATTGCATGGAACTGTTGAAAGGTCGCCAGTAGTCTGCAACTTGCTTTATGCTTAATATACAGAAAAAAGTCTCGAAATAGATGATAGGAAATATAACGTTCCTTAGTGTTCCCAAAATACATTCACAATTAATTTTATTCGCTTTTCGTTTTAGAAAAGAATACAAAATAAAGAAAAGAATTCACAATAATCCCGTCTACTATCTATGACTTTCTGGATGTGGCGGCTTTCGATGCAGTGTCATTATGGCTGTTGGTATAGTGCTTGCTCAGGTAACGGTATATAATTTCGAGAATATATTTTCACTGACGTATCCGAATACGTTTCCACTAGTGGAAATATATTTCTACTGGTGAAAATATAACTTCACTAGCAGGTTTTAGCAAATGTATATTCTACCCCAACCTATAATTGAACCTAACCTAACCTAACCTATGTGTTGAAAAGGAAATACCAATGGCTGAGATTATAAACACGGTAGTTTATGCAGTAAATAATTTTATTTAATATAAATGAAATTACTATAAGTTAATAAAAGTGACAGTTGTAGGGCGACACATCGACACATAAGGCCAAATATTCCCGCGCGGTGTATTCTCGGTTGTGAACGAATACAAACTCACTAAATGTAACCAGTGAATTTGTATCTTCATTGTTAGATATACATCCACAGACCGACTTAGAGAAAATATAATGGCCAAGTCTGTGAGACGCAAGCATGGCAAAAATGAATGAGTTTTTAATATTTCAAAGTTAAGATTACTTAAATGATTTCTCTTTTATATATTCAATAAAAGTACATAAATATATATTCAATAAAAGTACATAATATATATTCAATATGAAATGGAGTATGCATTGCCTTTATTACGAGTAAGAAAAAACATACAAGAAATTTGTCATCTTTTCTTAACTCTGCTGTTTATCTGTGCTATTTACCTTTCTTATTGAATTTTGACGTTTCATCCGATTACATCTGTATTTAAATGCACATTATACTGATAAAATATCATTTTTGTGTTTATTATTATCCGCCATGTTTCTACATCATCTAGATATTTTTGTTCGTTTTGATAGATAACTTACAAAGGTGGAATATTTTTAACTGCATCAAGATTTTGTTTACGTGTGGTTTGTTTTGGGTAAAGTTTTAACATTAAAATATAGATTCAACTGAGAACCTGAGCCGCCCGCAGGATGAAAGCCGATTGCTTATCTGCTAGTACAAAATAATTGTCCGTAATCTGTTTAAGTTTTTTTTTAACACATCGCCCACAAGAAGGTGATGCCATAGAAATGCTAGTAGGGAGAGGAAGAGGTCCAGATTAAGAACTTGACTAGTTTTTTAAAAGAAAATCGCCAAGGATACCAACCTGAAGGAAATGATCCTCAGTAATGCACGAACTTTCTAGAAAATTTTAGATTCTAGGAAAATTTGTCGGTATACACTTACAATAAATATAATTTAAATAAAGTAATATGTTAAGTTAGACATGGTGATCAATAATAGTGTTCCAAAAATAATAATAAAAAATTAATAATGCATAATTTTGAGTACAAAAAATTACCTAAAATCCTGTGGAACTGAATCGCCACGATTCTTACAAAAAATGTAAAATAAACGAGCCTCTTCTATTTTAAAAAGATATTTGCATATCTGTTTTAAAAATATGAGTAAAGGCATACTAAGAATATTGAGAGGACAATAATAATAGTAATAAACACATAATAATTGTTTGTTTCCCATTTAAATAGGAATTTGTCAATATTGTATAATTATTTTCATTATATTTCGTTCAAAGATTCTTCGTTTACTTACATAAATATCTTACATATTTTGTACTTGTCCTTTCTGGGTTCTTTTATATATGCTCTGAAATAAACATTTAATATTTCATTTTTTAAATATATCAATACCTAACTTATATAGCAATATTTACTAAGTTTAATTTTAAATCTAAATATTATTAAGGAGAACACATTATTATTGCGAAGTTTTAATTATTCAGAACATATCTATGTGATATTTTAAATACTAAATTAGTGTATTTATTATAAATATATACATATAAAATCAATTTTGTCGAAAAATATTGTTTTTGCGTCACCGGGATTCGAACCTGTATCTCTAATTCTGACGTCTGCAGTCGGTTTACTCAAAGGTATTTGATATTCTGTAAAAATAACGTAGATGGCATTCAAATAATGAAACGACAGATGTATTAATTTGAAAAAGTGTAACATATAGGTTCGAAAATTTGTCATGAAAAATACTGGCGTTATAACACAATTGGTAGTGTACTTCCCCGGATTGGAAATAGAGATCCAGGTTCAAATCCCGGTGACGCAAAAACAATATTTTTCGACAAAATTGATTTTTTATGTACATATTTATAATTAATACATTAATTTAGTATTTAAAATCTAAATAATTTTTCCTCCGGCATTTCATTAAAAGTCTTCATCGCACTGTACACCATCGATTTCTGAGATTTAGTCTTCTTCCTGAATATCAGTCTCAATATATTTCTTCCTCTTGTATGATGCTCGTGTTCATGTTGATTTTTTTCTTATAAATTCTGTTAATATTTGTTTAGTGATAATTTAAAAAATAAATTATATTTTCTGTTTAAAGATCATCGTAATATCTTCCATCAGCATTTAACTGATTCAAATCAATTTTTCTCAAAGCTTTATTTTGCAGTACCAATAATAATAATTATTGCATTTCATTTTAATAAGCCAAAAATGAAATACTGCTGCTGTAGTTCATACTGGGTGGGACACGCATGTTTATGCACCGTTTGTTCTTTCGACCCGCATCCCTGTGATTTATTGTATATTGGTATAAGTCATTTATGTTGTTTGAATGTTGCCGCTTACGGAGAACGAAGGATCGCTGTCAAACCACGGCAGGAGCTTAATTTCAGTCAGTACATCGTCCGGTAAAGATCTATCAATAATTGCATCTTTGAGAGTGCGCATTTCGGTCGGTCATAATACAACCGAGAGATAAGAAGAACAATAACATCGGACCATGCCTACAACTACTGTCAGCCAAGGTTAGTGGTAATTTTCATTCAGCACACATGATCAAATTATCAATAAGAAACCCGGGAACAACAAGCACGGGAACATATAGTACACAATATTTTAGGTGTAGATACATATTAAAAATGTGAGTCGAAAATGTTCAAGTTGCATGTACATAATCTCAACCATATTAGAGATATAATAATTTTTTTTAAATCATAATTATGCGACTATTTCGATTAAATTGAAAAATTTGACTGATTTTAAATTATATGTAGAATTAAAAAAAGGACATTTTATTTTCATTTTAACATAATGTAGTTGCGGGTAGTCAGAGGACTGTCGTGTGTTGGTCCGATGATCGGAAGTATCGTTCTTCCTGTGCCCCGATCTCCGGTTATTATTCAGACCGGCCACTGGCTACTTATTAGGAAATGTTTATCTGGCGAGGTGCCAACCGCAATTGTCGTCGAAAGCAGCAACATTCACACTACATAAATTCATCATACCAACAACAACAAATCGGATGCCAGTCGAAGAAATAAAAAAGTGCGTAAATAGTTGTACACTGTTTTATAAGACTGTCGAGGGTCAAGGGTGTCAAAATCGAATCTTGAAATTATCCGATTGCAATTTTGGTCCGGGATTGGCTTCACTAGTTGTGACGTATTGCTTCATCGGTTGTATTCTAATATAAAAAAGTATAACAAATATACTTCGAATAAAATGTAAAAACATCGACTTTCCTGACACCGAGAAGGGATGAATGTACGTTTACAGATATTGCCCCGCTGCGAGAACACCAATCAGAATTACGTTCGCTTCCGTGCCACTATCTTTCATCTTTTGCTCTTCTTTTAAACAGCGTCTTAACAGATGAAATAAATTACTTTTTGACTTAAAGCGGTGTCTTCCATTCGATCTTTCATCTTAACTATAAAACTATACGTGAAGAATCGGGGGTATTCTGTACTGAGGTTTAGTCTGATCTCAAGCGAAGTATTTGATATTTATCTCGAAAGTATGGAACATTCTAGAGAATCCTTTAAATTATTGTAAAAAGTTCACGTTATCGTATAAATGTTACATTATTTTTTAAATAAATTAAGCATAGATTATTAATTAACACGACAGTAACGCTGGGCTATTTTTATTACAAACTAAATGTGAGGTGAAGATGTTCAGTTTTAATGGTTTATGAGTTAAGTATCTACAAATATAAAGAAAATTAATATCTACAGGACTAGCTTATTTAAATTAGACAAATGCTTCTGAATTTCGTATAATACCGCGTTTAAAATTTGTTTGTTACTTCAATCGCAGATATGTCCAATAGACAATTAATTCAAATCCAGACAAATATGTTTTCAGTTAATTAGACATCAGTATTTGGTCATGTGACCTGTGGTCACTGGTCATGATGGTGATACAATGGTTTTTTGCATTTTACTCGAAAACAAGTAAAGTGAACATGACTGTTTTTGATTTTGGACCTCAAAAATACAGTTTTGTAGTCTTACGTTTTGGAGCTTAAAAAAGGGGGGAGGTTTCGGTCAGTATGGACAGTAAAGGTAAAATGTTACGAAATCTTACGTTGTTAAATAGTAATAAATATATTAATTAGAAATATATACATATAAAATCAATTTTATCGAAAAATATTGTTGTTGCGCCACCGTGATTCAAAACTGCATCTCTTTCCTAACCGGGGAAGGTGCATTATCCAACTATGTACAGCGTCAATATTTTTAGCGAAAAATTTTCGAATCTATATGTTACCTTTTTGATATTAATTCATTTAATCGTTCCATTATTTGAAAGAGCCATCTACTTTATTTTTACAGAATTTCAAATACCTTTGAGTAATCTGATAGCAGACGCCAGAATTATCAATTCATCTTTATTAAATTTTGGACACATTGATACAACTTTATTATATTCTTATTGTGAAGTTGTAATTATTCAGAACGTAGGTCTGTGATATTTTAAATATGTTCTTTAGAAAGATATACATATAAAATCAATTTTATCTAAAAATATTGTTAAATATTATAAAAAAATGGACCCCAATGCAAAATGGAAAAAAAGCCCCTGTGCATAATTATATTAATATGTAATTTCAGCCGCTGAATAGCAGGAACAAAATTGATAATCTTTTATAATATTCATACTTTCATGAAAAAAAAAAAGATGTGTGTTTGGTTAGGGCCTTCAGTCTCGCCGTGCACAAAACCTTCTGATACGAATCGCATAACCTGCAATCATCGGTAACCCCATTACAGTGATAAAATCCCTAAATTTTCTTACGTATTCTGTATGGCATAGAAATTACATATTGCCATATTAATTCTTTTAAAATAAGCAATATTCAATTATAGGATTTTTTACAAAAATAACTTTTCAAATCAAATATCAAAACACCTACCACGAAACATTTATACAAGTAATAATATAGGAAATTTACTCATAAACTCTAAAGATTTAATTCATTAAATTTAACAATTCTGATGTCTATAAATTTAGTTGCAAGGATTGTGCTGCATTTTATATTGGTAAAACGAGTAAAAATTTTAATATAAAAGTAAAGGAACATTTGAAATGTTTTAACAATTGTGGGTTTTCAGAATTTTCTAATCATTTGATAGAAAATAGTCATGGTTTTGATAAAAAATTAGGATTGTCAATTTTTAATATAAACGGTGTTGGTCACAAATTAAATAATTTGGAATCGTTGGAGATAAATAAAGCGTGTAAAACTAATCAAAAAATTATAAACAACCAACTAAATTTAAGTACGAGTCCGATTCTAAATTTTTTTCCTAAAAATTATTCGAGTAAATTTGTATTAAGTAACAGTTTGAGTTAGGTACTAAATTTATTTTTTTAATAATTGATATTTTTTTAAAAATAGATTCTGGTAAAGAAACAATAATATATGTTTTTAGTTAGTAATGACATTCTAAAGAAGAAAATGGTATTTTTCGAAACCGGTAGACTTATTTAAGTGGTTAATAAAACAAAGATAACAAATAAAAATATGCCATATTAATTGATACGATAAGACACATGTTAATATTTTCAAGGTGTCAAAAAACCATGGTATAGATTTAGGAAAACAAAGATGTTTTAGAAGAACGTCTCAAGCAGCGGGCTATCACCCTTTCCACGTTTGTACTTGCAAAATGACTGCGTGTATTGTAATGAATTTGAATAAAAACAAGATTATTTTGCTGCGGCAATGGTTATATTGAACATCTTTGGGGTTTCATTTCCTTCTGACAAGCTTAGATCAGCGAACCACCCTTCTTTTCTTGTTTTCTGTACCGAACATATTTTATAAGTTTCCTGTCATCCTCTTCAATTGATTTCAAATCTTGTACAAACCTCGCCATCAAGTGTTATTCCACCGTTCCATCCCTCTACGGCTTTTCTCATAAGCTTTGGCAAAGTAGCGCGATGTTTTAACGATACCAGAAACTTATTGATTGGCTTACTGAGGCCTGTATTTACCACCCTATCTACACCAGGCAGAGAGAATTGAATATTTGGATTATTATAGACTGTTCTGTGGTTAGTCTTCTGTTTCGGAATGCCACAATTGCGCGCATAGTTTCCTAACAGAAGATAATATTAGACACCGCTAATTCTTTATCTTTAAAGGCGAGCTATTCTATCGGCCACAGCAATAACAGGTGGATATCGAATATTTTTAATTCCGTTACAGTTTTGCAATAAAGGGTTAAAACTCAATATATTAGAACAATTAGAAATCAACAAGAATTTAAATAATAATATTATCAATGAACAAATTAATATGTGAAATTCTCCTTTTTTAAATATATTTAAGTCTATAGATAAGTATGTCGATGTCTCTGTACACAAAAAAAAAAGAAGTTATTAAATTTGATAAATGTATTAATTTGAAAGATATACATATAAAATCAATTTTATAAAAAAATATTGTTGTTTCGCCACCGGGATTCGAAACTTGATCAATTAATACATTTAATTAATATTTAAAAAATCACAGACTTATGTTCTGAATACTAACACTAATACTAACTTCACAATAAGAATATGTTCTAATAATAAAGTTGTATTAATGTAATAAAAATTAATTGATAATTCTAGCGTCTGCTATCAGATTACTTAAAGGTATTTGAGATTTAGATGGCTTTTTCAAATAATGGAACGATTAAATGTATTAATGTCAAAAAGGTAACATCGAAAATTTGTCGCTAAAAATATTGTCGCTGTAGCATAGTTGGATAATATACCTTCCCCGGTTTGGAAAGAGATCCAGGTTCTAATCCCGTTGGCGCAACAATAATATTTTTCGATAAAATTGATTTCATATTTATATCTTTCTAATGAATACATTTAATTCATATTTAAAATATGACAGACCCATGTTCTGAATAATTACAACTACACAATAAGAATGTGTTCTCCTAATAATAAAAATTATTATCAAATATATCCTATATATTTCAAAGTTGATATGAAAGAACACCGTTTGTAATATTTCAAAGAGGGCAATACAGAATGTACTAGTAGAAAAGCAATAATCGGCGAAAGCCGATTGCTTTTTGCTGCTAGGATCTGCGGGCAGCCATTGTAGCCGTTTCGCGGCTGATATTGGCCGCCACGCTTCCGTAGAATCTATATTTCATCTAAAGCAATATAATATGGATACGCAATACACTATTGTCAAAGCAGTATAATAAAGGAAATATGTTTTTATGGAAGCGCTGACTGCGCAGCGACCACAATAGCCACCCGCAGCTATCCAATTGGCTATCACAGATTGCTTCCCTGCTAGTCTAATAATATGAGTATACTTCGTTGCTATTGGAGCTGGATCTGTAGTTTTTAAAAATACCAAAATAGTCTAAAAAAAATACGCTAGATGGCACAGATAGTAAATGATCAATATTTCGCATTGAGCAATATGTCACTCATGTCTAATATGTATGCACTTAATAACTATATCAATTTTAAAAAGCTCTAGGTGTATATACTATTAATATTTAGTTTTATAAAGTTTCTATAGAAGCCCTGGGTGCGCAGTGGTCATCACTGGCCAAGTAGCACTGACACAATAGCCTCCTGCAGGCCCTAGTAGTATTAATAAATTAGCCTTGTTGGTTAAAAAAGTATGAAAATACAACAATTTATTTAATTTTTGAAATGTCTTTTGGATCAACTGTATAATTAAACAATGGAAAGGTTTCTGAAATAATTGCAATATTTTGTCTGGGAAAAATAAATAAAGTTAATTAACTAGACTGAAGTCTGTGCTGAATACTGACCGTTAATTTCGTATTTAAATTTTTTAATTCACATTAATTTGTATTATTTATTTTTATATTATTTTTGTATTTAGTAATGCGAGTTGGAGTCGTAGAAAATATTTTCGGTTTAAGAGTAGACAACTTGAAACGGTAGATGGAATAAAATTTTGATTGCATTCAGAATGCTGAACACGTAGGCTGCAAGGATGACGTATTTTCTGAAAACGATCCCAGTGTTGCCAAACGAAGCGCTCGTATTACATGTATATTTATGTAGGACCAGAAATTTTCATATATCAGGTCACGCAAACTTTGGTTACTGTGAAGGGAATTTACAGACGAGACCCCGCGTTCAAAATCGGTCGCCTTTTTCGTTTCACTAAACTTTGTCTTTTTATAACCACAACTATTTTCTCTACAAATTTAATTCACAATGACGCAAATAAAGAACATTGGCATGTGAAAATAATCATGTAGCTTCTTATAATAATGTTATTTATAATTAAACTAGCGAGCACCCGGCAGGCGTTGTAATGCCACTCAAAGAAAGAAAATGTTTGTATTTTAATTCTGATTATTGAAGTGCTTTAGGATACACAATATTTTTTGTTTTTCCGTCTGGTGCGTATACGAAGAAATCAACAGAAAAGTGTTAAATCTTGGAAAATTCGCCACAGAGAATCCTAAAAATAGCCAATCAACGTGTTCACATTTCACGACATATTGTTTGCTATGAAACTGATAGCTGTGGCGCCCAGATCGCTTTCTTCAGCGAACTTTCTCATTGTAAAATAGTTGTACTAATTCAGAAACCTTCGCGCGCGTCCGCACAGCAACTCACTAAAGTTTCACGGCAATAAACTATATGAAATACACATATTTATTGAAACGACTACGTAAAATAGTTGTATTGATTCAGAAACCTTTGCGAGCGTGTGCACAACAACTCACCAAAGTTTCATTGCAATCGGATGAAAGGTATAGGAACGCATACGGGACAAACAAATAAACAAACATTCATTTTTATATATAAAAATAAATGAGCATGTAGCTACTGTGCGATCTCTGAGGCGTACTTGGATTACGATAGTTCCGATTGCAAGTTGGAATTACCGCAAAGTATGGTAGGAATAGTATAGCATAGTATAGTATGACGGATATAAAAAGAGGTGGATGAAAGGAATTTTTTTTTCGTAAGGCCAGCGATCTCGGAGACCGGGACTTAGAAAGACTGCTCGCCTTATCTCAAATATGTAACCTCCGTAATAATCGACGATTTTTGCTCCCACGGTACACGCGAAAAACAAATAATACGATCACAACACAAGATCACACAAAACAGTGCTCCACTGCACTGGAGGTAATTGTCCACACCACGAGTAGTATCACAATGTCGAGATAAAACAAATAATATTGATCAAGTAACACTCGATGGTGTTCAGGAAGGTATTTGGACGCGAATGTGTGTCAATAACATTAGTCGCGGTCGATATTAAAACGTCAGCTAAAAGTGTTTCATGAATACGAAACAGGTACCAATACTATTGCTCCTTTTTATAATTTATAATATTCACAACATAAAGGACATTCAGCATATACCATTGATTATGCAACTTATTGTAATAATATCATCATTAAATATGACAGAAATAAAGAATATTATATTTGGTGTTTGTAATAATATGAATTTTTAGCCTAAAAATCCAAACATTACGGTAGGCCGTAAATCGAACGTACTCGTTAAAGATTGTGTATGTGGATATAGAGGTAGGTGTGTTTTAGGAAAGGAATATGCTCGCTACCCATGCGGTGCGTGTGTACGTGACAAGTGCCGGATTAGAAATAAATTGCCCCTTGTGGTTGTGGCGGGACTGTGATTTCGCCAGGGGCGGAGCAGCGCTGCGGTGCAGGTCGCGCGTGGCTCAATCTCTCATCACGGAGTGTCCCTTTGTGATCTGGTAGTTCACGGTTAATTGATCGCTGGCTAAATTATTTCACTAATTTGATACCGTTATTTCCAAAAATTTCAAGAAATAATTTATATATTTTAAAATACTTATACTACCCAACCCCCAAATACTCCTGTAATATAATTTTCTTATTCATTTTTAATCTTTGTTAAATTTTCTTATAATTATTATTTTTAATAGGTTTCATCCGGTAATGATAATTGGTTTGTATTATTGCGTATGCACATATGATTGCGTTGTCTGAACAAGGGGTTGAGTAAATATGGAATATAGAAGAGATGGAAGGAATTTGGGAGAGAATCCAAAATAGAGAACAGGGGGACTGAAGGACCAACCAGAATCAGGAAGAAATACGACCCACCTGAGGAATCTGGATTTACCTTCACTGGATTATTATTAAATTATCTGGATTTTTCTTCACTGGAGCCACAAGTCTTCTGGCTTCAAAACACGTAGTAGGGCCGTTTAAGTTAATTCAATTATATTAAGTTTTTTGGCGTTTGACTTGTTGCCTCACTCACGTATACTACATCATACATACCTTCTATTGGCAATTTACCCAAAATTTTAACTGAGTATCTCCGTTTCTTTCTTTTCTAACCTATCCTTAAACACGAGGAAGAAGGAAGATGTCGTAGTAATTTAACACTCTACAACTGCAGTAAGTTTATACGGAAATTTATAACTTTATACGGACTAACCTACCATCGCTTCAATCCGCTTTACTCCGCTGACGCTAATAAGTTAGTCTTGCTTTAATCCCGCTAATACATACAAATAATCCTTTATGCGAGTGTTAACAGTATTAGTTTACACATCCCGATCAAACGCTTGTTCTTGTGATGGAGAGGAATCAACAACAGACAAAAAAGTAAGTGCCTTTCTTTCTTTCTAATATTTCCACCAACAAGCGCAATATCAAGATGTTCTAATCGGCACGCACGGTAGCGAGAAACCAAACACACACAGTATACTCTCCGTCAATTTCTCATTCCCATTCGGCAGAAAGATAATTCACGCATTTTTCACAGTCTACCGTACCACTGACTTAGTTAGTCTACGTACCACTGACTGAAGAGCTGTCTGCAGTCTGCCTGGCATATACATGTTATTTTTCACCAGTTTCCTAGTTTCTCACCCTCGATTGGAATGTTCTCATGTTAAGGTTATTTAATTACCGCATGCTAAAAATTATTCTGATTGTTATAACATCATTCACAATAATTGCTACCTTTTAAAATAATGTCATTCACAATGACACAGAAATAAGAAAACTAAGCACGTAGCAATAAACATGCCATTTGTTATAATTGTATCATTCGCAATATCACACGCAACTAAATAACATTAAGTATGTGCTAGTAATCACGTTACTTGTTATGATAATATTATTCACAATGACACAAAAATAAGTTATATTAATGTTATTCATTCATAATGTTATAAAAATAAAGAACATTCAGCATGTGCCAATAATCATGTTGCTCTTTATAAAAATAAAGGGTGTTTCAAAGCGTTCGTGCTGTTCCAAAACATTCCACCATCGTTCTCGCTAAGGTTTCACGTAAAGAATAATAATTTTCGTTGAGAAACTACACGATTTTGCGGTTTGTATGGGTGAAACTGTAGTTTATTTTTCAAAATAATGTGCACTGTTGATTTTTTTATTCCAGTACAGGCTGCAATCTTCCTTTTCGATTTACGCGGATTGCGCATATTTTCACGTCGAATTTGAGCCACGTGTCTGGCGTCGCTACTGACGTTGACGGTTCCAGAGGAGTTCGGTTAACCATTGTCCCGTCTTGTTTAAACTTTTGAACCCAACACCAGATAAGTTGTGTGCTCGACCCATCACTTACTCGTCGAACATTAAAGTGAGTTCAAAAAGCACGACGCTCACGAACCAATGAATCGAACCAACCGCGAATGCGCGGTGCGCTTCCGACCAGTGACTCATTGCGACTGGCAAATCACGCGCTTCGAACAATACCCCTCCCATTTACCTCACCTTGATGGTTTACGTGCAATTACAATTTAATCTTGAAATTTTTCCGTTAAACATTCTATATCATTAACAATGCATGGAAATGACGAATATAATGTTAGCATGTGCTAATGTTCGTTCTGCATGTTATAGTCGTAATATTCAAAATGATAAAGAAAAATAATCTTGAATCAATAATCTCACTATGTGATGTGAATCTAATGTCAAGATGTCAATGAAGTGAATGTGACAATTTATTTATTTATGTATTGGCATATATATTTTTTTTCTAATAAAGGTGAATACATAATGAATATACATAATGCATAGTTTATTATGTGGATGGAGTAGACTTCACCTCTTATATATACAGCGTTGTCCTGGCTACTTTGCTAAGCTGAAGTCTGTGTTAAAGTAGCCAGTTTTTTTTCGTGCTATTGTGTTATTTATCAACAGGAATAAAAAGAGAATTACAAATATGTATAAAAAAGTAAAAATAAAAAATAAAATATGTAGTGAGAATGTTGTAGGACTAGTGAATTATTAGTACAATAATTACTCTATTTGTTTAAATAATATAATTCATTATCATCTTTGGCTTGTGTCTGAGGACGTGGCTGGTGCCTGAATAGTCTAATCCTGAATCCACAAGTTTAAGAGCATCTTGCATATAGGCACGGCGTATTGGGTACTATTGTATACTATTTCCCACCAAAAATAACACAGATATAAAGAACACTAAGTGCCAAAAGTAATGGCGCTTATTGTAATAATTATCACAAAAGTAATGATCATGAAGCTTGTGAACAAATGAAAAGTAATGCATATTAATCCATTTGAAATTAGTAAAATAACTATGTGGTTAAACTTAAATTTACATTGTTTTAGCTAATCATTTGATAGAAAATGGTCATGGTTTTGATAAAAAATTGGAATTGTCAATTTTGCATGTAAACGGTGATGGTCATAAATTAAATAATTTGGAATCGTTGGAGATAAATAAAGGGTTTAAAACTAATCAAAAAATTATAAACAACCAACTAAATTTAACAACGAGTCCCATTCTAAAAATTTTTCCTAAAAATTATTCGACTGAATTTGTATTAAGTAACAATTTGAGTTAGGTACTAAATAGATTCTGCTAAAGAAACAATAATATATGTATTTAGTTAGTATTGATATCCTGGAGAAGAAAATTGTACTTTTCGAAACCGGTAGATGTATTTAAACTCAATAAGTGGTTAATAGAACAAATATAACAAATAAAAATAATGGATTATTAATGATTTTTAGTAGCTCAGATGGCGGAGCAGTCTAGTCTCTCTGAACGTGTCCAGACCGTCTGGACTCCGGCAGGTTCGTGCTGAACACAAACTCCATCCAACTACCGTAAAATCGGCATGATTTACAATCTTCCGTCATAAACTTTAACGGCGTCCATTATAAATGGCTGGCTGTTTACGCAAATTGATTTATAACGACGCTTAGGGAACACCCTGTGAAAATTCATTCATTAAATGACCGCCAGATAATTTTGAAAGGTAAGGGATAGTTAATTAATGTTCCCGGCGACGTTTCGGCCCAGTTAGAGGCCTCGGTCTGGCAACACTGGGCGGTGCCTACGCGCGACGTGACTTGCGAATGTGGCAACACAATTAAGCTTCGCTCGGGCAACGTTTTGCATATTTGTAAGCGAGTGTGATTGTGTGCGAGCGATTTGCTTAATGTGTGAGTGTGTGTGTAAACATTCGGACATTAAAAAAATGTGTCACTTTAAAATATTTATTTTAATTCTATCTCTCTCACACTCTTTCACGGTCGATTTGATCATGGCCAATGTTTCCTCTAATATGTGTGAGTGTGGGCATCTGGCATTATAGCGCACACAAAAAAGTATAGCGCGCACACAATTTTTAACAAGATTTCTTTGTGTTTGTCGATTTATCTTGTATAAGATCACAAACATTTTGGATATTAGACCACTTTCCAAGGTCACACAGCTAAGATAATCTCTTTCTACCTACGCCTCTACTGCCTTCTGTCGTCTTCTGTATCAGAAATAGCGTCTAATTCCAAAACCTTCTAAAATTACTTTATGTGTTTTTGAGTTGAGAATGAAAATATATCTTTTGATAGCAAACGTAAAAAATGTTTGTTTTATCGTTCTGGCAGCCATACTGAATTTAAGATAACGTGATCATCAACACGCGTTGTGATTAGCTGATTTCATTTTGATTTCACTTATACTCTGTCTTCTTTAGGGTATTTTGGAACTAAGCCTGATTTTAAACATGCAACTTCATTTACTTTACTTTAGTGACATTAGTGATAAACAATGTGTTCTGCATGTTACTCGCCCTATTTATTAGAACAATTAACTTTAAACTGTACCACACACCCAACACGATCGAATAATATTTTTTACCCAAATTTTGGTACATCAAAATATAATGCCGTAAATTATTCTAATAACTTGGACATTTTCAACGATAAATTGCTTTCTTTTAAAATTAAACTACGCCAAGTTTTCAATAACTATTAACTTAAATTTTTGCATCTCATTTCCCTCCCCTCCTTACCCTTTCCACTTTGTACGTTCAGTTTAAAAACACTCTTTTGTTTCTTTTTTCAGTTTTTTTATTATTATTAATATATATTTACTATTTTTTAGTTTATTATGTTTATTTTAATGTAAAAGTCTTTTTGTTTATCAATTTGTTTGAGTATAGTATATTTTAGTTTTCAGTTTAATTCCGAAGAAACTTCACTGGTGTTATTTTTATTTATTATATTATTATTAGTTTTTATTGTTTCTTTAAAAATAAAAAATAAAATGTAGCTGACAAAAATATCTACAAAACTGAATATTTAACTCTAATTATCCAAAATTGGTTTTAGGGGGTTTTAGAATTAGGCGCTGCATATTTTTCAATACGGATAATATGTTCGAAGTATGCATTTTGGTCAACCCATAGTAGCCTTATACTAGTGTAGTAATGTTTTTCTTATTTCCCCTAGAACACAATTAACAGCATTGTTAGTTAAAATTACACAAACAATTTTGTATGTGCACATCGTGATCCAAACCTAGAGAGACATCACTCGTGAATATGGATATCTATGTTATAAATAAAATTAAATAATACAAATAAATACCACAAACGACTAATTGAGGGAAAAAAATAAAGAACAAAATAAATAAAATACACCGACCATATAATGAACAAGCGGACTCTCTTTCTCTCTCTTTCATGGTCGATGTGCATAATATCATTTAGTATTTTATTTTTCTTCCTCAAGACGAACTGCTTGCCTCTCTTTATTGATACTGGCTTGTTACAAAGTTTAACAGGGATAACTTTGTTATAAATAAAATTAAATAACAAATAATGAGCAGCAAGGCGAATGCAGACTGAGCATCGTGGTCCTCTATTCTGCTTCTAAAGCGTGAACTATTTACCTTCACAATTGTGGGGCTTTATAGCGAGGCTCTGGTCTTATATTGTACATATAAATAAATTTAATTATATTATATTAATGCTTGTACTTATTCCTTCGACTGGTACCCCTATTTTTTTTTTGTTGGTATGATTGGTTTATGTAGTGTGAAGATCGCCGCTTTATGCGACCGGAGAATCGCTGTCAAACTATGGTTGGAGCTATAATTACAGTTGCTACTCCGTAAGATAAGGACCTATTAATCGACTCCAGTCGGCGTATCCAAATACAAAAGAAGGACAATATGATCCATGACGAGCAGAGAAACGGTATTCGTAATACTAGGTTAGCGGTGACTTATCTGCCTGCATTGAGTTTCATATAATCAATAGGAAACCCGGTAATAACTAGTTGTCGAAGGAAATCACTAAAACAACGCCCTTATGGGCATTTACATAATTAATTATAAAAAACATGTGCAGTTCGTAAAAAATAATTCGCCATAGTAAATAGAATACAGTAGATAATTTTTGGTTGTACGATGTTTTTTGGTATATTACTTGCGTTAGTAGCGCAATATAGATAAGGATGATTTGAAGTATATTCAATACAATAAAACACGATAAAGGTATGTTTATGAATTTGGTAAAAAAAATACAAATTATGTATCTCCAAATGCATGTTAATTTATCAAACAAAAATTGCAATGGAAAAAATCACATATCAGAGATATAAATTAATTAAAATTTCAAAAATGTTTATATTATTTTTTGGTCAATACTCACAATAAAAAACAGCATATTTAAGGTAAATTTAATATTATTTATTGCATAATTTTTTTTTCAACTAAAAATAATTTCAATATTCACTTGATACGTCAATATAACTAATTTACCCTGTAACACGTTCATATGCATTCTGGTTATTTTCTAATGATACTAGGTTAAGAAGTTCCGTGTTTATATGCCATATTATCCAGACTGCCCATGGTCTCAATTAGTCCGAATAATCGAGATTTTACTGTAATGAATATCAAATAACAAACTGCTACAATTTACCTTGTTAATAAATATCGATAAATTAACAGAAAACCATGGCAGAACAACTAAATACACACCGCACTACCGCACCCGACAAAACAAATCTCAACAGTGATCCACCAGTTTTCGGACATCCTTTGATTCGGCCGCCATCTTTTGCCTGTTTAGATGCCGGCCCTTTCGGTTCCTTTCATAAAGGCTCTATCTCTCTTCAAGTAATGATTCCTTCGGAACATCCACACATCCCTATTTTTCTGCTGTGTAGCTGTTAGTCTCTGATCTGATCTGCAATGTACTGTTCTTGTGGATTAAATCTGCCTGCAGTGGTGCGTAGAGGGTGTGTCTCCTATATATTTTTCTATATGTTTCTCGGAAGAGAGTGCCTATTTACTTCTCCTCTGCTTCCCGGCCTTGTTAATTGTATTATTTTATATTATAAAACTGTAAATATTATTTACTAATAAAGTGAGTCAACCTGGGACAATGAGGGCAAAGTTTGTTTTGGCAGCTGTGCGCTATCACCCTGTTAATGTAATGTTAATGTAAGGGGTGCTATCGAACAGTTGCCTAGTTTTATTAAAAAATACCAAACCAGACGCCAAATGAGTAGGACCGAGATAAGAACCTCGAGCTTATTGCATAATTCCTGGGTAAGCGGTGGGTCCGCCCTCATTGTTAGTCTCTGATCGTAACAGTATTTCATTTTATCTATTTTACAAATTTTTATTCGGAATTCGTTGTGAAATTTTCGGAAAACTAAATAATATATATTTAAATTTATGAGAATGAATTTCGGAATTCTCAAATTTCGTATCCAATCCCTGTAATCAGTTGACCTTGCACATAAGTTCCAGATATCTTTAGTTCACCAGAACCGCAACAGCCGGCAGCATTCAGAGTTAGTCTGATTGCGAGTTCCCAGGGGTCACGAGAATCAGGAGCTATTTATCTCTTTGTTCTATGTACACAGTGAAATAACCAGCCTGTACATACAGGGCTGGAGCAATACCATCCATGAAGATATGCTAAAACAATGAGCAAAACGTAACTTCAACAACCTTCTTATTTCAGGCGGGTTGCAGTGCGTTCACAGAAAATGTTTAGAAATTTCCAACGTTGTTCTGTTAAAAGTGATAAACATTTATACTCTATATTCTTATAAATTCCTTCGATAGCTTGTTTTGTTCCGGGGCTTTCTGTTGATAATTTGACCATATCTATACAGTAATAAAGATCACCACTAACCTGTTGGTGGGTTGAGCTCCGATGCTGGTTGTTCTGCTGTACGTGCTTCGACCGATCGAAATAAACAACTCCCAGAAAACCGCTTGTTAAAAGATCCTTATCCGACGAGCTACCGACTGCAAATCGCACCAGTCGCAGGAAGCGGCGACCTTCACATCGCAACATAATAAACCAGGAGTTTTGTGGTTTGGCAAATATTGAAAAATAAAATATATTGTGACGGTGAAGGGCGGCATTCTTCCCTCTCACCGGCTAGTCAGTGGAGAACACAAGAACCGCAGATTATTCACCTCAGAAACGCATACTCACCTTGTTTTGTCACATTTTGCCTTCATCGTATACTGGGAAAATTTATTATACCTGGGAGAGATAAATGAAAAGATGTAAAAAAAGAATATGAATAAAATTAGAGCAAAATACAATTTTAATTAACAATCCTAATTTCGTCGGGTTGGGCGCGAGTTCGACGTTCTTCAATGCAGGCTGATGACAACAAGATCAAAATGTTACGATAGATGGCGTAACCCCCAATCTTAGTTAGTTCTCAGCACCCAGGCCGACGCAATGGATTTGTATTTAGAATTGTAGAAAATAAGGTGTAATGTAGCCCGAAGTAATGTAAACTGAAGGGTAATGTCTCGTTTCCTGTAAAAATTATTCGCCATGTGATTAGATTAAAAATTATGTAAATTATGCACTAGTGATTGAACAATATAAAAGTATTTACCCTTGGATGCTCACGGTTACATCTTGGATTTGCTGACTGCAAAATTGAACCACGTAATTTTACAGTTCTGAGCGATAAACTGAAAAAAGGACCATAGATGGTGACTGTTTTTATAACCTTTAAAACAGATCACGTTACCAACCTGAGGGCGTTATTCATGATTACGAGGTACTTGGCATTAAAACTAAAGACTAATGTCACAATATATAGATATATATAATAAAATTTGAATTTTAAACAAAAAATTACCCACCTCCCGATATAAATGTGTATTAATTATATTGTATCAAATGTCATCCGTTCCAAATTTTCGTAAGACCCTGTAGGATAGGGACATCTAGATTAAAATAATAATAAAAATAATAAAATAATGGCTCTGCTTCTGTCTCTCGCTTTACTGTCTCGATAAAGTGTTGCTGCCCGGATAACTGCCACAGTTGCACAGAACAACAGTAGTAAAAAATAAAAAGTCGAACTCACCAATGAAACTCGATGAAATTTCACAGCACAAAACTTTATCTATTACCCCTCGGTCCTAAGTGCAGCAAGCTTTTACTGCAAATACTGAGTTGGGAATTTCAGTGATTAAATTCGCTTGATATTGTTTTCCCTTTATACATTGTTCCACAGTTTAAGCGCCGTTCCACTTAACCCTGTTTCTCTCTCATCGATTCCACACACTTGTGCTGTAGGTACCACTTGTGCTGGAGGCAACTGCCCGGCGATTAAGGAAAACATAATATACTCGACTCGGGGCAAGATTTTTACGCTTATGAAGGTAATTTCAGTTAAGGCCCTCGCGAGCCCCTTGTTGAATTGGACTCGAATTGGCCAGTCTCTTATTAAATTAAAAAAAAGTGTTAAATATGAGTCCACCTATGCATATAATATAATACGTTACAAGGCAATTTTTTTTCTTCACTTTTCACTTCACCTACCGATATCCACCCCAGCGGCAGTTCCCGGACTATTCGATTCGCTTCAATGAATTCAATGCCAACAGTAAGTAGTTTCTAATAATTCTGACCATAATTCTCTTATTACACATATAAATCTACATATATTCCAAACACACAATACACTGATCAAGAAAGCAGCGGCTAATCTTAATAAAAATTCTTCATTTGGTATTCACCGCACTTTCTCTGAATTGTGCAATCTCTGGGTCACGCATCCCGCAAAATGGAAAACGACAATTCTGGTTGTAAATCGGAATCACCGCAGGGTAGAGAAGGGAAATAGGGAAACGTGGTATAGGGAGAGGTTTGTGAGGGGAAGGAAATTTAAAAGAGGGGCCAGTGATCTCGGGAAACTGGGAACGACTACTCGCCTTACCTTGAATATGATGCCTCCGTAAATCCCCGTGGTCGCCGCCAAAATTATACAATAATGGCAAGCGGATGAGCTGATCTCCGCTCTTGACTAAAGATGGCCATGTTAATGTGTATCCATGGCACACACAAACATTATACACTATGATCATACACAAAATACAGTGCTGGCGCACTGGAGCTGAAAGGATCCACACCGCGAATGCTATCGCGATCAAGGTCACATTTCACACTGGTGGGTAAGCATCAAGACGGGTGATGTGTAAGAAATTTGGACGCGGGCATGTAACAAAAATATTTTTTGCGCCTGATATTACAAACGCGCTAAAGTATGTTTTGCAAATACGTCACACACTCACTCCGTCGACCACCAATACCACAATAATCTCCAAAATATTAATCTTCTCAGTACAGGATTATTCAAAATGATGGACTTAATTTCATATTGCCATATTTCCTAAATTATACGTTGCATATCAATGATCTACATAGCAATTGCCTCTTCTATAAGTCCACATGTTTTCAATCTCAATACTAGATCGCTCATATTTGAGCAAACGATCACTAAAGTGCTCGCATCGCCAAGTTGTCATTTAGCGTGCTATATGAGAGAGACTCACCGAAGGTTACTTTAGGAAATTTTAAGGAATCTTTACCTCAAAGATGAATAGGTCACATTGGAAATGAAGATCTAGCTCTTCAGTTCTGGCCCACGAAAATTCCTGATCTCACGCCCTGTGACTTTTTATAGTGGGGGTTCGTAAAATAAGCAGTTTATGTACCACATCTACCAACAACTACGGAACCGTATCACAGCTGCGCTGAACTCAGTAACACAATCAAAAGATGCTTCATCGGGTGCGGAACGAGTTCAGGTATCGATTAGATATTTGCCGTTTAGCCAAAAGGGTCACATTGAACATTTATAAACTTTATTGTGAGTATTCTTAAATATAATTTGCTTCATATTTGTCACTCTTTCGTAGTTTGAGAAATAGAGTTACGAAGTTGAGTCCATCATTTTTAATAACCCTAATAAAGGGTCGCCAATAGGGGCGAGATCCCACTCTTTCTCGGAATCATTGTAGAAGTTTCCAACTTCTTTTGTCGGTTCCACACACAATGCTAAAGTAACGCGAATTCTACAATTAATAAAAAAATAGAAAGTAACGTAAGAAGAAGAATTTAAATTTATATTTTATGAAAAGAAAACGTAGATCCCGCGCCGAGTAGGATGTGTGATGCCTCCGTTACTCCCGCAGCCGTAGCCGAAATCACACAAACAGCACGCGGGCGGGTAGATCTCCGCTTCCAAATGAAAACGGCGATATCAATCACGTCACCCGCGACTCACACACTAATCACTGTGCATAAATCACAGGATCACAATGCACCGGAGTTGAACGAATCCACACCACTGATTCAATCGCGGTGTCGCAACCGAACAAGTATCGCGTCGCGCTAACGTCTGTTGACGTCAAGGTCAGTATTAATACTGGTCAAGCAATAGGTTAAAAAGGATGGGTGGGAATTTGAACGTGTAAAGGTCAAATTGTAACTTAATACAAATTTACTCGAATAATTTTTATTTTTGCATATAAACGGTGTTAGTCACAAATTAAATAATTTGGAATCGTTGGAGATAAAGAAAGCGTGTAAAACTAATCAAAAAATTATAAACAACCAACTAAATTTAAAACGAGTCCCATTGTAAAATTTTTTCCTAAAAATTATTTAAGTAAATTTGTATTAAGCAACAATTTGAGTTAGGTACTAAATTTATTTTTTAAAAATAGATTCCGGTAAAGAAACAATAATATATGTTTTTAGTTAGTATTGACATCCTGGAGAAGAAAATGGTATTTTTCGAAACAGGTAGACGTATTTAAACTTATTTAAGTGGTTAATAAAACAAAGTTAACAAATGAAAACATAATTATTTGATCATTTGTTTTTTTTGTATCGTGTCTGTAATGAGTTAACTTTGAGACAATAATTAACTCGCGCAGCATCCGAGCGCTAGTTTATCAACTTGGCGTGGGATATTAATCTTTACATCCGTAACTTGCAGTTAGACAATCTCACTGTTGGCGTGGGTGCTGGAAGTTTTGACACGTATATCTGTATTTACATCCAAGGCACAATCTCCACCTGGATCTGTTACTTTGGGTAGGCAGTTAAACCTAATAATAATTGTATATACAGAGTCGCTGATAACACATCTCACTGAAAAACTTTCTCTCGATTTGACCTGAAAACCTGGCATGGTTGATCGCTGGTCACGACGCGTGCATATGCTCCTAATCGTGAAGATGAAATCGGAATGTAATAAAATGAAATCATATTAATGAAATAATAAGTAATCAAAAAATAAGTATTATTTTGTAGGGGTTGAGGTGTGTGTATTGAAGTTATTCAAATTATGATTGACTCGAGATTGTGTCAGAAGGCTATGATGCTGTGAGACAGAAGCTCCTAACCTCTTCTTGTCTCACGCTTTATAGAACAGGGTATATAAATGAAAGAGCACTTACAAGATTTAGTTTATTAAGGCGATGAATTAATACAATTGCACGGTGCAACAACGATGCGGAGAAGTGATGTTCGCTGTTTGAGCAGTATCCGTCTCTGGTGCTAATGGTTATTGGTCGCTCTGGTTCGGGCCCTAATGGTTGATAGGTGAGCCCTTACGCGCCCATGTCAACAGGCGCGTGTAAGGTCACGACAATTTATTTTCATATTTCCTTCTTAATGTCAGTATTGTTGTATGAGATCTCCTCCCAGCAAAACACTGTATATCGGTTTTTACAAATGTTGATAAATGGACGGAGCATCGGCCAACTTGGATGATTTATATTTAGTGTTTGTGAATTAATAAATTCTCAAGATTGAGAAATCTCGTAGCAATTTTGTGAGTTCCAAGAATTAGAAAATGTTATTTAATATTCCCGAGAAATCTCGAGATAATCGAGAATTTTCAAAATTTATTAGGAATAGCTTACATACTTTTTTTGAAATATTATTTGTAAATAGTTATGATAAATATTTTAAGCAAAGACAGTTTATGATTGTATGTATACAATATTTACCAAAATACAGCCGATTTGATCAAATTTGAGTACGATGCGACATCTCAGTGCGGTTGCAGCTTGGGTTGCGCGTCGAGATGTCATCTTTATGGGGTTAAAGATGTTTCAAATAATTTATTTCGACTTCTATAATGGCTCTATTAGTATACGATGCACGAACTTGTCTATATTAGAACATTTTACAGCGAACCTCCAATGATTACAAATGTCAATAACAGTGTTGCCAACATAACAATATATACACATGCGTATGAAAAAGTTTTATATAAAAAATTAAAAGAGTCTAGATATTAAATATGAATTAACTGTTTTAATTAAAAAAAGACGTCCAATAGACAATTAATTCAAACCCAGACAAATATGTATTCAGTTAATTAGACACCAGTATTTGGTCATGTGACCTGTGGTCACTGGTCATGATGGTGATACAATGTTTTTTTTGCATTTTACTCGAAAAAAATTAGTGGACATGACTGTTTTTGATTCTGGACCTCACAAATATAGTCTTGTAGTCTTGCATTTTGGTGCTTGAAAAGAGGGGGGGGGGGGAGGGGTTCGGTCAGTATGGACAATAAAGGTAAAATGTAAAGGAAATGTTATGTTGTTAAATATTAATAAATATGAATTAAGTATATTAATTAGAAACATATACATACAAAATCAATTTTATCGAAAAATATTGTTATGCAACTATGCTACAGCGACGATATCTTTAGCGACAAATTTTCGAACCTATATGTTACCTTTTTGATATTAATACATTCAATTGTTCCATTATTTGAAAGAGCCATCTACCTTATTTTTACGGAATCTCAAATATCTTTGACGCTAGAATTATAGATTCGAAAATTTGTCGCTAAATATATTGTCGCTGTAGGACAGTTGGATAATGCACCTTCCCCGGTTTGGAAAGAGATCCAGGTTCGAATCCCGGTGGCGCAACAACAATATTTTTCGATAAAATTGATCTTATAGGCATATATTTACAATCAATATATTGTAATTCATATTTAAAATATCACAGAGCTATGTTCTGAATAATTACAACTTCGCAATAAGAATTTGTTCTCCTAATAATAAAAAATATTATTAAACATATAAAATTTTCAAATAGATATACATATATATTTCAAAATTGAATTGAAAGAATACCTTTTGTAAGATTTCAAGTATTTTATATGTATATCTTTCTAATTAATATATTTAATTCTTATTTACTATGTACATTGTCGTTTCGGGGAAACTCACTTAGAAAATGTGCTAATAGTATTTTTTATTTATTTAATATAGTTGTTTAATACACCATTCCATGGCCAAGAAGACGTACACCATTGTGGCGTTCATAAATCAGATTCGCGCAAAACCGATATACAGCGGTTGTTGCAGTGGTGGTCTCATCAATCAGATGAGTCCCGGTCCCGGGTCGCCCTCACGGCTGACTGCAGGGTCTCTCCAGCCAGATGCAACGTATCTATTATTATTAAAAAGTATTATTTACATCCACAGGAATAATTTAGATCTAAGAGGGTTGAAGTGAGGTCGCATCCGTCGAAACATTACGAATTCCCCTTTGAACACAAGCAGTGCGTGTATCATACAATTTAAATTCTTAGGCAAAATTCAGATAACTGTAGCTGCTTCTAATTTTCCTTGGATTTGACTTAATACGCCGAAATGAAACTAGATTAGCAACAAGGCCGCGCGATATTTATTCACACGAGACTGGGTGGCTTTATATATATAATATTTACTCAAGTGTGCCTCGCAGATAAGTGAACGCCGTGATTCATTTGGCTGAGATAACGGTACAGCGTTAAAATCGCGAGAAGTTAGCACAGAAGTTAGCTAGGGGTAGTTCTGGCGGGGGGTTCAACGGTACCGCATTTTCGGGATCATCTAATCATCTAATCGAGATTCGTTTCTTGCACACAAATCGGCAGTACTTTAATAGCAGTCAAAATGTAAACGGTTTAAGCAATGTTATTATAGTATTCTATTGAACACAACATACAAAATAAAAGTAAATTTTAAATATGAATTAAATACATTAATTAAAAAGATATACATATAAAATCAATTTCATCGAAAAATATTGTTCTTGCGTCACCGGGATTCGAATCTGAATCTCTTTCTTAACCGGGAAAGGTACATTATCCAACTGTGCTACAGCGACAATATTTTTAGCGACAAATTTTCTAACCTATATGTTACCTTTTTGATATTAATACATTTATTCGTTCCATTATTTGAAATAGCCATCAACCTTATTATTTAAAATATCACAGACCTATATTCTGAATATTTACAAATTCACAATAACAATGGGTTTATCCTTATATAATAAAAGTAATATTTGAATATGTTCAAGAACACACAATTACTGGATTTTTACCTACAAAGGCACTGTTATTAAATACATAATAGATTTCTCATAGAGGGGAAGCTATTTTGTGTTGTATTTAATGGAAATATATGAAAGTATGCGTAATTACAGGACTTACTACTGGTCTTCGGCCGGCTTAATTTATCACTTTATATAAATATAACGTTCACCATTTCCACCCATTAATCAATCTCCATGTCTATCAAAATTTTGAAAGTTGTATACATGTTAATATGTCGTAAGACCTGTAATAACCCATATTTTTAATAAATATAATAAAAAATAGCTTTGTCTGCATAAGATATTTATTATTTGTTTGAAATCTAATAAGTGACCTATTTATTAGTTTGGATACTACTCGTTACTTAAGTTGTTTACACGCCTTGTTACTCCGATTGGTACCACTGGGTTTTCTGGATGATGATATTATACATCTATGTGTGTAAAAATATCATTTTAATTATTTTTTAATATACGCATTTTTGAAAATTAATAGATATTCTTTCACGCCCCAAGCTACCTAAAAAAAAAAAAAATAATTCGTACGTACACAAAGTAAATACAATGTTAAGTAAGCGTTTTCAAACAAATGAAATTTAAGTGTCAAAAATGAAATTCCTTTCAAGTAAAAAAACCGATTTGTACTCAATTTGGTTTGCCATTTCACCATGAATAGACTTACGCCAGAACAACGCTTGCAATTTTATTTCAAAAATGTTCTACGTCCATTCGAACAAGTAATTCGAATAATCGTGGGCGCCACAATCAATTTATTGAAAGCAACATTCTATGAGTGCATAATTTCGCGTAAAGGACTTGTGATTTGGCCTCGAAGATCGTGTGATTTAATACCTATAGATTATTTTCTGTAGGAATATGTGAAGTCGCTAGTCTACATTGATAAATCACAGACGATAAATGACTTGGAAGCCAATATTCTGCGTCACTACTGACGTGTATTGCCGAATGATCGACGAATTTTTGGTACCGCAACTGCAGCTGTTTCTCGGTTTCAACAATAGAACACAATTTCAGCAAGATGGGGCCACTCCACACACAGCTAGAGTTTCAGTGGAATTTTTCCCAATCAATTAATCAGCTAAATACCCTGGGCACCTCGGTCACCGGACCTTACACTGTGCAATTTTTTGTGGGGATACCTTAAATCGTGAACTTACAACAACAATCCTCGAAAAATTCAGGCCGTAAAAGAACCAACGCTTTGCTCTCGCGTGTTCGCAAATTTAAGAGTCCGATTGCACGAGTGTCTTGAGAGAAATGGACGGCATTTAGACGATTCTGTTTATAAAACTTAAAATCCGCATCGTTAAACTCCATTTTGTATAAATAGAATATGAAAATAACATTGTAGTTTTTTTTATTTTATATTAAACTTAAAAATTGTCCGTTTCGAAAAACTCATTTTTCTCACCAGCGTGATATATGACTAAATATAATGTTCTTGCGTTAATATTAAAATACAAATTAATTTAAAAAATATAAAATCCTGCACTGGTGGCGGGGGTTGGTTTGCCCGACCAGAACCCAACCTGCCGCCTGAATTTAGACTGTATAACGACATTAGTCTAGTCGACTAGATGCAAAAGTTGTAAGCGGGGTACAGCAACTAGTACCCAAACACCGCTCATATACTCGACTATTTGCCCTGGCAAACTGGCACGAGTGTGTGCACATTCCTCATCCTCATTTTCATCCGCGAGAGGGTGGCGGGCGCACCCTCGAGGGTCGTGTGCCTGGCTCCAAGTGCTGTGCTGCAGCTCGCTCGGAATGTTGCAATATTTCACATGATTGACGCAATTACAGCGTAGCTTGAGAATTTATACCTTCCATGCTACTATACTGTTAATAATAATTTTTATTTTCAATCAAAAAATAATACAATAATGCGATAAATCACGAGATGAATGGAACCTCAGACTTTTCCACACTTTCATTAGGGTGTGGATCTCCTAATGGGGAATTTTGAGACACATGCACGCGTGTATTTATTTATCGTACACATTTTTTTTAAATAATAAAGAATCACATCAGAAGCGCAATACAAAGAAAAAAAATGTTTTTGATAATTAAAATTATTTTTTTTAAAATGTGATGTTAACCTTTACCATACCATGATATAAAATACCCGAACGCAGCCATGATGTCAACTCGTGTTACCGTAAATAATTGTTAGAAAAAATATTTTTATTAACTTAAATGGCTTTAATGGCTCGAATTTACTCTAAATATTGAGTATTCAATTTTAAAAATGATTATAAACATAATTTAAAGCATTTATTAAGTCCTATACAATGTGTCCTTCCTTTTTATATCTCTTCATTTAATTAGTGAGAAAGAGACAATTACTTTTAATGTTTCAAATTATTATATGTAACCATTCAGTATCAACATTTATGGTATTTTAATGTCATGGGTAATTTGTAGAAAAAGACGGCTATATAATTTTACAATCTAAGAAGATATTTTTGGTATTCGGAAATTTATATAATTTTTGTATGATACAAAGATTAAATTATTTATGTTATTACTTACGTTCTTAAGCTTATTAATAATATTCAAATTGTAGAATTTGAGATTTGGATCAACAGACGGTTTCTAAAAATAAACTGGATTTGACCTATCAAACCCTAGTTAGAAATAAGAATCTAATGAATCGGATATGAAAGAAAAATTCAATTCTTAAAATAATAAAAACGCTGATACTTTGGTAATATCATGAGACACCCTGAAAAAATGAACATCCTAAAAAAAGAGCACCTGAAAAAAGGACATCCTGAAAATAAAGCACATGAAAAAAGGACATCCCGAAAAAAGTACATCCTGAATAAAAAAAATAAGGCAATGATTAACAAAATAATGATCGTCAACACGATCGTTATTATTCAAAACCGGACAAGCATTAGAAGTAGAATAAATAATTTCAGAACAGAAATAATTACTGAAATTTTTATTTCCGTATTTAAATCAAGAGCATCAAATATGTTTGTTTTAAGACTACTTTTATGAATAATTAAAAGCCAACCGGTATCGAAAAATATATTTTCCTTTATGAATATGTCAAAAAAATTATCTTAAACTGAAATGATTAATGTTCTGTGCCTCCAACCTTCCTTTCTCTTCCCCGCTACTAGCTAGCGGTCAGTCGGTTGGCGTTCCTGAATCGAAACGAAAGAAATCGAATTAGTGATATAATTATATACAGTCCACTGCATCCGGAGGTGATTGAGAGGTGGAACAGGAGAAGTGTCCCTTTTTGATGTTCCTGTATTTCTAGCACCTAAGGCGCAATTATACCAAAATTTATATATATATATATATATATATATATATATATATATTTTTAAAATTTAATTAGTAATCATTAGATCAATTTTACATATAGTTTTAGTTATATATCTTGATGAAATAAAATGTATTTTTCGAAACCGGTTGGTATATAATCAACTCATAAAAATGGATTAAAAATATAGTTAAGAAATAATTCAATAATGTAGTATTAAATGGTTGACGCGTCCATTTGCAGCCAAATCGAGTACAAATCAAAATGAATTTGCATTTCTCGTGCAATAAATAATATCTAAACTTATCCATGTTACGTAGGCATTATCTTGTCAATATTTATGCCAAGTTCTTGCAAACCACCGAGACACAAACTCCCGTGTACCGTACCGTAGTCGTACGATCCACATGTCATATTTGATATTCCCTGCTATTCCGGGGGCAGTCTATGGACCGCCTCGCTACCCACGTGGAGAAGTCCGTTTGTGAAGTATAATACGTACTATACATATTGGAAGCTTTCACAGATTTCCGTAGCGTTGGCGTGGCGCTAATGTCTCCAGTGTGCAGCTTTATGGATTGTTTCGTTCCAGGGAATCTGCGGATGATATCAAACGACGGCAAAGTGTCTTCGCTAAGTACAGTGGGTGGGAATATTTTTTTAAATTTATTGAAATATTTTAACATATTTAAATAAAACTGTAAAACACGTGTGATACATAGGGATAAAATGTATCTTTTTGACAGGTGTATTCTGCCAATATTCAAGTACAGAACTATTTTTAAATAGACAGTTGGAGGAGGAAGACCCACCCTTTCCGGGACCGACTTAGAAGCTAGGGATCCCTTGTCGGTCCCACACATTAAAGCTATTCAAGTTTATGTAGAATTTAAAACGAGAAAAGAAAATAAATTTAATATAGCTATTAGTATTTTTTACAAAAAATAAATTTTAAACCCTCCAGCGTCCCTAAGTGGTGAATTTATTAATATAAAACATTTAAAATAAATCCATAGAATACATAGTTTTACATTTCTATGGAAAATTGATGGTAAATTAAGGTGCAGTAGTTCAAGGTAGACGCTCAGGGATCCAGTCATCAAAAACACTCCCAAAAGAGGAACAGTGGACGAGACACAAAATGGATTGGTCACACTTACATGGATAGACTAACGGAGTTATAAAAAACACGAGGTATGGATAGAAAGAGTGGTGGGCGCGTAGGTGGAGATACCAACCCACGCAGACCAGCCTAACTACATACCTAACCATCGTATCATCCATTAATAATTATGTTTACATTCCTGGGCAGGTGGAACGTACTGAACTAAGATAATGATTCTAACTATACATTTCGTAGATAAATTAAGACTTGTCTAAAGAGCAATTGTGCGCGAAAGGCAATTTAAGTTAGAGCTTATTGGTTATTCTTTTTCGGGCAAAGTTTCTCAGTTGAGGTTACAATAACGGTATTGTGAGATTTTGTATATTGAGGTTTCGATTTTTTTTTAAATGGCATTAACGGTGCAACCAAATTGTAATGTCTGTGGATTGATGGTTGAGTGATAGACCCATACGCATTAGGGTCAAACGTGTAGTGAGCATGAAGACGCCTATCAGGGGATAATGTATAATAATGACCTGTAACCAAGCTCTTTTAGCCTCCTTTAGTTTCGCGCCACTCTTCAAATATATGGATATCTAAAATAATTAAATAATTTGTTACATTATCAGTCGAAAGGAAAGAAATAAATAAGAAATCCAACCCCACAAGGATGCATCTGGTAGATCATAATTAGAGCTGACAAGCCATGATAAACTGATGAAGGTGGTGTGGCGTCTTATTGGAAAATAAAAACACAACAAAAATAAATTTAAAAAATGTTATGACTGGTTTAAGAATACAGATTTAATGATTTAAAATGATGTCACTGACAGTTTGGAGTTTGAAAAAAAATATATGTCATCGCGTGACACTTACGAGTATGAAGTAGTTTTAAATGCTGCGTGTGATTAGCAGACCTACTGGCTGTTGATATCCTTGTATCCGGCTCGAAGGACCAAAAAATTCGATAGCTTGGTTACTTTAATGGAGTATGTTATTTGAAAACTATGAGAATAAAACCACTAATCTGTTTAATCTTCAATATGCTGTCGTCTCTTTGATGTTCTTCTATGGATTTCCCGACAACCAGTTGGTCTCCGACACTTGTCCTGATAACAATACGCGATCTGTATTCAGCACTCACCATCGTAAAGGTGTGAAATCGTGGTCGTCCTAATAGTGTCTGAAGCGCCACAAGTTTATAGCTTACCTACATAAAAGGAATGTACATACTTACGTTTTTTTGAAAATCAGGGCTGACTATCAAGGCATGTATAAAGACAAAACCTTAATCTCTTCTAGCAACATTCTCAAAGTGTCTAAATGAAGGATTATTTTCCTTCATGTTGTAGAAAACTTTTCTGTAGTATTGAGTTCCTACAAAAAGGTTTCGCTATTCATGGTATACGCAGCATGCTACAGCAAAAACACATTTCGAAGGCGTTGAACATATTCCTTTCTTTCCTTCATAGAGTCTGTAGTCCATCATTTAACATATCGTCTTTAGCATACCGTAGATATACACAAAAAATAATATTAACACTGGAACCTAAAACAATAAGAACCGTTTAAATGTAGTATTAAAAGAGAATAATAAAAAAAAAAACTTTAAAAGAAGTCAGACATATTCTACAAATAAATAATATTTGAGTAATCCACATTTGGAATAGCCGTGATAGAGATAAAACACAGTTACCTTCTTATAAATGATTCAAAATGAATATTAAACAGTATAAAATTATTTTAATTCACCCGGTGACTGTTGATTGGACCATATGTTTCATATCCCGTGACAGCAGCTGTGGTCCGGTTCCTGAAACGTGAGCAAAGAGTTGCGGAGTCGGAGTACGCTTCATGAAAGAACCAGATGAATAGGGGATGATGGGATGATTCCAAACAGGAGACGCTTGGGTGGTTTATGTTAGAGGGAAAATAAACATGTACATCACTCAGAAATATTAGAGTTATGTAAAATATTTATTAACAACCCACTAAGGCTAAAACCATGGATAAGTATGTAAATTTAATACGTCATTTGATTTAAACCTTATTTTAATTACCCACTTAATTAAAATTTATTTTATGTTATAAGAAAAAATAAATATTATATTTTCGAAGAAAGCAATCACTTTGTGGTTTGACATATTAGATTAAATAAAATACAATCAATTTATACGAAACTATGAAATTTATTATACGTCAACCGGTTTAGCTTATCTCAAGCTTCATCAGGACGTATTTAAAACTAATTATAAATACAAAAAGAGTGCACTTATATATATATATTATATATATATATATATATATAATAAAGAAGGAGATAGAATATAAAATTACATGTAATTTGCCTTTCTTTTTTCTTTCCCTATCCCTTTTCTATTCTATCTTGGAAGAGATCCAGGTTCGAATCGATTTTATATGTATATCTTTCTGATGAATAAATTTAATTAGTATTTAAAATATCACAGACCTATGTTCTGAATAATTACAACTTACTATAGTAACTTATTAATTATTATGTAGTAACTTATTATGCGGTAAATTACTATAGTAACTTATTAACATAGCCCGTGGTAAAAAAAATATTTGCTGGATGTTTATATGTAACATATATTACTGTCAAAGCCTAATAATGTATCAGGGCGAATACTCATCAAAGACCTGCGAATTTTACCAAAAAAAAACTATTTTTAATATGTACCATTGACAATACATTCACCCCTGCGTTCGAAATGATTTATTAGTGAAAAACCTTCGGTAATATATTTAAATTAAAGAGCAAAGTTATCATTGAATAAAATCTCATCACACAGATGACTTTTGAAACAGCTGTCCGAATCCGCTATTTTCAACTATTAATTTACGGTTTTTACCATTCTATTTTTGAAGCTAAAATTAGTTAACTATTAATGAGCGAAGATTATTACCGACGGTCAAACAACGAGTTTTCGCAAAGAAAAATACTAAAATAACTTTTTTAGTACAATTTTAATACATATTTTGCTCTCGTAAATGCCTTCGATAGCTATTTTTTCCGAGATTCCTATTGATAATATGGTCACATATCCAGAATGAAAACTACCACTAACCTTGATTGACAGTAGCTGTTCGATGTTCTTCTTTTCTCTGGGCAGACTTCCGACCGACCGAAATGCGCACTCTCGACGCTTGGTTTATTGAAAGCTCCTTTTCGGACAATGTACTAAATGCAATTGGGCTCCGTTGGTCGTTTAACCGCGCTCCTTAATCTTCGAAAGCGGCAATATTCACACACATAAAAATTACCAATATCAACAATAAAATTCCAGGGGTGCCAATCGAAGGAACAAAGATGCGTAGACATAAAGATAAAATACATCTTAGTATACAATATTTGAATATGTCCAAGAACACACAATTACTGGATTTTTACCTACAAAGGCACTGTTGTTAAACAAATATCAGATATCTTATAGAGATGCTAATTACAAAGCTTACGACCTGTCTTCGGCTGGCTTAGGCCGTTATATATATATATAACGTTCACCAATTATCACCCCTCAATCTCCATATTAATTAATTTTTTTAAAGTTGTATATATGTTAGTATGGGAACTAAATCATCGCAATCTATGGTTCAAATTTGATAATTTATTTCTCCATTTTTTAAACAGCATATATGTCATCACTATGAGAATCTGTTTTATTTGAAATTATTTTAAAGCAATATTATTCTATACTTATTCTTATTTTGACCAGTATATTGTATTGGCAATTATCTGATTCTAATTGATGTATTTAATTGGTATAAAAATATCAAAGAGTTATGTTCTGGAAAGACTACAACTTCACAATAATAATGTGTTTTCTTTAAAATAAAATAATTTTCTTTACTATATTAGATTTACCACTGATCAAACAACTGGGCCTCAGTCATTGTTTTGTTATAAGAAGAACATATGATATGTTTCAAGAAACATTTTGTTTCTAATAATGGCAACGCATTCAGCCCGGGGGGTCAAAACAAAACATGTCCGGCGTTGGTATTGGGTCATTTTAGACCCACCTCAAGTTTTCAGTTTTTCAACCGTTTTGTGGGAGGTTTTTTTACAGATACTTCATTTTAAATATGATTTAATGAAATGGCATTATGTGCCGTAATGTGCTAAAAAAATGAAAGATAAAAATTAAAAAATATCACGAATAATGCACATATTCTCACACATCAACAGATGCCCTTACAAATTACAAACATCCACTGAGCATGTAATCTTCTCGTCGAAACCCGAACAGGTAGTGTCATAAAACATACTTAAATAATTATATTACTGGCATTGTCTAGGGGCCGCCATACAAAAATAAGTCAAAATAAATACACTGACGCATACCTGGTATCCTTTGTCTATCCACTCAAAATGTTGACGATATATATATTTCAGCGTAAGCGCTGAGATTCAATCAGACTGTTAGTTTTTGAGCGTTTTTTCACATTTTTATTAAAAACTCAATTGAATCTCGTCCGCTAACATTTATTTGCATCTAAAATTATTTTTAAATATTTCATAAAGGATTAGATAGAAGAAAAACAGCATTAAACAAATGTTTACAGTGTAATTAATATTTTCCCAAACACCCGGGTTAAATCTGACCCACCACCGCAGAGTAAGTATTAAATTATTTATTTTATTGTATTCGAACGGCACTACCCGGGACAGCAACACATCGTAGACGCGTATCTTTTGTCGGGGGAACAATGACTCTAGAGACTCGAGAGTCGCGCAACAATGGCCTCGCGACTCATCTCGCAAACTAAGCATTCCGATGTCTTGGCAATTTCTATATGGCTGGCAACTTTGAAGGATCCGAGGGCCGGGAGCGATGACAGGAAAGTTTTGCGCTGTCAACACGGGTACGAGTGGAAATGTCAATGCAAGAGCCCAACCGATCTAGTGAGCGCAATCGCTCAGTGTTTAGCGCTTCTCAAAGCGAACCCTTCACCATGAATCCCTCGACAATGTTGGCATGTTCAATTAATTTAAAACACATTTAATAAGTTATATATGTGAACAATATAAGTTATAATATGAACATCTCGTAACACATGCGTTATTTCAAAACATAATATAATTAATTATAATTCTTAATGGAATTTTTTTTGCGCAATATTTAGCTAATTGGAAATCATCAAAATACCCCATATTCCATAATCTACTGGGTGTTCGGTGACCACATGCCTGGCTCGATGAAATTAATATTCTCACGATTAAGAAAGTTGATTGTATTTCTGGCTGTATGAGATGGAGCTCCCGTCCTGCTGTAATGTTTAGCTATACTCAAGGTATTGTTTTGAAAATCTTTGATCATTTTTCTAGCGCCTCAACTTTTTCAATTCGCAAAATTATCATTAAAATTAGTATTCTGATCAAAAATTATATATATATAAATCGAAAAATATTGCAGTATTTTTGTGTTTTCCTTAATGTCAGTATTGATATATGAAGGCTGTATCATAAGGCATATTCATTATATTTTATTTTAATTATATCTCAACATTTTTTAATTTTTTTTTTATTAATATTAAAAATATAATACAATTTCTTATTATTGAAATTGTATCATATTAATAAAAAACGAAAGAAAAAAAAAAGTGAAATAATTAAAATAAAATATAATGAATATGCCTTATGATACAGCCTTCATATGTCAATACTGACATTAAGGAAAACACAAAAATACCGCAATATTTTTCGAGTTTACTAATTTACCTTCTATTGTTGGTCGTAGTATATAAAATATAAAATATAAAGAGAACTCGTGTTTAAATTAACTTTAGAGACATTTTCTTGGTGTAGCACCATTGAAAGACGACGCCGAGATTCCTCTCGGCTCAGTTGATTTAAACAATTAATGAAGTTCATATCTGCGACGAACCCAGGATGCTTTAATGAATTTTGTACCGTTTCCATGTGTTCAGCTTCTCGAAGGAAAGCAACAATATATTATGCAGATGCAACCCAATGGAAAGTAGAAACGGACGTAGTTCCGGAATAAAATTTTCCTCCTTCTGAGCGCGACTTGAACGTTGAATTAATTTAGAAAGTATTATTTGATACATTCGTAAAATTAATGAAATTATATCTGTAAATTAATACTCATAATATAGCGACATAAATTATTTTTTTATATATAATCACGTATATGTACGTAGATTCTTATAGAAAAATACTAAAAATCAGATGTTCAACATCAAGATATTATATTTTTATTTACATTTATTTACTAGCTGTTGGTATCTACTCTGCAATGGCCAGGATTCAGATATAATATATATTTTGACTTGATTGGGGGTGCCTTTGTTTTGAGCAAGCCTAATATTACAATCTAATAACAAATACTAATTTAATGTATTCATTTTAAATATATACATATAAAATCAATTTTGTTGAAAAAAAATTGTTTTTGCATCACCGGAATACGAACCTGGATCTCTATTTTGAATCCGCGGAAGTACACTACCAATTGTATTATAACGCCAGTACTTTTCATGACAAATTTTCGAACCTATGTGTTACATTTTTTCAAATTAATATACCTGTCGTTCCATTATTTGAAAGCCATCTACATTATTTTTACATAAACGTAAACCGACTGCAGACGCCAGAATAATCAATTCATTTTTATAAAATTTTGAACACATTGATACAACTTATATTATTAAGGAGAACACATTCTTATTGTGAAGTTGTAATTATTCAGAAATAGGTCTGTGATATTTTAAATACTAAATTAATGTATTAATTATAAATATATGTATATAAAATCAATTTTGTCGAAAAATATTGTTTTTGCGTCACCGGGATACAATTTTGAACAATACAATACGGGATACAATATTGATTTTATATGTACATATTTATAATTAATACATTAATTTAGTATTTAAAATATCACAGACTTATTTCTGAATAATTACAACTTCACAATAAGAATGTGTTCTCCTTAATAATCTAATAACAATATACCTATGAAAAAAGGATGAGATAGCCAGAAGGAGGGTATCTATGTTTTGACCAAGATTCTGAAGAGTAACTATCCAATATTTGGAATTGGGGGCATTCAATTTAAACACACATTTATATCGGAGGAGGGGGTGGGATATGTTCGATATTGTACTATGCCTGTCTCATTAGACTAACCTGTAATAATAAAAAAATAAAATTATATAAGTTTAAATAAAATATAATCACGAATTTTATTATACGTCAATCGGTTTCGCATAGCTCAAGTTCATCAGGATGTATTTAAAACTAACAATTAATACAAAAATAGTGCACTTATCATAAAGAGGTAAAATATAGAATTATACGCGAAAGAGAGAGACAGAATACATTAACAGTTAGACGGAACATTAAGAGAGGGGATAATAAATAATTTTTAAGGAAACATACCTAATATGGGGCTAATGGATAAATTAATTTGATAGTTAAGAATTGGCGTACCACAAATTTTCGGTGGCGCAACAATTTTTTTTCAATAAATTGATTTTATAAGTATATCTTTATAATCAATGTATTTAATTCATATTTAAAATATCACAGATCTATGTTTTGAATAATTACAACTTAACAATAAAAATATTTTCTCCTAATAATAAAGTTGTATCAATGTGTCCAAAATTTAATAAAAATGAATTGATAATTCTGGCGTCTGCTATCAGATTACTCAAAGGTATTTGAAATTCCGTAAAAATAAAGTAAATGGCTCTTTCAAATAATGGAACGATTAAATGTATAAATATCGAAAAGGTAACATATAGGTTCGAAAATTTGTCGCTAAAAATATTGTCGCTGTAGCATAGTTGTTATTCTAATGTATTAAAATGTGTATTTTTAAATTTGAAATCACACCTTTATGGATTACAAAATGTCACGAAGTAAATGCGGAAGAAAATAGCCCGCTTGATGGAACTATGTAGAAATATGGAACCATGTAGAAAAGCTGTCGCGGAATATTCCAAAGTGTGGAATTTGTTGATGTGTTTCAAGGTATAAGACTAGTGTACCTTGAAACAGTAAGCTGAGCATTACAAACTAAAACCTGGATATGTAATTGCTTAATCTAAACCAGATTTCTTGATCCACCATCTGAGTAAAAAGATTAATCAACATTTGTGTGTATTCAATTTTTGACAATCCCTTAAATGAAAAGAACTATGAAATAAAATGTACAAATTGTCATCAAGGTACAACATCGTCCCCTATAGTAAACAAATTCAGGTAAGTCGTGCTTCCTGGTTGGTCCTTGAGCCTTTATTGTTCTGTCTCTATATCTAATTTCTATCACCCTAAACGTCAGTTAAGACAAACATAAAAAGTGTAAAATTCAGATTTAATCAACTGTTCCCGTTTTCAAATTTTCAGTTTCAATCCGTGAGACAATATTTTATTATATGAATTTTATTTCGATTGAGATTTAAAAATTCTTTCTGAGGAAATTTTCTCTGTTTAAACAATGACTTTATACATTCTTGTCGACAAACATGTTTGCCCTTTGAGCTCGCAAACACGCGTCTTGTATCTCGGGAGTTCGCGTGTGTACATGCTCGGCTGGCATCGAAAACTGGAGACTATGGCTCTTCAAGTATTGGAAGGAATTAAGACATTGCTCGAATACAGAAACTTGGAATGGGACCGCTTGTGAAAATGATTAAAATATAGATACAAACTATCAGTACGAAATATGTGTACCTATATGATCACTATAAAGGATACACAACATAAGATAGTATTTAGAGTTTTTAGATATTATTACGTAATGGATTTAGGGTGAAACAAACCTAGGTGGATATCTGACTCAACTATGATTCAAAAATGTTCTTCAAAGAAAGAACGGTGGTTCTTAAACCGATTAGTTTTAGTAAAAATAAAGTGGTGTTTAAACAAAGTGAATTGTTTGTAATTATATTTATATATATATATATATATATATATTGTGACGTACGCAATATAATTTCAGCGCATCCGCCGACTTCACCAAAAGGTATAACATGAGATTGATGAGTACTATGAACAGAATTGGCTATTATATCTCCCACCTGCCTTCAACAGTCATTCTTAAGGGAAAATAAATAAAATATGAAAGAAATTAACAATATTATAATTTAGAAAAAATTATTACACAATTAAAATGAATGAGAAAAGAACGTTAATGTTATCTGAATAATTAAAAAGAATTTATTCGTTGAAAGTACATTTTAAAACACAAAGTAGCACCGTTCAGAAGCATAAATAGAATTGATTCATCAAGTTTAACCACAGCGAAATAAGTCAACTGACACTTCTATTTAACAATACCACCGATAGGTGGTAATTGACCAGCGCTCGAGGAGCAATGCTAATGTAATAAAATTTCACTTTTAGCAGGTCATCAGATCATAAAAGGAACATAAAACTTGGGTTACTTATGTAAGTTGGCGTTGTTCACGGGGAGATATTGAAGTAATGGTTTCACCTTCCATGATCCAAATCATGATCATCATCCTACCCTGGTCCACGGGCAATCCTCCAGAACTCTTATAATAGCGATTACATCGTTATATGAAGTAATAAATTGTTCGAAAATGGCATTTCTCTAGCGTTGAGGTTCATTTTAAGGATGGGATTTACATCCTGTAATTTCAAACACACGGCATAATTATTTATGACAGAATAAAGAATGAAGAAAAAATCTAAAGCTGATCTTAATAGGCATAGATTAAGAAAATATTTCATATATGGTTTCGTCATATAGAAGGTATGAATGAGGAGAGAAAGGTAAGGAAGATATATGACGCAAGTAATGATGGCACCAAAAGCAGAGGATATCCGTAGAAGACTCGATACAACCAAATAAACCAGAAACTGGAGGATGCTTTTGTTAGAAGCCCCAGTAACCGGCGAGTTTGTATGAGAAGATGTCTGTCTACTATTTGGGAAACGGCGTGATGGTTAGATAGACGGATATAAATGAAACAATTTTATTACTCCACTAGAGTTTATTAGAACTACTAGAACAGTAACTCTCGTCGACAGGTGAAGTATTAAACCAGTGTAAAGTAAAAACTAAAGTAGTGCTAATAAATTCAAGTAGAGTAATAATATTGTTTTATTTATATCCATCCATTACGATGAAACTCTACAATGTTAACGCCGATTCTATTAATAATATGACGGTTAGTTAGTTAGTCTACCTGTAAAATATTGTGGAGCGGATCTGCAATATGCAATGTGTGACACACTGCCATGATAATATATTGCTGATAGAGTATTTGACACATGAATGTGCTAGAATCGATGAAAATAATGCATTACTGCAACGTGCGCTTTTAACACGTGCATCGCTAATGATGAGAACCATCATGAAAATGTCATTAATAAAATTGAAAATTAAAATATACATACAGGGTGTGTATTACGTTCCAGGCAAATGTTGTTTTTTTTAATACAATTTTTAATTTCGGTTTTTATTTTTCGATTATTTGATTTATTACAATTATGTACGGAATATGATATTGGACAAGTGGTCGTATGTAGCAGCGGCACAAATGCGTGCTCTTTTAACCATTTTTGCACACGCGTTTTATTTCAGCAATTTCATTTCGAATATTATCCTGTAGCAATGAAAATGTTGTTTACTTAAGTATTAATAGCATAGATTTTTCCCAGTCAGGAGCCGTCAAATCAGATGATCGAGCATGTCAGTTGATGTCACCACTTTTTAACATTATGCGGCCGGGAAAAATTTATGTGAGGTGGCACTGTTCAGTTCAAACCATATGTGCTGTGGGCCCAATGGACCCTGTTCGGTCACCAATAAGAAATAGGGCTCATTAATTTTGCTGGCCCTCATAGAGCACCATATGGTAACTCTATGTAGGTGTATCAATTGAGGATTTTCAGTGCCCCAATAAAGGCTGTTTCATTTATTAACAAAACCCGCAAAGTCGGAATGAGCTTCGTCATTCATGATGATTTTTTTCCAAAGGTTTGTGTTTATTTTAATAACTTCAAGACGTTATTGAGTCATTAGATGTTCCATAATGAATTGTAATCAATTACTCTCTACGACTACGAAATACGAACTGACAAATGCCAAACCTAAATAATGGCCAAACAAAATCACCCTGTATTATCCTATGTGTCTAGAGTTTATTCCCATCGTGAATAATGATTTCATAGTTAAAATTAAAAATTGTATAGCTGATTTTATCGTGGGACAAATTGTGTCATAACCAACGTTTCGGGTCATATTTCTTTGGCCAACATCAGATGATTATGATGTTCAATTCGTCCTGCATTTGGATCGGAGATATGTCTTCGGCTGGCTTTATATATATATTCGATGTGAATTTTTAATATTTAATGTAACGTAGTGTTTATTCTCACTTTTTAATTTCAAATGCGAACTTGCTAGTTTTGTTAGAGACGATTTGATAAAAGTCCATTATTTTGCTAAAGAAAGATTAGTTAAACAATCTTTACCACATTTATGTGACTTAATTTTTGCTATATTTTACCTGACGAACTCGTCAGGTATTACAATTGTTGTAATATAATTTCTGAGGTGAAGATATCTAGATACACTAGTGTATCATAATGTTTTATCTCACCATACATTCTAAAGGATAACTCGCTAATTTAGATATTGACAACTCTATTATTTTGTTAAGAAAAGATTTGCCAGTCAAACTTTATTTGTAATGACATAATTTCTTACTATATTCTATCTTGTAAATTCATATGTTTTCATATATGTGCAAAACCATTAATTTATTATGTTACAAATTTTGAAACTAATTTTATTATTTTCCCTGAGAATGGTAGGTGATGTGAGTGGCAGGCGACATGGTGAATTCTATGCATCAGAACCACGCACCTCATGCTATACGTTGAGTGAGCCGGAGAACAGATGAAATACGACGTCACAATATGTAACGTTCACCAATTCTCACCCCTCAATCTCCACATTTATCAAACTTTTGAAAGTTGTATATATATTAGTATACGGACTCGCTTCGAATACTACTACACCATCGCCATCTATGGGCAAAATTTGATAATATATTTTTCCCTTTTATGCAGTATGCGTCATCACTATGAGATTCTGTTTTTTGAAATTATTTTAAAGCAATATTCTTTATCTATAAAATATTTTTTAACATCAGTATATGTTAAAGAATACGCCTGAAAAATCCTAATTTTTGAAATTTTTTGCATATTTTCTTATTTTGATCAGTGTATTAGCGATATTTGAATATGTCCAAGATCACACAATTACTGGATTTTTACCTACAAAGGCACTGTTATTAAACGAATATCAGATATCTCATAGAGAAAAAGCTATTTTTTTAATTATATTGAATGGAAAATATTTTCTTAACATTATTAACAATAAAAATTATTTTTAACTTACCTTATCAATAGAATAATGGATACATTTTAATTTATATATTTAAATTCTCTACGATTATTTAAACATTTTAATTGCAATATAATATAGTTAAATCATTAGAAACGATGCACATTTTCTAATTGAAAATTTAATATTGTTAATTATACAAAATACTTTGTTTAAACCACTTTTTATTAATTATTCTACATGTTTAATATATATAATAATAACAAATTAAAGAATTACATATTAAATATTAAGGATAAGGACGATATTTTTAAAAAATCTGGGGTCTACAAATTAATTTGCAATGATTGCAATTATTTTTATGTAAGAAAACTTTTATATTTTTAATAATTAATAATAAATAAAAATAATTTTTTATATTAGAATTAAGGAGCATTTGAGGTGCCTAAATAACAAAAACTTTTCAGAATTTTCCAATCACTTTTTGGAAACAAACTATTCCTTTGATATTAATAAGGGTTTAGAAATTATACATACAAATACTAAGGGTTTACATATAGATAAATTTGAAATTTTATAAATAAGAAAACGTGTTAATATCGACCTTTATATTATAAATAACCAAATACTCTTTAACGACATTTATTTTTGGCCTCATTTTATATAAATAATTAGACAAAGATTGTTTAAACCACTATTTACTGATTATTTTACATGTATCGATATCTATGGTATTTTCTTCAGGAAAAATGTATACTGAAATTAAAAATGCTACCATAGATAAAACAAAACTATTAAGTGGTGATTATTTGCTAACAGTCACCTCTTAAATTTGTTTTCATATTAGTTTTTACTTATTTACCAAATTATAGTTTTGTTTTTATCTATGCTTGTATTTTTAATTTCAGTACACATTGTTTCCTGAAGAAGATACCATAGGTATCAAAACACGTAGAACAATTAATAAATAATGGCTTAAACAATATAAAATGAGGCCACAGATTAATTTTACAAATATTGAAGAACTTATTTAATATTGTGTTTATATATTAATATTAAATTCAAAATTAAATTGAGCAGAAAACCTTAATTTTGATTTATCGCAGAATAATTAAATTGCAGTAAATCATTTTCCCTCTTAACTGGTGAAGTATGAATATATATTTAATGAAATAACATTTTTCTAACAATTATGTATGTACGTATGAATTCATTTTAATATATTACGCTAACGAAAGTAAGTAAATTGGTCATTGGTGACTGCGGTAGATGATCTAGGAGAACTCCCGCGTTGTATCGGATACCGAGAATAATTGTTATTCTGTCCTTAGTCGTAAATTAAATCCACTTCCAATTAGTTGGAACAACATACATAGTGGCCAAATGGAAATAAAAGTTTTCGAATGTAAATTGAATACCTTCTATGGGGGGTAGTTACGGAGCGGCGATTTGCGTGACACCCCTTTTTTATCAGTTTTACAAAAAGTCTATCCCCCCAAAATAAGCGCGATAAAGTAAATGAAAAACAAAATGGGAGAGATTTTTAATATTCAAACAATTGTATCATAATTATTAGTGACCTCATTGATCATAATTTTTTAAATCCATTTAAAAATTTAAAATTATTTATTTACACCCAATCCCGAATCGTTTTGAGTGTTGTTTACCCTCGTTTCGATTCGTCATAATTACATATATATATATATATTTTTTTTTTTTTTATTACATTCAGTCATATCTTCATAACACCATCACAGGTTGACTCCGGTATCGTCGTACCAGAACTATACCTGTACAATATGAAAAACTTGTCACATTAATTTCAAAAGGCAGCCAGAATGAATCTATAGAAATCACACACCCCCGAAAGGGAAGGGTAGACGTCACATTTATGTGTTTCAGTCGCAGAACTCGGTCACAGTCCGGCAGAAATTCACCCTGTCTCGGTCGCAAGAGTGCGAGGGAGAGCAAGTAGAATGCTCCGTTAGGTCTCTCTAGCCACTGCTCTTCCAGTGATCGCCCATACCAGCAACCCCCAGCGGGAGACCTACACCTTAATAAATACCCGAAAATGTCCGAAATTCCTTTCATTTCTTAATAGATCATCCGATGACCTATTTCTTCTAATCCAGCAATCATGAACTCACGTGCATCATTAATAATCACCCAGTCCCAGAGGATGTGCTCCGGTGTCTACCTCGCCTGAGCGCAAACACACTGCGGACAAGTCCTAAGTCGAAGAGTTTACTCATGAAATGCCCATGATCCGAGATCATCTGCATCTCGTTTTGGTCCAGCGCCGGAGGTCCACCTCCACCTTTCATTTTCACCTCTACGAAGGGGAGAAAGGTGTAAGTCTATCTGCCCTGCGTGGCAGCGTCCCACCATTCTTGCGATTGTCTCAATGTGACTATTCGCATTCGAGCAACCAGAGCCTGGAATCCATTTAGCAATATTCGAGAAAAAATCAAATTTTTTACATAAGTGTATTTTTTAAATTTTTTAATGTCCTCTATTAGCGAAGCTAGTATTTCACAATATTTTTTACTGGTACAATATGAAGTTTAAAGATTGAAAAATACTGCCTTTTCAGACGTATTCTAGTATACTTTGTAATAATTCGAATGAATTTCATAGATACATATAATGTATATTAGCTCCATACTTCGGTCAAAAAAATAGTCTCGGCTTCAGCGACATCTGTACTGTTACATGAGAATGAATATCAAATTTTCAAAAAAACACCACAACGTAGTTGCTAATAAATAATTGAAATCTTCCAACATGATAACATATATACAACATTTAGTAGATTGGGGTAAATGGGTAAATAGGTGAACGTTTCATTGTGTAAAGTGATCACTTAAGCCAGCCGATGACAGATCGTAAGCTCTGTAATTTCCAAGAATTCCATACTTCACATGTAAATAAGAATAATAGCTTCGTCTCTGTGAGAAATATACATCAAGCTAGTATTTTTTTACAGCTTTTGAACAGTCACTGATGGACATCCGAAATATCCACCATCAATTTTAAAAATTAGTTTAATAGAAATCAAAATCGGATGAGCAATACGGGAGTTCAAAAATCTTATAGTTAAAATATAAATTAAATAAAATAATTAGAAAGATGTACATACAAAATCAATTCTATCGAAAAATATTGTATTTTTTATTTATTATCTTAGTTTTATTAACCACACTTGAGTTTAAAAAACATCTACCGGTTTCGGAAAACACTTTTCCTTCTTCAGGATGTCATAACTAACTAAAAATATAGTATTGTTTCTTCACCAGAATCTATTTTTAAAATTTTTTAAAAAACAATTATTTAAAAAAATAAATTTAGTACCTAACTCAAATTACTGCTCAATACAAATTTAGTCGAATAATTTTTAGGAAAAAAATTTTAGAATAGGACTCGTAGTTAAATTTAGTTGGCTGTTTAGAATTTTCTGATTACTTTTACATGCTTTATTTATCTCCAACGATTCCAAATTATTTAATTTGTGACCTACACCGTTTATATGCAAAATTGACAATCCCAATTTTTTATCAAAACCATGACTATTTTCTATCAAATGATTAGCAAATGATTAGCAAACCGGTAGATGTTTTTTAAACTCAAGTGTGGTTAATAAAACTAAGATAATAAATAAAAAATATGAATCTTAACCACCAAGTTAATATTGCTAATTTTAAAAATATTGTTGTTACGCCACCGGGATTCGAACCTGGATCTAGTTCCAAACCGGGGAAGATGCATTTTTAGCGACGAATTTTCGAACCTATGTGTTACCTTTTTGATATTAATACATTTAATCATTCCATTATTTGAAAGAGCCATCTACCTTATCTTTACGGAATCTCAAATACCTTTGAGTTATCTGATAGCAGACTCCAGAATTATCAATCCATTATTTATTACATTTTGTATACATTGATACAACTTTATTATTAGGAGAACACATTCTTATTGTGAAGTTGTAATTATTCAGAACAGACGGTTTGTGATATTTTAAATACTAAATTAATGTATTAATTATAAATACAGTGAAACCTGTTAGATTGAACACCTTCTCTGAATGAACACCTCTCTACATTATATATATTGAATGCATACACAGCTATTTTCTCACTAATTCACCTTTTCTAAATGAACACCTCTTTACTTTGAACATTGAGAATAGTATTTATCTCTTTATTACACACTGTTAGAATGAACATTAAATAATTTTAGACAAGATAAAAAATCCAGCTAGTGATAAACTGCCTACTTTGTTCTATACTGTAATCTCCTCCGTTTTCAGCGTTCCTGGTACCGTTAGATTGCTCGTCACATTTCCTGTTTGCCTATATGTAGAACGCTAACATTGGATGTGTTTAGACTAGCTTTCGACACTGCATTCATTTTTGATATTTTGAAAAACATGTCATCGACATCTAAGAAAAGAAAGTACAATGAAGTGATTTTAGCAGACAAAATCACAGTTATAAAGGATTTAAACAATGGAATGTCTGTCAGGGATTGTGCCAAAAAATTTTCTGTTTCTGTTGGCACTATTGTGAACTGGAAAAAGCAAGAAAACGTTACAACAGTAGCTTTTGAAAACCAAGATCTTTCAAAAAAACGACTATCAAGAGTTGCTGGTGAATCAAAATTACTTGACCAAAGAGTTTTTTACTGGTTTGCTGCTGCACGTGCTCGCCATATACCTGTGTCTGGGCCAACAATACAAGGCAAAGCATTACTTGTGAACATTTAAATTAATAAAAAAAAAATTTTTTTTAAAGAATTTTTTATTTACCTGTTAAATTGAACACCTCCTTACATTTAACATTTTTTTCAGTACACTAGTGGTGTTCAATCTAACAGGTTTCACTGTATATACATATAAAATCAATTTTGTCGAAAAATATTGTTTTTGCGTCACCGGGATTATTATTACTTTATTATTATTCACAGACCGTCTGTTCTGAATAATTACAACTTCACAATAAGAATATGTTCTCCTAATAATCCTATAGTTCATTGCGATTTCAGCTATTTTTAGCACGCTCATACGACTCTATCATCTAGAAGTTAAGGATCTTAAAAAAACTTTCGACAACATGCAAGATAGGAATTCTTACAAGTTCGTGATCACAAGAACAGTCTATTTTATATGTACTCTCGTTAACCGGAGTACGAAGCTGAATGCTCCCACTAAGGCGATACCTAGATACAACCAAACATCCACCAGCCATAAAGAGCAAGTTACTGACTGCGTGTGTCAAGTTATTACTCGCCATTTTACTTATCAACGTATCCTGTACGGCAGCTTCAAAAGCAACCTTCGATCTTAGTTAGCCCACCTTATATTATGCTCAATCTTTACATACTTTAGCTTGTAGAAAGGCACCCACCCTTTCCGGAACTGTTATATGAGTGGTTACTCCCTTGGCAGTTCCTCTCGGCAAAGCAAAGCAACTCGGGTCTGATGTAACCATAATTTGAATGCGGTATAAATTAATTCTTTAGTTAATGTTTATTTCATCCTTATACTAGCTTTCGGCGATATTGAGTTGATATTTATTAACCCATTCCCCGCGGGTGACTCATTTATGCGTTGCGCCTTACATGCCCACAGCGCGGGTGACTCAAATATGAGTCGCCGTGTTTCACCCGCCGCTGCTAATGCGTACATACACGTTAAGGAGCAGTGAAAATCGTACCACAATTATTTGGAATCTTTATCCTGCCGATATCTGTTGATATTTGTCAAGGATTATTAGCCATCTTGTAAACAAACGCAAAATAATAAAACTCCTCATATTATCCAGTATCGCTCAGTTATTCAAATACTCAAACTCAGTTTATGCGTGTAGAATGTAATGCGTTTCAAACTATAGAGTTAAATTTAATGTCAGTATTTAAAAACTTGTAAATAGTGTGCATTAGTCTCAGAAATCAGCGCCCGCGTAGATTACTACTTCACTCTAGTACGTATGAATATCACCACAAATGGCGCTAGTGTTGCGATGGTGTAGGGCACTGTTGTGTTCTCTCGTGGATAATTTTGTTTACGTTATTATGTAATTATGGTTCTGATTTCTGTATTTATTTATGTTAGTGCGGATACTTGAGAATCTTTGCTCTCGATTTCTTAAAAACAAATCATAAATTTGTTGCATTATCGTTGTGTAAAGTCGTAAATTATAATGCCGTCAAAGGGCGCCGCGTATGAAAGATATCATGCGTATTTATAAAAGCGATCAATGGGTTAAGAAACAATGAGTACACGGTAAAAGTTAATAACAGAACATTTGTTTAAAGTTGAAACCGTTTTGAGACATTTAATAAAAATATCAACTATAGTTACAATTACATTAGATGTCCATAGAGTTTAGACAGAACTTGGACATAAAGATTTCGAGTCTCGCTCATCACGAACACGACATAAAATAAAAATAATAATTTCGAAATATTATTTACACAGATACGATGGTGAGAGAGGGCAGCAAAATAAATTCAGTATAACCGTAAGTAGATTATATTCATAGAACCTGCCGTCTATTAGACATATACATTTCATACACGATACACGCCATGCTTATAAGAACACGAGGGAATTGATTAAACATTGGGGCAACCGTACCCACACACACCTTAAAACCTGATTGCTCCCAAATTGGTGACCCCAACGTGTGAACAGTGATGTTAATAAAGGAGTTAAGGGTCCTCTTTAAACACTGCTGTCAATATGGCTCAAGACCGGAAGGAATGACAACGTATTTTCCATCAAGTTTCATATACTTAATTCTTAACACCACATCTCAAATGTTTCGTTTATTTCTCCCTCTCTGATCAACTATATATCTGCCCATTATTCTGAGAGTGGTTCAAGTCAAGAAATTGAAAAAAATTAGTATATCAATTATTTCGCGTCACATTTTTAATTAATTTGATACAATGCCAATTGTATCAATTATGAAAAATTTAAAGCATTATATTCAGTGTATTATTATGATATTCAACGGCATTCCGCCAGTGTTTATTTAGGTACTACAGTAAGTCATTTCAACCTTAAAATTTCTTATTTTCTTACGAGCTATATGCAAACATAATGTGTCAAAATCATTTTTAAATCTAATTAGAATAAACAAACTTTGAAACATTGTGTTGTGTAATTTAAAAATATTTTTTAACAATTCAAACGCAAACCTTTAAATATCTTCGAAACGACAGAAACATGACTTAGACCACTTTCATAATTTAAAAAGATTCTACATGTTCTTAGCTCCGAATCTGTACAACACACTCGGTACCAACTGGAAATCGTTTAATTCCAATAAGATTACACAAAAATGGATCCAATATATTATCCAATCAGGTAGAGATGAATCAGAAGCATGGCTATCCAACATTCTAACATAATTTATAAAATACCTTCACTAATAATTAACTAGTCTTACAACACTCCCACTACATATTTTTTATTTTTTTATACATATTTTTTTATTTCTCTTTTTATTCCTGTCGATGATTTAAATAACACCACAACAGCACGAAAATAAAACTGGCTACTTTAACACAGACTTCAGTCTAGCAAAGTAACCATGACAATGCTGTGTATCCATCCCACACAATAAACTACAAGTATTATTGTGTCTTATGTTTATTATGTTATAATATATTCACCTCTGTTAGTACAAAAATATGTATGTCACCTAATAAATAAATAAATAATAATGGACACATAAAAATATAATATTTTTAATATTCAACGCAAAAACATTGTGGTTAGTTATATATAGTAACTTCGTATTTAACCATCGTGAGTTATGTTTCGGTATAATTTATTATAATTTTTTTTTATCATAATAAAATTACGTTACTCCATCTAATTTCTACCACTTTCTGGACGTCTAGGATGTAGTATTTATGGTAATACTGTGCTTGATTAAACGAACAGGTTTGTAAGACGTCAGCAGGATAAAAAATAACGTGTTTTTAACCTTTACCATACCGTGATATAAAATACACGAAGGCAGCCATGCTGTCAACTCGTGTTACCCCAAATAACTGTTAGAAAAAAGGTTTTTATTAGCTTAAATGGCACGAATTTATCCTAAATATTGAGCATTTAACTTAGAAAAAATGATTAATAACATAATTTAGAGCATTCATTAAGTCCTATACAATGTGTCATTCCTTCTTATCTCTTTTCATTTAATTAGGGAGAAAGAGACAATTATATTTGTATGTTTGTTATTCTTTACACTGAGGAAATAGGGTGTGATCTCTGTCTTTCATATCACAAATTGTATTTTTACTGATTGAATACAAAAAATAATTGTTTTTGTACGATATCCTTTTCATAATTGTTTTTCACTAGTCATTCCTAAGCGCTAATATTTTCTTTAGGATTATCTAAAATATGAATTTTATGTTGCATGTATTTACAGAAATATTACAGGCTAATGATGGTAGACCTGTGTTACTGCATGGGAAGGGTTAAGTAAGGTTAAGATTAGTTAAATGTGTTCTAAATAAAAATGTATTCAATAACAGTATCTACGTAAATACATATTAAATTTGAAATAAAATATATATTGTAAATCAAAATATTGCGATATCGTACGTATTTTGAGCTATCATCTCTTTTCTCTATGGTCATCTCGCGTGGTATCAAAATAGTACAAATTTTTTCTATGGTCGCGCTGTCAAAGAATGATGCGACGATGACATTTGTACGTGTGTTTAATAATCATTTATGTAAACATGATCAGTTTTTTTAAGAATATGATCGCGCTGTCAAATGTGACGTGACATGTTAAATGTTTTCTCTTTTATTATGCATTACATTAGAGTAAAAAATTAAAACTGCCGTGAATAATTATTGTTGGTTATGATTGTGATCTAATATTAAAATAATTATTTATTTAAATTAAAGAATTTAATGTGTTCTGGTTTGATTGAGAAAACCATTCATCTTTACTTAAATGCACATTATACTGATAAAATATTATTATTGTCTAGCCGCGATTCTTATACATCATCTAGATGTCATTTTGTTCATTTTAACGTGTGAATAATTTTAATTACACCCCCCCACCCCTTTATTTCAATACACGCTTAAATGAACTAGACTAGAACTAAACATACTTCAGTTACCTCAATAAAATCTACATTCAAAACCTTAGTGGCCTTCATTTTGTTTTTATCACACAGATTTTGTTCCCTATCCCACTTTCCTTTAACTTTTCTCTAACCCTTCCGTTCTCCTGGTAAAAATTCTGATTTATAACTTTATCTCTCCTCTATTTATATTTTTATTTTCTACTTTTTCTCTCACTTCTCTTAATTGTACTGTTATTTTTGGTATTTCTGTAATAGATGAGAAAATTCTAATTCCTTAATAAGTTATTTATCAATGTATTCTTTTCAAATAATTATCTTCACTGTATTAAATATATTGTTATTTTAAAGAAAACACGTAATTAGTTATGTTTACGCGCCTTGTTACTTCGATTGACACCACTGAGTTTCCTGGTTTATAATAATGTATGCATGTGTGTGAGTATTGCCGCCCTTTTTTTGTAAAGTTAAGAAGACGGCAAACAACAGGTGTTTAATTACATCTTGTGCTTCAACCAGTCCAGAAGTCCAAATAAGCCATCGTTCGCGCTTCGGTCGGTCGAAATCAAAAGAAGACAATCCAACTAAAAGAACAAGAACATCGGACCAGAAAGATAGCAAAAATAAAAAGGTTAGTGCAGTTCATTTATCATGTGTGTGTGCCAGAACCAGCTATCGAAGACATTTACATAAACATGTTAAATTTTTGTTGCATTTTATTGAGTTTTGTTCACACGGTTCAACTGTTTTGTTTTCCAAATAAAAAAAAATAATATATATATATTATAACCCTTCTGCGTAGCGGCCACAATAGACATCTGCAGGGTCTAGTAACTACTTATTTACTTAAATCATTTTGTGCGTCCACTGTCCCCCTTTTATAAGTGTTTTTTGATTAATAGATCCCTAAACAACTGCACCTCAACTTTCCATCAATTTTTCATCTGTATGTAAAACTATGTTGTATGATTTTTATGAATAAATACAGCATTTAAGCAACGCTGGAGGGTCTAAATTTTAAATCTTAATTGCTAATAACCACGTTGAATTTCTTCTCCTTTTTCTTTTTGCTTATACTATTGCTTAATTAAATATGATATTGAATTAAAGTCGCATATTTTTATTAGCTTAGAGTGAGTACCCCGTCTTCAGCTGTCCTTATATAACAAAAAAAGTACCCACTTATTACACTGCGTTACGAAAACGGAGTTCGTAGCTCTGTTCAATTTATGAATTTAATTCCAATCGAGTTAGGGGACAAAATCCACTAGAAAACAATAAAACTTAAAATAGAGCCTGTTCGCGTGAGTGTTATTCTTCTGCCAAAGTCCAACGGCACACACGAGCACGGCACACAGTAGCTCGGCACACAGTAGCTCGGGTTCTCATAGCTCCGTACCACAAACAATAAATACTTGCGAACTTGTAAGTACTGCTGTCACTTGCAGGCCGCTCTCGGAGCTCTGAACACAGCTCTCCGCATAAAGGAGACAATACCCAACTAAACAAAACAATTACACACGTGTGTTCGGGGTCTGTCTGTGTGTTGGTGAGCTCGCGCGGCAGGGATGCGAAATCACGTGTTCACTTTGAGAATTCTTTGTCTGCCCGCCGATACAAGCCAGGGCGTTAAATTCATTGCGAGTACCTACCCGACGTGCACGTAAATCACCGGGAGTACTTTGAGTCAATTCTTATATTACCCTTGTTCGAGTGGCTGGTTTTTATCACCCGCAGAACGGGGGCTGAAAAATATGTAAAAATGTAGAACGGGAAAAAAAATTATCAAACTATGCTACAGCGACTTTATTTTTGACGACAAAAAGTGTAATAAAGGTTCGAAAATTCGTCGTCAAAAATAATGTCGCTGTAGCAGAGATGAATAATACATCTTTAGTTTGGAAAGAGATCCATGTTCGAATCCCAGTAGCGCAACATTATTTTTCTATAAAATTGATTGTATATGTGTATCTTAAATATAAATACTAATTAAATGTCCAAAAATTAAATAAAAAATAATTGTTAATTCTGGCGTCTGCTATTGGTTTACTCAAAGGTATTTGAGGTTGGGTAAAAACAAAGTAGATGTCTTTCAAATAATGGAACGATAGATGTATTAATTTGAAAAAGTGTAACATATAGGTTCGAAAATTTGTCGTCAATAATAATGTAGCATAGTTGTATAATGAGCGTTCCCCGATTTGGAAAGCATTTCAGTTTCGAATCCTGGTGGCGCAACAACAATATTTTTCGATCAAATTGACTTTCTAATTAATACATTTATTTACTATTTAAAATATCACAGATCTACGTTCTGAATAATTACAACTTCACAATTAGAATGTGTTTTCCTTAATAGAAATATCGTTTTGACAATTTTGACAGAAGTACCGTCAGTGGCGTAACTATACCAATGCCCGAATAGTTCACGTCGTACAATATATTTATTTGAAATCGATATTTTTGAGAGTATCGTTACCTTTCCCAGCGTTAATAGTAATGCAAAGTAAATAATATAATTATATAATTTAAAACTTTCTTACTCTACTGAAAAAACACGTGAATATATTATTAACCTTTACCATTCCGTGATATAAAATACCCGAACGCAGCCATGCTGTCAACTCGTGTTACTGTAAATAACCGTTAGAAAAAATCTTTTTAGTAGTTTAGATGGCTTTAATGGCTCGAATTTACTATGAATAGTGAGCATTTAATTTTGAAAAATGATTAATAACATAATTTAAAGCATTTATTAAGTCCTATACAATGTGTTCTTCCTTCTTATCTATCTTCATTTAATTAGTGAGAAAGAGACAATTATATTTGTATGTTTTTTGTTCTTTTCACTGTGAAAATAGTGTGTTATCTCTGTCTTTCATATCACAAATAGTATTTTACCAACGTATTAATTTTACAACGGATTGAATAGAAAAAATAATTATTTTTATACGATTTTCTTTTCATAATTGTTTTTCACTAGTCATTCCTAAGCGCTAATATTTTCTTTAGGATTATCTAAAATATGAATTTTATGTTGCATATATTTATCAACATATTACGGGTTTAATTATGATGGTACACCTGTGTTACTGTATGGTTTGGGAAGGGTTAATACCTATTATAGTACCGCAATAATATGTCGGGATGGGTACCAAACCATCACCGTAAGCGAAAATTGGCTAAAAGTATGTATTTTTAAATTACAATCGCATATAAAAATCACCAATATGTATGGATCGAGGATATTAGAATATGATGTTACTATACTAAAAAATAAACTACCTGGGTTTTTACAAAAGAGTACGTTTTCTCCTAATTTGGAACAAATAATAAAAAAGTGGCTTATCGATAATAACGTATCTTTCTTGTAAGCATGAAATAAATTGTTTAAACTGTGATACTGATTACTTGTTATGTTTTGATTATATTAAATGTAATAAAACGTCTAGCAATATGTTTTGTGGGTATAGTTTTAATTTTAAAAAAAGAAGAATTCAAATATATAAATTATCTTGCAAAGTGTACATATAATATAATTATTATATATTATATTATTCTTACTATTTAATAAACACCACTTATTTAGGGGGCTCTTTTTTCCATTCTGCATTGGCCCCAATTTTTGTAGTTACACCATTGAGTACCGTGTTTGTGCTGGTCTTTCAGCACCGCTTATTCAACATCGTTATTTCAATACCGCTAAATCAGTATAACTAATTCAATATCGCTTAATCTACAGGATGTTCAATGAAAAAATTTCAAGTTTAAATTGCAATTGCTCGTGAATCATCAGAGTGAGGTGATTTGTAAGATTGCCAGTGGCAATGATTCACTGGTCGGGAGCGCATTGCGCGTTCGCTGTTGAGCAATATTTAAAGTGCGGTGATTCATTAGTTCTTGCGCGTCGCGTATTTTGTATTTATTTTAATATTCGATGAGTAAGTGATGGGTCGTGCACGCCACTTATCCGATGTTGTGTTCAAAAGTTCAGACAAGAAGGGACAATGGTTAACCAAACTCCTCCGGGACCATCAACGTCAGCAGCGACCCCAGAACATATGGTTCAAGTTCGACGGATAATTAGCCCTTATTTTTTTAACCAGCGCGAGACAGGCAACTCCACACAGCTAGAGTTTTAATGGAGAAGCTGAGGGAAATTTTTCCCAATAAATTAATCAGCAAGTACGGAGACATACCCTAGGCACCTTGGTAAAGATCTTACATCGTGCGATATTTTTTTGTAAGAATACCTTAAGTCGAGAGTTTACAGTGACGATTCTCGAAAAATTCGGGCTCTACAAGAAAATATCCGTCGTGAAGTTGCTGACATTGAACCAACGCTTTGCTCTCGCATGTTTGAATATTTAAGAGTCCGATTGCAAGAGTGTCTTGAAAGAAATGGACGGCATTTAAACTATATTGTTTATAAAACATTCAACGCTTTGCTCTCGCGTGTTTGAACATTTAAGAGTCCGATTGCAAGAGTGTCTTGAAAGAAATGGACGACATTTAAACTATATTGTTTATAAAACATTCAACGCTTTGCTCTCGCGTGTTTGAACATTTAAGAGTCCGATTGAAAGAGTGTCTTGAGAGAAATGGACGACATTTAGGCGATATTGTTTATAAAACATCCAACGCTTTGCTCTCGCGTGTTTGAACATTTAAGAGTCCGATTGCAAGAGTGTCATGAGAGAAATGGACGGCATTTAGACGATATTGTTTATAAAACATCCAACGCTTTGCTCTCGCGTGTTTGAACATTTAAGAGTCCGATTACAAGAGTGTCTTGAGAGAAATGGATGGCATTTAGACGATATTGTTTATAAAACTTAAAATCCGTATCGTTAAACTCCATGTTTTATAAATAAAATATGTGATTATTTGATATTAAACTTGAACACTTTCCGCCCTACATCCTTTATTACTGAGTTCCGTTAATCCAACGCCGTTTTTTCAATGCCGCTAATTCTATGTACACTGTTAATTCAATACGTTTACGAATACGCTAATTGAACTCTGGTAGATCAATGTTACTAATTCAACATCGCTAATTCGGTTACAAAGTTCCGTTAATACTCGTTAATTCTATAGAACATACTTCCCAAATGCACTAACTCATCTACTTGTAAACATTCATTACCTACAAGTATTGTGCACAGTATCTTGCTATGTAGTAAATTTAAACAAAGTGATAAACAAAAAGATTTTTACACTAAAATAAACATAATAAACTAAAAAATAGTATTCTTTATTTATTATCTTTGTTTTATTAATCACTTAATTGAGTTTAATTACGTTTACCGGTTTCGAAAAATATCATTTTCTTCTTCAGGATGTCATAACTAACTAAAAACATATATTATTGTTTCTTTATCAGAATCTATTTTTAAAAAATCTATTTAAAAAAAACAAACAATTATTTAAAAAATAAATTTAGTACCTAACTCAAATTGTTATTTAATACAAATTTAGTCGAATAAGTTTTAGGAAAAAAAATATTTCCTAAAAATATAAAACCTATCCTAACCTAACTCAAATTGTTACTTAATACAAATTTTGTCGAATAATTTGTATTAACAATTTGAGTTAGGTACTAAATATATTTTTTAAATAATTGTTAATTTTTTTTTTTAAATAGATTTTTGAAAAATAGATTCTGGTAAAGAAATAATATATGTTTTTAGTTAGTTATGACATATGAATTTTAACCACAAAGTTAATATTGCTAATTTATATAATTTAATTAAAAAAAATATATATATATAATAAATATATATTACATCCCATTTCTCTCTCTTTATCCTTTCCACTTTATATGTTTAGTATAAAAACACTATTTATATATATATATATATACATACCAGTATACGCATACACGCATGTATATATATATATAATTTATGTTAATAGTTATTAAAAAGATGCTATTTATTGTTGAAAATGTCCAAGTTATAAGAAAAATTTACGGTATTATATTTTGACATAGAGTGGCAGTGAACTAATTACATAAAAATATATTTTTATGTTATTAGTTCTGCCAAAATTTGGGTAAAATAGATTATTTGATCGTGTTGGGCGTGGATTTTTCTTTTTTTCTCGTGTCTAAGTGCTAATTAATATTTTTCTTATTCATCTCACACAATTTACCCACAGACAGCATCACGGTATATTCCCTGGAGCATTCATCTTCCTCTTCAAAAATTTAAATTCTTTCAAACATTTTATACGTCTGCATTTTTTACATAGGCACGCTCGTTGGTTTTTAAGACGTCTGGCACGTCTTCTTTCAAACTGTTGATAGTTTTTTTTTAGTACCAGGTCTCATGGAGTACTCTTGCACCATCAACAGATTCTTGAAATACTCAACCGGCATTGTATATGTCAAAATAATATAATTCAAAATTCAAATGGTGCATTTCAAAAGTCAATTTGTCAACTTGTAGAAATATTCAAAATAAATGTCATTATTAATAGAATTGGCGTTTCATCATCAAAATGGATAAATATAAATAAAACACTATTGTTACTCTACTTGAGTTTATTTGCACTACTTGAATTTCGAAAGAAACGGTAACTCTGATCGACAAGTTTACTAGTAAATATTTAACAAATATCAAATATCTCATAGAGACAAAGCTTGACATTTACCAAATGGCAACATTGGAGATGGAGAGCGCAAAAGCAGCTGCTCGTGATACTGTTATCAAGGAGATGTGATTTCATATTCAAACAAGGAAGGGTGAGAATAATCAAATTCATTGGGGATCTGTGTTATCCTGCACCATGCTAGTTAAGAGTTTTTACTATTTCTCTTGAATATTTGCAAGATGTGAAGCAACCTTTCCTTAATTGACGGTAGAGAGGTATGATTTAGAGGACAATACTATTTCCTCGTGAAGGATTTCTTATGAACTAAGCAGGACGGGGACACGATTAGGTCCCCTCTGCTCATTTTACTCTCCAACTTAACCTATTTTACAACGAAAAAGGATGCAAGGGTTCTGCGCGACTTCAAACAGAAACAGATGACCCAGTCTTCCTGACGTTTTTTTATGGGAGGAGACACAAGTATTCTATGGGTGCCTCGGAGCATCAAAACTAGACGAAAACGGTGGATTGCTCCTGAAGAGCGAAGATTCTGGTGTTTGAATTGTTGTAAAGTAATTTTTGATGTAAAAATTTGAAGATTTAAGTATATCATAAGGTTTATTCTCACATTTAATTCTAAATGCTAATTTGCTAATCTTGGTATTGACGATTTGATAAAAATCTATTATTTTTTGAAGAAAGATTAGTAAAAAAATATTTATTTGTAATCACGTTTAAGAGATATATTTTTTAAATATATTTTTCCTTGGTAAACTCATATGTTTTCATATCTTAGCAGGCTCAATTTTTATAAGCAAAACTATTAAATTATAATATTGAAAATTTTTAAAACTCATTTTATTATTTTTCCCTGAAAATGATAGCTGATGTGGTGGGAGGCGACATGGTGAATTCTGTGCATCCGGACCACGCACCTCATGCTTTACACTGAGCAAAACGGAGGACGAATAAAATACGACGTCGCAATATATATATATATATATATATATATATATATATATATATATATATATATATATATATATATATATTGTGACGTCGTATATATATATATCAACAATTCTCACCCCTCAATTTTCCATTGAATATTATATTTATGAGATATCTGATTTTTGTTTAATAAAGTACCTTTGTAGGTAAAAATCCAGTAATTGTGTGTTCTTGAAAATATTCAAATATTGCTAATATTAAATATTTATTTATAACATATATTTTATACTTCATCTGTCGATTGGAGTTATTGTTTCTCTCTAAAATCAAGTAGTGCTAATAAACTCAAGTAGAGTTATAGCACTGTTTGATTTATATCTATACATTTTGAGGTTGAGGTATCATTATTAAACTTAACGTCCGACTACAAATTAAATGTATTAATTAGAAAGATATACAATCAATTTTATCGAAAAATATTGTTGTTGCTACCGGGATCTTTTCCAATCCGGGGAACGTACATTAACCGTTTATGCTACAGCACACAGTGCTTTGACGAAAAATTTACGAATCAATATGTTACATTTTTCAAATTGATTCGTCTATCGTTTCATTAATTGCAAGCCATCTATTTTATTTTTACGGAATCTCAAATACGGTTAATGCACGTTTCCCGGAATGGTAGAGATCCAGGTTCGTATTCTGGTAGGAACAACAATTACATTGGTTTTATATGCAAATCTTTCTAATTAATACATTTAATTTGTATTTAAAAACATCGGCTTGGATCATGATATTCATCTTGTACGTCACAAAACGCATTTAATTACTCACGGCGCCTCCCGCACTATTTTCCTGGCTACCGTGTCTTTAGCAGCTCGCGCGTCTCACTCCGCTTCATCTTTATTATTCAATTGATGCATTCACTGTTTTTTTTCGCGAGTTTTGATTTTGACGATTATTTGACATTTGTCATAGTATAACTCTTTAATAGAGTTAGGAAATAAAAAGGGGTATCAAAAACTATACACATATCACTTGCAGAAAGGGTAGAAAGCGGCTGAGTCATTTCGATTTTTTTGGTGAAGAAACAATTTGCAAAATGCTACCCCGAAAGTGATTTGTTTGCTTCAAAGCTGGTGATACCAGCTTAGAAAAATTAGGAAAGGCCCTTCTAGCGGCTGTAGAAGAGGACGAAAGTTACATCACCAGGATACTAGCTGAGAACTTCAACAATCAATCAGTTCACGATTGTTTGTCATCTCAGAAAACTCGGAAAGGTGTGGCAATTGACCCAATGTGTCGAGCACAATCTCTCAAATTAATCGAACATAACACGTTCTGAATTTGTAATTGCTCGTAAACCATCATGGTGCAGTAAGTGGAAGGAGTATTGTTCGACGGCCGTGATTTGTGGATTTGCCATTCGCAATGAGTCACTGGTCGGGAGCGCACCACGCATTCGCAGTTGAGCAATATTTAAAATGCTATGATTCATTGGTTCGTGCGCGTCGCGATTTTTGTACTCACTTTAATATTCGACGAGTAAGTGATCGACCGAGCACGCAACTTATCTGGTGTTGGGTTCAAAAGTTCAAACAAGAAGGGACAATGGTTAACCAAACTCCTCCGGGATCATCAACGTCAGCAGCGACGCCAGAATATGTAGCTTAAGTTCAACGTGAAATTATGCGCAATCTGCGTAAATCGATAAGGAAGATTGCAGTCTGTACTGGAATAAAATAATCGATTAACGAGTTTTTGGTACCGCAACTACAGCTGTTTCCCGGGTTCAGAGAGTGCAAGAAAATATCCGCCGTGAAGTAGCTGAAGTTTTCGCAAATTTAAGAGTTCGATTGCAAGAGTGTCTTGAGAGAAATGGACGGGATTTAGACGATATTGTTTATAAAACATTAAATTAGCATCGTTAAACTCCATTTTGTATAAATAAAATATGAGATTATTTAATATTAAACTTGAACATTTTCTACCCGACGTCCTTTATTTTTTATAATATTAAATATTCATTTTATTACATATCTTCCTGTACACCTTATTGTCATATTCCACACAAATATCTAGACACATGCTAGAGACATTTCATAACCTCTAAACTGATCTAGAGCCAGGGAGCATAACATTCCCATATACCAATAATTAACTACCCTCCATTATCCCTTCATCTGTACTCTTACTCACATATAAATACCTTATTTGGTTATGTTCAAGGTTGTAAAAATGTTTTCAAATAATTATTTAACATTGCTGGCTGATATCCGTGTAAAACAAAAACATCGGTTCGAATCCCGCCGCACGACTAATTGAAACAAATTGATTGTGAATAGTGGCAGTACTTAATCAAAATACGTTTTTCCTTGCTTAACCCGTTCAGCGTCGAGTAACAGGTGCGGCGGCGATTAGGCACCGGCGGTTTAATGATCTCGTGAGCTTTACAATCGGCGCTTTCGCGATTTAAGGGGTTAATTAGTCGCTCAATATTCCTTTAACGACCAACATAGCCTTTCCTTTAAGGACTTTCAGAAGCGCCGGTAATTAGAATGCTTTTTATGATACATTTTTCAAAAGGGTCGCGCCTTGGAGATTACTTTTCTTACGGCATTTTTCGGTTTCATTTTATTATTGAAATTAAGGTCGTACCTTACCGTGGAGTAACTTTTTTGATCGACTATACAAGTTACACAAATGGTGGGATTTAAAATATTTTGTTTTTTATTTTTTTAATTGGAAGACTTACTATCTATCTGTCATATTTATTTTTATTCATCCCCTTTACCTTAATCGGATCTTTTTTCTATTCTGAACTGTGTTAATTACCTGTGTAATGACCGTGAATTAATTCCACACTTTATTATTCCTGAGTTTTCTATTGATAATATTATTACCTATGCAGAATGAAAAATCTTCACTAATCTGGATTGATAGTAGCTGTCGTGGGTTGGTCCGATCTTGAATTGATTCTTGAACCCCAATCTCCGGGTATTATCCTGACCGACCGAAATGACGCATGTTCATTTGGCGAGGTACCAAGCGCAATTGTACTCCGGCTATGGTTTGACAGCGATCTTTCAGTCGCCGAAAGCGAGACATTCACACTACATAAATAAATCATACCAACAACAATAAATAGCAGTGATGCCAGTCGAAGGAATAATAAAGTGCGAAAATATCTTGACTTGAGATTTTTGAGTTGGAACTTAATAACAAAATAAAATAATAATTAAAATAAATAATTCAATAAAATAAAAACCTGGGTTGCAATATAAAGATAAGATCCTTCTGCTGAAATCAAATGCCACATTGACAAGCTCGTTCAACCTTTAGCCGCATAAAAATAATGTTCTACAGTCATGATCTTAACCGTATATTACGAATGCGGATAGTTAAATGCTGTGTTTTAATTTGTGTTCTCTATATTATTTTATGGAAAGGAAGGATGGACACTTACCGAAGAAATGATAAGGCCACTTGATGCATTTGAGATATGAATCCACAGAATAATACTCAGAATAAGCTGGATGGATAAAGTTTCAAATGAAGATGTTATGGTCTGGATGAATAAAGAAGTGTTGTAGCAATAAAAATCGGAAATAAGATAAAATGAAACATCCAGAGAAGTATGAGATCTTGTACTTCACAATGCAAGGAAAGATTACTGTAAGTAGGAGAACATCATAGCTGAAGAACCTGGTCAGTCTATTGAAGAGCTTTACCGGGCTGCAATGAACAAATTGATGATAGCCAATTGGACGCCCGTTGAACATAGGCAAGAGAAATGCTGATGTTTTGTGGATGATAACTACACAAGATATGTGGCGGTATTTGATGGAAGTATATACTTAATGATGGGTACAATATAAGAATGATGAAGAAAAAGAAGACGAATTAAATAAAAGAATATTAAAATCACTAATTCTGATTAAATCTGCAAGAGTATGTTTTGCAATATTCTTAAATAAAATTATATTTACTAACTTATAGCAAACTTCTTAACAAGTTCTAGCATTCTACGCTATCAGATATCCTAGCGATGTTATTATTAAAAAATAATTCATACATCTAGTGTTTTAAAAAACAAAATATATTAGATTTTCTCAAACAAGATATCAAGTCCTCGGAATTGTAATGAAGTTGCTCGAATCTCTTAAAGGGAGGCTGTGTGAACTCTCTGAGGCCTTTCTACCCTGGGGCTACAGAGTAATGAGAATTATTGCAGACGCCATCTGGACAGATATTGCGGAAGCTCATTGAAATCTACTCCAGCGCGAAGTAAGAAAAGTGTTAAAGTAAATATTTTTATTTGGAAAAAAATGTGCATTGTTGGTGTAATTTTGTAAAACATTTTTAGTCTGCAATAATTATTATATTAAAACAATGTTTTAAACTAGTTTATAAAAATCACTGAAAAAAAATCTATCTCTCGAAAAAATACAGCCTTCATGGTACAAAGTGAATATTATGTTCCCGACCGATGACGTTTCAAGACGTTTCAACATTACAAGCGACTCGGGCTAAAGGTACGTAGTTGCGTATGTGTAAAAGTTTTTGGTGTATCAATTGAGGATTTTCAGCGCCCCAATAATGGCTGTTTTGTTTATTAACAAAACCCGCTAAGTCGAAATGAAACGAAACCCACGAGGATTTTTTTTCCAAAATTCGAGATTGTGTTTGGTTTAATGACTTGAACACGTTGTTGAGGCGTTAAATGCTCCATAATAAATTGTAATCAACTACTCTTTATGACTACCATACTACTTTATATTGCCAATAGAGAGAGTTGTGGAGGTCTCTCGCCTCGTATTTTATCATCACCGCCCGGCGTTGCTGAATACACCCTCAACAGGTTCAAATCCCGGTAGCAACAACAATACTTTTCAATAAAATTGATTTTATATGTACAGGGTGGCCCGAAAAAAGTTAGAACATTTCGTAAAATGTGATATAATTACATCAAAATTAGTTTAACTATATCAACAATAGCTTCAATACTTTACTAATTTACTTGCTTACCTATTTACATGTATTACGTTTTATTTCGATAATTTACGGTCACCATCTTTGATTATTAATTTTTCCGATGTTTATATTTGGTTTTTTCAAATTGTCGCCCAGAATGACAAAAATTACTGCAGAAGACCGTATTCTGATCAAAAATTTACGAATTGAAAAATGTTGGGGTGCTAGGGAAATGATCAAAGAGTTTCAAAACAAAGCTCGGAGTATAGCTAGACATTACAGCAGGACGGAGACGTCGTGAGAATGTTAATTTCATCGAGCCAGGCATGTGGCCACCGAACAGCCTAGATTTAAACCCACTAGATTATACAATATGGGGTGTTTTGATGATTTCTGATTAGCTAAATATTGTGCAAAAAAAATTACACTAAGAATTATAATTAATTATATTATGTTTTGAAATAACTCTTTGTGTTACGAGATGTTCTCATTTTTTGGGCCACCCTGTATATCGTTCTAATTAATACATTTAATTTATGTTTAAAACAATATCACATAACTATTTTCTGAATAATTATAATTATTGTCTTTAATTTATATATATATATATATTTTTTTTTAATTGAATTTAAAAACATTTGAAATATTTGACATATGATTTTAGTTAGATTTTTTGACATCCTGATGAAAGAAAAGGTATTTATTTGTATACAAATGAACTAAAAACAATGTTAATAAATGATTCAATACTAAAATATATTTTTAAATTTGTTATATAATATAAATCAATCGGTTTTATTAGCGTGCTAAATGTGAAGTATTATTGTACACGTTCATAACGCCTCATTAGTTCGCACGATGAAATTCAATGATCATCGTGACGTCACTATCCATATATCACATTAAAGGTGATGACATAAATCGGATGGTATCGAGCGCCTTCCATAATTCAGTTGCATGCTAGACGAGTATTATTTTTAATATTTTCCGAAATAGATTCGATTTTTTTTTCCCACTGCATAGTAAATTAAAACGGTCATAAGTAATTGTCACATGAATTTGAAATGAAAATTAAATAAAATATCAACAAATGTGTATGAAACAAGCTTCAGCAGGACGTATTTAAAACTTTTATTTAACCCTTCCTTAGCCACGTAGTAAGATAGATCTACCGAGTCAATTAAATCGTTCGTATTTATATAAATATGCACAATGTAAAACTTACATTTTAACTAGTCCTAACACAATCATATGCGCTTAGAAATGACTAGTGAAAATCATAATAAAAAAATATTTTTTGATGTAATTTAACGCTTTATAAAATTGATTCGTTGCATGTAAAAAATCATATATTAATTTAAATGTAGAGAGATGGAAATGAAGATCATGTTAAATGGGTCTTTTGACGAATGCGTTACAAGAATAACGTTTGCGAATGAAATTATTATATTTATCATTTCTTATTATATTTACAGTAACTTATTATGACATTAACTATTTTAAAGTTATTTAAGCATGTAAAAGCATTGTTTTGCCATTTAAAAATACTTGATGTTTTTACAGTAACACGAGTTGACAGCATGACTGCGTAGGGTATTTTTAGCACGGTATGGTAAAGGTTAACTATATATATATATAATCTGTCTCTTTCGCATGTAATTTTATATTCTATCTCTCTCTTTATGCATATATAAGTGCACTATTTTTGTATTTGTAATGTTGAGTTGTGTAATATAAAAAAGAATTTATTTGACTTAGACCACTTTCATAATAATGGGTACAAGTGTCAAGTCGCAAGTCGTAGGTCACAGTCGCGCTGAATGACTGCGATTATATTTGTAGTCACAATCGTTACTTGTTGTTCAAATTTTCCGTATTTCGATCAAAATAATTAATATATAATCGGCGATAGCCGATTGCGCACTGCCAGTCAAATTATCAGTTCCGAGAGCAACGACATTTTATGAAAGATTCTAAATGTTCTTAGCTCCGAAACTGTACAATACACTCAGCACCAACTGGAAATCGTTCACTTCCAATAAGATCCAATAAGATAAATATGGACCCAACATATGATCCAATCGGATAGAGACCAATCAGAAGCGTGGCTATCCAACATTCTAACATAATCATTATACAGTGCCTACATTAATAATCCACTAGTTTTACAACACTTCCACTACATTTTTTGTTCTTTTTTTTCTCCCTCTATTTTTATTTTTATTCCTGTTGAATCTTTATCTTTCTTGAATTAAATAACACCACAATAGCACGGAAAAAAATGGCTACTTTGACTGCAGTCTAGCAAAGTAGCCAAGACAATGCTGTATAAACTACGAGTATTTAATTGAAATATAATTCTATATTGTGTTTATCATGTTATATTATAATATATTCATCTATGTTAGAACAAAAACATGTATGTCAATAAAGTCTAATAAATAAATAAATATACAAAATGAAAAATGGGAGTCATGCCGATAATGGATCTATTTTATATAAAGAAGTCCATTGAAAGAAAATGTATCATGCAGTATTACAAGTAGTTGTATAAATTGTAACAGCATAACCTAAACCTGCTCAGATTAGGTAGGTACTGCACGTCGCTGCAATTTTGTGAGCATATTTATTTTGCTTTTGTAAATCAGCAATATCATTATTAAATACTAATTAAACGTGTTAATTATAAAGATATACGTATAAAATCAATTTTATCGAAAAAATATTGTTGTTGCGCTACCGGGATTCAAACCTGGATCTATTTTCCAAACCGGGAAAGGTGCATTACCGACAATGCTACAGCGATAGTATTTTTGACGATAAATTTACGAACCCATATGTTACACTTTTTCAAATTAATACACGTATCGTTCCATTATTTTACAATATTTTTCGATAAAATTGATTTCATATGTATATTTTTATAATTAATACATTTAATTAGTATTTAAAATATCACAGACCTATGTTCTGAATAATAAGAACTTCATAATAATGTATTCTCCTTAATAATATCATTTTTCTATTCTTTAAAAATTATAGACTTAACATATAGAAAACGAAATGATGAAATGTTTCGCCAGTCGCTAAATTTTGCAATATTTAATACTCAATAAGTAGCTTAATTATGACAGGGTTGCCATCAGCAGAGTGGCGCAGCGGAAGCGTGCTGGGCCCATAACCCAGAGGTCCGTGGATCGAAACCACGTTCTGCTAAATAATGTTTTTGTCGTTGTAAGAAACAATAGAGCGTCATGTGCTGATTATATAAAAGGTTTATTTTTTATACTGGACTTATCACGCACGTATAATGTAAAGCTGATGTTAGTATAGTGAGTAAGATTAAAAAAGGATCACTTAGGTGGTTCTGTCATATGGAACGGATGAATGAGGAGAGAATGGTAAGAAAGATATATGATGGAAGTGTTGATGGCACCAGAAATAGAGGACGTCCGCGGAAGACTTAGCACGACCAGGTGATAATGGAGGATGGTTCCGTTAGAAGCCTCAACAATCGGCGAGCTTGTATGAGAAGATGTATGAATGTAGATGAGGCGAGAATTGTGTGTCAGGACAGAAGAGTGTGGCACTCTATCCTTTCTGCTTACCCCCATGGGAAAACGGCGTGATGGTAAGTAAGTAAGTAAGTAAGAATAGTGAATATTCACTACTGCTAAGATTCTAAGAATAATATTTGGTGACAAAAATTAAAACAAGGTGTGGGGTATACCCTACAACCACGAAATAGACGCAGAATTTGATGAATCCAACAATGTCCAAGTTATCGAGATGTGGTGGGATAGTCACGTTCAAAGAAAGTTTTTGCAATACCTATTGGTCAAAGGAGTATTGGAAGAGCCAAGCTGCGGTGATCGGGTAGCTTTACCCAGGATAAAGGATTCTGTATTCTCGACTTTTTTCAATTCCCGAGACTCGAGAGTCAACATTTTTAAGTTCCGGGAATTTACAGAAATCGAAACCATGAATTTTATTTAACTAAAAAAATATTAATTTAATAATTATTTTACTTCCCTTTTAAAAATAAATCAAATTTCACGTCAATTTCATTTCAAATCACGTTTTTTTCGAAAATGTGAGGTTTTATTATTCATTTATATCAGAAGTTATGCATTAGATTTAACATTTTTTTAAATTATTACATAGATTGGATCTGTACACTAATGTAAAACTAATAAACTGAATGTTATTTGCCATAATTAAGAAAATACAAGTATTACAAGAAAGATCTTGACCATTAAATTCATCTTCCGAGTGCCACAAAAATGTCTTAGTATGGAAAATTCTTCGATGTATGAAATATATCTTCTTATAATCTTGAAGCCAAGATTAAGGAGACAAATATGAGTTGAAAGAAATTAACGAAACGTTAAAAAACGGATAAATAGAATATATATAAATATTATTCAGTAAATAATAATATATTTTTTTAAATATAAAACTTGATTTAAATAGTAGCTCAAGCCTCATATCATGCAAGTGAATACAATATATTGTTTTAAATACTTTTTTTTTCCATACATAAAAAGTGTTTTAGAAACGTTGAAAATTAATAATATTTAAAAATGTTACATGCATTTACTACAATGCGACAACCCACTGCAGCCTGTAGACACTATAGTAGGTGTGAACCGTGCATGATAACGAAATAAAATGTAGATAAAAATGAGTTGTTACAGTATAGCATATTTTAACAAATTAAAATAAAAATACATAAAATAATACATAAGAGCATAATTTTTTTTTGTGGCATAAACAGTACATGCGAAAAAATAAAGGTAATTACTTTACCAGACGTGGTCTGTTCTAAACCTAAGCGGCCGGCATAATTGCCGGCTGCTCAGCCGGGCTACCAGTGGCTGTCTGAGCCATCGAAGCGAGAGTGCTCTGCCGCCTGCCGCCTTAAAGACAGATTCAAATTTTAAAAAGATAATCATGCCAACTACAAAAAATAAATTCATAATATTATAACCTGACTAAAGTTAATTTTTCAAAATGCACGACGTTATTTTGCAATGTCATACCATTTACTTGCGATTTCTTAAATCCGTCCCTTTGCACTTAAAACGAGAAAAAATTGGAAACGAGAATCAAAAAAAAGGCTTACACTTATGTGAGATCTATTCTATATTAAAATGTAAATAGCACGTTTGGTAAATAATTTATGCGTATTTAATTTGAGAGTGATTATTGAATCGGGTGACGAATATCAATATTACATTAAATTACTTTTTCAATATTGAATTATGCTTGCGAGAGCGCATATTACTGTTTAATTATGTATAAAATTATGCACGTTCAATATACGATAGTAGCAACGCCAGTGTAACAATATCTCCTTTGTATTGGACGGATGAGTGCAACAGCGTATTAAGTCTATTTTATATTCAAAATTACATATTTTTATTTAACCCTTCCGTAGCCACGCGGTAACATAGGTCTACCGAGCGAATTAAATCGTATTTCTATTAATATGCACAATATGGAAAACCATCAGATCTTATATTTAAAGAGTACAATGTCCTAGATATAAGACAAATCTTTAAGTTGAGACTCGTTCAATATTTCCATACTAACAACAACTCTCCTCAAGCAATAAATCATGGACACAACACGAGACAAACAACAAACATCTACACATCAGTTCCGAGAGCAACAACGACATTTTATCAAAGATTCTACATGTTTCTAGATCCGAAACTATACAATACACTCAGTACCAACTGGAAATCGTATAATTCTAATAAGATTACACAAATATGGACCCAATATATGATTCAATCAGGTAGAGATGAATCAAAAGCATGGATATCCAACAATTTAATATAATTTATACAATACCTTCACTAATAATTCACTAGTTCTACAACATTCCCACTACATATATTTTTATTTTATTTTTACTTTTTTATACATATTTGTAATTCTCTTTTTATTCATGTTAATAAAGAACACCACAACAGCACGAAAAAAAATTGGCTACTTTAACACAGACTTTAGTCTAGCAAAGTAGCCAGAACAATGCTGTATATATCAGAGGTGAAGTCTACTCCATCCCACACAATAAACTATGAGAATGTCTTATGTTTATTATGTTACCTCTGTTAGTACAAAAATATGTGTATATATATATATATATAATTAATAATAATTTAGCAATAATTTCTCAATAAATAATGTTTTATCGATCCTATTAATTTATTTATTGGGTTTTATGTGAACATTTTAATTATTATTTTTTAAATTAGCAATATTAACTTTGTGGTTAAAATTCATATTTAAAAAAAAAAAAAGAATTATTATTAAAAGTGTCGCCATACTGACAACTTAGCCCACTTGCTGGCTCAGTACGAGCAATATACATATTGTACGTATATACAAGTTCAGAATTGATGCAAAATTCTGAGATCTTATTAATAATTCAGCAGGAAGATTATGATCGGCGAGATGAAATTTGCATAAAATCACGCCATCTTGCCAAGGACTTTGCTGCAGCGGCCTGCAATTAATATGGGACCTTTTCCAATCAAAACTTTATACAAACTTGAACGAAACATGATTTTGAAAAATTCCTTGACATTCAAGAAATGTGCCAAACGTCGCAGTCACGAAGAAATGTTTTAATTTTTCAAATCTAATATTACCTAATCTAATAATATAATCTACAGTGATTTACAAAGAATCTTGGTTTAACATCACTCAAAATCAATATATATATCGAGGCTTCAAATTTTTTAACAATCTCCCCATCGCAACTAGAAAAATTACTGACTATCATAAATTTGTATCTGAAGTAAAAAAAAATATGTACACAGACTAACTGAAACATAAATTAACTCATATATACTCCTTCTTCGTGCACGAGACTTACTCTCATAGAAAAGAAACAAATGTTAATATATATATATATATATATATATATTAAAAATAAAAATAAATTGTAAATACAGTTCACGACATATAATTAGTTTATTTAAAATTATTGATTCGGTGGGAAAGTATTTGCCTATTTTTGGATATTTTTGTTATTTCCTGTTTATGACACAACGTCTACATGAGTCGCATCTTTATAGTACTTATACCATTATTCAACACTTAAAGCATAATCAAATTAAGGGTCAGAAATGAGTCAGTAGAGTGATAAATAAGAGGCCATTTGGGTATAACTCTGAAGAGCGAGCCCATATTTCAGATCCTTTCAAGTTTTGGATATAATACAACTGTTTACCAGATCAATACTAAAACTGTTTTCAAAAATAATGTCACATCCACGATCCGATTCAAATAAAACTAGGAGCAAAACCTTAAGATACTTTTTAGTGCCAAAAATGGATACCAAATTTGGTCAACGAACTTTCTTGTTATGTGCACCGCGTATATTTAATGAGTTGCCACTAAAGGGTTTAAACTAAAATAGCAAAGTGATCGCTCGATGTGGGTAGAAAGCAAAGTTAAACTAATTTGTCTCCAACTATATTATAGACAAACATATTTTTTATAACTTCTAATTGTACCTTAACAATATTCAACTTATAAAAACTGTACAGGTAATTACTTTAGAACAGACCACGCCTAGTAACGTAATTATCTTTATTTTTAATGTATTATTTAATGCTAAATAAATAAAAATTCAACCGAAAATACACTTAGCCAGATACTACAACGTCTTTTTACACATGCATGTTAATCAATGTTAGAACATTACCTCAATGGTGAGTCATAAACTGGAAATAACAAAAATATTTAATAAACACCAATCTAATATTATTACAAACCAAGCTATCATTTATTTATCTTGTGCGCTATACTTAAACCAGCATTGAATTTACTTTATTTTTTTTTAATGTACGAAGCATCATTTACTTGATTTCCCGCAGTCATGACGCTTGTGATATTTTAGTTAATATAAAAAATGTAAATAATTCAAGCCATTGTCTTATATCAATCATTGACATGGCAGTTAATTTATGGTGCAACACGATTGTTGGTATTTATGATAGAATCATATTGCCGATCGACGTACGTGTATGGATGCTCCATTACATTTACAATACCCTTACTATAAAGCACGACTTTTTCTATATGTGATCTATGTCCTGTGAACTATCATGAAATGTAATTGTCCTGCTACGAGCTCGTCATACTGTTTCGAAGTTATTGAAAAGTTACTGGTGCTATTGGGTTTTGATTTTCTTGCAGTGCGTGCCGGAACTACTATTGTAATCAGAGTGCTTCGTGTGAATCGTCAAAGTTGTTCCTTGAAGTTCAGGAGAGCTGTGATTACACCGGAAAAATTCAGGTAAGTCGTGTTCTTCCTGGTTGGTCCTTGAAGTCTTATTCTTCTATTCCTCTACCAAACTCCATCATACTCGGTATCCATAATAATATTACGTTTCTTCATCTACATCTATGACTTTCTGGATGTGGCCGTGTTGGCTTCGGTAATGTCATTTGTGATTGTAAAATGCTCGCTTAAACGGCCAAGTCTGTGAGACGCGAGCAAATCAAAAACGATTGTGCTTTTAATATCTCTAAGTTAAGATTACTACAATATTTTCTGTACTGTCTATGGTGTACCATAGAATAAAGCACTTTTCACAATGTCAAAACAATGATTTTTGGTTATGTTTGCGACCTAAAATTTGTCAAAATCTACTAACAAAACCATTCATCCTATTTCAAATATTATTTTTGTGTACATTATTGTCTATACGCGATTTTTTTATCATCATCTAGATCTCATTTTTTTTCGTTTTAACTGCTAACTTACAAAGGTGGAATAATTTAAATGTTCTCTTATTGAAATAGCATTTCAATTCAATTTAATTCTTCTGTACACCTGTTGATGAGGAGAACTGCAACTCTAAAAAACTATATATATTAAAATAATACTCATTTGTGTTCTTGGTTTAAAAAATATATTAAAAATGCACTTTCTAGTATAAAAAATGTATTGGCGAAGTAGAACATAAATTAAGTTTCAAGAGGCGATGGAAAATCTTCAAAGAAAGAAATTGCCGCTGGAGAGAGAGAGCTTCTCGTTCAGAACCTTTCGGAGGGTATTTAAGTGGGGGTGCATGAATACGTGATGTGTGTGAAGTGAGCCGTGAAAGAGGGTATTAGAAAGGGTGTCAGAAAGAAAGGGTGTGTTGCGTAAAGTGGCTCAAGGGATGAGGAAAAGATTAAATGTAAAGATGTAGAAAATATGTCGCGGGAGAATGAACGACTGCTAAGTGCTCGTGTGAACCGAGATGAGTAGGTGCTTACTTTTGTTCATCTTCAATTCGTGATTTTATTATACAATGATGTCTGACCCCGGACATCTTCAGCCCATTTGGCGTAGTTAAGTTTACTAAATTACCTCTTGTTCACGTTTCGCGCTGGCTGATGATAGCCAAAGTTACGCCAGGTTTAAATAAATGTAGGAGTAACGAATTAAGTAACGCGAGTTATATATATATTTTTTTATTTTTGTCATTATTCGTGTAAGTAGCGTACAAGATATGAATTTTTCAGTTCAATCCATAAAAGGGTAGATTGAGGATTTTCAGTAAGTCTTCATCAATACGATAATTAATTCTAATTTAATGTATTAATTATAAATTGATACATGTAAATTCGAACCTGGATCTCTATTTGCAATCCGGGGAAGTACACTACCAGCGCCAGCTGCACTACCTACCAGCTGTGTTATAGCGCCAGTATTTTTCATGACAAATTTTCGAAGCTAAATGTTTTACTTTTTCAAATTAATACATCTCTTTCCATTATTTGAAATCCCGGTAGCGCAAAAACAATATTTTTCAACGAAATTGATTTTATATGTATATATTTATAATAAATATATTAAATTAGTATTTAAAACGTCACAGACATGTATTCTGAATAATTACAACTTCACAATAAGAATGTTGTTGCCGTTAATACTTCGATAGCTGGTTCTGGGTTTTCTATAAGTAATGCTGAATACAGTTATTCAATCTATGCAAATTCAAAATACACAAACCTTTGTTAACCTGTGCTGGTAGACGCCGATGTCACTCTCCTTGTAGTCCTATGGTCCTTAAATCTGCTGGTCAGCCATCGAAAACCTTCTCACAACCGATAATCCGAAAATATATAATACAAAATGTTTTTATTATCGCCGCCGTAAAAGTCCGTCCGAATCGCAAAAACTCTCTTGCCAGAAGCAGCTTCGCTTTTGTTTTCTGTTTTTAAATCCACACAAAAAGAACAAACATATTCAAAATTTTATACCAGGCCTACTTATCGAAGTAAAAAAGAGCGTAAATAAATGTGTTCTCCTTAATGATACGATAATACTTCATCGTTACCAATTAAATTTTGACTCCTAAAAGTAGGTGTGTACTAAACATATGAGTTGATGATTCATTAATCACTCCACGCTGAACCCTGTGCTGTCCTTAATCTTGTAATAAATTAAGAATCTTCTAGAGAATTTTTATCTGAGAACATAAGTCTTAATCTTTTAAATGCAGATTATAATTAAAATGTTATAACCAACCCTTGTACTACACATACAATTGAATATTATTTTATTAGTTTAGAGTATAGTTAGTATAGTTAGGGGATATCTACGTTAAGAAGAGAAATTCGCAAACTGCTTTTACACACATATACTATGATAATGATTTTTATTTACGGCCAATAACGATAACTATTTTAACATTTTATCTGAAAATAATAAATCTATAATCAAAAATCGTAAAATAATTATATTTGAATTTGTCCAAGTACACACAATCACTGGATTTTCTCATACAAAGGCACTGTAATTAAACAAATTATAGATATTTCATAGATACGAAGCTATATTTTATTTTATTTAATGAAAAATACGTGGAAGTATTGGTAATTACAGGGCTTACGACCTGTCTGCGGCTGGCTTCACCATTCTCCATATTTATCAAATTTTTTGAAGTTTCCAAATAGTAACATATATACAATTTCCAATTTTTTTTTATCGGTATGGAGATTGATTAATGGGTGAGAATGGTGAACGTTATATTTGTATAAAGTGATCACTTAATATCTAGATTTTTCCATTAAATATTTAAAAAATTAGGTTCGTCACTAGGAGGTATCTATTATTTGTTTAATTATATTTGACTCTCAATGGGTTACCTAACCATAGGCACCATTTAGGTTCCTATCTCTGGGACACCCTGTATATTTAAAACAAATTTGAACAATACACTAACATAAAATAATAATTGTTGTTCAACGCTTACACTAAATACCTTCAATGATAAGCAACCGTTTTCTAACACATGAAATTTTTATATGTAAAAAGAAATACCTTCCATACTTGCTATTTATAAATATATACATTTTTTTATTTATTCAAGATCATTAGATACGCGCCCAAAAATATGGAAGAGGTTTCCTTGAAAAAAGTGTACTAAACGCTGATGCCTCTTCAGCTCGAGTGCCCTGAATAACAAAGTGGTATTGTCTCGCCAACAGCCCCTTGGCACAATTGAGTGACTGAACCATCTGGCGGCGACTGTTGAAAGCTCGATTGTATCGCGATTCGAGTCTTGACTAATATTCACACGTCGGGAAAATTATTTTACTAATATATTTTCACCAAATCTCCGACTGCGCGAGTACTTTCTAACCGATGGGCCGGTTCAATACGGCTTCAACGCAATTTACGCAATCTGATTATTAATTATGTAAATAAAGTACTAACAATGCTGTCCTGGTCCTGACACTGATGTATGGAAGTGAGTCCTGGAGCTGGCAGAAGAGAAACGAAAGTAGACTGAATGGAGTGAAAATGAGATCACTTCGGCGTGTATGTGGCAAATCTATTTACAACAGAGTAACGAATGAAGAAATAAGGAAAGAATGTAAAATTGATGTTATTATAGTGAGTAAGATTAAAAAAGGATCACTTAGGTGGTTTGGTCATATGGAACGGATGAATGTGGAGACAATGGTAAGAAAGATATATGACACAAGTGTTGATGGTACCAGAAATAAAAGACGTCCGCGGAAGACTTGGCATTGACCAGGTAAGTCAGATACTGGAGGATGGTTCTGTTAAATCGGCGAGCTTGTATGAGAAGATGTATGAATACGGACGAGGCGAGATTTGTGTATCAGGACAGAATAATGTGGCGTTCTGTCCTCTCTGCCTACCCCCGCAGAGATTTGATTGGAAGTCATTTTTTCAAAGAAATATTTACTGAATAACATAAAATATAATAGGTACAATTCCTGAACAGTTTGGTCTAGAAATCAATTAAATAATAATGTTGTTCGATCTTAATGATAATCCGTGGATTGTTGGTCTCCGTGTGCGGGTCTGGATGCAGCATTATATAGACACCATGGTCTCTTTTCTAGTACCTTTAGGTTTCCCCCTCCCCAACCCTATACCTCAGACATAAATTTATGTGCGTGTTGTCTATGACTCTGTAAACTGAAGTATATTTTATGCTACTAACGTTATTGTATATGTATGTTTCTCGCTATCGCGCATACCGAAATTAGTGTTTTCATTTTTCTATTGTGCATAGTGCGTGTCATCCCACTTCGCGCTATCATCGTGTGGTCACCTGAAGCCAGAAGACCCGTGGCCATTCGGATAAACGAGCACCGCAGGTAGGTCGTGTTCTTCCTAGCACCTGGTTGGTCTGTACCAAATTCTTTTCATCCATCCCACATCCACATGATTCCCAACCTCCTTGTGTAAACACTAGCTGTATAAAATCTTCCCAAATAGCATAATGTGAGGTAGATCAAGAAGCAATTTATTTAGACAGTGGGCAGGAAATTTGAAAGACGTATACAACTAGCTAAAGTTGGTATGAAACAATTTACGAAAATATGGAAATACAGTGATATCAATTGAGTAATTAAAATTATATTCTTTCACTTGTCTTTCATATATGAAGCAGAGACTCGAATAGTCTGTAGCAGAGACAGGTGTAAAATAGATGCGTTTTAAATGTGAAACCACCCCTACAACACTTTATATAGCGCCTAATTCCAAAACCCCCTAAAACGACCTTCTGTGTTTTTGAGTTTTGGATGAAAACGTTTATTTTGAAAGTACAAAATGCTTGTAAAAACATAAGCATTTTTAAAAGAGACAATTCTGAAATGTTATTTTTTTTTAGTGGTATATACCGTTCTGGCAGCCATACTGGATTTTAGATCATGTGATCACCAACACGCGTTTTGATTGGCTGATTTCATTTTGGGGGAACAGCAACTTATTCTCTATCTGCTTTGAGGTATTTTGGAACTAACCCTAATTTTGAATATGGATTTTAACTCAAATTATCCGAAATCTGTATCAGGGGGTTTTGGAATTAAACGCTTCATATGTATGTGGGTTTTATTTTTGCCACTACCATAGTTTAGAGAGATATTAGAAATATAGCAATTCAATTTTCATTTTAACAATCCCCCCCCTCTTTTCCCTTCCACACCTTTTTGCCATAATAGATTTTTTTAAATAAATTATACTTTGTATTACACACACGACTGTATTAAATTTTTGCCACTGAAATTTTATAGTTTTTCTGTTGATGAGAGAGATTACACTTCTTTAAATTATTACAGCCATGACAAAAATAAAATTTAGTTGTACCTATACATAGAACAAAAATTAGTTCATTTAAAAAAACAAACTTTCGTCATCAACACCTTGTTTTTCTCGTGTGAAAATTTTATGTAGGTGCCCAAAACAAACAAAAAAATCAAATCTAAGACAAATGTTATAGAACGTAGTCAGAAAACTTGGTGTGTTATTTAATGTGTCCAGGAAACGGACTATTTATGAACTAATTGCCACCAAAACTTGATATTTATTTGGCGAGCATTTTTGTGCAAGTTTCGCTTTATTCGTTGTTTACTGTTTGGTCCATTTTGCAGTTATGTACACGGGATCCATTTTCGCCCAGCTTCGCCTCTCGAATAAACTTTTCTGCTTGCTCAGTAACTTAGATGATTCATTCTGTATTGTCACCGTACATTGTGTTAGTTAGATTCCGATAGAAATACTGCCTGCTGCAGAAGGTTTCATGACGCAACATTCAGAATATTTAAATGCTCTTTCTTCGATCACGACCATGAGACATTCATATAAAAATTATCCACCTGATAACTCCCGTAGTTCTTATCAGATTTCGATAAAACTTGTACAAAAAACTGATATTATAAATATCTCGGTTATGTTAGTTATCCAGCTTAATTCCCCATCTTGTTTCACAATGGTAGTTGTTTAAACACACTTACATACACTTTTTGACTTAAACTAAGATGTTAATTCTGGCGTCCCCAACAGACTACCCAAAGATATTTGATAGATAGAAGTAGATGACATTCAAATAATGAAACGATATATGTATTCATTTGAAAAGTATAAAATAGGATCGAAAATACCGTGTACTGTAGCATAGTCGGTTAATGTACCCGTTAAATTGATTTTATATGTATATCTTTCTAATTAATGCATTTAATTAGTATTTAAAATATCAGACAGTCTGTTCTGAATAATTACAATTTCATACATTTTGTTTATCATACACTTTTATAGTCTCTTACAAATTACATACATATGGTCATGACGTCATGCATCGATTCAAAATGGTAGCTACTTAAAATATTTAAATAATTGTGACTCAATTAATATTGGATCTTGAAGAAAAACTAATTTAAAACACACTACCGTACATACACGAAATATACACAATTCTTACGGAATTTTACACTTTCTATAATATTGTATCTGTACATATAATTCAGTAAAAAATAGCATAGCACACAGTACCGAATGAAACGTACTCTGCCAAAATCCTTAACATTACTAAAATTCATACTATGTAACACAAGGCGCATTGTAATTTATATTATTAGCTAGAGCGACATTAAATATTTTTTTATGAGTACATGCTTTATAGGATGCTTTTCAAATATACCTCGCCTCATCGTCATAAAAAATTACCTAATTTTTTTACTAAACACATTTAAAATATATATATATATATATATATATATGTATATATTGAGCGGTTCTATTTCGAGAAAGGTAAAATGTATTTTTTTACATCGCTGATACAAAACATTTCTCCACGACAAAAGCCTTTCACTCGAGAATCCCTACAAAGGATTTGCTACTTTTTTCGGTAGAAGCGGCCCAATGTGTCAGTCAAGGCCTGATGTATGGAACGGGACGAGACAATGATGGAGCCATTAGGGTTTCCAGAATACCGCTTTGTATCGGGGGCTGTATTTGCTGTATTCATCCGCAATTAGGTACTCCACGGAGATGCATCATTCGGCATCTGAATCTCCGTCTGCGGCATGAGAAAATTGAAAGTTGAAGATTTTCCATTTGCATTCTGATAGTTACATTGTGTCCTGTAATATATTGTTCAATCCACATACCGTGGCGTACATCTTCGACAATATATCATAAAGATTATAAATTCAAAATCAAAATATTTTATTTATTTTATTGTAATGGTAGGTGGAGAAATAAAACGATAATACTTCAATAGTCGTGTATTGTGAGTTGAAGCCAGAATATTTAAAATATAATGTATTGACCTGTCTCTTTTAGCATCGATTTCGGTTTAGTTAAGAAGACAGTGTACCGGTATGTAAATATGAAACCGGAATTTTCCCATAGACGGTCCTAGCTGTCAATGTAGTTATCTTCAAACCGCGTCATCGACGCCATTTTCTTGTTTTGACATCTGACAAAGATGTTCAACAAATAACAATACATGTTTCAAACAACAGCATAGTTTTTAATAGTTTTAGTTGAACATGTCGAATTTTGTTCCTGGAAACTGTGATTTGCGGACAACATTGATTTTTTGTTACCATTTGAAGAAAACTGCTGCAAAATCGCATCGAATGCTTGTAGAAGCTTACGGTGAGTGTGTTCTTGGTAAACCATAGTGCTTTAAAAAACATCGTGCGATGTCGTGCAAATAAGTAGTAATCGGACGAAGCTAAGTCTGGTGAGTAAGCCGCATGCAAAAGTATTTCCCAACTAAACACCTCAATCGTTTTTTTAACCGGTTTTGCTGTGTGTGATGGTGCATTGTCATGAAGCAAAATCACTTTGTGTTGCCTTTTTTGATATTCTGCTCGTTTTTCACGCAAAACTTGATTTAAATCAATCATTTGTTGTCGATAGCGTTCAGTATTAACGGTTTCGCCAGGTTTAAGTAGCTCGTAATAGATCACACCCTTCTGATCCCACCAAACACAAAGCATTGTTTTCCGTCTACAGCGATTTTTTTAAAGCACTATGGTTTACCAAGAACACACTCACCGTAAGCTTCTACAAGCATTCGATGCGATTCTGCAGCAGTTTTCTTCAAATGGTAACAAAAAATCATTGCTGTCCGCAAATCACAGTTTCCAGGCACATAATTCGACATGTTCAACGCTACTAAAAACTATCCTGTTGTATGAAATTCATATTGTTAAGAGTTAAAAATCTTTGTCAGATGTCAAAACAAGAAAATAGCACTGATGACGCGGTCTGACGGTGACTACATTGACAGCTAGGGCCATCTATGGGAAAATTCCGGTTTCATATTTACGTACCTAGTAAGTATATTGGATAAATTAGATGAATCACTAAGAACGATACTTGAAAAAATATATCTAAAAATATACACTTGGATTCGTATTGAAACTTAATTTTGCCAGAAGAATGAGCTACTAATTACTAATTATACAATGTTAACCGTGTAATTTTCAACTATATTATATTCACTTCTTCTATTTTAATGAGATATCATTTTATTTAATTGAAAGCCATCAACTTTTTATTAGCACTAGTTCATATTTTTACGTGTAACTTTCTAAGCGATTCGCCTAATTTGTTTTAATTATCATAACCTATGTTCTAAAATGTTAAAAATATTGGATTTGAGACACACTTAAAGGTATAAAATAGTAATAATTGATGACATGATGGTAATATTTATCAATGTACGCGTCACTATCGTCTAAAAAATATGTAAAATTAAATGGTAATGTACTTTCACTTTAAATATTTTATGAGAGCTCTTGAGTTAGGTCTTGTACGCCAAAAATTCATTCGGCTTGATATTTATATAAAAAGGAATATATTATTTGCAAACATTATATGTTTTACATATCGGCTTCTGTAGAATTTTGTCTCAAAATAAATCATATCAATGGTACTCAAAATTCAAAGCGAGGGTAATAAAAGCTTAACGAATTCTGATAAATATTTTGACACATCACATATATTATTTAGTCCTTTCGTATCTATGATGTAGATCTCCGTTTGCGTGTGTCGCATAGTAACACAGTTATACAATAACAATATTTAAAAAAAAAACGTTAATAGACAGGCCCATGCTGTCATATATATTATTTCGCCACAGTCAATGTACTCGTCTTTGAAATTCTTTGATCCTAAATTACTAAACCTTCGTAAAAAAAAATCTATTCCTTGTACAACATGCCACCATTACGATATAAATAATCAAGAATTTATAAAAAATAATAACCATTTTTAAATAACTTCAAAATTGACTCCGCGCAAATATTAATATTACGTGCAAATTTCGTCAGACAATACCGTTAAAATCGTGAGTACACAAGAAGTACAGTCTAAAAATAGATTATTCGAGTGCACACGCGCTGTTCCAACAAAATCAGGATGATCGCGTCACGAGTTCCCGCTGTATGGAAACCACTGCCTAGTCTTTTCTATTTCGAAGGTGTTCTGTAATTTTCGTCTTTCCTTCTTCCCAAATTTGCTGATTGCCGTTGCTAGGATGGCTATATAAGAGACCCCCGCTTAGTCTCCTCAGCAGAAAAAAATCAACATCTATTCAACCTAGAGGCGCGTCCGTAAGATTATCGGTTCCCGATCTTTTCCGGTCACTCTTGTAAAATGTATCAGTCTCGGAAAAACAATCTATCTCGATAATAATTTTTAACAATTGTAATATTCATTTCTATGTGAGATAATAATTTACTCGGGATGTCACAGTGAACTTTTCCAAAATCTAAAATAGTTACCTCGACCTATCGCGTTTGTAATATACAAAATCTTATAAGAATTTTGCCGTAATATATTATCAACAATTTCATATGCAATAGTGAACTACCCGGGTTTTACCAAGACGTGACGTCTCTCTGCGAACACCGCCATTAATACCTAGATTCTAGATACATTTATTCTACTTCCTTCATCGCCTAACTGCTCCGGAAGATCTCGCATTCACCAAGAAATCATCCCCTGCGCCTTCCACCAGCTTCATCCAGCAAGATCGCCTCTGCCCACCTGACGACTCCAGACTGCGCGTGTCATTAGATACGCCGTCACCATATTCCACGTTTAAAACTAAGGTACCGTGCTCCCTCCAGTGTTCCGCATTTACATAAACCTCCATCTGTTCGAAATCTATACTCTGAACATTCACGCTCTCGTCGAAAGTGATCCCTCCAGTTTTCTCCCCTTGAACCCAATTGACTTTTTTATCTCTAAACCTTTTTCTAAACCTTGGTTGTCTATAACTATTTGTCACTTTACATTTCCATAACGCTTTATTATCAAAAATTACTTATAAACCGGAGCACTGTTATTTACCAACAAGCAAGTTCTGATCAAACTTTCCCACATAATAAAACCGTACCCGACCATCTCTAGTTAAACAAACATCTCGTTCCGTTATTTTTTGATAAGGCAAGCCATATTTTATTACAATAATTAGTCTCGGTCGAGTATGATTTTAATATCCGTTCGGTGTCTCCCCAGTGTCCGTGTTCAGGAATAATCTTGTATAAACCAGTCTTCAATTACAAGAAACTAGAAAAAAATATTACTCTGTTTATCTGACGGCCTCAATACCGCACACGCAGAAATACCAAATCCTTATATTGTGTATTATAAATTACGATATGTGATCTTCCTATGTAAACTTTTTACATTATTTTTCGTCGCCATAACATTTCAACTCTATATTGTCTTTGTTCTGTTCGTAATATTTTAACTGAATATGTCGGACCTCGAGTAAACCTTGAGACAAAAGATAAGCATTCTATCCGCTGAGCTGGCAACTAACACCAAACAATTGGCAACTATCAACTCTCAACAACCAACTTCAACTTCAAAGGTAGGTCATGGAGAACCTAATCAAGATCTTTATTATGATTATTTATAATTGTACATACATTTTTGGGGGTTATGTCGGTGGTTAAAAGAAATAGATGTTTGTTTGCGCATGTTGAGTTTTATTTTTGACATTATGATGAAAACAATGAATACAGATAGAATGAAATGAATGATTGAAGATGTAGAAGGTGCGTGTTGATTATGAAATGAAATGATGTGAAGCGATTTGGCGGTCTCGCTCGGCGCTCCCGGGCCGGCAAGACCGCCGTTGTAAAACGATGAAACTAGAGAGACTGCTTAGCGGTGAATTTCTAGCCAGGCTTGTAGCAGCAGCCGGCAGCGCTGTCGCTAGCGTCGATGCCGACTGAGATGGCGGTGGATTTGAATTCTGGTCGCTACACATTTTTAAAACATCAAAATAGCCAGGACAACGCTGTATATATCAGAGGTGAAGTCTACTCCATCCCACACAATAAACTATGAGAATGTCTTGAGAATGTTTATTATGTATCCACTTCTGCTAAAACAAAAATATGTATGTCAATATATATATAAATAAATATATTTTTTTTAATAGGTGAACACATACTTCGATAACTTAATAAATAAATAATTTAATATATGATAATTTCATGTTGGATCACCAGTTTATATACCGCTGTGATTTTGGTGAGTTGTGGACGATGTGGATTTTCCGGAAGATCATAGAGACGGCGTCATCGACCAGATGAGCAGAGCTGTCCTTTTCGTTCCGTGAGTCCATCCTGGTTTCTTTATCGAAGGAGTCTCGTACCCTCATCATTCCCTCATTTCCGATTCCCTATTTTCCATCTACCCACCTTTTCCGATTCTATCACTCACCACTGTGATCGGCGACTTGAGTAGTATACTAAAAATAGATGGAAAAAGTTTTGCTTGATTTTAAGTTTGTGTAAAAAAATATATTAATAGGACCGATAAAAATATTATTTGGTAAGAAATTATTATGCTTTTGAAATAAAATTTATTATTAAATATTAATTTAAGTTTTATACCACGTGACTAAATACAATATATTTATTATAATCACTTTTTTATATGAATTCGAAGCATTTTTGAAAACATAAAAAAATTAAAAAATTAAACCTTGGCATTGGACCTTGGACATTGGTCATTGGACATAAAAAAATTCCGTGCTTAGAAAATTTTCCGGCACACTAAAAACAAATGAATAATCGCGATCTTTTTTACAGCGCCTGTATTGTTGTAATTGTGGTAAATAATATTATTTAATTTATAAATATAACATTAGTGTAAAGGTGTTGTGTAAGTATTTAAAAAAATATATATAATCTGGTACAATATAATTGATAAATAAAGAGTAATATAAATTAATAATAAAAATCATATTTTAGTGAAAAATGCGTAGAGATGAAGAAGAACGTTTTTCACTGTAGTTTTTTTTTAAGTTATTTAAATTTAATAAAAAAAAGTAATTATTTGGAATAAAATAATGAAATATAAATATTTCATACCCGCCATATTATAGTATTTGTAGTGCTCTAATGATCTCTGGGGAACGCTTCACAAAACGACCATAGACAAAACGCCATCTATCGTCTATTGTGGCCGTTTGCTGCCATATTGTCTATTGTTCCACGGTCTCCGGCAGGATTTAGCTCTCGTGAATGGCGGTACCTACTCACCACGGTGACACTAAAAGGACGGGCATATCTTTTTGTTCGCTCTTATTTTTTTCGTATTTGTTCGGAATATTTTCAACTGTTTAAGCACTAGCTTACGTCCAAATAATATTTACTGCACAGATATGTTTGCAGTAAATACCGATATGAAACAAAAATAATAACAATTTTTTCATTATTGAACATTTTTATTCATGATTGAAACCGTTATATTAACAGTTATTTAAATAGTTACTTAGCAGTTGTTTAAATATTTATTAAACAGTTGATTAAATAGTTATTTAAACGGTTATTTAAATACATATTGTAACAGTTATTTAAATAGATATTTAAATAGATATTTATATAGATATTTAAATAGTTATTTAAACCGTTATTTAAACCAATATTTAATCCGATATTTTAACTGTTATTTAAACCGGTATTTTAACCGTAATTTATACTGTTATTTCAACAGTTATTTATACCATTATTTAAACCGTTATTTCAACAGCTATTTATACTGTCATTTAAATCATTATTTTATCTGTTTTTGTCACTGGTTGTGTTCGATTGTAACGACGATTGGTAACTGATTGTATGTAATTCTTTCAGCAATGACTGGTACATTAGAAAATATACACCCAATAATTATATCTTAGTTATCGATCATCATTAAATCTCAGTTATCGCTCATCGTCACAATCACAATCACTTGTCATGTAGATACGACTTCTGAGTGCTGTGGCTTATTCTTGTTCATTGACGGAAATTTGGTTATACAGATTGGCAAGCATGAGTTGGCTGTTCTGATCTATGTACAAAATATCATAGTCAGAAAGACAGCTCAGATATTTTCGAGATAAAAGTTTCGATCTGTATTCATGCACCATGAAAATATTGTTACGTCATACGGATATGCAAGATAAGTTGATCTAGTGAGGTAGTGCGACATTTCTACGCATTAAATGTGAATGGTTTACTGTTCTTGTTCTCAGTACTGTTCTACGAAATAAAAGCGTGAACGCTAATTGAATCATTGAGACATTTGAGATGTGAATCTAAAGAAGATAAAAAGGGTAACGGAATAAATAAACTAGGATGTTTAGAATGAGATGAATAAGGATAAGGAAGTTAGTAAAATAATCAAAAACCGAAAATTTCAAAAATTCTGACACATTGTTCTAGTGGATTCCCTTAACAGCTTATTATTCCCGGATTTCCTATTGATAATATATGATAGTCAATATAGATAGAAAAATCACCACTAACGTTCGTCGCGAGTTGTTTTGTTCTTCTTTTGAGCTTACGTATTATTTAAACTGGTCGAAACAATTAAATACCGGAGCCGATTAATAGGTTCTTATCTGGCAGTTTATTTTCCGCCCGTGGTTTGACAGCGATTCCAACCTTCACACTGCATAAACTAATCATACCAACAACACAAAAACGAGGGCTTCCAGTCAAAGGAATAAGAAAGTACGCAAATCTATGACATCTAGGAAAGTATCAGATCCTACGCTGTTCGACAAGGAAAGGTGACAGGTTAACATGGCCTTGGAAGACACCGAACATCATGGCTGAAGAAACTATGTACAACAATAGTTTGGATTTGGTATGGACAGAACGGTGCTACAAGATAATTAAAGACGTAACCCGAACAACGATGTACGGCATATTTTGGACCGTGTTGAGTTAACACTTATAGCCCGGTGGGTCAAAACAAAACACGTCCGGCGGTGGTGGGTCATTTTAGACCATCTCAAGTTTTCGGTTTTTCAACCGTTTTGTGGAAGATTTTTTATAGATATGTTTTAATGAAATGGTATGATGTGCCGTAATGTTTCTGCTAAAAAATAAAATTTAAAAATAAAAATATATTACGAATAATGTACATATTCTCATGCTCAACAGATGCCCAACACAGTCAAAATACAAACATCCACTGAGCATGTGATCTTCTCGTCAAAACCCGAGCAGGTAGTGTCATAAAACTTAAAAGTAGGCGCAACATCCCTCAAATAATTATATTACTGACATTATCTAGGCGCCCCCAGACGAAAATAAGTCAAAACAAATACATGGACGCATACCTGGTATTCTTTGTCTACCCGCTCAAAATGTTGACAATGTATGTTTCGGCGTAAGCATTTAAATTCAATCCGATTGTCTTAGGTCAGTTTTTGAGCGTTTTTTCACATTTTTTGAATAACTCATTTGAATTTCATTCGATAACATTTATTTGTATCTCAAATTATTTGAAAATATTTAATAAAATATTAGCTAGACGGAAAACAGAATTAAATGATTTTTTGTGGCGTAATTTAAATTTTTACAAACACCCACCACCGCAGAGTATGTATTAAGTATGCAACATTGCTGTACGCCAAATACGCATATTTTGGTGTAGTCGGTAATTAAAAATTTTACTTCCTGACGGAGTTACGGCATGTTAAAAAATGCCCTGTGGTAGAACAACGCTGTAAAGCACCCAAGATGGTGACTTGTCAGATATGGTTCTTTCACCGAGTGATGTTCAGAGACTAAATAAACAAGAAGAAGAGAAAAATGATGAAAGATGCTGGTCAACCATATATTCGGAAATTTCACAACTTCAGATATACAACTTTCATTTAATAATATATAATCTGTATTTATTTTTACCTTATGGAAAAACGCTGTCGAACATATTCCGTGCCTCAATTCCCTTATTTTCATCTTAGATAATAATTTTATAAAAATCATTTTATTATCATTTATAAGGTATAAAAATACACATTGAATATTATTTTTTCTCCTCATTAGATAAAATAAATAGTTTTTTCTAGTTCCTGTAAAATTACCGAAATGTGTCGTACATCGTTTTTCGGTATTAAAATCATAAATTAAAAGTTTTTAAGACCGGGATACCGTGCGAGCAGTTATGAAGTTTGCCTCGGACCGTATTGGCCAATTTAGTCGTTCGTTTGGTTGTTCAAACTAATATTTGTGTCATCACTGGACGGAGCGATTAATATTGAGATTTCCATGTTTATATTGGGTTATTAATATTGAAATATTATACTGATGGATTTTCGCTATTATTATGTTAGATACACACTATATTTATTTATATTCGGTGCACAGTACCATAAGCAATTATGAAAAATAAACCATTGTATCCTTATACCAATATACCTTTCTAAAGTTATTCCTCACCAATTGTTGACGTCAGGAATGGATAGATCTATATTTATATTATACTAAATGGTGTTTTTCTTTTGTTAAAGAACTTTAACAAAAGAAATTAAAATCATTGTATTGGCTTTATTGAAAAGATAATGGCTATCCAACATTCTAATATAATTTATATAATCGAAAAAAAAAACTGGCTACTTTAACACAGATTTCAGTCTAACAAAGTAGCCAGGACAACGCTGTATATATCAGAGATGAAGTCTACTCCATCCCACACAATAAACTATGAGTATTAATTATGTCTTATGTTTATTATGTATTCACCTCTGTTAGAACAAAAATATGTATGTCAATATATATATATATATATAAATAAATAAATACATTTTTAAATATGATTTTGCGCATATGGGTATCGCGGCTGGCTCGAATAAAGCGCAATCTGGAAGTTAAATTTTCTACTACTATTTGGAGCAGATAGGGCTGTATATCGGTATTAATGCGATGAATGTCATCTATCGTCTCTGGTTTATCGGTGTAGACTAGCCGCGACACACATCCCCACAGAAAATAATCCAAATGTGTTAAATCACCCGATCTTGGAGGCCAATTCGCGGGTCCATTGCGCGAAATTATCCGCTCATCGAATGTGGCATGTTGCGCCATCCTGTTGAAACCACACCTCTTCCATATTAACCTTTACCATACCGTGATATAAAATACCTGAACGCAGCCATACTGTCAACTCGTGTTACCGTCAATAACAATTAGAAAAAATGCTTTTATTAGTTTAAATGGCTTCAATGGCACAAATTTATATTGAGCATTCAATTTTGGAAAAATGATTAATAGCATAATTTAAAGCATTCATTAAGTCCTATACAATGTGTCCTTCCTTCTTATCTCTCTTCATTTAATTAGTGAGAAAGAGACAATTATATTTGTATGTTTGTTGTTCTTTTCACTGTGAAAATAATGTGTGATCTCTGTCTTTCATATCACAAATTGTATATTTACCAATGTATTAATTTTTGTATTAATAATTGTTTTTGTACGATTCTCTTTTCATAATTGGTTTTTCACTAGTCATTCCTAAGCGCTAATATTTTCTTAAGATTATCTAAAATATGAATTTTATTTGGCATGTATTTACCGAAATATTACAGGTTTAATTATAATGGTAGACCTGTGTTACTGCATGGTTTGGGAAGGGTTAATGTCATTCGATTGGGGAACGAAAAAGTCAGTAATCATGGATTTATAGCGCTCTCGTTGGCGAATCGACTCATTCGGGTCCACCTCAATACTACGCTTCACTGGAGCAACAGCTTCTTCGGTGCGCACTATACGACATCTCTGCGGATGCGTATTATCAATTAGAGCATACGTGGTGCGATTACGTTCTATGGTTATTCGAATTACTTGCTCGGATGAACGATTACGTCGAATGTAAAATTGACATAGCGCACGGTAAGTTTCGGGAACTGAACCGAAATGTTCGAAATAAATTTGCACAATTTACAAGCGTTGTTCTGGCGTAAGTCTATTCATGATGAAATGGCAAACGATAGAGGAATCATTTCGTTCACACGACCGGCGATCCATGAATCTTGTCATAAAGATCAAATATTGTATGAATTTTTATTTCTTCGTTAGATTTTTTTATTTATAAAATAAAAAATAATAAAAAACGGAATACTTCTCACATCAATATGCTTATTATTTTTGAACTAAGCTAAATATTTGTACTATGATAAAATAGGAGTAACCTGACAAATTGTTGCCGTTATTTTGCCTCGTAGTTGAGCATCTCCTTGCTGTACCCACTATGTTGTGGCTCGTCTCTCTTCGCCTTTCGTGAGCTCTCCGGTGGGAAACTGCCCTATTCAAGAAGCACATTCCGTATCGCAGATGTGATAAATGAAGCAGTCTTGTTATGCTGTTCGCATCTTCAACATTTATTTGCTCCCAGTCATCGAGTGCTCCACTCAGATTTTCCGGAGGCAGTCCTACTTATTCTAGTCCTCATCTCTCTGCCTACTCTCTCCGTACCTGACACGTTTCAGAAGTCTATGATCGCCCGTGTATATCACTTGTCTGATCCACCTCAATCTCGCCTCTACCTCCACGTCACGGATAGACCGACACTTGAAGCAACGTAGAATTGCAAGATTGGCTACGTGATACTTCAACGGACTTGATGATAAAACTGTGGAATTGAGTTTGTTTAAAGTGAGAGTTGTTGCACACCAGAAAAGTATCCGGTACAATAGTATCCGGTATTATATCCGGGACCTATAGTAAAAACATGAATTGAGGTAGGGAAAAATAACAAGTACAATATGGGGGTGTCACCAAAGGGGCTGGTTACATCAATCTTGGGATGGGATAGATGTTCAGATATTCAGATAGGAATTGAGAAACAAAACATAATTAACAGATGAAATTTCCTTTTACATAATTTTTTCCATAAAATAATGAATTTCTTAAAACTGACTTGTTCACGAAAGATATTCACATATTTGAATATTATATTAAAATACAGGCTGGACCTAAAGTCACGATGGGTTAGAGTATTTAATAATTTTCTTATTTTAAATTTTAGATTTATAATATTTTAGTAATAAACACAGTAAATATAGGAAATAAAGTTTCACTAGAAATTAAGAACTGTCATTAAAAATGCTTTAGAGACATGACATCATTTTTCATACACAGGATGTAACAGACCTAGTCCACAATATTTTATGGGTATAATATTACAAGTTGAAATGTTCAAGAAATATGTACAAATTCTGCATTATTACTATTACTACTAGACGAAGCTATTTATATTATATTATATGGGAAGTATGGAAATATGAATATTACAGAGCTTATGACCTGTCATCTGGCTTATGATCACTTCACACAGAGTAACGTTCACCAATCTACCCACAATCAACCTCCATATCAATCAAATTTTTGGAAGTTATATATATGTTACTATGTAGAAATATTTCAAGTACAACTTTGCTGTCACCATCTATAACTTTTCCTTACAGACTCTGCTGGGGCATTGTTTCTAACGGCATGAGGTTTGCAAATACGTGAAAGGTCGTTAACACTTCCCAAACCATGCAGTAACACATGTCTACCATGCCAATTGAACATACATGCAATACATAAAATTAATATTTTATTTAACCCTAAGGAAATCATTTGCATTTAGACATGGCTAGTGAAAAACCAATTACGAAAAGAGAATCTTACAAAAATAATTAATTAAATTCAGTCCGTTATAAAATTAACACGTCGGCAAAAATACCATTTGTGGTATGATAGAAAGCGATTACACTTTAATTTCACAGTGAAAAGAATAAAAAACATACCAATATAATTATGTCTATTTTTTACTAATTGAATAAAGAGAGAAAAGAAGAAAGGTCGCATTGTATAGAACTTAATGAATGGTTCAAATTCGTATTTAATCATTTTTTCACATTTTTTGGTCAATATTTAGACAATAATAAAGTTGCATCAATGTGTCCAAAATTTAATAAAAAATAAATTGATAATTCTGGCGCCTGCTATCAGATTACTCAAAAGTATTTGAGATTCCGTAAAAATAAGATAGACGGCTCTTTTAAATAATGGAACGATTAAAATGTATTAATATCAAAAAGGTGACATATAGGTTCAAAAATTTGTCGCTAAAAATATCGTCGCTGTAGCACAGTTGGATAATGTACCTTCCCCGGTTTGGAAAGAGATACAGGTTCGAATCCCGGTAGCACAATTATAATATTTTTCGATATATCTTTCTAATTAATACATTTAATTCATATTTAAAATAATCATCTAAGCTAATAAAAACATTTAAAATGATAAAAAAAACTCAATTTTCTTATGGTAACACAAGTTGACAGCATGGCTGCATACGGATATGGTGTTATATGTCACGGTATGGTGAAGGTTAACTGAATCCTGAGTCTCAAAACTACTAATCATTGATTCGTTTGGAGAATTTCACACATCGAAATGGCGATATTGATATTTAAAAAAATATATATTAATTATTGTCACCCTTTCGTGACTTTTGGCCCACCGTGTATAAACGTTTAAATTTGATTATTAAACGTTCGTTGTTCTTCCAGTATATATGACTTATATTATTAGACAATGGGGAACAAAACGTATTTTAAAACATAGAACTGGCATTGTGTTTCATTGCTAATTTCAAACACAATAAAAGGAAATCTGTTTACAGATTGCCCGGGTATTATTATATTATTTTTTGATGAACTACCCTACCAGAATACAGATATCCGTAAGGTATAATACTAACATATATGAATAACCGTAATTATATAATGTATAATGCGATTATGGTGAAAATTTGGAGCATGCACGGAAGCCACGCCAGGATGCTGGAGCTCTCGGGCGCCTCTCAGCGGGCTTACGTTCCTTTTTCAGATTTGCGCTGAAAAATAATTCCCCAGGGATTTTGGGGGATGAATGGGGCATTTTAAAATATTCACGGGGATGTTATTTTGATGATTTCAAACCTTACACATTAATTCGCCGAGCGAACAATTTATTACGTAGGTACGAAAAAAAAAAAAGTTTTTTATTCTGTACGCTCTTTTAAAAAAAACATGTAAGTGGACAATGGGAGGTTTTTAAACTTTGTGAAAATATAGTTCCTGTTTACGATGCACCTGAATTACCTTTAACAATATTTTAACTGACTGATTTGGAAAGATACGCGTGACGGTTGTGTAATTACGATTTTAGTATGTATTCTGTCAATAAAAGTCAAACTGTTTCACGTTGGATTTATTCAAGAGAACTGGTTACAAAATATTAACTGGAATATGAACAGGCAAATTTCTTGTCTATGTGCTATTTTTCATGAATGGCGGACGTGACATAAATTGGCCCTTATATTATATAAGGATACGTATTTTTACGGGGGATGTAAAAGGCTATCACCTTCACAATCCAGGTGAAAACAACAAGATCTCTTCAACCTTAAAGATACACCTAGTACCAACCCATAAACTGATGATAAAGAGGAAGTCATCCATAACCATTCACTTCTCTCACGGCCGGCTTCCCAAATAGTTCACCAACAAACGCTTCACGTCCTCACTGCTCTTATCTTACCTACTATTGTGTATCTATTTGCAATAAACGCCTATTAACTGTGAGTTATCTATCTTATTTTACCAACCTCAGTGGCTCCAGTGAAATAGGACTCCAGCTTCTACAAATACAGTCGATATAATGATTGATACATTGAGAGGGTGAAGAACGGCATTATATCCCCTTCATCGGCTAATCAATGGAGAACACAAGAACGGCGGGTTCTTCACCTCAGAAACGCATACCCACGTTGGTTTGTAACATTCTGCCTTCATCCTAAACTGAGAAAATTTATTAATAATATCTGGGAGAGATACATGAAAAGATGTTTTATGATAACTAATAAAATGTAATAAAAAAAAACGCAGGTTAAATTAGGACAAATTACAATCAAAATTAAATAATCCTAATTTCGTCAAGTTGAGCGTGAGTTCGACATTCTTCAGGGTAGGCTGGTGACAACAAGGTTCAAAAAGATAAAAAAGATGGCATAACCTCCAAATCTAGTAAAGCATCTCCGTGAACCTTCGTCGTTAGCGAGCTATCTCGCCATCCCAAGCCAACGCAGTAGAATTGTAAAATAATCATGTTATGAAAATGAGTGTAGACCGAAGGGAAACAATCTCGTTCCCTGAAAAGATTGTTCACCATGCGATTAGGTCAAAACAAATTACAGTAAATTGTGCACAAGTTATTTAATTATAATCAAAGTATTTACCCTTTAGTTACATGTTGGATTCTTGATAAATAGCTTCGCTAGCAACAGCAGCAAGCCGCATATCTGACAGCTCCGAGCGAATAATTAAATTAATCTCAACCATAGACTCTGACCATTTTTATAACCTTGAAGCCCGCTCGCATTACCGACATCAGGGCATTATTCGTGATTACTAAATTGTTTGGCATTAAAAATGATGATGGGGCGATTTTAAATGTGAGATTATTTTTGTAATGTCACATCATATAACAATATAACTCATCCTAGATTAATTCCCTAAACTGGTAACATACACTTTTATACTTTATAGTGGTAACCACGTCTTTCTTATATAATGTTTATTTAATAACGCATAAATACCTATAATTTCAATCCCTATAGGGGAATACATGAATCATAGTTTTTTTAAATTTTGTTAGAAAAGGTCCATTTTAAATAAATAAATTATCTTTCAAAGTGTTCAAATAAAGTCCAACCTTTTATATACGACTATACTTGTGTGGGAAAAATAATTTTCATTTTCCTCTCTTCATTTATAATTCTTTCAGTACAGCTAATTCCCACCATTTTTCTTCAGCACTTTAGTATATTATATAAATTTGGTAAAATAATACAGCAAAAAAAAATTATAATCTTGAGATGGCAACCACCCATTAATTCATTTTAATATTTTATAATTTTCAACTTTCTTTTCTGGGATTTTTTTTTTCACTTTCAAGTGAGGCATTAATTTACTTTATTTTATTACTTCAGATATGGGAATGAAAGAAGAAGAATTACCTACGTGTAATTTTTCACGTGAATTGAAGACTTGAACATTTTGCATATCAACCAACCATTGAAAAATTTAAGAATGGAGAAAAGTAAAAAAGAACGTTCTGCTACTGTTGCCGCAATTACTTTCGATAACTAGTCTTGGGTTTTCTAATTGGTTCGTTGAATATATTCATTCAACCTATGGAAATGAAGATACACCAACTTTAGTGAAACTGGGCTGTTACTCGCCGATTCATCTACCAATGGTCGCTCTCACTGCCGTCTTGAAACTTTTGAAAACTCGGCTAGGCAGCCTTCGAAACTGTATCACAATCGATAATCCGAAAAATACAACACAAAATGTTTTTATATATTACCGCCGTAAAATATATGACCGACTCCGAAAACGTCTCTGAACAGAAGCAGTTTCGCTTTTGTTTTCTGTTTTAAATTTATACAAATGGAATGCACACATTCAAACTATAATACCAGGCCCACATATTGAAGTATAAAACCACGAAATCGGCTACTGTTGATAAGGACGAATTTTAAAGCCTTGATGGAAGAAAACACTTAACGAACAACCAGCACTGTTTAACCGAAAAATAACTACCTTACTTCACGACAAATTTTACCATTTGAAATATTTTGATAAATATTTATGGCAAAAAATCAATGACAAAGAAACAGCAGCCTATAAAGAATTCTTTCATTTTAAAGATATGTTTAATTGACTTTGAATATTAATATTAACTGTTATTTTTAGAACAGAGTTCGATGTAGATGATGATTAATTTAAACATTATAAATATAGCTGACAATAGTAATTTTTCAATTTTTGTAATATATTCATAGATCACCGGTCACACGCCATACGTAGATCGGTGATTCCTATCCAGTACCTACCCACTACCCCCTTTTCCTTTACCAGAACACGACCTATTTGATCTCTATGGTATTTTGGACAGTTAAAGTGGAATCTTTTAAATGTCAGGATAGCGTTTAGGATTTTTGAGCGTTGAGTGCATTGAATTATCATCCATGCTGTTATTCATTTGTGTGTAGTCGGTTTCTCGCTACCGTGCGAACCGATTTTAGTGCGATCACCGAAAGTGTATGTCTGGAAGACCTGTGTGGATCCAGTAGAAGAAGATCCAGATACCGGAAGGATCGTTTCACAGGTGGGTCGTGTTTTCTGGTTCTGGTTGGTCCTTCAGCCGCCCCTTGTCCCTTTTCCGTATTCCCTCCACCTTTTTTGCATACATCGTTTTCCGCACACTCTCGTGTAAATAGTCACCTTAAAAAAAGGCAATTGCAAAAGAAGAAGAAATATTTAATATTTAAGCAAATATGAAATTAGGTTCTCGCGTACGTCTGTCGGCTAACTTGGTACTGATAAATTCTAGGGGCAATTAAAATATTACACAAAAAAAAAATTATATTGTACATGACCGCAAAAAATTTCCGGCATGCATTATTTTATATACCATATTTTTAGTCTGCACTCAATATTTCTTCTGGCGCCGCACAGTGGAAGAAGTAACGTCAAAGTGTAAAACATTTTAAGTTATATTTTTAATAAACCTTTCCTCTCTGATGATGTAAACCGAGTTGACATTTCCACTAATTATGTCAAAATCTCTGTAATAATACAGAGTTCATATTTTAGGTAAAAATATTTTTTCGAAGAACCTGACGTGATTTTCTCAATGCGTTTGGAGAGGTGCAGACGGCGAATGCTGATGCCGGATGCCGATCGTCACTTTAGTGGCGGAGAGTGCGCCGACCGAGTCAGATGTGACTTATGCGTCTTTATGCTGTCGTTCGTGATGATCAATGTTTTTTCTCATTTTTAGCAGTTTGACACAATTATTTATATATATTTTATAAGTAATAATTATAAAATATTCATATTTATTCGACTTAAAAATCGTAAAAGTCTACATTTACATTGAGCTTACAGCACTGGAACGCGCGTTTTTATTTTAACATCATAAAGGAAAGGTTAAACAAGTTTTTTTTACAGAATAAAGTAATTACATTAATAAATTACGATATTTTGAGTATGTCCAAATCTTTGTAGAAACTAATTACTGTATTTTATCCCCTGGGGGATTGTCATCAAGATTAAGATATAATATCATTTATTGCCTCCACTTCAAACTAAGTCTCAGCTTCAGCGACATCTATACTATTACATTAGAAAGAATATCAAATTTTCATAAAATGTCAATAGATGGCCACAGCACAATTGGTAATAAATAAGTGAAATGTTCCATCTTGATTTAATATATACAACTTCCGAAAATTTAATAGATGTGGTAGCGTGGGTAAATAGGTGAACGTTACATTGTGTAAAGTGATCACTTAAGCCAGCCGATGATCGTAAGCCCTATAACGCCCGAGACTTCCATACTTCTCATATAAAAATAATAGCTTCGTATCTGTGAGACATCTTAATCTTAATAAATCACGATTTTTTTTTGATAATTGAATATGTTAATCTTGTTTCTAGGTTTTCACGGCTGTTCTGTGTCATCTGTATGGAGTTTTATATTCTAGCTGTTCTTTAAGGTCATGGGTAGGAATTCGGACACGGATATGTGACAATAACGTTATTCGCGTCTGATATTAATGCATACCAAAAGTATATTTTTACGAATACGGAACAATATATAATATATTGTGATATTTTCTTAAAACGGTAATCAAAGTCAGAATTTTACATCACTAGTATTATCCAATACCATCTGTTCCGAATTCGGAAAACACAGTTTTGGCGCATCTTACGATTCAGCCACGACCACTGTTATTGACATATTTCCGCGTCCAAATTCTCATAAACATATTTTCTTGTCAGCAGACGTCCACTTGATCGATATCTGTTCAATCTTGACATCGCGATAACATTCAGGGTGTGAGCACAGTATTTTGTTTTGATCTCGTATTCTTTGTGTACCGTGGGTGAACTTGTGACATTGCCGTATTAAATTGGCGTCGGAGATCGGCTCATCCGCATGCCATTTGTGTGATCTCGGCGGCGATTGCGGGGATTAGGGAACCGTCATATACAAAGTAAAGTGAGCAGTCTCTGGTCCTTTGACTAGAGCCCTTATCCTGTATCAAGGTTTCCCTACTTCCCTCCCATACCTTGCGGTGATTCCGATTTATGACCGGAATTATCGAAATCACCATCCATAATTACACCAACGAGCCAAAATTAGCAATTTATCTCCGGGACATTCTATCTGCGGTGCTGCACCTGGATGCATTTCCAGCCTAAACATGAACAAAAGAAAGAATATTTGTAATTTATCAAAATGTTTCCATTGTGCACCACGATGTTGGGTGCGCGTATAACCCTCCCATCGCGTACGTATTTCCCTTCCGTGATCCGTATATTTCTGCTCATTTATTGTATTCAAAAACCTCCATCGCTTTCTTCGTTTTTCCCATTCATCCCCGGGCCCAACAATGGGGTGGAAAGAGCCTGCGAGAATCCATCAGGGATGCGGCGGCGTACTTCAGCGCCGCGTCAATCCGAACACAGAAAAATCTGACTTGATCGGTTATCCAGAAACCTTCTTCTTAAGAGATGATGATTTATATTTTGATGTGTCATTATTATTAACTTTGAATATTGTATTTATAGTAATAGTAAAATTTGTTGCAAAAAAATAGTGAATTAGAAATTTTCGATTAATATTTATATACTCTCACGTGCACCTTATTTATTTTCATCATTACTGGGACTGGTAGCGATTGCAGTTGCTTCCAAAACCTTTTTGAAATCAAAATTATTTTGAGACACCGATTGCTCTACCAATGCCTTAATAGATTTGTAAATTGTGTTATAAGTACAGGTGAATATTATGTTTCAGGCCGATTTTATTTGATTGCCATTTTGGTTTGGCAAATATTTATCAGTTTTTATTTGGTAGTCGTGAAGAATAGTTAATTACAATTTGTTATAAAATACTGTTATGAACTCTTTAATAAAAACTTTAAAGTAATTAAAACATTAAAACAAACACAAACCCGACTAAAACAAACAAAACATGAAACAACCATTATTGGGGTACTGAAAATTTTTAATTGATACACCAAAGACATTTAGACCTGTGTAGGTCAGTGGAATCATTGGGGCCTATTTCTTTCAGGATGTAAGAGGCAATGATGTAAAAACTTATCGGTGGCCGAATTGGATCGATTTAGCCTGCAACACATGTAATTTCAACATAACGGTGTCACCTCATACACAGCCCGAGCTACGCTTGAAATTTTGATGAATTAAACAACAATATTTGCCTTGTATATATTCAGATTTTTTATGTGATTTATATTTATAAAACCTGTATTTAATATTGTATTAAATAGTTAATATTGTTAAACTATCTATGGAGCTTTATTAACTATAAACCTGCTATTTTTACATCTCATTGATTAGTATTTCTGTCGAAGTTTGGTTCTCCGCAATGGAAATTTATATTTTATTTATTTACTTAAGGTTATAAAAATTGTATTATTTATTTCGTCGAATCAGAAAGGCGGACGGACGTCGGATCAGTAGACGGAGTCTTGGTAAAAGTGGGGAGACCTTGAAATAGGGAATATATTAAAAAGCGGGTTGTTTATAAGAATTAATCGGAAAGTAATCATATTAGACTCGGTGCCTACTCCACCTACACCCCGTAATGAATTTCAAATTTTATAAAATAGTTCAATTGTACGCCAGTCCTGACAAAGATACGTCAACGTTAGTATCGAAACTGGTTAGCTTAAAAATAATACAGTGGTTTAAAAAAAATTAAATAAAAATATAATTTGTTTCTATGTAATTTGTTGAGTTATAAAGGATGTTTATTTCATCTACAGCGGCTGAATATAAAATGTAAGTACTTGGATTGTTTTTAAAGATCAGACTATAATATTCACGAAATCCTAAAAGAAAAGTCCAAAGACGAGAAATTACGCATCTATGAAATTTTTGATGTAATAATTCGATTGCCCTATGATGTTATCATCAAAATGTACGAACTGTTTCCGCAAAATTTGTATCATTCTTACGATGATTTTTTACAATTTTAATTTATGTTAATTTAATTGATATTAATTAATAATAGTTCAGTTTGGATCATCCTGTACATGCAATATAAAAAATAAATTAATACCTCTAATAAGTTTGAATGAAATATTTCATATTTTTATTTAACTATTTATTTGATTTATGTACCAGGTTAAGATTAATCCAGTATTATCTCCTTCAAAGAGAAGATAAAAATTATCAGCTAGCATAGCTTCTTTGATATGTAACAAATACTTTTAAATAATATTAATCAATATGCTCTTTATATCGATGCAATTACAGCACACGGCATTTTTTAAATAATCTTACCATTCAGCTATTTAACTACGATAAAAAATATATAAATATATTAGGAGAACACATTCTTATTGTGAAGTTGTAATTATTCAGAACATACGGTCTGCAATATTTTAAATAGGAATTAAATATATTAATTAGAAAGATATACATATAAAATCAATATTATCGAAAAATATTGTTGTTGCGCCATTCGAACCTGGATCTCTTTCCTAGCCGGGGAAGGTGCATTATCCAACTATGCTACAGCGACAATATATTTAGCAACACATTTTCGAACCTATATGTTAACTTTTTAATATTAATACATTTAATCGTTGCATTGTTTGAAAGAGCCGTCTACCTTATTTTTACAGAATCTCATATACCTTTGAGTAATCTGATAGCAGACGCCAGAATTATCAATTCATTTTTATTTCTCTTTCAAATAATGGAACGATTTGAAATGTATTAATATCGAAAAGGTAACATATAGGTTCAAAAATGTGTCGCTAAAAATATTGTCGCTGTAGCATAATTGGATGATGCACCTTCCCCGGTTAGAAAAGAGATCAAGGTTCGTAGTCCGGTGGCACCAACAATATTTTTCGATAAAATTGATTTTATATGTATATCTTTCTAATTAATACATTTAATTTGTATTTAAAAAAATCTACACTTACTGGTACAAAGTGACCTGAGCATCGATGAACTATTAATCGAATCTGGAACTCCAAATACCACTATTATCAAATATATCGAATCAAGCTATTTGACAAGTTTGTGATGAGGCATTAGCACGTTCCAGAACTGGAATTTTATTTAAAATTCACCACATTTTCCATTTGTATAGCAATACGTATATAAAACCGTAAATTAAATGACTTTTGATATTGCGTTTAAGAAATGAATTTTCTTTCCACAGGCAAAAGTAAAATGTCGACAACAAAAATAAATACTAGAAATTGTCGTATTAAAGGCTCACTTGTTCACGAAAAACGCCTTTAAAAGAGCATTTTTATCACCGTAAATGCCACCCCTCTTTCTTAAGGTATGAAAGGGACTTCCACGTGCCCTTGAGGACAAGTGTTTGTTGAAAGCCTTACCGCTTCGGAAGGGGTCTCAGAGAGAAGCTTAAGTCCTGGTAAAAACAAAACCCACAACACAAAAAAATGACTTATTAATATTTAAGTAGGTACATAAGATGTATGCATATTTTTACATACGCGTATTTTTTACGTAATAAAGGGTATTTTTTTTAAATATTTTAATAGGTTTGTTTTTTGAATTGGCAATACTTTTCCAGCGACTGCTGATTGGACAACTGACAGCTGTTTTGTGCTCAGTTTGGTTTATCATTACGTCAAAACAAATTGTGCAAATTTATTTCGAAAATTGTGGTGGAAAATTTTACGGTCTACATAATCGTCCATCTGAGCAAGTAATTCGAATAGCTATATACCGTTTTTCATTACGCGTACTCTAATTGATAATACGCATCCGCAGAGACTATGTACAGTGCGCACCGAAGAAGCTGTTGCTGCAGTGGAGCGTAGTATTGAGGAGGACCCGAATGAGTCGATTCGCTATCGTGCACAACAATATATCCATGATTACTGACTTTTTGGTTTCCTAATTTCCACAATCAATTAATTGAAGGAAACATTCGATGAGCGCATAATAGGCCTCCAAGATTGTGTGATTTAGCATCTTTGGATTATTTTCTGTAAGGATATGTGAAGTTGCTAGTCTACACTAATAAAACATAGATGATAGACGATTTGGAAGTCAACATTTGTCGCGTTATTGTCGATATACGGGTCCCAGTTGCTCCAAAAATTAGACTACCAGATTGCGTTTTATATTTATAACACTAATGTCATATAATTACTTACTTACTTACTTACTTACCATCACGCCGTTTCCCCGTGGGGGTAGGCAGAGAGGATAGAGCGCCACACTCTTCTGTCCTGACACACAATTCTCGCCTCATCCACATTCATACATCTTATCATACAAGCTCGCCGATTGTTGAGGTTCTAACAGAACCATCCTCCATTATCTGGTTTACCTGGTCGTGCCAAGTCTTCCGCGGTCGTCCTCTATTTCTGGTTCCATCAACACTTGCGTCATATATCTTTCTTACCATTCTCTCCTCATTCATATAATTATATTTCCAATAAAGCCAATACCACAATTTTTACGTGTTTTAACACCTTTACTATGAAATCATTTATATTATACACACATACATATATACTTCCATTATTATGAAAGTGGTCTAAGTCAAGAAATTGAAAAAAATTTGTTTATCATATTTTTTTTATTTCCTTATAAGGTACATGCAACATTTATATGTCTTATCTAATAGACTAAATAAATGTTTAAACAAACCTTTAAATATCTCGAAACGAACGAAACGTGACTTGCTATACACGTGTTAATATTGTATTGGAATATTTCTACTCATCTCCTCACTGACCACTTGTTTATTTAAATGATAGAGATTCGTAAAACCTATTTTTCAATTATGAAAATATAATTTACTATCAAAAAATGGACTTAATATAGCACAGTACAATTTAACCAAATTCTCAGTAAGACATATTCGTAAAACTATATTTATAATAGCGTAATTTACCACTCCCGCGATACAACATTATATTACGGGTCTCGCCGCTCTAGTGGCGATTATTATTATTATTAATCTGCTTTAAAATAATCTAATACAATAACTGAACGATTTGTATCTTGACTGTAAGTATAACGTGTGACTGTGCGAGATACTTGCGTTACTAGCGTTTTTGGCGTAATATAGTAGACATATAGAGACGTACACCAGTGGCGTGTACTCTATATAATCTAAAATTCTATGCAAAACTATAATTTTCGCAAAATAAATCTAAAGAGATATTTGATGACGATATTTTAATTATAACATAATTGAGTGAAAAGAACTGGAATTTATGAATGTAGGAGCAAAAATGGGCGATTTGATTGCATGCTGTTTATTGTACGCCGATGATGCAGTACTAATGGCGAATAATTAACAAGGACTACAAAGTCTTTTTGAGTAGAATGTATGATGTATGCGAGAAAAGCGACCTTATTATGAATGTTAACAAGACAAAAGTGATGGTATTCGAGAAGAAGGAAAGCCAGATATAGTGCTAAATACTTGTAGGTAATGAATGTTTGGAACAAGTAGAAGATTTTTTGTATTTGGGAAGAATGCTTGATAGATACTGAAAGACTAAGAATGATATCGAAAGGAGGGTGACTGCAGAAAATAAAGTAAACAATGCTTGGAATGGAATAATACCTAACGGAAATATGTCAACCGAGGCAAGACTAGCGGTGCACAATAGAGTCTTGTTACCGACACTGATGTATGGAAGTGTGGCCTGAAACTGGTAAAAGAGGAATGAACCAATGGAAATGAGATTACTTAGGCTTTTACTATTTTTAATCATTTGTAAAATAATATTCTTAAATAAAATAAATATTTTTAAGTGATTTTTTATTTAAAAGCGATCGTTGCATAGTTAAATTTGAGGAAAAGGACATGGAGTCTCCAGGACCCCACTGTAGTGTTATATCCCAGATGCTCAGCATAGTATCTGAGGGTTAATAAAATGAGTTATTTCAATTTACAGGAGAATGTGAAGAGTTAGAGTGTAAACAGTTGTTTCGGTGTATCTCTCAGTCGATGTATCAATCTCGCCCGCTACTCACTCTTCAGCGTGATGCGCGCGCCGCTGTGTCGTCCGCAATTACAACCGATTTTAACTGTATTAATTTGATTTATTATTTGTATTTAATTCAGAAATGTATCAAAGCGAATCCATGTATGGAATATCTCTGAGAGATCGAGTATCAATCGTACAAATTTTCCAGAGAGCTAAGGTAATATGATCCAAAAAATCTACGTCATCGAATTTTAAATATCTGTCTAAGATCATGTCAGTCCATTTATATGTCGCAATAATTTCTAATATGAAACATCGTTGATCAACATTACATTTAACTATTAATAAGCAGACGTCAACGTGACCGATATTTGTTTGATCTCGACATCGCGATAGTATTCGCGATGTGGACATTTCAGCTCCAATGCACCAACACTGTAATTTTGTGATATTGTATTTTAATCACGTATTGTTTGTTGTTTGTGTGCCGTGTCATTTGGGACGTTTGTGTATTCAATTGGGATCAGAGGTCGACTCATTTTCGTGCCATTCTGTGATCTCGACGGCGACTGCGGGGATTACGAAGACGTCATATACAAGCTGAGTCCTTCCGAATCCTGATTCTAGAGATCACTGATCCTTCGACTAGAACCCTTATCCCCTCATCGACCTAATCCCGTACTAAGGTTTCCCTACTTCCCTCCCATACCTCGCAATGAATCCAATTTACGCTTTCCTTTCCGCGGGATGTGCAATCCAGAGATTCGTTCATTTAGATCCTATCGATCCGGATTTATAGTTCGAATTCAGTGTTTATTTGTGTTGAACCACATGCCATTTTAATTATGTATTCATTTATATAAAAGTAAACGGACGAGGTTCATAATTTTTATTTATTTAGACATATGTAACACTTATACAGCAGCAAAAAAAAAAAATAACGTTTATTTTAAGTAAGCTAAAATAATAAAAATTGTGTTGTATTATATAAAACCTGCACACGACACGTGCACGCAGTGGTAAATAATCAGACAATACAAAATAAGTTAAACCTTTCAATGTCCTTATCATTTTAATAAAATGTTTCAATGTGTATTATAAGTGAGCATAGATAAATATTTGTGTTATATTGTCGAAGGCGATAATTCCCAATTCAAACGAATGCGATATGACATAATATAATTGGATCCTCGTGCTGGTGACAGCAGTCGTAAACCAATTATTTATTTGATTTTATATGTAATAATTTTAATTCTTAGATCTTATAATTGATTGTTCAAAGTATAACACGGTATATGTAATTTTTTTGGAATTATGACCTCTAAATAAGTGCCTGCAGTGCTATAATGAATCACGTTATCTATTTGTGATGTCATTGAAATGGTGGGATGGTGTGTGTATGTGTGTAAGTGTGCCGCACCGCCAGTGCAGGTATGTGTGGCTATAAAGACGGAGCGCAGGAGTACGCGTCTCTTCCGTCCGATTTTTTTCATTTTCACAAAACACTCACATCGACTCACTCAAACGATTGTCAGACAAAAAGTGCGCATCCAAAATGGCTGAAATTTTGGTGAGTACTTATCAAAGCATGTGTAAACATGTTCTCTAACTTATGTTGACAGGCACTGCTGTCTTCATATTTAAATGCGAGTTAAAATAAAGTTGAAAAGTGAGTTCTGTTTGGCATTGATGTTGCAATGTGCTTTCGTATAATATCTGACTCTTTTCTTTGTATTCCATCCATTATTTTTAAACATTTGTTTTCTTAAGAAAATGTTCTGCATTTCTGTCACTTGTGACGTTCGATCGTACTGAATTTATCAATCACACCTTTGAACTAACTTATCTAACAACAGATATGTACACTTGCTGTCAGTATTGTTGCGCCCGCGGTGTGGCCAGGTCCGCGAAGAACGAACAAATGAAAAGTATTTAGTGGTCAGATTAACTAAAAGGGAGCCGTTAATTAAATTACTAAATATATATATATATACAATTAATTAGCTGATTTTACAATGGCATTCTGCAAGTTAACATACTTCAATGTTCGTGCTTTGGGTGAACCAATCAGAATGCTTCTGGCGTATATGAAGATACCGCATGAAGAAGTAAAGGTGGAAAGGTTTGGAGCTGAATGGCCAGATATCAAGACAAGTAAGAGAATACTAATTATAGTATTAATTATAAATATATACATATAAAATCAATTCTAACGAAAAACATTGTTATTGCGCTACCGGTATTCGAACCTGGATTTCTTTTCCATTCCGGGGAAGATGCATCATCAAAAATACTGGCGCTGTAGCATAGTTGGTGTAGCATGTATATCTTTCTAATTGACACATTAATTACAACTTCATAATAAGAAGGTGTTCTCCTTAACCCTTCCCAAACCATGCAGTAACAAAGATCTACCGCTCTTATTAAACCTGTAATACTTTGGTAAATACACGCAACATACATTCATATTTTAGTTCAATTGAAGGTAAATATTTACGCTCAGAAATGACTAGCAAAAAATCAAGTATGTAAGGCGAATCCTACAAAAATAATTATCTTTCAATTCAGTCCGTTGTAAAATTAAAACGTTGATAAAAATACAATTTGTGTCAAGACAGAAAGAAATCACATATTAATTTCACAGTGAAAAGAATAAGAAACTCTCACTAATTAAAGAAATATAGATAAAAAGTAAGGTTGTATTATATAATATGACCTCCTATACAAAACTTGATGAAGGCTCCGAATTATAATATGAATAGTTAAAAAAATATTGAATTCTCAATATTTATAGTAAATTTATGACATTAACTACTTTTCCATATTTCAAACGATAATAGAACTCTAATTTCTTACGGTAACACGAGTTGACAGCATTGCTGCGTACGAGTATTCTATATCACGGTATGGTAAAGGTTAATAACAAGTAAGAGAATTCAAAAGTTAATATATTTAATAACATAACTTTTAATACATAAATTAGATAATTACATAAAAAAGATGAAAGCGAGTATTGTACGTCAAGACGGAAGAGAGTGACGCTCCATCCTCTCTGCCTACCGTATCAGTTAAACGGCGTGATAGTAAAGTTATTTAATTATATATGTTGATGAGATCAGTTAAATTGTTATTTTTAAAGCGTCACATGACAGATAATTATGACTGTGCGAATTTTTCTTCTGTTATAATCTCTTTGTAAACTTACAATAAAAAATAATCATAAAGATAAGATAAGATAAGATACAATTTAATTGATATATTTTTCCGTGATTTCAATAATAATTATGTGATCAAATAATGTATAAATTTCTAAATACTAATTAAATTTATTAACAAGAAAGATATACATCTAAAATCAATTTTATCGAGAAATTTTATTGTTGCGCTACAGAGATTCGAACCTAGATCTTTTGGATCGCCTGATCGCGCTGGAACAAACACAATATTATTATTATTATTATTAATATTATTATGATTATTATTATTATTATTATGATTAGTATAATTATTATTAATATTATTTTTATTATTATTATTATTATTATTATTATTATTATTATTATTATTATTATTATTATTATTAATATTATTATTATTATTATTATTATTATTAATATTATTATTATTATTATTATTATTGTTATTATTATTATTATTATTATTATTATTATTATTATTATTATTATTATTATTATTATTATTATTATTATTATTATTATTATTATTATTATTATTATTAACAAGGTGAAGGAGAAGGTGCATTATCCAACTGTACTACAGCGACAGTACTTTTGATGACAAATTTTCGAACCTACATGTTACACTTTTTCAATCTATCGTTCCATTATTTGAAAGCAATCTTCATTTTGTTTTTACAGAATCTCAAATACCTTTGAGTAAACCGACAGCAGACGCCAGAATTAACAATTCATTTTTATTAAATTTTTGGACACATTGATACAACTTATATTTATAATATTAAGGAGAGCACATTCTTATTGTAAATTTGTAATTATTCAGAACGTAGATCTGTGATGTTTTAAATACTAATTGTATTAAATATAAAGATATACATATAAAATAAATTTTATCGAAAAATAATACTATATTATATTGAATTATACTTTCAACATCACAAAAAGAATGTGTTCAGGAGAAGGATAACATTATAAATTTATATTTTAGATTTCCAAAAATATATATATTTATACATTTTGTTAACATTAATTTAAAAAATGTGTCCTTTTGCAGAGGTGCCCATGGGTCAGCTACCTATGCTGGAGATAGACGGACTAGTCCTACACCAGAGCAGGGCCATATGTAGGTACCTCGCTAAGAAGTGTAACCTGGACGGGGACAATGACAAGGAAACCCTTCAAATAGACATTGCAGCAGACGTTCTGTACGACTATATGATGAGTAAGTGTATTGTTATCGTAAGCTATTGCATTTAAAGTACCTGGTATAGTTGGATGGGGTGGAACTCCCAAAAATTATATCTACGATTAATAATTCATTCAACGACTTATCGGAATACCGCGATTGATCTACAATATATTTATTGACATCGTAGATAGCAATCACTTTGCGGTTTGACATATGATATTAAATAAAATAATAATCACTTTGTATGAAACCACAAAATTTATTACACGTCAACCGGTTTCGCTTATCTCAAGCTTCATAAGGACATATTTATGATAAAGAGTGTCCTTTACTAGTCTCTATTTTTGACAATTGCTGACATTAACAATGGAAAGGTCGTTTAGGAGTATCTTTTCAAGATTAAGATGTCTTACAGAGACGAAGCTTTTATTTTTTATATGAGAAGTATGGAAGCTTGGGCATTACAAGGCTTACGACCTGTCATCGGCTGGCTTAGGTGATCCTTTTTCACAATGTAACGTTCACCTATTTATCAATCCTACCACATCTATCAATTTTTTTGGAATTTGTATGTATTAAATCAAGATGGAACATTTCACTTATTTATTACCAGTTATGCTGTCACCATCTATTGACATTTTTTAAAAATTTGATATTCTTTCTCATGTAATAGTATAGATGTCGCTGAGATGCTGATGAAGCTGAGACTTGATTTGAAGTGGAGGCAATATCCGTTATGTGTATGGAAGTATGGTGTACGGAAGAACGCCTGGTTGGTAAATAGACACTCCAAGTCCAAATCTTCTTTAGGTTTCTAAAATTATTTATTAAACCTGAAATGTTATTATTTTCCGTAGATAAATAGATTTGTAAAAATATATTTTGAAGAAGGTTTAAAATCTTCGTTTAATTTTCTAATTAACTGATACTCAACGCTTGTGTAGTGCGCCTGTATAGATAGTTAAATATGAAAATTCTATAACAAAGGATTCGTATTCCTTTGAATATCAAAATCAATGTTTTATTTTGATCGTAAATCTCTTTTATTCATTGTTTTGCATTGTTCTAAAAACAAAACAAATATTTTGAACAAAACGTGAGTAGGTCTCTTATAAAGCCTACTTTAAAATAAAATATTTATTTATAATATGCATGTATTTGGTTGATGGGAGAGCTTTTTTGTATATTAAAAATATGAATTAAATATATTAATCAGAAAGATATACATATAAAATATTGTTGATGTCTGCTGTCAGATTACTCAAAGGTATTTGAGATTCCGTAAAAATAAGGTAGATGGTTATTTCAAATAATGGAACGATTAAATGTATAAATATCAAAAATGTAACATATAGGTTCGAAAATTTGTCGCTAAAAATATCGTCGCTGTAGCATAGTTGGATAATGCATCTTCCCCGGTTTGGAAAGAGATCCAGGTTCGAATCCTGGTGACTCAACAACAATATTTTTCGATAAAATTGATTTTATATGTATATCTTTCTAATTAATATATTTTACTAATAAAATGTATTAATTAGAAAGATATACATATAAAAACAATTTTATCAAAAAATATTTTTGTTGCGCTACCGGCATTCAAACCTGGATCTCTTTCCAAACCGGGGAAGGTGAAATCTTTCTTATTAATACATTTAATTAATATATAAAAATGATTAACCCTTTTCTAGAGCTTCGATCCTTGAGAGTGATAGACGATCCCGGAATGCAACTGAAGAAATATGAAGAGTTCAAGACGACTGACATACCCTTATTTTTGAACACTTTAGATTCCATGGTCAAAAATAATGGTGGACACTTCGCATATGGAAAGGTATGTTACTCCTATTTTAAATAATTAAAAATTATTCACGACTTGAATCAACTTTAGCGAGGTAGAGCGTTATCGTTAACAGTACAAACTTGAAAAATTCTCAGTTAGCGCACTCTAAGTTGGGTTAATTACATTTCTAAGTAAACAGGGACCATTAATAAGGCTGTTCAGGACTATTTGTGGGATAAGATACCGTGGACTGTATCAATAATAATATTAATCAGTTGACACAATCCGAGTTGGAGGTCTGAAAGAACATAATGGCAGATGGATCTGACCTACCTTGCTTTAAAGTCCTGGGTTGATCGTCCTCTTCACCTCCAGTTGACGAGCACGTTTGTTGTGCAGAACCGAGAGATCACTGCACTTCCGGAACTATTGAATACATTTCTTCTTCGCGGTCCCAGCATTACGCACGGCGCGGTTGTAGGACGACAGAAAAAAAGGCACAAGATCTTGATAGTTCGCGGTCTGAGCGCAATCTGTCCCCCCGTCAGCAAAATCGCAAGCAATAAGTTGGCCAAAGCGGAACAGGTATAGATTATTGGATGGACAAAAGGGACAGGGAATGAATATTCGACTTGCGTCAACAACAAAATAATATTAATATTTCAATATTTTTCGCGATAACTTTGCGGATGTCCATTGTAATTAACTTTTAATAGATCTATAAAATAAAACACAACCTTGTTTATTAATCAAAACGTTTACGACGCTTACTGCGACATCTTCAGTAACAAACTAAATCTTAAACCTAGAATATATGGTTATGGGCGGAACTAATGTGGACAGGAAAGGAAATGTAACGATTATGTAATATTAAGATGATACAAATGTCTATAAATCCGATCTCGCCTTCACCCTCTTTATAAATTATGTACAGAAAATTCCGTAATTATCTGAATACGTCAATACATTGATGGGAAACTATTTAAAAAATATGAAAACTATGATTTAATCATATTATATATGATTTTATACATTCTGCCACTAACAAGTTAAATAGTATTATATTTTTATATACAGGATGGCCCAAAAAAAGGGAGAACATCTCGTAATACATGACGTAACAATAAAATATAATATAATTAATAATAATTCTTAATGTAATTTTTTTTGCACAATATTTAGCTAATCAGAAATCATCAAAACACCCCATATTGCGTCATCTAGTGGGTTTAAATCTGGGCTGTTCGGTGGCCACATGCCTGACTCGATGAAATTAACATTCTCACGACGTCTCCGTCCTGCTGTAAAGTCTAGCTATATTCCAAGCTTTGTTTTGAAACTCTTTGATCATTTTCGATCAGAATACGATCTTCTGCAGTAATTTTTGTCATTCTGGGTAACAATTCAAATAAACCAAATATTAATAATCAAAGATGGTGATCGGAAATTGTTAAATTATTTAAATTAGTAAACAATTTACGTAATTAGTATTGGTGATACAGTTAAACTAGTTTTGATGTAATTATATCTAATTTTAGGAAATGTTCTCATTTTTTGGGCCACCCTGTATATGCGCGGCATCAGCCAATCACAGTAGAGGGATTAAATATAACTGTTAATAGGATGTTAGAGTAATCTAGTGGACTGTATGAAAGAAATGTGGAGGAAGAAACAGGATGACACAGTACTTCGAAAACTATCACGGACGTTTTGTAGCCCCGCCTCTCTCTCCACGCTCTGTAATGAAGAATCCTTGTTGAAGATGCTGGGAGTCAAGTTCGAACTCGAAATTGATGTAAGAGGAACAGGTATTGCGCGATGTGGGTAGGAAACCGGCGCGTATTCGAAAAGGTACACAGGTTGTATTGTTTACCGTTCGGCGACCAAATTAGCGCTGATTGCTCCGAGTTAATGGGCGAGTAAGTAAGTTGGAAGAGATCTGTGTTGGGATTAGGAACATAATTTCTCTAACTTAGTTATCTTAAAATATGAATTAAATGTATTAATTAGAAAGATATACATGTAAAATCGAAAAATATTATTGTTACGCGACCGGGATTCGAACCTGGAACTCTTTTCAAACCGGGAAAGGTGCATTATCCAACTATGCTGCAGCGTCGATATTTTTAGCGACAAATTTTCGAACCTTTTTGATATTAATACATGTTGACGCAAGTCGAATACTCATTCCAATCATTTTATTCCTGTCCTGCTCTGACCGATTACCTTACATTTCACACTCTCCGATTGTGCTTCGACCACGAAGCATTTAGTTTTTTCGTGCTTCTTCTTGCCGCCCTACCTTGACGCCGTGCGTATCGCTTGGACCGCGCAGAGGAAGTGAATCCGTTTCGGAAGTGCCGTTATAGAGATCTTGGTTCGGCATAATATACGTGCTCGTCAACCGGAGGTGCAATCGACGCCCAACCCAGGGCTTCAAAGCAAAGTAGGCCATATCTATTTGCCTTAGTTTCCTTCAGACTTCCATTTCGAGTTGCTTCAAATATTTAAAACCATTCTAGATACAGTCCGCGGGATCTCTTCCCACCAATACATTTAATTCTTCTATTAGTTGAAATAGCCATCTACATAATATTACTGCTATCAGATTACTCAAAGGTATTTCAGTGAATTTTTAAAACAGAGTTACAAATATATCAAATTTTCTAGTTATTTTATTTTTATTACTTTGAATACAAATAAAATGTATGCGTTATTATAATATAACGTGCCCGATATCAGGAATCAATTTATTTTACTATTATAAATTATATTTCTAGCGACATTTTTTGTTCAAACTCCACAGACAAAATTCTAAATGTGGAAGCTTAATATCTTAGTGAATGTAAATGTTAGAAGAAATCCTATTATTCTAAGGGCACGGTACGCTGTTACAATTTTCAATGAAATATTTATTATTGTTTAATTATCAAGAAATAATTCTGAAAGAAGGCAATTTCACTAGTAAAACGTGAACTTGATACCATGACTTACTAATGTTTATATAAAACGGGAGTATTGATGCAATGTTTTGATTACAGTTGACGTGGATTGACATCTACTTCGCTGGAGCTAACGAGTACTTCAGCTTGCTATCCCGTTTCAACATCCTGGAGGACTACAAAAACCTCAAGGGCCTCGTTGACAAAGTGTTTTCCCTGCCTGAACTTAAAGATTACTTGAAATTTAGACCCGAGAGTGAATATTAAAATATGTGAATCTTCTTAATATTTGTCATATACACCGTAACTAAAAAACATGTTTTTTTATATCTTACATCTATCACTGTTGCAATATGTTTTCCATTGCTAATGTTGAACACATTCATTCAATCCATGCAAACAAAAATACATCAACCTTTGTGAAACTGAGCTGTTAGACGCCGATGGTCGCTCTCTTTGCAGTTTTGAAACTTGTAAACTCTGCTGGCCAGCCTCCGAAACTTTATCACAACCGATAATCTGAAATAATATATAATATAAAATCTTTTTATAAAAAGATATATCACCGCTGTAAATATATCCGATCGAACCGAAAAATGTATCTCAACAGAAGCAGTTTCGCTTTCGTTTGCTATTTTAAATTTACATAAATAGAATGGACATATTCAAAAATTATACCAAGCCTACCTATCAAAGTATAAGAACGTGTAAACACCCACAGTTGAGTTAACTTTACCGTACTCGGTTTCTAACACTTCAAGAATTTCGTTTTTTCTTTAGCCAAGTTTTAGATGAAATTTGATGGTGATTCTTTACTTGGTTTTGACTGCGCGAAGATAATTCGTTGACAAATACTGATGCAGAAAGATATTTATGTACACACGACAAACTTGAAATGACAACCAACTATGACGTTAGATACCAAACAATGACAGAAGCATCCAGCGCTGCCATAACAACAGGAAAAAAATCGTTGTACAAATTTTTTGTTAACACAGACAGATAGTAATCCTTTGGTTGGATCTTCTAACTGAGAAGTATACCGCTTTTATATTTGGGCACGAATACTCAATCAAAACTGTACGGTCCCACTTTGGCCCCACGTCGACGCCAATGGTCATGCTGATGAAACGCCCAAATATGACTGAGGGTTGCACACATATTGAGAAATATTGTGAGGTATACTAATATTGATGATGTATGTCTTTGTATTTAACCACTTCAGTTTAATATTAAATAACTAACCGATTTCGGAAAAATCCTTTTCCAACATGTTTTGTTTCAAAAATCGTTTTTTTTTTTTAAATAATATACAAAATAATTTTAGTACCTATGTTTGGGACATTATTTATTTGCATACATATTTACTTTGAATGAAAATAATATACTATGCCTTCCTTCCGATTCCTCTCTCGCCATGCCGCCGACCAGTCGATTGGTGACCTTGAACGAATGCGGTTATACGTGAATCGAAAAAATGTACAATATTATATATTTGAGAGTATAGAGTGATGGAATTCGTCGTCGTCTAAAGGAACCTAAGACAAAATAGTGAAATTTAACATACAGTCCACATTTGTAGGTGTCAGCAAAATCCGGATTGTGGTGAGTGCTAAACTCCTTCCGTATCCAGAATTCTTCCGGCATCTATGCTAATACGCATAAAATAAAACCTGACTGCAAATAATATAAAATAAATATGACCATGAAAGATATGTGAAATGTACATTAATGATCCGAAATTATTGTAAACATTTTTAGGATAAGTGATTATTGTTATTAGTGATATTTTTACAAGCTTACTTATTATTAATGATTGTAAATTATCAAATTTAACACCAACGTTTTGTATAGGTATTGTTCCGTACGGCAAACAAGAATGTAGACAAGGATGGTTCACCGATCTCAGCTTCTCTCAACCGGCGATGATGATGATGATAATGAGGTCGAAAGAAATGAAACACAAAATATGTTTAATATAAGCACACTATTGCAACAAAATGGAGAATGTCTGCCGCGGCAGAATACTCCTGTTTTTATTCAAATTCATTACAATACACACAGTCATTTTGCAAGTACATTCGTAAAACGACGACAGTCCGCCGCTTGGGACGTTCTTCTAAACAAGACGTCTTTGTTTTCCTAAATTTATCCCACGAGTTTTTTGGCACCGCGCCGATGACTACACCTTGAAATTATTAACATCTTATCGTATCAATTAATACGGCGCCTGCTCGGCGAGAAATCCTGTGCGATACAGGTATGTAAAATAAATAAACCCTAATATGTATTTATTAATATTATGATCATTTTTCATATATTAAACGTGCATTTTACATAAATAAAAATCTAAGAAAACTTCTTAAAATTCAAGAAATAAATACAACATATATGTGTTTATGAACATAATTGTAAATATTACTTTTTATATTAGAAAAATAGGTTGAAATGTTAACTAGCATGGATCACAGAGAGTAGCGCTGAGATCTGTGTCTTGGCGCGACATTTGATGAAGTTATCACCAGTCTCTGAGAAGGAAGATCTACTTCCACGACATGCGTAATGGCGTGACGACGAGTAGTTTGGTCTGTAAATAATAATGTAAGTTTCCATACGTATACAATGTATAAAGACCTTCCAACAGTGGCGGTCGGTGACTTTTTCCAGTATCCAGAATATGTTTAACTCCGCAAATGGTCGAGACAAAACTTCAAGTATATATTCACACAATTCACTATTCACGTTTGTGGAGTATCCATGTTATTTTCTGAATTAATTTTTTATTTAAACGATGAATTAAATAGATAATCGAAATGTTTCAACAATTAGGCTTCAAGTATTTAATTCGAACTGTCTAAAATGCGTCACACAAAGAAAATCCTTAAAAAAATCCGCTCGCTTCGTAATATTTATCGTCACCTAAACGGCAACACCCACATATCTCAATTTTTCGTAAAATTAAGATATTTATTTCATTAGATTTGAATTTTCGCGAGGAATCGTTCTATATCATTAGTTTCACGATAGCGTCCGCTAGGGGCGTGCAAATCAAAGAAATGTAATCACCACATATCATCTGTAACATCCCTGTCAACTGCGCACGATTCATGTGAATCTTCCCTTAAGTGTAGTTCACTTTCAATTTAGAAAAAATCTGCTCCTTTTTACAACTCTAGAAAGGTAAGTAATTCTTGAATAATTATACAAAAATCGTTAAAAACTAGTTATGTATCTATCCCATAAAGAACACAATTCTTAGATACGTATAGATATATATGCCTTTTTGTGCATTTACCCATTAATATTTAAGTCGTTTTTTGTACTTTAGATGCCGTTAACGAATGCGTATACAGTGTTCGAAGACCTTGACAGGCGGAACTGAATGCGCCTTTACTTTTAAACTGTGTGGATACGGGACGTATGATAGAATCCACTGTTGCTGGTATTTATGTGTTTACATTATTTATAGATGCTCGAATGTTGAGAATGTATAGGTGACATTGTATGTGTTATAACTGGTCTCTAAAGGACAGAACGAATTTATTTGTAGCAGTGCTGTATTGGAACACAAGGGATGCGGAGCATCCAAAGCATGTATTAACCAATCTCGCCTGCTCCCCAAGTGACTTTCAAACCTCTCTATCCATAGCTATTCATTACCTCATATTTATGATACCACTGAATGACTGCATTCTTCCAATGACTGTCCACCTTCCGAGCGATATGACCTGCCCATTTTATTTTCTTGGCCTATTCAATTGTCCGTATTAACTATTTTATATATTATTTTTATATTTATTTTATTAAACGAAATATTTTAATGCCATTTGATTTTTAAAACTCAGAGGTTACTGATTACGTGTGCCAAAAAACGTCTACGTAAACAATACATTTAATTATAAGTATAAAAAATAACAAATTATTTGGAAGTTCCATAACGTTCAAGACTCAATAATCGTTTAGTGTTATAAATGCCTTTCAAACCAGAGCACAGCGGTGGCACATATAATTTTTGCTAAACAAAAATATTAGTGAAGCACGTAATATTATAAAAATGCTTAAAATTGTAATAAATAATAATAATAATTTTAAAAGTGTACTTATGTAATTATTAACCATAATAAAATCAATATTATTAAGGACAACACATTCTTATTGTGAAATTGTAATTATTCAGAACATAGGTCTGTAATACATTTTTAATACAAATTACATGTATTAATTAGAAAGATAAATATATAAAATCAATCGTATCGAAAAATATTGTTGTTGCTACCGGGATTCGAAACCGGATCTCTTCCTATCCAGGGAAATTGCATTAACCGATTGTGCTTTTTTGAACTTATATGCTACATGTTTAAAATTAATACATCTATCGTTTCATTATTCGAAATCCATCTTCCTTATTTTAACGTAATCTCAAATACCTTAAATTTCTCCTGATAGAAAGAGATCCAGGTTCGAATTCCGGTAGCAACATCAATATTTTTCGAAACAATTGATTTTATATGTATATCTTTCTAATTTATAAATTGAATTTTTAGTTAAACATATTTATATCGTACTATTAAATATATAAAAAGTTTTCAAACTTTATATGGGGAATGGTATATTGTGTGTTAAGTGTTTGAGTCAGAAGAAGTGATCAGACGGTTAAAGTTGCTACTGCGGTGGACGTCAGTATGTAAAGTGAAGAGAATGACTTGGGCCGCCTGTAACATGTGAATTCATACACGCAGCTTGTGTCATATAGGATCACGCTCGCGGGAGCTATACCGGCATGCGACCCTGAAAAGAGCCTTTTTGGCGAAAGCGCTAAAACAAATGATTAAATCCTGGGAGCTTGAGAGCTTCGTGCCAAGGATGCTACAATAGAGAATGTTTAGAAGGTCGCCGGTGCGTGTTTTTATACGTAAATATGATTTGTAAAATTGTATTTTTGTAACTGAAATAAATTTATCCCGGGCGATCGCTCGTCCTTGTAACATATGAGATATCGCGGGTACATGTGGTAATAAAATAATAAAATGCCCGCCATATCTCTAGTTATAGGAATAATTCTGTTATTTAATAAAATATAAGAGCTTAAAATGTAGAATCTGCCGGCCCGAGCGTTACGACGCCCGACTCGGCAACAGTTTCTCCCTTTCGCCAACAGGCGACCGACGACCCGTATCTCACGGGGCGGGGCTAGGGCTGTAAGTCCTCTCTCATTGGTCCGGCGATCTGTGGAGAGGGTATGCAAAGGACACATACCTGGTTTGTCTAGTGTGATCTAGTCCAATTATTGTACATATATTTATGTTTTTATTTGTTTTATCTTATTTTCGTCTGTCAGTAATGCACGCCTCAAGTGTGTTGCACCTTTCTTTCCCCCCCAGAAAGGGTCACCAATAAAGTTTTATGACCAGGTATGGTAAGCATAGGGTCGGCTTTCCAATATTTTTATTGTATTTGAATTATAATTATAAATGTTGTTTAAAAATTCATTATGTTTGAAACATATTTAAATGACAAAATGCGGTTTGTTTTACCTACTTACTTTTTTAAATTATGTCAATTGTTATTTACATTTTTAATAATTATATTTTGAGAATAACAAACAATTTATTGACCGGAATTCAAAGAACACAATCAACATTATATCTATTTTGAATAAAAGTTGTCTATTGTTTTATTTCTTGTTATATTGTTTTTGCTTATAACATTGTTGATAGCATTTCGTATAAAAAAGGATGTATTTTTAAAAAAATTTTAATTTACTTCCATAAATATTTGTTAAAATTATTTTCATTCGGTTTATGTGTAAAAAATAGAAACACTAATATATAAAAAATATTTTTTAATTCATAGAAGGTAAAATGTTTATAATAACTGACACATTGGCGGGTAGTCTAGCCTATGAGGAGATCACGTGTTCAGTGGATATCTGTATTTGGTCCGAATAGGCTGTTTGCTGATGCGCAAGAATACGTACATAATTCGTAATATTTTTTATAAAAACTTTAATTTTTTAGTAGAAAGATTATAGCACATCACGCCATTTCATTAAATCATATTTAAAAAGATATATTTTTAAAAAATCTCCCAAAAAATGATTAAAAAATCGAAAACTTGGGCTGGGTCTAAAAGGACCCACCACCACCGGACGTGTTTTGTTTTGACCCACCAGGCAGTAAGTGTTAATAGGCAATTAATTAAACCATATCATGAATTCACAGGGCGATTACTTTATGACCTAACGTGATTATTTTAATATGCATAATAAAACTTTATATACACACACGTTGGGTTATTTTCACTACTAGTAACATAACATTCCCTAACACTTCTAACACTTCGCCTTTACTTTCCATGTTCTCTTTAATGACCGAAAGGTACCCCCTCTTCTCAAGCCCTGCCCCATTGCCAGAATAGACTCAATACAATATTAAGTATAGTTATTACCTGACATTGAATATAACTCAATGTGTTTGTAATACTAAGTTTTGTTGCGTAAATAAAAACGATTAAATCAGAGGTAGCCATTGTGCTTTATTTCCTCGGTTTTGTCGATACATCTCTTCATTCTAGAGACAGTCAGGTAATTTGTTGTCCAGTACAAACCTTTTCGTCACTCTTTGAACTACTCATCGTCAGTTTTCAGAGCCCTTATTTAGTGTTGTACATTTGTGGCTGATCATAATTGCGGTTGAGACCAATGTGCGTTGCTAAAAAAATAACTCCCACATCTAACACTCGTGTAATTGAATTTATGACGTAGTTCCAGTGGTTTTGAAAGCATAATCAAACCGCCTCCTGCTGGAGAGGGGCTGGTGGCACGTGACCAGAATTTCGACGGGGAAAGAATGATTGTGACCATTCTTCGCAGTTCTGAAAAGTGGCGCTTTGCTCACTTTGTGTCACGTGGGACGTGAACATACAACCAAGTTAATTAATGCAATCTTAGGAAATGTGAATAGATTGATTACAAAATATTAACAGAAATTCGTCCCGATCAACGACCGGTATAATAAAGGCAGAACCGCAAACCAAATGGTTTCTTTTCTCTTCGGTTTCCACCTCGATCACGAGCATTTGGTATAAACTCCGTGTCTACCGTCCATCTACTGTAATTTAACGAAAATAAATGTAGTGTATAACGTGAGTACTCGTTTCAATTCTATTCACCTTTTCTGCCATTGATCGTGTGTCGTCTTCTCACAAAATAACCAGCACCAAATGGTAACACGATATGGAGCCGGGATGCAATACTCCATGTCAGCCAAGCATATGCTGTCAGCACAATATGCTTATCCTACCCTTATATCTCCTGGAGACCTGGGCCCGTAGGAACCTAAACAACGGACGGGTCCTTGAAAGATCTAGTTCTAAGAATGAAACAGTTAACGCTTGAAAAATGGCAAGAGAGGTGGGATACAGCAACGCAGGGAAGATTGACTTATTCGTTTCTCCCTAACGTCGCCGTCGAGTTGAACGATACGTTGGAGCTCCTTAGGTAGGTAGTTAGACCGGCCTGCATGAGTGGTTATCTCCACCTGCGCACCTACCTCTCACCCTCTAAACCTCGTATTTTGCAATTCCGTTAAGTATTTCCGTATATGTGTGATTCAATCATTTTATGTCTCGTCTACTGTCCCTGTTGATGAATGGATTCCTGAGTGTCTGCCTTGATTTTGAATTTTCCATCTACATGTAAAACTATGCATTCTGTGTATTTATGTTATATTTTTTTTATGAATAAAGACAGGACTTAAAAAGCAGAAAAAGTTGGTAATAACTACGTTAAATTTCTTCTCTTTTTCATAAACTCGAATATTTTTTACGGTTCATGTTAACTAATATTATATTATTTACGCATAGTCTATCAGAAAAACTGCACCGTTGTCCACACAATTATTTTAAAATCTTCAGCCATGAGGTTCAATGTCTTCCAGGCCCACGCTGTCCAGCAATCTTTCTTTGAATTATGACATGTATGTTAAGATACTTTTCTGTATATTCCACACTTAGTATCGAATCATTCGTAGTTGAAACATCAGGCTGCAGAGAACATTGACAGGTTCTTGAAATTCAAATTCTAGAAAATAAGCAACCGCAAATAATTTTCCAGATCCAGAAATAATATTGCTTAATTTATCCAAACAATACCTTGTCGTAGTATATATCCGATGGGAAATTATTTATCACGCATTACTTTCACCTCCATTCCCGTCGATGATTTTTCAAGAAGCAAGAACGAGTGTTTACAAATAATAAAAAATACAATAATTGAAGCTTACCAACGTTCAACCGAACACGAAGGTCTGCTAATCTCTCCGATGGAAGCAACGGAGCATAGCAGCTGACCACTGAGCATGTGAATACCCTGGATTCTGAATGCTGTTAGCCTTCGCGGAAACCAACCCTTTTCACCAATTTAGTATACTGGACGTAATTTTATAGACGTTAGGTACTTCAAAAAAGAGACTTGCGTGTATCAAAAATGATTGTATTCAAGCATGACTGGTTTTAGCTCAATAGGAGAGATGTAGCATCTAGACTATCTATAAAAAATTAAAATACTAATTAAATATGTTAGTTATACAAGAAATCAATTAAATCGAAAAATATTGTTGTTGCGCTACCGGGATTCGAATCTGGATCACTTTTCCAATCCAGAGAAAGTAAATTACTAACTATGCTACAGCGACAGTATTTTTGACGACAATTTTTCAAACCTACGTCTCATATAACAAAATATAAACAGCTTCGTCTCTATGAGATAACTATAATTTGTTTTAATCTTGTAAAAATCCAGTAATTGTGTGTTCTAGGATATACTCAAATATTGTTATTAGTAATAGTTATTACATTATTTTATTGTGAAGAGTAATGATTCACTTAAAACATTCCAAACACACTTGGTCTAACAAACGAGCCCCGCGTAGGGTGCGGGGTGCCCGTAGCAATAAATACGTCTAGTGAAACACGGCTGTCTGTACTTGACATGACAGTAGCAACTGCTGGCTTGTTGTTTGCAAGTCAAGTAGCGAAGTCGATTGTACTCAGAATAACTCAACAATACATACGTTTACTATTTACAACATATTAAATGGTAACAAAAAAAATGTACCCTGTAGCAAAAATCGGGTAGATACCATATGTGTGTGAAAATGTTTTTAAATTTTTATTCTAGATACAAAATTTTATGTTACTACTTACCTGTTCGATCTTTATAAAAATACTCGTAATATATGGATCGCCCATCGCCGTCTTGCATATAGATTAGTTCCTGTCCTTTACCTGCCCATGACCCCCTCCTCCTATACCATAAAACTATTTTTTTCTGTGGTTTTGTTCTATATGGATTTTTAGAGCAGAAGGAGTTAAACGTTTGAACTGACAGTAATCGTTTACCAGTGGTACGGTAAGCTGTCAAAATGGTGTTAATTATCATACTGCTGTGTGGAGCTTATACTATTTATGTGTTTCGGTTTCTTGCTGTCGTGCCGAAACCTGTACATATACTGAGCTTGTTACATGATACTTCACGCTATCACCGAAGTATCTATCCAGGAGTACAACGGATAGATCTTAGGGTTATTTTTTTTTGAGCAGGAAGGAGAAAGACCTCACCCTCTTTTTAAATACCTGACAGTCTCAAAATCTTCAAGCGAGATACCCACACACCCACGAACTCCCTAAATATTCCTTAATAGTTCTTCGTCAGGTTATCGTTTCAAGCCGGACGATACCCTACAACAATCTCGTGAGAACATCCTCCCTGGCGTCCCTCATAACCCACCCAGAGTACGTACTCCAGCGTCTGCCTCACACGGTCACAGACGCACCACGGGTTCTCGGCGAGTCCCAGACCAAATGATTTGGCCCGAAGACCGTCTGCACCCTATAGCATATTATCACCATAATATCGTATTACCATCTAAACTGGTGATCCACTCGCTCCATCCATACCTCACACATATAAAACCTAGTAAACTGAATCAGGCCAGAGACACCTGACTGGTGATTACAACGTGGCACAGTAGCTTTCTAAGCGACAGTGGTTATCCTAAGGAGCGTGGTACATGCAGTACGTGTATTTGATGTTATTTTATAACTATGACGTCATTAATCTACGATATTCTTATTAAAGAGAACATATTCTTATTGTGAAGTTGTATACTGAGGACAATATACATTGCTTTTTGTCAATACCTTCTTAGCTACGCGATCTTTGGTTGGGGTGGAGTTGAAAAAACTCTCCTTAACCAATTAGTAATCACACAAAAATCCATTCTCAGAATCTTCTACAGAAAACTAGATAGGTTTCCCCCTGACTCAATATTTGAAGATTGTCAGCTTCTTAATATTTGACGACTATGTAAAAAGGCTGATCCTTTATTTTCATTCCAATAAAGAGCTTCATCTAATATCCATCTCATAGTAATGTTACAAGAGCAAAAAATAATAATATCATCGTGAAGCCTAAAATGAAATCAAGCTTTGGTCAATCTTTCCATATATTTTTGGCCCCAAGGCCCACAACATTTTTCAGAACAGTAAGAAACAATTCTCGATAGACAAACTCAAACACCATCTCGGGATCTGTTTATTGGGTGTTGGCAGAAAGGAAACTGAGTGAAGATTCATGGAAATGATCACATGAACAGAACATCATTTCTTTATATTCATTTTTTTGTTTTGCATAGTGTTTTAATCATGAGACAGCAAGAAGATTTAACTTATTTATTATGTTATTAGAATTTTTTTAAAACCCTGTTTACCTCATTCCTAATATTTTTGGCTTAGATAAAAAAATATATATATTAATAATAATAATGGTTTTCATATGTGAACGATAGAGTCGTGAGTTTATTTTAATATTCGAGTACCTACTGCCATAAATAACTAAACGACGCGCGATACATTTAGTCCCTCGCTCCCTTGCACATTTTTAAATATCTGCTTCCGCCGAGAACGCGTCCCAAAGACGAGCTCTGAGTACTAACAACATCGAGTGTGGATTTTGGATTTCATTTATATAATTCAGCTCGATTTTAAAGAGCTGCAGTTCGAAACTTGTCACTGATATCTGCATCTATCTTATTCTTAGGGTACTTTACCCGATCGCTATTATATGTTCCACGTGATCTCACTGAAACGTAGTGTCGAACCAACTACAATATCAGCACTGGTCGCACTAGAATCACTTGAAGCTCGCAATTCCACATCATCTCATCTTCACATTGTCAAAGTCTTGAGCACATCCGACAACCTCATTGCAACAGCCCGAATAAATCGCATCATCGCCTCATCATTCCGCATAAGTCTTTGGGGTCTACTTCGGAACCATGCTAGCCGCTTCTGCTGACGCCTTACTCATAATTCCTATCCTACAGTTGGCATCTTCCTACTAGGAGTCCTTCCACCGCCACCTGTACCCTACAGCCTCTGTGCAGGAATTCTCCAGATATCTGCAGGTTTATTAAATAAGCCCAAGGTATTTATTGAACAGTTAAACAAGTTAAATTCAGTGCGTGATACGTCCTATGCGTCACCGTCATACTGGCACAGTGATTAGTCGATACTGTGAACTATTATATTAGAGAATTTAAACTTACCAGTCTCGTGCAAGACGCGCCCACTTGTTCGTGCTATTATTCATCTGCATATATGTTGTCCCACATTCTTTTCATGTCATTTCTTCTATAGTTTGATTATTGCATTTTATATTACGTGTTTGAATAAATTGTGTTTAAATTAAAGCATCTCTTTTATTGGAATGTTTCCAATTGAATGAAATCGATCCACAGCCAAGTTGTATAAGATATCTCTCTACTTTATTGAGCTAGCCCAAAATAGATATTCTTTAAATTACCTCACATTTTGCCAATTTACCACACCCAGAAGTATAATCCTTACAATAGACAACGGATGAACCTGTCTCATTTAGTACAGATTTCGGTCTAGTTAAGGAGACAGTGAACATCTCTTACATTATGAAGCTTATTCGCCTTTTTTGTATATTTATAAAGTATAATATGTACATATATTAAGAACATGAACAGAATAAATAAATTATTCAGATCATAGGTCTGTACTGATTAAATGTATTAATTATAAAGATATACACAAAAAATCAATTTTATCGAAAAATATTGTTGTTGCGCTACTGGGATTTTTTCAAATAATGGAACGACAGATGAATTAATTTGAAAAAGTGTAACATATAGGTTCTAAAATTTATCACCAAACTTACTGGCGCTGTAGCATAGTTGGTAATTCCCCGTATTGGAAAAAAAGATCCAGGTTCTTATCACGCTAGCGCAACAATAATATTTTTCGATAAAATTGATTTTATATGTATGTATATCTTTATAATTAATACACTTAATTAGTGTTTTACGATATTCTTAATAGATTTCAATCCAAACCTTGTAAATATCTCGGCTAAATTCGTGGTAAAAAAATATAATGTTAATATTTTAAGTATGTCCAAATCTTTGTTGGAACTAATTATTGGGTTTTATCCCCTGGGAGATTGCCATCAAGATTAAGAAGTCTCACAGAGACGAAGATATTACTTTTATATGAGAAGTATGGAAGTCTTGGGCATTACAGGGCTTACAACCTGTCATCGGCTGGCTTAAGTGATCACTTTGCACAATGTAATAAGCCAGCCGATGACAAGTCGTAAGCCCTGTAATGCCCAAGACTTCCATACTTCTCATATAAAAATGATAGCTTCGTCTCTGTGAGACATTTTAATATAATGTTAATATTGACGTGCTTATTAGCATATTGGTAAGACATTTGCCTAGTGATCAAGTGATTGGGGTTTTGAGCCTCGTCCCAAGAGACCACCAAGTTAGTCCTATTTAGTAAATTATTTTGTGTTGTATGTTGTTTTGTCGTTTTTCCCCTATCGGGAGTGTGTTTTCATTTCTCCCTCTACTCCCCGACTAAAAACATACATGTTTATTTGTTTCTACTAAATGTTTTTTTTTTTGTTTTCCTTTAATATGTTATTTGTGCTTTTAATTCTTTGTTTTTATGTATATTGTATTAAAATTTATTTATTTAATACATATTTATTTATTTATACTTCAATAAAATGGAAGTTGTCGAAGTCCATGCGGGCAATTTTGTATTAACAGCTGTGAGGCACCGTTCTGTCACTATGTGCGGGACATTGTTGAACAGTTGTCATAGTAGTATTAAATAAAAGCCAACCTGGCGGCGAATGGGTAGGACTATATAGGAGCTTTTGCTTATAAACTGTTCTGGATAAGCGGCGGGTCTGCTCTCATTGCTTAGTTTGAAAACAGTAAGATTATTTTAAATAAAATAACAATCATTTTGTATGAAACCACGAAATGTATTATACGTCAACCGGTTTTGCATATCAGAACTTATTTAAAACTGATCATAAATATAAAAAGAGATACATCTTAAATGTTTAAACAGTAACGTTTTCTCAGAATTTTCCAACCATATCATTGAAAAAGACCATTCAATATTCTCCATAAAAACAGGTTTAACCTCCAGTTGGACAATTTAGAAACTATAGAAACAAAAAAGCCCATAAATAGTGGTACGCCAATTCTTAACAATCAAATTAATTTATCCATTAGCCTCATATTAGATATATTTCCTTTAAAATCAACTGTATTTTCCCCTCCCTTAATGTTCCGTCTACTTGTATATGTAATATCTCTCTTTCTTTCGCATATAATTTTATATTCTGTCTTCCTTGATGTTCTATATATACATATGTACCATGTATACATTTCTTGCCAGTTCCAAAAAGCTATTTATAAAATACCTTGTATAACAATTTTAAATTAATACAAAATACGTTTTCTACCTATTCATTATTAATAGAATACTCGGAATAGGTAAGACTTCTCTGGCCAAGTAATTAATATTCGTCATTAAAATTGACCATCCCTAATTCCGGGATTATATCGCTGGAACAATGGTAAAAATGTGGTCCACCTTAATCCAGGCTTAACTGAGGGGTGACGTAACCACGATCGCTTCAGACGAATGGTTCTGATAACAAATTAGATATACAGGATGCGCCGAAAATATAGCACACTTAGTTTAATGATTTAATCAAGAACCGAGTACATAACCTTTGATGTGTGTCGCTTGAGACGTACGTTGCGTACACCAAATGTGTCCATTCTGTAGGAGCTGAACATCGAGGATAGACGGTCAACCATTATTTATCTAAGATGAATCTATCAATTATTTTGGCGTCTTACGAGAAGACAAGATATCTTGGTGCAGTGGGTCATATCAAGGACGGACGGATTGGAAGAGAAAGATTCCCACCAGTTGACGTTTGACGTTGACTCTGGTGATAGCCCATTTGATATTGATCTGCAGAATGCCGAAAAAAATGAAAGTGCATAGTCAAGAGGGCGGGAATTCACAGTAAGACCGAAAAGGATGATGAGATATGGCAGTCAATGAAACGCACACGGCATGTCCGCCAAAAAATAACCATTGTTTATCCTGCGCAAGCTTTATGTACACGATCACACACGACATACAAAACCATAAATAAATATTTATAACATTTTAAGTAAGCACACTGATTCATTTTTATTAATTTATATTTCATTACTTCATTTTATTTTATTCCATGAACCACTATGTATTTTATACATAGTTTTTTTTTCATTCCAATGAAGGAAAAGATATTTTAAATACTAATTAAATGTGTTCATTCGAAAGATTTACATGTAAAATAAATTTTATCGATAAATATTGCTGTTGCTACCGGAACGTGCATTAACCGACTATGCTACAGCACACAGTACTTTAGATGACAAATTTTCGAACCTACATGTTATATTTTTCAAATTAATACATCTATCGTTCCATTATTTGAAATCCATATGTTCTGAATAATTACTACTTCACAATAAGAATGTGCTCTCCTATATATAAAATGTATTTTTCCGAAATCGGTTGAACATACATAACTCACAGTAATTTATAAAACAAAACAAAGTAAATAAATTAATACGTAAATAAACATACGTATAAAAAAACAGACAGAGAGAATCCAAAGGCATTGTTACTAAACATATATCAGATATCTCCTAAAGACGAAGCTATTTTATTGTATTTAATAGAAAATATATGGAAGTAGGGGTAATTACAGTAATTAAAAATGCAGTAATTGTGTATTCTTGGACATGTTGAAATATTGCTAATAATATATTGGTCAAAATAATAAAATATACAAAATCGTAAAATATTGATTTTTCCGGCGCATTGTAATATAATGTGTTGAGAATATTTTACATATAAAGAATATTGCTTTAAATAATTAAAAAATAATAATAATTAGATTCTCACTGTGACATATATGCTGTTTCAGGGAAATGAATTATCAAATTTAGTCCATAGGTGGCGATAGTGTAGTGGTACTCTAAGCGAGTCTATATATTAACATATATACAACTTTAAAACATTTGCTAGTTGTGTAGATTAATGGGTGAGAATGGTGAACTTTATATTTATATAAAGTGATCACTTAAGAAAACCGAAGACTTCCATACTTCCATATATTTTCCATTAAATATAATAAAAAAATCTATTATTGGTTTAGGTGTAGAGAACACCAAATATAACAAATAATTTTAACCTTTTAACTGACTTAACCATACCAATTCATAGTTCTGTGATATTTCTAAAACAAATTAAAATTAAATTTGTCAGGAACATAAATGGTTAATGTGGCGAAATGATAGCGCATTTCCTCGGATAGGAAACGTTCCAGGTTTGCATTCCGTACGACAACTAAATATTTTTTCAAATCATTTTTTTATGTATATCTTTCTAATTGATAAACTTAATTTGTTTTAGTGAAAAATTACCCAAGACTCTCGCGACTCACCGGCAGTGAAGATGGCCGGACTCTCATCCGTTTCGCCACAGCGGGAAGCAATTAAAATGTTTAATTATTATTTTATCAAGTTCTTTTGATGTTTTTCTCACAGTATAAATCAAGAAACCTGCCTTTTATTAGACAATTTATCGTCGTGGCCGGGGTTTTTTGCGACCCCGCCGGTTTTTACGTCTCCCGCCCAACGGGAAACGGAACGTTCCGACTTCCGCCGCGCTGAGATTTGTCCCGAAACGGAAAATGAAAACATTCGCGAAACAAAAATTAGCGGGGAAATCAAAATAACTATGACTAATGTATTGCAGTAGGTGAGGTACTGTTGCTTTTTCTGTGCACCGCGTGTGAACGTTGCTCATTGTTCGTGATTTTTTCAGTTTGTTTGTAGCTGGACTCACTAAACTCATTACTTGTCGTGAGTATCTTTTTCCATTTTTAATTCTGTTCATTTTCTTAATATACGTACATTATAAACATTTTTATAAATGTACAAAAAAGGCGAACTATCTTCATAATGTAAGAGTTGTTCACTGTTTCCTTAACTAGACCGAAGTCTGTACTAAAGGAGACAGGTCCATCCATTGTCTATCATACAAATATGAAAACCATTATTTTTATTAATATTTCATTTATCTTAACCAAAAATATTAGGAATGTAGCAAACAAGGATTTAAAAGAATTCAAATAAGTAAAATACACTATGAAATACAAAAAAAATAACATATGGACATTATGTTCTGTTCACGTGATCATTTCCATGAATCTTGTTAAATTGGTATTGTTGAAGATATTAATTTAATCCATGTAAATAAAAGAGACCAACCTTTGTGAAACTGGGCTATTAGACAACGATGGTTGCTTTCTTGAATCTTCTAAAACTCTGCTGGTCAGCCTTCGAAACATTATACAACCGATAATCGAAAAATAATACACAAAATATTTGCATATCACCGCCGTAAAAATATATCCGAAAACGTCTCTCACCAGAAGCAGTTTCATTTTGTTCCTATTTTTAATTTACATAAATGGAATTTACATATTCAAACTATAACACCTGGCCTACCCTAATCACATTCTTCGGAAATACTTTGCAGCGAATAATAATTAACAGGACTTCATTCGGTAGTGGATAAAAACAGCTGATAACACAGCCTGACGGGTCAAAACAAAATACGTTCGGCGGTGGTGGGTCATTTTAAACCCACCTCAAGTTTTCAGTTTTTCAACCATTTTGTAGGAGATTTTTTATAGATATTTCATTTTAAATATGATTGAATGAAATGGCATTATGTGCCGTAATGTTTCTGCTACAAAATTAAAAAATATTACGAATAATGTACATATTCTCCCGCATCAACATACGTCTTACACGGCCAAAATACAAACATCCACAGAGCATGTGATCTTCTCATCGGAACCCGAGCAGGTAGTGTCATAAAACTTACAGGTAGGCGCAACATCACTCAGATAGTTATATTACTGGTATTGTTAAGGCGTCGCCAGACAAAAATAAGTCAAAACAAATACATGGACGCATACCTGGTATGCATGGTCTACCCGTTCAAAATTTTGACATTATATATTTTGGTGTAAGCGCTGAGTTTCAATTTCGTAAAAGCGACTGATTTTTTAACGTTTTTTTACATTTTTATCAATAACTCATTTGAATATTTTATAATATCTCCGATAACATTTATTTGAATCTCAAATTATTTGGAAATATTTAATACAAGATTAGCTAGAAAGAAAACAGTTTTAAACGAATACTTATTATAGCGTAATTCATATTTTTACAAACACCGGGTCAAATCTGACCCACCACCATAGAGTATGTATTATTGTTGATTTACATTGCCAACAGTTTTTTTGAGGCCATGTTGCTTTAGGAGAAGATATTCGTTCCCCAAAGAATGCATTCTGGAGACTGCGGAGTTAGCTAGTGCATGAGTTCTGACATTATTCATGTAATAAAACAATGAATTGTGTCGTGTCTTGATGACCTCAATGGTGCGTGAAAGTCAAACAAACCATCAATCTGTGGGCAGTCAATCATACCACTGATGATCCTGTTTAAAAATATAAGGTCGGTCATAGATAAGTTAAACAATTTCAGACGGCTAAGGAGATAATCATAATTGATATCCTCAGAGCGTATACTTAATTAAAAATTAATAAATCTTGGAAACATTCTCTGTATTCTTTCAACCGCCATCGAGTGTACAATGAAGTATGGAGACCATATGACTGAATTATATTCTACGTGAGGTCTGACCAGAGAAATGTATGTTTTGCAGTCCTCAAAAGAAATCCCATTTTGAGACCTTTATTAGTTATCGAATCAATGTTGGGAATGAATGATAATTTACTGTCATCAGACCTAGATCATTGATCTCCCTAACTGATACCAAGTCAACATCGCTGATAGAGTACGAAAATTTCACAGCATATTTTTTATTTGTAAAACAAATAGATTGGCACTTGGAGATATTAAGATGTAGGTGATTTTATTGGACCACTATTCAAATTATTTTGTATTATCTTGCAATCAGACACACTATTAACTGATCAGAATATCTTCAAGTCGTCAGCAAAAATTTTAATTTATACCTCATCAGAAACATCGCCAATATCATTAATAAAAAGAATAAGCAATATAGGTCCAAGATGAGAACCCTGTGGAACACCACTAAAAGCGACGAATTCCTCAGATAAAGAGAAGTTAATCATTACCGAAAGTTTTCTGTTGAAATTATTGTAGTTTTATAATTTTATGTATACTAAAATACGAGTATGTTCGAGAAGGTCTCCGACAAATGTATAATACGGCCGTGTCTACGGGTATTTATGATCAGTTTAAAATACGTCCTGATGAAGCTTGAGATAAGCGAAACCGGTTGACGTGTAATAAATTTCGTAGTTATATACAAAGTGATTGTTATTTTACTTTATATGATATTAGTATAGTGAGTAAGATTAGATAATTTAGTCATAAAGAACAGATAAATGAGACGAGAATGGTAAGAAAGATACATGACGCAAGAGTTGATTATTTGACACGACTAGATGAATCAGATAGTGAGGATGGTCCTGTTAGAAGCCTCAATAATCAGCGAGCTAGTATTAATGTGGATGAGGCGAGAATTGTGTATCAGGACCGAAGATTGTGGTGCTGTATCTTTTCTGTAAGTAAGTATGAACTATTATTTGGTACATAAATTCTAAATAAAATACAAGGAAGCCAGATTAAATATTTTTATTTCAGTGCTATATAGTGTACATTCCTGTATTTTATTTAAGTGCAATATTATGAAAATAAACTATAACCACGCTAGGATAAATTCTATGTTCATTTTAAGTAATTTAGACATTACTAAGGGCACGAACGATAAACTAGTTTAATATATTTTTTGATTACTTCTTGCGGGAATAAAAATATCTTCAATTAGATACATTTGTTGTGTGTTCGGTTGCACAACTCAATCTTGATATACATAAGGTGCAGGCTCTTCTCCTGATGGGTATTTTTTAGTGAAAGAACCTCCTACAGAAAAATGGAACTTTTTTCCAGGCGATTTTGTTGGTTTTAATGGCTGAACATTGTCTAGACTTCTTCTAACGTATCTCGTCGTCTGCGGCCCTTGATTATTATAATTCTGATTGGCGGATATACTCTTAAAGTCCAAAAACCTTGGCTGAATTTTAGGTATGGAACGTTGTAACACTACAGGTGTATAATGAGAGTCATAGACGTTTGTTATTGGAGCGTGGTTGTTATGGATATTTGAGAAATCCAACAATTGTTTTTTAATTGTTAACGATCCGCTTGTATCAGAATTCTCAATATCGGTGATTATCTTTTTGCATACAAATCCATTTAAATGACCACAATCTCTGACGATGTATTCGCCAGACGGTGAAGCCTCGAGGCAGTTCTCCTCTCCTGAATAGTCCTCGTCCAAAATGATGGTTTCATCATCACCAGATTCTTCTGTAAAAATATTCACAAAATGACGTTAACCTTTACCATACCATGATATAAAATACTCGAACGCAGCCATGCTGTCAACTCGTGTTACCATAAATAACAGTTAGAAAAAATGTTTTAATTATCTTAAATGGGTTTTTTACTGACACGGATTTACTCTAAATATTGAGCATTCAATTTTGAAAAACTGATTAATAACATAATTTAAAACATTTATTAAGTCCTATACAATGTGTTTAATTCGTTGTGAATAATTCGTTTAATTAGTGAGAAAGAGACAATTATATTTGTATGTTTATTGTTCTTTTCACTGTGAGAATAGTGTGTGATCTCTGTCTTTTATATTACAAATGATATTTTTTCCAACGGATTGAATGGAAAAAATAATAATTTTTGTTCGACTCCCTTTTCATAATTGGATTTTCACTAGTCATTCTTAAGCGCTAATATTTTCTTTAGGATTATCTAATTTATGTATTTTATCTTGCGTGTATTTATCGAAATATTACAGGTTTAATTATGACCATAGACCTGTGTTACTGCGTGGTTTGGGAAGGGTTAACATCTACACTGTAGATATGAAATAAAGCAAATTCCTTGGTTAAATATTTTCATTCTGGTGTCATCCACGTGATCACCTTGGTATAACTTTCACAATCAAATAGCCCCACTACTTTTTTTAAATATATGACTCGATTGGAACGAAAATTAACACGCTGATAATATAATATGCATTAATATAAAAAGTACGTCTTGTTTATACAAATATTTAATTTTCGAAGAGTAAATACTTTTAAATAATATTAATGTGTCAAACTATCCGATTTATGTTTTCATAAAAAATGTGTGTAGAATGCCCCTCGTCTCGCAATAAATGTTCTAAGCCCCTCTTCTATATATACACTTTATTTCATGTCTATTTATTTGCTGGTCTGTGATATTAATACATTTAATGAAAACACAATTAATACTGTGACATTTTAAATAATTATTTAGAAAAATGTGCAGAAAATATCTATCCATCGAAAAAATGTTTAGTTAACAAATGGATACTAACTCGAAACCTAATAGTTTCAGTAACGTATCCCGGTAGTATTCAAATATTTTTTCTAGAGATATATTTGTTTCTAGAGATAAATTTGAACCTGGACCTTTTCCTATCCGGGGATAGCGCGTTACCATTTCGCCATAGCAATTGAATACATTTTCGATAAATTTTGAACTTACGTTAAGTAATATTTCCATTAACATGTCTATTATTCCATTTTTAAAAGCAATCTTCTTTATATTCTGGTGAATCCCAAATAAATTTAGTAAAACATTCTATGAGGTGCCAGAATTAAATAAATAATTTTTAACGGGAATTTTTTTTTGTGAAATTGCATTTTTCGGAACATAGATCTGTGGTATTTTTAGATTAAATGAATCAACTAGAAAAATGTAAACAATGTAAATGTCGCCAGGGAGATTTTGAATTTTATTTTATTTGTTTTGTTGAATTTGTGTTTTTTGGAACTAGAAAGACATATATGATGTTCATCAAAACTATTCAAGGGGTGGTATGATACATATGCTTGAGACATGTAACGCGTTGCTATTTTTTTTAAACGTACATCTTCTTCGTTAATCTCGTGGTAATTATTTTTAACCTATTGAATGCTACCGTATTAACAGTTGACACGGCGTCTATGGTCCGTTATCACATAGTGCGCCTATTTCATACAAAATTTTAACACACTGAAAGATTCGTATTCAGATATTTTTATAGAATAGAAACGTACTTCGCTAAAAAACATCGATAATTTGTCACGTGTTTCTAATGCGGCTGCATTACTGTACCGTTATGTATGTTTTTGTATGGAGTTTATGTTTATTCATTTATAAACATATGATTTCATGTTGGACAAAATAACCTGAGGCGATAAATCATACGGAAGTCATCTATTTTGATTATTTAATACGTATTCAAAAAAATGTGCAGCGTGTGAGTATTAGAGCGTCTGTGCTGAGAGTAGCGTTCAAAAGGTTAAGTAATAATGACACCGAATTTCTTAACATTAACTAATTTAGCTTCATTTTACTCACGATCTAGCTGCTGAATCACTTCTTTATTTATTATACCGTGAGCACCAATCCAGATGGCCGAACTCTTTGGATGTTTGTGTTCAAGAATTTCGTACAGTTCTAGTTCATCTTGAGGTGCGGCAAGCACGGCACCTTCGGAAGCACACGTCTTCATTGCGCGATGCCAAGTGTCTGGTTCGTGGGATTTGTAGTAGAAATTTGTTTTATGGGAGTGTACGTAGCCTCCTGTAAATGGTTGTACGATATCTGTAATTTTGAAGCAAATTGATATTTTTTAACAATATTAATATAAATATGTGAGAATTTCGTATCAATATTATATTAAATCAGCAGTAAGCAATATAGTTTGTTAATACATTTTTAAAAATATGTTTATTGTGTGCGCAATCTCCGGTCGAACGACACAAGATGATTCCGTGAGGGGTAGGTATTAGAATATTTAATGGATGAAATGAGTTTGGTATAGGGATAGAGAGACAGGACAAGAACAGGGGGCTCAAAGATCAACCAGACATCAGGAAAAACATGACCTACCCGCAGTGGTGCTATTCTTATCTGGATTTCTATTTCGTTGTGGCCACGAGCCTTCATGAACACATATTTGGTTTATCGATCATGGTTCTTGTTCTAGTACTTATTGGTTCCCTCCCTCCTCTCTATACCTCACAGCATGACTTTTCTGTCCGTGTTATATATGACATTATGAAATACATGCATTACCTAAACTATTGTTCTGTTATTGGTTTTCCGCTAATGTGGATACCAAAATAAGTTTCATCTTCGCTATTGTGTGTGGTGCGGGTAATGCTTTATGCGTATCAGCAAAGTAGGTGTTCCTGATGTCAGAAGACCTGTAGCCACAGCGAAATAAGACATTTACATAAAAGAGCAACACTGCAGGTAGGTTGTGTTCTTATCGGTATCTGGTCTTTGAGCCCTTCTGTCTTGTCCTTGTACCAAATTCCTTCCATCCGTCGTACATCGCAATTCTCAAGCCCTCGTGCAAACACTGTAAAAAAAACTTTATCGTATCTTATCTTACCGAAGTGTATATCGTCGACGATGTTTCGCAATTCTGCATCTTTTTTGCAGATGGAATGCAATGGTTCTTCACAGTCCGTGGTGAAGAATTTCCCAGATACATCAGTGGATACACAGTACTTCGGCGCATCGATATCGTCCACTGGATTGCCAATTCTCCAGTTCAAAAAATAATGCACTACAAAATGAAAATAAATGTGATTTTTTGAATTCTGAGATTCTCAAAGCAGTAGAATTTTTTCAATTAATGGGTTCGTTCCTGAGTCTGGATCCCGTAAAAATTTTCCGATAGTGCAAACATATAGTGTAAAAAAATAAAATACAATTAAAATTAATTTCATATCTGTTGAGCACTATATGATACACAACGAATCACATTGATGACGTACGCTCATTGTATTCAGTACTTGACGTTTCCAATAAGCATTCAACATGATCAAAGGACGATGGCCCTGCGACTGGATATGTTTTCGGTACCGTGTGACATACAACGAATCACATAATTGACGTATTCTCATTGTATTCATTGCCTGACGTTTTCAATATGCATGATCAAGACACTCGAAATGTTAACAAATATTCGTATTCACCTCATATGCGTAACTGGATTTCATTATTTCCACTGTCTGGAAGTTCAATCTGATATGTCATTGGATCTATGGTGTTTTATCATTTTAAAAAATATTTATATTTATAAACTATCCAAATTTGTCAGACTAGGTAAATAATCATTCTTCCGAAGGCTGTAGTTATCTTTTTCCGCGCATGCACAATTGCGTCTTCTGATTCAAAATCGATTAGTATCAAATGTTTTCATTAAAATTTATCAAAATATAATTTTTTTTTAAATTAGCAATATTAACTTTGTGGTTAAAATTCATATTTTTTATTTATTATCTTTGTTTTATTAACTACTGAATTGAGTTTAAAAACATCTACCGGTTTTGAAAAATACCATTTTCTTCTTCAGGATGTCATAACTAACTAAAAACATATATTATTGCTTCTTCACCAGAATCTATTTTTAAAAAAACAACAATTATTTAAAAAATAAATTTAGTACCTAACTCAAATTGTTGCTTAATACAAATTTAGTCGAATAATTTTTAGGAAAAAATTTTAGAATGGGACTCGTAGTTAAATTTAGTTGGTTGTTTACAATTTTTTGATTAGTTTTACATGCTTTATTTATCTTCAACGATTCCAAATTATTTAATTTGTGACCAATACCGTTTATATGCAAAATTGACAATCCCAATTTTTTATCAAAACCATGACTATTTTCTATCAAATGATTAGCAAATTCTGAAAACCCACTATTGTTCAAACATCTCAAATGCTCCCTTACTCTTATATTAAAATTTCTACCCGTTTTATCAATATAAAATGCAGCACAATCCTTAATACTTACAACTAAGTTTATAGACACCAGAATTGTTAAATTTATCATCTTTGTCTTTAGAATTTATGAGTAAATTTCCTATACTATTATTTGTGTAAAATGCTGATCTAATGTCTCGTGGTAGGTGTTTGGATATTTGTTTCGAAAAGTTATTTATGTATAAAATCCTACGCCAATTATCATTATTATCATTATGTTTTATCTGTGATTTATATAAAAACTGATTATTATATTCTTTTAATTTATTTTTTAAAATAGTGTCTATCAAACCTGTATTATACCCGTTATTAACTGCTATTTTTTTAATTGTATTCAATTCAATATCGAAATTGGATGTTGACATAGGAATACTGACTAAACGATGTATCATGGAGTGGAACCCTGAATGTTTGTGTGATATTGGATGATTAGATTCATTGTGTATGATAGTATCTGTAAAAGTTGGTTTTCTAAAAATTTTGAATTCAATTATATTATTATTTTTAATCAATGTTAGATACAAAAAATTTAGCATCTAGAAAAGCCGAGATTTTGCATCTAGAAAAGCTTTTAAGAAAAGAGTGGTACTTTATAAAGAACTTAAAATACTATGTGATAATAAACCAATATTACGAGTACTTAAAGAAAAAAATATGCCAGTCATTGCTCGAAGAATTACGAAAAATCATCGAACGCAATCAGTTACTAATACCAACAAACAGTGTGTAAACAAGAGTTTAAATAACTGTTTAGATAAGTATTAAATTAAAAAATTAAAAATTAATTAAATTTTAGAAGCAAATTCCGATCTACAAGATATAGAGATCAAATTGATATCCCAAAACTAAAATATACCGCAACTCAAAATCAATATATTTATCAAGGTATCAAATTTTTTAACAATCTCCCCATCACAATTAGAAAAATTACTGACTATCATAAATTTGTATCTGAAGTAAAAAAAAATATGTACACAGACTAACTGAAACATAAATTAACTCGAACATACTCCTTCTCTATACACGAGTCTTGCTTTCATAGAGAAGAAACAAATGTTAAAATATGTATATATCCACTGATTATTGAAATTGTATTATATTTTTAATATTAATAAAATAAAAAAATAACTGTTTGTATAACGGTATAAATAACCACATGAATAACTATTTAAATAATTGTTACAATAACGGTTTAAATAACTATTAAATATCGGTTAAAATAATGGTTTGATTGACTCTTTAAATAACTATTAGAATAACTGTTTAAATAACGGCTTAAATAACAATTATTGTAACTAATTAAATAACGGTTTAAAAATATTTAAATAACGGTTTAAATAACTATTTAAATATGTGTTTAAATAATTATTTAAATAAGTGTTTATATAACTACTTAACTATCACTAAATATGACATGATGAAGGCGATATCGCTCATTACATTTACCTTTTTGAAATGGAGAAAACTGGTGCCGATGAGATGGTTCCAAGTATTGAAATCCAATCCAGTATTTTTCCGTATCAGACATAAATGGGAGTGTATCTTTGAGTTCAGCAATATTCCTCGGATTAACCAGGGTGGCTCCCTCCAAAGCACACCCCTTAACGGCGTCTAGCCACGACCCTGATCTGTGGTGTACCTTGAAAAAGGCTTTGGCTCTCGGGATGTAATCATAATCAAGCCAAAATAATAATTTGTCTGAAACCCCAAAAAAACTTTTATTTTAAATATTATACACTAAAATAAGTCGAACGCCTGATGGCTGTTGGAATAATGAGAAGCATTAAGCGGAATACCACGAAAAATTAAAGTAAAGATTGGACAAAATTCAAATTGTTTACATCTGTGATTCTTTTAGGGTGGACCCTGTTCCTGAAAAAATTAAAGAAAATAGTATGGACACGAAATTCGAAGGGATGATCTTTTTGTAGGTTCTACAATAGAATACAACAAAAAGGTTAATGTTTATAAAATTATACTCAATTGTAAGACGATTCACAGAAAGATTCTAATCGGTAAAAAACTCTTATTGGAACTGAATAAATTTCTTATTGAAACGATCTATCATTTTTATTGAAACGAAACCTAAAGATAAGGATATAGAAACTAAGATATGGAATATAGATTATTATATTGAAAATGATTTTTAATGTGGTAAGAGATTGGTTAGCAACAGCTGAAATATCGTATCATAATTAACTTAAAATTATTGAGGTGAATTTCATGGTCCGAAGGCAGGTTGATGGTCAAAAGGAATATTAACCTTTCCTCTCCGATGATATAAACTGAGTTGACATTGCCTCTAATCATGTGAATATTTTTGTAAATATACTAAATACAAAGTTCATATTTTAGATATTCCTCCGTAATGTAATATATTTATGAATTGGATAAAATAATTACAATACATAAGTATGTATTTATCATATGCTACAATAAAAAATGTTTTTCGAAGAACCAGAAGTGAATTTGTCATTACATGTACGAGTTAGACGCGTCTTATGCGTCTTTACGCTGTAGTTCGTGACAATCAATATTTTTTTCATTTTTAGCACATTTACTATTATTTTAACAATGAACATAAGCAATAAATGTAAAATATTCATATTTATCCGACTTAAAAATCGCAAAAGTCAACATGTACATTGCTACTGGAATGCGCGTTTTTATTTTAGAACCGTAAGGGAAAGGTTAAATAAGGATTCACTTTTACGCATACGTATTATACTTTCATTTATTTTATATACAATACTTAATTTTAGTTTGTAAAAATTTTCAGTATTTTGATTTTTTTTTTTGTGATTGCAAAACTGTGTGTATCCATTTCTTGTATTATTCCAAATTAGATTTTAGTTTGCATACATTTAGCAACATAATGAATAAAATAATACAAAATTATATTATTCCCTATACGTACACTGCTACACATGGAGAGATGGTGCGTGCTGGGAAAGACGAAAGATGTCAGAAGAGTGGCGGGCAACAGATGAATGAGAAAGGATGAAGGTAGGAGTATTGGCAATCCTTGGGGGATGCAGGGCGATGATAAAAATACTATTTAATAATCTATAATATAAATTGTTACAATGCGATCAGGCTCAGGCGGAAAGAACGCCATCGCAACGTCAACGACTAGGCTCAGTCTGTGGGTGTGTACGTGTGTGGTGTCGGTATGGCTGACTCGGATGGATGGGAATGGTATCAAACAGACATTGTAAGCATGTCTCAAACAAAGTTCTCCACTTGAGTTCGATACCACTAAAAAAAAACATCCTTTATTATAACTAATACGTAGTAAAAGCACATAGGCACAAACCTGCTGAGAGACACACCTGCAGAAGCACGGACAGGACCAATAAGATAAGCGTCCACCTCATCTTTGTTCAGAACCTAAACTGAACTCCATCGGCTCCAGAACTTTTTGTTTCCAAATTCATTCTATTGTGCATGCTACCCATGAAGGAAATATTAAATGTTCCATTGCTTGAATGCTAATGAACAATGAGATTAAATACATTTCGAGCCGTTTGACATAAATGAATTGATAACATCATTTAACAGTATCAAATAATGTTATTAATTCATTTATGTTCGATAAACTTACCTGAACATTTTCGATTTGTTATTTTTAGTTCGTTTTTCTGACAACCTCCTTATCTTGCCTTCTTTTTTCTATCAGAGAAGTCGAAGTCTTTTTGGGCTTAATTTAATGATTATTTTTTGAGATCCGCGATTCTTCCGTTTCACTCTGGACATGATCCGCTCATCTTCAAAGTGGCATATGAACGTATATCATGAGAGTCTGGGATTCTGATTAATGTTATACAAATCTATCTTCGCATTGTGTGTTCTTCTCCAAACTTCCAGTTCATAAATTCTTCGCAGTACTTTCGTCTCAAAACTATCTGATAATTATCCGAATTTGACAAGGATTGCACATGATTTACACCCCTAAGTTTTAATTTGTAACTTATTTCATGTTAATTTTTAGATTTTGAAATATTCCATTATTTAACCCTTAATCTCCCAGTCTTATTTTCCATTTTTAGAATTCATTTTAAGGTTATTGAGTAAAAAATCAATTTGTCTAGATTTCACTTTCATCTAAGACATTACCCCATTCTCATAAATATCACTTACCGTATAAGCTGTTTTTTTAGACTATATGCCTCCGAAATGTCGACACTATAAAAGAGGCGCATCAAAGCTCTAGAAAGGAACCATCAACGATGTACACGTAGCGGACACCTGCTGCCATCTATGAATCGACAAGCGAAGTGGATCATAGCTAAGATACGCAATTGGGTCACACTAATGGTAAAAAAGACTCTTCCAGTCTCACTAATGCTAAATTGAAAAATAAATGTCCAAACCCCCGATTGGTTTGAATTAGAGATTCTATATTCTCGACTTTTTTTCAATTCCCGGGACTTGAGACTCAACATTTTAAGTCCCGGGAATTCCCGGAAAACGAGACCAAGAATTTGATTTAATTATAAAGGAAAGATATTTTTATGAATATTTATAAGCTATTAGGTATATTATACGTATTAAAAAATCATAGTTAAGGGGGCGCTTCCAAAAATAATTGTTTTTTTTTTATTTTAATTTACGATTAAAAAACACATATTAATAGGATAAATATAAATAATATTTAGTAAGTATTAATTATATTTTTGACATAAAATTTGATTTTAAATAGTAGCTGAAGCATCAATGTATGTAATTAAATAATTTATATTCACCAACATGCTTTAAAAACGTCAAAAATTGATCGTGTGTACTGCAAATTGAATGGTTTAAAACTCATTTAATTTTAAACATTTGGTTAATTTGGTTTAATGAAAATTTGTCTCCTTCAAGATTATAAGAAAATATTTTTTTATAAATTTAATGGTCGCAGTCTTTCTTATAATGTTTGAATTTTCCTAATAATAGCTAATAATATCCATTTTATTAGTTAAACATTAGTTTTAAAGTTGTATCTAAGTAATCATTAAAAAAAAGTCAAATCCAGTATATAACTTCTGATATAAATGAATAATAAAAACCCACGTTTTCGTGAAAAACCCGGAAATATTAATTATTTTTGAAAGGGATGCCTTAATAATAATTTATTAAAACCAATAAAAATTATTTGATGTAATAATTATTATTGATTCATAAGGTGGTACTAGTTTTTTTTATGAAATTAAATTAACATTTATAAATTGATTACAAAAAACATATTTTATAATTACAAAACATAACAATTTAAAAAAAACATTGAAATATAATACATCGGAAGATAAAATGTACAAATATGACAAAAATCAATGACAGTTTCTACTCAATCCATTTTACAAGAAAATGTAATTCTTTGTTTTATACAAACCGACAAAACCATTCCCTTCAGATTTTTTTTGTTAATAGTAAATATCTGTAGACTTATTTCTCCTTAATGGAAATCAGCTATAGCTGACCATATATTTCGCAACGTTAGTAGTTAGCAGCTACAAGAATTTGTACACATTTACACACTGGGTCCGTTACCTGCTATACTGCAATATGGAAATAACTGAACTTGTTTAAAAGAGAGTCTCGAGTCTCGGGTTATTATTTTTAAAGTCCCGGGACTCGAGACAGCAAAAATCCATGGGATTTCCGGGAATTTATTCCCGGGGTGTGGTTGGGATAAAGACGCATTTCTCACGATCTACAGAGTTTTTACATTGACAGCTAATGCATTTCAAAATTAAAACACCTGCGAAGTAGATCTGATAATTCCTTGCATTATTATTAAATTATTTAAGTAGGTAATATTTACTTTAATTACGACAGGTCTTTTGAACTCAAATATACATGTAACTCATACCTATATATGTATGATGCGAGATGACAGATGCTGCTCCGTTTCCCCAGGATATCAGATGGCACATCCAGGAAACATTAATAGTTGAACTGAGGAAAGATTCCATTCAGGGCCGGAAGCTGGACACGGAATACTCTACAGCCAATTCATCATGCCGACCATACAGAGCACAATGGTGATATATCCAAAATATCAAAGCATTGCAATACTTTTTATAAATCCCAAGCACCGTAGATAAAAACAACATTTTAAAAATAGTTTACTATTCTAGGTTAAGTTAGGTTTAGTTATGTTTTACTACATAGTGTAGCGAGCGGACTGTGAGTTTGTTCAAATAATATTCAGCTTCAACACGGGAATTACAAATGTGTCCAAAATAACACAATACATTTATTTTTAAATGCGTCTTTGAATTTACAAATAACTTTATTCTTTACAGGAAAATGGTTTGTCTCCCATCACATTAGTTTTTGTAGTTTTTCTCAGTCATTAATAGTTCAATATTTAAATTTAAAAGCTCTAGTAATAGATAAACGTTTAACGCATATAAATTTTTATCTTTCACATTTCCTCTTAACAATTAATTAATACATTTAATTAGTATTTAAAACATCACAGACCTATATGTTCTGAATAATTACAACTTCACAATAAGAATGTGTTCTCCTTAATAAATAAAATATTGGCAAAAACCATGGCATCCTGGTGTCTAGATAATTGTTTACTAAATATTTCCAAATAATTTGAGATACAAATAAATGTTATAGGACGAGATTCAAATGAGTTATTGATAAAAATGTGAAAAAAAAACGCTAAAAAATCAGTCGCTTTTACCGGATTGAAACTCAGCGCTTACACTGAAATATACATTGTCAACATTTTGAGCAGGTAGACCATGGATACCAGGTATGCGTCCATGTATTTGTTTTGACTTATTTTCGTCTAGTGGCTCCTAGACAATACCAGTAATATATATTTATTTGAGGGGCGTTGGGCCTACCTATAAGTTTTATGACACTACCTGTTCGGGTTCCGACGAGAAGATTACACACTCAGTTGATCTTTGTATTTTGGCTGTGTAAAGTCTGTGTGTCGATACGTGAGAATATGTACGTTATTCTTAATATTTTTTAATTTTTATCTTTAATCACCAGAAATATCACGGCATATCATGCAATTTCATTAAGTCATATTTAAAATGAAAAACGTTTGAAAAACTGAATACTTGAGTCGGGTCTAAAATGACCCACCACCGCCGGAGGCGTTTTGTTTTGACCTACCGGGCAGTAAGTGTTAATGTTCCAAGTTAATTCTAAGAAACTTCGCTTCATACGCGTTGTTAACATTCTACTAGAAAGAAAGATTACTAATAATGAATCTGGTACGATACTTTATTAAGTGAGTAAAATAATTTAATTTCGTGAGAAAAATATTTCAACTGAAAATATAATATTTATTTTCTACTTAATTGTATTATTAAATTATAATTATTTTTCTTTCCTTTTCCAAGAAAAATTCTTTTCTGTTTTGTTTTTTATTCCTGCTATATATACCTATATTTTCATATGTTTTTTTTAGTAGTCACATTATTACGTACAAAAAAAGATTAGTATAATTTTTCAAAATCTTGATAAATTTAAATACCTAACTGTTATTTTAATGTTATTAAATTTTCAACTATTAAATCCCCAGAATACACGCTTCGGGGAATGAATACGCGGAGGTAGTCGACATTTGTTCTATTAATTTAACATTAAAAAAGTAGCCTCTTAAGTGATCTCATTTTCACTGCACTTTGAAGAGCGTATGAAGCCACGCGATAACTAATGGGCCACCAACCTTGATATACTCTGCAGCAACGTTATCATATCCCACAGCCTTACCATTCTTCATATGTTTTATTGCACACTTTATTTCTTCCATACTTATTGCATTTATATCGTTTTCCTCATTCATACTTACCCCAGAGAGCCTCTCAGGTGCTTCCTCATTTGCATTCTCTACACTTTCATACGTTTCCTGGAAATATTTCATCCATCTATCTTTTATTTCATCCTCATTCGTTAACATCTCTCCATTTACTGACTTAATAGCTTTCATACTACTGCTTTCAGCACCACATCGAGATTTTTTGACCGCCTTCCAGAAGAATTTTATATTATCCTGAAAATTCTCAGTCATTTTCACCCCATCTTCTCTTTTCAGCCGCTCTTTCCTTTCTTTCACACCAGATTTAACTTTTTCCTTACAGACATTGTACAGGATTTTTGCTCTCGTATATTCATCCCCATTTACTGTCAACAGATAGCGCCACGCATTCTTCTTTTCTTTCACAAGTTCCATCGTCCCACCATGCATCACCTTTCTTCCTCCCTTGGGTAGCTATCCCACAGGTTTCTTTCACTGATTCGCATAAAGTAACCTTAATGTATTCCCATGCATTGTCTATATTCAGATCACTCGCTCCTTGTTCACTCAGTTTTTCACACACTAACTCTTTATAGGACTAAATTATTACAATTTTTTGTGTTTTAACTCAATAGTGACGGATAGATTGCTTTACTTCACATTACATATTTATTTTTAATTTTGATTATCTAGAAATATGCTGATACAATGTAATTTTTTTCTTTGTGTTTTGTACTTCTGATGAAATTTTCTGTTATTTTACAAATTATATTAACGCCTGAATAAGGTGTGTATAATAATAATAAATAAATCAATTGGACGGTAAGGAAAATAAAAGTATTTTATTAATAATGTTTAATAATATTTTCATAATATTTTGGACAAGCATCGTATCTTGACGTTATGAATACTGACTGGTAAACCTTCGTAAAAAGTTGTTGCCATCTCTGCAGACTAGGTGCTTGGTGGTGGAAAGCCTGGTTTTCTGGCAAATAAAATTGTATTTCGTATCACACCTGGTAACTTGTTGTTTCCCGTTGCTATCCAGAGTCGCGCATTGCACTTTACCCGGCTTTAGAGTATTCTCGGCCGTCTGACAACTGTATTCTGCAAAAAAAAAATCGAGTAAATATAATGAATACCTTCGTGTACAATTCACTGGAAAGGAATCAAAAAAGGAAGAAATTAAATAATATCTAATTTAATTTTAACATTTTAAAATTTAATATGTTAGAAAACGGTAACTGAGTAATTTATAATGGGTGCCGGTGCGGTATTGAAATAAATTAGATTAAATAAAACACAATCATTTTGTGTATAAAACCAAGAATTTTATTAAACGTCAACCAGTTTCGCTCAGCTCAAGCTTTGTTAGGGCGTATTTAAAACTAACAATAAATACAAAAAGAGTGCACATATATATATTTACAGAAACATACATATATTGTGACATTACAAATGAGGGTCTCGTTTGAAATTACCCCGTCACTTGTTTTATTGCACCTCAAAATCACAAAAAATTGCCCCTACGTTGGTATCGCAATCCGTTTTTAAGGTTATAAAAATGGTCATCGTCTGTGTTTTTTTTTTCAAATCATCGATCAGAGTATACGATCATATAACAGTGTGCAATCCAGCATAACCAAAGGATAATTATTTTATGTTATTCAATCATTATTGCATAATTTACTAAAATTTGTTAATCTAATCATATGGTGAACAATCTTTACAGGAAACGAGATGATTCCCTTTAGTTTCTTTGGTTACGGTTATTCTCACCATGGGGTACATTTTTCACTTCATTTTACATTACAACTTCGAGCTACGTGATTTTTTACAATTCCGCTTACGAATCCAATTGTATCGACCTAGATGCTGAGGATCATCTACGATGATAGGCTAAAGACATGGGTTTCTTGAACGAGGATGGACCGGAGTGATGCCATCTAGTGGAACATCTTGTTGCCAACCTGCCTGCATCGCAAAACGTCTAACTCGCGCCCAACCCGACGAAATTAGGATTTGTTAATGGGATTGTATCTTTATTTTATTTCCTTTGTTCACGTTACATTTATCATTAAATGCCATTTTTATAATAAATAACACCTTTTTATTTATCACCACCAGGTATTATTTATAAATTTTTCCCAGTTTAAGATGAAGGCAGAGCGTGGCAAAATAAGGTGGGTGAGGTGAAGATGCTGAGGTGAAGAACCCGTGTTTACCGGTGACTAGTCGGTGAGAGGGTAAAACACCGGTCTTTACTCCCACAATATATACATAAAGAGAGAGACAGAATATAAAATTATATGCGAAAAAGAGACAGAATTCATATACATTTAGACAGAAGACAGAAGATTGATATTAAATTTATTTAAAAGGAAACATACAAAAAGAGGAGTTACTTTTTTTCAATACTTCTTTTGAGAATTAATTGAGAATACAGAGCGAGTAGAATAAAGAGCTTACAAATATTTTAATACGTAAAAGAACACAAATTACTGGATTTTTACCTACAAAGGCACTGTTATTAAATAAATATTAGATATCTCATGAAGACAAAGCTATTTTTTATTATATTTAAAAATCAAGGAACTATGTGTGTTCTTGGACATATTCAAATATTGCAAAAATGGGAATATTGAGGGGTGAGAATTGGTGAACGTTATATATATACATATATAAAGTGATCACTTAAGCCAATCGAAGACAGGTCGTAAGCCCTGTAGTTACCCCAGACTTCTATTCTTCCATATATTTTCCGTTAAATATAATTAAATGTAATAAAATTCATAAAGTTTTTGAAATATTATGTAATTACCATTTTCACACAGTTGACTTCCTACCCAGTACGTTGTACCGGGTTCCAATACCCCTGTGAGTTCCTTGAGATCAGATGGAGCAACTGAATCTAAGAGTCTGGATCCTTCAGATGCGCAAGTCCTCATAGCGTCTACCCAATTATTCGATCCTTTGTGTACCTTTATCAATGATCCCAGGTCCTTCAATAACGTGTAGTCAGGACGGTAGATGGGATTAAGAGCTAGAACAGATTGAGATACACAAAGTTTTAAGATACAGATCTTATCCAAAAAACACGGTGACAACACAGGAAGAATACAGTTGAATTATTTTTAATTAATAATTATGGCGAATAATGTAGTTTACTCGGATTTTTACAAAAACTATATTTTTCTGTAACTCTTTGATCATTTTCCTAGCACCCCAACGTTTTTCAATTCGCATATTTTTGATCAGAATACGGTCATCTGCAGTGAATTCTGTCATTCTGGGCAACAATTTGAAAAAACCAAATATAAACAATGGGAAAATTAATAATCAAAGATGGCGACTGGAAATTGTCGAAATAAAACATAATATAGATAAATAGGTAAGTAAGTAAATTAGTAAATTATTTAGCTATTGTTGATATAGTTAAACTAATTTTGATATAATTATATCACATTTTACGAAATTTTCTCACTTTATTTACTTCATACTTACGTATGCACTGAATTAAGAATAAACAATTAAAGAATTAAACGAAAATTAGATATTTATTTATTTATTTATATATATATATATATAATATATATATATATATATATATATATATATATATATATATATATTTTGACATCCATATTTTTGTACTAACAGAGGTGGATACATAATAAACATACATAAAACATAGTTTATTGTGTGGGATGGAGTAGACTTCACTTCTGATATATGCAGCGTTGTCCTGGCTACTTTGCTAGACTAAAGTCTGTGTTAAAGTAGCCAACCATAGAGATAAAGATATTTTTTATTATATTTAATCGAAAATATATATAAGGATGGTGCAGTGGTACTCGAAGCGAGTCCACATACTAACATATGTACAACTTTAAAAAGAAAAGATAAATGTGAAGATTGGTAAACGTTTTGTGAACGTGAAGTAATCACTTAAGCTGGCCGAAAACCATTATTGTCCAGCTATATAAATTATAATATTATAAAAAAAACTATATGATAATGCAAAATAAAATTAATACAAAAACAAGATAACAGGTGAAACATGGCGGAGATAACTCTCATTTCTAAATGAAGATCATACGAGATAAGGAACACAGGGGTGGTTAACTCCCATTGTTCCATCCCGACTAGAATCCAAAATTACTGGACTCTCAACAATGCTCGTGTTAAGTACACGTAGGTGAATTTTAAACTTTAGTTGGATATTAAGGAAACACATTCTTATTGTGAAGTTGTAATTATTCAGAACATAGAAAATAATGTAGACGGCTTTCAAATAATGGAACGACAGGTGTATTAATTTGAAAAAAATGTAACTTTTTTAGTCATCTCAGAGCTGTGTTAAGTTGACTGTGGTGACAAATCTCTGACTTTCAAGCATTTTATCAAATTATAAACCTCTAATGACTAGTGATGAACTAAACCATTAGTGTAACTGTGATTGTATGATTCGAATTTGATTGTAATGAAGATTGGAAACAGAAATTTAATTGTTGGAGGTTTAGTTTTTAGTATACCAGTGATTGCTCGCCGAATTATGAATAATCAATCAACCAATCACTGTTACAATCAAACGCATCTCACAATCACGGTTAAAATAGCAGTTTATCTCATCACTAATAATGACCATTTATGTCTATATGTAGTGTGTAGTGATTGAAGAGAGAATATTGAGAATGTTTTGGTTGATTGCAAGGAAGAAACCAAATAAGAGAATATCAGTTCGAAAATTTGTCAAGAAAAATACTGGCGTTATAACCTAATTGGTAATGTACTACCCCGGATTGGAAATAGAGATCCAGGTTCGTGTTCCGGTGACGCAAAAACAATATTTTTCGAAAAAATTGATTTTATAAGTATATATTTATAATTAATACATTAATTTAGTATTTAAATTGGATAAGTTGGGTATCATGATTGAGAAATTATTACAATACATGGGAAAAATTGTTCAGTTGTATGTATATATTAAAAACTTTCTTATAAATATTAACAATAATATTATCAAAATATTGCAGGGTAATAATTTTTTAATATAGCAACAATATTAATTGTTAATGTACATGGCGTATCTATCTACAAACGGATGCATCATATATAAGCTATATACCGGTGCAAAATATAAACACGTGGATAACGTACATAGCGTATTGATTTTTACTCGAGTTCTCACAATGAAATAACACCCGTGCTTATTTACGGTGTAACGTCCGATATATAAATAGAACACAGTAAATATTTTTCGGACTGTACTCTGGAAAAAGTGCCGTGTAACACTCACTGCCCTGTGGGTCAAAGCAAAACTATTCCATTAAACTTTGCAACATTATTTTTAAGCATCTTTTAATGGCGACACCAGGAAATTTAGAAAAATCATCCACTAGGGAGGTCAGATGATTAATTTATGTATGGACGGCCAATCTAATAAAGGACACACGGCCATTGTTTTTTTAACCTGACATATGGGCTTGTTACAAAATCTTAAGATACGTTCGCGAAAAACCCACCCCGCATGGCTTGGTATATACACATATATATTAAATATGAATTAAATATATTAACTAGAAAGATATACATATAAAATAATTTTATCGAAAAATATTTTTGTTGCGCCGTCGGGATTCAAACCTGGATCTCTTTCCTAACCGGGGAAGGTGCATTATTCAACTATGCTACAGCGACGATATTTTTAGCGACAAATTTTCGAACCTATATGTTACCTTTTTGATATTAATACATTTAATCGTTTCATTATTTGAAAGAGACATGTATTTTTCTATAAAATTGATTTTATATGTATATCTTTCTAATTAAAATATTTAATTTATATTTAAAATATCACATACCTATGTTCTGAATGATTAAAACTTCACAATAAGAATGTGTTCTCCTAACTTATATATTTTTTTAAATGTATTCTCTATAAATAGATTTTTTCTGTACATCTTTCTAAACGATTCATTTTAATATGTATTAAAAATACCACGAAACAATGTCCAGAAATTATAACTGCCATTAAAAATATATAAGTTATTTCAAAGTATACCCAAATTTAATAAAATTGATTAATTATTCTGGCATATTCTAATATGTATTTCTCAAAAGGTATTTGGGATTCATCACAATATAAAGTTGATTGCTTTTAAAAATTGACCAAAATGAGTATCAATTATATAATATGTAATGGAATGGTAACAGGGCCACGTTCGAATCCTGGTAGGAACCAAATATTTCTTCGATAAATTTAATAGATTATTTCTGTATATTTTTCTAATTTATTTATTTTAATTTGTGTTAATAGAAACTCACCTATTTTGGAAGGATCAGAGCCTGTATGCGCCAAACAAACAAATCTTTTATAATTTTGACAGTAATCGTTAGTGAACATTTGATTTTGAATATAAATACAATCCTTTCCCTCTGCATTGTCTACATAGACATTTGTATATTTATCATGATAGTTTATTTTATCTGCTAACTCTCCTGAAAAATAAACAAGTATTATATTGTGATTGTCTAATATCTGTACATCTCCAGAGATACTCAGAATAATATGATTTCATTGTATAGTTTGTGTTCATGAACACTTGGTGCTTCTTGAGAATCAGTCGCGACCTATATTATTGACACCTTTCCACGTTCAAATTCCCACCCATCCTTTCCCTACTGTTTGTTTTTAGTGTAAATAGTGACCTTGAAGTCAGCAGATGTTAGTGCGACGCGATACTTGTTCGGTTGCGACACCGGTGTGGATTTGTTCAACTTCAGTGCATCAGTACTGCATTGTGATCCTGTGATTTGTGCACAGTGATTATTGTGTGAGCCGCGGGTGAAGTGAGTGATATCGCAGTCTTCATTTGAAAGCGGAGATCTGCCCGCCCGGCTGTGACTGCGGGAGTAACGGAGGCGTCATACACGAGGTAAGGCGAGCAGTCCTTCAGATTCCCAATTTCCCGAGATCCACTGGTTCTTCGACTGGACTCCCTATCCCATCATCAATCCTTATCCCTGCTAATCAAAGTCCCTTATTTTCATCCATCTTTCCTTTAACGCCCCTCCTTCGGCGATTCCAATTTACGACCGGAATCGTCGTAATCATAATTTTCGTTCGGTAGATCCTATTCAACGCGGGATCTACGTTTTCTTTACAGTTTGACTTCAAGAAATAAATTGTTATTAGAACTATATATATTGTTGTATTAACAACGTAAGGGTAAAATCAAGCTAAGCAAAATGTACTGCATCTGTTTCTTCCAAATAATAATTAGTAAACGTTATATACATATATGAAGTATATATATATATATATATATATATATATATATATATATATATATATATAAAGTGATCACTTAAGTCAGTCAAAGACTGGTCGTAAGCCCTGTAATTACCCCACACTTCCATGTATTTTCCATTAAATATAAAAAGGAGCTGCATTATTCATTAGAATTTTGAAAATTATCAAATTATTCTAAGTAAATAAGTAATTTAAATTAAGTTAAATTAAAATATGTTGAAAATATCGAGTTAAATTGTTAGATTGATACCAATTATCCAATTATCGAGGATTCTAATAGGGCCATCCTCCAGTATCTGGTTAACCTGTTCGTGTCAAGTCTTCTGTGGACGTCCAAATATTTCGGGTACCATCAACACTTGCGTTATTTGTCTTTCTTACCATTCTCTCCTCATTCATTTTTTTTTACTTACTATTCTCATTAGTATAGCTGACATTTCAGCTTTACACTCCTTCTTTCTTTCTACATTCTTTACTATGTCATAAATAGATCTACTGCATATACGCCTAAGCGATGTCATTTTCACTACATTCAGCCTACTTTCGTTCCCCTTCTTCCAGCTCCAGGCCTCAATTTCACACATCAGTGTTTGTACCATTGTGTACCACTAGTTTTGTCTCGGTTGACAAGTTTCCGTTAGATATAATTATTTATTCTCTGCAGCCTTCTTTCGATATTTTTCTCAGCCTATCAAACATACTTCCCAAATACCTAACTTATCTACTTGTTACAAACAACGACCACTATCTCTCGAAATATCACAAAAAAATTACAACAACCTGGCGCTCTCCCAACTAATTAATATGATTAAACTACCAAAGTATAAAAGGCTTCTAAAAATACCCTTGGGCTATAGCCATGTTGTCTGAAGGGAGTAAAGTACGAGGTTTTAAGGTATTTTATAAATATCTTAAATTTTGCAGAGTTTTACGGAACCCTTAGATCCTTGGCTCCATCATTCCCTTCTCGACATGAAGTAAAAAAATATACCTACAAAAATTTAGACCGATATTAAAATAATTATGAAGAATAATTACAGACCGTCTAAATTTGAATATATCACGTTAGTGGGTGGGGCGTACAATGCGTGAATTCCGATCCAGAACTCCTCGTGCGTTGCAGTCAACGCTTTAAGTTCTCCAATGTCATCATCGTATAGTGGCCAAGCCAGTTCTGCTCCTTCAGACTCGCACTCGGCCACCGCATCAAACCATGACAAGGGCATGTTGTGCACCTTGTAGAATGCTTTGTCTTGCTTGCTGTACTTGTAATCATTGCGGAAGAAAGGAACGTCATCTGTAACAGATCAACGGTACCAATATGATCATTTTCTATGTAAATCAGAAGGCTACATAATTTATTCGTTATTTATCTCTGGGAATCTTTTCTTAAAGCGAGCGGATTAATAAGTTGTCTTTTTTTTCAATACTAAAACACTTTTGTTAAATTCTCTAATTTTAGAAACCATAACCAGAAGGCTTAAGAGTCAAGCTTTACATCATAAACCATTATACTACACTATCAATAAACATTTTAACAAGGTCAAATTTAAAATAAACATTTTAACAAGGTAACATTTAAAATAAACATTTTAACAAGGTAACATTTAAAATAAACATTTTAACAAGGTAACATTTAAAAATATTCGTATGTCCTATTGTATTGTAAGATGTAAAACTTGTTTCACTTGGTTCCCTGGTGATTGATTCCTCAACAACTGATCGCCTGAATAATTGATCCTTCTGCCAGTTGATCTCTTACTCATTGATCCTCCCAAAAATTGATCTCCCGGACAATTGAACCCTCTTTCAGTTGATCTCTTACATATTGATCCCCCAGAAATTGATCGCTCTGCCAGTTGATCTCTTACACATTGATCCCTCGAACAATTGTTCCCCCAAAAATATTTCTCTCACACGAAATTACATATAATTCCTAATATTTAAGAATATTTCCATATTTTCAAATCATTAAGGAAAATAGAAATTTGAAACTAATTACACATTTTTCATTCAAAAGCTACAAGAAATAAATTATTCTCTCATATATACCGGTGTATAATTTTATAAGTTTTTGTACTTTTATGTTATTTTCATAGATTTATTTTATATATCTACTAAGGTATTTGTAAAGTAGATTTTAAGTTCGAAATTGATAAATAATACACAAATAAAAAATGCGCTCCACCCCAACTTCTGTTTTATTTTAATAATCACTCTCGTGTTTTATTGGAGAAGCATCCATTTTTTTTTTGTATTATCCATTTATTTATTTAAATGGTGAATTAAATAAATAATTAATGTTTCAATTATTAAAATAATTTGTATAGCATATTCAAGCTAAACTGAGAAAAATGCGTCACACAAACAAATTCTTTAAAATAATGCAATGTATGCTATTCTGTGCATTATACCCATAAGCATTAAAGTCATTTTTTGTACATTAGATGCTGTTAAAGAATGCGTATACAGTATTTGAAGACCTTGACAGGCTGAACTGAATGCGCCCATATGATAGAATCCACTGTTGCTGATATCTGTCTATTTACATCATTCATAGATGTTAAGAAGTTAAGAATGTATATGTATATGTGTGTTATGACCGGTCTCTAAAGGAGAGGATGAATTTATTTGCAGTTCTGTTTTCGACTAGAAACAAAAAGTCCAAAGATTTTTTACTCTAGAATACAAGGGATGTGGAGCATCCAAAGCGTCCACCAAGGGATGTGTGAAGCGATCGCTTCTACTGAATATGTAGTCCGAATAGTAAAGCTAAAAAGGCAGTGAGAGGGTATTTAATGAGACAAGAGGGTGAGAAATAGATGGGGTAATATAGTAACTGACTCGAGATATTAAAACAGAAGGTAAAATATGAGCAGGTCGTTGGTCCGATGAAGTATACTGGCAGTACCGGGCGGGCAGTGGACATACAATACCAGCGAGACAGAAGCCAATAAAAAGTTGGGAGAGGCATTTGTCCTACACTGCAAATGTGCAAGGGATGATAATGAGGATCCGGGGCACAAACAGTTTACGGTATGGTCATGTGCAACGTATAAGTGAGGAGAGAAGAGAGTAATTGCGAATCACGATATTCCCAGATATTTAATCGCAAATAGTGAGTGTGATTCAAAAATATCAGCGATCAACTCACAGTTCGTGATTTTGAGCTCATCACTAATATGTAGTAATTAAGTGGGTTTTGGGTTTTGCTGGCACATTTTAGTTTTGATTCGATGTTTGTCATTCATTATCATTATTATTATATTATATTTACGGTAAATAATCTTTAAACGTGTGTGCAAATAGAACAATTGAGATTTTAATACCCTTAGCATGAATGTGAGAAAATGCGATGACACTAAATGAACACAAGATAAAATAATTCATCACGTTAGATTATATAAAACATGTGAACCGATGACGAAGTAGAACCAGACTATTAACCAGTGTTGATCTGAGTACCTGCTACAAAAATGTTATGAAACAGTCCAAATAGCTAATACGCAGAATCAAACTTGGTAATTTACCAAAAAGGTTATTTAGGATGATAATGTAACACTGTGAAGGAAGCCGCCGCTCTCTTACTAATTCATCGCCCGGTTGCCATATTTTTAATGCTACTAGGCAGCTGTACAGCTGCGTCTCACACATAGTGTCAGGACGGAGCCGAACAGCTACTATCTCAAAAATCCTCAGTGTCTCCGACTCTTCTTTACTCAGGGAAAATTTTCTTTACAAAAAACATAATGAAAAGTATAACAGTGCGTGTTGACGCAAGTCGAATATTTATTCCCTGTCCTCTTTCGTCCATCCAATCATTTTATACATGTTCCGCTCTGGCCGATTACCGTACATTTCGCCGCCCGGGACTACGCTCCGATTGTGCTTCGACCTCGAAGCGTTAAGTTTTTTTCTTCCTGCCGCCCTACCCTCACGCCGTGCGTATCGCTTGGACCGCGCAGAGGAAGTGAATCCGTCTCGGAAGTGCCGTTATAGAGATCTCGGTTCGACATAATATAATCAATCGACGCCCAACACAGGACTTCAAAGCAAGGTGGGCCATATCCATTTTCCTTAGTTTCCTTCAGACTTCCATTTCGGGTTGCGTCAAATATTTAAAACCATTCTACATTACAGTCCACGGGATCTTATCCCACCATCAGAAAAAACAAAGCATAAATGATCATTGAGAAAAATAAACAACATAGAATAAAACATAATAAAAATATAGAACATCAAATGTCATAAAGTTATTAAACGCCAACCGGTTTCGCTTAGCTCAAGCTTCGTCAGGTCGTACTTAAAACTAACAAAAAATGTATGTTTAATGTATGTTGCGACATGATCTTGTCCCATGTTGGATGTGACGTCTTCGTCCTCCCGTTTTGCTTAAAGGCAAGCATGAGATGCGTGGTTCTAATCCACAGAATTCACTATAATTAGTTTTTCCATACACAATTCGACCACAGTTTAACACGCGTTTAACTATACAATCATGTATGTCAATAAATGCTAGCTTCAACAAGTGCTCTTTCAATTAACACACCCTCCACTGCGGCATGCAAACAACACAAGTTAGACTAGAAGATGTCAGGAGCTTCAGTCTCACAGCAACAAAACATTCTGATCGTATCAAACATATTAAACAAACAACCTCTACACTGATAACTTTCTCTTGATGATAAGATGTATTCCGAATCCAGGTCGACTTCGCCCTAAATAGGTATGTCACTAGAAAAATACCTGTTACCTTTTCCATTTCGTCGGTCCATCGGGTGAGGGATCTTCCTCGTCAAGCTATCTTTCCTTTGCAAAATATACTCTTAAGTAATCTATTTTGTACTGTATTGTCAATTTTTTTATCACTTATAAATATCAATTTTGATACTCAATAAAAAAAAGAATCTTGTAATGGTATTTTAAATTTTTTTTTAAAAATATAATACAATTTTGAATAATCAGTGGATATGTACATCTGTATATATATATTTTAACATTCGTTTCTTCTCTATGAGAGTAAGACTCGTGTATAGAGAAGGAGTATATACGAGTTAATTTATGTTTCAGTTAGTCTGTGTACATATTTTTTTTACTTCAGATACAAATTTATGATAGTCCGTAATTTTTCTAATTGTGATGGAGAGATATAGGCGGTATATTTTAGTTTTGGAATAATCAATTTGCTCATTAAATAGTATAGATCAGAATTCGCTTCTAAAATTTAATTGATTTTTAATTTTGAAAATTTGAATTATTGAATTTTTTTTTGTGTACTTTAAAATCGGTGAAAAGTAGTATACTTGCATAGTATTTTTTTTAGAACAATTTTTATTTTCATTTTTAGTGATTTCTAATTATGACATTGAAGTTTTATATGCACCTCCCCATCCAATTATAACGTATGTATACCGTGTGACTACAAACGCGTAATATATAATTTAGTAATAAGTATAAATTATAATTTCCCGAGTACGATCCTTGTTTCGTAGAAACCAATTTTTGTCACAATTACTATTTCACTTTGATAATGAAAACAGTAAAAAAAAAAGAAATACCTCGATTTATTGTTTTTGCTTATCGAATTAAGGTAATAAAAATGTAATTAGATTATTAAGTAGTAATGCTTGATTAATTACAAATCACATGGAAATTCAACAGCTGTAACTAATTTCCATTGATAATTTATGTTCATAATACTAATAAATTATTTTCTATCATTAATCTTGTAGTAATAATTAAAATTTTCGGATTCGCATGATTTTTTATGCAGGAAAAAATTTACTGATTAATAAAGAAATTATAAAATATGAATTATATATATTAATTAGAAAGATATACATATAAAATCAATTGTTGATTTTAATTTTAATTGTGGATTCGAACCTGGATCTCTTTGCATTATCCAACTATGCTACAGTGACATTATTTTTGACGACAAATTTTCGAATCTATATATTACACTTTTTCAAATGAATACATCTATCATTCCATTATTTGAAAGTCATCTACTTTGTTTTTACGGAATCTCAAATACTTTTGAGTAAACCGAAATCAGACGCCAGAATTAACGATTCATTTTTATTACATTTTTGGACACATTGACACAACTTATAATTAATACATTTAATTAGTATTTAAAATATCACAGACCTATCTTCTGAATAATTACAACTTCACAGTTGGAATGTGTTCTCCTAATAATTAAATAACCTTGAGGCTTCTGGAATAATATTATTTCTAAATTTTTAAAATCAAATTTTACAGACTGAATGAAAAAGTAATGAAATTGAAATTTTACTCGTATTTAAAAGTCTTAGATCAGAAAATTTAGAAATTTTAGAATGTAAAAACGACTAAACCTTATATATAATAATAATAATAATAATAATAATAATGTGTTTATTCCAGCGCAATCATGTTTTTTTTTTAACCCGATTAACCTGATAGAGATAATACATATTATGTTTTACATTAAGGTTATGAAATAAATATTCTAGGGAAAAGAAAAGCAAGGAAAATATTAATAAATAAAAAAAAAGTTAATAAAAAGTAAAAACACAAATATATACACAAAATATAAATATTACATATATAACTACTTCAGTCACGGCCATTGTTGTATATGTAGCTATTCTGTAGGCGTTGCTATTCTCTGGTCAGGGAACCAGCTTTCCATGAAAGCGCCGCTTGCACCAGCGAGTTGGTGCTGAGCTCCAGCCGCAGCTTTATGTCCGCAACTCGATGTCTCAGAAGCGGTACGAATCCATGTATATGGCTTTTGGTAAACATTGAAGATGCGCTGCAATAACGTGCCAATCCAAACAGAATTCTATATGAGTTGTTGTACTAAATTCGGTTATACGTCACTCGCTTGTATTTCGACCAGAGCTCGCTTTCGAATTCTCTACTGCATCGGTAGAAACGCCGTGACAGCATATTTGCACGAACGCTCAACTGTCTCCTCTGCCGTTCTGTATCATCATCGTCTTGTCCATCTTCATTGAATATATGGTCAAGGTATTTGACCTTATTTTGAACGCTCAATTTTGTCCCGCCCAGCCACACGGGAGGGATATTATCTGGTCCATTTTTATATTTGAACGCCACTATGACCGATTTGCTGGAATTGTATGAAATATTGTGTTCACTGGCGTGTGTTTCACATATCTGTAAAAGCTTTCTTATCACTTTTATAGATGGCGCTTGTACAACCGTATCATCGGCATAACTAATGTGGTTCACATTTGTCCCGTCCATGTGTATCAGATAGTAGTTAGCTCAATTCGTCTATGTACATATTGAAGAGGATTGGCGACATGCACCCGCCCTACCTCACCCCAGTGCGCAGGTAAAATGGCTCGGAGTCGGCGCCTTCCCACCGCACTGAGTTCTCTTGCTGCCTGTGCCACCTGTCAAGTATATCTACAACTTGTTAGTTATATAAAATTAATAATAATTGGGAATATAGCAGACCAAGTAATTGAGTATCGGTATACATAAAATAATCCAGCATGAGATTTACATAACGGAGTATTTATAATGTAAGTAAGATAGAGAAAATATTGTTTATCTCGATACCGAATATTGAATGCAAAGTTTAAATAAATAAATAAACCTAATTTTGCATGTCTACTCTTAAAGATCCTGCAAAAAATATAGGCAAGATTTCCCCTCACATCGATAAATGTATTAAATTTAGTTCCATACAATTTTGCATTATTACTCTTTAGAATCCTGCCCAAAGCTCAAGTACGATATTTTCTTCCCCTGTTCTCATCATATTTTGCAGAGATACTTTTTATTGACCTATTTGCTAACCTTGCCTTGCATTTATTTAAATTTATAAAATATATTGCGTTTTAAGTATTTATTTAATAACCCGCTTAAAAAAGATATTAACTACCTGATTGCATCAATTAATATTATACCAGATATCGTAACAATAATTTCCATGGAGACTTTCAATTCCAACAAGCGACAAATAGATCCCTTGACACATTCGAGTCGATTCTAACCACAAAGCACTATTTATCAAAAATGCTAAGGAAAATTATGCAAATTACTTACTTCCATAATATTAATAAAATGAAAAGAATAAAAATTACGAATAGTTTGCAGAATACGTCCAACTCATTTTATTAATGTATTTATTGATGGTAAATAACAACATAGATATTTAAGGGTATTGGATGTACAGAATAAAAATGGTGACAATTTATTTACATCCTAACATGTTTATATGGGCAAAAAAATGACAAAAAACAGTATCTACGACGTAAAAAAATTATAAACACAAAAAATATAATAGTAATATTTGAGTATGTCCAAGAACACACAATTACTGGATTTTTACCTACAAAGGCACTGTTATTAAACAAATATCATATATCTCATAGAGATAAAGATAAAGAACATTGCTTTATTAGGTGAACATATTCTTATTACGAAGTTGTAATTAGCGTAGAACATAGCTCTGTGATATTTCAAATATGAATTAAATATATTAATTAGAAAGTTATACATGTAAAATCAATTCTATCGAAAAATATTGTTCTTGCGTCACCGGGATTCGAACTTGGATCTCTTTCCAATCCGGGGAAGGTTCATTAATCAACTATACTATAGTAGATTTTTGTTATATATGTTACACTTTTCAGATGAATACATCTATCGTTCCATTATTTGAAAGCCATCTACTTTGTTTTTACGGAATCTCAAATACCTTTTGCACCTTCCCCGTCCTGCTTTGTTCATGAGAAATCCTTCATGAAGAAAAATTATTATCATCTACATGACCTCTCTGCTTCATGTAAGGAAGGGATGCTTCCATCTTTTGCTTGCGCATATAAGCAAAATAGCAAACAAATCTCACAATATGGTGCAGAATAACACAGATACCCAATATATTTGATTATTTTCACCCTTCCTTAATTCAATACGAAATGACATCTTCGTGATTTTAGCATCGGGACAACTTCCTCGTGTTCGCAAACTGACAAAAGAAAATAATGCTACCGAGAATTTTTTCTTACGCGGTGCAGTGTTGCCATTTGGTAATTGTCAACTCCCAGCACATCTCGTGCGAGATAGGTACCAAATAAAACGTCATTATATATATATATGTCACTGTCATATGCCCTGTAATTACCCCATATTTCCATATATTTTCCATTAAATATAATAAAAAATAGCTTAACATAATTTAATATGGACCCAAATAACCCGGTCACAAGTATTTGAAAAGTTAATACACTTTAAAGCTTCGAAATTCACTATTATAATTTATGACATTTTTGTCACAATTTATCTGTGGTTAATTTTAAAAAGGCATGTTTTTCGATAGAATTTAGGAACCTAATTAAAAATAACCAAAAATAATCCTCAAGTCGAATATATTACTAAATTATTTTACTTTGAGGTATTGTTAAAAACTAAATCATTTTTAAACAGAAAATCATTAAAACACACACCATCATAAAATTAAACTAACTAAACTAGCCTAACTACACGTTTTCTGTTAGAATTGATTTTTTATACTATTTGAATTAAATTCTAACAGAAATCGTGCATTTTGTAAAAAAATCTTAGAATTTAATATGTATTCATAATGTTTCATTAATTCAATTAATTCAATTAATTCATAATAATAACATATAAAGCATTTCATATAATTCAGATTGAGGAAATTAACATTCGTCAGTTGAATTCTGGGAGCTCAGATCAATATTGACGGCGGACGACTGATGGCCAGAACTTAAGCAGCTACAGATCGAGAGCAGTGCGGAAACAGAAATTGGAAGCGGAAGTTGGAAAAAGTCAGTCGGATCAGTAGTCGACATAATCTGGAGGGATAGAGAATCTGCCATTGAAAATCGGAAGTGAATTTCGGGGAGTCGAAGGAATGTTAAAATCGGAAGTACCGTGTGGAAGTGGACATACAGGGTGGAATTGGAGAAATAGAGGAAGTGCGATGAGCGGACGTCAATAGTCGTAACTGGAGCGGAGGCCTGAAGAAAGTGATCAGGAGAAGCTGATGGAGTAGTGAAAGTGAAGAGAGAAGACATAAAGTCACAGTCCAGCCCAGATACGTCCATCGGTTGGCATCCATCTGCACCGAATGTTCTCCAGCAATATCCGATGAATTTATTTAGGTAGATTTTAAGATTAAGCTAAGATTATATATAATTAAGTAGACCATAAGTTAAATTAAGAATTTTGCCTAAGATTTATTTGGTTAATAAATTGTAAATATGTATAATAGTCGTGTATTTATTTACATTCTCAGTGACCAACGCTGCAATAATATGTTGATTGCCCAAAGACAAAGCGCAACTTCATATCACCTTTATATTATATTGTCATTTGTAATATTTGTAAGTACCTTGTATCGTATCTAAGAGTAAATTAAGTAAATAAAGACATCCCTTAAAAGGGCGCAGGAAGGTTAAAATTCAAATCTTTGTTCGTTTTGCTAATAATTTTTTTCAAATAAAATATAAATTTATATTCTTTTTCTTACATTAGCCTTTGTTTTTTATAAATTGTAGAATTCGCGTTATTTAAGTATTGTGTGTGGAATCAATAAAGGGAGTTATAAATTTCTATAACGATTCCGGGAAAGAGTGGGTCTACCTTATTCTGTTACTTATAGTAATCCTCGGTATTTCTTATTGGGTATTTTAAGGTCATCAGTATATAAAAAAGATTTACACTCAAGCAACAATCATTAATAAATCAAAATGGGCCCAGATGAGAGCCCTCGAACACCTGAGGTGACAAGAACAGGAGTTGAGCTGTGGCCACTAATGGTTATAAGTTAGCTTTAGTTGCTTATGTAGAACTCCAGCCATCTCAGAACTTTGCCGTGCACACTAATTCTGCGAAGCTTTTCTAGTAATATGAAGTGGAAGGCAGCGACAATCAGCTTGAAATTGGTAGAAATAATAAAATGACAAACATTTATGATATTTTGACTGTTACTGGGAGATTCAATTTCACCCAACTGACGAAAGAAAAATCAATGGTCAATGGATTGACATATGATGTACAACAAGCGTGAAGTGAGAATATGTAGCACTTAATTCCAAAACCCTAAATGTACTAAATGTTTTTATCAGTATTTTTTAAAGAGAAAATTCTGTAATGTTATTTTTTTTCTGAATATATCGTTGTGGCAGCCACACTAGATTTTAACATCAACAAGCGTTGTGATTGGCTAATTTTATTTTAGGGAGAATAGCAACGTATATTCTGCTTTGGGGCAACCTTGGAAGTTCCGAATGCCTCCTTGCCCTCAGTGCTTCATGGATCTTGCACTTCACACTATTCCTCCGGTCACCGGCGATGGAGAACGAGAGCAATCCAATAGCATTTCATGAGTCCCGCATTAGGTTTTATTTTTGAGGACATTAATTAAATTATTTTAAAAATAAAATCGATACAAATTGAAATATGTTTATTTGTAAATAATTATAATACAAAGTAATATTGGGCACTCTTCGTCCTGGGTGGTCTAGACCAGCGTGCCGTATCTATTTCAGCGTAGTGAATGAACCTAAAACAGAGAGATTGAAACAGCATCAATATATTAAAAAAATAATAATAATTTAAAGAAAATACAGTAAAAATCACAGCAATTAATGTAAGAATTAATACAGTTATTATGTTAATGAGAGTATTACAACAAATAATTCATATACACGTAAGAATTACACCAATAAATGGGGTAATAATCGTAGAATTACAGCAATAAATGGGGTAATAATCTTAGAATTACACCAGTAAATGGGGTAATAATCTTACAATTACAGCAATGATTTCATATTAATCTTAACAAATTAAAATTTTAAAAATTTTAAAAATTTTAAAAACTTAAAATTTGTTACATGAAGACTTGACTAATTAATAGAAATAATAATCGTCCTGAAGACGAAATACTTAGAAACTTCTCTCATATTTGATACCTTTCTTGGTTTCTTGTTTACTATAAACAACATGTTTTTGGATTCTTACGCTCTCTCATTCATCTGTCCTCTGCCTACCCCACAGGGACACGGTGATATATGGGGATAAAAAAAAACTTTATGAGGTGTTTTAGAGTTTTTATTATTTTTTTGGTATATTTAAGTACCTACGGTTAAACCAACCAAAAAACCTATATTTTTAAAATTAAACTAGGATGGGGACAATTTTTACAATATTTTTTTTTGAATATTCTTCACAATTGTAATCACTCTTGTGTTATAACTACAAATAAAAAAATTTCTTTAAATTTTGATCAAATCAGTGTTTTTTTTTTTATATATATTTCAAGCAGTACATAAATAAAAGGTATTATATTAAATTAGATATATTATGCCAACATGTTGCAAGATCGATTGGATCTATTTATTATGGCATATCCTAGATGATTTCATCTTGAGCTGTCGGTTACCAAGAAGACTTCATCGTATATATTGTATTCGTACACATCAAACTTTGCTGGAACCATCTTTGTCTTAAGAACATGATTATATCGATGATCTAGATTTGACTATGCGTCTATCACTATCACTGCAGGCTAAAGATCTCCTAGGTTGACCGCATTATCAATAATTAATTTTAAGATGTATTACATACGAATAAGTCAAGAAAACTAATTACATCTATCAAATGAAGACTGCGTACACCGGACACATTCATTTCAACGGTAGATCTAAAAACAATTTGTTATGCAGATGGATGTAAAAAATAGAAGGCAACGGTAGAAAAGGATATCTTGGCTGCGTAACCTAAGAAAGTGGTTCAGTGTCCAAAATTCTGGTAATCTTACACATGGTAAATCAGCATAATGCAACTTGAGTGCAGAGAGACGAGAGTTGAGTCCGCTAGTTCGCGCTTATTTTTTGCTTCAATGTTCTTTTTCACCCGATTCTCTCATTACTAAGGTTCTCTTTACGAATCTTGAGGCTTCAATGGGTGGGGGATCTTCCTCATCCTATTCGTTCTTCGACGTGGTCCAATGAAGGATTCATCTCAGGCAAACGGTTGAGAGTTATATAGTATCCACATTTCTGAGAGCTGTTTCAATGTGATGACCAGTAGTATCCTTGATCTGACCTACACATCGAGCTGAAGATCGTCGTTTACCTCTTCAGTAGTCCACATTTCCTACCAGCATCAGTTTTTTTAGATTTTAATCCTCTCTGCAGTGACATATCCGAAAAATTAGTGATTGGCTAGATGATCTTTGACTTGAGTTTTTAAGTGACATTACAATCTTGCATGGACCTGTATTGATCTGGTCAACATTTCGTTGACTAGTTAAATATCTAATTAGTAACACTATTAATTATTGATAAATAACTATTACTCACGAAAAATACCATTAACTTATTTAAGGTGACAGTGTTTGAAATCTGTTACCGATTCGAGGATAGAATTTATTTTTAGTTTTTTTTTAAAATTATGATTTAATCATATTAAATTTTCCAGGGTATCATTATAATTGTTAATATGTGTTTTTATATGTGTTGATAAATTGGCACATGTTAGTCTATGGCTTCTTAATTCTATGATGTTAACAATGTCCATTCACACAATGTTCATTCCCATGATGTCCATTCTCATGTTGTTCATTCCCATGATGTCCATTCTCATGTTGTCCATTTCCGTGATGTCCATTCCCATGATGTCTATAATCACGATATATATTTGTCTCTGGACCGTGGGTGGTATGCGTTAATGTAGAAGTTATATCCGAGTAGTTCAAAAGGCGTTTTTGAACCGTTGGTTGACCGTGATAAATATATTTCTTATTTGTTATTGGACCTCGACTTTCATATGCCCGCGTGGATGATATATCTGAAAAGTCCAAAAACCGTTGCGAAATGTTTGGATTTTTTGAATTATTATGATTGTGCCCCCCATTGTCGTAATCAGGTTGACTCATATTAGGTCGATTGATTTCAGATTGACTCGTATCAGGTTGATTCATATTAGGTCGACTCGTATCAGGTTGACCCGTATCAGGTCGACTCGGATAAGGTTTACTCATCTCATAAATCTCCTCAATATTTGTTACTGCACCTTGGTTATTATATTTACGATCCATTGATATACCTTTAAAATTTAAGAATCTTGGTTTTATGATAACATCGTGTTTTTTGTCATTCACTATCACATTTGTAACTGGAATTTGATTGTTAATTTTTCTATTCGTAGAAATGCCTTTGAAATCCAAAAATCTTGGCTTTAGTACCATTGGTTTATTAACTAAGATTGGATTCTTTATTAGGTTTGATACTGGACCCTGATTGTTATAATTACGATCTGCATTAATATCTTGAAAGTCCAAAAATCTTGGCTTTAGTACCATTGGTTTATTAACTAAGATTGGGTTCTTTATTACGTTTGATACTGGACCCTGATTGTTATAATTACGATCTGCATTAATATCTTGAAAGTCCAAAAATCTTGGCTTTGGTACCATTGGTTTATTAACTAAGATTGGGTTCTTTATTACGTTTAATACTGGACCCTGATTGTTATAATTACGATCTGCATTAATATCTTGAAAGTCCAAAAACCTTGGTTTCACGACAACATAATTGGTATTCCTTATTACATTTTTTACTGGTCCTTGATTGTTATGATCACGATCTACAGAAATATTTTCAAAGTCCAAAAACCTTGGTTTTACGATAACATGTTCTGTATTCCTTATTACATCTGTTACTGCTCCTTGATTGTTTAAATTACTATTCGCAGAAATGCCTTTAAAATCCAAAAATCTTGGCTTTAGTACTATTGGTTTCTTAACTAAAATTGGGTTATTTATCACGTTTGTTACTGAACCCTGATTGTTATAATTACGATCTGCATTAATATCTTGAAAGTCCAGAAACCTTGGTTTTACGATAACATGTTCGGTATTCCTTATTATATTTTTTACTGGTCCTTGATTGTTTAAATTAGTATTCGCAGAAATGTCTTTAAAATCCATAAATCTTGGTTTTACGATAACATGTTCTGTATTCCTTATTATATTTTTTACTGGTCCTTGATTATTTAAATTACTATTCGCAGAAATGTCTTTAAAATCCAAAAATCTTGCTTTTAGTACCATTGGTTTCTTAACAAAGATTGGGTTCTTTATTACGTTTGTTACTTGACCCTGATTGTTATAATTACGATCTGCATTAATATCTTGAAAGTCCAAAAACCTTGGTTTTACAATAACACGATCTGCATTTCTTATTACATTTGTTACTGGTCCTTGATTGTTTAAATTACTATTCGCAGAAACACCTTTAAAATCCAAAAATCTTGCTTTTAGTACCATTGGTTTCTTAACAAAGATTGGGTTCTTTATTACGTTTGTTACTTGACCCTGATTGTTATAATTACGATCTGCATTAATATCTTGAAAGTCCAAAAACCTTGGTTTTACAATAACATGATCTGCATTTCTTATTACATTTGTTACTGGTCCTTGATTGTTTAAATTACTATTCGCAGAAACACCTTTAAAATCCAAAAATCTTGATTTTAGTACTATCGGTTTCTCAACTAAGATTGGGTTCTCAATAACGTTTGTTACTGGAATTTGATTGTTTAAATTACTCTTCGCAGAAATGTCTTTAAAATCCAAAAATCTTGATTTTAGTACTATCGGTTTCTTAACTAATATTGGGTTCTCTATCACATTTGTTACAGAACCCTGATTATTATGATTACGATCTGCAGAAACACCTTGAAAGTCTAAAAGCCTTTGATTCATAATAATGTTATTATGATGTCCACGTCCATCTGCATAAATATTGTTATAGTCCAACACTCTTTGTTTTAGCGGGATTGGTTTTATAATAATAGTATTTTGTTGTCCATTTGTGTCAACTATTATATCTTTTACTGCTTCTTGATTGTTATATTTGGGAATTACGGAAACGTCATCAATGTTCAAGAAATTTTGTTTTTGCGGTATTCGTTTTATAATTTGTTTCACAATAACATTATTAAGATCCCTTCGTATCTCTGGGTTAATTATTATATTTTTTATAGCTCCTTGATTGTTATATTTTCGAATTGCAGAGATATCGTTAAAATTCAATAATTTTGGTTTTAGCAGTACTGGTTTTATAATAATTTTATCTTCTCCGAGTCTGCTTGCTTCTACTATTTCATTTTTTTCTTCTCCTTGATTGTTTAATTCTTGATCTGCAGAATAGTGTATTGGTTTTAGAATAACGGTATCGTTAGTTCTGTCGTTGTCCTGTATTACGTGTACTACAGGTCCTCGATTGTGATAATTAGGATTCGACAATACAGGAATTGACGGTTTATCAATTACATTCCTTATTACATTTGTTATTGGACCTCGGTTAATAAAATGAGGACCCGAAGAAATTTTGTATGATTTTAAAAATCTTGGTGTTTGTTTAATAATTACACGATTAACGTAAGGTGTATTTAAATCAGCCTCCTTTGTATCATTTGTCCCTCGTTTAAGAAGATTAGATAAAAATGAAGAGGCATTTGACAAAAATTCTTTACCAATTTTGGCCACTTTTGGAATTACATTTATACTGTCTCGTAGTCCCTTGTACAATACGCGAGGAGTTGATTTCTTTTTGGTATTTATTCCCGAAACACTAGTGTTATGAATACGATCCCAAAAGATATCCCTAAGGGCCAATAATTTTGGCCGTGCAATTTTCCTCACTGTATCTAATAGTGGACCTTGACTGTCAGACGAAGGGACACGACTCTTTAAGTTTACAATAATTTTTTTTGGCCGCCCGTCCAATGAGCGACGTTTATATTCTACAATATTTGTGACAGGGCCGAAATGTTCGTGAGTTTCTGAGGTAGTAATACCTGAAAAGTTCAAGATCCGATTCTTCAGAACCGTCTTTGGCTTGTTCGCGAACAGGCTCTTGTGTACTTTGCATTTATCATTATCGTCGGCAAGTTTCGCTTTGTCGGTCGTATCCATCTTACACACAAATCCATTGACGCGTTCACATTCCTTGCCGCTTGTCTTTTCAGACGATGATGCTTCTAGGCAGTTCACTTTACCAGAATATTTTTTAGACAGACCGCTTTGCAAAATTACTTTTTGTGCTCCGTCGGGTTTCTCTGAAAAAATAAATTGAAATACATTTTTCGCTGAATTATGTGTGATATTTTTAATACATATTGAATTAATCAATTAGAAAGATATACAGAAAAAAAAATTATCGAAAAAATATTTGATTTAAATTTGGACCAAGAAAACGCGTTACCATTCTACTACAGCAATCGATTACGTTCATGACAAATTTTTTTTATTAACACATAAACTAAAAATTATTTATAAAATTGCCAAAATTAGCTTTGTGGTTAAAATCCTGTTTTTTATTTATTAACTTTGTTTTATTAACCACTTATTTAGTTAAAATACATTTACCGTTTTCGAAAAATATCATTTTCTTCTTCAGGATGTCTATTGTTATCCTAAAAATTATTCTAGTAATTTCGTATCATCAAGTAACAATTTGAGTTAGGTACTAATTTATTTTTTAAATATTTTAAATTGTTTTTTAAAAATAGATTCTGTTAAAGAAACAATAAAATATCGTACACCTAGATCAAAAAAAAAAGAATTTGAATTATTATTGTATTCGGATACTCCATCGTATACGTAACTAACTAAGCCCAAATTTTCTAATAATGTCAGTTTAGAATATATTTATGACTTGTTGTTTAGTTTCATAACTTTAGTAACAAGAAATGGAGAAAAATATTTTTATTTTTTTGTCTACTGAAAAATGACTTTTTGAGTTGCTTAATTTTGATCTAGGTGTGCGATGCGACATATTCTTCAATATTTATAAAATCACTTTGTGACCTCATTTTATATTAATAATTGTAATAATTATACAAAATATTTTGTTATTGACATCCTGAAGAAAAAAATGATATTTTTTGAAAACGGTATATGTGTTTTAACTCAATAAGTGGTTACTAAAACAAATAATAAAAATATTTTTTTAAATTTTAAAAATCACTTTTTCCGATATTTTATCGTTATATGTACAAAAAAGGGTTACTTTTGGAGAACGTTTCTCAGTTAAAAAAATTGGATAGTCAATAAGATGAATTAATTAATGAACATGGTGAATTGTTTTACTGACGATTTAGAAGTTGAAAAACTCCTTTATTGAATAATGTGTGACCACCGATCCAAATGGTTGATATCTTAGACTTCTTGTGGGCAAATACTTCCTTCAGAGTCTGTTTGTTGTGCGGCGCAGCAAGTGTAGCACCTTCGGAGGCACACGTCTCGAGCGCTTGGAGCCAAGTGCTGGGGTCGTGGGCTTTATAGTAGGCATTTGTTTTATTGTCAAATTTATAGCCATATTTCTTTGCAAGATGAACAACACCTACAAAACATAACAAATTAGTTTATGTTGAATACCAAACTGTACCGAGTGTCACATAACTTAGTTTTAGATTTTTAAGAGTGGAAATAAAACGAAGTTTTTATTGATTTTATGATTGAAATTTTTTCTCCGATTAGATATGAAAATTATAGTGCCTAATTTTCCAAAACCCCCTAAAAAGGATTTCGGATAATTTGAGTTAATTATGTTGTTTTGTATTTTTTTTTTTTTTGTCAACTACCTGCAGAATGCATTGTTTTTCGCAAAAATCACTTTAATCCATTAACATTACTTGTTTAAAATTAGGGTTAGTTCCGAAATACCCCAAAGCAGTCAGAGTATAAGTTGCTATCCCCCCTAAAATAAAATCAGCCAATTACAACGCTTGATCACGTGATCTAAAATCCAGTACGGCTGCCAGAACGATTTTGTCTCTTTGAAAAATGCTAATGTAAAAACAAACATTTTGTAATTTTTCTTTCAAAATATACGTTTTCATCCATAATTCAAAATAAAGTCTTATTAGAGAGTTTTGGAATTAGGCGCTACAAATGGCCACCTCGGGTTCTCTTCACAAAATTTTTGATTACAATTTCGCACAATCTCTGATCAATTACATCGATAATAAGTCGTATTTCGTTTTTTAAGTCGCAAAAATAAATCGTATGGCGTTAAATCACAAGATCTTGCTGACCAATCGATGTCGGCATTGTGAAAATACGCAAACAGGAAAATTTTGATGCAGTAAATCAATTGTAGCTCGAGTTGTATGGCAGTACCACATTTGTTTAAGGTTCATATTATTCAGCTGGTGCCAAAAAAACTGTAACATTACGATAACGATCGCCATTAATAGTTACCATATTTTCAACATCACTTTAAAATAAGTGAGTTGCCTGCTCAAAATTCACGCCATAGAGTGACTCGTTCGGAATGCTTATGCTTCTTAAGAATCACAGATTTTCCAGCCCTAAATGTGACAATTTTGTTTGTGTAAACAGATTAAATTGTCACATTTTGTTTTAGTAATAAACCGTAGAGTATAAAATGCACCTCGTCGCTGATAATGATGATTTATCAACTAAACTGAGAGTTCACTTCAAACAAGCTAATCGCATTTCATAATCGGATGAATAATAGATTATAACTGATAAAGTATCAGAATTATCAAGCGCAAAACAAAAAAATGGAGCGCTATTGAAATCCGGCATTTAATTTGGACCGCCCTGTGTAATCTATTCATTTTGTACTATTGCACAATTACCCTCTCAATTTTCTCATCCGCCACTACATAGTTAAGTGTTGGTGTTATTGGTCACAAATGATATTTCCCCGTCAACATAACTGTACACAGTTTTTTTTACAAATGTTGATAGATAGACGAAGCGTCGGCCATCTTGAATGACGTTTAGTGTCGTTGCAATGAATATCACATAGAAATTGTGTGTAATAGTATTTTTATTTATTTATTATAACATTCGATGCCCTAGAAGATGTATAACGTTATGGCATTCATAACTCATATTTGCCCAAAATCGATATACGACGTTGTTGCAGGAGTGATTTTAAACAGTTAAGGTGTTTTGTATCGAATTTTCAAGCGACCGCAAACAACAAATTACTTGAGAATCTTTTTATGGCGAATGATAATTTTGTTGTGTGGTTGGTGAAGTTGTGTGGAATTCCACGATTGTTATGTACATTGATTTTAAACAGTGTTTTATTCCAATATATTTTATTATATTAAACGTTAGAAAGTTTTCGGGAGCATGCAAGAATGGAGGGCCATATATTTAACAATAATAATTTAGAAATTGCGCCAAAGGACGAAAGTTAAACATGTTAGAGAATTTATAAATTTTTAATATTAAACGTACAAAAAATACCGCCTATTACATCCCCTCTCTTATCCATTTTAACTCTATCCCCATCCCCACCACCCTTAACTCCCAGATACACCTTTAAATACTGTCTAAAAATGTTTTTAACTTTAGTTGAATTGTATTATTGATAATGGGAAAACGTACCAGAAAACTTTCTAACGTTTAATATAATAAAATATATAGGAATAAGACAGTGTTACAACTAAATTTTACAAATTCTTATTTATAGCAATGCGTAGTGTAAAATAATTAAAAATATACTACCGGGAGGCTTGCCGCCATCAGCTGATTGTTGATCCTTTTTGCAGATGAAATCCAATGGATCACCACAATTTTCATTGAAATATTTGCCAGCATTATTAATGTATACACAATATTTCAATCCAACATCGGAGTTTTCAGGTTGGCCATCTCCCCAGTTGAAAAAAGTATGTCCATTTTGTTCTATCAATTTAAAATATTTGTTGCAAATTATATATAGTTGTTTTTATTCATTTTAATATAGATTATACGATTATATCAATACGCCCAAGAACTTTTAAAGGTTCAAATCTGAGAATAAAACTGCTACAATAATGTATTTAATTACCTAACTGCATCTTGTTTTACTCTTTATATACTATCTAATTGTATCTTGTTGTACTCTTTATATATATATAATTTATTTTTTTATACACTGAACATTGGACTTACTTTAAGTTTTACAATGTAATTATTTGTTATTTGATTGCATCTTGCTTTACTTTTACGTTATAAAGTATGTATCTAATCTAATTACAACTTGTTTAACTCTTTATATATATATTTGTACTTTGATCATTACACTTTGTTTACTAATAGTAGTAGACCGGAAAAATGCTGTCTGCTATGATACAGTAAAATACTAGTGTAGTAGGCAGAATACCCAAATATATTTCTTACTTTTCTGAAATATTTATCTGATTATAATATAACACTGTACTAAGAAAAAATTGTTTTTAAACACTTTATTTAATTTGACATACTGATGAAGGAAATTGTATTTTCCGAAACCGGTTGGTGTATTAAATATAACTCATAATGTGGTTAAAAACAAAGTTTTATATGATCTACATAACAAAAACAGTATAGTTAGGTGAAGATATATTCTCGTTTAAGCGATATGAGTGTGATTGTATTTGGTGCTATCAGCGATTGAAAACTGTCGACTATGACCATAATTTAACCTTTCCTCTCCGGAGTTACCATTGCTTTTAATTATGTAAATATCTATGTAAATATACTAAATACAGATTCCTTCGTAATATGTTTTGGAAATAACAATTACAATATATTACTATTTACCATACGCAATAATAAAAAATATTTTCTCGAAGAATCCGACGTGAATTTGTCAATACATGTATGTGAACGTGCTGATTAGTGCGGACGACGCAGTACGCGGGGCGCAGGATGCTGGATGTAGATCGTCCCTTAGTGGCAGAGCGTGCGCCGGCCGAGTTAAACGTTTAGTTAGCTGTTTTTTCTCATTTTTAGCACTTTTACATAATAATTGATGCAAATGTACACTTATATATATGTCAACTATTATTTTAATGATTAATATAAGTAATATTAGTAAAATATTCATATAAACGTTGCAAGTCTCCATGTATACTGAGTTTTTATTTTAGCACCGTTAAGGAAAGGTTAATGATAACATTTTATATAATTTATGAATAATAAAAAGCATATTTAATTCACATATTCTTGGTATAAATAAGTAAATCAAAAAAATTTGTTTCTTTCATAAAATAATTTTTACACTATTTTCCAAAATAATCAAGATATTTATGGATATTCAATCACTTATCACTGTTGACGATGTTGAAATAAATATATCAGTGACTTAATCACAGTTGGTGATTATTAGCTCATCAGCATACAAGCGCTAAATTTAAAAAAAATATACATGTACCTCTTTGAATTGGATAATATTTGTACCCCTCCGCTGGTTGAAAGCTTTGATATCCGATCCAGTGTTTTGTCTCGTCAGTCATCAATGGAAGTATGTCTTGTATTTCAGAACTTTTCCTCGGAGTGACCAAGGTGGCCCCCTCGCGAGCGCATGTCTGAACAGCATCTAGCCAGGACTTTGGCGTACAGTGCACTTTGAAGAGTGCGTTGGCACTCTTGATGTACGTGTAGTCATGCAAAATAAGTGGTCTAACCACAAAACGAAATCCTGAAAAAATTTAAAAAATGAAATAAAACATTTAAAAAACTTATTGCATTTATTAAGTCGTGAAATTCCTTGGACTTGGGAGTCAAAATTTTCAAGTGCCGGGAATTCTCGGGAATCTATATATTTGCTTAAAAAATTGGTATTAATTTTGGGATTGGGAAAAATTATTTGGGATATTATACGCATTAAAACTAATTGTTTAATAGTTTTTTTAAAATAAAATTAAGTTGACATTTATAAATTGAATACAAAAATAAAACAATTAATTAAAAACACATAATATATGGTCAAAATCAATGACAAACTGTAGTCCCCTAATAAATGTTTCAAATAATATCATCTCATCTAAATCTTGTTTCGTCAAAAGATGACACGACTTTATCTTAAATATTTACATTACGTTTTACAAGGAAATATAATCCCCTATTTGAACAAATCGACAAAACTATTCCCTTCAGAATCTTTATAGCTGATCATATACAATAATTGACACTCATACTGCCCTCATAAACTCTATGACAAAACAAAAAAGGTACGCTTATGACTTTCAAGGTTCGGCAATCAGAACGACGAAGTTTAGGTCAAAAAATGACCTTTTTTATTATTTTATGTCGCCCAAGAATGAAATAGGCAGTGAATAAAACTGCAGATATATTTCTACAGAAAGGGTTTGCTGAAATGGTTTGATCATGTCACGTTTGAAGAAGGAGAGAATTGTAAAAAAAATATATATGAAAGGATCAAAAACACAGCGCGTTCGCGAAAGATCTGTCACTGTCAGATGAACCGAATATCGCATAACAACCCTCTCAAAAGCTTCAACAGCCAAAGAGCTTAAAAGTGGGGGAGGCGAGAGTGGTACACCAAGACAGAAGCGTATGAAGTTCTATCCTGTCTGCGAGGAAATGGTTAGCTTTTTGGTTTCAGACTGGAGAGATTTGGTCTGAGACAATTCCTGCAAAATATATGTAAGTACAGTTGATTGAATGATGATTATAATTAAATAACTCAGTCAAAATTATGTCACATTTTGTTTAATTTATTTTATGTTAAAAGTACGTGTTAACCTGATGCAAAAGGCGCGGTCCGCAAAAGCGCATAACAAACCAAAATGACGAATGTGCTGGTCATCCTCACTTGGGTCTAAAAAACAACTACCAACTTCACGACTCTCTTTTTATCAAATTCTATTCCATTGACTGCGTAACCAATAATGAAACTGATGAATTTCTTTCGCCGCACGAATGCTAAATAATAAAAGATTTTCATTTATTTTCATGCCATTTTGCAGTGGTGTAAGTAAAACAATTTTTATTTAATACTATTAGAATATTTTTAAGAACTAACCTAATAAATAAATCTCTTTTGAAATACAAAAAATGATTTTTTGTATCTTAGGCGTGCAGTTTTCTGGACTACTTTGCCGTGTATATCTAAAATTTCTAGTCAACATTTTCAGGGTCCATCTTCAGGCCTGATGTTAGTATTGTGATTTAAGTAATGGCTTGCAGTACCGTGTTGAAAGTAAAGTGCGTCATTTTTAGGTTCCTACTGACTTTCAATACCATGTCAAAAACCGAGTCAAGGATGATAAGTGAGATCTTCGTCCGAATAAAAGTATGTGTTAAGGAAAGTTCTTAAATCCTTTATAGATTCCTTTAAACCTATTCCAGACACATGCTTGGTTACTACTTGCTTGCCAACCAGCGCGGCGCACTCCGGTGTTAATTTGAACGCTTTACTGAAAATAACAAAAACTGTTTATTTTCGATTACACACCGGTTCACCTACCTACCTCGAGAAATTTATGTAAAGTGTCCAATGATACCTTTCTTCAATTCGAGTGTCTTTAATATTATCAACTTCCAGCATCGTCGAGGGATTACATAACTGATTGTGGATAGAATTATTCCGCCTCTTCTTACAAAATTCTTTCATACAGTCCGCTGTGTCTATCTCTAACAGTATACATATATATAAATATATATTGTGATGCTTGAATTTGTGCGCCGAGGTCTGTGTAGCCTACTTTGCCGACTTATGACTATTGGCAAATTAGGGATGAGAATCAGACTCTGGCGGGCAGCTGAGCAAAAGGTTACTGTTGGAGAAATATGGCGTAGGGATATGGCGGAGATTAAGAGTAAAATCACTTGCGGGTTGAGGAGAGATCCCGCTGCAACAAGCAAGGAGGTGACATGAGAGAGATGGCCGATGGATGAGGGTTATGGACAAGGCTGAGACGAGATAGTGTCCGATCTATCTCCTGGAGCGAGATATGAATCCTGGTGTGGGCGTGTGGCGATCTGGATCCTCAGATGCATCGACACCTCACGTCTGCGTTGGCTGATGAAGAAAAAAATAAAACTGACTTCCCTTAGAGGAAATATTTCCTGAAAAAAGAAGATCTAAAGAACATTTTCCGTACATCCTATGTCGGAATTAATTGTGTTTTGTGAATAAATGCTTAATGTGAAAAGCAGAATTGCACACTTGAGGATCCAGACTGAGCTAGATCGGTGGCGGCCCCTATGGCTTCGTATCCTCCAGGGCCCAAAGGCACCGTAATAATATCTACGAGTACACCCACGGAGAAACATCGTGATTTTTAGTAAATTAACTGAAATTATATTAGTAATTTGAGTAGCTTGTTGGTGTAGTGGTTGAGACGTTAGCCTAGTGATCTAGTGGTCGGAAGTTCGCGCCTCGTTCCAGGACACCAGCAAGTTAGTCCAATTTTCATAGCACAAGCATTTGGCTTAGTTTGAAAATAGTAAGAATATTGATGTATTCTGTGTACGCATCTCTATTTAAAAAAAAAAAAAACTAATGATTTATTATTGGTCGGTTACCTAATATCTCCTATTTCTAATGCTGTTATTAATAAATAAGGTTCTACGCCAATGATTTTGATTTATCCAGAAACAATATAAAGTCAGTTAATGAGGTACCTAACTTACAATAACAAACATAATTAAGTGCCCAACTCGTTTTAGTAAATGTTCTGGTGATAAACGAATGATTTAAAATTGTTCACAATCACAGCTACATCGACTATATCCATTTCATATATGCTAATCGTTTATGGTCAACCAAACCAAATATATAAACATTTTGATTGATTAGAACCTAAGATGGAACACACACACAAAAGATCTTGCCACTCGTGTCAGAAAGCTAATTTTCAAAATCAAATATTTACTCAATGTTCTGAATACAGGGACACTGAAAATGGTTTAAGTTATGGAATCATGGGGTGAGGGAGTACCTCAAAAAATAAGTTAACAACACAAAAATTGATAATATCTAGAAAAACATTTTCACACTCTGCAACTGTATAAATCACTTGATTTTCAATCAGCAACAATTTTTTTATCACAATGACACCTCATTACACATGACACCACATTCCCACAGGGGTTGGGTCTTGGACTAATGATATTGATGATGTACAAATTCTATTTTTTGCTGACGACTTGATGATATTCAGATCAGTGAATAGTGTGTCTGATTGCATGATAATATTAAATAATTTTAATTCCTTATTTAAATAGTGTTCCAATAATCACAACATCTTAATATATTCAAGTGCCAATCTATAAGTTTTACGAAAAAAAAAATATTCTGTGAAATTTTCGTATCAGCGATATTGACTTCTGTAATGATTAACTCTTCTTTATCTGAGGAATTCGTTGCTTTTAGTAGTGTTCCACAGGGTTTCCATGTTGGACCTATATTGTTTATTCTTTTTATTGTTATATTGGCGATGTTTCTGATGATGTATAAATTAAAATTTTTGCTGACGACTTGAAGATATTCTGATCAGTTAATAGTGTGTCTGATTGCAAGATAATACAAAATAATTTGAATAGTGGTCCAATAAAATCACCTACATCTTAATATCTCCAAGTGCCAATCTATTAGTTTTACAAATAAAAAATATCCTGTGAAATTTTCGTACTCTATCAGCGATGTTGACTTGGTATCAGTTAGGAAGATCAATGATCTGGGTGTAATATTTGACAGTAAATTATCATTCATTCCCTACATTGATTCGATAACTAATAAAGGTCTCGAAATGTTGGGATTTATTTTGAGGAAGACCTGCATACTTATAAAGTCCTCTACACTTCTCTAGTCAAACATGAGGTAGAATATAATTCGGTCATATGGTCGCCACACTTATTTGTTTACTAGACAGCGATTGAAAAAATCCAGAGAAAATTTCTAAGATTCATTAATTTTAAATTAAATGTACGCTCTGAGGATATCAATTATGATTATCTCCTTAGCCGTCTAAACTTATCAGTGAGACGTACGATGACCGACCTTATATTTTTATACAATCATCAATGGTACGATAGATTGCTTCCAGATTGTTGGTCTGCTTGACTTTCGCGCACCATTGAGGTCATCGAGACACAATTCATTATTCTATTACAGTGGTAATGTCGGAACCACGCATTAGATAGCTCCGCAATCCCAAGAATGCATTCTTTGGGGAATGAATATGCGGAGATAGTCGACATTTTTGCCGTTAATTAAAATCTTTATAGGACTACACAATTATAATTATTTGTATCTCAACTCAATGTTGACATTATGTCATTTTTTTCTTTATGTATTGCACTCCTTATGTAATTTTCTGTTATTTTACAAATTATGTTAATGCCTGAATAGGGCGTAAATATGTCCATACACCATTACAATTGCTTTTTGCTGCTAGAACTTGTGGATGGGTATTGTGGCCGCTACGCGGCTCATGGTGGCTGCTGCATGGCCGGAACTTCTATAGGATCTATATTTCATCTAAAGCAATATAATAAGAATACACAGTGTAAAGAAATATAATAAAATATTACCGTATTGAAATATAGATTATAACTAAGACCCTGACAGCGCAGCTTATTATTTTAGATGGCTTTTGAAACACAAGTTTTTGAAATTATTCATTTATTCCGTAAGAACTCCTGAAACCTCATCCACAAATTCAAAATCGCTTAGTGAACCACGGTACATACTAAACTTGTAATGTACTTACAAAGGATAATAAGAAATGAAGATATTCTCTACAACGAAGTACCAAAGTGAAAGGTTAGGTTCACCGAACAACAATTAAGAAATTGTATCTCAACGAACGACAGCTGAAACATAGGTCATACCCTAATTTGCCGGATGAGAAGAATAGAGTGATGTCATCGGTGAAACTTAAGTTGATTTGCAACAATATTTCGTAGAAATTGCGCTGATATTTTATTATTAAGGGTTTATAAATAAATACTATTATATTAAAATATATATTCAGATCTTTCAGCATTGCACGGATCAGAATATATCTATATTTTCTGAGTATTAATCTCATAACTTTATTTTGCAACACTGACAATTGTTGCATTTCTTCTTCGTTAGTCAGGGTTGTACAATATATTACAAGACCATACTCCTTAAACATTTTCGACCCATAAAATATTATGAACCAGGCCTATTACATCTTTTTTTTTTGTTATGAATACAAATTTTATAATTTCTAGTTTCAGGACGCTTTATTTTCTTATGTTTTCTGGTATTTCATTAAAAAATTTCATCGCACTATACATCATCGATTTCTGAGATTTGGCCTTCTTCCTGAATGGTCTCAGTCTATCCCTTCCCCTTGTACAATGCTCGTGTTCATGCTGATTTGCATCAATTTTTCGTGTGAATTCCGCTGATATTTTTTTATTGATGATTTTGTAAATAAATACCATTGTATTAAAATGTATTTTCTGCTTAAATTCAATATTCAGATTTTTCAGCATTGCACTGATCCGAGTATATCTATTTTTTCTGAGTATTATAGTTTTATTCTCATAGCTTTATTTTGCAATTTTAGAATAAATAATGAAGAAATAAGGAGCTAATAAAGCTGATGTTAGTATAACGAGTATGACTAAGAAAGAATCACTTAGGTGGTTTGGTCACATGGAACAGATGAATCAAGAGAGAATGGTGAGAAAAATATATGACGCAAGTGTTGATGTCACCAGAAATAGAAGACGTCCGCGGAAGATTTGGCACCACCATGTAAACCTGATTACTAGAGGATGGTTCTGTTAGAAACCTCTATAATCAGCGAGCTTGTATGAGAAGATGTACGAGGGGCAAGTAAAAAATAAGGTTCCTACATTTTTTTCAGGTATAAGGTATTTTTTATTGCAATAAATAAGTAAACCATCTGAAAGCTTGTACTTTATTCTATTTTTCTACATAGTCTCCTGATTTTTCTATGCATTTTTCCTGACGAGTTATCCACTTCTGAAAACCCGCTTCGAAGAATTCCGCCGCTAGACCGCCGATGAACTTGGTGACCGCTTCTTTCACCTCTTCATCCGTATTGAAGCGTTGTCCACCCAAGTGTTGCTTCAATTTCGGAAACAAGTGGAAGTCGCTGGGAGCAAGATCAGGGCTGTAGGGGGCATGGTCAAGCAATTTCCAGCCGAATTTGTCCAGTAGGGCGGTGGTCTGTCGAGAGACATGCGGGCGAGCGTTGTCGTGGTGCAGCCTAACTCCCTTGGTCAGCCTTCCTCTCCGGCGATTTTGGATGGCTCTTTTGAGTTTTGTCAATGTCTCGCAGTACCTGTCCAAATTGATGGTGGTCCCTTTAGGCATAAACTCGGTCAGCAAGACGCCTTTTCGGTCCCAAAACACCGTAGCCATCACTTTCCCTGCGGAAAGCGTCTGCTTAAACTTTTTCGGCCTAGGCGATTCAGGATGGCGCCATTGTTTGGACTGTTCTTTTGTTTCTGGAGTGACGTAGTGACACCACGTTTCATCTCCCGTAATAATGGAGTCCAAGAATTCTTCGGTATTCTCGGCGCATTCTCGAAGAAACCTCTCAGCACACTTGACACGATTGTCTTTGTGGGTTTCTGAAAGCATGTGTGGGACCCACCGCGCGCACACCTTGCGATAACCAAGTGTATCGGTCAAAATGTTGTCGATGGTTTTTTCACAAACCTCAGGAACCTGGACAGCAAGCTCCCGAAGCGTTACTCTCCGATCTTCGAGGAAAATGCGCTCAATCTTCGCAACGACTTCGTCCGACACCGATGGCCTCCCACTCCTTTGCTCGTCGTGGACGTCTGTGCGTCCTTCGGAGAACTTCCTGCACCATTTAAGGACGTGTTGGACGCTGATACAAGCTGTGCCATAAACTTCTTCCAACTGTCGATGAATTTCAACAGGTTTAAGCTTCTTCGCGTTTAAAAATCGAATCACCGAACGGATTTCACACCTGGCGGTAACGGCGATGGCGGGTTCCATAGCGGATGGCTGTCAGGCCTTTACTGAGCGTTGCAGCGTTTGCTCCCGGTAGTGGGGATGTTAAGGGACCAACAATCAAGGCAATGTTGCCGGATTTCGCCTAGCATCTCGCGTGGCGAGTGTACAGCGTAGGGAACTTTATTTTTTACTTGGCCCTCGTATGAATGTGGATAAGGCGAGAATCTTCTCTGCCTACATCCTCGGAGATGCGGCGTGATGTTAAGTCAGTTAGTTATAATATTACAGTATAACTGCAAAGCGGCTTTGATTTATTAAAATAAATAAACAATTTTATTGGAATAATTATTTAATTTCAATACGATGATATTTCGTTAGCACACTAAATAATTACATACAAAAAACCATCGACTGTTTGAAATGTCGATGAATACATCGGTATTTAGACAACATCACACATTTCGTCACAAGTTTGACGTGTAACAATAAATCCATCAAAAAATAATTGGCGAAATTATATAGGGTTGAAAAAACCACTGCTACCAATGATTTAATCAATCTAAAATAGGATAACCTAACTAAATAATGATAAATACCAAGGAACTATGAATTCTCAATTTGTTTTAAGGAAAATTAAAATAAGAAGTATACAAGATCCGAAACACGTACAAGGTATACTAAAAAGAAAAGCTACCATCACCGTGGGATCCTGGAAAACTGAAATTAAAAAACGTTTAATATAAAACCCATATACAGTGTTGTTGCAAGGGTGGTTTCAAATAATGAGTGGGGTGGTTATGCATTTAAAGGGTAGACCGACACGAAAATATGAAGAATTCGAAAGGATCTAGACCAAGGGATGGGTAAGACCAAAGTTTAGACAAAAATGAGGTAAATGAAAAACCCACTGCTTTAGCTTCAGTGACGTTTATCATAGAACAATTAAGTTTCATTAGTTTAAGAAAGAAGAAGAATGTAATACAAAGTGAATATTATGTTCCAGGCCGATTTTGTTTGACCGCTATTTTGGTTTGACAAATATTTGTCAGTTTGCATTTAGTAGTCATAGAAAGTAGTTGATTATAATTTTTTATGAAGAATTTCATGCTTCAATAACGTGTCAAACTATAAAACATTAAAACACAAATACAAACCCAATATTTTTGAAAAAAATCATAATGAGAAATGAAGCTCATTTCGATTTGTCATTAAACAAAATAACCATTATTGGGACACTGAAAATCGTCAATTGATACACCAACGATCTTTACACCTGCGCAGAGTTACTGTATGGTACGCCATGTGGGCTGGCGGAATCATTGGGCACTATTTATTTCGGGATGCTGTAAAAACTTCTCGGTAGCTGAATTGAGTCGATTGGACCTGCAATACGTGCGGCATATGGTGCCACCTCGCATATAGCCCGAGCTTTAAATATTGATGAATGAAACAATATCTGCCTCGAACATAATATTCACCCTGTATATAGTTTTACAGAAATTAATTAAACTAATTCTTAGGATGTTTATGACCCTTGTGTTTCTTATCCCCAGTCTCTCCGTGATTGTTTCCTCCCTGCGGTGGTTGTGACGATGGTACTGGCACTAGTAGCGATGATGAACTGTTATTTCCTTTCGATGGTGATGGTGGTGGCGAGTATTCTGGCATCGGTGGCACTGACGAGCTATGATTTCCTCTCGACGGTTGGCGTGATGGTTGTATTACCACTACTTGTGACGACGCTCCAGAATTACTCACCGTAATGTTACTAGAAGATACGTTACTGAAGTTTAGAAACCTTTTCTGAACTCTGCAATAATCAAAATCATTCCGCACGTCAGGTTTATCACAACACCGTAGTCTTCGAAGGAGTGAGCTGGTGAATTCGTCATTTCTGCATACAAATCTCCTCTGTAGATCGCACGTTATATCATTGTAGTTCGCGCTGGAGTACAGCTCCAGACAGTCTTCACGGCCTTTCATATTATTGGGTTCAGTTGCGTCCCATTTGATGTATGGCGATGTATTATCTTCGTCTAAAAAATGTAAAAACAGTGTTAAAAATACGATAGTTTTATTCCATACGGTTGCACTAATACGTGCATACATATCAAGCTAATAAAGCTAGTTATCAGTAGTGATGGTAAACTGTTATTTAAACCATTATTTTGACTGTCATCCTGTTCTGTTGTAAAGATATCTATCAGCAAAGATAAAAAACTTTTTACACGTATGTGGGATTGCTTTTTTGACAGCCACGTAATCTGTATTTTAATGATCCGTGATTCAAACCACTTAAACAATCACGTTTAAATCTATTCTAATTTATTTATTGATTGATTGGCCAAAACAAGCCTCATTGATCTCATTTTCAGTACATTTAGTCTACTTTTTGCTGTTCCAAACATCAATTCCATTATTGTGTTGGTACTAGAACTTAATTGCGTATCGCCTACTTGCCTCTGCTAATAAGATTTTATTAACTATTCAAAATACCATTCGCTTTATTCCCTGCAGTCACCATTCCTTTATTCATAATTTTCAATTACACAAACAATTCTACTCGTTCCAAACGCTCATCATTTTGAAAATTGTTTTTTTTTCCCTTCTTAAATATCATTGCTTTAGATATGCTAACATTCATCAGAAGGTAATTTCCGGGCGTACATCGTAGATCCTATTTATTAAACTCTATAAATCTTGTTCTCTATTCATCTATCTAGCCCGTATAAACATTACAATATCTAAACAAACTGTACAAAATGTATAAGCTAATGATAGAAATCATCGACCAGCAATCAAATCGTAGACCCAAATGGTTACAGTGAGAGATGACCCACAATGTACTCAGGACCGATTTATGAACGAATGTATGCAGCCAAGTTAGGAGTGTTGAGACATGGCTGTGTAAGGACTCGCCCATCAACCAAATAGCACCAGCAAATGAACCATTGGTACTCTTGTGATACTGCTGATACCGCTCAAGCTACTAACTTCATTTTTCCGCAGATCGTCCTAGCACCAATATCGCCATTCAACCGCATCTCCAGCTCAGGAGTCACTCCAAAGTTCAACCGTGTATTAAATTGTATAAATAAACGAAACCTTGTAAGTGCTCTTTCATTTATATACCCTGTTCTATAAAGCGTGAGACAAGAAGAGGTTAGGAGCTTCTGTCCCACAGCATCATAGCCTTCTGACACAATCTCGAGTCAATCATAATTTGAATAACTTCAACACACACACCTCAACTCCTACAAGAGCAGTCGTTACCAAACAAAATAAGCCTTTCACTGTCCCCCGGCAAGATACATCTTTATTATTTATTCAGTATACATATAAAAACAGTGAATCAAACAGTACGTAATTTGAAAACAAACATATATCACAATATACAGGGTGACCCAAAAAAAGTGAGAACATTTCGTAAAATGTGATATATTTACATCAAAATTAGTTTACCTATATCAAAAATAGCTCAAATTTTATTTCGACAATTTCCAGTCGCCATATTTGATTATTAATTTTCTTATTGTTTATATTTGGTTTTTTCAAATTGTTGCCCAGAACGACAAAAATCACTGCAGAAGACCGTATTCTGATCAAAAATTTGCCAATTGAAAAATGTTGGGGTGCTAGGAAAATGATCAAAGAGTTTCAAAACAATGCTTGGAGTATAGCTAGTCATTACAGCATAACTGTACATTACAGCAGGATGGAGCTTCATCTCACACAGCCAGAAATATAATCAACTTTCTTCTTCGTGAGAATGTTAATTTCATCAAACCAGGCATGTGGCCACCGAAGAGCCCAGATTTAAGCCCAGTAGATTTTTTGGGCCCTCCTGTATATACAAAAAAAAGGCAAAAAAGCAGAGGACAGACTTGGAAGGAAACACTCTCTTACAAGAGACAAGACAAAATAATATACAATTGATTACAATCGACAACAGCATGTTACTTCAGCTTATTATCTTTTAGAGCACAACTTACAATTCAGATGTTGAAAAAGTCTTTCGGTATGCAGGCCGTGAACACCGATCCAAATCGTGTTTGTGTCTTTTGTTATGTATTGAAGAACTTCATTCATTTCATTATAATCCAACGGACTGGCCAGCATAGCACCCTCCTCGGCACACTTCACAACTGCGTTAATCCACGTCATCGGAGTCTGATGTACCTTGAAGTAAGCGTTGCTTTTGGGGGCGTACGTGTAACCTTTTTTATAACCCTGATGTATGCCTGCAACGACAAAATGAAAAAGGTCAATGACAAGGATTAAGAGACAACAGAGTATGCTTAATTTAGATCTGAACATTAAATAAAACTACACGATACTACGATTAGTAGAGATTACTCCGTGTGTGACACGATTGTCACACACGGAGTTTAATCTTTGAGCCCATTGAACTATTTTTTCTCCTTTTTTTTCTTTTGGCCTTATTGGAATCTGGAGTCTATACCTACCATAATCACTACAACAAAGTCTACCTAAATACCTTGACATCGCCGTTGTCTAGTCTACTGGGCACTCACCTGCTTCTTGGAGGTCTGTTTTTATTAAACAATGAAGCATATCAGAAATGAGCTTTTCCAGATTTCTTTTCCACCATTCTTTTTGAATTTTTTCGCAATATATATTAGCGTTCAAAGTTCGACTTGTTGAAAAACGCTCGGATTATCATATCCACTATGTGACGTCACATCTCTCGTATGTACCGGACAGTACTAACCATATTAGTATTAGAATGTCGAGTACTGACTTGTCGACTTGGAAGATGTGACGTCATTCGACAACACGGTATAAACCAATCGTTTTCAAAGCACGTGACTTTGAACATTTGTAACTTTGCCATATTTATTTGTTTATTATTATACACGCCCTATTTAGGTGTTAACAGAATTTTTAAAATAACAGAAAATTACGACAGAAGTGCAATACATAATGAAAAAAAAATGCATAGTGTCAGCATGTTTTTACATAATCAAAATTAAAAATAAATATAAAATTTTAAGTAGCAATTTATCTGTCTCCATTGAATTGAGATTAAAAAAATTCTAATAGTGTAGTTCTATAAAGAATTAAATTAACAGCAATAATGTCGACTACCTCCACACATTCATTCCCAAAAGAATACATTCTGGAGACTGCGGAGTTGGCTGGTACTTGAGTTCTGACATTACCACTGTAATAAAACAATGAATTGTGTCTCGAAGATCTCAAAATATCGAAAAAATTCTTTCAGTTTTGTAAATTATCTCATTACATCATGGAATGCTCCGAGTTTTTATAGTTTTATGTCAATCTACGTAGTATATTTCAAGTGTTTATATCTTTACGTTATTTTAGGTAATCATATTAAAGAACTGTGTTCATATCAGAGCAATGCTCGATATTTGTCATTATTCTGTATACCACCTAGAATTTGACTAAAAGTGCCTGCATTCGCCTTGTTCATTATGAGCACCGACTCATAAATGAATTCTTCCTTTAAGCTGATACTACGTACACAAACTTCAGCAAGGCATTTGACAAGGCCAAATTCATAAACAATTAGGCCTTAGGTTTCACAGAAATATGTTAAAATAGTTTGAACGTTACCGATACGCTACTAACCGTGAAAATTATTAATTGTACTTCAAATAAATTCTAGGTTTCTATTGGTGTCCCACAGGGCTCACATTTAGGGCGATAATTTTAATATTTATAATATTATATTTCAATTGTATTCGAAGAATATTAGAAGAAATAAATACATTTATTTTTGTTAGGGCTTTCCTATTTGACTTTTAGCGAAGTATGCATTGTGATATTTATCCTTAGCGCGCCGAAACTCGGTGTAGCGCGACTCGATGTTAACGATGTCGACAGATGTCCAGGATGTCCGGAATGGGAGGCCTTGGAATAAGGAATGATATGACGACTGTGACTCTTAAGACCTTGGTGTGTTCGGTAGCACTATTATAGTACTTGATACTTAGTACTGTAATCTGACAGACTTAATCATTATTTAAATATTTATTATTCTATAAAACTTTAGACCTAGTGTTAACTTGGAAGTAAATAAATGCGAGTTGTAACTGAGGTACGTACTTTGTTTAAACTTACCTGTGATATATTACCCTTCTCCAACCTCCGTAAAGTCCTGTAGTCATTTCTTACCTTGGTTGAAACAATACCTCTGCCACGGCAGATATCTAAGCGGAATCACTATGGATACTCTTGTCCATTAATCCCTTTGATTTATTTTGGACTACTTGCACTCATTTCAAAGACTTCTCACTTGTAAATCACTCGATCCAACATATGCTTCCATCCCTATCTAGTTAGTACATAGCTTACTTAAATAGTAGTGGACTTAGAACAGAACCCTGCTGGACATTAGTATAAAACAATGTCTGCCAAGGTTATAATTATAATATACCGTAACGCGAGTCATCCAGACGATTCAATGCAGGGTACCATTTGCAGACGAATTGCATCTTAGTGCCGCAGTTCTCAGTGCCGTAGTATTGCGTGTCATAAATATGTACACAATACTTGAAACCTTTTACAGGCTGTCCAGGTCCCCATTGCAACACAAAATTTTTTTCTGTAAAAAATCAAGATTGACATCAGTAAATGTTACATTCCTTTAAGCCAAACAAAATGTATATTAAATAATTGTACTGTTGGTGAGCGGTAAAGTGGATTTAGTTATGGAGTTAAATGCTACAGAGGGGTGACAAGACGGAACGTATAAGAAAGAATGTATACCTGTAATATGTGATAAAAATAAAATTTTTAAATAAATTGTCTGTATTAAAAAGAGTCGTATAGATCTTATGGACCTATTGAGCGAATAGGTAAAAAAAATAGTAAAACAGTTACCTAATATATGACAACGACAAAGCCTACCATTAGTAGTCAAAAATTAATATTATATGAATGGTACGTGAAGGCATCACGATCACCAGAGGTCGTCGCATCGAAGCACCCACTTCACTAAGCTCTCCACGTAGCCAAGTGTTTCGATGGGCATTTAGTTAGGCGCGTTACTTCTCTAGCTTATGTCATCCAGGTGACCGTTCACACTACCATGAAATGTCAAATTGTTACACTGCATAACCGTGATAAAGCATATAATGAAAAATCGTGCTATCCAAGTACGACAAATTTTGTAGAGATATAGTGTATCACTTTAGAAGTTAACCGTTCACATGTGTTTGCACCATCTTAGTATGGGTCTCTACGTGCGTGCACCCACGATCTTTTCGTAGGCCAAACACATGCCCAGAATGTGGCAAGCATATACAGGAAGACAAAATGGCCGATCTGTCACTTTTCTGGAGATGAGGAAGAGGTAGCGAGAATCAGAAGATAGGGTAGCTCACAGGGGCTGAAGGAGTTGCCTGGCGTCTTCAGCTCTGAGGATGAATTAATTTGGCAGTGAGTTTTGCGCGACAGTCTCGGCTAAACTTCTGAAGTTCGGTGGGCGATTTAGGGGATAATATAACTCGAAGCGAATCAACTTTGGTCTCGGCTGAATTTTCGCGGCCCTAGATAATCAAGATGTTGACATAGAAGAAGAAAGAAGGAAACGTGATCCATCTCACGAACAAATGAAATTGTGGGGTTATCTTGGACTGTTAGTTGATGAAAATCCAGTCAGAGTAAGTACAGGTGGAAGCTAGCTGGTGACATGAAGCCCGGGGACTTAATGTCGAATATTAAAGGGCGCCAGCGGCAGAAACTTGAAGAAACTATGCATTTATTATTATTAACAAATATTTAGAATTGATTATACCGTCGTTGATGGCGTAGAACGTCAGATCCGTCTTTTTCTGAATGGTGTGGTATCCCAACCAGAGTTTTTTCTCTCCAGCACCAATGAGAGGCAGAACAGTTGTCAGTTCCTTGGAGTCGTGAGGGGTGAGTATGGTTGCTCCCTCCAGGGCGCATGCCTGAACGGCTTGCAGCCAGGGTCTCGGTATGCAGTGCACTTTGTAAAAAGCATTCGTCTTGTCCACGTATTCATAGTCGTGCCGGAAGAAAAGACCGTCGGCTGTTAAAGAACCAGGTTAGTTATTTATTTTTTCTTTTATTTGCAAGGTAAAACGTAAGAAGAAGAGTTTGTGCATGTTTCTAAGGTGACAAAGGATGTAATCAATTAATCAAAAAAAAAAACAATTTAGTTTTCAATAGTAAAATATTACTACAATGTTATGCACCATATATCGGAAAATCAATCTTACAAAATATATACTTGTGGTAAAAAAAATATATAATTTTAGATAACCCAAAATTATGAAAAATGTTGTTAAATATACACGCTAAAACAATAATTTAACAGAATTAAAATATAACATCCTTATTACATGGTTGTGCCTGCTCCCGGTATATTCATATTTAAAAAGTTGTCCAAAGAGCAACGAAAATGGCAATTCTTGGAATATCATAGAGATAATAAATTAATATACAAATTCGCCAGAGATCCCCAAGGTAACAAATAAATGTTACACAAAAAAATTTGCTTGCTCAAGTGACAACGGACGTCATTGGACTGGATGTTCAGGAAGAATAACCTGGAGTGGAAGTAGAAGGGATAGAAGTGTTGACTGTCCTCAAGCTCGATGAAGCGACCATATCCGATGAGTGACGGCAGTAGATGAATGTAATGATAAAGACAATAATTGGCGATCCTTGAGGGAGGCCTATGGGGGGCACTCTTTCCCGGACCGGTTTAGAAGCTAGAGCTTCCTTGTCGGTCCCACTCATCAAAGCTAATAAAAATATGCGACTTTAATTCAATAACAAATTCAAGTTTATGCTGTATACAAAATTTATTGCAGTTATTAGTAATTTTCGCAAAACTTTAAAAATTTAGACCCTCCAGCGTCCCTTAAGTGCTGTCTTTATTCAACATAAAACATAAATCCATAGAAAACATTATTTTAAATATAGATGGGAAATTGATGGTAAATTAAGGTGCAGTAGTTCAAAGCAGACACACAGGGATCCAGTCATCAAAAACACTCCCAAAAGAGAGACAGTGGAAGAGACACAAAATGGATTGAGTCAGACTTACAGGCACAGGCTGATGATGAAGTTAAATAGTAAATTCAGACGGATAAAAAGATCCTGGCAGTCGGGTGTTAAAAAAATATCTCAATTTTCATTAAACAATGGCCTAGTAACGCTTATTTTCTTAATCAAGGGATCATTTGCAATTAGACACAAATAACAAAAGTTAAAAATAGTTAGTAGAAAAATAACAATATTATACATCAAAGATTTAAGACCTTTTGAATATTTGAAATTACTCAACAACACAAGGCTCACGGTGCAGCTTAGCGATAGTTTCATCTTTGCAGCATCAGTATGAGAAAATGAACTGATTAAAATAATCATAACGGAACGAAAATATTGCAAAGGAATGAGAAAAGTGATTAATTGAACGTCACACATAATGCATTACTACATCAAATGCGTATAAACAATGGTTGCTTTGAAAATAAACTAATTATTGAGTAAGTACTTGTGGTACGCCTACAAATCCATTACTTTTTAATGTTATCTCAAATTTGAGGCCAATTTTGTGTATTAAGGTTTTAGAACGTGGGTAAGCAGTATTTTTACATTTTTTTTTTTTATAGAAGGTGTGACGAGCTTGATCGGTATGTATCAATAAGCCTATATAAAGCCAAACAAGCGCCAGGTAGTGGGTTAGCCGGGCGTTTCGACGAAAGTTCTCTACCGTACCTCGCCTAGATGACACATTCGGTGAGTATGTTATATTCCGGCTACCCACCTTCTTATACTTCATACTATTACTTATATAACCATTACGACCTACTACGATTTATCAAACATACATTACACAAATATCATTGTATTCGTTTATATTTTTACTTTGTCAGGCCAAGGAACTCGGTTACTAGAAGCCCACTTGAAATAGGGGTCGGTTTTCAGGTTAACCAGCGGGTTCAATGAACCCGTAAAAATGCTCGAGTTTAATGAGAAAATGTTTACATTAATTAAAAACAAAGAATTGTAGGTAATAAAAGGCCCGAAGCCATAGATGGCAAATCACTGGGTTTTGGGTATCGGTCATGGGATATTCTTCATATTTAAAATATCACAGACCTATGTTCTGAATAATTACGGCTTTACAATAAGAATGTGTTCTCCTAATAATAATGTTGTATCAATGTGTCCAAAATTTAATAAAAATGAATTGATAATTCTGGCGTCTGCTATCAGATTACTCAAAGGTATTCGAGATTCCGTAAAAATAAGGTAGATGGCTCTTTAAAATAATGGAACGATTAAATGTATTAAAATAAAAAAAAGTAACATATAGGTTCGAAAATTTGTCGCTAAAAATATCGTCGCTGTAGCATAGTTGGATAATGCACCTTCCCCGGTTTGGAAAGAAGTCCAGATTCGAATCCCGGTAGCGCGACAATAATATTTTGCGATAAAGTTGATTTTATATGTATATCTTTCTAATTAATAATTTAATAAATTCATTATTTTTTCTTACATAGTGCACAAAGGATGCACTTCTCATTTTAATTCGGCACCACCCTGATGCGAGAAATACAATTAGTACACTTATTTTACTTGCGATTATTATCACGATCTCATAATTGAGCTCAACCGGATCTCAGAAGCCGATGCGTGTGACATTCTGCAGTTTCTTCAGGAAGTTGCGACTGTACTGGTCGAGGTCGAGTAAAAATGAAGTGTTACGTTATCTCCTCCGATCCGTATTGGATTCTCGCATCTGGCAATGAATTGTAGTGCTAAAGAATATATGTAACGCCTAACTCCAATACATCACATGTCCATAAAAGTCACATGTCCAAAATCAGGGTCTGTTCCAAAATACTCCAAAGCAGACAGAGTATAAGTTGCTATACCGAACCGAATAACATTATAGTTAAAAAAAAAATTAATTATAAAAGTAAGTTAGATTTTTCTGTTTATTTGCAAAATACCTCATTTGGTCGAGCCTAGTGAAGGAGGTAATGCATTTAAGTTCTGTAGAAATAATATTATTGAAAGATATTTTATATTAAATTTTAAAATGAAAATACCAATCCACAACATAACAAATGTGTTTAACTATAGCTTAAATAGTTTACTAATTTACTTACTAACCTATACTTATCTTTATAATGTATATTTCAATAATTCATTTTTGAGAAACAAATATAAAAGTTGACCATATTTAAAAACAATGCAGTAAATATTTTTTATAAATGTTATTTGTCTAACGTTAAGGTTACTTGGAACAACTAATATGGTATGTTGTTATGAGTGAAACTGAAGTCTTGGATCTTCACCGACAGCATCATGAGATACATGAGAAATGGGCTCCCAATACTAGAATTCCGTACTCACTATTTAATAATACAATATCACCCCTTCACTTGTGGGAAAATAAAATATATATTAACTAAATAAAAATTGTTGTTTTAATAGGGAGTTTTAATCAACATTGAAAGAGGTTTTTGTGTGGACAAAATCGTATATCATCAAATATACTCAGATACCATATTTTTTTTTTAACATCAGCAGAAGGGGAGTCCACTCTATCGGACCGGTTTAGAAGCTAGGGCTTCCTTTTCGGTCCCGGTCATTCAAGACAATAAAAATACACATCTTTAATTCAATTACTATCTAAGTATAACTAAAACGAAAAAGGAGAAGAAATTCAATGTGATTATTAGGTCCCTTATGTGCTATCGTATTCATAAAAAAATCATACAACATAAATCCATAGAACATAGTTTCACAAACAGATGGAAAATTAAAGTGCAGTAGTTCAAGGCAGACACTCAGGGATCCATTCATCAAAAACACTCCCAAAAGAGGGACAGTGGACGAGACACAAAATGGATTGTGTCACACTTACACGGATAGACTAACTGAGTTGCAAAACACGAGGTATGGAGAGTGAGAGGTTGACGCGTAGGTGGAGTCCCACCCACGTAGGCCGGCCTAACTGTCCACCTATAGAACTCCAACGAGTCACCCATACCCGAATAAATTCCTTATATAAAACAAGATTCGTCTTATTACTAATTAGATCTGCATCCGTGGGTGGGCGGTGTCTAAATCCAGTCAAACCACCAATTACCATATTAGGTGATGACTTTGACATGGAATGTTTCATGATCCAAAATTCAAATGAAATAGGAAAGTTCAAAATATAAAACTATGAAAATAATTTCAAATTAAAATGGCACATATTTCTGATAATCGTGTTTGAAAACAATTTATGCAAGCTACATCGTAACGGAATTGTAATAATTATGCAAGGTAACATCATAAAGGAAGAATTTAAAGCTGATGTTAGTATAGTGAGTAAGGTTAAGAAAGGATCACATAGGTGGTTTGATCATATGGAACGGATGAATGAGGAGAGAATGGTAAGAAAGATATATGACGCAAGTGTTGATGGAACCAGAAATAGAGGACGTCCGCGGAAAACATGGCACGACTAAGTAAACCAGATAATGGGGGATGGTTCTGTTAGAAGCCTCAACAATCGGTGAGCTTGTGTGAGAAGATGTATGAATGTGGATGAGGCGAGAATTGTGTGTCAGGACAGAAGAGTGTGTCGCTCTATCCTCTCTGTCTACCCCCGCGGGGAAACGGCGTGATGGTAACATCATCGTTTATTACGCAGTCTAAAATAAATTCCCTAGTACAATAATCTCCAGCATGAATGATGAATAACATCGGTAAAAAAAAAAATTTCTAAAGAAATAGCCTCCAACAGTTATGTTAGGAGCCTTCTTTATAATATGTCATTATCTAATAATAAAGATAACACTGCTCGGTTCCTAGAACAAATAGTTACATAATGCAGATTAGCCACGATAATTTCTCACATAAGTGCAATAGTAGATATGTATATATTTTTAAAATTATTTAACCCTTTTAAAAAGTTTTATGATCCGGATTTTAATTTTAATTTAAAACAATACAGCATGCACGGCCCGGCGCCTGAGTGTTTGCATAGATCAAAAAAAGTGTGGCACGCTTTCAATAATTTTAAAACTCATGACCATACTTTCGTATCGTCACAATGTATATATTAAAAATATATGTAAATATAGAATGTTAGAGACCTAGTCCACAATATTTTATAGGTCTACCTAATCTCAATTATTTAAAAAAAAAACTATTTTGCGATTATTTCGATTAATTTAAATATTTTATTTATATAAAATTATATTGTAAATACATCATTAAATTAAGAGTGGCCTAAATATTTTTTGTTATATGATTTAGAGCCTGATGCTAAAGTGGATAATAATGGATAAACTAATTAAAGGTCATAGGCATGATGTTGTAAAAAAAATTAAACAATAATACTAATTTTCCATAAAGGTTCAGAATTTTCACATACACGTTGATCATTTTCAACAGCTCTAGGTCTGTTACATCCTATATATATATATTTTTAATTTCAGTTACTAAAAACATAAAGTAGCACCCTTGATTTTTATGGTTTAAATTAAAGTAGTTTGTAAACAAAATTATTTATTATTTTTATCACTACTATATGTATTGTAGTCTCGAGACCATCGTACCATCACTTCGCGAAAGCATCCGCCGAGTCGAGAATCAAACTAGCGAAACAATAATAATTTATCTTACTGTTGCAAGATTCACGCAAAAAAATATCGCCTCGTGACGTCACTGCCCCTTCCAGCCCCCGCCGCGCCAGGGGTTGTTAGAGGCTCTCCATGGCGGCAAAATAAATTGTTTGGCCGCTGGTTTTCCTAATAACGTATGGTTTTCCGTTATACCATTAATCTAGTTTAATAGAGGTGGCCCGCTACTGGCGCAGACGGCCCGGCCAAGCGGCAAATGGGAAGCTGTAGCTACCCCTGCTGTAGCTACCCCTGATGTAGCCACCCCGTGCCCACAGTCCGTCGATACAACGGGAAAGAGAAAATGTACAACGTAAAAAATAGAAAAAATGCCGACATCATTACATGAAATCGAATCATTTTCTTGCCCTCTCAGAATAATACGAAACCAAATCTTATGGTAATATATTTTATGCAAATTGTCTAGTTTCAATACAACATATCTGCATAATAAATTAAAACAATTGTAGACGTTATTATCGTTTCATTTACTACTCCTCATTAACCTTTACTATACCATAATACAAAATACCCGAACGCGGCCATGCTGTCAACTCGTGTTACCGTAAATAACTGTTAAAAAAAAAATTTTATTAGCCTCAATGGCTTTACTAAATATTGAGCATTCAATTTTGAGAAAATGATTAATAATATAATTTAGACCATTCATTAAGTCCTATGTAATGTGTCCTTCCTTCTTATCTCTCTTCATTTAGTTAGTGAGACATAGACAAATATATTTGTATGTTTGTTGTTCTTTTCACTGTGAAAATAGTGTGTGATCTCTGTCTTTCATATCACAAATTGTATTTTTACCAACGTATTGATTTTACAATGGATTGAATGGAAAAAATAATTTTTACGATTTTTTTTACGATTCCCGCTACGAATAAGCGCTAATATTTTCTTTAGGATTATCTAAAATATTAATTTTATATTGCATGTATTTACAGAAATATTACAGGTTTAATTATGATGGTGGACCTGTGTTACTGCGTGGTTTGGGAAGGGTAAATGAATACAATCGAATAAAAATTTCGTTTAGATTATTTTTCTTCCCCAATAACAGCTCAAATCAGGTTATTGTCTCTTCAATTCCGGTTTCATGATACTTGGTCTTCTCCTGCCTAATTTAGCATACATTCTTAACATCCTTACTCATATTGTCTCCCTAGCAGAACCTTAATCTTCGAATCTCGATTTCCATCGGGAATCCTTTCGAATGTCCCTTATTTAAACATCATACATAGTTAAACACTAATTAAATGTATTAATTATAAATATATACATATGAAATCAATTTTATCTAAAAATATTGTTGTTGCGCTACCGGGATTCGTACCTGTATCACTATTTCGAATCCAAATATGATACAACGTCAGTATCTTTCGTGGAAAATTTTTGAACCTATGTGTTACACTTTTTCAAATTAACACATACGTCATTTCATTATTTGAAAGCCATCTACGTTATTTTTACGTAATCTCAAATACCTTTGAGTAAACCGGTAGCGCATAATAATATTTCTCGATAAAATTGATTTTATGTGCATATCTTTATAATTAATACATTAATTTAGTGTTTAAAACATCACAGAGCTATGTTCTGAATAATCACAACTTCACAATAAAAGTGTGTTCTCCTTAATAAATGCATTATTGTTTATTTCTTCTATACACACCAACTCCATTTAACGGAAATTGAAGGATATAGCAAGAGCTGAATGTTCCAACTGCATCAGTTATTTATTACAATTTACGGTTCATTTACTATGTATTTATTTATTTTTCATTTCCCTCATCTCACAGTGGTCATTGATTATACAGAAAATAAGTTAAGACCTTAAAACTGATCATATTTTCATTCTCAGAACAAAATATACATGAATATATGTTGAAATTCAATCAACATTTTTGAGCTCATTATCTCAAAACAGTGTCAGTGTCAGATGGAACCTTGTTATTCTGAGGGGTCCAAATATGAATTCGCGTGTGTCTGATAAGAACTAAATCAATATTATTTGTACGTGTTTTATAAAACAAAGATTGTAAAAATAAGTTAGTTTTAAATTTAAAAATCTACTTAACGCATATTACACGTCATTGGAATTTTTAGATATATTCAAATATTTTTGGCAAAATTTTTCTCCTTAATAACATACATAGTTAAATAAGTAAATAATTTAAATAAACAATTAGGCGACATATAACAAAATTACATTATTCTCTATTAAATATATCACTTTATCTCAGTTTGATTTTCAATATTTAAAACAATTTAATATTCCAAGTACTAATTTGTTATTAAGGAGAATACATTCTTATTGTACGATGGATGTATTAGTTTGAAGAGTGTGAAATATGGGTTCGAAAATTTGTCGTCAAAAGAACTGTCTGCTGTAGCATAGTTGGCTAGTGCACCTTCCCGGTAGTAACAATAATATTTAACACAAAATATTTTGTTTAAACCACTATTTATTAATTATTCTACACGTTTAGATACCTATGGTATCTTCTTCAGGAAACAATGTATACTGAAATTAAAAAATAAAAGCACAGATAAAAACAAAACTATGACATGGTGAATAAGTAAGAACTAATACGAAAACATATTTAATAGACGATTATTAACAAAGAGGATTTGGTTATTTATCATATTTAGCTTGCTATTAACATTTCTTCTTATTTCTAAAATATCTAATTTATCTAACTGTAAACCCCTAATATTTGTATATATAATTTCTATACCCATGTTAATATCAAAAGAATAATTTGTTTCCAAAAAGTACTCCTAATAACTTTTAAATTTGTTTTCATATTAGTTCTTATTCAACATTTTATAATATTGTTTTTATCTACGCTTGTATTTTTAATTTCAGTATACATTGTTTCCTGAAGAAGATACCATTGGTATCGAAAGATGCATAATAATCAATAAATTGTGGTTTGAACAAAGTATTTAGTATAATTATTTATATAAAATGAGACCACAAAGGCCACAATCGAAGAAATAATTTAAATCTTTAAAGTTGTCAATAATATTTAAAAAGAATCGTGAGTTTAAAACAAACGTTAGTTTATGATAACGTGATGTTCCCGTTTTTATTTATTTACTGTATTGTGTAAGGAATAAAATTTCAGCGCTGCATCTAGTAGAAAACTGTCTGTACTTCGATAGCTAGTCCTAGGTTTTCTATAGGTAATGTTGAATACAGTAATTCAATCTATGCAAATTCAAAATACACCGACCTTTGTGAATCTGGGCTGGTAGACGCCGATACGAATCTGGTAGTCTTTAACTCTACTGGCCAGCCTCTGAAACTTTCCCACAACCGATAATCCGAAAATATATAATACAAAATGTTTTTATATCGCCGCCGTAAATATATCCACCCGAACCGAAAAACTGTCTCTTTTCAGAATCAGCATCGATTTTGTTTTCTGTTCCACGCAAATAAAATACACATATTCAAAATTTTATACTAGGTATATCTATCGAAGTACACAAGCGCGTAAACACTTATAAGGAGATCTTGGAGATAGTGGACATTTTGGTCTATCGGAATACAATCCAGAGTTGAGAAAAACAATAATATCGAGCCGGCCAGTTATCGGTAGTGTTCACCTGGGAACAACAGCCGCTGAAGGCATTTACAGGAACACTTGTTACATTTGATTAATTAATTAAGGTTGTTTTTTTGCTAGTGTAGTTTAATTAACACCATAATAATTAATAATAATTAATTTCAGTAGGTCAAAAAGTTTTCAAATTTATTTACGTGATAGACAAATCACGAATCAAAGAAATAAAGGATAAAAAAGAGTTTAAAAAGAAACTAAATGAATACTTCAAAAAACACATAAACAATATTACAGAATTCTTCAAAAGCACACAAATGGACAATGAAGAAAATATGTAAGGTATTATATAAAATTATTGCAGTGTAACTCCCTCTCCAAGCACAAGAGCTGGTCTCTTTTTTGGAGAGGTAAGCGAAAGAAACACCATGTATGTATATAACCATATGTATGTTTGTAACCATTTATTTTAAAAATTGAATTTATTTTGCCAATGTATTTTTCGCTAAATTAAATAAATAAAAAAATAAAAAGTGGAAAATTTGTTCACGACAGTTTGAGAAACGTCGGTTTCCACGGCATTTGTTTCAGTTACCGTTTATTTATCCCTGTGTCCGTTAAATAACTTCATGCGATTGGAAATCTACCGAGAGAAATGGACGCGGGGCGTCCCTGGACTTGTTTTCCCCATTTCCAGTAATCCTCAATGCGGAAATCGCCGGTGTACCAATCAATGTACAATATTTATTTTAATATATTAATTCGCTTTTATCAATTATCGTAATTATGTATTCTCAAATTAAAATATGCAATACCTAAACTAATATAAAGTATTCTAACCAATATTTGAATATTATTAAGGAAAACACATTCTTATTGTGAAGTTGTAATTAATCAGAACAGACGGTCTGTGATATTTTAACTACTAAATTAATGTATATATTTATAATTAATACATTAATTAGATATATAAAATATTTGAATATGTTTAAGAATACAATTACTAGATTTTCACCTACAAAGGCACTGTTATTAAACAAATAATAGATATCTCATAGAGACGAACCTATTTTTTACTAACAGAAAAATATGGAATTATGGGTAATTATAGGACTTACTTGTCTTCGGCTGGCCTAAGTGATAATATACAAGTCAAAATAAAAAAATATATAAATTCTATTCTAGTAATTATGAATGTGTTAAAAAACATTTTACAGATAATTAATATTGCTTTAAATAATTAGATTCTCATTGTGATATGTATGCTGTTTCAGGGAAAATGAATATCAAATTTAGTCCATAGATGGCGATAGTTCGAATTGATTCCACATATTAACATATGTATAACTTTCAAAATTTTGATAGATATGGAGGTTGGAGGCCGAAAACAGGTCGTAAGCCCTGTAATTACCCATATTTTTCTCTTAAAATATAATAAAAATAGCCTCGTCTCTATGAGATATCTATAACTTGTTTAATAACAGTGCCTTTGTAGGTGAAAATACAGTAATTGTGTGTTCTAAGACATATTCAAATATTGCTAAACTACTAAGATTTGTCAAATATAAACTAAATACACCTCGAGAGAATTTTTTAACCTAATCATTTTTCGTGTCAGAAACACTGGAATTATATTATCAAACTATTGTAACAATACAGTGACGGTCGCTCAGTTTAATTATCCATTGTACAGAATATATATGGAGTATGCATTAATTCATGCGGTTTTCTAAGAGAGGGCGTTACTAGTATTATTTCGCGCCGTGTTCATCCGTGACTATATTCATTTGAAAGCTACTGTCATTGCGCGTCTTTTTCAGTATATGTCATTTGATTGAAGTGTAAACAACATTTTTTTTCTATTAATTTGAACGTGTCGAACTTTGTGCCAGAAAAAGTGTTTTTGCGGGGAGTTCTTCTTCATTTCTTTAACATGAAGAAAAGTGCTACCGAAAGTCATCGTATTTTAGTAAAGGTTTATGGTAACCATGCTCTAGCTGAAAGAACGTGCCAGAAGTGGTTTGCACGGTTTAGAAGTGGCGATTTCAACTTAGAAGACAATGAACGACCCGGACAGCCAAAAAGGTTTGAAGATGAAGAATTGGAGGCATTGCTTGATGAAGATGCGTGCCAAACGCAAAAAGATCTTGCAAAATCATTGGGAGTTGATCAAGCAACCATTTCCAGACGTTTAAAAGCATCGGGATTCATCCAAAAGCTTGGAAACTGGGTGCCGTATGAATTAAAGCCAAGAGACATCGAACGCCGATTCTGCATGTCGGAAATGTTGCTTCAACGCCACAAAAATAAGTCATTTTTGCATCGAATTGTCACTGGTGATGAAAAATGGATTCATTACGATAACCCCAAGCGCAAGAAATCGTATGTGAAGCCCGGCCAACCATCAACATCCACGGCAAAGCCGAATATCCATGGCGCCAAGGTAATGCTCTGTATTTGGTGGGATCAGAAGGGTGTGTTGTATTATGAACTGTTGAAATCGGGTCAGACGATCAAAGGGGACCTCTATCAAACACAATTAATTCGTTTGAAGAGAGCGATTGCGGAAAAACGACCAGAATATGCAACCAGACACGAATCCATAATTTTCCATCATGACAACGCTCGGCCACATGTTTCAAGACCGGTTCAAAACTATTTGGAGAACAGTGGGTGGGAAGTTCTACCTCACCCGCCTTATAGCCCAGACATAGCCCCTTCTGATTACTACTTGTTCAGATCAATGCAGAATGCCCTCACCGGAATACGCTTCACTTCAGAACAGGGTATCAAAAATTGGCTTGATTCGTTCTTCACCACCAAGCCGGAGAAGTTCTTTTGGGATGGAATCCACAAACTGCCAGAAAGATGGGCAAATGTTGTAGCTTCCGATGGACAATACTTTGATCATTGAGTGTATAACCATTTTTTCACAATAAAGCCTTAATTTCCGAAAAAAAAACGCATGAATTAATGCATACGCCCAATAAAACATTGACAATTAGTATGCAGACATCGCTGATATGTGGAATATAACTTTACCTACCTAAATATAAAAAAAAATCTAACAAGTTTGCTTATAACTGACAGATCAGTAAAACTAATGTGAGATCATCACGTGTTGATTTCTCGGTCTTACGCTGAAAGGGGCAGGGGGACTCATTCCAGAACCGTTATGTGAGTTATGCAACTCCCGTGTCTGTTCCACTCATCATATAAAATCCGGAACTTAAATAAAATTTAATTTGATATTAACAATTTAATGAAAGAGAAGCATATATTTCGAGTATCGAAATTTAGTTAGTTTATAATTATTTATATCTACGAGTATTTAAATTATTTATTTATTTATTTATATATATTTTGACATCCATATTTTTGTACTAACAGAGGTGGATACATAATAAAAATACATAATACTTAGTTTATTGTGTGGGATGGAGTAGACTTCACCTCTGATATTGAAGTCTGTGTTAAAGTAGCCAGATTTTTTTTTGTGCTGTTGTGGTGTTATTTGGAATAAAAAGAGAATTACAAATATGTATAAAAAAGTAAAAAAAAATATATATATATGGAGTGGGAGTGTTATATTTATTAATTGTATTTATTAGTTGTATTAATTGTTCACATATATAAAGGATGTTTTTTTTAGAAGTATAAAACTTTAAAATGAAATAAAACACATAAAAATCGCAGTATTGGCTTTATTGGGAGGATAATTTTATGCCATAGCTGGAAGTCTAATTTTCAACAACTTTTTGGAGCAGCTGACGCGTCGAATGTTGACTTCTAAGTCGTCTACCGTCTCTAATTTATTGGCGTAGACTAGCAACTTCACATATCCCCACAGAAAATAATCCAAATAATCATACGATCTTGGAGGCATCTTCACAGGTCCATTACGCGAAATTATGCGCTCATCGAATGTTTCTTTCAATAAATAGATTGTGGCGCGCGCTGTGCGGCATGTTGCGCCGTCTTGTTGAAACCACAGCTCTCTCATATTAATGCTATTCAATAGGAGAACGAAAAAGTCAATAATCATGGATGTTTTGCTGTGCACTGTAGCAACAGCTTCTTCGGTGTGAACTGTACAACGTCTCTACGGATGCCTATATAAATTAGAGTATGCGTGGTGCAAAAACGGTCCATGGATACTCGAATTATTTGCTCGGGGGAACTATTATATCTACCGTAAAATGGACGTAGTGCACGGTAAGTTACGCGAACTGAAACACGATTTTCGAAATAAATTTGCGCAATTTGCAAGCGTTGTTCTGGCGCAAGTCTATTTATGGTGAAATGGCAAACCAAACTGAGCACAAATCAGCTGTCAGCTGTCAAATTGGCTATCGCTGGAAAAAGTGTTACCAATTCGAAAAAAAAACCTCTAAAAACACGCTTTACAAAACAGTAAGAAAACTATTACAAATTTTCATAAAAAAAGTATATACAGTCATACGCTTGTCATTTTTTAATATAATGTAAGGTGTTTGCTATATTTTTTTTTCTTTTTCTTCTTATTTTTCACTATATTTTTTTTATGTTTTGCTATATACATTCAGAGATATTTGTTGTTTTTCTTTTTACAATGGTACTGCGTATCATTTATACATATAATTAAATATTGCAGGGCACGGACCAACTTTTGGACCCTCATCTCTCATTAGTCCCAATGCACCACCACAATTGACTGCATTAGCTTAGTTACGCCACTGGTTAATATGCAATTTGAATATTCCTTTTAACATCATATCACGGTATTCATACTCAATGGGAATCAAATTTGCTTCAAGCGAGAAGGCTCTAGGGTAGCAGGGATAAATGGTGATGTTCGCCGAATATTTTCCAAAAATTTTCCACGATATTTCTTCGAATAAGAAATGTATTTAAAGTCACGCCAGGGATGCGAAGTCAGGGATATGAAGTCGGGGAAATTTCTCAGTAATTTTACAGCATCTTCCTGAATACTTCATTACGACGAGTTCCTCTCGGGGCCCATCTGAAAGGAGGCTGTCCCATCAACCTGAGAGAAACAATCTATAATCCATTTCATGGCTGATGCCTTCGATTGAAATTTTGCTTCCACAGGATTTCTGGGAGATATTATGTAAGGATTCTATCTTCAACCAGTGGCTCGCAATATCATTTGATAAGGATATCGGATAAGGAAAAACCGTTTAAAATTTTATAGGGCGTTTTAAATTATTATTTTTTTACTAACTCTAATTAACTCTGGGGTACTAGAATATCGTAAATCTTACGAGAGTCTCAAATAATATCCACATTATATTTTATTTTATTTTAATTTAATCTAAAAGATCGTGCAAAATAATATTAGTACGGACCGATATAAGACATGTTGTACCCCTCTTTTCAAATAGTATCCTCATATTTTGATGTAAAATGTCTATTACAGTGTATAAGAAATAAAAATAATATTGATTACAACGTGTAAAATAAAATATGAATCTTTAAAATACTATGAGCATTTCTCAAGTACCGGATTTTTTTTTTAAGAAACACATTATTTTGACACACACACTTGACTTTTTTCGGACGCTACACACCTTAAAATACATCTCAACACACTCGCCACCATTATTAAGTTACTTGTCATAATCGGCACCAATTTTTGTATACCTTCGTCATAAAACGACGCCGCCTGGGATGGAAACCGTGTCTGTACTCCGTCTTCGAGTTCACCATCGTCATCAAAACGCTTGCCACCAAGGAACCGTTTCAGACGAAGGGAAATATGGAAATCACATGGCGCCAAATCAGGTCAAAACAGGACATACTTGGCAAAACAGGACACAGGACATGCGTTCAACAAACGAATATCTCACAATCAGCGGGCTGATTTATTGTCTTGAACATTTCAACCACTCACTACAAGATGGCCACACATATGAATACCTCTAACGTTGCATGTGGTGAGTCAACAGATGAAGGAAACCATTGCGCATGCACAATATTGAAACTACAGCGCTATACCGGGAATATCGCGCTAATAAAAAACATACCTCGTAGTATCAAAAACTGTACCCATATAAAAGATATTTTAAAATAATATCTAAGCCTGTATAACATTTTTTAAATTTTATAAATATTTAATATAATTTACTCATCATCATTTTTGGAGGTTTCGACAAAGTGCATCCATATCTCTCTGTCTTGCGCCGCTACGGGACTTGTAGACCAATAAAGATCCAGTATGTAAGCAATTTTTTGCTGTTTATTCCATTTAATTATGTAAGTCTTTGGTGACCCACCGCCTTCCTTACAGGCCATAAGGGTATTTATCGTAATTTAAATTATGAGGAATCTTAGTTGACCTGATGAACAACCTGATGACAATGATGAACAAAAGAATTTTGTAATAGAAAAAAACTCGTGAGAAAGGATACGAAACATACTTATACACCATACTCACCAGACATCTCGCTAAAAGATCAATACATGTTTCTTCTTCTTCACAACTTCTTACAGTGTCTTCAACAACCGAGCTTCTGCTGAAAGTGTTTCAAGATTTTGTGAACTTTATAATTCCAGAGTTTTACACCACCGGAATAAATAAAATTGTTATTAATTAATTACAATGGAACTCCGATTTTACATCCCCGGAATTCACGTCTTCCCTCCATTCTGCAGTCCTGTGTCATTTTAGTACATTACAAACCTTATTTTACGTTTGTTTTTTCCGCGATTTACGTATGAAGTTTATTGAAATTTGTTCGCTATTCGCCATAGCGCCAAGAGTATGTTGGTTATTTGCTTATAGTGTATGCATTTTTCATTATAATACTTACGTAATTTTTATTTTTTATTATTTTTTACAAGCTGGAATCAGCAATAAAATTTGTGTAGAACCCATTTTACGTTTGCGTCTAAAATATATTGAAATTTGTTCGCTATTTGTCATAGAGCCACCCTTACAGATTTACTTAGACATTGACTCCAATGTAATAACATAGAACGTAATGGAAATTGATGATATATTGAACAGTCGCATAAACGAAAACTTGACAGAAGAGAACCTTCCTACAAAGACGAAGTATCTGCTCATCCCATAAACCCAGTTCCTGCAAAGAACGATGCCGTGAGGAATATTGAAGACCTCAAAGCTTATTTTACTAGTATTTGCAATTGCAGAATCATTTATTTTAATTCATAATATTGAAAAAATTATTCAAGAAAACACGCAGCAAAAAGCACTGTTAGATTTTTCAATAAAAAATAAATAAACAACAGTTTTTTTCAACACCCCTAATTTAAATTTTCCCTCTGTTTACATTTTTTCGTCTGTCCCTTCAAAAATTTAAAATCTGGGTTTCACTATAGTCGAGAAAAATGGAGGTCATAAATTGAAATTATTTTCCGATCAGTCATAAAATACAGGTATTTGACGATTGGAGCAATCCACCCGCAAACAGGCAGGCACGTGATAATTCAAAATTTAACATAAAACACGTAATAAAATAACAGTTTGAAGTAAGCAAACATTTTTCTGTGAATAATGTTATCTATTTCACACATCAATTGTTATAAATTAGGACGAAAGGAAAATAACCTACTTAGCATCCTGGGGTTAATTGAATTTTTCGGCAGGCGTGGACACCAGCAGAGTGGCGCAGCGGAAGCGTGCTGGGCCCATAACCCAGAGGTCCGTGGATCGAAACCATGTTCTGCTAAATAATATTTTTTATTTATTAAATACACATTTTCTTATTTGACCAGAAGATGGTATTTTTTTGTTATTCTACGTGGGCCATTTTTAAAATAAGAATCAACATGAGTTGGCACTGAAACGTTGTTATAACTATATTTTATTATTAATTAACCTTATTGTTTATTATTTTAGTATCTTATTAACCATGTATATCATAAACCTCTCCAGAAGTATGGCTGTTAAGGGCCGGTCGACCTAAATTTGCTACAGGGGGGTGTAGCCGGACCCTTACGGCCGGGGCTGTCAATGTGACATCTCTAGGTAAAGGAAGTCCAGCGGAAAAATTTCAAGATAAAATTGTAATTGCTCGTAAACCATCAGAAGTATTATTCGACTCGCGTGATTTTCAGATTTTCCGGTAGTAATGAGTCACTGGTTGGGAGCGCACCGCGCGTTCGCGGTTGAGCAATATTTAAAGTGCGGTGATTCATTGGTTCGTGCGCGTCGCACTTTTTGTACTCACTTTAATATTCGACGAGTAAGTGATGGGCCGAGCACGCAACTTATCCGGTGTTGGGTTCAAAAGTTCAGACAAGAAGGGACAATGGTTAACCAAACGCCTCCGGAACCATCAACGTCAGCAGTAACACCAGAACATGTGGCTCAAGTTCGACGTGATATTATGAGCAATCCGCGTAAATCGATAAGGAAGATTGCAGCCTGTACTGGAATAAAAAAATCAACAGTGCACGATATTTTGAAAAATAAACTACAGTTTTACCCATACAAACTTCAAATCGTGCAGTTTCTCAACGAAACTTATTGTTTGCTGACGAAGCACATTTTCATATCGATGGCTGTGTTAATAAACAGAACATAAGTTACTGGTGCCCCGAGAACCCATGGAAACGCCTTCAAAAACGCTTGCATTGTCCAAAAATGATAGTGTGGTGTGCAATTTCTTCCCGAGGGGTAATTGGCCCGTATTGTTTTAACTAGCGAGAGACAGTCTAACGTGAATTGCCCAATGCCGAACTGCAGCTGTTTGTAAAAAAAACAACAATTATTTAAAAAATAAACTAAATTTATTTTTTAAATAATTGTTGTTTTTTTTAAAAATAGATTCTGGTAAAGAAACAATAATATATGTATTTAGTTAGTTATGACATCCTGAAGAAGAAAATGGTATTTTTCAAAACCGGTAGATGTATTTAAATTCAATTCAGTGGTTAATAAAACAAAGATAATAAATAAAAAAAAAGAATTTTAACCACAAAGTTAATATTACTAATTTTAAAAGTATTTAATGTTTTTGCACCCTAACAAGATATATATGTACATACTTAAAAAATGCATTGGACCCTACAATATTACAATTCGAATTACAACGATTTCCTACAAGGTTTGATTTTAACCTCGGCGAACAAAAAGCACATCTTATCAGGATAATATAAAGTGAAGATAAGGTTGCTTCCTCTTGTAAGGATAAACCTTCCTGCCCCGAGATTAGGGGTCCGGATTAAGCCTGAGAGAAGTTGGGGCTGATTACTTTACTAGACTTAGGTCCGAGCGCAGCGGCACCATAAATAAACATTTACTTAAATGTAATTTAGTGTCACTCTTCCGAAATATAGCTTAGAAAATATTTTATATTGAGGTAAAATAGCGATTTAAGACATTATCTACACGAAATTGTTTTTAATTGAATAAATGAAACATAATTTGAATTCTTGAATACATATGGTTTAATTTGTTTTGTTTAGTGTCCCGTGCGTGATCTTCGATGACCAGAATGGTAGCTCAGTGGCGTGCAGTAGGTATAGATTTCGGTTATGCTGTTACCAATGATATTATATAATAAATGTTATACAATATATGTAGTTTCGTTTAACCAACGCCTTTAAACAAAATAAATTTATACATATGTATTTATTTATAATTTTAGAGCACCATTAATAGTGTTTTTAATGTTTAAGTTTTAACGTAAAATAATACCTTCTTACACATATAAAAATGTATAGACGTTTATAAGAACATTTTCTATGACTGAACATGATTAATTTATTATTTGAATATTCTTCATGTAATAACTAAAGGAAATAATTATTTTTATTAAAGGTTATCCTAGAAAGTAGTTCTGCCAATTGCTATTTGTTTTTCCCAAATTAAAACCAATCCATGCACAAAATTTAAATAAAAATCATGGAGTCAACGCATTAAAAATAGTAAGATAGTAAAATTTTCGAATTAGTAAAAGAGGAAGTAGACACTTTAATGATTTGCGTGAAATTTTAAGCCTTTCTAATGTTATTCTGTTAAAAAACGGCATAGGTAACGACTCCATACAAAACGAATCAACTGAAATGAATTTTCAATTCAGCAAATAGAAATTTGTATGACTACCTTAAAGACAGAATAGAGTAATATAAATAGCTTGATGCGGCAAATACAAAAGAGCACCATGAGTACAGCGGTGAGTTGTCGTGGTGGTTTTTAGAACGAAGCAATTAAAGTCTCTACTAGTATAAACATGGCGCTAATTGTAAAATTATGAAATTAACACATATTTATCACTCTGCCTGACATTTTTGGGTATTATGAATAATGTTTGGGTATTATGAATAATGTTTGCGTACTACGCAAAACGTCATACTATTCACTTGATCCATAACATACTCTGTCTATAACATGTCATCATATATATAATATGTCATCATAATATGTCATTATTATATCCACTACTGAATGAATGCCTCCACAAAATTTTCCTTTTTCCTCTTTTTTCCTTATATTCCTTATTGTTATTCCTTGAGACGTATTTCCTGACAATTTAATGATTTTATCAGTGCAGCGTCACCATCAGTATAATTCTATCACTGATGTTTGGACACGGCAAGACCACAGCCCAAACATCAGTGCCACAAGAGTAGCCTGAATTTGTGTTTCACCAACCTTGAATATTTGTCAATAATTAAATACTCTAACTTGTATTATTTAACACATTACAAAAAATGTCAATACCGATTTAATACCAACCTTAAATTATAAACTCATTACTGCTTGTCACATTTTAAAAGTATATATGTGAACAAATATAATGTATTAATTATATACAATTTTCAGGCTCAAATATAGCGTAATCTCCTTTTTTTTCAATATTCTTAATTTATATTTGCTGAACCAACTATGTAAAATATGTTTATTGATTAATCATATAAAATGTTTGCCTCAACACGAGCAATGCCCAGTGAGGCAGGTATTACCTACCGGCTGCGCCAGTGTAATAACTTTCATTTCACCACAAATTCCCTTGGTGTTCTATCATCTGATTATTGTCTCGTTATCTCGGGTACGGATTCCTTGTAAGAGAAACTCATTATTTCCAGGTAATAATTATACATTTATAACAGTTGATATCATATATACACTTCAGAGATAGTCTTAATAATGCGAAGGAGCTGTGATGAGAGAGAGCTCCCAACTGATGCGACGACTTATAAGGTTTGCCTACCCCCACTCATATTTTCACTTCCATGGCTGACACACACACACACAAATATTCATATACAAAATGACACTTCTCACAATAATAATAGGCCTTTCCAAGAGTTTCACACTCTTCTACATCGATTTTGGGACAGCCTGTCGGCATCTTGATATCACCGGATGACTGCATTTGTCCAACGAATGTCTGTCTTTCAAGCGATGTGATGTATGCACGCATCTAATCACGATCAAATAATATAGTGTAACAATTTACGAATAATCAATACTCGGTAGAAAGACTTGCAGATGGTTACTGAACATCGCTTTTTATTTTCCTCGGCATTTCATCTCTCCCGGGCCTCATCCGAGCGGAGGCTGTCCCATCAATCTGAGGGAAACAATCTTCAATCCATTTCACGACTGATGCCTCTGATTTAAAATTTGCTTCCGAAGTATTTTTGGGGAATTTCGCATTTTGTTTTATTACTTTTCCATCCAAAATGACAACATAATATTACAGAAGGCGTAAAACAGATTTATGGCCTTCTCATTCTTTAACCGTGCCGCCAAGAAATATTAAATATCTCGGTGGCGTAATAACACAAATCCTTCAAGGACTGTATAAAAACAAGGATATACAAAAAAATATTCGCATAAAATAAAATATGTTCTCACCTCAAGAGTAAACACAAAAAAAAAAAACATAAAATTTCTAATCTCATCAAATCGAACATAAAAAATAATGAAAATTTTTGGTCCAATATAATATGAAGATGCCATTATTGCGATTACTTGATGACTCAGTCAAATAGATTGATTGCTACCAACTAAGAAATGCATGTACATTGTAATCGAGAAAGCATTTTAACAATTCGATGTGGCAACACTATATTTTTCTAAAGATAGATTTGTCATTTGTATCTTTCTAAGTGATATGTCTTCTGAGGGTCACTAATTTGGTGGTAAAAATGGATGAGATTTATTACTTACTTACTTACTTACTTACCATCACGCCGTTTCCCCGTGGGGGTAGGCAGAGAGGATAGAGCGCCACACTCTTCTGTCCTGACGTACAATTCTCGCCTCATCCACATTCATACATCTTGTCATACAAGCTCGCCGATTGTTGAGGCTTCTAACAGAACCATCCTCCATTATCTGGTTTACCTGGTCGTGCCAAGTCTTCCGCGGACGTCCTCTATTTCTGGTTCCATCAACACTTGCGTCATATATCTTTCTTACCATTCTCTCCTCATTCATCCTTTCCATATGACCAAACCACCTAAGTGATCCTTTCTTAATCTTACTCACTATACTAACATCAGCTTTACATTCTTTTCTTATTTCTTCATACTTTACTCTGTCATAAATAGATTTGCCACAAATATGCCTAAGTGATCTCATTTCCACTCCATTCAGTCTACTTTCGTTCCTTTTCTGCCAGCTCCAGGCCTCACTTCCATACATCAGTGTCGGTACCAGGAATGGTTTTGAATGGAATTATATCTAACAGGAATATGTCAACCGAGGCAAGACTAGCGGTGCACAATGAGATTTATTACGTACACAATATAATTTTTTGGGATAATCTGACCTTTCTTGCCGACGTTTAGGATCCCATTGTAGGCTGATGTGATGTATGACTCTTAGTGCTGTGGTTAAGTACTGGCTTGCAATACCGTGTTGAAAGCAGGATCTGTCGTTTATTAGATACTGGCTTGCACTACCGTGTCGAAAACAGGTGTTGTGTGAAATGAGTAGTGTTATGTTATGTTAACTTACTGTCGGATCACTATATGTGAGGGCTCTTTTATGAATTTTTTAATTTTAGGCTGTCATCAATATTAAGTTTAATGCTTAATTACCCCAAAAAATTATACATAGAAGATTCTGAATGGTTTTGAAAACCTAAGAACACGATAAAGACTGTATTTCCTCTTCTTCTTATTTTTTCTCAGATGCTGGTTTTTGTGTGTGTGTGCGAGAGCGCAGCGTGGTTATATTTGACGGATGTGTGAGAGTGTATGTGTGTGTAGCAGAACCGTTATAAGGCGCCGCGCCCATGAAAGCGGTCTCTTATGCACGGTAATACTTGCTTTTAGTGTGACAATTGTATTAGTCTGTGTTTTAAATATTATTGTTATAAACAAAGAATTGTTGTAGAGCAAATCGAGTTCAATTACTTGACAACTAGACCAAGTATACGAGACAAACGAAGCAAAGATCAATCACAGATTTATCACAATAATATTTTAACAAACTTATACTGATTACAAAGATATGCGTGAAGGTTGTATATAATAGATATATAAGGTTGTATCACGTTGGATTTATTCCAGAGTAAATATTTACAGGCATCTTATACAGGCATATTTTGTCAACTTGCTATCTACTAGGTTTTAGTGGACGTGACATATATAAGATCACGCGTTTTTACATATAAAATAACTTGGGAATTGATTAGATATTCGGTATGCAGGTGTTCTTTTATTTACGTTAAATGCGGTACACAGAAAATATTGTACAAGGAGTTTTATGTATTTCTTAATTTGTAGGTAGATAGATTCACGTACATGGATTTTCGGTTATACACGTTCGTAACAAGATGTTGTAAGCTAGCAGAAGATTGAGGTGGATATGGTTGAGAATGGTAGACTGCCTCCAATTTCATTATTGTTTGAGATGATGACATATAGCAATAGTAGAAAACGTAAATATAATAGAATAACGAATTCACACATAATTTATTAGTGTAATATATAATAAATGATAGGTTGGAAGTTTCTGTTATAATTCCCATGATGGAAACGGAAATTGTACCAAGTGATGCTGCGTTCAGAACGCGCTGACGTCTAATGAAACATGATTCATGTACCGATGTTTGATATGTTTGCGTTTGTGAAGCCGATTGTTGCTCAGGACTACTCTCCATATATATAATTAAATCATTTATTTTTTTACTCATTTTTATTAATTATGAATGAATAAATAAATTACTTATAGCGTTGATAAGATAAGGAGAAAGATAATATTTTTAATGTGATATTGCTTACCTCCCTTGCAGGCATCAGCAGAGTGGCGCAGCGGAAGCGTGCTGGGCCCATAACCCAGAGGTCCGTGGATCGAAACCACGTTCTGCTAAATAATATTTTTTATTTATTAAATACATATTTTCTTATTAGACCAGAAGATGGTATTTTTTGTTATTCCACGTGGGCCATTTTTAAAATAAGTATCAACATGAGTTGGCACTGAAACGTTGTCATAACTATATTTTATTATTAATTAACCTTATTGTTTCCTCATATTTTAATAAAAAATATTTTTTCCTGTACAATCGTTCAATTTTAGAATAATTCTATTTTAATGTTTCGGATTTCCACCATATATTTTGATAGTGCTCGGATTTTTACGGACAGAATGTTTCAGAACACACGTAATAATAAGTGTCCGGAAAAATCATGTCCTGGAAAATCTGCGTCCGGAATAATTAGTGTCCGGAATATTCAGTGCCTGGAAAGATCGTGTCCGGAAAAATCATGTCCTGGAAAATCAGCGTCCGAAATAATTAGTGTCCGGAATATTCAGTGCCTGGAAAGATCGTGTCCGGAAAAATCATGTCCTAGAAAATCTGCGTCCGGAATAATTAGTGTCCGGAATATTCAGTGCTTGGAAAGATCGTGTCCGGAAAAATCATGTCCTGGAAAATCAGCGTCCGAAATAATTAGTGTCCGGAATATTCAGTGCCTGGAAAGATCGTGTCCGGAAAAATCATGTCCTGGAAAATCAGCGTCCGAAATAATTAGTGTCCGGAATATTCAGTGCCTGGAAAGATCGTGTCCGGAAAAATCATGTCCTGGAAAATCTGCGTCCGGAATAATTAGTGTCCGGAATATTCAGTGCTTGGAAAGATCGTGTCCGGAAAAATCATGTCCTGGAAAATCAGCGTCCGAAATAATTAGTGTCCGGAATATTCAGTGCCTGGAAAGATCGTGTCCGGAAAAATCATGTCCTGGAAAATCAGCGTCCGAAATAATTAGTGTCCGGAATATTCAGTGCCTGGAAAGATCGTGTCCAGAAAAATCATGTCCTTAAAAATTAGTGTCCGGGATAATTAATATCCTGAATGGTCAGTGTCTGGAAAGATCGTGTCCGAAAAAATTATGTCGTGAAAAATCAGTGTCCGGGATAATTAGTGTCCGGAAAGATCGTGTCTTTGAAAATCTTTCCATAAAATTTGTAATCGAAAACATCATTTTGACGTATGAAACGCTTTATATGTGGATACTATGAATTTATTTAAATATTTCAAACTTAAGGGTCATTTTTGTTTATTTTGAAGTAGTTTATTAGAGTTTTTCCGGAAATCTGAGAAGTGATCTGAGTCTGAGTCAAATGTCTGAAATTATTATGGTGAAATTAATACATTTTTAAGTTTTTAAATAGCAACCGGATCAATTTTTATTTCAGTTTTAAAAATATCATATTCTCAGTATATGCCATTGCAGACACCAGCAGAGTGGCGCAGCGGAAGCGTGCTGGGCCCATAACCCAGAGGTCCGTGGATCGAAACCATGTTCTGCTAAATATTATTTTTAATACAAATTAAATGTATCAATTAGAAAGATAAACAGGAAAAAAACTACAACTTCACAATAATAATGTATTATTTAAAAAAAAAATACAAAAATTCATTTGTACTCTTTTGCAGTGCGATACAAGAAGCAGCTCTAGCCGAGAGCTAGGAGACAAAAATGTTGACCGCTGCGCGCCGGCCTGTGCAATAGTCCATCATCACCAGACGCCATGCGCGCGCATGTTGCACTGCACCGTAGTTTGATACCGTTATAACACGGTAATAAATTTTTATTGGCATATTGAAATATTTGTGTACACATATTCAAATATGAAACTTTAAAAACATTTTTTAAAAAAGACCGATACGGTGTACACGATATCTCAAAAATTATTTCACTGATCGGCTTCAAATTTTTAAAGATTATTCTACATATAAAGAAGAAATAAAAGATTTTTTTTTCGATATAAATTTCTATTTTATTAAGGAAAAACGAGTATTTTTAATATTTTGAATTTGTCCAAATCACTGGAGTCTCAGCTTCAGCGGCATCTACACCGTCACATGAGAATAAATATCAAATTTTCAAACCATAGATGGCGACAGTGTAGTTGGTAATAAATAATTGAAAGGTTTCTACATGATAATATTATATACAACTTCCAAAAATTTGATAGTTGTAGTTAGTCGAGCATGGGTAAATTGGTGAATGTTACACTGCGTAAAGTGATCACATAAACCAGCCGATGACAGGTGGTAAGTTCTGTGATGCCCGATACTTCCACACTTACCTTTTCATGTAAAAATAAATGATAGATTCGTCTGTGAGAGAAAACCATAACGAGAATTTTGAAAGTCAAAAAAGTGATATTAATAAAAATATTAATTTCGAAAAATTCTTCAATCATTCAGCAGATGTTGGCATCTTCTTTCATATGTTTAAGATCAGATGTTTAGTTTTCGTGTACACCGCAAAAAAAAATCAGAGATTTGCTATATCCGCCCATTTTTAAATATGTATACATTAAAATAATTTATATATTAAGTTCAATATGCTTTTAATATGCATTTAAGTTATGAAAAAAAATTGACAAATTTTGCCTACAAGTGCGCGTCAGTAAATATGCTAGGGCTAATCCGAGGATATGATTTGTTTTTTAAAACTGCTAATTACAAACTAATGCAATTCTCAACGATGGTTGTCTTATTTAATACACGGTTTGTTCTAGTTAGGAGACAACAAAAAAATGACACGTTATTGTAAAATATTAATTCTTAAGGACGTTCCCAAAGAGTAGTCGTATTCAATCTTCAAGAAGATACCCCCGTATGTAAATACCATGAACTACTATGAATAGAATAAAAAAAATTTGAGGTACAGTGTACTTTTTTGCTTCCGTTCACGTGCGCAGAAGTTAAAAAATCTCTCTGTATTCAAATTATAAAAGGAAACTAGAAAACCATTAAAAAGTAGCTCACTTTAAACATTTTTTATAACAAAATGAATACCGCTTGTTTTATTTATTTTTACAGAAAGATATTTGTTAAATTTTCAATTAATGATTCTCAGTTTTTCAAAACAATGGTAAGAAAATTACTATTGCTATTCATTGAAACGTGCGCTACAACATCGATCAGGGTATGGTTCGTACGTTAAATATTTACAAATTTACTACCGCAAGGACTATTGAAAAAAATGTATACGTATAAAGGACACTCATAAGTATGTGTATTCGAAGATTCAAAAGGATTGTAAGAAAAGCGATTTTTTAGGGAACGTCCTTAATGCGTATTTTTAGTTAAATCTTACTATTTACACATATTTCACTATATTAAAATTTGGTCACACCACGAAATATTATATATTTAGATATTGAAGCGTATTCATCAGAGTCGGCTCGTGTAATTCGGATTAATAAATGACGCGACCGCGTGTCTCCTTCCGCTGATGTTGGGTTTAATGTGTGTACAGCAACGGCGCGACACAGACACACGCAAATGGTCCATACAAACAAACCGTCGTTATCTTAGACAATTTAAACAGCGCCACATTAGCGCAAACACGGAGAGATACACCTGATCGTAAATTAGGCGAGGTATCTTGCCGCATCAGTTGTTTACAATGCGGAGCACGGTATCCTGCCGCCTATTACATACATTACCCTGATATTACCACCGCACACGCTATGCGCACATCTGCTTGCAATTTCATCTCGGCCTGCATCCGGACAGGTGCTAGAAGGTCCACAGAATTAGTCGCATACCTTATGTATGTTTATTTATTCGTTTACGGTATTCACACAATAATAAGGTTAAACATATAAAAATATATGTATTTGATCAATTATAATCTGTGCCAATCAATCATGAGCTATGGTATTGATAGTTGGGGGTGTGCATCAGGTGTACATACATATCAAGTAAGCATTACTCAGAGTATTACACCGCCATGACTTTTCCTATCCTTCAGAGACACTCTTTAGGGAATTTCAGGTTTTGGATATAAGGCAATTATGTGTGCTGAATATACAGGGTGGCCCAAAAAAAGTGAGAACATTTCGTAAAATGTGATATAATTACATCAAAATTAGTTTAACTATATAAAAAGTAGCTTAAATAGTTTACTAATTTACTTACTTACCTATATTACATTTTATTTAGACAATTTCTGGTCGCCATCTTCGATTACTAATTATCTCATTGTAAGCAATAATAAATATTTGATTTTTTCAAATTGTTGCCCAGAATGACAAAATCACTGCAGAGGACCGCATTCTGATCAAAAGTTTGCGAAAAAAAGTTACAATAAGAATTATAATTAATTATATTATGTTTTGAAATAACTCGTATGTTACGAGACGTTTTCACTTTTTTTGGGCCACCCTGTATGTACTAAATAGCTTTCACAGGAGAATAAGCGCTCCATCTGTGAGGACTAAAATATATTTTCCCACAAGAGCAAATAAGTTTAAAATAGTTCCAAGAATGAAAAATAGTTTTGGTCAAAGATTGTTCACCTTTCAAGCTCCCAGAATATACATTCAAATTGGAAATAAAATTAGAACCTTAACTGAAATTAAGGCTTTTAAAATTAATATTTTTATATAAATCTTATAACTACTTTTGTTAGTTTTTATCTTGCATATTTTCATCTACCTTATTTTGTTTTATCTTATTTTTTTTTTTTTCCTTTTTTTATACACTTTTTTATATTTTTTTAATATTTTCACGTTATATGTTACGTTTTTGATATTATTATGTTTTGCCTTCAATTAGTTTTGGTTATAAAATGTATTTGTTTACCAATTTACCCTAAAACAGGCTTGCCTAATTGGCCAATGCCTTAAAATGTGTGTAAAATATGTTACAAACTGTCTTTTTTCTGCAGCTGTACAAATGTTACACGCCTAAATAAATAAATAAAAACAAATTTAAAACAAGAATATAAACAATACATTCAAAATAATGTAAATAGAAAGAAGTCAGCTTATTTTTCTATAGATAGCAACAACATTTGTTACAGTTAATACATTTAATTTGTATTTAAATAAATAATATGGACTGACCAAATCCGAGATATGACCAAATTCATAATACACGTCTCACTAAACAAGACTAAAGATCACAAAGTGTGGAATCGAGTGGTTCGCCCCGTGTAAGCAAAATAGAAGACCATGATGATGACGAGCACATCAACCGAAATAGATTATCAAAAAGTTAGCCCGAACTACGGTGTAATGATATAAGAATCTTCAACAATATCCGTTGTATTGGTACACCTGAGAATACATGGAGACTTCATGAAAGAACAATGCACGATCAGTCTCATTCTGCGTGTCTACCAAATCAGCAGACAGTGATTTTCGAGTCAGGAAATAAATAAAAACAATAAGGACAGGTTGAAGAAATTAGATTCATGATTACGTTAAGATAGGTTGTACTACTGCACATATAGTAACCAAGCCTAGTTAATTTTTCGTCTTTAAATTGCAGTAAAGTAATTCCAGTTCATGAATTAATATAAGACACTAGATAATATTTATTATAATATGGTTATTGACGCTAGTTGAATACTTTGTGTATTCTATTCAATAAACCTTTTTTGTCCTTTTCTGAGCTACTTCTAACTAGAGATTTCCCCGACATTCTGACACCGAGATGTCAACACATATGTTTATTTTAGCGGTCGAGATTATCGCTGTGCTTAATGCCAGGACCACGAAAAAAAGCGGTGTTTTTCAGCATCAGGAGTGCAGTGATATCTCCGTTCTTGACTACAAAAGTGCGAGTCAACTGGAGATGAAACTTGACGTCTAACCCAGGATAGTGATCAAGGTAGGCCAGATCCATCTGCTAATATTTATTTTTTGTTTCAATTCGAATTGCGTCAATCATTAACTATAATCGATACAGTCCACGGGATTTTATCCCACGAAAGGTAGTTTGTAAAAGTGTCAAAGCGATTAGCACTGATGCACTTGTAGTAGTAGATTAGGCGGTCTAGCCACATGTAGAGTACTCTGAGTATCGTAGACTCTGAAGAATTAGAAATACAAAATATTTTGAACTCGACAGATCCTAAGACGATGCAATTTATTTACATCCACATGCCGTATAATTATATTTACGATGAGGAAAAAAGGACAAAGGAATTCAGAATAATCTCCCGAAAGTTGCTAAATTCATATTTAATCTACTATGACGTGCTTTGATAATTAAAAAAAATAATCAGTAGTGTTATTTATGAAACGTTCAAAACAGCAACCGTTGAAACGGTTCTAGATTCAAATGATGAACGCGATCCTACAAATAAATTAAATTCTAAAAGATAAACACAATGTCTTAGGATGGACTAACCCCTAGTTATAGTAATAATAATACTGTGTGTAAATAAATGCCTACCCCATGAATCTGGCGTGATGACGTCAATAATTTACTAATCTAACCAAGTTGGCGTGAGAAATTCAAACATTTTACTTATACGAGTAAATAAAATTAAACTAAATCTAAAATGCTAATTTTAACACTTCAGTAAATCTCTAAATTTAAACGACCTTCCTCAAGTATGGGGTACCCAGATTCACCATTATATTTAACCCTACGATTATTTGTAGATAGGATTATATGGAGAAGATAATAGACCGGGAAGAGGAAGAAAATATGATTCCTCGCAAGAAATGTTGCGCAAAACAATACCGCGATATTTGAAACCTGTTAAATTTGAACTGTAAATCTGGATCGATAGGATCTAAATTAACGAATTGCGCAAACTTCGGGTCGCGCGTTCCTCGGAATGAAATACGATAATTCCGGTCGTTAATCGGAATCACCGCATGGCAGTGGGAGGGAAGTAGGGAAATCTTGGTACAGGTGAGGTCGGTGAGGGGATAAGTGTTCTAGTCGAAGGATCAGTGATCTCGGGAACCGGGATTCGGAAGGACTACTCACCTCACCTTGTATACGAAGTCTCCGTAATCCTCGCAGTCGCCGGCTAGATCACACAATGGCACGCGAGTGAGACGATCTCCGATGCCAATTGAATACAGAATAATTTAATTCACCAACGGCAACACAAAAAATACGTGATCGAAACACAATATTACCAAATACAGTGCTAGTGCACTGGAGCTGAAATATCCACACCACGAATTATATTGCAATGTCGAGATCGAACAAATATCGATCAAGTTGACGTCTGCTGACGTCAAGGTCACAATTAATACTGCCGAGACGAGCACGAGGAAATGTATGGATGGGAATTTGGATGCGGAATTTTGTTAATAACAACGATTGCGCTGATTCGAAAAGACGCGCCAAAAGTATGCTTACGAATTCGGAACGCTAATGTTTTTTATTATCTGGAATTTTTTTCGTATACCTCTGCTCTAGTTTCAACCTCCTCACCTTTTTTCCTGCCAGTTTTTATTTTATTTTATTACTACTTGTAAACTTTAATGTTTTAATTTTATGTTATTGTTTCGTATTCGATATTATTTTTCATAGGTGAACACATAATTTCTACGCATATGACTTGAAACAAAATTATCATTTTTAAAAATATGTAGTATTATTGTCACCAGTTTTTAGTTTTTTTTTGTCCTGTCTCTTAGCCCATTTCTTCAGTACACATTGTTCGTTCAGCTCTACTGGTATGTCTTGGATTCGTCAAATTCGTCAAGATTTGGAAAGGAAGAATCCTCGTGTGATTATTTTCGTGTAGGATCACTTACTCAGTATACATTTGTCTCTCAGCTCGACTTGGACGTTGAAACTCATCAGAGTGGTTCATCCGTGGCAGTTTCGTACATTGAGTGAACTTCCGGAACCAGGTGAGTTGAGTTGTCATTTTGATTCCGTGAGTCTTATATATATATTATTTCATTTAAGATTCCCTATTTTCCATCCACCCATCTTTTCTGATTCAATCACCTACCACTATGATCGGCAACTGGCATCGGTCACAATATAATATTTTAAATATTATTTGAAGATGTATTTCTTAATTTGTATTGCTAATATATCAATGTCGTACCTGTACCTAATTATATATAAGGACTAAAAGTGACGTTGATTTTATTTATCATTATTAATATTAGAGATACGATGGTATTTAAAAAAATATATATATATATTATTACGCGTGCATTTGTATTGATTTAATGCCACCCATGCCTTCATAAATTCTAAAAATATCGACTGATGAAATAAATTGAATATCGTGCAACTCCAAATCGTGAAATGTGAAATCTGCCGGCAATTTCATAATGTAAGATACAAATGTAATGTTATGTAAGATTAATAATAATTCTATGACGTATGAATGGCGTAAAACGAAATGGGTGAGAATTAGGGGAAGCAATTAAATATTATGATGTTTTAAATTTGTATTGCCTTCAGCGTAGATCGTATGAACAATAAAGGCGGAAGGGTTGATGATAAGTTTGGCGAATACTAAATCAGATATATATGTGTCCATTGTTATGAATCTGGTCAAAGTCATATTTCTTTCGTTACGAGATAATATAAAGGTTAACGTTTGAATTGATTTTAAAAATGTGTTTAGTCTACTAGATTTATAATTTATTTCGACATATAAACGATGCGTGTAGCTTATAAGGAAAATAAAATTAAAAGTTGAAATGCCTATTATCAAAATAAATATCGTTATATTTTCATAGAAAGCAATCACTTTGTGGTTTGATATATTATATTAACCTTTACCATACCGTGATATATAATATTCGCATGCATCCATGCTGTCAACTTGTGTTACCATAGAGTTTTTTTATCGTTTTAAGTGAGTAAAATATTTTTATTAGCTTAACCAGCAGCCTTATCGCGAGTTTCACTCTTCTCGCCGCCGTCTTCAATACAATGTTTCCAGGGAACGCCTCTGGTGAGATAAGATCCCGTGGACTGTTTCTATTATAATAATGATTAGTTAACCTAACCCGAAGTGGATTCATGAAGAAAAATAATGTCAGAATATATCTAGCCTACCTTGCTCTGAATTCCTGGGTTGGGCGTCGTTTTCACCTTCAGTTGACCAACACATTTTTTGTGAAGAACCGAGATATCACTGCACTTCTGGAGCTGTTGAGAACACTGCTTCTTCGTGGTCCTAACGGTACGCGCATCGTTGCTTACGGATGGTAGAAAAAGAATACAAATCTTGACAGTTTGGTGTCGGAAGGCAATCTGTCCCCCCGTCAGCGAAATCCCTAAATCATTGGTTGGTCCGAGCGGGACAAGTATATTAAAGTTTATATTGGAAGGACAAATGCATAGGGAGTAGGTGCTCGACTTGCGTCAACAGCCTCTGTAACTCTTCGAATGTAGAGATTTTATTGTACCGATTAATCCCTTCTCTATATCTGTAAACTATATCTCTATATCTGTCAGCAAACTAATGTCAACTGTAAGCAGTTTTTATTTTCTTACACTCTACCTCTCTACATACCTCGGACATACTCAAAATATTGTGAAATATACAGGACTAAATAAGAAGTTTAAAAATTAAAAAATACTGACTTTTCGGACGTATTCTAGTACATAATAAAGAATATAGCCCCAAACTTCAGTCAAAAAAAGAGTCTCAGCTTCAGCGACATCTATACTATTACATGAGAATGAATATCAAATTTAAAAAAACCATAGATGCCAACATGCAGTTGGTAATAAATAATTGAAAGGTTTCTACATGATAACTTATATACAACTTTCAAAAATTTTATAGGTGTGGTAGTCGAGCATAGTTAAATTGGTGAACGTTACACTGTATAAAGTGATCACTTAAACAAGCCGATGACAGATCGTAAGCCCTGTAATGCCCGATACTTCCATACTTACCTTCCAATGTGAATAAATAATGGATTCGTATCTGTGAGGCATCTATAATATCTTGATGACAATCCCTCGGGGGATAAATCCCAGTAATTGGTTCCTACAAAGAATTGGACATACTCTAAATATTGTAAAGGATTCCGCCCCCTATTTTCGGCGAATTGCGTCGGTAATACATTTGATTGTAATACATAATCCACACACGTTAACACATCAAGAATCATTAACAATCCTTAAGCACCCCACATAATGAAAGATAATTGAAAGATCTGGTTCTAAGAATGAGGCAGTTAACGCTTGGAAAGTGACAAGAAAGGTGGGATACGGCAACGCAGGGAAGATGGACTTATTACTTTCTCCTTAATGTTGTGGTCAGGTAGAAAGACATGATGAAACCTCCAGACCTAAATCATTTTGAATGAAAGATAATCACGAGGCATGGATAATTCCAGAGTGAACTTTTTGAGTATAAACTTGTGGGTGCCCCGTGATGTACATGCGGGAGAGTGGAACAGACCTGACCATATTTTGTGAAATTGTGAGATGCTTGGAGATGCACGCGATTGTATGAATGGTAGTTTGACTGGATTTAGACACTGCCCGCCCAGGAATGCAGACTTAATTAGTAATGGGACGGATCTTGTTTTATATAAGGAATTTATTCGAGTATGTTTGACACGTTGGAGCTCCTTAGGTAGGTAGTTAGGCCAGTCTACCTACCTCTCACTCTCCATACTCATCTCATCTTTTGCAACTCCGTTAGTCTGTCCGTGTAAATGTGACTCAACTCATTTTATGTCTCGTCCACTGTCCCTCTTTTTGGAGTGTTTTTTGATGAACTACTATACCTTAATTTTCCATCTATATGTAAAACTATGTTATGTGGATTTATGTTATATATTTTTTTTTATAAATAACGGCAGCACTTACGGGACGCTGAAGAGTCTAAATTTTTAAATTTTTGCGAAAATTGCTAATAACCACATTGTATTTCTTCTCGTTTTTCGTTGTACATAAACTTGAATGTTGTTATTTGATGAGTGGAACTGACAAAGAAATCCTAACTTCTAAAAAAGGATGGGTTCCCCCCTCTCTATCTGTCCTTTTAAAAAAAAGAAAGCACCCCATATATAACCTCTAAATTCGATACTACGCTCGTGTGAGAAATATAATTCGTACGCATGTGTAAAAAATACTGATTTATACCCCTAGGAAAGTGAATATTTGTAAAAGAATTTCCTCCCTTATCCGGAGCAACTTTATGCTTTTCTAATTTATCTCGAACCCCTAAACTGATGTGGCAAAACCGGTTAAAAGAGTGTAAATGTGCCGACTCAGCGGGCCGGCGCGGCGTACACAGATGGCGGGAACGGTTGCAAAATGGATAAAACGTATAAGAAGTGCGGTGGAGGAAGTAGGAGTCCCGCGGGTTAATATTGCTGGAGAAATTGGCTTTCAGCGATGCTCAGTGGCTGTTTGTTCATAGTTGAAGATATTATATTTTATCACGATTGTATGTGTCGAGAAACTGCGTTCGGTACTGAAAAAAAACGGGCTTGATGGAAATTTGCTTCAATCACAATTTTTTTTTAAATGTAAACATGTGATTTTGTATCATATTTATGTGTTGCTGATTTTTATAATATTTTGTATATTTTAACTGACTGAGTAACGAATGTTTCGACCAAGTTGCAGTGCGCTAATTTATCAGGTGCAAGATGTATAAAATTATCGAATATTGAATCCCTTAATAACTGATTCATATACAGCGCATATTATTTTGGGACAAGGTCCGGAGAATATGTAGGGTGCAGTAAAATTGGCAACTAATGTTTCAAAATATTTTGTTGAATTACTACAACTTTGGGTTACGTGAAAAATATCCTTTCAAGTCGACATCTTTAGGGTTTGGAAACCTCTTTTTACTTACTTATCTGCTATTCACTGTCTTCCCCTGCAAAATGAATTGTAACAGACATATTTCTCATTCATTCTTAAATATGTAGATTTTTTTCGTATGATAATGTTGTTATTAGTTATTATTCTTCATTAACAAATCATTAGCACACGTTGATATAGGCATATTTCGAATACCTCCAACTATTTAACCTTTCCTTTCCTATGATGTAAACTGAGCTGACATTGCCTCTAATTATGTGAATATCTCTGTAAATATACTAAATACAGAGTTCATGTTTTAGGTATTCCTCCGTAATATATATATGAATTGGATAAAATAATTACAATATGTAAGTATTTTCCATACGCAACTATAAAAAATGTTTTCTTAAAGAGCCTGACGTGAATTTGTCAATACACGTATTTGTACGTGTGAAGAGGTGCGGAAGGCCGGATGTCGATCGTCACTTTAGTGGCGGAGCGTGCGCCGGCCGATTCAGACGTGTCTTATGCCTTTTTATGCTGTCGTTCGTGAAGACTTTTAGTACTTTTACACAATGATTGATATTTGAATGATTATGTGATTATGAATGATATTGTATTATTTGTAACTCCGACAGTAAAAACTTATTGGTGGTCGAATTGAGTCAATTGGGGCCGCAACCCGTGTAGTTTCAACACAATGGTGCCACCTCACACACAGGCTGAGCTACGCTTGAAATTTTGATAAATGATATAAAATCGATTTGGAATGTAATATTCACGCTATATGTTTATATTTTGCCATTATTATTGATGAATATATCAGAATTTGTATGTTTTAAAATAATAAATATATTCTGCCGAGATCAGTGCCCGGTCGTTTTGCGCTGGGTGGCGCTACCCGGTCGCCTGAGTAACATAAAAAAATTCCAACCTGACGGCGAATGAGAAGTACGCCACACTTACCGCCTAGAAACTTACCACCTGATTCAGACACAGGCGAATGACAGCCAGCTATTTTTTCAAATTACCGATAGATGGATGAGGTCGTCTGAATGATATAATAAATATGATAAATGGAATGATCCGCCTTGACAAAATTATTACTTAAGTCATTAATCATAAAAGTGCGAGCGATACATTTTTCTAGCCACGTCATGAAGATTGAAAATACGTGTTCAATTTTCTCGGATACCCCACGCGATCATGTTTCTTATATGAGAAATTTTCGCACGCGATAAATAAGAGAATATTGCACGTGGCTGTGATAAACACACCCCCAGACCAGGGGTAGGTGAGCGGCACTCAAATGCCTAAAAAATAACCCACCTAACACAACACCCCTTCCGCGGAAAATAAATAATATGGTCGGTTAAGTCTGAGGTTATTCTCGGCGAGAAAGATTAAAAATTTCGATTTATTTCCTAATCGTTTCACAAAATCAATTTTCCTCTCTGCTCAAGATGATTCTGCGGATTTTTTTTATAAAATTGTGTATTAAAATGGTGTAATATTTTTAAAATAGCAGTGTACAAGATGTGTGATATGAAATATGAAACTGGTCGGATAGAATAGGATTAAGGCCACGGATAAAATTCAAAATGTTCAAAAAGTTCCCGGAAAATTAAAATAAATGGATAATAAATCTAATTAACTTACTTACCATCACGCCGTAGGAATAGGCAGAGAGAATCGAATACACAACTCTTACCTCGTCCACATTCATACTTCTTCTGATGCTTGATTCGGCCCTCAAGTACTTGGCCTTGCCAGGTCTTTCTTAGGCGCCCTCTGTTCCCGATGCCTTCAATACTTATCTCATATACCATACTATCGACTACACTACTTCTTGAACTGCTGAGTAGCTTCATCATTATTGTTATATACTGTTCTTGTGGGTTAAATCTACCGGCAGTGGTGCGTGGAGGGTGAGTCTCTTACATATTTTTCTTTTGTGCCGTCTTGTTTCCTGGAAGGGAGTGCCTCTGCACTTTCCCCCTACTCCCCGGTTTCATTAATTATATTATTTTATATTGTCTTTATGTTATCTAATGTAAATATTTTATTTATTAATAATACAATATAATATAAAATATATTAATTTTTATAATTCGAGTCAACGGGGGACAATGAGCGTCAATATTCGGGGAGCTATCAAACAGTTATCTAGTAGCATTGAAAAATGCCAACGTAGGGCCGGAATAGAAGCCTCGGGCTTATTGTATCGGTCCTGGATAAGCGGTGGGTCCAGTCTCAATGTTCTATATTACTTCTTATTTTTCTGGTGGTCTATCTATTCAACGGACGTTGGCTATCATGTTACCTCTCATCATTTTGTTTACTGCTGGCCGAAAAAGCTATGAAGTAGGCTGGCCAAACCAGCCATGACGTTCTCCTACTTTCAGATCCCCGACTTCCAGCAATCTTTCCCTGCATTGTGAGGTGCAAGATCTCGCACTTCTCCGTCTCAGTACATGTCAGAGATATTGAAGAACTATAACATCTTAAGTACCATGTCATCACGTTCACGTTGATATCATTTTAAAGTCCATTTTTCGGTCTGTATTTTGGCGACATTGACTTCGTTGTTATTATTTATTTGACTTCAAATGCAGATGACAGAGATATCGATGATTTTGTTGTTAATATTGTTATGGTATGTACGGTGCAATGGTGTTCCAAAAATGTTGTGCTAAAGACATGAACCTTGAAGATAAGGCATAGGCATCTTTCTTCAGTTTAGGAATTTAATTTTAACCCCTTTAAACCTGAATTAATTCCCTTGGATGAAAAACTTATTTTTTTTAACTTAAAGTTGTTGGATCGGTATTTTTCTATTGTGTATTCGAGAGATTTCCCTTGGCAATCAAAGCCAAAGGTACAGGCTCAGGCAGAATCAAAAAAAAAATATATATATATATGATATTTCATTTTCCATATAACATCATGGGCAAAACGACGACTCGCTGATCTTTCGTGGTCTGCCATCTCTGATTTGATGCTGAAGTTCTTCATTTCCTTCACAGATGAAGATCAAATTGTCATCGTTTCACTCGTGACAACGTAGAAGTACTACATATATGCAAAATGGGGAGAAAATTAGATATTCTAGAAAATATAGAGATTAATGTTAGTAATAAAAATGTACTTAACATACAAATACCTCCTATTATATCTCCTCTTCTGTCTATATAAGCTCTGCCCACAACCATTTTCACTTTTCACCGAAACCCCCCTCTCCCCAAAACCGCTCTCATACGTCCCCACCTCCCCATGTAATCGATAATGATGATATTCTAGCTTAAGTTTTAGTTTATTACTGACGATGACACAGTAAGCGTCGAAAACGTTTAAATTAATATTTAACTAATGTATTGTGTGAAGCAAACAACGTTGTGTTTTATTGTAATAATTATAAAATTATTAAAGTTATTCACGAAAATTTTTAAATATCATCTCATTTTACGTGAAGTTGATCATTAGATATTTTCTAGATTACTCAATATATTGGTAAAATGACATTATAAAATTTAAATTGTCTAACCCGCACCATTTTTGCTTGGCATCGCCGTATTGTTTCTTATAACGTTTTGTTTAATATTTCACTCAATAAATTACCTAAATTGTCTCAAAACGGCTAACATAAGTAATATAAGCTAATACAAGACCAAGCAAGAACCGAGGGTCGCCGCTTCGACAGTGATGGCATAGAATTAGTACATATTTGTAAAAAAGGAAATAAACTAGATATTTTGAAAAACCTAATAAATAATTCTAACAAAAATGCCAACAATATTCAAACACATTCTATGACGCCCCCTCTCCTGCGCTTGTTGATCACGCCCCTACGCCCAACTAACTTTAATCACCCTCGTCCACTCCTCGACTCTAAGTAGCACGTAGTCCTAAAATCTTATGTTTAGTATTAAATTTCGAAAAACTAAAACATATAAGTATCGGAGATTTACATAGTGTCTGAATACAATGTACAGATCAGAGACAAAGCTATTTTTAATTATATTTAATGGAAAATATATGTAAGTATGGGGTAATTACAGAGCTTACGACCTGTCTTCGGCTGAATTTCACCAATTCGTTCAAAGCGTTCACCAATTTATCAAATTTTTTAAAATTGTGTATATTTTAGTGTGTGGACTCGCTTCGAATACCACTACACCATCGCCATCTATGGACCAAATTTGATAATTCATATTTCCCTTTTTTTTAAACAGCATATATGTCTTTACTATGAGAATCTGATTTTTTTGAAATTATTTTAAAACAATATCAAATAAAATGTTTTTTAACATATTATACATACGCCTGAAAAATCAATATTTTCTTATTTATCTTACTTCAACCAGCCGAAGACAGGTCGTAAGACCTGTAATTATCCAATACTTCCATATATTTTCCATTAAATATAATAAATAATAGCTTTATGTTTATGAGATATCTGATATTTGTTTAATAACAGTGCCTTTGTAGGTAAAAATCCAGTAATTGTGTGTTCTTGGACATATTCAAATATTAATAATATTAATTTGTTGTTCGTAAGAAGAAGACGTATATTAGCAAAATGGTGGCATTTATGTTCTAAGAGAAGCAAATGATGACTCACCAATGAGACGGTGTGTGAACTCGGATCCGTGGATCTACAAGTAAAGGTAAAGAGGAAAGGGCCAAAACCGAAGAAGAAAAACAATGTAATTATTAAATACTAAATTAATGTACTAATTATAAATATATACATATAAAATCAATTTTGTCGAAAAATATTGTTTTCGCGTCACCGGGATAATTTAAATAATAATAAAATTGATTTTATATGTAATATTTATAATTAATACATTAATTTAGTATTTAAAATATCACAGACCTGTGTTCTGAATAATTACAACTTCACAATAAGAATGTGTTTTCCTTAATAATTCAATTATTATCCAACACCCTGTACTTGATCAAATTTAATTATAAAATAGACTTATTATCGAGTCTAGTAGCATTATTTGCGGCTAGCTGAAATATCTTGATGAAATAATTATTTCCCGAAAGAGATTCACGTAAAGGCTAACGTTGTATTTAAGAAACGTTTCCGGAAGTATCTTTCGGGCAAACAAAAGAAAAAGTTGAAAAGGTTTATTTCTGGTTTAGGCAGGAAATCGATCGGACAAAACAATTAGAAATAAAGAAAAATAAAACTTTTAATAAATCTGTTTGTAATGCAAAGTCACGAAGCGACGTCTCTAGAGAATCGCCATTAGTAGGTATTATACAATATTTAGGCAGGAATACATATAAGAATATATAAAAAGGTAAAATACGAAACGTATGACCGATATTCGCCTAGCGATCTAGTGGTTGGGGGGGTACTAGCCTCGTTCCAGGAGGCCATTAAGTCAGTTCTGTTCACATAGAATAAGCGTTTAGCTTAGTTTTTAAAATAGTAAGAATATTATTAAGGAGAACATATTCTCATTGTGAAGTTGTAATTATTCAGATCATAGGTCTGTGATATTTTAAATGTATTAATTAGAAAGATATACATATAAAATCAATTTATCGAAAAATATTGTTGCGCTACCGGGATACGAATCTTAATCTCTTTCCAAACCGGGGAAGGTTAATTATCCAACTATGCTACAGCGACTGTACTTTCGACGATAAATTTTCGAACCTATATTTAACCTTTTTCAAATTAATACATTAATTATTTAAAAGAGCCATCTATGTTTTTACAGAATCTTAAATAGCTTTTAGTAATCCGATAGCATACAATATTTTTCGATAAAATTTATTTTATACGTATATCTTTCTAATTTATACATTTAATTAATATTTATATCTATACCTATCCCTAACCATAAGAAAGAAATAAGATGTCGCAGTGACTAAAAATCTATCAACTGCAGCAAGTTCAGGGCGCTTCGAACTTTCTACGGATTAATTGCCGTTACTTCACTCCGATACCGCATATAATTAATAATCTTACACTAATTATATTATACTTAAGAATCCTCTTTTTCGCGAGTGTTACTATACACGCTACGACGTTTGTACTCGTGGTGGAAAAGAATCAAATAACCAACCAGCATCCAGCCGACTAAAAAAGTAAGTGCCATCTTTTTCTTCCTCACATTTGAACCTCCTAAGAAAAATTGATTGATAAATGGCATTACGCATTTTATAAAAGAGAGACTGATAGATGACAATTTGTGTGTGTTTTATGAAGGAGTGATTAAATAAATGGTAATTTGTGTGTGTTTTATAAATGAATGATTAAATAAATGATAATTTGTGTGTGTATTACGAATGAGTGATTAAATAAACGGTAATTTGTGTGTGTTTTATGAATTAGTGATTAAATAAATGATAATTTGTGTATATTTTATAAATGAGTGATTAAATCAATTATAATTTGTGTTTGTTTTTATGAAAGAGTGATCGATAAATAGACCCCCTAAAATATTAAGGTTTCAACTAACATTTTGGGCTAATTTGAGTTATTGCGTTAAGTGGGTTCCAAATGCATTATTAAATACTAATTTTAATGTATTAATTATAAATATATACATATAAAATCAATTTTGTCGAAAAATATTGTTTTTGCGCTACCGGGATTCGAACCTGGATCTCTATTTCCAATCCGTGGAGGTACACTACTAATTGTGTTTATAATGCCAGTGTACTTCCCCAGATTGGAAATAGATATCCAGGTTGGAATCCCGGTGACGCAAAAATAATATTTTTCGACAAAATTTATTTTAGATGTATATATTTATAATTAATACATTAATTTAGTATTTAAAATATCACAGACCGTCTGTTCTGAATAATTACAGCTTCACAATAAGAATGTGTTCTCCTTAATAAAAACGATTTAGATTTAAATTTTAAAATCTACGGAATCCATACTACATTCATTCGTCATTGGTATTTTTAGATATATTTAAATACTTTTGGCACAATTTTTTCTTCTTCAGGTGACTTACTCAACGCACCGTACTGAAATTGCGAAGAAAAAGAGGTGAAAGAAGTAGTACGTTTTAGAATAATGTTTATCTGTTGGCAGTTTTCAACAACACGGCCCTCGAATATATTCCGACGCCACTTTACATCACAACGACGCAAGTTTCATTACAAAACGACGCCCACCGCTTTAAACCAAAAGAGGTGCAAACTTTTGGACCTTGTCTTATTTCAAGGAGCAAAGTTATCATCAAAAATTTAAGGCTTTTAAATTCAAATGATTTGGGGTGTCTTTTTACTAAGTGGCGGGTCTCGATCCGGGAGGGTTGGATGTTGTTATTATTATTATTATTTTTTAATTTAAGCACTTACGCATCGTAAACGATATTAAAAAAAAATTGTGAAATTATACATGAAATTATACAACACACTCAGTACCAACTGTAAATCGTTTAATTCCAATAAGATTACATAAATATGGACCCAATATATGATCCAACCAGGTAAAGATGAATCAGAAGTATGGCTATCCAACAGTCTAATATAATTTATACAATACCTATACTAATAATTCAATAGTCTTACAACACATTTTATTTTTTTATACATATTTTTTTTATTTCTCTTTTTATTCCTGTCGATGATTTAAATAACACCACAACAGCACGAAAAAAAAACTGACTACTTTAACACAGACTTCAGTCTAGCAAAGTAGCCAGGACAATGCTGTTTATATCAGAGGTGGAGTCCACAATACATCATACACAATAAACTAAGAGTATTAATTGTGGCTTATGTTATAATATATTTACCTCTGTTAGAACAAAAATATGTATTTCCATCTAATATATAAATAAATAAATATAAAGTGATCAATTAACCCAGCTGAAGACAGGTCGTAAGCCCTGTAATTACCCTATACTCCTACATACATTTTTTTTCATTAAGTATAATAAAAATAGCTTTGTCTCTGTGCAATATCTGATATTTATTTATTCTTATTTTGCCTAGATGGAGTAGATTTGGGAAATCATTGGTAAGGTAAGGAGTTCTGATGGGTTTGACTCGGTGGGATCCACATCTTATGCTCGCCACTGAACTAGCCGGTGGAGGTGTCGAGCCTCGGCTCCATAGCTCACAATGTACAGTTCTCTGTGAAGGAATTTTATTACAGCCGCTTCAAATATAATATTATGTTTATAATTTCGCGTTCGAGTTCACGCCGTCTTAAAAATGATACCTGGACTATTTACTACGCAGCTTCGTGCACAGTTCACGTGGACCACTTAATTTAATTTATTGTATTATAATTTATGTTTAATATAAAATTATATTTTCCAAAAAAGATACATACTACAATTTATTCAAGATTACTTTGAGATATGTGAGATAAATTAGATGAGAATGTGGTCAACAATGCGAGAACGAATTGTCGTGAAACTGAAGTGGGACTTTGTCCGACACGTGACGGTAGTCTAACAGATGATCGTTCGAATGTTGAGATTCTGCGCTTGCGTCTGTAGCTGGGCAAGAGAAATAGAGGCCGACCACAGGTGCGCTGGATGGGTGCATTCTGTAGTATGTATATTTGTGTACTTAAGTTAAACTTATACAGAATTGAGCACATCCTCTGAGACTGTGCGATTGCGGAATTAGAAGAGATAGGTCATCGGAACCCCCGGAACGATAACCTATTAAGAAATTAAATGAATCTCAGACATCTCTGGGTGTTTCTGGTATGGACGATGCCGGGAAGAACAGTGACTAGAAAGACCTAACAGAGCACTCTACTGGCTCTCCCTTGCACCTCTTGCAAACTGGACAGTGTGAATTTCTACTCCGGTAGTTCTGCGATAGCAACACATAAATGTGACGTCTACCCCCCCCCCCCTTTTAGGGGTGTACAATTCATATAGCTTCTTTCTGGCTGCCTTCTGAATTGAATGTGATAACGAGTCTCACTTCAAATTATACAGGTATGGCTCTGGTACGATAATATCAGAGCCAACCTATGATGGTTTTATAATGATAATATTTATAATAACTGAATGTAATAAAATAAAAAAATATGTAATAATAACGAGTCGAAAAACGATTCGGGATATGATGTAAATAAATAAATAAATTATACAGAATTGAATTGAAGACATCTCCAGAGTTCCTCAAGGGAGTTTTCTAGGTCCACTACTATTCATTATCTATATTAACGATATACATATGTATGAAAGCATGTGCTTTCAATTTGCCAACTTTATTCTTTACGCTGATAATATGAAGATCATTGCCAAAATGAGCTCTCTAGATGACTTCCAAGATGATATCGCCCGCGTTGCAGCCAACTGCAAGGTAAACAAATTCCTCCTGAATCTTAAAAAATGTTTTCAAATAACATTCTCAGGAAACTTCAATAACATTAATTTAAAATATGAATTAAATAAGAAAGATATACATATAAAAACAATTTTATTCGATTCGAACCTGGATCACAATCCAAAACGGGGAAGGTGCATTATCCAACTATACTAGAGCTATAATTAGTAAATAAAAAAGACTTCCTTATTCACACCAAAATGAAAATATTGGGACAAGAAATACGCATTAGTACATGTCTATATATTTGGTTGTCTGTAGTCAGTGCACTTATTCTCATATCGTGTTTTAATATTAAAAAATAAATTTTGTTGTAATAAATTACTATCATTTTTCGCCCTCGTAGCCATCAGCAGAGTGGCGCAGCGGAAGCGTGCTGGGCCCATAACCCAGAGGTCCGTGGATCGAAACCACGTTCTGCTAAATAATATTTTTCATCCTTGTTGAAAAATACATTAAAACATTTTTTTTACATGTATGGATGTGTATTAGTGTGCACCATTTAATGGAGAGAATTGTAAATTTTGGTTTAAAATTGAGGTGGAGACCTCAACGGTCGGACAACACTATTTAGATAGAATAATATAATTTAGTGTTTACACATTTTATGACTTGCCAGTATAACTGTAATGCAATGTTGATATAAAAGTATAAATAATAAGACAAAACACTTTGTATAAACCACTATTTATTGATAAATCAACATGTTTCGATACATTTCGTATCTTCTTCAGGAAACAATGTATGCTAAAATTAAAAATACGGGCATGAATAAAAACAAAACTATGAATAACATAATATTTATACATATATTACATATTAACAATTAAGAATAATGAACAAAATATAAAAACTATCGCACAAGTACAGAAGCGCATTGGTTCCAAGGTCAACGATAACGCATCGTATGACGCGCGACATTCCTTGTTCGGTTTATCGTAATGCTTTTCTATTAAACTATATTACGATCAAATGTATTAGAAATTAAGAAGATAACAAGAAAAAAAAATTCAATAAATTATATTTTAGTGGCATTTATAATATGTAGTTTTTACATTAACAACTAGATTGAAACATACAGGATGTAACAAACCTAGTCCACAATACTTTATGGTTGGATTACTGACTAAATTTCGAGTCGAAAATGTTCATGGGATATGTGCCTAATTTTAACCATGTCAGAGATGTAAGTATTTCAAAAAAATTATTATTATGCGATTATTTCGATTAATTTTATTGACTATTTTTTGTCAGATGATTTAGGGCCTGAAGCAAAGATATAGATTAATAATGGAACAATTTCACAGATTTTGTAAAAATTTCAAACAACATTATTTTCCTTAACAGTCCAGAATTTTCACATATTCCTTGTAATTTAATTTAGTCAGGTATATGGTATGTGGCCATAAAATTTTGTGGACTAGGTAAGTTACACCCTGTATAACGTGCCCGAAATGAGAAAGCACTTGATTTTACTACTCTAAATTATATAGCGAAATTTCACCTCATACACTCAATATTTACTTAACATATATACGATTTTATTCTTACATACAGTGTTCCGTACAGGCGACGATGATGATGATTATGAGGTCGATAGAAATGAAACACAAAAGATGTTCAATATCAGTACACTACGGCGGCAAATTCGAGAATGTTTTCCGCCAGCAGAATACTCTGTTTTTATTCAAATTCATAACAATACATGTTGTCATATTTGCAAGTACCTACACGGCGACAGGCCGCCGCTTGCGACGTATTACTAAGACGTCATTGTTTTCCTAAAATCTATCCCACGGGTTTTTCGGCACCATGCCGATGATTTCGTGTCTTATCATATTAATTACATGGCGCCTCCTCGGCGAGTAATTGTGCGCGATAATAGATACAGATTTTATAAAAATCTGACAGCCCTGTGTAACGTATTTATGAACTCTTGAAAAATATTCGTGTAAGCTACCCTTAGGGCTTTTGAAAAATCTATTACGCTTAAAATTCTCGAACACAATTAGACAGTCAATAATCAGAAACCGGCAGCCGGACGGGTATATTAGAAACATGGTTGTCTGACTATTACTCCATCTTCCTCAGATCTATCACGGTCAGGGGATGTTTTTACTTTTTTCAGCCCGAGCGCAATTAACGGCCGAATGGAGCCCGACGTAGGGGGGGCAGGGGTGGACGCAGGGAGGAGACGGGGGGTGTAACAACCCTCCCCTTAAACTTAATTGAAACGCCATTCAAGTAGATAAATGCTTCCAGCAGACAGTGGCGTGCGTCAAACCTCCCAAAGCCGCCTCCCCCCGGGGGTCGGCGGTCACGGGTTACGGCTATGGTCATTTGCACGGCCTTGGGGATTTATTGAAATAACGTTTCTGTTTACTTATTAACTTCTTTTTCTTCTTCATCATCGGCCATTTTTCACCCATTTTTTAGTATAGGTGTGGTTTAAACCCTACTACCGTTGCGCATTTTTCGTATGGATAATGCCTGACTTGTTCCAAAATCGGTTAGTTTTATCTAAGAAAATTCAAGCGGTTATGTCCAAGCACTAAGTTAATATTATTAATTAAATATAAACTAATCTGTCCGAAAACTTGTTTAATCAGCAAATAAATATACATGTCCTGAAACTCGATGAGACAAATTGTCAATTACCAAATTTTTTTTATAAAATGTAGGTTTTTAATTATTCATTTATATCAGTAGTTATACACCAGATTTTACTTTTTTTAAAACTATTACTTAGATAGGATCTTGAAACACATTTAAAATTAATAAACTGAATGTTATTTTCCATAGTTAAAACAACACAAGCATTATAAGAAAGATCGCAACCATTACATACATTTTTCGCGTTCTACAAAATTGTGTTAATTTGGTAAATTATTGCATAAGCGAAATATATTTTCTTACAATCTTAAAACAAAGATTACGGAAACAAATTTGCGTTTAACCAAATTAGCAAAACATTAAAAATTAATCGAGTTATAAACCATTCAATTTGCAGTACATATGATCAATTTTTGACCATTTTAACCGTTACCATACCGTAATATAAAATACTCATGCAGCCATGCTGTCAACTCGTGTTATCGTAAGAAATTATACTTCTATTAGCTTTTGAAATGTGAAAAAATGTTTTATTCCTTAAATTTACTATAAATATTGTAAATAAATTCATATAAAGTTATAATTCGAAGCATTCAAGTCCTGTATAGAAGGTTGCATTATATAATACAACCTTATTTTTTATCTATCTTTCTTTAATTAGTGAGAAAAAGACACCAATATGTTCTTGAGTTTGTTATTCTTTTCACTGTGAAATTAATATGTTATTTCTTTCTGTCTTGACACAAATTATATTTTTGTAAACATTTAATTTTACAGCGGATTGAATTGATAGATAATTATTTATGTAGGATCGCCTTGCATACTTGATTTTTCACTAATCATTTCTAAGTGTAAATATTCTCCTTCAATATAACTAAAATATGAATTGCATATTGCATGTATTTACCGAAATATTACAGGTTTAATAAGAGCAGTAGACCTGTGTTACTGCATGGTTTGGGAAGGGTTAAAATACTTTATTTTAATAGTAAAAATATACGTTTTTAAATAATAAATTGTATTTACTAATATGCTTTGAGGCCTCAGCAGTAGCAGTAGTAGTAATTTAAAATTAAGTTTGATATCAAGGAAGCAATAATTTGTTACTAAATAATAATTATATCGTTCTTAACAATGTGTATTTTTTATTTTATTTATTAGCCTCAGATCGCCGATCGACATCGGTCGTAATGACGTCTAGTTCACGCTTACGTAATTTTTCAGGCATATTTTACCTACGCTAAGAATTAATATTGAACTTATTCACAATACTTGCAGCAAATTTATGTCTATTTGCTGATTTTAAGGGAAAACAACGTTTTCTTGAACAAAGTAAACATTTGATGTACGTTATTTTTATGTAAGTCGGAATTAAATATTTCGTTTATATATAACACTGTTGCATTTTAAATAAAGCTGTCTGTTTAATAAATAGTATATAATTGTGAAACATACATTTCACGATAATAAAATAATAAATTGAAGCTGTCATAAAATTAATAATTTTAGAACATTGATTTAAGCGACCAGCTAAATATATGTACGTACTTTGTCTGATTACAAAATATATTCATATATAGATACTTTAATAAATGATTTAATTTTCGATTGAGTAATTTAAATGACAATACATATCCTTATTTATTTAAAACTAGGTTAAGGCCATGATAAGGCTCTTGACACGAATTTATGTTTAACACTTGAATTGAATTCGAGAAAATCAACAATTTTATTGTCGTCCCTTTCTATTCGAACCTTTCTCACTCGCATAATTTACGTAACAAATAACGTCATTAATTATTTATCTGACACTTGAAATAATTTCACTATTAGCGTCGTCATGAAAGCATTTATAAATCGTGTATAATTTTTGGATAATTGAAGCTCGCCCATAAATACAGATCTCCGTTTTTTTTTTACATTCAAACAAATTCTTATTTTGGAATTTATTTATTTATTTATTTATTTATTTATTTATATATATTTTGACATCCATATTTTTGTAGTTACAGAGGTGGATACATAACATACATAATACATATTTTAATGTGTGGGATGGAGTAGACTTCACCTCTGATATATACAGCGTTGTCCTGGCTACTTTGCTAGACTAAAGTCTGTGTTAAAGTAGCCAGTTTTTTTTTTTTTTTCGTGCTGTTGTGGTGTTATTTGGAATAAAAAAATAAATCAAATATGAATAAAAAAGTAAGAATAAAATTAAAAAAATAAAAGTATAATAAAATAAAAATATGTGGAGTGGGAGTGTTGTAGGACTAGTGAATTATTAGTAAAAGAATTGTATACATTATAGTAAATTGTTGGATATCCATGCTTCTGATTCATCTCTACCTGATTGAATCATATGTTGGGTCCATATTTGTGTAATCTTATAGTAATTGTACGATTTCCAGTTGGTACTGAGTGTATTGTATAGTTTCGGAGCTAGGAACATGTAGAATCTTTGATAAAATGTCGTTGTTGCTCTCGGAACTGGTGTGTAGATGTTTGTTGTTTGTCTAGTGTTGTGTCCATGATTTATTGCTTGGGGAGAGTTGTTATTAGTATGGAAGTATTGAACGAGTCTCAACATAAAGATTTGTCTTATATCAAGGACATTGTACTCTTTAAATATAAGGTCTGATGGATATCTAAAGGGACGACCATTTATTACCTTGAGAATTGTTTTTTGTGCTTTTTTAGCCGACTCCAATATTGTTTTTGCTGCTCCTCCCCAAACTAAAATAGCATAATTGATTAAAGAGTAGCACAGTGCAAAGTACACCGATCTCAAGAGTTTGCAATCAACTATACATCGAATTCCTTTAAAAAAGTAAATTAGTTTTCTTATGCGTTTTGCTAGATTCGATATATGTTCTTTCCAGTTAAGATGATCATCGATCAGTACTCCCAGATGTCGAATAATTTTGACTCTTGTCAGTTTTTCACATTGGCATGCGGACGCCGTGGTCTTGTTTGCTTTGCAGTCATGAACGACGAGTGTAGGACTTTGACGTGGTGTTGTTCTTTCGTTAATACAGAAACATATATATTTTGATTTTTTTGTATTAAGTGATAGGAGGTTCGTATCAAACCATTTTTTCGCCTTGTTTAGACCATCCTGTGCACGAGTATTGACCTCTTCCCAAGACTTACCCTCAAAGCAAAGCACGGTGTCATCCGCGAAAGTGATTATTTTTCCATTGTTTAGGGTCATATTACAAAAGTCGTTAATGTATACTAGAAATAATATAGGACCTAAAATGCTTCCTTGTGGAACACCGTGTGTTATCAATGATGGATTGCTGTATTTTTCATTATTTTGGACAATTTTATATTTAAATGACATTAAAATGAAGTTCGCTTTCCTATTTGAAAAATATACCTTTAGAATAAAAAAGTTTATTTTCGTCTACCTTATTCGTATTTTTAAAAGAAATTGACGCATCAGGATATATCAGATTCAGCTTAATGTTTTTCTCTCATTGATGTCCTTGATAATTCTCCTACACTTTTCTCTGCTGCCTACAGTTATCTGGTTGATCCATCGAGTTGAAGATCTCTCTCTTCCTCTCCGGCCTTCCATCATTATAATCTCCATTAGCTTCTCCTGGTTATTATCCTCTCCGCCGGCAATATGTCCAAAACTTTGAAGGAACTTCTTTGACAGATCGTGGACCTTAAACCTATTAGGGTTCTCCTCCTCTTTTCTCGGCATCCTGCAGATCTTAGGCCAGTCACCAGAAAATCGTCTGTTCCTTTTTCTACCTGATCGGTCCAATGGATAGGGTATCTTCTTCTTCCTCTTTTTAGCTTTCGACTTGGATCATTACGACAAGGTTCTTCAAGATATGTATCCTTCTCGCAAAATGTGAAGGATTCGTCTCAGGCAAATGGTTGGGAGTCTATTATTGATCTTCAGTTCCTACGCAACATGTGTCTCCAGTACCACATCATAAAGGGATCAATTCGTCTTATCTCCCTTGTTTTCAGGGTCTACGATTCCACACCATATTAAAAGCATATCATAGAATGTTCCAGAGACTGTACAAGCCCGGTCTTCGTTCTCTTGTAAATACTGCGGTCTTTCCATATTTTGTTAAGTCTGCACAAAAAATTTTTCACCATCCCGATACGTTATTTAATTTCTAGCTCGCAAGTTTCAATAACAGATTACTTACAGATTGCACTGAATTTATTAAAATTATTCGCATAATGGTAGAAATCACTGCTATATACGCGATTTTTGATTAGGGGAAATTTCTGGAGCTGTTGCTTGAAGACATCGATATGTTGAGTGATCGTGATCTAGTCCGACCAATTGCAGCTGCAATTGAAAGCTGGCCGCGTTTGTATTTTTGTTACACGCCGTGGGTATCCCGTGTCTTTATGGCTGGTGGAATTGGCATGAGTACCGCTTTACTAAGTGAGCTGGTAGTCTTTTTAAATGACGAGAAAATATTTTTAAAGTTATGGTTATATATGCTATTCTTCTCTTTTCAAGAGAAAATAAGAATTCTGATTATCAGTGCTTACTTTGACAATCCTGTTTTTATTTCTCTTTGATAATCTTCAATTTCCAATTATTGTGCAATATCATTGTTACTTAACTTTTGTTCACTTTTTTATTTTTATTTTCTACCTTCTGTTTAAATATGTACTGCTCTTGTGGGTTAAATCTGCCGGCAGTGTTGCGTGAAGGGTGAGTCTCCTATATATTTTTCTTCTGTGTCGTCTCGTTTTCCGGAAAGGAGTGTTTCTTCACTTTCCCTCTGCTTCCAGGCCTTGTTACACTTTATCAATCTCGCTGTCAACTATTATATCCATGATATTCTATTATTTATATTATCACTTTTATATGTAAACATGTTTTGTTATATATTTAAACTCATTGTAAATATCTTATTTACTAATAAAGTGAGTCAGCCGGGGACAATGGGGGCAAGTTTTGGCAAATCAGCTGATTAGTAGCATTAAAAAATGTCAACCAGGCGGCGATTAAGTAGAACTGAAATAGGAGCCTTGAGCTCATTACGTCGGTCCTAGATAAGCAGTAGGTCCACCCTCATTGTTTTATAGTTATAAATCAGTTTTGGTGTCACATTTTTTGCCGTCCCAATTCTTTTCTTAACTTTAACTTCGTAGTTATTGATTATACAGGAGCCGAAACAAATTAAATCATTCACAATCTCCAAACCCAACTGCCTATTGTTTTTTAGTACTGCTTGAACTTTATCATCAATCTAAACTAAATTTTGATCTATCGGTGCAGCTGAACGCATCCAACAAGCCAATCAGTTAGATATCGGCCAACTAGAATGTACGAGACAGGCGTGGTGCGGCTCTCTTTTCCTACCGACTCTAACAACTCGAACAATCGAAGACTCAATAGTAACTCGCTTAAATAAATTTAACGCAAACAGTAAGTAGCATTTCTATTGATCATAGCTTACATTTTTGTTATTCATGACCGATATCATTTATTATCTAGTACTAGGTGACAACAAGTTCATCAACCTGTTTACGTGCCTTGTTACTCCTATTGGCACCACGCGGTTTCTTGGTTTATTATATTGTGTATGTGTGTGTGTGAGTATTGCCGCCTTTTTTCGAAAATGAAGAGGACGGTAAACGACAGGCGGATCAATTACATACCATGCTTTGAACAGTACAAAAGTCTAAATAAACAGATCATTGGGAGTACGCACTTCGGTCGGTTGAAATCTACCCAGCCAAAAGAACAACATCCGACCAAAATAACAGCAAGTACAATAAAAATATTAGTGCATATATCATATGTTACCTTATTGTCAATCGTAAACTTGGGAACCAACTATCGAAGGCATTTACGTAAACATAACCAATAAAAATATCCCAAAATGATATATAGATCAAATCTTGCACTCCTTCCATAATACGAGTATTCTAGTATGAATATTCATCTGTTCGTAGTTAATGTGCTAAATCTAATGATGAGATTTATTGCTTTCTCTCATGTAATTAGGTCGAAATTACACTTAAAAGTAATATTAACTAGAAGAAGACCCGAGGATAAAGAGACCTTCTCTTTAACCTTTCCATCGCCGCGTACCTCACACACGGCACCCAGCCGGCATTCAAACACGTATCCATCATCTGTCAAACTCTAGCGCGCTGCGCACACACACACACACATATTAACAAAGTAATGGATATCACTGTTAAAAAGTCATGTATCTTTTTCTTTATCTTTTATCTTTCTTAATTACTTGAAGTCAACTCTTCTTGTACAAAAGCGTCAACACGATCTGTCCTGAATGGTCTCATAACTTATGGGGGCGTGTATCGCACAGAATTGCGAGGTCGCAGCAGCGGCGCCATATAATTGATATAATAAGACACGTGTCAGTAATTTAAAGGTGTAATCATCGGCGTGGCGCCATAAGCCCGTGTAAACAAAGACTATTATTCTTTGTAAAACGTCACAGAGGCGGCCTGTCGCTGAGTAAGTAAATATGACTGTATGTATAGTTACGTATCTGAATAAAAACAGGGTATTCTGCTGGCGGGTAGCCATTCTCGATTGTGTCATGTCGCCGTAGTGTACCGATATGGAACATCTTTTGTGTTTTATTCCTTTTGATCCAACCTAACCTAACCTAACCTAAACTAATCATCATCATCATGGCCGGATGAGAAAAGCTGAGATCGGCGAACCACCCTTATCTACATTATTGTTTCCTGTACAGAACAGTGCTGTTGTTTGAGTTCTTTCTCGTTATCTTTACTCTTAAAGTTGTATTCATCATATAATCGTCTAGTATGTTCATAATGTAACCATACCGTACCTGTCTTCTTTCATCTTCTCTATAGTACAATCTTAAAAATCATCTCGTAAAGTTAAAAAAAAAATTCAATACTTTTAAAAATTCAGAACAAGAGACGCGCACGGCAATTGTGAGATTATCTGAGCGCTGAGAAGGTTAAATTTAAGGGAATGTCGTTCCACATCATCACATCGTTTTATATACATCATATAAAAATTCCATCCCAACGCAGTACCACATCATACGCTAGGATGGAGCATTGATGTGTATCGAAAAAATCTGTGGTACAATTTTGGCTTGAAATGATGCTATATGAAAAATATTTAAAAGGGGATTATTTTCAGACGGTAAATTGTAAAAAACTATCACCCCAAGGGTGCAATTTAAAAATATAACTCAAATATTTTATTTTTCAATGGTGTTTCATATATTTAAATATTATTTTAACTCTTACGAAACCATGCAGTAAACATAGGTATACCGCTCAAATTAAAACTGTAATATTTCGGTTAATATACGCAACATAAAATGCATATTTTTGTTATTTCTAAGTAAAATATTTATGCTCAGAACTGACTACTGAAAAACTAGTTGTGTAAAGCGAATCTTACAAAAATACTTATTTTTCGATTCAGTCAGTTGTAAAATTAATATGCTGGGAAAAATACCATTTGCGATAAGACAAATAGAGATGGTACATTCATTTTACAATAAAAACCATAACAAATGTACAAATATATAATCTCTCTTTCTCATTAATTTAATGAAAAGAGATAAGAAATATGGTAGGAATATGGTAGGTACGGTATAGGACTTAATGAATGCTTCGAATTATATTAGGATATTGATACCATTTTCGTAATTAATACTCAATATTTAGAGTAAGTTTATAGGATTCATAATTTTAAAGCCATTTAAACTAATAAAAGCTTCGTAAATTGAATTCTTCAATAAATCGAATTTTCGGAAATTCGTTTTATTGAAGAATAAAATATTTACGAAGTAAAATTTAGTGGAAAAAGAAAAATTTTTCCAATGACAGCCAATTCGACATTTCTGATCAGTTTGGTTTGCCATTTGATTTGATTGAGAGCGCTATAGATCCATGATTACTCACTTTTTCGTACCCCGATTGGATGGCATTAATGTGGAAGAGCTGCGGTTTCAACAAGATGGCGCAACATGCCACACAGCGCGCGCCACGATCTATTTACTGAATGAAATATTCGATGAGAGCATAATTTCGCGTAATGGACCTGTATATTGGCCTCCAAGATCGTGTGATTTAACACCTTTGGATTATTTTCTGGGGGGATAAGTGAAGATAGACAACTTGTAAGCCAAAATTCGCGTTATTAACAATTGATGACACCAAATGCTTCAAAGAGTGATCTAAAATTGAACTTCTAGATTGCGCTTTATTCGAACCAGCCGCAGAGCGAAGTCATATTTAAGCATCGATGGAAATAAAATTATATTTCTAATAAAACCAATACCATGGCCATTGCCACGATTTTGAGGCGTTTTATTTCATTTTAATGTTACCTCTAAAAAAACGCCTTTTAGTTACGCAGTAGAGACAATTTTGCAAAACTATTTAATAATGTTGTGTTAAAATTTTAGATTATTCTATAAATGTAAAGATATGAATGTTATATTAAATAAAATAACAATCACTTTGTATGAAACCACGAAATTTATTATATGTCAACCCGTTTTGCTTATCTCAAGCTTCATAAACAGAGAGATAGAGTATAAAATTATATGCGATAGAGAGAGACATAATACATATACAGATAAACGGAATATTAAGGGAGGGGAAACCGGTTGACCTATAATAAATTTCATTGTTTCATACAAAATTATTGTTATTTTATTTAATATAATATGTCAAACCACAAAGTACGAAAAAATATAAAAACATTTTTATTTTAAAAAAACTATATATTTCCACTCCACGCTAATGGACGAAACCAATACACCAACACCCCCACCGCAAGTATTCCTTAAACTGTTAAGAAATAATTAGGATACCATGTGCAAACTTGTTTCCGGCCTAGCTACGGTTAACTCCTTATAAAGTGGCTGCTCTTTCAAATGAATAAGTAACGAATACTTAAGAAAATTATACGAGCACAAAATTGTGACTGAAATAATAAAAATAATGAAGATTTAGCCTTTGGCTGAAGTTTGGATCACCAGACCAAGTAAATGAATAGACGTGAATAGAAATGTACATGTAGGAGAGGAGTTTGTAACATTAGTTGCGGGATGAGGGGCATTCAACACACATTCTTGGTGGAAACATAATTTCAATAGTTCATGACACATTTATGCAACAGTAAAAGTATTCACTCTTTGACAATTAAATCTTTGAGTACACAAGACGTACTTTTTACATTAATGCATACTATATTTTCAGAGTTTAAATTTTCGTTTCGATCGAGTCATATTTTTAAAAAAAATCGCTAAGTATTTGATTGCATAAGTGGTTTGTATATATTTTGATGTAAACAGACTTGCAAAAATGTTTTTTGTTTACAAAATATGGTTGTTTTGTTTACAAAAACTATGTAGTTGGAATGATGAAGATAGGGAATAGTGACTCAAGACAGGATCGGAATTTCCATGAATTCCCACTCTCTTGACTATGCTCTTCCACTTTTCTCGGCATCCTGTAGATCTTAGGGCTGTCACCAAAGAAGTGCCTGTTGCCTTTTTCACTCGGTTTATCCAACGAGCCCACCCGTTGGCCACCAAGGATCTTCCTTTTCTTCTTCATTCTTCAATTTTCCTCACCACAACAAGCTTCTCCAAGCTATCTTTCCTTATCGCAAGATGCCCAAAAAATTTAAGGATCTGTAGGAGCTGTGGTTGTAGACTATAATTGACTCGTGAAGATCTTAATTATTTGATCGTATCAGAAGGTTTTGTGCATGGTGAGACTGAAGCCCCTTATCTGTTCTAGTCTCACGTGTGTTGGTGCATGTCGCAGTGTATATGAATGTGCGTGTGAGTATTTATGCTGTGTCTACAGCAAGGCATTTAAATAAAATAAAGCATATACTACAAGTATAGAGTTGAAAGCTGGAGTGGGTCGCTTGAGATGTTGGCGAAATAACAGTCTGCGGAGAAGTGGTCGGCTAGCTCCTAGGACTCGTCCGTCACAATGTATTGAAATCTACTTATTGGTCAGTTATGGCTTTCTGGTGATTCTTTACACGGCCATGTCTGCGTTATGAGCATAAATTCATCTCAAACAAATGAGTGAGAGTCTGTCAGTAATCTTCAGTTCCTGCAGAATGGAGACATTCGTGCGTCTTACCGTCCATGGTATGTGCTAGACGATGTGTCTCCAGCACCACATCTAAAAGACAACAATTCGAGTTCTTTCTCTTGTCTTCAGGGTCTATGATTCAACACATATGTCAGACATAAGAAAATTATATATTTATGATATAATTCGAAATAAGTATTCAATGAACCAGTCATATATTTTGGTTCCTTCTCCAATTTCAGTACTTGGCCTGGCTATAAATATTTTTTTAAATTCTGTTATTCTAACAATAATTGAATTTGTTAGCTCAACCCCTCAATCCAAGATGATCGCGAGCGAGATAAGGAATTGGGCGGAAGGACAAATGAAAGGCATTTGGAGCAGAAACAGGATAGGAACAAAAGAGTTCAAGGACCAACCAGACACCAGGAAGAAAACGACCCACCTAACGTGTGTTCGGTGTGAACTGTAGACGCCTTAGATACGTCATATTTATTGAAATGTCAAAAACAAAAATCTAAAATAAACAATTTGCGTCCAGTAGCGGATTGGTTAAACAAGCTATTTGTGATCTGTGATTGGTTCTTACCGAGATAGCTGGCCAATCACTCTGATGGCTTGGACGAAAGTTGTTTTTGACTTCATATTAACGTTTGATATACGCCATTACGTCAAACAATCGCGGAGTATTGTGAATAATTATCAAGTGAATTTGTATTAGTCGTCACAAAGCATTACTTTTGCTGTCAAATAAATTATGCCACGGTGCGATTCGCATTTGCAATGACTATCAACAAAGCACAAGGAAAAATTTGGAAAATCCACGCTTCTCACATGGACAGCTGTATGTGGTCTGCTTAAGCGTTCGAAAACCTTCTGATTTATTCGTATATGCACCAGACGGAAAAACAAAAAATATTGAGTATAGTAAAATACTAACATTTTCTTTCTTTGAGTAGCATTGCAACACATACCGGGTACTCTCTAGTTATTTATAAAAATTACGACATTTAAATCAATGATTGTTCAATATTTCATCCCATCTTTCAACCAATTATTATAAATTAATAATTTCTGAGATCTTCGTTGTTATTGAACGTAACACTACGCATTTGATTGCAGAACGACTGAAAAGGGTTATTATATCTGACAGAGCGAGGTCAGGACTGTAGGGTGGATGCAACAAAATTTTCCAGTTGAATAATTTGACGAGTTGAGCCGTGTGTGTCGAAATTGTTCGTTTTTGCCAACTTGATTATATAAAATGTAATTTAGCTAATATAGTTGTAATTTTTGTTTATAATTTTGATTTAATAATAAATAATTTACCAAACCGTAAAGACTTTTGAAGATAATCCAGCACATACAGATCTGTATCGACATGTACTCAGTTAATACTCTTACTTCAGATAATAAATCCCTTAAGCGCCAAAGTAACATAACATTTATAGTTCTGACACACTCATGGACATCAAAACCTGAACATTACAAGATATTTCTGGAAACCTAGTCACGCTAAGAGCCTCCCTTAAAATATGGTCGCAAAGGGGTTTTATTGGTAGAAAATAAAAATAAAAAAGAGCGACTTTTTAAAGCTTTTCTTCATTTTATGCTCGAAACGGTGAAGTTTTACCGCTGAAATAACAAATTTTTGGCCGTTACGGACACAATGAAATCCGGACACGCTTTAACGACGATATCTGTTTTAGTAATGCGACCCGTATAATTATAATTTTATGCGTACTTAATAAGTTTCTTAGTGCCTAAATAGTTTGTCTCTCCACAGAAAGTCTTGTAGGTACTCTTAAGCACCTACCATTTTTTTATTTCATTTAATTTTTACATATCCTCTGCGTTGGTGAATAAGATCTGACCCGAGTGTCTGTAAAAATATGAATTTTTCTTTCCAGCTAATTTAGTTTCAAATAATTTGAGATACAAATAAATGCTATCGGACGTGATTCAAATGAGTTATTAATAAAAATGTAAAAAAAAAAACACTCAAAAACTGACCTAAGACAGTCGCTTTTACGGAATTGAATCTCAGCGCTTACGCCGTAACATATAGTGTCAACATTTTGAGAATATTTTTTACCGCGGGTATACAAAGTATACCAAGTATTCTTCCATGTATTTGTTTTGACTTATTTTCGTCTGGCGGCCCCAAGACAATGGCAGTAATATAACTATTTGAAGAGCGTTGCATCCACCTGTAAGTTTTATGACACTACTTGGTCGGGTTTTCAATATTTTTGACAATTATATTCTGACAATAACAAACAATTTACTGACCAAAATTCACAGAACACAATCAATATTTATGAATAAGTATAAGTTGTCTATTATTATACTTTTTTTTTTTAATTATGTCAATAATATTTGATTCTGCTTATATTATTGTTGATAGCGTTTCCTACAATAAGGATACAATTTTTATAATATATTTATTTCACTTCTATAAATATTTTGTTTTAATTATTTTCATGCGGTTTACGTGAAAAAAATACTAATGTATAAAAAATAAATAATACATTTTAACCACTGTTACACACCAGGAGGTAGTGCAATCGCCAACTGACGAGAAGATCACATGCTCAGAGGATGTTTGTATTTTGGCCGTATAGGGTGTCTGTTGATGCGTGAGAATACGTACATTATTCGTAATACTCTTTATTTTTTTAGCAGAAACATTACGGCATATCATGCCAATTTATTAAATCATTAGAATTAATTTGTAATTATTCAGAATATAAATCTGTGATATTTTAAATATGAAGTACATATATTCATTAAAAAATTAAAATTTAAATTATAAATATAAATTAAATAGAAATGAATTGATAATTCTGGCGTCCGCTAGCAGATTACTCAAAGGTATTTGAGATTCCGTAAAAAATAAAGTAGATGGCTCTTTCAATTAATGGAACGATTAAAAGTATTAATATATATCAAAAAGGTAACATATAGGTTTGAAAATTTGACGCTAAAAATATTGTCGCTGTAGCATAGTTGGATAATGCAGCTTTCTCGATTTGGAAAGAAATCCCGGTGGCGCAACAACAATATTTTTAGATAAAATTTATTTTATATGTATATCTTTCTAATTAATATATTTAATTCATATTTTTCATAAAATAAAATATTTCCCACAAAACGGTTGAAAAACCGAAAACTTGAGGTGGGTCTAAACTGACCCACCACCGCCGGACGTATTTTGTTTTGACCCACCGGGCAGTAAGTGTTAATATTAATTCATTTGTAACGATTAGATGATGCCGCCGTAAATTGGTTTCATATTGATTATATTAATTGAATACTTCACCCCAAATTATGCAGAGGAAACCACTCACTTACCTTGTTGTGTGTTAAACAATGAAATCAATCCGTAATCTGCACTCCGCAATCTGCAAGTAGTTCTGCCAATGTATATTATGGTGTTACTGTAATATCCTTTGCGCCGGCTATTTCCAGCTATGTCAATTAGTGATATCTGTTAACTGCTTGCGGTTCTTAATGCGTGCGGGATTTGGTACCACAAGAATAACCCGATGATGTGACAATATTAACTTAGTATACAAAGCTTACAGTTATGAATATAATACAAGAGATGCGTTTCGAATCACGGCTCCGATGCGCGAGAGCGCGCCCGAGTGCCCGGCGATCTTTTATCTCTTTCACTCGCGTCATCTTACCAACATGCGCGCGTCACGCATTCACTACGTTCAGTTACGAAATATCGTCATGTTATTTTAGATTGGTATTTTTTATAAGGGTATTACAACATCAATATAACTTAGTCTATCTACAGATAATGTATAGAACGCTAGTTGAATATTTTTTCATGGTATAACTACATATTATCTGTTGCCGAACTGACATGTTGGTTTGTACAACATTAGATTTTGCACTAGAGGTTGCTATTGTCATTTTGTAGATGATTGCGATATAAATGAACCCATCTGTCAGGGGCGTGTATTGCATACAAGCAAAAAAGCTGTGCATTATATTGTGAAAAGACCCTACAAAATTCTAGCTGTTACTATCCGGATTTGCGTAACCTTTTCTATTACGTAACCCGCGTCTAGCCGTGGCTTATTTGCGAACCAATTGTATTAACTTCATGCGCATTCTGCTCCGCGATTTGCTAGTACTTTGGTCTTTAATGAATCTAACTTATTTATTCAATCCTTAGAATAATTGTACTGAACTAAACATTTATCTACTCAATCTATGCTGGCATCTTGACGTCTGCGGATTTTATGCATTTTTCAAACAATTTGTAAATAAAGGGATCAATCTTTACTGAAAACTGCGTAGAATAACATTTCTACGTATTTGTTTTACTTGACAGACTAAACGTTTTATGTTCTTAGTGTATTCTAACCTATGGTTGGTTATTTCGGCGTTTGTGTAGATAAAAGTTATAGGTTATTTGTCTTGTCAGGTGAGCGAATTTGCATTTTTCAGGATAGTATTAAGTTAGATTATTACCAATATTAAATTAAATGTCAAAATACAATTATTTTTTTTATGAGTTTCAGCTATGCAAATTTATAAAGCTAGTTAATTAAATAAATATTTTTGAACACTATTAATGAAACATTTTAACTCCGTTGTCGGAAGAAGAAATCGTAGAAAATATTTTAAACGAAATTGTAACCAGAGTACGGTACCGAACAATAAAAGAACTTGCATATTTTAAAGTAATAAATTTAAATTATAGTCTATTTTGAAAATAAAAGAATTACTTGTTCTCAAAATTAAAAATAATCTAATATTTTTTTACACGTAGTATACGTATTGCATCGTCGGTAATAGTATTACCTAAGTTTGTGCCTACTACACGCCACTGCTATCCGTCGAGATATTGGACTGGAAAATATGGAAGAATCGGCATACCTAGTTCTGCATCTCGGATCTCAGGAGCTGCTATGGCCTCGGATGGAGTAGTATAATCCGAAAAACGCAAGCTAAGTGATTTTTTCTACAATCTGTTCTTGACATGTCATGGTACAGTGTATTGTGGCATAGACATGGGAGTAATTTTATTTTTAAACAAGTTTCCAAATATGTCGCTTGAATTAACCAGTATACTCTTGTTGAATACATGATTTTTGTGTTAGTTATAATTTGCTTACATTTTGGAGTAACCTTTTTCTTTTCATAGACACGCAGAATTATTTTATGATAACACACGATAACACATTTCTACTATGATGATCACTAGATGGTGAATAAGGTGAGCACGTGAACTGAATCTTGGGACGAGCTCGCGTTATCTCACGCCAGTGGAGGTCGTCCAGCCTCGCTTGGAGGCTGGAACGTTTCTCACAATGTTTAGCGAAAAAATTTTAAGATTAAATTGTAATTGCTCGTAAACCGTAAGGGTGGGGTAAGCGGGAGGGGTATTGTTCGACGCGCGTGATTTGCTGATTCGTCAGTCGCAATAAGTTACTGGTTGGGAGCGCACCGCGCGTTTACGATAGAGCAATATTTAAAGTGCGGCTTTTTGTACTCACTTTAATATTCGACGTGTAAGTGATGGGCCGAGCACGCAACTTATCCGGTGTTCAGACAAGAAGGGACAATGGTTAACCAAACTTTTCCGGGACCATCAACGTCAGAACATGTGGCTCAAGTTTGACGTGAAATTATGCGCAATCCGCGTAAATCGATAAGGAAGATTGAATGATGTACTGGAATAAAAAAATCAACCGTACACGTTATTTTGAAAAAGAAACTACAGATACAAACTAAGTTCTATTATTAAAATAATTATTGTTTACGTGAAACCTTCGCGATAACGATACTGGAACGTTTTGGAGTAGCACAAACGCTTGGAAACATATTGTTTACTGACGAAGCACATTTTTATATCGATGGCTATGTTAATAAATAGAACATGAGATACTGCTACCCCAATAACCCAAGGAAACGCCATCAAAAATGTTTGCCTTGTTCTAAAATGACAGTGTGGTGTGCAATTTCTGCCCGAGGGATAATTGCCCCTTATTTTTTTAATCAGTGAGAGACAGTCACTGTTGACGTGTATTGCCGAATGATCGACGAGTTTTCGGTACCGCAACTGCAGCTGTTTCCCAGGTTAAACAACACAATATAATTTCAGCAAGACGGGGCCACTCTACACTCGGTTAGAGTTTCAATGGAGAAGCTGAGGGGAATTTTTTCCAATAAATTAATCAGCAAGTACGGAGACGTACCCTGGGCACCTCGGTCACCAGACCTTGCGCCGTGCGATTTTTTTTTGTGGGGATACCTTAAGTCGAGAGTTTACAGCAACAATCCCCGAACAATTCAGGCCGAAGTAGGTGAAGTTGCTGCCTTTGAACCAACGCCTTGCTCTCGCGTATTTGCAAATTCGGATTCCGAGTCCGATTGCAAAAGTGTCTTGAGAGAAATGGACAACATTTAGACATTATAAAACATTAAATTAGCATCGTTAATCTTCACTTTGTATAAATTAAATATATGAATAACATTATAGTTTTTTTTTTATTTAATATTAAACTTGAAAATTCATAATGTCTAAACACATGACGAACGATAAATAGGCCAACATATACTCAGAAAATGTCATGAGACGTTTTACAATCGGTAGAAATAAGATCAAATATATTTTTCTGATATAGTTTGGTTTAGAAATAAATCGGTTAAAAATTAAGATACCAATTGTGAATTGTGCTAACCACAATACAATTGAGGCCTGTTTATCTCAACATTCTTGGGAACAGGTCAATACTCGTCCACAGAAGGGTTAGATAAGGCGAAAAAATGGTTCGATGCGAATCTTTTATCACTTAACGCAATAAATCTAAATACGTATGTTTTTCTATAATATTAACCTTTACCATACCATGATATAAAATATCCGAATGCAGCCATGCTGTCAACTCGTGTTACCGTAAACAACAGTTAGAAAAAATGTTTTTATTTATTAGCTTAAATGGCTTTAATAGCACGAATTTACTCTAAATATTGAGCAAACAATTTTGAAAAGATGATTAATAACAAAATTTAAACCATTCATTAAGTCATATACAATGTGTCCTTCCTTCTTATGTGTCTTCATTTAATTACAGAGAAAGAGACAATTATATTTGTATGTTTGTTGTTCTTTTCACTGTGAAAATAGTGTGTGATTTCTGTCTTTCATATAACAAATTGTATTTTTACCAAAGTATTAATTTTACAATGGATTGAATGGAAAAAATAATTGTTTTTGTACGATTCCTTTTTCATAATTGGTTTTTCACTAGTCATTCGTAAGCGCTAATAGATTATCTAAAATATGAATTTTATGTTGTATGTATTTACAGAAATATTACAGAAATATAATGATATAGACCTGTGTTACTGCATGGTTTGGGAAGGGTTAACGAAAGAACATCGCCATATCAAAAACCCTACACTCACCGTACATCACTACAAAACGAACGAGAATACGAAATTCTCATACCAATGTGAAAAATTGACACAAGTTAAAATTATTCGACATCTGGGAGTACTGATCAATGATCATCTCAAATAAATATCAGATATCTCATAGAAACAAAGCTATTTTATTATATTTAATGAAACATATATAGACGTATGGGGTGATTACAGAGCTTACGACCTGTCTTCGACTGGCTTAAGTAATCACTTTATATAAATATAACGTTCACTATTCTCAACCCATCAACCTCCACATGTATCAAATTTTTGAAAATTTGGATACATGTTAATATATAGACTCGCTTCGAGTACCACTATACCGTCGCCATCTATGGATCAAATTTGATAATTAATGTCAACTCAATGACAATCTGAATTGTGTTCTTGGACATATTCAAATATTGTTAAGATAATCTTAACTGGAAAAAACGTATATTGAACCTAGCATAAGAAAACTAATTAACTTTTTAAAAAGAATACGATGCACAATTAACTCTAGACGCTTAAGATCGGTGTACTTTGCACTCTGCTACTCTTTAATTAACTATGTGATTTTAATTTGAGGAGGAGCAGCAAAAACAGTTTCAGAATAGGCTAAAAGAGCACAAAAGATAATTCTTAAGGAAACAAATGGTCGTCTTTTATAATGTCCATCAGATATTTAAAGAGTACAATGTTCTAGACGTAAAGCAAATATATGTGTTGAACCTTGTATAATATTTCCATTTAAACGCGTTTTCAAGGTACATGCACAAATTTCAAATTAAGTAAGTTTAAAAAATAAAAATCAAGAAACATAATAAACTCTAAATTGAGTGTACAATTATAAAAAATGAATTATTAAATTCACAATAGAAGTCTCAAAGTCCTTAAACTACTGTCTTTTCCGGCAAGAAGGATTTATTTTTCTTCGTCCGTATGCTTACCGCTCAGCGTCATGGTCTTCAAAAGAATCTGAAACTATACAATACGTCTCCATTCCTCCCTGTCATGTTGATCGCAGCATTTAAAGTGGTCCCTGTTACATAGCTCCTTTAATTGGTGTATCCATCTTAGAGGAGTGTATGAGATTTTTTAATATACAGGGTGCAGCACAAATAGCTCCCCCATTTAGAAGAGGCACAGCTACGCGTCGGGAGGGAGTAGAGTGGTGGGGGTGATGACGTCGAACAGATTTATACGTACCGTTTTTAGTGTCAGTTAAGACTTATTCTGGTGCCTCTGCCATACTGTACTTTGCGATGGTCGACTCAGTTATCAGTTATGGAGTGAGTAGCTATGGACTAAGTTATAAAACATGTACTGAAAAAAAATAATTTGAGAACTGTCACTTTGTACTTGTGCGTGTCAGGAAAGTGAGTAGATGAGTGGTGGGGTTATAAGAGGCATATATAAGCATTATAAGAGGCCGTCTCCGAGAGAACGGGCCTCTTTCATCTCAGCTTCTCCAGAAAAACTAGTCTATCTCTGAACTGTATAAGTAATTACAGTAATGTAATAAACTTAATATTATTACAGAGACATAATGAGTTTATATTCCAAAGAACGGGACCCAAAGTAATTAGTCAGTAAGCGGAGGATAGAACCTCTAAGGAATCTGGTGATACTTGGAAAGTCATCACAATTAAACACTTCAATTAAGATTTCTAAAACATATAATAGATAACAGAACGAATTGTTCGTAAAGAGTGTTTTTTTAGAGGTTTATATTTCGAATTGGCAATACTTTTTCTAGCGACAGCTAATTTGACAGCTGACAGCTGATTTGTGGTCAGTTTGGTCAAATTTATTTCGAAAATCGTAGTTCAACCTGCGAAACGTGCACTACGTCCATTTTACTATCAACATAATCGTCCATCCGAGCAAGTAATTCGAATAACTATGGATCGTTTTCGCACCACGCATACTCTAATTGATAATACGCAACCGCAGAGACGTTGTACAGTGCGCGCCAAGGAATCTATTGTTTCTTCAAAAATGATACCGGCCAAAATATTAGAGTCATTGAAGAGCGCTATGGATCCATGATTACTGACTTTTCTGTTTCTCAATTGAAAGTCATTAATATGGAAGAGCTGTGGTTTCAACAAGACGATGCAACATTTTACACAGCGCGTGCCACAATCAATTTATTGAATGAAACATTCGATGAGCGCATAATTTTGCGTAATAGATCTGTGAATTGGCCTCCAAGATCGTGTAATTTAACACCTTTGGATTATTTTCTGTGGGGATATGTGAAGTTGCTAGTCTACTCCAATAAACCAGAGACGATAGACGACTTGGAAGCTAACATTCATCGTGTTATTGCCGATATACGTCCTCAGCTGCTCCAGTAAGTGACCGAAAATTGGACTTACTTTATTCGAACCAGCCGTGGCGCCCAAAAACTAATGGCATAGTATTATCTATCCAATAAAGCCAACAACATGGCCATTACCATAATTTGTATGTTTTTTATAACATTTTAAAGTTCTAAAAAATCTCTAAAAAAACTACCCTTTGTAAAGATGATAATTATTAATTATTTACAATATGTAAAATATTACCAGTTGATAAAAAATGTTACATATAGTGTAATAATAAAAAGTAACATATAGTATAATATTAAAAGAGCAAGAACGGTGAGGAAAGAAAAAGTATGGGACGTGCAAGGGGCCTTTGTGGGTGGAAGAGGATGCATGGATCAGATCTTTTCTCTACGAGTGATGACGGAAAAGTTTTTTGGCGAAAAATCAAAAACTTTTTTGAGCCTTATTTAGGCATATAATAGAGTTTTAAGAGAAAGGTTATGGAATTTAGTAAACTTATTCACGCAATCGCTTCCCTATATGAAGGAAGTTCTGCGTTTGTAAGAATCAATGGAAAACTCACATTACAAAGGGTATTAAGCAAGGTTGTGTAATTACCCCATGGCTGTTCTGTTCAACTTGTATATGGATAAATATATCTAAAAGAACTGAAATGTATGAATGTAGGAGCAAAAATGGGCGATTTTATTGTATGCTGTTTATTGTACGTCGATTATGCAGTACTAATGACGAATAATGCGCAAGAACTACTGAGTCTAGTGAGTACAATGCACGATGTATACAAGGAAAGCGACCTCATGATGAATGTTAACAAGTCGAAACCCTTCCCAGGTTTGGAAAGAGATCCAGGTTTGAATCCCGGTGGCGCAACAACAATATTTTTCATTTTATATGTGTATATCTTTCTAATTAATATATTTAATGAGTATTTTAAATAAATAATATTAAATAATCATCAATTTCAGTCTATTTTGATTCAGTTCCAAGCCGGTCTAAAATTTGAAGAATACATTTATGAAATTGTGTATTTGAATGAGGGATGATTTTCTGAATTTTTATATCGCACAAGGTTCTTATTTCGGTAGAGTTAACCTTTGGTTTACTTTTACGTCCACGAAATGGAGGATCTAATACAAGATGGCGGGCAGCTTTTTCCCGCCATCCGGTCTGAGCCAAATCAATTCGCATTAATGTCAAGTTCAGGCTTGCCAACTCAACGGCCGTGAGACAGAAATGTCCGCGCGAGGGGAAGAAAATTCTAGGGTTTTGAGGGGTTTTTTAAACTACAGGATATTTATTAATTGATTCATTGCGTTGACTTTATATTAGGATGAAACTGCGTTTGATGCATACATACATGCATATCACATTTATATAAGATTACTTATTACATATTTGATTGTCAATTCGAAATACGTAATGAATGTTGATACTAAATGTATTTGTAGATAGTTGAGTTGAAATTGCTACTCCTGACTTCTTGGCGGTACTTTTTTTTTTTTATATAAAAAGGACAGCTGCAGGGGAGGGCCCCACCCGTTCCCAGGATCGGTTTAGAAGCTAGAGCTTCCTTGTCGGTCTCACTCATCAAAGCTAATAAAAATACGCGACTTTAATTCAGTTACATATTTAAGTATAAGTAAAACAAAAGAGGAGAAGAAATTCAATGTGGCTATTAGCAATTAAGATTTAAAATTTAGCCCCTCCAGCGTCCCTTAAGTACTGTCTTTATTCATAAAAAATCATATAAAATAAATCTATAGGACAAAGTTTTACATACAGATGGAAAATTAATGGAAAATTAATGGAAAATTAAGGTGCAGTAGTTCAAGGCAGACACTCAGGGATCCATTCATCAAAAACACTCCCAGAAGAGGGACAGTGGACGAGATATAAAATGGATTGAGTCACACTTACACGGACAGACTAACCGAGTATGGAGAGTGAGAGGTAGGCGCATAGGTGGAGTCCCACCCATGCAGGCCGACCTAACTACCTACCTAAGAAGCTCCAACGAGTCACCCATACCCAAATAAATTACAAAACAAGATCCGTCCCATTACTAATTAGGTCTGCATGTCTAAATCCAGTCAAACTACCAATCATACATTCGCGTGCATCTCCAAGCATCTCACAATTTCACCAAATATGGTCAGGCGTCTGTTCCACTCTCGCGCATGTATACTGCGGGGCACCCGCAAGTCTAAACTCAAACAGTTTACTCTAGAATTGTCTATGCCCCGTAATCATCTGCAAGTCAAAATGATTTAGGTCTGGAGGTTTCATCATGCCTTTCAACTTGATGTTAGGAAGAAAAGAATAAGTCGTCCATCTTCCCTGCTTACGGGCGGTACTGTGATTAGTATTAATTCTATCAGTGATTTAAAAAATTGCTTTGTAATTATAACTGCAATCACTGCTATATGATAACACCACAATATACGAAATACGTATACAAAAAATAATTCTCAATAAAACTCTATTGAACCATTTTATCAACACCATTATTTAAATCACAATTTCCCAGCAGAAATAAATTATTAAAAATCGTCTTATAGCAAACCATCAATGAATTTAATTATTTAATTAATAAATATGTACTTATTTTAGTTGACAAAATTAATAATATTTTAGATACTATATCAGGGTGCCGGACTATTTTTTTGCCATCTGTCTCGCCGTCTGGCAAATCCAAGTTCTCAATCTCAATTTCTCTAAAAAATCTGTGGAGGGCTATCGCCTCCACTGTTATCATCAGCGCTCGACAAAGCTGAATACACCCAATAGGTACCGGTGCGCGAAACGAAACTCTCATTAGCCGTACATGTATTCAGTACCGACGAATAAAACTAATGCTGCCAGCTGAAAAAAAGTAAACAGCTTCAGGAATCGCTTTTTATAACAATACGGGCAGTAACTTTGTGCGGTCAAATTTGCATATTTTTAAACTGTAATACTGTAAACTCAGTGGCAACTATAAATAGTTTCTGAATTCGAACTATAAATTCAGATCGATTGGATCTAAATGAATGAATTGGACAATTCCATTCAATTCTATTCCGCGGGAGTTAATCGAAATCGCCGCAAGGTATGGGAGGGAAGTAGGGAAACCTTAGTATAGGATGAGGTTGATGAGGGTTCTAGGATAGAATGGAATACGGCAATGTCACAAGTTCACTCACGGCACACAAACAATACGTGATCAAAACACAATATCCCAAATTACAATGCTGGCTAACTGAAATATCCACACCACGAATGCTATCGCGGTGTCGAGATCGAACAAATATCGGTCAAGTTGACGTCTGCTGATATCAATGTCACAGTTCACACTGACACGACAAGCATGAGGAAATGTATGGATGGGAATTTGGATGTTGCGAAAAAAGTATGTTTTTGAATTCGGAACAGTTTCTCTTTCTCATAACCTGCAGCCGGCCACATTTATATTTAACGTTCAAAAACCTACTGATTCATATATCCATATATATACATCGATATACATCCATCCGTTAACCTACACGCATTCATTCAACCTTTCATAATAGCACAACTAACTTTTCTCTCCATACTGCCGATACATAAATACCTTAAGTAAGTTAAAGGAGCTGAAAACAGTTATCTAGTATCCAAACTACACCATCACGTTATAATCTTATTATAATATTTAAATAAAAATATTTCATTAATTGAATATTTAAAATTGAATTTTATTAATTTTCTCAGTTACAAATATATTTATGAGACTTCTAAATAATATAAACATAAACTAAAATATCAGTACATAATTAAGTATATTTGATTAAAAATATTACACCGCCCATGTATCCTATATAAGCGTGTTTAACTTATTAATTATTGAGGATTGGTTATACTTGCAATTTATTTTAAGTGGCTTGAAATACAATTATAAATTATTTGTTAAACTCGTATCTTGTCAAATTATTTATCAAATAATATTACACAGTTGGCGTTCCAGCAGTTGGCTGTCAGGAAGTTGACCCAAACCTCATCAATCACAGTTAGTGTTTGAAAATCAGAGATATTAGTGATTGAGTCACAGTTTGTGATTTTCTACTGACCTGAAATAAAATATTGAATGGAACTGCTACCGACTACTTTCATCTGCTGGGCCTTACGGGCAGCTTTAATCGTTGTAATTATGTGATCCAGGTTTGAATCCCGGTAGCAACAATAATATTTTTCGATAAAATTGATTTTATATGTATACCTTTCTAATTTAATTTGTAAAATTTGGAAAAAATGTACATATCGAAAAAACATATACTTATCACCGAGACTCGAACCCGGGACATTGTCTTAACGGAATAATGAGTTACCAATTACGTCATGTGAAATCTTTTTTTTTTATAAAAATTTATTTTATTTTAAGAATACGTATTATTGACATGATCCCTTATGGATTATGATTAAAAAGTTAATATAATATTAAGTCAGTTATGATATAGAAATGTTACAAATTAGGCTTTTTATGGTTGTCATCTAACATCATCTTTCAGATTCTTTGGTTCTGACGGTACATTTTTTCAAAATAGTAAACAAAGAAATCTATTGTTAGATGTTTGTGATTAAAATTTGATACGTGTATTACTTACGATTAATACTTCAACATATTTTTCTTGGTATTTTTTATTCATGTCATTTGACCTCGTACATTAAAAGGTATTTTTGGTGTTTGTTCATTAATATGAAGACGATTCAGTTCAGAATACGCCGAAGTAACGACTTAAAACGATTTGCTTTTTAACAATTTTAAATGGGAAGTGATGTAAATTCCTTCCTGAGAATGGACCTCCACGTCAGAAACCGTCATTGTCTCGGTGATACATCACTTTTTATGGTTTTATAACAGCTCGGATGAATTGCCCGCAGGATGCAAAGCAGGATGAGGATCATGATTAGGTTCCATCTGCTCCAACATCTTCATATAGGAGCAAAAAACGCACACTTAAATATCACGCCGTGAACGGAGTTAGCCCACACGTAACCCAAAAACTGTAAAATTCAACCTGTTAATTTATTTTAGCTGTGTTTAAACATATTTAATAAATCCACTTATGCTGCTGATGGAAATTACTTTAAACATTAAAACTGTGATTTAACTATGTGATTCTTGACAAGGTTTTTTTGTCTTTATTTATTTGTTTCAATTATAATGTTGTAAAATCTATTTATAATTTTATTTATATTCCTTTAATAATGACTGTTGAAGGCAGGTAGGAGATAAAAAGGCCAATTCTGTTTATAGTACCCACAATCTCATGTTCTACCTTTAGTGAGACCGGTGGACGCGCTGACACTCTGTCGTGCACGTTACAGTATATTTTTAGAACCCGTCAAAAACACGCCCGGTACAGATACTGCAATAACCAACGTCACAATAAATAAATCATACGCCAATAATATGCGCCGCAATCAATCAATGAATGCCGGCTTCTGAGCGCCACTCCTCTCGCTACCGCCTTCCAGTTACGATCTCCAGCAAATGCTCCTCTATGTAGACTTTTTATTGTATATTTCTAAACAGTAATCTAACCCGATTTAGATATCTTCATTTTATTTTTATCACACAGATTTTATTCCCTATCCCATTTTCCTTTTCCTTTCCCCTCACCCTCCCGTTCTCCTGGAATATTTTCTTATTCAATTATTTCAATTTCTTCTCTCACTTTTTTTTGCATTATAATTCTTTTTAAATTTTAAATTTTACTCGCTGTATAAAGTATATTGTATCTTTTGAGAAAACATGTAACTGGTTTAATTAAAAATAAAAATAGAGACCAAGTTATTTATATTATATTATATGGGAAGTATGGAAGTACGGGTATTACAGGTCTTACGACCAATATTTGGCTGGCTTAAGTGATCACTTTACACAGTGTAACGTTCACCATTCCACCCAATCAACCCCCATATCTATCAAATTTTTGAAAGTTGTATATATGTTACAATGTAATTAGAAAACTGAAGTTGTAGTAAATACTAAAAGTGTTTCTATGAGATATCTATAATTTGTTTAAATTAATTTCTACCACAAAACGCATGACGCGTTACTTTGTAATATTATAGTATTTAATCATCAACAAAATGCATTTTCTCGTCATTTTGTGACTATAATATATAACCTCCATGTACTTAACCATTTTATTTAACACTTACTGCCTGGTGGGTCAAAACAAAACATGTCCAGCGGTGGTGGATCATTTTAAACCCACCTCAAATTTTCGGTTTTTCAACCGTCTTGTATAAATTTTTTTATAGATATTTCATTTTAAACATGATTTAATAAAAAAGCATGATGTGCCGTAATGTTTTTTCTAAAAAATTAAAGTTAAAATTTTTAAAGTATTACAAATACTTTACGTATTCTCACGCATCAACAGACGCCCTACACAGCCAAATTACAAACATCCACTAAGCATGTGATCTTCTCGTCGGTTAGCGATTATTTCTACCTTCTTGAGTGTCACAGTGGTTATAAACAATTAAAATGTATTATTTATTTTTAATATATTTGTATTTTTTACACGTAAACCGGATGAAAATAATTTAAACTGAATATTTATAGAAATAAAATAAATATATTATAAATAAAATATTAACAAATTACATCATTTTTATACGAAGCGCAATCAACAATATTATAAGCAGAAGCAAATAGACAACTTACCTCAAAATTGATATAATATTAATTGTGTTCTGTGAATTCCGGTCAGTAAATTGTTTGTTATTGTCAGAATATAATTGTCAAAAATACAAATAACAATTGCTCCATGGACGACCGGCTTATAAATTATGTCGAAATTGCCTTTTGTCATTTATAATTAGCAACAACAATATTGAAAACCCGACCAGTTAGAGTCATAAAACTTACAGGTAGACGCAACGCCCCTCGATTAGTTATATTACTGGCATTGTCTAGGGGCCGCCAAACGAAAATAAGTCAAAACAAATACATGAACTCATACCTGGTAACCGTTGTCTACCCGCCGTAAAAAATATGCTCAAAATGTTGACAATATATATTTCTGCGTAAGCGCTGAGATTCAATCCCGTAAAAGCGACTGTCTTAGGTGAGTTTTTGAGCATTTTTTCACATTTTTATCAATAACTCATTTGAATCTCGTCTGATAAAATTTATTTGTATCTCAAATTATTTAAAAAAAGATTAGCTAAAAGGAAAACAGCATTAAACGAATATTTGTATTCAAAATATGTCAAATTTGACCTACCGCCGCAGAGTATGTGTTAGTTAGAAAGATATACGTATAAAATCAATTTTGTCGAAAAATATTGTTATTGCTATCTGGATTCGAACCTGGATCTCATCTAATCCAGGGAACAAGCATTAATCTATTATACTAAAATCAGTAAATGTAAATGCAGTTGAGTGCTAACTGCCAGTTGGTAAATTTATCAAATAATATAGGTGCGTCCTTCGATACAATGCAATGTAGGAATCTGACGTAGAGCGAGACGTCTGTAACCATTTGTTCCATTTATTTGTTTTTATCTTATTGCATCGTCCGCCTTTGTGCAATGCGTTTGTTTTGCAATATGGCGTACGCCATAAATGTACTTTCTTTCAGAACTATGGCATTTTGTACGCCACTGTTATTCGAGATTAAATTTGAAATTACAGTGACGGTGCTCGGGTCATTATTTTTTCTACGTTGTTTGTATAACATGCAAGCTGATTCGTAATTTATATAAAATTGCAAAATTTCTAAAATATCTTGGTACATTTTTTCTGAATTAAATAAATATTGAGACTGCTGTGAAAGTGAACGAACATTTTTAAGTTTAAATAAAAATATTAAAATTAATGACAACAGTAAATATTAAGCACTGTTAAAAATTTAGACCGCTGCTAAAAAATATTTACTCAAATAAGGAATATTAATTTTACCATACAATATCGCAGTGCTCCGCAACCGGTGTGCCGTGAGCCGGATACAGGTGTGCCGCGGTCAAATTCAATGTATTTGACATTTTACAATTTTATAGATATATTCGAGCATTTGAATGAAACTCAATAAAAAAATGCGCGGTCGAAATGAGAATATATTGACGTGCTCCGACAAATTACAAAGGTTAAAAAAAAATATATTGTAAAATTTATGTATCAATTTAATACCTATATATTTTAGAAAATATTATTCTAGAAAGAATTTTGATGTGTCGTAGGTGAGAAAAGGTTGCGGAGCACTGCAATGTCGGATAGTAACCAATAGAAGACTCTTCACAGCTGTTTCAAAAGTCATCTGCCACATTGATACTTTGAAAATAGAGTATACGACAATGATCTATCAATATCGCGCTATTTTAGTTATAATAGTTTGTCCAATGATTATTTCACTGTTTAATTTATATTACCGAAGATTTTTCGCCAGCAACATGACAGATTTCGAACGCAGGGGTGAATATTTCAAATAAGTAAAATAAAAGTTTAGGGCAGGATTCAGGATAAAAAGTCTCGAAACCTCGGAAGTGTACAAGTCCTTCCCAGGACTATTTGACACGGGTTATATATAAATGTATGCACTATATTAAGAATAAATAAATAAATAATACGAATAACTGGGTAGGTACTTACCTAGCCAATTTCTATGCTCATTTATTCACTTATGGTAACACCGATCGCTCGGAAACCACGTCACGTCCGTCAGAGTGGTTGGGAGGGGTGCCGTAACGCCGGAAGTCGGTTTCTGGGGGAGATGCCATTTTTAATAATAATACCCCATGATTGCGACTCGCGTATGGCAAGAATTTTATTACAGACTTCCGGTGCGTCCCGTAATAATTCAATAAAAAGAGCTTTCGTCCTTCGACGTTAATGAAGGGAGTCAATCTTCCCGCTTTCCCCGATGGTTGGTGGGGCTTTCGCAATAAAAATCTTTTTCACGGTAAATCTTAAACGACCCCTAGGTACTTTACTGACAGAAGTGGAGGCTCTACTCAATTTTCAGGCGGCGTGAAACGTTCATGGAAGCCTGGGACGTCGCCGATCATTGAAATCGAACAGGCGTCCTTTCGTATTAGCGTCAAGATTTATAACAAATTAGATAAATCACTTTAAATAATCTATGTATCATATAAATATATAGTTACATACTAGTAAAAATATTTTTTTTTAAGACTAGAGAGTACTATTAAATATGGGAAAGATTCTAACTGATGTTTAGTTAACTGTACGAAAACAAATTGTTAAGAACGTGAATAATATCATCCGAGAATATGCATCTACTTACAAAAAGTTAAATACATGATGCCCCATGTACAATATTTCCTGTGTGTCGCATTTAATGTAAAAATAATACCTACAAACCATTCTTGTGACAAATTCCTACGTTATTCAAATGTAAAACCACGTCTCCGTATATATAATATAACAGCTTATTTATGTCATATCGCCATACACGACTAAATAGCACGTAGGCAGGAAATCCGCCTATATAAGACGTTGATAAATATTTTGTAACCAATTCTCTTGAAAAAATCTAACAACGGCTTATTTATCACGTCCGCTACATAAAATACATAAGTAAATAGCACGTAGGCAGGAAATCAGCATATAAAAAAGTTGTTAAAAATTTTGTAACTAGTTCTCATGAATAAATCCAATGTAAAACAACTTGAGTTTTTATTGACGGAGTGCATCCTGAAATCGCATAAACCTTCACGCGTGGCTCTATAAATCATCATCAGTCAATTAAAATACCCAGAAAATTGAATTATCCAGCACCTAAGCAAGAATATGAAACCGAGAAAATACAGTCTTTATTATGTATATAATACCAGTTAACCGATTAAAACCGTCGAAAAAATAAAATATTTTGCATGTACGCACTTTTTTAATAGTTAAAAATATTTTATTTTATGCACAAATGAAAAAATTTAATTTATATAAAAATGTTATAATGTGTTTACAAACAATGTAAAATATAATATATTAAGTACATGAAAAAAAAAATTAAACCACAAGATAAGTACAAAGAATAATAAAATTTTCATAATTTTAATTATTTTCATTATACGCACAGTTTGTACAATTTTTTTTTTTTAAATACAACACAGTATATTGTAAGAGTAAAGACCTGCTTTCTTCCCATTCAACGGCTAGTCAGTGACGAGCACAAGATCCGCGGCTTCTTCACCTCAGCAACTCATATCCACCTTATTTTGTCACATTCTGCCTTCATCCTAAACTGGAGAAAATTTATAAGTAACACCTGGAGACGACAATTAAAAAAAAATATTCATTATAAAAATGGCTTCTCAATCAGAAAAGAAACATGAACAAAAGAAATAAAATTTAAATACAATCCACTTTAACTAATCCTCATTTCGTCGGGTTGAGCGCGACTTCTACGTTCTTCAAGCAAGTTGGTGACAACCAGATGTTCTACTTGTCGGCATCCCTCCGGTCTATGCCATGCGAGCATCTCATCTCCTTGGTGTATCATCGTAGATGATCCTTAGCAATCAAGCCGACGCGATGGGATCCGTAAGCGGAATTGTAAATGATCAAATCACATTAAAGATGTAGCCTCCGGTGAGAATAAGGAAGGCGAAAAACAAAGGAAGAAACCAATATGAATGTACCAAAGGGAAACTTCTCGCTTCCTGTAAAGATTATTTACCATGAGATTAGATTAATAAATTATAGTAAATTATGCACTAGTGATTGAACAACAAGAAAATATTTACCGTTTGGTCGTACTGGATTGCTCCCAATTACATTTTATAACCGCTGACCGGAGCAATAAACCGCCTAATCTGACAACTCCGTCGATGATTTGAAACAGAACCATAGACGGTGACCGTTTTTATAACTTTTAAAACAAATTGCGATACCAACGTAAGGGCAATTATTTGTGATTTCGAGGTGCTTGACAATAAGAGAAGAGACGGGGCAATTTCGAACGAGACCCTAATTTATAATGTCACAATATATAATAAGTATACATTTCACTGTAGAAATATATATAATAAATATTTTAAAAACAAAAAACTACATGTAATGGGTACTCACATATATATATATATATATGTGTGTGTGTGTTATTACGATGCTGTCTGGCTACGGCGGATCGAACACCAGGGCACAGCCACCGGATAAACTGCTTTCAAAATTTATTACGATTGACAAAATTGTATTATGTCTTACGAGTATTCTTCGTCATATTCTATTTGTCTTCTCTATATGTAAAACCCGATTTTATTAATGAAATATTTTTATATGAGTATAATTGGCCTACGAAATTGGCAATTTACGAAACACAAGCGTTCGTGATTTGTCTTTCACAGGCGCATTGATTATTATTTGAATAAAAGAGATATCCCGTGGACACATTATGATTTTCTCCGTAAGTTTTTACGTTTTAAAAACTTATGGCGGTTAACAAAAGTTTGTTATGTTGACTTTGTTGGCGACAACTTTTTGCGGTTTATTCCAAAAGACTTGCGACTTAAGATAGCATCAAAGGAAGAAGACTAAAGGCGTTAAATCACATTATCTCGGTGGCCAGTCCACGTCTCCGCTGCACGCGATAACCATGCCCTCAAATCGCTCGTGCAGAATGTCCATCGGAGCATCTGCTGTATAGCACGTAGCGTCGTTCTGTTGGAACCACATATTATCGGTATTCATATCATCCAATTTAGGTTACAAGAAGTTGCTTATCATCGATCTGTAGCGTTCGCCATTGACGATTATGGCAATACCAGTTTTGCTTTGGAAGAAGTACTGACTGATGATTCTCTGGTGTATTTCGTATGTATTGGTATCGCCCCAAATCCGACAATTTTGCTTGTTCACACGTCCACTCATCGCCTCGTCGCTAAAGATGATTTTTTGACGAAATTTGGGTCAACTTACAACTGGTTCAGAGCCCAATCAACGAATACACGGCATTGTCTAAGGTCGTTTACCTTAAGTTTCTGGATTAGTTGGATTTTATACGGGTGAAGACCCAAGTCCCGACACAAAATTCACCTAGTTGAAGTCACAGAAAGGCCAAGTTCTTGTGAACAACGAAAAATTGACTGCCTTGGGTTTTCCAATACTTTCTCACGCAAAGTAGCGATATTTTCAGCAGATCTTGCGTTTCAGTGATGTACTGGTGTTGGCCAATTATTTACCGAACCGGTTGACTCAAATTTGGCCACCAATCACCGAATAGTCGACTCGGCAGGACGGTTGTGGCTGGGATAAAAATCACGTATTGCGCGGAACGTTTCTCTGACTTCGATAGTAAAATTTGATAATTTCACACGTTGTTCAACGCTATAAACTTCCATGGTGATTTGCCGCACACTACTTAACAATTCACAATAAATTTTACAGATGTTACTTTAACAACATGGCTGCTATAACCTAACAAATTTTGAGTGTCCCTATTAAAAGACCCTTTACATGTACGCATGTCTATTTTTGAACTACGTATATGTATACATAACGAAAAATACAGTAGAACTAATTATACACACAACGATTTAAAAATTAACACAGATACATCAGATATATTTTCACAGAACTACTTGAATCGTTGAATTATATCGTTGTCTCGATTCAGAACTAAAAACATTGCTCTTATATTTAATAAGACCAAAATTTTTCCTAAGCCTTTTAAATCTTTGTATAGGTGCGTTAGTATTATAATTTATGTTTGAAGCATTTTCATCGATCTAGTACTTTGGGCAGGAACACGGTGCAAAATCAATTCAGTCAGATCAAGAACGTCTAGTTTATCATTTACTATTTTTAATAAAAATAATAAATCACTAAAAGTTTTTCTAAATGAAAAGTTTCAAATTAAAAAAATGATCTAAAATAAATCTATAATTAAGTAAAAAATAAATAAATAAAAATTTGAAAAAATGGATAAAATAATTTAATTCTGGCGTCTCATATCGGATTTTATTCAACGGTATTTGAGATTCACCATAATATAAAGTTGATTAAATACAAGTTCGAAATTTGTCGAATATGTATTCTCAATACAAATAAAATGTTTCAATTAGAAATATATAGAAATAAAATCAATTTATTAAAAAATATTTTGTTGCCACCGGGATTCGAACCAGGAACCCTTCCCATCCGGGGAAGTGCGCTGACCATTACACCACGTCAACAAAGTAAATTAACGACAAATTTTCGAAGTTATATGTCTCACTTTCAAATTGATATATTTGTTATTCCATTTTTTGAAAGCAATCTACTTCATATAAATATATACGGAAAATATATATGTATATCTTTCTAATTGATACATTTAATTTGCATTAAAAATATCGCAGAACTATATTATGAAAAATTGCAACTTCACAATAATAATGTGTTCTCCTTAAAAATAGAAAATGTATTCGATTGCTATTGCGAAATTAAAGAACGCGCTTCCTCAGATAGAAAGATGTCCAAGTTCGAATCCCGGTATAACTAAATATTTTATGGATAGATTTTTTTCTGTATATCTTTTTAAAGGTGTTTTTTTAGAGGTTTGTTTTTCGAATTGGTAACACTTTTTCGAGCGACAGCCAATTTAACAGCTTATTTTTGATTTACGCTCAGTTTTTTTTGCCATTTTACCATGAATAGACTTACGCCAGAACAACGCTTGAAAATTTATTTCGAAAATCGTTGTTCAGTTTGCGAAACTTCGTCCATCCGAGCAAGTTATTTGAATAACCATGGATCGTTTCCGCACAACGTATCACTCTAATTGATAATACGCATCCACACAGACGTCGTGCAGTGCGCACCGAAGAAGTTGTTGCTGCAGTAGAGTAGATTGTTCCCCAATTGAATGGCATTAATGTGGAAGAGCTGCGGTTTCAACAAGACGGCGCAACATGCCGCACAGCGCGCGCCACAATCTATTTATTGAAGTAAATATTCAATGAGTGCAGACCTGTGTATTATCCTCCAAGATCGAAAGGTGAATTTGCTAGTTTACGGTGATAAACCAGAAACGATAGACGACATATTGCCGATATACGGCCCCCACTGCTCTAAAAAGTGGTCAAAATTCTTCCAGATTACGCTTTATTCGAGCCAGTCGCCCATATACGCGAAATCATATTTAAACATAATCATAGCATGAAATTATCTTTCCAATAAAGTCTTTACCACGATTTTTATGTGTTTATTTGAATATGCACCGAATGCAGTACCAGCTACTCGGGTATAATCATCCCACATAGATGTGGGGATCTTGCTCTGCATTAGGATGCTGCTATATTTCATTACCGACACGGAGACAGAGCACTTCTGACACGGAGACCAGAGCACTTCTGTGAGGTTTAATTCTCCGTATCACATAGTTTTCACTCCAAAGGAATTTCTGTATCGCCATCGCGCGAATTCTTTTGTGAGAGACCGTCAGCCCTTTGGTGAGTAAAATGAATAATTTTATTAGGAAATGTGAAAAGGTCTCATATTCCACCGGGAGGTACCGCACATCAACATTTCATTATCATTATGTGTTGAATGATGTCCTTACATGTGAAGAATGTAGAAACAGTATTGAAAATGTCCACAAAAGAGATTAAATCTTAGTGATGAACTGGACCGTTATTTAACTGTGAGATTTTTAAATTTTTTTTATATTAATATTAAAAAATATAATACATTTTTAGAATAATGAATAATGAATAATTCTTTTGACATTTATGACTTCTCTATGAGAGTAAGGCTTGTGTATAGAGAAGGAATATGTAAGAAATAATTTATGTTTCAGTTAGTCTGTGTACATATAAATTTATAATAGTCAGTAATTTTTCTAATTGTGTTGGAGAGATTGTTAAAAAATTTAATGCCTTGATAAATACAATGATTTTGATTTGCGGTATATTTTAGTTTTGGAATATCAATTTGATCGCTAAATCTTGTAGATTCGCTTCTAAAATTTAGTTGATTTTAAAGTTTTTTTTCTATATGTCTATTATTTTTGGTACTTTTAAATCTATAAAGATTTGTACACTTGTATGGTATTTTTTTTTATATAACTTTTATTATCATTTTTTGAGTGATTTCTAATTGTGACATTGAAGTTTTATATACTCCTCCCCATCCAATAATGCCGTATAGCAAATGGGACTGTATTATATTATTTTCTGATTTGTACGTGATAAGATGTTTCCGAGTCTTAAAAATATGTAGACAGTTTTCCTATTTTGTTTGTGAGTTTAGTAATATGTTCTTTTCATTGGAGCTTATTATCTATTATGATTCTTAGATACTTGATACAGTATTTTTCTTCAATTGATGAATATCGGTCACAAGTATTCTTGAGTACAGTCTTTGGTATGAATTTTAATATTAATTTGAGTGTTATCTTTCTGTTGAATAGCAAATCGAAGAAAGTATATTTTATCAGTAATAATTAATAGTTTCTTTGTGTTTGTGTTCGATTGTAACAGTGATTAGTAAATGATTATTATTATTATTATTACAACAGTTAAATAACACATATGTGAAAATAAAACACTTGTTCTTTGATTCATCTCGTTTAATTTACTTGAGACGCGTTTCGTCTTGTAAAGGCATTATAAATCTAACAATTTAACTCAACAGTTTGCATTTATAACCATAATGGGGGACGGCTATACAATTGTATATGCATGAGATGAAAAGGGACAACATTATTCATTGGAATTCTGATAATTTTCAAACATTTTGAATGCTTTTAATTATTATATGTAATAATTAATTGTTTTTAATATATTATATATAATAATTAATTGCTTTTATATGTAATAATTTAATTTCTTTTAATTATTACATATAATAATTAAAAGCATTCGAAATGTTTGTAAATTATCATAATTCCAATAAATAATGTCCTTTTTCATCTCATGCAAATAAAATTATATAGCCGTCCCCCATTATGGTTACAAATACAAATTGTTGAGTTAAATTGTTAGATTTATAATTCCTTTACAAGGCGAAACGCGTCTTAAGTAAATTAAACGAGAAGAATCGAAAAATAAGTGTTTTTATTTAATATTCAGTTTCAACACTAATCTTAGCATAATACCGTGAGTAATTTGTAGAAAAGGACAGATATATAATTATACAATCTAATAAGACAATACACAAAGAGAGACATTTTTGGTATTCCGAAATTTATAAAATATTTTGCATTTTTAAAAACACACCTCGTTCTGATGAAGCTTGAAAAAAGCGAAACCGGTTGACGTACAATAAATTTCGTGGTTTCATACAAAATGATTGTATTTTATTTTATTTAATATGACAAACCACAGAGCGATTTTTTTCTACAAAAATATAATGAGATAACAATCTTAAATACGCAATCCTTAATTTTGTATCCGAATGGAGTAGAATAATATTATATAATGAATATACGAAGCCTTGAAATAAGAAGACCGCAGTATTAAATAATTTCATCCGGCAAACCTCAAGAAAAGTGTAAATTCGCATTTGGAAAAAGTTAAATTGGACTGTCTACGGAATAAAGTGCAAAGTTACCCCGGCGAGGTCAGCCGGGGTGACTTTGTCGAAGAAAAACCAACCTAGACATGCCAGGAATTTGCTGAAAGACGAAGTGGCTCCTACCCGTCTCTCCCCCGTCTCCCTCCATCCACCAACTCGCACGAGAATTTTAGCAAATAATAAAGTCCCCAAAAAATGAGATTAATTTGCATTTTTTTTTTTTTGGCAAGTGAAACCTTTTTTTGTGACAGTTCTTGGTTCAACAGTCTGATGTGGGAGTGTATAGAGGTTTGAATGCCTCGTTGGGCGGAGTATTTGCGAACAGCTGTTGGGTATAAAAAGGAGTACAAAGGTCTAGGACACGAAATACGCGTAACAAATCAAAATGGAAGCGACTGTACTTATAACAGTTGATACGTAAATTAAAATAAATATCTCTTTTTGTGTCATATGTAGACAATAATTCTTAATTTTCTCTTCACATTTCAAATTAATTTTTAAAACTAACAGGAGGAACCGCTGTGAACTTGGGGCCAGTTTTTTGGTGGTTTTGGTTAGATATGTAGTTATTTATTAATATTTTTTATTTATTAGACGACATAGATCTTTTACCAAATTATTATGTAAATTAGATGATTTTAGTAAATCAGAAATTAAAATTTTACTTTTATTAATAGGTACATTAGTAAACAAATTAACAATATCAAAAGAAACAAGTTTAACTTTGTTGGGAAGATCCATGTACTTTGACATGTCCACTAATTGCAACGAATTTTTTATAGTGTATTTTGGTTTAAAAATATTTACAGTTTTTGTAATATAATAACATAATTTAAAAGTTGGAGCACTACAGTATGAAACCACCGGTCTTATTGGAATATCACTCTTATGAATGCATTTTATATTGGTAAAACGGGTAGAAATTTTAATATAGGAGTAAAGGAGCATTTGAGATGTTTGAACAATAGTGGGTTTTCAGAATTTGCTAATCATTTGATAGAAAATGGTCACGATTTTGATAAAAAATTGGGATTGTCAATTTTGCATATAAACGGTGTTGGTCACAAATTAAATAATTTGGAATCGTTGGAGATAACTAAAGCGTGTAAAACTAATGAAAAAATTATAAACAACCAACTAAATTCAACTGCGAGTCCCATTCTAAAATTTTTTCCTGAAAATTATTCGACAAAATTTGTATTAAGTAACAATTTGAGTTAGGTACTAAATTTATTTTTTAAATAATTGTTGTTTTTTTTTAAAATAGATTCTGGTGAAGAAACAATAATATATGTTTTTAGTTAGTTATGACATCCTGAAGAAGAAAATTGTATTTTTCGAAATCGGTAGATGTATTTAAATTCAATTCAGTGGTTAATAAAACAACGATAATAAATAAAAAATATGAATTTTAACCACAAAGTTAATATTGCTAATTTTAAAAGTATTATAAATTAATAGGTGTGATGACGAAAACTTGGCTGACACAGGTTATACTAGTTAATTTAATAAAGTGTAAGAAAGAATGACATCTCGAGTGTGTTAATTAAAGTAAACCATGCCGTGGATTTTGTTGTAGAAAATAAGTTACACTTCAAGACAAAACTTGTTAAGGGCGCCAGTCACGGAAACAGATTGAAATTCTCGGCTCGGTACTCCCGTCAACAGGCCAGAATCTCCCGGCTGCCTCGCTCACCAGCGCCGCGTCCCTCTGACGGTATCTACTACAAGCTCGCTGGTAACCAGTATGCGGCGTGACAGCGAGCTTCCGCAAACCACAGCAAGATGGTACTGTGCGTCCGCCACATGGTCTATCACTGTACAACCTAACAAATATTAACAAATTAACGCAAACAAATATCCGGTCAGACATATTTTTTAATTTATTTTAATACGTAATATATCCTTTCGGCGATAATGCGATACACGTGCGCTACCTTTCATATCCAATGGGCAACTAAATATTCAAGCTAAATTTTTGAATGATGTCCTGATAATTATGAGAATGACTGAATAAAGTGGCCATATCTGGTTATTTAAATAAATAAATGTTTGGGGGCCGTAGGTGATTTTGACAGTACTTATTAAGCATTTTCTTTTGAGGCAAAACGGAAACGGGTGGATCATAAATTGTAAATTTTAGTTTCGCATCACTAATGGACAACGAACAAAAATTACTTAAAAATCACAATAGACAATTATTTGTATGGTAAGTAAGATTTCTCTCTTACCATAGGCAGAAGAAAAGAAAAAAACTAAAATTTTTTACGCTAGTTTTTTTTTACTCGTAATGAATACAATGTGCACTTCATTTCAAATTGAATATATATTTCCGTACTGTAATTGAATATATAAAACATTTAAGTAACCTTAACCTAGAGTTATGAAAAACACGTTCGACATTTTTGTTACATTCAAATAACACTGCATCCAAGACGTCCAGAAAGTCATAGAAATAGACTATGAAACGTAGTATTATTATGGATGAAACGAATGATATATAGATATCATATCTCTGCATACAAAACAATAAATATTTTTATTATTAAGGAAAACACATTCTTATTATGAAGTTGTAATTATTCAGAACATAGGTCTGTGATATTTTAAATACTAAATTAATGTATTAATTATAAATATATACATATAAAATCATTTTTTGCCGAAAAATATTGTTTTAGCGTCACCGGTAACATATAATAAAAATGGAAAAAATGTAACATATAGGTTCGAAAATTTGTCAAGAAAAATACTGGCGTTATAGCACAAAGGTAGTGCACTTCCCCGGATTGGAAATGAAGATCCAGGTTCGAATCCCGGTGACGCTAAAACAATATTTTTCGACAAAAATTGATTTTATATGTATATATTTATAATTAATACATTAATTTAGTATTTATAATATTTTTATTGTTTGAAATAATAACATTGTGATTGGATACTTAATACTTGAATACAATTAAAATAAAAGAATATATGTATATAACAAATTTTAATACCGACCGATTTCGAAGCGAAACGTCTAGTTTTTAAAATTTTTCTCTAGTTAACTATTAATTATTGTTAGGTTTAAAATTGATAAAAGATGTATATCAAATAATATTTTAATGAACAAATTTAATCGATAATTCGTTTTTCTTGAATACGTAAAAAATTATGATATTTTTTATAAATATATGAATAAAAAATAACCTAACACAAAAATGTTTGTATAACCTTGTATAAAAATTGTGCCCTCATTTCAAAAAAAATTTTAAAGTTATTTTTTTAAATTACGAACTTTGTAAACGCTCTATCTATAGATATGACGAATTTACACAAATCTTATTTTGTTACACATGTAAATGGGAATGATATTAATTTTTATACTAGGTATTTGGGTTATGTTTCTTAGTTTGGTTAGGTTAGGTCAGTTAGTTCAATTCTTTTTTTTTTTTGCATTTTTTCTTTGATGAATATTTACGAAACTATAAAGTGGAATATTTTCTTATTATGGAAATATTATTTTATCTGTTTTAAATACTAATTTAAATCAGTATTTAAAATATCACAGACCGTCTGTTCTGAATAATTACAACTTCACAATAAGAATGTGTTCTCCTTAATAATATAAGTTGTATCAATGTGTGTAAAAATGAATTGATAATTCTGGCGTCTGCAGTCGGTTTACTCAAAGGTATTTGAGATTCTGTATAAACAATGCAGATGGCTTTCAAATAATGGAACGACAGATGAATTAATTTGAAAAAATGTATCATAAAAGGTTCGAAAATTTGTCATGAAAAATACTGGCGCTATAACACAATTGGTAGTGTACTTCCCCGGATTGGAAATATAGTATAAAAATAATATTTTTCGACAAAATTGATTTTATATGTGTGTATTTATAATTAATACATTAAATTAGTATTTGAAATATTTTCGTGTTTCATTTTACATAGTCATTTTTGCTTATTCTGAATTAAGTAGAATACCGTTTTTTTTTTTAGAAATCACGTCTACACAAAATCAGAAAAGTTATCAGTTAACCACAGATAAAGTGTTTCAAATAACAAAAATTAGTATGGTGATCTTTCGAAATAATAAAATGTAAAAACTTTTTTGAAATCACTGTACTTTCTAGAGAAAATATTTAAAATGCAATATTATGCCGAATTTTTCGACGAGTGTTAATTTTAACACGAAATTTTCACAATGCCATTATGGTAAACGAATATTGCGTTGGTAAACGAATGGTAAAATGTGATTCCGCCTGAATCACTATAAATTTCAATGATCTAACTTTCGCCATGCAAATGGAGCAATTTGTTTCATCCGGCTTGAATAAGAATTCATGACCTCGGTCGACTTTTTACCTTTTGCATCTGAATGGCATCGGATACCGACTGCCATTACCCGCGGAAACTCAATTGTGTTTACATTCGATCTAATTCCGGCTGCAATAACAATGCAGTTCCCTTTAAGTGCATTGCATTTGTTGCCTTTGCCGGGGAATTTCAAAACCAATAGGGTCACCGTAATGTGGATAATCTTTCGTCGTAATAACACAATTCAATTAATACATCCATGCGATAATTAATTATGGGATTGTATAGTCGTGTGTGAGTGTAAGTGTGAATGCCGCACCCCCGGCGCGTGTGTGCGAGGTTATAAAGGGCGATGCGCGTCAAGGCGCGCTCTCTCTCTCTGCGTGTCCATAGACTTTATCGTTTGACTTGTACTAGTAACCTTACCTTGTAACTAAATTATATCTAACTGTAATAAACATATAATTGTTAGAAATAGTATTTCTTGGACCTTCACATTACGAGGTATACACTGAAGACGTACTTAAAATACAAGTACACAACAGTACTTAAAGCTCGAAACACAACATTTCCTATATACTACATTTAATTACAAAAAAAGAACACCTGCAATCCCTTCTTGCTACTAATTGCCACTAAAACGTGTGTTCATGTATAATACAACAGACTATTTATCACGTCCACCACATAAAATACATAAGTAAATAGCACGCAGGTAGGAAATTAGCATATTAAAATGCCGGTAAAAATTTTGAAACTAGTTCTCATGAATAAATCCAATGTAAAACAACCTGAGTTTTTATTGACGGAGTACATCCTGAAATTGAAATACATAACGTTCAAGTATGTCTCTACAAATCATTATTAATCAGTTAAAATATCCAGAAGATTGAAAAATGCGAAAACGAGGAAATATAGTCTTTAATCTGTACTTTCACAATACTATTTTTGATATTTAAGATCAGATAAATATTAATTTTTAAAAATAAACAACTCTCACTGAATTAGCGTTGACCGGTTTTGATTTAACCGTATACATCGATAGAGCGGACTTGGATATATCATCATTTTTTAAGGTGTATGTTTGTTACAGTTTCTATGTGACTGCCCTCAGCTGAAAAAGTGTCATCGAGTATCACAAATTGATATAACACGAACTGTTGTAGCGAATATTGAGCAGGTATCGCTTGCTTCGGCACGGTATCGCTTGATACCGGCCTGAGATCATTTTAGGCACGTGGTTTTCTCATTTTAAGCAACAGAGAGTGATAACCTTACCCTCAGATGTGTCATTTTTGCTATACTGCATCGGTGATATCCAGATAAAAGATTTTCACCCAGTTGCCTTGACAATAAACAATGTAATATTGACCATATATGCACCTTAAACCTGCATACTTGATTTTATCATTATAAACAAAGTAGAAAGTTCATAACTACATACAAGGTGGTCCATAAAAGGTGAGAACATCTCGTAACACACGAGTTATTTCAAAATGTAATATAATTAATAATCAAAGATTATGTAGGTAAGTAAGTAAACTATTGAAGCTATCGTTGATATAGTTAAACTAATTTTGATGTAATTATGTAACATTTTACGAAATGTTCTCACTTTTTTGGGCCACCCTGAATATTATAATTATTGATATAATTGTAAATTCTGTTTTTCCTCTTCTTGATTAAAACTACAAGGCGCGTTTTTTAAGTTTGTATGGGATTTTTTACTTGACTTTCTTCGGACGCTACACGCCTTAAACTACTTCTCAACATGGTCGCCACCATTATTAAGGCACTTGTCATATCGGGGTATCAATTTATGTATACCTTGATCGTAGAACGCTGCCGCCTGTGATGGTAACCATGTCTGTACTCTGTCTTCGAGTTCATCATCGTCATCATAACACTTGCCACCAAGGAACCGCTTGAGATGAAGGAAAATATGGAAATCATTTGGCACCAAATCAGGACAAAACAGGACACACTTGGCGATGAATGTCAGCTGAATTCATGTTTCATGCATCCAAGAAACGAATTATGGACCATATCTCAGTAGACGGGCTGATCTGTTGCCGTGAACATTTCAACCACTCACTACAAGATGGGCACACTATGTGAATGCCTCTAACGTTTCATATGGTGAGTTAACAGACAAAGAAAACCATTGCACACGCGCAAGATTGCAATTGCAGCTACACCGGAAATATCCGACACCAGTACTGTAGAAGTTGGGGTGTGAGTATTAAAGTTATTCAAATTATGATTGACTCGAGATTGTGTCAGAAGGCTCCTAACCTCTTCTTTTCTCGCACATGTTATTTGTATGTCGCAGTGTAGGGTGCCTGTTTTAACTAGAGCAGGGTATATAAATGAAAGAGCACTTGCAAGGTTTGTTTATTGAGGTGATGAATTAATACAATTTAAATGCGATGTTGAACTTTGGAGTGGTTCGCTGAAGACGCGGTCGAAAGGAAATGTTGGTGATAGGACGGCCTGCAGATAAGTGATGTTAGTTGAGCAGTATCCGTCTCTTGTGCTAATAGTTTATTTGCGTCTGCTTATTGGTCGCTCTGATTCGAGTCCTAATGGTTAATAGGTGAGCTCTTACACCGCCATGTCTACGGGCGCGTGTAGGGTCACCACAGTACTTACTTAAAAAACGCGCCTCGTTTATACTTCAATAATCAAACTAAAATTTTAGCATTTAAATTCGAAAAGAGTGCAAAACTTCTATAACGGTTTCAGAAGGTTTTCTGTTCAATTTTGACATGACATTGAAAGACCGAAGTATATTTAAAATAACTAAAGTCAGAATTGCGCAATCTCTGATGCATACATTTCTGTACGGTGTGGAAACGACGGTCTCAGAACTTACAGAATAAAAATGAACCTTGAACTTGAGCATATAATTGAGTAATTGAGCAATGATAAGATTTTATAGGTCGAAAAGTCGCCATTGCCCCTCTTTTGGAAATGTTTTTGATGAATGGATCCCTGAGTGTCTGCCTTGAACTACTGCACCTTAATTTTCCATTAATTTTCCATCTGTATGTAAAAGTTGATTTATGTTATATGAAGAAGAATGAAGACAGAAGAAACACTGAAGGGTCTAAATTTTAAATCTTAATTGCTAATAACCACATTGAATTTCTTCTCCTTTTTTGTTTTGTTTATACTTAAATATGTAATTCAATTAAAGTCATGTGTTTTTATTAGCTTTGATGAGTGGAACCGACAAGGAAGCCCTAGCTTCTAAACCGGACCCGGGAAAGGGTGGGTTCCTCCACCTCCAGTTCTCCTTTATTAGGTCCCAGAATCTGTGATGAACTGGCCATGTTGAAAGAATGGCAGATGACAGGACATCAAAGATTATGACCAAGTGGGTACCTCAATGGGAGTCACCTAGAAGCGTACTGTGGAAGAAATGGGCTAAATGTATGTTAAAGGACCGGAGCGGGATGGGAAGGTCAGGGAACTGGGTCAGGGATCAAAACAACCAAGGTCAGGTTTATGCAATGTTTCTGAATGGTATGAAATCGCGGACTCTGAAGGTAAGGGAAAGAAGACGAACCTTTGACCTTTGAGACGTGGTGCCGGAAATTCACGATGCCCATACCATAGTCAGCAAGACATCAAATACAAATGTTTCCTTATTAATTAAAACACATTCTTATTGTGTTGTTGCAATTATTCAAAACATAGGACTATCATGCTTTTAATACTAATTAAATGTATTAGTTAGAAAGATATACATATTTGAATGAAAGAGTGTTGGCGTGTTGATGTTTATTGTGACAGTATGATAGGACAAATAATACATAATTACGGATAGAACGAAGAAATGAAGAGAAACAAAAGAGTCAGCCGGCAAGACTGCCGTTGCGGAGCGGTGAAACAGAAGAGAGAGATCGTCAGTGAGGGGTCGGGCCAGAACTGTAGCCACAGCCGACAGAGCTATGTGTTTGAAATCCTGTGCCCTACAATATATTTAATATTAAATCAATTTTATCGAAAAATATTGCTGTTTCTATCGGGATTTTTCAATAAATTGATTTTATTTGTATATCTTTATAATGAATACATTTAATATGTATAACAAATATTTCCATTCTGCAAGAACTACAAATCAACGATCGGTTATTAATCATTTATTTAAGGCGAACCCTTCAATTTTTTTTGATATTTTACGTAAATACAAGATACATTCGTTGGACCGACCAAGAGATAAAAGCAACGTGCGCTTATCTGGTAGTCAAGAAAAGCGGATATGTGTAAACCCTGTTTCAGATAATGTTTTGAGACGAAAATCTCTTCCACGGACGAAGCCCATAAGACGGGTTAAAGACTAGTACACATTATTATTTTATTCAACAATAAGAGAATCAGTGATGGAACGATTAATCGGAATTACAGAATTTTTAATGGATTTTTGGATTTTTTTATTACTTTCGCATTATATGTCCACTAAGTTTTGACAGTTAAATTGTTGCCAGCACGAAAAATGACCAGCGGCGAGCGCGGTCGACCATGTCTGTGTGGATCGACGGCGCGCATGGTCTGCGGTGCCGATATTTTTTTCGGTCTACATTCATTAATGAGAACACAATTATGTATGCGCAGTTCATATTTTGCGCGAGGGAAAGATAACCGCTTGGCAATCAATCCTCCGTTTCTGTTTCTGGTACGAATTCGGGTAAACTCGGGTTGAGGAACCTCGGTTAGCCGAGGGAGGGAGGAACAATCAGAGTGCGGAAGTATGTTGTATAATTACAAAAGGTAATTAACTTTTTAATTTTTTTTTATTTAGAAAAAAAAATAGAGGTGCGTACACGAAATACATGTCACATCAATATTATTACTATTTTAAAACTAAGCTAAATGCTTGTGCTATGAAAATAGGACTAACTTGCTCATGCCCTGGAACGAGGCGCAAACCCCCGACCACTAGATCACTAGGCCAACGTTTTGACCACTACACCAACAAGCTACTCTTGACTACGACTTGAGTAATTTACTAGCTTCACTAACTAATAATGAACTTATTTTTACATTATCAAAATCTGAGTCTAAGTATAGCCTTTTTTAATCGGATAAATATGAATATTTTAAATTTATTACTTATGTTAATCATTAAAATAAAAAGTGCTAAATATGAGATAAAACTATGATTATCGCAAACGACAGCATAAAAATGCATAAGACACATCTAACATGGCCAGTGCACGCTCTGCCACTAAAATGGCGATCGGTATCCAACATCCTGCGCACTCCACACCTCTCCACACGTATACATACACGTATTGACAAATTCACGTCAGGTTCTTCAAGAAAACATTTTTTATTGTTAAGTATGGTAAATACTAATATATTACAATTATTTTATCCAATACATAAATATATTACGGAGTAATACATAAAGTATGAACTCTGTATTTAATATATTTACAGAGATATTCACATAATTAGAGGAACGTCAACTCAGTTTACATCATCGGAGAGGAAAAGTTAAGGAAGTATCCGGAATTATATCGTAATCGGTACAAATTTTGGAATTGTCCCATCACCAAAGATAATGGTTACCCTGACGCTGCCGATGAGAATATGGTAACCTTCTGATGCAAAAGAGACTAGGATTTTTACAGACACCATCCCCCGCGCTCCTCGGCAGAATGTGTTTATACGGAAGCTATAACATTTCAGGACATGGTTAGCATACCGGGAGCCAGGGCCTGCCGCTGGGAACACATTTCACAAATAATTATGTTGAATTCTTCGTCCCTTTTCGAGATGGTCAGCACTTTACTTCAAAGGGGGTAGAGGAAATGAAAATCCCGTAAATAAAAAACGTTAATGTATTATTTTCATGCATATGTATGAATGTACAGGGTGGCCCAAAAGAAGTGAAAACATTTCGTAAAATGTGATATAATTACATCAAAATTAATTTAACTGTATCAACAATATATTAAAAGTTCACTAATTTACTTACCAATTTACCTATATTACGTTTTTTCTGGTAGCCATCTTTGATTATTAATTTTCCCATTGTTTATATTTGGTTTTTTCAAAGTGTTGACCCAGAATGACAAAAATCACTGCAGAAGACCGTATTCTGATCGAAAATTTGCGAATTTAAAAACGTTGGGATGCTAGGAAAATGATTAAAGAGTTTCAAAACAGAGTCTGGAGACGAAGATCCATCTCACACAGCCAGAAATACAATTGACTTTCTTCGTCGAGAGAATGTTAATTTCATCGAGCCAGGCATGTGACCACCGAACAGTCCAGATTTAAACCCACTAGATGATGCAATATGGGGTGTTTTGATGATTTCTGATTAGCTAAATATTGTGCAAAAAAAAATTACATTAAGAATTGTAATTAATTATATTATGTTTTGAAATAACTCATGTGTTACGAGATGTTCTCACTTTTTTGTGCCAACCTGTATACATTAAGTGCTGGAAATAAAAAAATATATGTTTTAATTTAAGAACGGGTTACACATCTCAGACACGTGTATCATACCATCTCTGCATGGAATATTTTATTCCAGTTTTAAAAATATATTCATTTAAAGAATCACCATTATCGTTTATTATTGTGTGATTTTGTGGAATGAGTGATATTTTTATTCAGAAAACAGGTCTGTTGTATTTTAAATACTTATTAAATGTATTAATTAAAAATATATACTTACATAATCAATTTTATCGAAAAATATTGTTGTTGCGCTATCGGGATTCGAACCTGGTTCTTTTTCCAAACCGGGGAAGGTGCACTATTCCATTATTATTGCTGTCGCTGTAGCGTAGTTGGATAATGCACCTTCCCCGGTTTGGAAAGACATCCAGGTTCGAATCCCGGCAGCGCAACAATAATATTTTTCGATAAAATTGAATTTATATGTATACCTTTCTAATTAATGCATTTAATTTTTATTTAATGATATTTTTAATCAAAACATATTTTTATAGTGATGTTGTAAATTCAGAACATAGTTATGTTATATTATTTGTTTTTTTATAAGGAATAACACTAGTATCATTTATAAAGCCTACTGTTTCAAATTCGACCAATTTGGTTCGTATTCCTGTAGCACCCAGATATTTTTAGATGCATTGATTTTTTATATTTATCTTTATTAATATTAGAACTAATATTAAACTGGTAGGTTCCTACCTACCTATTTAGATTACTTATTCTTCTAACTAATTACTTTTGTAATTTTTTGTATTATCCTTGTTAACATTGATTTTGTGCTTTCATTTATTGATTTTATTTTTATTTATTTATTTTAAACAAAGTTTAATTTTTATGTGTAATTTTTTACTATGTTAAATATAAAATATTTTAAAAATTTTCTGATTTCAGTAATCACATTATATTCTTAATTTATGAATGAATTTATTGAATTGAATTTAATGAATTATGAATTTAAACTGTATTTGTATCTGTAATTATATTCATAATATGAACTCTAAATACGAGACTTTTCTAGTTATTTAACCTCTCATTTACAGATGAGACATATTAAGGTTTGCACTGGTTAAAAAGAGATTCCTTAGCGGTCTCCGGGTCGCACGTCTTGTGGAATGGAATTAACGCAGATTGGGGATGGAATATCGCTAGACGGATATAGGAATAGGTTGGTGAGGGGAAAGGATTTTTTTCAAAGGACCAACAATCTACAAGAAATGCTCGCTTTATCTCAAGTATGACGATGGTCAACGGTCTCCACTCCCAACTGAAGACGGTGATATTACAGTTCACTCACATATAACAAACACATAAAACAGTGCTCCATTGCATTGGAGATGATGGTCCACCCCGCGATATTGATCCAGTGACGCCCGATGGCGAGAGACAACATTAAAAAATTGTGACAACAAAATTATTTGCGTTATACGAATACGGAACAATGTTTATGAGTCCGTTTTACTATGCTCCATTTTCTTTGACAGCTCTGAAAATTAACCTAATGATTCTTCTTCAAACATATACAGGGTGGTCCAAAAGAATAAGAACATATCGTAATATATGAGTTATTTCAAAACATAATATAATTAACTATAATTTTCGGTGGCCACATGCCTGGCTCGATGAAATAAACATTCTCACGACGAAGATAGTTGATTGTGTTTCTGGCTGTGTGAGATGGAGCTCCGTTCTGCTGTAATGTCCAGTTATGCTGTAATGTCTAGCTATACTTCAGACTTTGTTTGAAACTCTTTGATCATTTTCCTAGCACCCAACGCTTTTCGATTCGCAAATTTTTGATCAGAATACGGTCTTCTGCGGTGATTTTTGTCATTCTGGGCAACAATTTTAAAAACCAAGTACAAACAATGAGAAAATTAATAAATCAATAATATAACTTAATATAAGTTAATAGGTAAGTAAGTAAATTAGTAAACTATTGAAGCTATTGTTGATACAGTTTAACTAATTTTGATGTAATTATATCACATTTTACGAAATGTATTCACTTTTTTTACATCTATACAGTTGTTATACTCAGTTTTTATGTTGATCTCTCAATAAGACTTTGATATTTAACGGCTTTTTACCATAGTATTTTTTTTTACTAAAACGGGTTATTTGATCGTTGGTAAAAAAATATTTACTTCTCGAAAGTACATCGCGTAGTAAACTCATTTTATTCTCCGATATCCGATAGTGAAAACGAGAATCGATAGTTAAAAATGGCGGACTTTTCACAGTTGTTCCAAAAGTCACCTGACACATTGATACTTTGAAAGTTAATCGTTCAATATCCCGTTATTTTAGTGACGGCATAGATGATGATCTCGTTGTTTAATATGCATTAGCACATAATACGAAAAAAAATTACCACCAGTGACATACATCGAATCCCTAGGCGAAATAATCCATAGATGATTCATGATTATTGACATGTTTAGATTTGATTATGACTCGCAAACGATTTTGACTACAGGCGTTAGTAAAAAGTTACTACTGATCACACTACCGGCCTTAAAGGACAGTAAAGATACCTAATTACATATGTTCTGAATATCATACTAATCCACAACCAAAATATATAAGGTGATAATTCATTAACGCAGAATTCCTTACCCGCATCTACTAGAGAAATCTCATCCATGGATACAGGCCATTAGAGTCCTGATTTCAGATACCTATATAATAGGTAATCACTGGACTAATAAAAAACCATGTTTAATCGTTGATACATCGGCCTACTAAATTCGAAGATGATGTTCATAAAAAGATGTAAACAATTCTGAAATGATAGAATATTTCCAAGTACAGTGGAACCTCACATAACGAGCAATTTGAATAATGAGCAAAACAAATTTTTAAAAAACGACTTCCTTAACGAGCGACATTTCGCATAACGAGTAACGAGTGACGCGCTTCTGCCTCCCAACAGCACTACGTTACTCCAGCCTATGGACCAGCAGATTGTTTCTAACTTTAAGAAACTCCAGCGTTGTTTTGAGATGACTGAAGGGACAGATCTCAACCTCAGACTTTTTGAAACATCACTTCCACATCGTTACTTGCCTCAAAATGATTGACAAGACGTGGGAAGGGATTACCGAGAGGACTCTCATATCTGCTTGGAAGAAGCTTTGGCCAGAGAGCACTGTCGAATGTAATTTTGAGAGATTTGAGACAGCACCTGTGGAGTCTGTAGATTGTATCTTTGGCCAATGTTAAGAGACTGGAAGTGAATAATAATGATATCGATGAGCTTGTAGAAGAGCACAGCCAAGAGCTGACCACCGAAGAGCTTATGGAGTTGAATCGTGTATCATAGCAAGAAGTTGCGAAGAAGAGTTTGTCAGTGGAAGAGGTAGCAAAGTAATAATCTTCTGGCGCAATAAGAGAAATACTGAAAGCGTGGGAAACTAATAATGCTATCACATTTTCACCAAATTTCGAAACGTCGGCAAAAACAAATATCTCTAGATAGCTTTCTAGTAAAAAAAAATTAGTTATTGCCATAAATTTATAAATAATAATAAGTCATTTTCTTTGAATAAACGTTACAAATAAAAAAAATTTAGTATTTTTTCGGCATTATCGTATTTAACATTAATTTGTATGGGGAAAATTATTTCGCTTAACGAGTGTTTCGCATTACGAGTAAGATTCTAGAACGAATTTTGCTCGATATGAGAGATTCCACTGTAGTAGGTAATTTATTTTCATGTCTTATTCGCCATTTCGTGACCTGACACGAGATTGCAATTTAATATCGATTCCCCATTTTATTACGAATGTGACGTGCAGTGTATCGATCCGCCATTTTGTTGCGAATGTGACACGCGACATATCGATTCGCCATTTTGTTTCGGACGTTGACATGCAATATATCGGTACGCCATTTTGTCGTACATTCTCTGTGTCGCGTGTTCGACTGTAGAGCCGGCGTGACGCGAGCCGGTAATCGAGAAGCGTTCCACGTCGGGCGGAGAATGTTAAGATTGAATAATACCACACGATAAAAATGGCGGCCGTTTGCGGCGACGGTTGAAAACAATTTTAGGGCGGGAAATGGAAAAAAACAATAAAACGCTTTCACATGTCAAATGCATTTGTCCAATAAACTATTCCGAGGAGAAATTCCGGCCATTTTCCCGTTTTGTACATCGTCTTGCGATGTGAGCGAGCGGGGAATGGAAACTTTCTCCGTGGCGTTAGAACATTGGAGCGGAATGGGTTAAACATATTGAAATTTACGGTCCCTTTGCTGGTGACTTTTAAATTTCAGTTTCGTCTCGTTGTCTGTTTTTATTTTATATGGAAATCGGTCGCACAATAAAATGTCGTCAATCGAATGAGAGATTTTTTTTGTCTTTCGCATCCTTTAGGATTCGTATTGACGGAATTACGAATTTTTAAGATTTTAACAGCCGCCGTTTTAAAACAAGATGGCTGATCAGGCTGGTTAACGAACATAGCAATAAATCGAAAATAGCAAAAAAAAATAGTAAACAAAATAAAATTATTTCATCATTTGTGCTAATTACTTCTCCAACCCTATTATAGATAAAAGTCATTTCGTATTTTATATTAATATCTCTAAGCTTTTAGTTTAACTCTACATATGAAAAAATAAAGGTACTTTACTGTCTGGTGGTCTGTTCTAAAGCAATTACCTATACTGTTTTTAAAAGTTGTAATTGTTTAGAGGTAAGTAAATATAATGTTAAGTAAGTTATAAAAAGTTATGTGAAAAAAGTATAATCTTAAGCTATAAAATAATATTGAAAAAAAGCTATAAAAATATTATTGTCTGTAATATACAATAGTTGGAGGCAAAAATGTGTAAGTAGTTAGGTTAGCACAAATGACAAATTAGTTTCATTGTGCTTTCTACCCACAACAAGCAACCACTTTGCTCTTTTGGTTTGAAGTCGTTAATCACTTCAGACCCTTTAAGGTCTAGTGGCAACATGTTAAATATTCGCGGAGCACAAAATAAGATGGTTCATTGAGTGAACATGGTATTAAATTTTTGCACTGAAAAGTTTTGCTCCTAGTTTCCTTTAGATCGGATCGTGAAAGTAAAGTTTTTTTTTTTAATGGTTTTAATATTGCTCCGATAAATAGTTGACCTATATCTTGAAACGATTTAAAGAGTTCTTCTAAAGTTCTAAAGAGTATTTTTAGACATAACTCTCTAAAAAGACTCTTGTTTATATAATATATTATGATATAACTTTTTAAATATATAAATATATTATAAAAGAGATTATTTTTTGGAATAGATTATTTAAATGTATTATTTTAAATACAAATTAAATGTATCAACTAGAGAGATGTACGTATAAAATAAATTTATCGAAAAAATATTTTTATTGCTACCGAGATCCTACATTATCTCAGTAGCAACAGAAAAATATTTTCGTAGAAAGCAATCACTTTGCTGTTTGACATATTACACTTTGTATGAAACCGCGAAATTTATTACACGTCAACCGGTTTCGCTTATCTCAAGCTTCATCAGGACGTATAAAGTACGAATAAAGTGCAATTTTCGACCACTTTTTGGAGCAGCTGGGACCGTATATCAGCAATATATTGGCTTCAAAGTCGCCCTTTGTTTCCGGCTTATCGGTGTAGATTAGCGCTATTTCTCATATCCTCACAGAAAATAATATAAAGGTGTTAAACCGCACGATCTTGGAGGCCAATTCACAGGTCCATTCCGCGAAATTATACGCTCATCGAATGTTTCCTTCAATACATTGATTGTGGCGCACGCTGTATGGCATGTTGCGCCGTCTTGTTGAAACCACACCTCTTCCACGTTAATAACATTCAATTGGGAAACGAAAAAGTTAGCAATCATGGATCTATTGCTGTGCACGATGACAAATCCACTTGTACGGGTCCTCCCCAATACTACGCTCCACTGCAGCAACAGCTTCTTCGGTTCGCCTGTACGACATCTCTGCGGATGCGTATTATCAATTAGAGTATGCGGGGTATGAAAACGATCCATGGTTATTCGAATTAATAGCTCGGATAGACGATTAGGTCAACCATAAAATGAACGTAGTGAACGGTAAGTAACGTGAACTAAACAATGATTTTCGAAATAAATTAACTCAATTTTTTGCAAACAATGTGGTAAACCAAACTGAGCACAAACCAGCTACTAGCTGTCAAATTGGCTGTCGCTAGAAAAAGTGTTGCTGATTCGAAGAACAAAATATCCATTAGCTAGGATCAAAAGTAAACAATGAATCTAAGTGCATCCAAATAATAATTTGCAAACATTGACCTGGATTTACGCGGTCAATGGTGTGTTTGCAGTTTTACTTTCTAATACATATTATAAATATCATCAGTTTAATGAAATTTTAAAAAAAAACTTGAAAAAAGTTAAATGTTCAAAGTACACTTTAAGGTAACGAAGGTAAGACTCTAAATCACGTTTTTGTAGTTTTCTGGAGTCTGGGCCTAGGGTTTCTGGACCCGACCCGGACCCGGTCGAGTAATGACCGTAAAACCCGGATTCGAAGCCCGTCAGGTTAGGGTTTCAAGCGAATTACTGCAAAACATCGGAAAACGACTGAACGATCGAATGCATTCGAATTTGATCAATTTGTTTAGGAGGCTTAAAGACCCAAATTTAAATCCTTCAGACGAAGCCGTAAGTTTAGCTACACAACTGATGAGCAGGCTTTTCCAAAGTTTGGTTTTAGAAGTCAATTTTATGGACAATATAAAATAACATATAAGTGCTGTAATATTATTTGCAATAAACATAATAAAATTATTAGGACAACACATTCTTATAGTGAAGTTGTAATTATTCAGAACAGATGGTCTGTGATATTTTAAAACGATTAAATATATTAATATCAAAAAGGTAACATATAAGTTTGAAAATTTGTCGCTAAAAATGTTGACGCTGTAGCATAGTTAGATAATGCACCTTCCCAGGAATCTCGATGGCGCGACAATAATATTTTTCTATAAAATTGATTTTATATGTATATTTTTCTAATTAATACATTTAATTCATATTTAAAATATTTTATAACAAAATTGTTTATTTTTTTATTCTTGTTTGTACTATAATGATTTTGGACCCGAACCCGTCGGGTTTCCAAAATATTTAACCCGGACTCGGCGGGTTTCAAAACCCCGGGTTTCAGAAACCCTAAGTCTGGCTCATTTGCAGTAAATTTCAGAAACATGAATCAGATTAGATTTAAAATGAACCAGTCTAGTAGATTGTCGCGCTCTGTCGAAATTTTCCGGAACAAATGAATAAATACCTTTGTTATGTTTGTGTATAAATACCTTTGTTATGTTTGTGTATAAATAAATATTACTGTTGTAATAGAAAAGGAAATAAATGTGTTGTTTAACATTTGGCTGTCGTTTTCATGTCGACCCCCCTGCCATCTGACGTTAACCCTTGTCACTAAGACCCGGGATTACATTGTCCTTTGGCCTCGTACAGTGCGTTCGCGGCAATATTGCCAATCTTCAGTTATAAATAATCCTCAATTGTTGTACACTTTAGCCGAGACACATAAAATATACGGTAATATCGACAAGCCTCCCAGAACCAGACGTGGTTGATTGCGTTGAGTCTTAATGCAATCAACCGCAGAGTCTCCAAATATTCGTGATTCCAACTATTCGAATATCGAATATTCGAATATATTCGTAAAATTTTTAAGAAAGAAATAATTTACTTTGGATGATAAACACAGATAAATACATTCTATATATTAAAAAAAAAACACAATAATTGTAGAGAATTCATTTATTTTAATTTTTAAAATATGTTATAAAAAAATAACAAAAAATATATTGAAAAATAATGTTGAATTTAGAAATACAAATTAAAAAAAAACAAAAAAAAAAATTCAATTTTGTATATATACATATATAAATACAATAAAAAATAGTGAAAAACTCATTTTTAAAATCTAAATATTAAAAAGTGCATAAAACGGTTAAAATTAATTTTTAATTTTAAAAATATATAATAACAAAAACAAAATGGAAAAATATTTCAACAAAAACATTAAAAAAACAAGCCAAAAATAATGAGATTCTTTCAATTTTGAAATTACTTAAAAACAACAAAATACATGATTTTAATTTAAAAAAATACACATTATGAAAAAAAAAATGATTCTTCTTATTTTAATTTTAAAAATACATATTTTAAGAATAAAATTGCATTGAATGTGTCAAATTTCAGTATTCTCTCGATAACTGACAAAATTTTAGATATGTTTATATTACTTCATATCTCACACCCCATGCGCAAGTTTTTTTTTTTCATTATTTTGTTTATAACTTCTTTTTTGTCGGCTCAAGTATTTATGAAAACTAAATACAAAAGAATAATAGAAAGTCGACTCCATCGTTGACAAAACAATGTATTATAAGAGCTCGTTGTCATAAAACCATAAAGATGAGCAGAAGACTTAAAAAAAAGGCAAATGCAAAAGATGTCCGACAAAGGCGTTTACATCTTTATTGTCCGACTTCCATATAGGTGAAAGTGGTACTTCTGGAGAAAAAAATTGTATACCTGAATGAATCAATGAATACTTGCATATGACTTCCAGGGTTCGTAAACCTTTGTTTCGTTTAGAAAAATATTAAAAAACTTATAATATAAATATTAGCGAATACTTTTTAAATTACTCGAATAATGAATACTTATAAACAGGCGAATATATTCAGGGTTCGAATATTCGTCTTAACTTAAGACGTCTAACCAGAAATCCTCAACAGCCTCGACTAAAAAAAATTGCTTTATTTGAAATCATTTTAATAATATATCTTATTATTAAGGAGAACACATTCTTATCGTGAAGTTGTAATTATTTAGAACATAGTGAAAAGAATAATAAAATGTATTTATATATTCATAAGATTAAGGAACATTTTAAGTATAAATAATTTCAAAAAGGTATATTTTGCTATTGTTCACTCACTACTCCAGTATGGAATGATTGGGTGGGGAGGAGCATACAATAATATAATGAACTCGGTAAAAATAATACAGAGAACAATCATCAAAGTAATATTTTAAAAAATATCAACTTTTTCAACACAAACACTTTTTGCAAAATTCCCAGATCCCAAAATAGAAAACACTTACAAAAAAAATCTCAATTAATCAATTAATTTAAAAAAATAACATTATAACATTTGAAATTACTTTAAAATCACTAAATATAACACCAAACACTATCAACAAAATTTTATATATTTAGGGATAAAAAATTTCAGTGGTCTCCCTACACAAATTAAAGAAATAAAGGATATAAAAGAGTTCAGAAAGAAAATAAATGAATACTTCAAAAATACATTATTGGAAAATAAACAATATTACAGAACACTTCAAAAGCACACAAATGGACAATGAATAGAATATGTAAGGTATTATATAAAATTATTGTAGTGTAACTCCCTCTCCAAGTACAAGAGCTGGTCTCTTTTTTGGAGAGGTAAGCGAAAGAAAAACCGTGTAGTTTTAAAAATGTAAAATACTTAATTCATGGTATAAAAAATTGTAAAAATATAAAATAAATAAAAAAAATAATAAAAAAATGGAAATGATATATATGGAGGGTAATCACAGGACTTATGACCTGTCTTCATTTCCATTAAAAATATAATAAAAATAGCTTCGTCTCTATGAGATATCTGATGTTTATTTAATAGTTTTCTTTAACATATTCAAATATTGCAAAAATATGTAAGATCAAAGCTATAATGCAGTGAGTATAATACATAAAATGCAGTTATTAGAATTATTTCACAATATAAAACAGTTAACTCTCAGTATCTGCTCTTTCTAATTACAACAAACAATTTGAAACATTTCTTTTAATCACATCTTTAATATCACATAAAGTTCTAATATTATTTCCATTTTGAATTTATATTCTATTGCTTGAAAGATGAATAATCTTTGTCCAAACGATTCTTGGAACGATTTTAAGATTATTTGTTCTCACAGATAGAGCGTTCAATTTTCTATGAAAGCTAGTTAATATATTCAGTACATATGATTGTTTTACTTAAAATTCCCTAAAAGTGGCTCTGAAGAATACAAATAGTCACAGCGGTGTATAAGCAATGCTTACTTGATATATATGTACACCTGACGCACTCCCCAGTCTATGTTTAGTGCCCCCAACTAGTCTTGCTACTTTCGTAGGTTAAACACAGAATATGTAGTATAATAATTGTTAATTTCAAGTGTTTATTTACGAACATACATAAAATACCAATCCAGCGAGTGAAGTAATTGCTACATTACGGAGATGTGACTCTTGAGTGGGTTACTATAAATAAATAAATATTGAAGTTTCGCATTTGCGTCGCAAGCGTAGTACGAGACACCGGTTAACCCTAGCGTGTCGGGGCAGATACAATCCGACGGAGGCCACCCAATTATTTTCTCCTTCCATAGAGATGGGGGAAAAATTGAGATAAAAACCTGGAGACACAGGAGATAGGAGCGGGCGAGAGATGGAGGCGGGGGGGATGGCTCGCAGCGTCCCATCTCGTGGACCACGACAAGGTATAGCGCACCACGCAAAAGGAAATTAGTTGTATCATAAATTGTTTTCATGGATTAGAAAATATCTTCAAAATAAAATTTAGTAAAGCCTCTTATGTTTTCCTTGTTTCTGTATTGCTTTGTGATCTGGAGAGTAAAAGTGATAGACGCTTTTGAAATATGATTATGGAGATGTTTGTTCGCGTACCTTGGACGGCAACGCGCACTAGTTTCCACCTAACCTAACTCAACCGGGAACATCTGTCATTAACTGAATTGTTTAAATTGAATTGTAACTATATTATTTAAACTTGTTGAAAACGAATATGTATCATCTTTATAAATTTCAGGTAGATAGTCTTATATATTTTTTAAATTAAAATATTGCATAATTTCGCTGACGTGGGAACAGACTGCATTCCGACGCCGAGCTGTCAACACATATTTTTATTTTAACGGTCGAGAATAACACCGTGCGTAACGCCAGGACCATGAAAAAAAAGCGGTGTTCTTCAGCATCAGAAGTGCAGTGATATCTCCGTTCTTAACTACAAAAGTGCGAGTCAACTGGAGGTGAGATCAAAGTAGGCCAGATCAGGCAACACGCGTATTTTAGGTGTTTGTCGCTCACATTATCTGATCTTCCTTAGTACAAGCCAATGGAATACCACTAAAAACTTCAGCTTTATTATTAAGCCGTTTGCAAGTTAGGTACTCAATTATAGAGGGTTTTGTTTTTGTTTGTTCTATTACTTAAATTATTATCTTTTGTACAGTATTTGAACCATCGCTAGTATAATTTTTTTTTAGTAAAACTGCATTCAAATATACATTTTTTCATTTTTGATTATGGAGAGGTTTGGAATTAAACGACTCATATATAGATAGACTGGTTAGAACGAAAGATCACAAATTGACTATCAAAATGCATGTAGACGTTGCGCTGCTCCATGTACCAGGAACCTGCAGAATTAAAGATTGGCCTCAGATACATACATAATAGAATACAAAATTGCAAGCGGGCACGAACCTCAGGATGACTTATAAAAAAGGAATATATTTGAGTGGTAGAGTCAGAGTACCTACTTTTTTTTAAGGAGAACTCAGGAACGAATATATTTTTTATTTATTTAAATTTTTTAATTTAATTCTAGCGTGTTTAACTCGAAGGTATTTGAAATTTACCGTAGTATAAAATTGATATCTTTTAAAAATGAAATAATAGTTAGAGAAAACAATTGGAAAGATTACAGAATATAAAAATGAATTCGATTGCCATATAGAAAAAGTGAACGCGCTTTCCCGGATAGCAAGAGGTCCAGGTTGCAAATTAATAAAAAATTTTCGATAAATAGATTTTTCCTATATATCTTTCTAGATGATTCATTTAATTTCTATTAAAATACCATATACAGCGTGGCCCTACAAAAGTGAGAACATTTCGTAAAATATGATATAATTATATCAAAATTAGTTTAACTATATCAACCATAGGTTAAATAACTTACTAATTTATTTACTTACTTATATTACGTTTTATTTCGACAATTTCCGGTATCTATTTTTATTAATTTAATTATTAATTTTCCCATTGTTTATATTTGGTTTTTTCAAATTGTTGCCCAGAATGACAGAAATTTCAGCAGAAAATGCAATATGGAGAGTTTTGATGATTTCTGATTAGCTAAATATTGTGCATAGAAAAATTAGATTAAGAATTAAAATTAATTATATTATGTTTTGAAATAACTCGCGTGTTACGAGATGTTCTCACTTTTTTTGGGCCACTCTGTATATAAGCAAGGTCCTAAGCCCTATAATTATCCATACTTCTATATTTTTCCATTAAATATAGTAAAAAATAACTTCGTCTCTATGAGATATCTATTATTTGTTTAATAACAGTCCCTTTGTAGTAGTGATGAGCTCAAAATCACGAACCGTGAGTCAATCACTGATATCTTTAAGTCACACTCACTATCAGTGTTTCGTAATTCATTTATTTATATTTGATTGTGAACCGTGATTCAGTGCATGTGCATACGAAACGAAAATATTCATAAAGGAATGATGATTCTGTCAAAAAAACTTTACGCATTTGACCTGAAATGCAGAGAATTTGACCCAAAAAATAAACTCAGATCTTCATTGTGATGATATTAAAATAGTTATATATGCTGTAATATGTTTTTTACGGAAATAAAGTTTGAATAATATAAGTAAATATGTTAATGAATAATATAAGTAAATATGTTAGTAAATAGTTTTTTTTATTTATTCATTTATCTCACGTCTTATGATATCGTGCGGTGCATGGGTTTTAGTAATGAAACTGTGATCGCAGTCACAGTTTTTAATCACTGATATTATCAAATACTAATCACAATCACACCAGTGAGTCAAAAGTAGCATTTTTTCTCATCACTACTTTGTAGGTGAAAATCTAGTAATCGTGTGATCTTCGAGATATTTAAATATTGCGATATGCTATTAATTATATCTTTCTAATTGATACATTTAATTTGTATTAAAATACCACAGAGCTATGTTTTGAAAAATTGAAACTTCACAATAATAATGTGGTTCCCTTAAAAAAGTAGGCTGTTATGCATCATACCTTATTTCTGCAACAAATCCAACTTTCTTTAAAATTTAAAAAAGATTCTTTAAAATTTTCTTGTTAAATTTTAATTGCTTGTGAACCATCAGGGAGATTTGCGGGATTGCCAGTCATAATGAGTCACTGGTCGCGGTTGAGCAATATTTAAAATGCGGTCATTCATTGGTTCGTGCGCGGTGCGCTTTTTGTACTAACTTTAATATTCGAAGAGTAAGTAATGGGTCGAGCACACAACATATCTGGTGTTCGGTTCAAAAATTCAGTCAAGAAGGCATAATGGATAACCAAACTCCTCCGGGACTATTAACGTCATCAGCGACGCCAGAACATGTGGCTCGAGTTCGACGTGAAATTATGCGCAATCTGGGTAAATCGATAAGGAAGAGTACAGTTTGTACTCGAATAAAAAATCAACAGTGCACGTTATTTTGAAAAAATAACTACAAACAACAAATCATGCAGTTTCTCAAAACCTAACCGAGAACGATGTTAGAAGGTTTTGGAACAGCACGAACATGAGATATTGGTGCCCCGACAACCCAAGGGATCACCATCAAAAATGTTGCATCGTCCAAAAACGACAGTATGGTGTACCATTTCTGCCCTTATTTTTTTAACCAGCGAGAGACAATCACTACTGACGTGTATTGCCGAATGATCGATGAGTTTTTGGTACCGCAACTGCAGCTATTTCCATGGTTCAACTACAGAATACAATTTTAGCAAGACGTGGCTACTCCACACACAGCTACAGTTTCAATGGAGAAGCTGAGGGGAAATTTTCCCAATAAATTAATCAGCAAGTACGGAGACATATCCTAGGCACCTCGGTCACCGGACCTTACACGGTGCGACTTTTTTTTGTGGGGATATCTTAAGTCGAGAGTTTATAGCGACAATCCTTGAACAATTCAGGCCCTACAAGAAAATATCGTCCGTTAAGTTGCTGCCACTGAACCAACGCTTTGCCTTCGCGTGTTCACAAATTTAAGAGTCCGATTGCAAAAGTGTCTTGAGAGAAATGGACGGCATTTGAGATTCCGTAAAAATAATGTAGATGGCTTTCAAATAACGGAACGATATATATTCATTTGTAAAAGTGTAACATATAGGTTCGGAAATTTGTCATCAAAAATAGTGTCGCTGTAGCATAGTTGATAATACATCTTCCCCGGATTGTAAAAGAGTTCCAGGTTTGAATCCCGATAGCGCAATAATAATATTTTTCGATAAAATTGATTATATATCTATATCTTTATAATTAATACATTTAATTAGAATTTCTTTCTTATTTATCTTAGTTTCTTTTGTTTTTTGCATATTTTCAGTGACATATTTACTTCGGTTTAATTATCAAGAAACAAACTTATTATTCGACTCATTAAACTAAAAGGTTTGCATTATAGTAATGTAATTAGGGATGTTTCCGCTAGCTTACAATGTAATACCCTCACATTATACTATGTGATTACATAACACGAAAGGTTATTGCGTTTGTTTTCTATATTCCGGTACACGTTTAACCCGAGAGCAACCTTAAAAGCAAACACGGTAACCCTTTAGAAACGTTAGAAATATAAAAACATCCAAAAAATAACGAAATATATGTGAATTCGCAATTTTCAACACATTTTTTGTATTCTCTTGTTGTTTACTGTGCCTAACATTGTCCAGAATTTGGTAATGTTGAAATGTGTGCCCTTATTGTGAATCTGAAACCTGGTAACCAGCTATCGAAGGCTTTTACATAAACAATTACTGGTGGAAATAATTAGAAAGAGAAATGATGGCACTTACTTTTTCGGTGTGCCGGTCTGGATACTTATTCAAATTTTTTCTTTCCTTTTCGCCAAAAGTACTTGCAACGCTTAATATGTAACAAGCACTGTTAACACTCGCGTTAAAGATTGTTTGTATATATTAGCGAAAATTAATAGATATTTATTAATTAACATTAGCTGTAGTAAAGCGGATTGAAGTGACTGCAAATTAGCCCGTATATAGTTCTAAGCGTACATTGAACTCGTTGCAGTTTGATAAGTGTTGATTACAGCTACCTCTTCTTTCTTCATCATGCCTAAGGACAGGTTAGAATTGCTATCTTTCATTTATCGCTCTACTCATTTTTTATCCATCTAGGCTTTCAGTCCTTCACTTTGTTAATGTCCCATATCTACCGCCTACCTGCCCTTTACTCCCCCACGGGAGCAATTCGTTCAAAGACTATGAACAGTGAGAACAAAAAAGATGAAGAAAAATTTTCAAAATAGAAGCATCATAAAAACTGGTTTTCCGTATAAAGAAAACGAAGACGATATAATAAAGAAAACTTGTAAGACACCGCATACTTTTTGTCAATCTCTAGAAGTTTTTAAAACATAAATATTGCCAAAACTCACTAAATATTGACTAAACCGCGCTAGAGGCGCTTGAATCTCTTGGGGTAGAAATTAATACAACTAAAACAAAATATATGTCCATTAGCAAACATAACACACGTGACAATTAAACTTTTTATATTACTACAATAAAATTGGAAAAGATACAAATAAAATTGTATACCCAGGTTGAAATATAAATGAAATATGGTAAACAAGCTCGTCCAACCTATATCCGTATGGAAAAGACTTTCTAGAGTCATGATCTATTTATATAAATGCCTTCGATAGCTGGTTCCCAGGTTTCCGATCAACAATAAGCACACATATGATATGTGAACTGCACTACCCTTTTTATTTTTTCTGACTTTCTGGTCCAATGTTGTTGTTCTTTTAACTGGGTTGTCTTCTTTAGATTTTGACCGACTGGTGGTTTATTTAGACCGCTGGACTGGTCGAAGCGCGGGATATAATTGAATGATTCCTGTCGGTTACCGTCTTCTTAGCTCTCCAAAAAAAGGGCGACAATACTCACATATACACATGTAAATTATTATAAACCAGGAAACCTAGCGGTGCCAATCGAAGTAACAAGCCGCGTAAACATGAGCTTAACCTTAAATTACGAATGCGAATGATCAGAAGCAATATACATATAGACTTAAACTGAGGCAAATTCCTTGTTCTAATATTTTCATTTTGGTATCACTCATGCGATCACTTTTGTACCACTTACGCAATCAAATAGCTCGGTGACTTTTTTTAAAAATATGACTCGATCGAAATGAAAATTTTAACTCTGACAATATAATATCTATTAATGTAAAAAATATAGTTTTTTTTTACACAAATATTTAAATACTTTTACTGTTACATAACTATGTTATAAACTATTGGATTTATGTTTCCACCAAGAATGTGTATAGAATATCTCTCGTCCCGTAACTAATGTTTCAAACCCCTCTCCTATATGTATACATTATTTCATGTCTATTCATTTACTGGTCTATAGATGCAATCTTGGTATTTTTTTATAGAATGAAAGCATAGAAAAAATTATAAGGTAAATTGAATCATTTGAGATGTGGATATAATTCAGTTAAACATATTTTATTCTCAACTAAAATCAATCATTTGTCGTGGTGACGCGTTCTCCTGGCAAGAAGAAGTTTAGAATTCGAGACCCAGTGGTAACTTTATATTTTTTCCATAGATAGATAGAACTGTGTTCAAAAATTGCAACTTTATAATAAAAATATGTTTTCATACTTCATTATCCACGTCGATCCCTCGTGACTGAAGATCGCGATTTTCATGAATCTCCCCATGACTGTACTTCGTTACTTTTCTGATCTTCAGATCAGAAGTAGGATGGCTGTGGCCAGAAAAGTACATGTAGCTTTTTCCACATGGTCTATATTTAAATGGGGGATTTTCTTCTTCCTGTCCTTCCTTCGATGGTGACCAGAGTATTGCGCAAACGAAAACAGCGCACGCATAAATTATGCACACGAAAATTTTCGAAAACGAAAACTGCGCACATAGATGATTGCGCACACGAAAATTATGCACATCAGATTTTGTAATTAATAATTTCACATATACTTTCGAATGCCTTCTTCAGAACCTTCGATTACTCGAGTAAGATAAAACGTAATAACTCAAAAAATGTTAAATGTAACCAAAAATTACAAATATGAATTAAATTAATTAATTAGAAAGACATACATATAAAGTTAATTTTATCGAAAAATATTGTTGTTGCGCCACCGAGATTCGAACCTGGATCTCTTTTCTAAACCGGGGAAGGTGCGTTATCCAACTACGCTACAGGGACAATATTTTTTGCGAAAAATTTTTGAACCTACCTATATGTTACCTTTTTGATATTAATACATTTAACCGTTCCATTATTTAAAAGAGCCATCTATCTTATTTTTACAGAATCTCAAATACCTTTAATATATTTAATTCATATTTAAAATATCTTACAACAGAGTGTTTTGTCTTATGCTATAATATTCGATGAGTTGATAAATAATGGAAATATCTGATAATAATAATAATGAATAAATAATGAAATACTGATCCTCACCATAGCTATTCAACCAGATCGTCGGGTAGAACCATGAGAGTACCGATTGCGAACAATATATATGGTGAGAGAACGAGAGAACAAAATCCATAAAGAGGTATTAAACATTTTAAAAAATAATGCGACCCTTAAAAAAACATATTCCATTCTAATTTTTTACACCCTGTAAAAATTGTTTATCTTTTCGAAAGATTGTTTTTTATTCTTTATATTTATATATATTTTATTATTTATATCTTTCTATGTAATTCATCTTACATCTCGGTATCTAATTTCTTCCCTTTGTTATATTTTATTTATAAAAAAATGTTTAACTATGACAAAGGCTGTCATGCAGTTAGGCAAAAAATAAAATTAAAATGAACGTATTGTGAGGCCGTAGCCTTGCCCCAGGTTGGGACTATCCTCCACCGACCAGAAAAAGCGGATGTTCCGCACAGCTACGCGGCCACGGAGCGCGCGGACCGCGGCTTGAGAAAAGCGCCGGGCAAAAAGTCGAACTTGACCGCTTACGGCAATATTTCGTCCGGCACGTCCCGCCGTTGGAATCCCGCCGCCGCTGAACACAGCGGGCCGCCGAGGAGAGGGGGGAGCCGGGCCGCGGACGAAGCCACGCCCCGGCGCCGTCCGAAAATGTACTTCTTATGTTTTATGAAATAACTCATTGTAGAAAATTATTAGACATAAGATGAATATCGAAATAAATAGAGTTTTGAGAGGGCGATCGCCCGGAGATAGTTTAATGCACCTTAAAAATCGTTTGGATAATAAAAATGGATTTTTTAGGTTTAAGGTGCATTAATGAATTCCCCGAGCCATCGCCCGCAGTAAAAACTACTAGGCATCGCGAGGCGGGTTAATGTTCATAATAAAAAATACTCGCGATGTCTGAGTAATGTCCGGTTAATTAATAAATGAAGGAAATTGCGGACAAAACGGAGTTCTGCCGCTCCTTACGGGACGGCAGAAAATATGGCAAATGTTGCCGAATTTGGCCGCCAGGTGGTGTCGGCGCGGGACCGAATCGGGGTGGCGTGGAGGATGTCTTCGCCCCCTGATTGGTCCCAGCATCTTGAGGGAGCCATAAGCTCCCAGGGATGAATCTCTTATATAAATAAACGGTCCAGCGGTTGCAAAATCACTTGCCTCGCTTTTGCCTGCATCGCTGGACTTCACTACAAGACAACGTGTTTTTATTCATCTCTACTTGACCCTGCTTTTCACCTGGATTTTCTTCCCCTTGGATTCGACCTTTGGCTGTTACACTTGGACTGATCCTGGAAGATACTTACGACTCTGCGACTACACTGGACACGATTTGGACCCCCTTGGACCACTGCATACAGCAGAATATCGGCGTTAGAGAGATAGAGCGGACCGCACTGAACCAGCCCCTACGTGATTGCTACAGTTCTTGTTCCTGTACTGAACAGCGGAGAACATGAATGTGAGAAAATGAATCAGAAGCTACCTACTTAATATTATGTCGAAATCCACCTTAACCATCTTCCGAGAAAATAAACTTTACTAAAAACATGATGTTTCAGAATGAAATGGTGTCAACAAGTTTTACGATTAATTTTATTGTAAGATAAAAAACAGAAAATGAAAGTACGGAGCTACATAATAGGCGGAGACAACAATAATAATGTTTCATAAAAATTCCGTTGACTTTGGACGAATCCTCTTGCGTCTGCCGTAAAAAGATCCATTATCATCATCACTCCATTTTTGTGTCCTTGGAGCAGCATCCACCGCCGAGAGCCCGGCAAATGGTCAAGACACTCCTTCAACCGGCGGTCCATGCACGAATTCTCATCTCCTAGGTAGACCATGATGAGTAATGAAGAAGTAATGTGAAGAAAGAAGAGTGATAAAAAGAAAGAAAGGAATAAAAAGAAGATAAATTAAATCATTTCTCTTTAATTATCCCATTGCGTGATGTCCAAACGCCACTCTTTATCTAGATTTTGTAGAAACTAGAATTCAACGGATATGGCGGCAGCCGCACGGCTGCGAGTAGAAATTAACGTACCTGGCTAGCAGTGGTCCGTGACTCGAAAGGTAGGTCGCGAACCTCGCGGCCAACATCGAAACTAATATTCGACGATACTAGCCGAGCGTAAAAATATTTAACCATGGTGTTTACTTTAATAAATTATGTACTCACGTCAAATAAAAAATTAAAATAAAATAGTATATATTTATAAGCAGTTAATATAATTATGTAATAAACAAGTAGACATCATGTAATGAGACACAGGCCTAGACGTGTGGCGCACATGGCGATCAAAACCAGAAAGAAAAGTTAGGTTAGGTTAATACTAACACTTTAATAACATTATTTTTAAAAATGTTAAAATATTGTTTGATAAATCTAATAATCCTCGAACCTCCTTCGACATCGTCCACCACAACAAACTTCTCCAATTAATCCTATCTACTCGGAATACTCTTAGATTAATTATTGAAACTGTATCCTTGATGTGTAAATTCCTTAAAATGGAGATATTTGCGCATCTTGCCGTCAATGGTATGGCAGCATGTGTCTAGAGTATCACGTCTCAAAAGAGTCACACCAATCTGTATTTTCTCCTTTATCTTCAAAGTTCACGATTTTGTCAATACACAATATTTTTATTTAATATTTTAAAACAGAGCATGTACGTTTTAGTCCCGAAAGGGTTAACGGCTGCACGATTCTGAACACTCCAGCACTTAGTCGCCCCTGACCACAATAGGAGGAAAAATTAAATTAATAATTTGGTTTTCTCTGGTGTAACGTGTCGCTATGCGGCGAATTGGTTTATTTTTAATGTTTAATTTATAGATATTATCGAATTGCAGCAACGCAGAAGATACCTAATACGGTAGGATATTTTATTTCACCAACAATAATTGTTTACACGCTTTGTTACTTCGATTGGCACCAATGGGTTTCTTGGTTTATAATAATATACATATGTGTGTGTGTGTGAGTATTGCCGCCCTTTTTACGAAAAGTTAAGAAGACGGTAACAATTACATAAACTATACAAATAAAACAACTGTGCGCGCTTCGGTCGGTCGAAATCTAAAGAAGACAGCCTAGCTAAAAATAACAACAACATTAGACCATAAAGACAGCACAATTTATTAGAATTAGTGCAGTTCATATATCACATGTGTGCTTGTTGTTATTAGATTGAGTCGTAAACAATTTTCATACATTTATTTTTCAATAACAAAAAAATAATATAAATTAATCTAAAATGTAATCTCCATTATTTGATATGACTTATTCCCATCTTGTTTTCAATTTATCGATTCCTTCTCTATAAAATTTGGCTGATTTGGATTGGAAGAAATCTCTGACAGCCTCATTTATTGGCCGGTCTGAATTTTTTGCCATTTGAAAAATTCTTTAAGGAGCAGAAAAGGTGGACGTCTGTTGGGGCAAGGTCCGGTGAGAATGGTGGATGAAGTAAAACGTACCAGCCATTTTCGAGAATTTTTTTTTGAGTCACCCTTTTTGTATGTGGTTTTGCATTATCATGCATTTTTAAGAGGTACCCATACATTGAGCTTCTCTGCTAACTATCTTGTTGTTTGACATGGATTTTGTTCCAAAATTGTCTTCAAAATGTCGTCATTGAACTTTGAAAGCCGACCTTGGTTCGTCTTTCAAGCTTTTCTGTTTTTTCTCATTTTTAGCACTTTTACATTATAATTGATATTTATATATTCACTTTTACATGTATATATATCAATTATTATTTTAATTATTAATATAAGTAATAAATGTATAATATTTTATTTTATTTTAACACCGTAAGGGAAAGGTTAATCTCACAGAGTAAAGCGTACAAACATGCGTAACAGAGAAATGTAACATTTACAATTATGACGTGATTGTGCCCTAGTGATCTTGTGATCGGGGGTTCGAGTCTCGTACCGGGACATTAATTTAGGCTTATTTTTATAACACAATCGTTTAGCTTAGTTTGAAAATAGTAATACTATTGATTTGGTACGTATTCTGTGAATGCATCTCCATTTAAAAAAAATAGTATTATTCATTGACTTTTAGGCACGGTTGTGTGAAAAGTTGTAAATTTTTACTGTATAGTAAAATGAGTTTCTTTAGTAAAAATTATAACAAAAGCGGGGTGTTAAACCAATTTTACTCCCTGATATCCGATGGTAAAATCGTCAATCGTTAAAAATGGGGGATTCTGAACAATTGTTTCAAAACTCATTTGTCACGTTGATACTTTGATAGTTGCAGTATACGACAATGAATCTATCAATATTCCACTATTTTAGTGATGAGATGAAGGTCTCGCTGTTTGATTTATATTTCAGAAAAAATAATTTATCAAAATTTTATCTTAGTATAGTTAGTAAGATTAAGAAAGACTCGCTAAGGTGGTTTGGTCACATCGAACGAATGAATGAGGAGAAAATGGTAAGGAAGATATACGACGCAAATGTTGATAGCATCAAAAATAAAGGACGTCCACGGAAGACTCGGCATTTTGTATGAGAAGATGTATGAATGTGGATGAGGCGAGAACTGTGTGTCAGAATAGAAGAGTGTGGCGCTCTATCCTTTCTGCCTATCCCTAGGGGGAAACGGTGTGATTGTAAATTTAGTTTGTTAGTAAGTAAAGCATTTAATTGTATATATTTGCCAATGGTGAATGTTAATGTTAATGTAAATGCCTTCGATAGCTGGTTCCCAGGATTCCTATTAACCATAAGCATATTTATTTATTTGTATATATTTTGACATCCATATTTTTGTACTAACAGAGGTGGATACATAATAAAAATACATAATACATAGTTTATTGTGTGCGGGATGGAGTAGATATGATATGTGAACTGCACTAACCTTTTTATTTTTGCTGTCTTTCTGGTCCGATGTCGTTGTTCTTTTAGCTGGGTTGTCTTCTTTAAATTTTGACCGACCGAAGTGCGCACTCCCGACGATTTGTTTATTTGGATTTCTGAACTGGTCGAAGCACGGAATGTGATAAAAATGTCGCCTGTCGGTTACCGTATTCTTAGCTTACTGAAAAAAGGGCGGCAATACTCACACAGATTCTCATGTACATTATTATAAATCAAGAAACATAGTGGTGCCAATCGAAGTAACACGGCGCCTCACGGATAAATTGTCGAGTTTAATCTTACATACACGTGTGTTTCCAAAACTAAAATATGTATATACTCACACATACACACATACATACATACACACATACACGCACACACACACACAGACATGGGGACATTATTTGCATTAGTCCGGCATGTCTAATAGTTTTAATTGGATTGCAAGCCAAGCAATTAGGCAGGGAAACAAAAAATTTATTGCATGGCGTTAAATTTTAAATAAAACCATTCAGCGCGAAATACACATACGAAAGTAAATAATTTAACCGCTAAATGGCAGCAATTTCTAGTCACGTGTTTGGGTAGATTTAAGGACTAATGTTCAACGTAATACGTATCCAACCGTGTTCTAGAGTTCCCGGGACCGTTTTGGAAACAGGGGCTTCCTTGTCGGTCCAACTCATCAAAGCTAATAAAAATACGCGACTTTAATTCAATAACATATTTAAGTACAAGCAAAACGAAAAAGGAGAAGAAATTCAATGTGGTTATTAGCAATTAAGATTTAAAATTTAAGTGGTGTCTTTATTCATAAAAAATCATATAACGTAAGTCTATAGAATATAGTTTTACACACAGATGGAAAATTAATGGAAAAGTAAGGTGCAGTAGTTCAAGGCAGACACTCAGGGATCTATTCATCAAATATCCCCAAAAGAGCGACAGTGGACGAGACACAAAATGGATTGAGTCATACTTACACTGACAGGCTAACGGAATTGCAAAATACGAGGTATGGAAAGTGAGAGGTAGGCCCATAGATGAAGTCCCACCTACGCAGATTCTGCATAGTTCGCTATAAGTGCGCTAATCTATATTTTTCCAGTGTTGTTGAAGTATCGGAATATCAGAAGGCATTTCTAAAAAGTTTCTTGGTTATCCCGCGTCTGTTGGTCCTGAGAAGGATCTATGTGTGAGAACTGTCCCTTGTGTGAATGTGTGTGTGTGTGTGTCCGCCATGAGAGTGTGAGAATGAGTGGGAGAGACGAGCTTTATAAGGCGCCGCATTAACGGAGAGCGGGCTCTCTCTAGTGATAAGAAAAAATGCTACTCTTGACTCACTGACGTAATTGTGATTAGTATTCGATGATATCAGTGATTGAAAACTGTGACTGTGATTACAGTTTCATTGCTAATGCACGATAATAATACACGAAATAAATATAAAAACATATTCTAGAATAAATAATCAATACACATCTAATTTAATATCATCACGACGATAATTAAAAGGCTTAAAAAATGTGAGTTTATTTTTCGGATCAAATTCTCAGCATTTCGGATCAAATGCGTTAAATGTTTTAGAAGAATCTACTAGATGGAACGTCATTCCTTCATGAATATTTCGTCTCAAATACGCAGGCGCTGAATCACGGTTCACAACCAAATATAAATAAAATGATTCATAATATTCCCAGATAGTCAATCACTGATAGTGAGTGTGACTCAAAATATCAGTGATTGATTCACGGTTCGTGATTTTAAGCTCATCGCTAGCTCTCTCGTATCAGCTCCTTCCAACTATAAATACTGTTTTGGAAGTATACATATTATATACTGTACTTAAGTGTTGGAATGAACTGATAATTGTTACCTGGAAGACCGAGTTTATCTTACCAATATTCCGTATACGAGATAACCAGACAAGCGGCAAAGGATTGAACACCAGAGTATCATACAACATCTTCAGGGGGTACGTGTCGTTCTAAAACGGTCGTGAGTAGTGATGAGCTTAAAATCACAAACCGTGAGTCAATCACTGATATCTTAAGTCACACTCATTATGAATGATTGAATATCTTGGAATACCGTGATTCGAGATTCGTTTTATTATTTTATTCATATTTGGTTGTGAACCGTAATTCGGCGCATGTGCATACAAAATATTTATGAAGGAATGACGTTATAATTCATGATAGACGTCATCTAGTAGATTCTGCTAAAACATTTTACGTATTTAACCTGAAAAGCTGAGAATTTGACCAAAAAAATAAACTCACAGAGAATGATCTCTGACCAACTTGCCGAATTCACAAAAGATAATGATCTTCTTTCTCTATTCCGCGACCTTCTCCCTCTATGGACCACTCACTGCATGTTGCTACTAGCTCAGGTGTCGCATTTAAACCTAGTTCGCCGTGTGGATCAAAGATATCGTTGTCTAACCGCCACAAAACTAATTATAAAAATCCGAAAAATATTAAAAAATACTGTGATGCTCTTATCATCATCATCATCATCATCATCATCATCATCATCATCATCATCATCATCATCATCATCATCATCATCATCATCATTATAATCATCTTCATCATCAGCCCCCACTGTTGAATATAAGTCTATCTTCAGTCATACAACTATTCCCCTCCACTCTTCTGATGGCGTCGCTTCATGGAGCTTGTGGTCTTCACTCCAGTACTTCCCCTTTATCCATCATCTCTTCAACATATATGTTCTGCCCATTACCACTTGGAAAACATTTGTTACCGCGGTTCTCTGGAGAATTTGTAATTATAAGTAGACGAAAGGGGGACGAATGATTAGGGGAGTAGGACTGGATGGGAAGAAGAATATAAAGTCAGAGGGATACAATTAAATGTGCAGTTTTAATAATTAAATAAAATCTAAAACTATGAACTTTCTGTGCCGGTGAAGCCCTCAGTAGAGAAACGCCATAACTTATAGTGCAATCTATTTACAAAATACATCAACATAATTATGCTGTTAACTCGCCAATATCGCGGATGCATCGGCTCGGTAACAAGTTGAGTTTCGTTAACATTTTTCGTTGCAAGAGCATACTTAAACTGTAGAAATATTTGTATGTAAATTATACTTTGGTTTTATTTTTTATGTTATATTGAAATGTAAATTAAAAATGTACTATTATATTTAAATTAAATTAAAATACTATTGTTATGTAAAAGCCCACAAGGGCGTTGATGTAAATAAATATATATTTTTTTATTTTAATATTAGAAAATATAATACATTTTAGAATTATCAGTAGAAAATATATATATTTCATTTGACATTTATTTCTTCTCTATGGGAGTAGGACTCGTATATAGAGAAGGAGTATATACGAGATAATTTATGTTGTGTATATATTTTTTTACTTCAGATATAAAATGATAGTAGTCTGTAATTTTTCTGACTGTGATTGGGAGATTGTTAAAAAATTGTATGCCTTGATAAAAATAGCGATTTTGGGTTGCGTTATATTTTAGTTTTGGAATATCAAATTGGTCAATATCAGTTTGATAGGTTTTTAATTATGAAAATTTTGATTATTAAATTTTTTTTTTGTACATGTCTATTATTTTTGAAACTTTGAAATCTGTGAAAAGTTGTATACTAAATAAATATATAATGACAAAATTCATATAAATGATGTGTCAAAATAGTTATTAGTGCTTAAAAAATTCAGCGTCGCACTTTCAAAATGGTATTTAACTCGCTTTGTCCCCCCTAATATAAATTGGTCGGTACGTACCTTGTCAGGGGTAAGGGGGTGAGCTTTCACGCAAGGGAGGTAGGGGTGAAGCGAGTTATACGTTTATAATAAAACCTTTTATTCTATTCGCTCGCATGGCGGCCATTGTAAGGCTCCCGGCACAATACTAGTTTACGGGGCGGGATATTACATATTATTATGAGAATGGCGCATTGCAAAAATTCTTCCCGTTGATTTGGATTTACATAGTGCCTGCACACAGACAGTATTTTTTTATTTTAAACTTTACCATACCTTGATGTAAAATACCCGAACGCAGCCATGCTGTCAACTCGTGTTACCGTAAATAACAGTTAGAAAAAATGTTTTTATTAGCTTAAATGGCTTTAATGGCACGAATTTACTCTAAATACTGAGCATACAATTTAAAAAAAATAATTAATAACATAATTTAGAGCATTCATTAAGTCCTATACAATGTGTCCTTCCTTCTTATCTCTCTTCATTTAATTAGTGAGAAAGAAACAATTATATTTATATACTGTGAAAATAGTATGTGATCTCTGTCTTTCATATCACAAATTGTATTTTTACCAACGTCTTAATTTTACTACGGAAAAAATAATTGTTTTTGTATGATTCCCTTTTTATACATTGTTTTTCTAATATTTTCTTTAGGATTACCTAAAATATGAATTTTATGTTGCATGTATTTACCGAAATATTACACGTTTAATTATGACGGTAGACCTGTGTTGCTGGAATGGTTTGGAAAAGGTTAAAAAATTACGACTAAAAGTCATGGAGGCAGTCCATAGTTCAAATATACCAGACGAGATGGGGGTAATATAATATTTTTCTCTTTGGTACAAAGCTTCATTTATAATTATAGCATCTTACTTACTATCGCGTCCTAACCTAACCAAACCGAACTAACGAATGGTATAATAAATAAATTCAAACAAAAAACGTGCATTTTGTAAAAAATATTTCAGAATTTAGTACTCGTATGAATTCATCACATTCACGAATAATCTGATTCAATAAACATATGCCAACACTGAAGATTATCATCCACATTCTGAATAACTCTTCTTAACCTTGTCTTCCTGAAGCGGGGTATTCACATTCCCCATAGATCACTTTAAACTAGATAACTCAATAATTATGAAAACGATTTCATTCTTATTTTTTGTAATCTTCAAGTAAATTGTGACGAAAATTTGGTCAATTTTTGTTTTTCAAATTTCTAAGCGCATAATATTTAAAAATATTATTTTCGGTCCAGTGATCTTCGCGCGGTACATACACCTGCGCATATTGATACCATACCCCTGAGTCTTATCTTTAAGTTATTGTGTTTATTATTTGTTCCACTCTAACTAATGCACTGGGTAGCCCCATACCACAGATGTGAACGAGGGAGACAGCTATATCGCTTATCACGACTCGCGGCATTCGGACAAGAGACGTCCGGCGAGGCGGTTAGGATTACGTCGCTCGTCATGAACTTTTTATTATTGTTTGTATAAATATGATCTGGGGTGTTTCTATACCCCGCTTCGGACCATACGGAAGTTCTGGCCGCTTAGAGACGAAAACGTTAATTATTGTTATTGAAATTGATATTTCTTTTATTTTATCTGCTTTAAAATTGGGAGAAGAACTTCTGGTGCCATTAACACTTTCATATTGTACGTTTCTTATTATCCTCTCCTCACTCATACATATCCAAACCATCTTAGCAATGTTTTTTAAATCAAGTTTAATTAATACATTTCCTATTTCCCCAGGCAGTATTCTAGCAATATATATATCAGTCATCTCTTTCCTATTTTCCTGCATATTGTGGCGAGTTTTTATTTAGTGCAGAGTTGTTGAAGAATTGAAACATTCGTTCGTTTTGCGGTGTACTCAGCATACGACGCCGACACTACATCATTCTTTATTTCTCAGGGTCCATGTTCTGACTCCTATAAGTTAACTCTTCCTTTGTAAGTGTTACCTACTTGACTTACGTTACATCTTTAGTGTATACCTCGTAACTCGTAAATAGATTTCGTAACAATTAATATTTTATTACAATAATCTACAATTTAGTACAAGGTATATCAATAGTACAGGTCATACACTATTAAGCCGATGAACCGCAAATAAAAAAGACCCGCGCACTCCTGCACGCCGTCTTTATAGCCGCATATACCCGCACAGACGGTGCGGCACACATACACACATACACACACCATCCCACCATTTCCAGAATACCACAGTAAGCAAATTCGAAAGGTAGCTAACTAATTCTGACATCAGAGACAAGAATCAATTTCCTTTTGAAATACGAATTAGATGATTGCGAAAAATTGCGCAAATTATTTTCCTGTCGTGTGAGATTGATAAACTAACGGAGAGTGTACTGTGTGTGTTCGTTTTCTCGCTACTGTGCGCGCCAATTATTACATTTTGCTATTGTGCTTGTTTTGTAACACTTAGCGCCATCACCGGAGTGTATGAACGAGAGTACGTCGTGCGGAATAACGAAGTTCGTGTTCTGAAGTCAAAAGACTCGAAGCTCCAATGAAAATAATCCAGATACCTACAAGAGCATATCTCAGGTGGGTCATGTTTTTTCCTGGTTCTGGCGGTCCTTCAGCCCCCCTCCCCCCCCCCCCCCCCCCCTCTCCCGTTCCATATTCCTGTTTTTCTCGCAAATTCCTTCCACCCTTCTTCCATTCCGAATTTCTTCAATCACTCGTTCAGACATATTCAAATACAACTTTTGTTACAAGTGGCAAATGGTAGATTGCATACAACCTTATTTAGAATTGACTCTCTATAAATTCTGAACGAGACGAATTCTTCAGTCACGTACAATGATTGTATATAAAATATATAAATATTAGTACCTAATGCATGATTTATTCATTAAATTATAAGAACGAAAGTAATGTCTTAACTCATTCATAGTTTTATGAAAAAAGTTTTATTCCAAAACGCCTTTGTGTTTTTGAGTTTATTTTGAAAGCAAATGTACAAAACTTTCTTTCTTAAATCGGCATTTTTTAAAAAGAAAATTCTGTAATATCATTTTTTTCTGTATACATCATTCTGGCAGTCATTAACAAGCATTGTGATTGAGTGATTTCATTCTAAGAGGAATAACAACACATATCATTGTGAAGTTGTAATTTTTTCAGAACATAGGTCTGCGATATTTTAAATACTAATTAAATCCAACTATGCTATAGCGACAGTACTTTCAGACGACAAATTTTCGAACCTACATGTTACTCCTTTCAAATGAATACATCTATTGTTCTATTATTTGAAAGCCATGTACTTTGTTTTTATGGAATCTACTCTGTCTGCTTTGGGGTAATTTGGAACTAACCCTGATTTTGAACATAAAATATCAATGAATTTAAACGGCTTTTGCTAGAAATAATGCAATCTGCATGTAGCTGGCAAAATACTGCATATTTAACTCAAACTATCCGAATTCCGTTTTAGGGGGTTACAAGTGCACACGCAATTTAACTTACTTCACTTTAAGGCGGTTTTTGCTTTACTGTGATGGTCTGGCCCCTAACTCGACGTGTTTGCGCGGTACTGCCACTGTATAAATCGATAATATTTTTATAATTCACACGAGAAACTATTTTTTAAATTCTATTTATTGCTGTGGGTTATTCTTCTATTAATGCTAGGGAAGGTAATACTCGTAAAAATATTTTTTAAATACTAAATTAATGTATTAATTATAAATATATACATATAAAATCAATTTTGTCAAAGACATTAGAGATTCTGTAAAAATAATGTAGATGGCTTTCAAATAATGGAACGACAGATGTATTAATTTGAAAGAGTGTAACATATAGGTTCGAAAATTTGTCATGAAAAATACTGGCGTTATAACACAATCGGTAGTGTACTTCCCCAGATTGGAAATAGAGATCCAGGTTCGAATCCCGGTGACGCAAAAATAATATTTTTCGACAAAATTAATTTTATACGTATATATTTATAATTAATAAATTAATTTAGTATTTAAAAAATATCACAGACCTTCTGTTCTGAATAATTACAACTTCACAATAAGAATGTGTTTTCCTTAATCATAAAAATATTAATGCCAACTAATGATATTGACGCAAACTTTTTAGGCACATGTCAAACGTAGGCCCCAATGCACTTGCATTGGATGCATTGGCACAACTCTGTGAATCGCGTTCATCGTGCAGGGGTAGTAAAAAAAAATATTAACTAAAAAAAATTGCGAAAACGGGTTGTTTGATCATTACTAAAAATGAAGTACATTCCGTAGTAAACTCACTTTACTTTCCGATATCCATCAGTAAAAACAAGAAACAACAGTTAAATTTATTTATTAGATGACATACATATTTTTGTTCTAACAGAGGTGAATATATTATAACATAATAAACATAAGACACAATTAATACTCGTCGTGGGATGGAGTAGACTTCACCTCTGATATTACTTGGTTACTTTGCTAGACTGAAGTCTGTGTCAAAGTAGTCAGTTTTTTTTTCGCGCTGTTGTGGTGTTATTTAAATCATCGACAGGAATAAAAAGAGAAATAAAAAAAATATGTATAAAAATATGTAGTGGGAGTGTTGTAGGACTAGTGAATTATTAGTGCAGGTATTGTATAAATTATGTTAGAATGTTGGTTAGCCATGCTTCTAATTCATCTCTACCTGATTGGATCAAATATTGGGTCCATATTTGTGTAATCTTATTGGAGCTGAATGATTTCCAGTTGGTACTGAATGTGTTATACAGTTTTGGAGCTAAGAACATGTAGAATCTTTGATAAAATGTCATTGTTGCTCTCGGAACTGGCGTGTAGATGATCGTTGTTTGTCTTGTGTTGTGTCCATGATTTATTGCTTGGGGTGAGTTGTTAGCATGGAAATATTGAACGAGTCTCAACATAATGATTTGTCTTATATCTAAGACATTGTACTCTTTAAATATAAGATCTGATGGATATCTAAAGGGACGACCAATTATCACCGTGAGAATTGTCTTTTGTGCTTTTTCAGCCGACTCCAATATCGTTATTGCTGCTCCTCCCCAAACGATTAACTTTCAAAGTATCGATGTGTCAGATGACTTTTGGAACAGCTGTGAAAAGTCCGCCATATTTAACTGTCGATTCTCGTTTTTACTTTTGGATATCGAAAACTAAAATAAGAAATAAATATATTGCGATTCGTGGAACTGTCATAAAGATCGAACAGTGCCGATACTTATCACACCATAGAGTTCTCATTCCAATTTCATTTATTTTTTGACAGACTAAATTAAATGTGATATTATCACATGATTATCACGTGCGCGTGGGTTAGCAGACCTTGTCTCGCAGGGATGACGACGGTTCGTAACCTTTTAATTGCTACCAAATTTGACATGTAGGATAACGGCAAGCCGTACATGTTATCTAAAAATTAATTTTCAATACAAAAATGTGCTTTATATTTTCTGACATAAAATATTTTAATAAGATCACAGAAAAAAATCAATTTTTTCACCATTTCGTTATAGCAATCGAATACATTTTTAATTTATATTATTCAATTTTTACATAGCAACGTATTCTAATAATTTTATTAGAAAATATGAATTAAATGTATTAATTATGAAAGTTATACATATAAAATCAATTCTATAGAAAAATATTGTTCTTGCGCCACCGGGATTCGAGCCTGGATCTATTTCGTAACAGGGAAAGGTGCATTATCCAACTACGCTACAGCGACAATATTTTTAGCGACAAATTTTCGAACCTATATGTTACCTTTTTGATATTAATACATTTAATCGTTCCATTATTTGAAAGAGCCATCTACCTTATCTTTACGGAATCTCAAATAAGTTTGAGTAATCTGATAGCAAACGCCAGAATTATCAATTCATTTTTATTAAATTTTGGACACACTGATGCAACATTATTATTAGGAGAACACATTCTTATTGTGAAGTTGTAATTATTCAGAACATGGGTCTGTGATATTTAATATATAAATGATTAATTTAAAGTATTAATATCAAAAAGGTAACATAAGTTCGAAAATTTGTCGCTAAAAATATGGTCGCTGTAGCATAGTTGGATAATGCACCTTTACCGGTTAGGAAAGAGATCCAGGTTCGAATCTCGGTGGCGCAAGAACAATATTTTTCGATAGAATTGATTTTATATGTATAACTTTCTAATTAATATATTTAAGAAATATTTAAAATATCACAGACCTTCTGTTCTGAATAATTACAACTTCACAATAAGAATGTGTTCTCCTAATAATTATATCATAACTAAAAAAATATATATTATTAAGATTATTTCTTACAAATGTTTATTTTATAATATGTTCAGTTGAATATTTATTCAAGTCCTAAACCATCATCAACTATTGCAACTTTAGTAAATTAAGTATCAATAATAATATTACGTTTCCCCGTCTATTTCTATGACTTTCTGGATGTAGTATCAAAAAAATATTCGCCAAAGTAGCGAACATGTCGAAGGTGTTTTTAAAACCTCTAGGTTTTATCTTTTAATATATTTAATAACAGTACATATATATATATAATATATACTCAATTGGAAATGAAGTGCACATTGTATTTATTAAAAATAATATTTTATCAAAATCGTTTATTGACATCTGTCATCTTTTCATCTGTCTATGGTAAGGGAGAAATCTTCATTACCATACAAATTGTCTATCCACGATTATTATGTCATTTTGTCCGTTTTGGCAGCTAACTTACAAAGATGGAATAATTTTAATTACATCGACAGTTTTTACTTACGTGTGGTTTATTTTGCTAAAAGATCTTTCATTGAAATATAGATAATAATGAGACCTGCCTTCTTCGACAGTGAAGAAGTCGCCAATAGGCGATTGCTTATTTTCTAATAGTTAATGTCACATTTTTATTCACACAAAGAAAAAATATAAATGATAAAATTAATCAGAATTAACGTAAAACGATGTAAGTACGATTTAATTAATACGATGTAATACGTCACGTGTACAAATATTGCGAATAATTTTACAGGGGCCAACTTCAGCTTCGTGTATTTGTCAACATCAGACATTAATATGGTACCGTGCAGCATCAGCGGTGGAGTGAGTTGCCTGAGGCAGAGCTTTAATGAGCATCCTCCTCAGCCACAATACCATTTGGAAGCCACAAAACCACCCGACTTCGGTGTTCATTAAACCCAGTCATGCCAGCTACCCTTTCGTCAACCTATCATACTTAGGATAAGGAATATGTCGAATTTTTTTGTGGATTTTGATTTAACGCCGATACCTGTCACAAGAACACCAGTATTCATTTATTTATTAACGAGAACACATTCTTATTGTGATGTTGTAATTATTCACAATATAGGTCTGTGATAGATGTATTCATTTGAAAAATTGTAACAAATTTGTCGTTAAAGTGGTGTCGCTGCACCTTCCCCGGTTTGGAAAGAGTTCCAGTTTCGAATCCTGGCAGCGCAACAACAATATTTTTCGATATAATTGATTTTATATGTATATCTTTCTAATTAATATTTAATGATTTGTTTATTAATTTATGTATTATTATTATGTGAAAAGTTTCATATTTTAAATTACATACACTAAAATGCTCAAATTAATTGTTGTGTATTGGGTTAATTTAATGTGCTGGAATATAGAACATAGAAGCATTATAAAGTGTCCAGCGGAAAAATTTCAAACCATCAAGGTGAGGTAAGTGGGAGGGGTATTGTTCGACGCGCGTGATTTGTGGGATTACTAGTCGCAATGAGTCACTCGTCGGGAACGCACCGCGCGTTCACGATTGAGCAATATTTAAAGTGCGGTGATTCATTGGTTCGTGCACGTTGCGCGTTTTGAACTCACTTTAATATTCAACGAGTAAGTGATGGGCCGAGCAAGCAAATTATCTGGTGTTGCGTTCAAAAGTTCAGACAAGAAGGGACAATGGCTAACCAAACTCCTCCGGGACCATCAACGTCAGCAGCGACGCCAGAACATGTGGCACAAGTTCAACGTGAAATTATGCACTATCTGCGTAAATTGATAAGAAATATTACAGCCTGTTGGATGTTGGAATGTTTTAGAACAGCACGAACCCTTGGAATCATATTGTTTACTGACGAAACACATTTTCATATCATTGGCTATGTTAATAAACAGAATATGAGATACTAGTGCTCCGACAACCAAAGGGAAAGCCATCAAAAACGTTTGCATTGTCCAAAAACGACAGTGCAGTGTGCAATTTCTGCCCGAGGGATAATTGCCCCTTATTTTTTTAACTAGCGAGAGACAGTCACTGCTGACGCGTATTGATGAATGACCGAAAAGTCGCTGAGAATCAAGGAGGATACATTGAACATGATCTCTGATTAGCCAAATATTGTGCAAAAAAAATTGCATTAGGAATTATAATTAATTATATCATGTTTTAAAATAACTCGTATGTGTGAAGATTAAGGTATCTATATATTAAATATGATTTTGTAATATCACTTTCTGAACCGGGGAAGGTGTATTATCCAACTATGCACTTATTATTTAATTTATACTTAAGATATCACAGAGCTATTCTGAATAATTACAACTTCACAATAAGAGTGTGTTCTCCTAATAATAAAGTTGTATCAATGTTTTTTTTTATTTTTTTATTTTTTATTATCTTAGTTTAATAACCACAATTGAGTTTAAAAAACATCTACCGGTTTCGGAAAACACTTTTCCTTCTTCAGGATGTCATAACTAACTAAAAATATAGTATTGTTTCTTCACCAGAATCTATTTTTAAATTTTTTAAAAAACAATTATTTAAAAAAATAAATTTAGTACCTAACTCAAATTACTGCTCAATACAAATTTAGTCGAATAATTTTTAGGAAAAAATTTTAGAATAGGACTCGTAGTTAAATTTAGTTTAAAACTAGGATAATAAATAAAAAATATGAAACTTAACCACCAAGTTAATATTGCTAATTTTAAAAGTATTGTATCAATGTGTCCAAAATTTAATAAAAATGAATTGATAATTCTGGCGTCCGCTATCAGATTACTCAAAGGTATTTAAGATTCCGTAAATATAAGGTGGATAGCTCTTTCAAATGATGGAACGATTAAATGTATTCATATAAAAAAGGTAACATACTGATTCGAAAATTTATCGCTGTAGCGTAGTTGGATAATGCACCTTCCCCGGTTTGGAAAGAGATCCAAGTTCGAATCCCGGTGGCGCAACAACAATATTTTTCGATAAAATTGATTTTATATGTATATTTTTCTAATTAATTATTTTTGATATTATTCCAGAAATTATTTATTTATTTGCTGAATGCAATAGTATTGCCTCACACCGATGACGTACGTGCATTTATAATGAATTGATAAATGGCCCACTGGACACGACATATTTCAACAAACACCCCGATAGAAAAAAAATAGATCATCCATTCTGAATTTGAATTCGGAGAATGTTGCCACCCCGTCAAATTTTGCGTACGAACAATGTAATATTTTACGGCTGGTCCGTCAGGCATGATGCTGGCCAGGTTATCTGTCAGTTACAGGCCGGTTTCGAGGGGGGGAAAAGACACCCGACTTCCGCGGCACCTAGCGAAAGTTTACAACTAAGAGGGGTTACATTTTTAGAACGAATTGATAACGCTGATTCCTGCCTACTCGGAACCCTTATTAAGCTCTGATCATTGTGTGGTCTGTCGCTACCTGGAGGGTGGGTGGTCGGTTATATGATAGGTTCTTGCCAATAGTAATTTCCCACCGCTATCTGAGTCCTCCACGCTGCGAATGAGTGAAACATCCTACAGTCAATACGATCAAATCTGGACCAATTGATGATTTTACAACGAAAATATTTTTTTTATAATTTTATCTGATTTATGTTTCATTGAATACAGATTCAAAATTATTTTTTTTAAAAGATTTGGCTGCGCGGTTGCGGGATCGCTCGATTGTATTACAAATTAGGCAATATTTTATATAGGTATTATATAATATTTTAAAAATCCATGCTAGATATTTTGCATAGCAAGAAATAACAAATATTTTAAAAAATTCTTAATTAACTTTATGGAACTCCATTGTAATTAACTTTTAATAAAATTTAAATTTTTTGAAAAAATTTATTAACCAACTACCATTAATTGCCAGGGTAGGCAGAGAGGATAGAGCGCCACACTCCTCTGTCATGATACACAATTCTCACCTCATCCACATTCATACATCTTCTCATACAAGCTCGCCGATTATTGAGGCTTCTAACAGAATCATCTTCCATTATCTGATTTGCCTAGTAGTGCCAAGTTTTCCGCAGACGTTCTCTATTTAATTAATTATAAAATATAACACAACACTGTTTACTTCACACAACACTTTAATTAAATATTAATTAAAACGGTTTTCATGCTTACTGCGTCATCGTCAGTAATAAACTAAAACTTAAACTAGAAGATAGACTATCGACTACATGGTGGGTATAAGAGTGGTGTTGGGGAGAGTGGGATGTCGGTGAAAAGTAAAAGTGGTTGTGGGCGGAGCTAATATGCGTCGCGACGTATTAAGCTTAGAAAAAGTTTTTATTAATATTTAATTAAAGTGTTATGTTTTATATTAATAATTAATTAATTTTTTCAAAAAGTTAAAAAACAATATTTTTCTTAGTTACTTTTTAGGACCCTGCGCAAAACGAATACACTTTCCACCCTCCCTCTAGCCTCCACACCTTCTCCGCGCGGTACAAATATGTATTATATACTGAATTCCATCCATTTAAAATTGTTGTATAGTTACTCTTTAGAACCCTGCATAATATGTAAGCAACCTTAGCCACCCCACACCTTTCCACCATAATAGTTTTATGAGTAAGTATCGGTATTTTTTTTAAAGATACACTTTACTTTCTTCGGACGCTACACACATTAAACTACTTCTCGACATAGTCGCAACGGGGCACCAATTTTTGTATACCTTCGTTATGGAACGACGCCGCCTGGGATGAAAACTATGTCTGCACTCCGTCTTTGAGTTCACCGTCGTCATCAAAACACTTACCACCAAGGAACCGCTTCAGATGAAGGAAAATATGGAAATCGCTCGGCGCCGAATCAGGATACACTTGGCGATGAATGTCAGCTGGTTTCACGTCTCGTGTATATCTATATCTCACAGTCGGAGGGCTGATCTATTGTCTTGAACATTTCAACCACTCACTACAAGATGGCTGCACTATGTGAATGTCTTTAAAGTTGCATGTGGTAAGTCAATGGAAGAAGGAAACCATTTCGCATGCACATGCGTAACACTGCAACCGCAACGCTACACCGGGAATATCCGGCAACGGTACTTATCTAAGAAACGTTCCTCGTAAATGCCATATGTTTCAAATTTTATTATTTTTTATACTAGAACCGTAAGAACAATTTAAGTCACCCCTCTGCTTGGACAAAACAATGTATAAATTGTTACTCTATACCCTTTGCTCTTATACTCTACTCCCTTTGTCTGCTTCACCTCGTCATCCTAATATATAACACATTTATAAATGTGTATTGTATTGAATGCCATTCAAATTTTGATTTATTGCACTTTAGGACCGGAATTCTTTCCATCCCTCAGCCAATTCTTTAGGTAGGTCTGTGCAAAACAAAGGCACCCTCCTCTTCCCATCCCCTAAGCCTGAATCTTACCAATCAGCCGCATACGGATTACCATGTTATGAGGAAAGTACCGATTAAAAATATGAATATTATTTGAATTCAAATAAAATTATTAATCTGTGTAATAAATAACTGAAAACAATTGAATCATAACATATTTATACGAAGGCTTATGGAGGAAAATTTCACAATAATTCCACGTTCGCAAAATCAACATTTCCCGCGCTGTCAAAATACACAAAATGGCTGCTTGGACGGTGCTTCTCCGCCTTTTTGATTACACGAACAAAAACAAAAGTGAATTTTGAGAGGGGATCGCTGAAAGTGCCGAACTCAACACCATTTTAAACCTTCCAAACAATGAATGTCGGCCCGTCACTCCACGTCACGAAGACTCTCCCAACCTAAGTCAATCAACCAATTTTAGAGGGAGCTTGTCTGCACAATGTATTACGTACAGACAGGGTCTTCAAAATTAGATACTCGTTAAATTTGCAGCGCGTTAAAAAAAACATTTCGTTTTTATTCATACTGGAGGGTGTGGACTATACAAAACTCAAAATATTACAATACGCGTGTATTCACTTAATATACAAATGTTATTGAATTGGCAATCGGAGAGCGACCAAGAAACGCATTGGCACTACTCTGCTAGTACTTCGGATTAGTGAAATTCTATGCGGTGCTTGCTACAGGCCAAGATATATGTCAGGAAGCCCTCAACGCTACGTATCATCAAGATCAACCCATTTAAATTGATTGTAGACATCAGATAATATGATCCTGTGTAATAAATTCAGAGAGGCATGTCCTGTACCGGTATACAAAGCCGATTAAGTGGAGAAAAGAAGAACAACGCCTGTAAATAAGACGATTCGGGTCGTAAATCGGAATCGCCGCAGGGGGGGTAAAGGAAGGAAATGAGGGAACCTGGATATAAGGGATAAGGGTCGGTGATGGGATAAGGGATCCAGTCGAAGGAGCATTGATCTCGGGGAACCGGGATCCTGAAGGAATGCTTACCTTGTGTATGACGCCTCCGTCACCCCTGTAGTCGCCGCCGAGATCACACAAATAGCACGCGGATGGGCACAAAACAAACAAACAAATCACAAATTATAGTGCTGGTGCACTAGGGCTGATAAATCCACACCGCGAATGGTATCGCGATATCGCGATCGAACAAATATCGGTCACGTTGACGTCTGCTTAAAGACGAGCATTAAAAAGGTATGGTTGGGGAATTTGGACGGGGAAAAGATGTGAATAACATGGACGGGGAAAAGGTGTCATAACTTTTTTGCGAAAACGAGTTGTTCGAAAACGGGTGGAATGAGCTCAAAATCACGAACCGCGAATCAATCACTGATATATTTGAGTCAATAACTGATCTCACTATCATTCCCAGATATTCAATAACTGATCTCACTATCAGTTATTGAATATCTGGGAATATCGTGATTCGTTATTTGATTATGAACCGTGATTCACCGTGACATGTGCATATGAAATGAAAATGTTCATGAAGGATTAGTCCTAAACGTTAGCGTTTAATTCATGTTTGGCGCTATTGAAGCCTGAATAGGCTGAAAATTATGTTTTTTTATTTATTTCGCGTATCTTGATATCGTGCGGCGCATGCGTATTAGTTATGAAACTGTGATCACAGTCACAGTTTCAATCACTGATATTATTGAATATCAATCACAATAATGAGTCATGAGTAGCATTTTTTCTCATCACTAGTTGTTTGATCGTTGGTAAAAAAAATATTAAATTCTCAAAAGTACATTCCGTAGTGAACTGACTTTACTCTTCACAGTTGTTTCAAAAGTCATGTGTCATATTGATACATTAAAAGTTGCAGTATACGACAACGAATCATTCAATATCCCGCTACTTTAGCGATGAGAGATTTTCCAATGATTAGCACAAAATCTGAAGAAATTTCATCAACGAACGCAGGGGCGAATAAAGTAGAAAATAGAGGCCACTGAGAGGCCAGATTGTCTTTGGCCATCTTTGACAGTAGTAAATTTGATGTACCAACAACCCGCAAACGATTTTACTCATATCATTGAACACAATAGATTCGCTTTGTATATATCTTATGAGAATAAATGTGGGATGTATTTAAATAAGTATCGCTATAATTTTGTATTATCCATACCTTCCATGTATCTAATCGCATTGAATTAGTATATCCACAGAGTTCTTGTTCTAATAATTAAGTTAGTAGACATTTTTTAGCAAATGCTCGCTGAAGTTGCTCTTTCGTATGTTTCAAGTCGTCCATGAAATTAAAATTGGAAACAATACGAATTGAGGGTGGACCCGCTGCTTATCCAGGATCGTTTATAAACAAAAGCTCCTGTATGGTTCTGTTTATTCGCCGCCTGGCATGCTAGGCAGCTGTGCAATTCTGTCTGTCACATAAGTGACAAAACGGAGCGGCACAGCCGCCATCATAAACACCTTCATTGTCCCCGACCTTTTCATTTATTCAGAAAATCAAAAATATGCATTTAAGGATATCATCTCAAAAATCCTAGTACATAAAAATTCTAACAAAACAGTTAAATAAAATTAAAAAATTCAGAACCATAATAGGGAGACGACATGGTAAATGGAGCTGTAGTCGAGGAGTCAAAGGAAAAAAAGAATTAACACGCCCCCGAAAAGGGGAAAAAGACAAAACAAAATAATAGCGGTCTGACTCGTCATCAGAGCACCACTGCTGGCCATTCGTCGCCAATGAAAGGAGAAACAGACAAGGAAAGCACTGATATTGGTATCCCTAATTGTTCGAAATATTTTTTTTTTGTTTTGTTCGAGGAATACATTCTGATTTACAAAAAATAAAAACCCAAACTATATATGTTTACGCCACCAAACTGCAAAAATGATCGAACAATAAATTGGGTAGGTTCTATTTTGACGACCCTACCGGCTGAAGGTTCTATCTCGCATAATGTGCAAGCGAGAAATGTTGAAACATTTATTTTCCTGACAGAAGAGAGGGATCAGTGTTAACACATGTACACATTCGCGTAGTCTTCGCGAGCAGCCTGTAGTCTGTTTCCTCTTGCTTCATAAATATTCAGCTTTTAAAATCATTTTGAAATGTTCTCTTCACTTGAAACACAGATTTGCCATTAATTAATAAAAAATCTAATTTGATTAATTTATCTACATACTGTTTTCATAATTTTTGTGGTTATTAAAGTATATTTATATATTTTGATACATTTACGAGATTTTAAAACTTAGTCCATAAAAATTAGACTTGATATTTTGATTTCTCGTCCCGAGATTTGGGAATAATTTTTAATGCCTGTGTGTCAGTTAGTCGTATTATTCTGCTTACAAAATCAAATTATCGTGGGTTTATTTTAATATCTGAGTACCTACCGTTAAAGACAACATTAGCCTTACTACGTCCAAAGGGTTCTTCTTATGAACCACCACAATCTCAATTTTTCCCGTTCATTCTACCTATAAAAAAACACATGTTGCTCTCCCTTTACCGCAACAATAATTGCAACCCCTCCACACTTCTCTCTCTTTTTTCTTTTTAATTAATTGTCTGCATCTAAACATACTTTTGTATCTAAATATTTTAGTAGATTTTCATAATTAGTATCACATGTTAAATAGTTATTATGTTTGTTATAATATGTTTACACTGTCAAAATTCCTCAATAATATAAAATTTAAAAATTTAAATTAAAAATAATCAAACTGCGCGAGGACGTTCTAGTCCCTCGTATTGTACAAGCAAAGAAGTAGATTTTCATTTCCCGTTTGTCAACGCTGTTCCCAACCACCATTCTGCCCGGCGAGCTCTAAGCACTAACGATCTCCCATGTTTTGAATTTCGATAAATAACTTGCCTCGATCCAAAAAATCATTAGTTTGGAATACTCCATCGTAATCCACCATCTGATTTACCAGTTCATTATATAAATTGTTATAATCATATCCGCGAGTGATTCAAGATATCTACAGCTATCTTATTATTGTGAAATGTAACTGACCGCCATTACATGTTCCACGCGGTCTCGCTAGAATCGTCGTGATGAACCAATTATAATTTAATCGCCGGTCTCACAAGGATCACTCGCATACTGGCATAATAATCAGTCGATTCCGCGAAACATTTATATTAAGAAATTTAAGCCAGCCCGTCTCCTGCAAGGCGCACATCTGTTTATACAATTTGTTCCGCACAGCTATGGGCCCGCGGGGCCGTGACAATCGCGGCTCGAGAAACGTTTAATGCGGAGCCCATCTTTATCGCTTCACGGACACATCTCGCCCGTCACTCCGCACCACTGGAAATCCTACGCCCCTGCGCTCGGCGAGCCGCCGGGTGGAGGGGGTACCGGGCCGCCGCGGAACTCCGTCCATCCGACAACGGCAGAATTAGCATTAGGTTTTTTGCTTTATAACTTGTCGAAAAAAAATGCTATGTATATATGATTGTATTTAATAAAAAGAGTTTGGATAGGGCGATCGCCCGGAGATAATATTATGCATCTTAAAAATTATTTAGAGGGTTAAAATGATTTTTTTAAGTTTAAGGTGCAATAATTAATTCCTCAGGCCATCGCTCCAGGTGAGATCTATCAGGCATCGCAAGGGGGATTAAGATCTGTGAAATAAAATACTCGCGATGTCTGAGAGATAAAGAATAAAAATGTGACAGAAAAAATAGCGGAGAAAAATGAGATCTGCCGACGCAGACGGGACGGCAGAAAAAATGATCTCAGTTTTGGAGTCACGGGGTGGCACCGCTGGACCGAATCGAGGTGGCGCGGGGATTGGCCGCGCCATCCGATTGGATCCCAGCCATACGGGGGGCCTCACACGCCCAAGGGTTTTTTATGTTAAATAAATACTGGTACAGCGGCTGCATAATTCATTCCCTTCTCATCTCGCACCACTGAACTCTTCAAGTAAATTGTGTTTTTATTTATCTCCGCTTCGTTTGACCCTGCTATTCTACTGGACTTTCTTGGATTTGACCCCTTGGCTACGACATTGGACCGCATCTGGAATTTCCTTGACTTTGGCTGCTACACTGGACGACGATTTTGGACCCCCCTGGACCACTGCACGCCGCTGCAGACATCGACGTCGCGTTATACAGTTCTTTTTTCTTGTACAGAGTTATTCATCTATTCATCTACATCATATAAATATTGCCCCATTCTGTAAATGTCATTTCCTCCATAGTATGATTCTTGTATTTTGTACAACATTTCTAATAAATTGTCTATAAACTGTAACCTCTCTTTTTATTGGGATATTCCCCATTTGAATGGCATTGACCCACAGCCCATTTAAAAGATAAGATATCTCACTACATACTGAGCTAGACCGAAGGAGATATTCTTTAAATTGTACCTAACCTCAAATTGTGCTATTTTCAACACCCATAGAAATATTCTTTACAAAATGCACAACGAATGACAGCTCGCTCGATAAGTTATATACCAATCCATATGCAAACGCCATTAATGCAAAACTTTATAGTTATGTATTTTTATCAGGGCTTTGGATTGACTTTACATAATATCGTAATATACCTAGACTAGAAGGTAAGTAATCGATTGCTTATTGCTGGGCCCTGCGGGCGGCCATTGTGGCCACTTCGCGGCCATTAGTGACCGCTGCGTGGTCAAGGTCTCATCAGCTATCGTCGAATGCTTGCTGTTAGGCCCTGCGGGAGTCCATTGGTAACTTGTGCATCCTTATTACATTTCTTTTCCACGGAAGCTATGCGTAGCTGTCGCCGATTGTTTTCTGCTTTTTGCACTGGCAGAGAAACAATCGGCGATAACGGATATTTTATAGCATTCTGTATTGTCATAATTTGACAGTTCTATCATAGATAAGAAATTAACCAGAGTGCAACGCGATGTGACCATAGATGAGATGACAGATACTAAATATATTTTCCAGCCGTAATATAATTTCGCGGATATACATTTACGTACTATAAGAGAAAATATTTAACTTATCTTAACCTTACTTAAAAATACGTTCTATTTTGCCGCACTGGCTTATCACAAACCTGACTGTTTAATCAAGCATTATATAGACATACTGAAACAACATCCAAGACTTGCGAGACGTCCAGAAAGTCATAGAAATTTGTGAAAATAAATGGGGATACGAAATATTATTAGGGATGTGAGCATGACGCCATATTTTTTAAAGAGAAACGTAGGTATACCGAATACAAGTAACATCATTATTATTTTCACAACGCCGATAATGCAGTACTAATGGCGAATAATGAACAAGAACTACAGAATCTAGTGAACACAATGCACGATGTGTGCAAGGAAAGTGACCTTTTAATGAATGTTAACAAATCCAAAGTGAGGGTATTTGAGAAGGAGGAAAGCAAGACATCGTGCTAAATACCTAGAGGTAATGAATGTTTGGAACAAGTAGATGAGTTTGTGTATTTTGGAAGTATGCCTGATATAAATAGAAAGGCTGAGAATGATATCGAAAGAAGGGTGACTGTAGAAAATAAAGTGAACGACGCTTTGAATGGAATTACGAGTATATCCAACGGGAATTTGTTAACCGAGGCGAGACTAGCGATGCACAATGAAGTCCTGGTACTGACACTGGAGCTGGCAGAATGGGAACGAAAGTAAACTAAATGCAGTGGAAATGAGATCACTTAGGCGTATATGTGGCAAATCTATTTATAAAAGAGTAAAGAATGAAGAAATAAGGAAAGAATGTAAAGCTGATGTCAGTATAATAAGATTAAGAAAGGATCACTTAGGTGGTTTGGTCATATGGTAAGAAAGATATATGACGCAAGTGTTAATGGCACCAGAAATAGAGGACGTCCGCGAAAGACTTGGCACGACCAGGTAAACCAGTTAATGGATGATGGTTCTGTTAGAAGCCTCAACAATCGGCGAATTGAATGTGGATGAGGCGAGAATTGTGTGTCAGGACAGAGGAGTGTGGCGCTCTATCCTCTATGCCTACCCCCGGGGGGAAACGGCGTGATGGTAAGTAACTAAGTAATAAAACCACATACAAGGTTCTTATTTTTTTTTAAAGTTAAATCGATAGTTCAAAGCACCATAGTTCATAATGAAAGTGACTACGAACTGAAAATAGTTTGGAAATTACAGACTGAATATGCTGTGTAAGTTTCATGTCCCCAAAGCTCACAGTTCGGGATATTTTCTGCTCAGGTGAACACATTTTGTGCTTTTTGAGATGTCAAACAGCGAAATAAAACCGAAAACGACGGGCCTGGCCCATGATAACGCAAGTTAGTATATTTTATACAATTTCATTACAAACACATTAAATATAGTTAACACATTTTTTCTGAAAATAATCAACGTTAAATAAAACACCAACAAATATTTTCATTTATTTATTTTTAACTTTGTTTTATTAAACACTTATTGAGTAAAAATGCATCTAGCGGTTTCGAAAAATATAATTTTCTTCTTCAGGATGTCGAGAACTAATGAAATACATACGTAATTGTTTCTTGAACAGAATCTATTTTTAAAAAAACAATATATATTTAAATAATAAATTTAGTATCTAACTCAAATTGTTACTTGATGATACAGAATTACTAGAATAAGTTTAGGAAAAAATTTCAGAATGGAATTTTGATTAGTTTTACACGCTTTATTTATCTCCAACGATTCCAAATTATTTAATTTATGACCAACACTGTTTACATGCAAAATTGGCAACCCCATTTTTTTATTGAAACCATGACCATTTTCTAACAAATGATTAGAAATTTCTGAAAACCCGCTATTGTTCAAATATCTCAAATGCTCGTTTACTCTTAAATATAAAATGCAGCACAATCCTTGCAACTAAGTTTATAGATACTAGAATTGTTAAATTTATCATCTTTGTCTCTAGAATTTATGAGTAAATTTCCTATATTATTATTTGTATAAAATGCCGGTCTAGTGTTTTGTGGTAGGTGTTTAGATATTTGATTCGAAAAATTATTTTTGTATAAAATTCTACGCCAATAAACATTATTATAATTATGTTTTACCTATGATTTACATAAAAATTGACTATTATATTATTTTAATTTATTTTTTTAAATAGTGTGTTAAACCTGTTATTAACTGCTATTTTTTAAATTGTATTCAGTTCAATATTGAAATTGGATGTTGACATAGGAATATTGACTAAACGATGTATAATGGAGTGGAACACTGATTGCTGTGTGATAATGGATGATTAGATTCATTATGTTTTTATTAGTTATTAACATCCTGAAGAAGAAAATGATATTTTTCAAAACCGGTAGATGTAGTTGTATTCAATAAGTGGTTAATAAAACAAAGTTAAAAATATAAATAATGAATTTTAACCACAAAAATAATTTTGCTAATTTAAAAAAAGAAAGAAAAACAAATATATATATTTATTGGTAACTATATAATACATAAGAAAAATGTGAATGGACTATGTCCGTCTCACTAGTGAAATTCTGTGTTGAGACTGGCATACGTTACAAGCAATTACAAAATAAGCAAGTACAAATAAATTATAGTTAAATTGTTAAAAATTACAAAGTGGTTTATTAAATACTAAACAATTATTAAAGGTTTGAATAAATTTGTCTGGGTGAGTGCACCAATACTAGCTCTACCCATATTACGAATCCAAGTTTTTATTTTCTGTTTCATGCTATTGGGACAATTCAATTGGCTTTAATCTTACAGCATCTTATTAAATAGTTGAGGCCCAAAATATTTGTAGTTCCTTTGACCATATGTTGTATGTGCTCTTGGGGCTTGTAGGTTATGTGGTAATTATTTTTTGAGTTGTTTTAAAATGTGTATGTTTGTATTTATATATGTAGTTAAGAGTAGTATTAGCATATATTTGTCTTATATCAAAAACATCAAATTTATTACAAATTTCGTCAATGCTCGTTGTAATTGGGGTTTTTTAGCTTTTTTTAAGTTTTTAAACTTTTGAAATAATTGTATGAGCTGCTATTATTGGATTAATTGCAAACATAGTCGCTCCACCCCAAGAAATTATACCATGCTTTATGATTTATTGACAGATTGCGTAGTAAGCCATTTTGAGAAGTTTTATATTAAGGAAATTCCTAGTATTTCCAAAATAGTATATGTTTTTTATTTTATTTTATTTGTAATGAGTTGTGCATGACGGCTCCATTTGAGATAAGGATCAAATATAATTCCTAAGTATTTGATTTGGACAGTACGTTCTTTATAATTCCATTGACACATATCGTCGTATGAGTCGGAGCAATTGTGAACTTTTATTTTGTAAACATACGAGGGTTGCCCATTTTCTTTTAGGCTCGAAGTTAGATATTTAGTTTTATTGATATTAAGTGTTAAGGTGTTCAGGTCGAGCCATTATTTAACAATGCTTACACATTTCCCGGCTTTTTTAACCTTTAGCATGCCGCGACAGAAAATATCCTTAAGCTACCATGCCGTCAACTCGTGTTACTGTTAAGTATTTATAGTTGTTTTTAGCATTTTTAATGAGAATAAATGCTTTTACGAGCTTAAATGGCTTTAAAATAGTTAATGCTGTACATTTATTCTAAATATCGAGTAATAAAAGTGAAAAATATATACTATTCGTAGCATTTATTCACACAAGTTCTATACAATACGACATTCATTCTTATTATTATTAATTTAATTAGTAGGAAAGATACATAATTATATTCGTAAGTTTGTTCTTCTTTTCACTGTGAAACTAATGTTTGATCTTTTTCCGTCTCACTGCAAATACTAATTTTTCCAACGTAGTAATTTTACACGGTATTGAGTTGAAAAATAATTACTTTAACATAATAATGGTTATAAAGTTAATCCTATAAGTCATTTCTAAAATTAAATGATTTTTTTAAAGTTAAAATATTAATTTTATGCAGGTTTAATTTGGGTGGTAGACCTGTGTTACAGCATGGCTAAGGAAGGGTTAAATACTGCTGACCATGTATCAGCTCGAAATTGAAGAACAGTGTCATCCGCAAAACATATAACGCTTAAAAAAGATGTTGCATACGTCATTAATATATATATATATATATAGTTGATTCCGCTTAATTGGACCACCGGTTTATCGGAACACCCGATTATTTGGGCCTAACCCCAAGTAGCAGAAACCAAACAAATTAACTAATAGTAGTATACTTCGGTTTTCTGGGACACCATTCCGTTTAATTGGGACAGTGAATTAAAAATTATAATAAAATGTTAATAAATGCCCAACATCCGCACTGAATGCCTGCGCCGATTTAGTACAATTGCAATTCTACAAAAACACAAGACAGGCTACAATTGATGAATTCCTGCAGAAATATATTTTTTATTGTTATAAATATATTATGTACATTATTTTCATGACTATTTTTTTAAAGTTATTGTTATTATAATTGTTTGTTAAAATGTTTGTTTTTAGCCTTATTGATTATTTTATTTTTTCATATTTATAAGTATTCCAAATAATTATATATTATTTTTCTGTAATTCAATTTTTTTTTTCAATAATTTAATAAAGTTCAAAAATGTGTGCATATCATTTTTTTAAATTTTACCTTAAACTTCACTTATTAGAGCCAGTCGCTTATTTGGGACAAATTTTTTGGACCCAATGTGTCCCAATTAAGCGGAGTTAACTGTATTTATAACAGTGTAGCGATCGGAATTTAAATCCACCGCCATCTCAGTCGGCATCGACGTTAGCGACGGCGCTGCCGGCTGCTGCTACAAGCCTGGCTCGAGAATTCACCGCTAAGGAGTCTCTCCAGTTTCATCGTTTCACAACAGCGGTCTTGCCGGACCGCGCGCGCCGAGCGAGACCGCCGACTCGCTTCATTTCATTTCATAATACACGTGCACCTTCTACATCTTCATTCATTCTTTAATTCTATCTGCCTTCATTGTTTTTATCATACTGTCATAATAAACCTCCACACGCCAATCACATTTTTTTTATATAACCACCGACTTAACCCCCAAAACACTATTGGACTTAATATACTACCCTGCAGGACCCCGAAGTTATCGGAAAAAACCTTTTCCTAACGTAATACATTATCATTAAGTATTAGACTTATGACTACGACTATATTGTCTTTATAAATGATACATTATTTCATGTGATGTCCTTGAGATTGGTGTGTGTAAGTGGCGGGCTTAAAAGGATGACGCGCGCCGAACGCGTCCTCTTACTCAGCCGTTTGTCTCCGTGAATTAGTGTATAAATTGTACCATAAACAGTATTATTATTATAATAAAGATTATAATTGGTACATAAAAAGTTTATTATTGGTCTACCAATAATCTTCGGTAAGGTATACAACTTGAAACGTAACATTTTATAACGGTAACGCAAAAGAAGGTTCAGGGCTAGTATCCTGGTATTTTTTTTATATATGTGTACCATTGTAATTAACTAATATAATTGATTTTAAACATCGTAGAAGTATGTTCTATGAACTTCACAGTAAAATGTAGTAAAATAGCGTAATGGTAACGGTTTGAATCCCGGTAGCAACCAAAAACTTTTTTCAATAAATTGATTTTTTTTGTATATCTTTCTAAATTATTCTTATTCTTAATATAGTGCGTACTTACATAAGTATTTTTTTATATAATATGCTCTAATATTAACAAGATTAAAATCGTTCTTTTTTACCACAACTTATCTTTCTATGTATCTATGTAGTTTCTCCTCCTTTCTTATATTTTCTGGAATTTCATTAAAAATCTTCATCGCACTGTACATGATCGATTTCTGAGAGTTAGCCGACTTCCTGAATGGCAGTCTTAGTCTTCTCATCTTGTATGATGTTCGTGCTCATGTTGACTTGCATCAATTTTTCTTATAAATTCTGCCGATATTTTCTAAGCGACGATTTTATAAATAAATAGTATTTTATTAAAATATATTTTCCGCTTAAAGGTCATCATATTTAGATCTTTCAGCATTGCACTGATCCGAGTATATCTATTTTTTCTTGGTATTATTCTCAAAGCTTTATTTTGCAACACTGACAATTATTACATTTCTTCATCATTAGCCAAAAACAAAATACCGCTGCAATAGTTGATCTGAGGAATAGTAACAGAGCTGTATATTATTTGACAAGACTCGGTACTAATGAATCTTCTGATCTTTCCCAGAAGAGATTTTTTTAGCAATCTGTTTAGTCACTTGTCTTGTATTTTGCGATAAATTCAATTTTGAATCAACTTTTGAGAGGCATTGTGCTTACCTGTAAGTTTTATGACACTACCTGGTCGGGCAACAGTTTAGAAACCACAGGGAAATTGTTATTTATATTTTTGACAATTATATTCTGACAATAACGAACAATTTACGGACCGAAATTCATAGAACACAATCAATATTATATCTATTTTGAGTATAGGTTGTCTATTGCTATACTTATTTTTTAAATGTATGTCAATTACATTTGCTTCTGTTTATAATATTCTTTATTGCGTTTCATAAAGAAAGGATGTAATTTTTATAATATATTTATTTCACTTCTATAGATATTTTGTTTAAATTATTTTCATACGGTGTACGTGTAAAAATACAATATATAAAAAATAAATAATACATTTTAATTGTTTATAACCACTTTTAGACACCAGCAGGTAGTGCAATCGCCAACCGACGAGAAGATCACATGCTCAGTGGATGTTTGTATTTTAGCTGTGTAGAGCGTCTGTTGATGCGTGAGAATACGTACATTATTCGTAATGCTTTTTAATTTTTAACTTTATTTTTTTAGCAGATACATTACGGCACGTCATGCTATTTCATTAAATCATATTTATAATAAAATATCTATAAAAAAATCTTCCAAAAACCGGTTGAAAAACAGAAAATTTGAGGTGGGTCTATGATGATCCACCACCGTCAGACGTGTTTTGTTTTGACCCATGGTGCAGTAAATATTAACTTCAAACTGTGTATATCCGTTGAACAATTATTTAATTGTGATTTTCTAATGAGCACTCTTAATGTAACTAATTTGTCATGTAGAAGAACTTTAAGCAATTTATTATTTTTATTTAAAATAGTAAATGGCATGCTGGTCGCCCTTAATTTAACTGAACTGATTATATACCACGTTCCCGCCCGGGGTACCAGGTCGTCGGCGCTATTCTATGTATTATAAATGCGTCATATACTAATTGTTGTAGGAATACATCCACACAAAGTCTCACAGACTTGGGAACGATTTTGGTCTTCCGATATTCCGATATTCGATGTTTAATTATAAAACTGATGTGTTTGATGCTGTTCTTGAGTCAAAGATAAAATTGATTTTTATACTCAGCCATTCTGTATTAAATCAATTTTTTTTCTGTCTTGAACCTTAATTTTTATGGTTTGTTTTGCTTATTTTTCTTTTTTTTAAAGCTGTATATGTATATTCTATCAATTAATATTTTTACATATATTTCATAATGGCGTAAACTAATAAATAAGTATCAGTTATCTTTTAATTACTTTACCACTTTAATATTAACGCATCATATTTTAATGATGCGAATGTACGAGTAATACGCCAACGGTAGCCAACTCTATGGTCTGCAAAAACGTAAATAAGATTTAAGTATTGCGACCCTGCATTCAAAAAATAGATACGGGAAAATTTAAAACAGACATGACTGAAAAAAAATTTTTTGTTAAGACCCGTCTAAATAATTAAATTATTGTTATAAATCGATCTAAAATAAAATATGTAATGCATGTACGAAGTTCGTAAAACAATGTGCAAAATTATTATTGATTTAATATTTCGTGGAAGGTCAATATCGTCTAAAACGGTGATCAAATATGAAATGTTTCGTCGCCATTAAATTTGATTTGCTACAACGCTTACCAAAGTTCAAATTAAATTACTTTTAATTATATGCTCAACAGTATGCAATTTTCACAATGGCAATAATTTATATTTGTTTAAAAACAGTCTTAAATGCCTTTGGCATAAAGTCGATTTTTCTTTGATTATTTAGAATTCGCGATCTCGATGCGGCCCCTTTTGCAAAGACGCGTCTCTTCACAGATGTCGCTGTTGTAGCGCGTGTGCAATGTCAGCTTCGTTTTGTTGTTATTTTGGTCGTAATCACGAATTGTTCTTTTTCACTTTTCGCTTTTGTTCCAACAATACATTTTAAGTAAAACTGTTCATCGTTTTTGAGTTACCATGTATTTGCTAATACTATAAGCCGTGTGATGTTTGGGTAGACGTTGGAGCTTTTATATTTTGGATGCTAATCGTTTACCGGATATTCGGATGAAATGGAGCAACAATTTTCTTTATCGTGGAAAAACTTTCACGGGAATCTTTCCAATGGATTCGCAAGTCTCCTAGATAGTGGAGAATTTGTGGATGTTACTCTTGCTTGTGACGGTCAGCTTCTGCAAGCTCATAGAGTCGTCCTGTCGATATGTTCTCCATACTTCAAACGGATGTTTCAGTTAAACCCCTGTCAGCATCCCATCGGTGAGTCACCCTGTTTTGATTAAAAAATAATCTTTAATAATTAAATTACAACACTTAAAAGTATACTAAACGTGATATTTACATGTTTTAGTTGATTTTATTATTATTATTTTGTAATAACTGTTGCTAAAAATAAGAAGTCATTAGGTACACAAATTTTTCATTTATTTCTTTGTAAATTATTTTTCGGCATTATTGTATTAATTTTATGATTCAGTGTAAATTGAGAGATATAATATATAAATATATGTATTATTGATATATCAAAACAATGAAAATACTGGTAATACACAAGTAAAAGTGAGGTTAAAAGTCATTTTATTTCAACGCAGTTTCCCTAATTGTATTTATTTTGAATGTCACGCAATAAATTAAGCATACATTAACAATGTAATTTGATGTATGTCATACAGTTATTTATGTGTAATATATTTTTTTGTATTTTTTGTTTGTGAGGGATCAGATTACTCTTTTTAGCGTTACTGCCAACCTCAGCGAAAGCAAATTTTTTCCTATTAGTAATCAATAATTAGATGCCTTTTTTGTTATGAATTGGCAAATAATGTTATATTTTACGTGCTGGATTTCAGTGGTCCTTCGTGACGTTTCTCTCCGTGCCATGAGAGATCTCATCCACTTTATGTATAATGGAGAAGTGAGTGTTCGACAGGAAGACCTGGCTGGGTTCATCAATACAGCGGAAACCCTAGAGATCAAGGGACTAACCAATAAACATGTGAGTGGACATTTAAATGAATCTTATTACAATATTTGGGAATTTTTCATAGTAACAATACTCAGATGTATTATACCGGTTTGCAATAAAATTAACATTAAAAAAAGATAATTATTTAATCAATAAGCATTGTAAAATCTATTAATATCTGTTAGCCACTTGTTCAAGAGAGGTTTTTTTGTCAGATGTAAAGAGATCTCGCTTATTTCACTCCCAAATATAATTTGGGTTGTTTCTAATGGTGTGCATTGTTCATTATATCAGAAATAAGTCAATTATGCTTTAGTTTTGTTAATTTTTTTTATTAGTTTTGGGGATCTATCTTCTTTTCTTACTTTCGAGTTACATGGGTTGAGTCTTTGTAATAATAAGTCAGTGTCCAATTATAACAATTACACTTTATTTATTATTTTATGAATTGAGTCAAACTCTGTTTTATTCCACTACACTTTTCATTGTGTTAAATGATATATAACGTTTTCGGAAACATCTTCTTATTATCAATATTATAGATCAACTAAAATTAAAAGCACTTTCAGACAGTAATATATGGTGTGTTTGGAGTTAACGGAGGTGGGGGTGGGGGTGGAGTTAAACTGAATAAGAAATGATTATAATAATAAATAGGAGTATTATTAACAATAAAAAAATACAAACATCAATATATACATACTTATATCAAAAATTACCAAAAGACAATGATGAAAGAAAGCCATGGAGAAGAATAATGTATGTAGGTAAAGATAAAAAAATTAACCTTGCCTTCTAAACAAAAAACAATATAAAAAATATATCTTGAATATTAAATCTAAAATACTCCAAGAAAAAAAAAGTGGAGTCTATAAGTTGAGTTGTAAGGATTGTGACTCATTTTACATTAGGCATAGCGGAAGAAAAATAAGAAAGAGATTGGAAGAACACAAGAAAGCCATAAAAAAACTTCTGTCTAATCTCCAAAATGGAAGAATGGAGGGCCATTAATTTAATAACAGTAATTTACAATTCATACACAGTTGCGCCATAGGATGAAAATAAGATATTTTAGAAAATTTAGCTATTTTTGGATCCTATCAGATGAATTTGTCGATCTATTTTTCGCCTAATTCGATTTTTTTTTGTCAGATGTCAGCAATCTGGAAAATACACATGTGATACACGATGTGTCTGTCCAAAGTCCAAGACCATCAAAATGGGCAGTTCCACCCCTAAACGCATAAAGTTAATTTTGATTTTTTTTTGTTTTCTCACTCACTCTCAGTATACTAGAAAAGATGACAAATATATCTTATGCGTCCTCGATTTGAAATATTATTTTTTTCCGTGACGCTTTAACTTAAGGTCGCATGCTTTTTTCTCTCGCTCGTTTTCTTTACATCAGAAAAATATAGCAAATATTATCTTTGCACCTTTATAGGTAACACAGTTCTCTAGTTCTCCCAGCTGCTAGCCGTGAATGTCAGTGCTTGCCAATCTTCTGTTCCGTATTATTACCATCATTATTTTTGTTTACGTAGCGTTTGTATATTTTGTTGTACAAATGTTAGTACGCGGTTGAGTTCCTCAGACTTATCTGTATTTTATAAATGATTTAATTTGTATTAATTTTAATACAGACATTTCTCTTTCTGTTTAAGTTTAGTGTCAGGGCATTTTAAAGAATGTGTAGTTAGCGTTTCTCAGATTTTCTCGTATCTTGTTAATTATTTTATTGCCATTCTTTTATAATAAAGAACATTATTTGTTTTACTCTAATGTTTACGAGTTAGGCATTTTGAAATTCGCGAATGCGTGGTTTGCGTTCCTTCGACTTTTCCGTATTTCATTAAATTTTAATTAAAACATTTTTATATTCTTAATATAATTTTATATTCTCGATAATAGCATTAATGCGAAACTCGTACAAAACGCTGACAGTTGCTAAAAATCGAATTAATACAAGAGATTGACAAAAAATATTATCCAAAACAAAAGTAACAGAAAAATACGCGACCCCATTAATGAGGTTGTCGACAATATTAAACATGATGACAGAAAGAACTTTAACGTTGAAAGGTGAGTGCCAAATGTCGCCGCGACCACCACAAAACAAATGTTTTAAAAGTACTGGAAACTTTTGTCGCTAACTTCAGCGGAGAAACGGCGGATTGACAAGTTCGACTATTATGTCGTTATTAAAAAGGCGCGAAAAGATAGTCCTTTGTAATAGTGTTTTTTTAAAAAAATAATATTGTGATTTGTTTACATTGTATTTTGACAACTTGTTTGTTAATTTTAAATGTGTGGATATAGGTGTATATAATTACTTCGAGTTGCTATGAAAAAAGTTAGTATGTAAAAAAGAATCAAATTTTTGAAATTTTTATGTTCATTATCCTAATTCATTATTCAAACTTTTTTCTTGATTTTTGGTCCCCTCAACTTCGAATAAATGGGATTTTACTGTGTGTAATAATAAAAATAACAATAAAAACAAATATTTAAATATCACCCATTACATCCCTTCTCGTATCCATTTTAACTCCACCCCCACCTCTGTTAACTCTAAACAGACCATATATTACTGTCTGAAAGTGCTTTTAATTTTAGTTGGTCTATAATATTGATAATGGGAAGATATTCCCGAAAACGTTACATATCATTTAACACAATGAAAAGTGAAGTGGAATAAAACAGAGTTTGACTCAATTTATAAAATAATCATAGAATTCCTCAAAGTTTCACCAAAAACCTTTGAACAATTTATTTATAATAAGTATTTACAGTATTTAACAATTATATAACTTAGAGATAGACTAGTAATTATTGAGAAGTGGTGATAGAAAGAGACCCATTCCCTCAGAGACAGCCTCTTATAAGCCTTGTACTCCACCACTCACCTACTCACTCTTCTGTCACACACACATACACACATGTTCAAAGTGATTGTTCTCACAATTATTATCAATATGAAGTGTCAATATGAAACATTGAGGGTTCAGAGACCTTCTAATTACAAAAAATATTATTTTATCATTACCAGTCATGTTAGATAAACAGGCATCGTCAAATGAAACATCAACTTATTTTTTTTCTTTAAATTTAAATGTCCTGTCTATTTCACAAATAATTTCCACTTTTTCGGTAAACATATCACACACCTAGATCAAAACTATGACACCTAAAAAAAAGCAAGAATTTTGAGTTATTATTGTATTCGGATACTCTGTCATATACGCAACTAACTTTTCCCCAGTTCTCGAATAGTGCCATTTTAGGATACATTTATGACATAAAATGTTATTTAGTTTCATAACTTTTGTAACAAAAAATGGAGAAAAATGTTTTTATTTTTTTGTCTACTGAAAAATGACTTGAGTTGTCTTAATTTTGATCTAGGTGTGCAATATTTGCAATTTAAGTATTAGTTTTTAACTAAGTAACATAGTGTTTAAAAGCTGACAATGGATATCACAGATAAGTATGCGTTTACAAACATTTGTCACTTGATGTATCCGTAAATTACTTAGATAGTTGAGTTTTGGTTTTCTATCGGTTATATTTACAGAGTATGCTATTTTAAATTATGAGAATAAAACTACTAACCTGCTTAATGTAGTTGGTAATCTGATGATTTGCAATCCACTGTCATCTCCTTGATGTTTTTCTGAATAATTGAATTTACCGATGTCCGGCTGCTAATATGATCCGATAACAAAATGCGATCTATATTTTGTGCTCACCGCCGTAAAGGTGTGCTATCGAAGGCGTCCCGATAGGTTCTAACGCACTGCAAGTTTACCTACGTAAAAGAAATGCACGTATTCATGTATTTTTGAAAATCAGCACTGATAATTAAGGGCCAGTTGTATGATTATTAGTAACTTTTTGCTAATGCCCGTGGTTAAAATCGTTTGCGGGTTGTCCGAACGTCAAATTTACTTTTGTCAAAGCATAGATGGAGATGTCTATAGGTGTGACAAATAATCATGAAATATGCTTTATTTTATGCATTATCTATGGATTTTTTCACCTAGGCGTTTGATATTTGTTACTTTGATGGTGACATTTTTTTTGTTTATGTATAATAAAGTATATTAAACGAGATGACTTTTGGAACAGCTGTGAAAAGTCCATATTTAAGTATCGATTCTCATGTTTACTATCGGATATCGCAAAGTAAAATGAGTTTTCTACTGGATGTACTTTCGAGAAGTAAATACTTTTTTACTAATGATCAAACAATCCGTTTTCATAAAAAAAATTTACAATAGTAAAATGTTACTACTGATCACATAACCGGCCCTAAGGCATGTTAATGTTTAAACATTTGGTGAATAAATTGATAACAAGAATCGCATTCTCTATACTTCTTTGTTTTTGGATAGAAGCTTGATAATATACTTCAATCATTCTTAAGGGATGTTTTAACTGCCAAATCAATTAGGTAGTGTTATAAACATTATCCAATGAAGGTAGTCATCAAAGTTTAGCCGTCTGTTTCACTTTTATTATTAATTATAGAATTGTTTTTTTTTTTCGTAATTGTGTATCTGGCAATATTATTTGTATGTCAGAAAAGTTAATGATGGTATGGAGATAAATAAACACAAAAATGCTTATTATAACTCAAAATTTCTGTGATTGTTATGACTGAGTTCATACTGTAATACAAATTGCATAAATTATATTATAACTAATTATATATTTTCAGAGCGATGAACAGAATGGCGAAGATGTTTGTAAAAATACTTCACCTGTAATATCGTCAGTGAACAATAATACTCAAGAAAATAACACTGATTCGGGGGATAACCTTAGCCAGCCTCCAGACAACACGCACAATCAAATGGAACTTCTCAATAGCTTGAGACTAGCTGCGCTCAAGAGAAAATCTGAGGAATTCATTACTAACAATTTCAACTCCGATATTAGAGAAGCAGTCAATCCCGAGAAGCGAATTAAGCTAAGAGAAAAACAAATACTCAACAGGCATAAGATAGTCAATAATTATCAGCGAGGGAGCATATCTGTCAAAAATTTTGAAACCAAGTTAAGAAGTGACATTGTTCCACCGAATGTTAACTTGTTTGAATCTCTGGCCAATGATCAGATCAACAAGAAAACTGAAAGGACCAATCCTTATCACGAGGTGCGAAGCAATTCTGTGATTCACGAGAATAATACTGCGGATGTTGTAAACGATATAAAAAAAGAAGAGGCGGACAACGACACATTCGAAGACAGCTTGCCGAAGTCGGTGATTACGTACGACAGAAGAAGTGAGAGTGAAAATCATCAAATGCAGGCATCACCGAGACTGGATCAAGAAGGTATTCTTCATTTCATTTTTACATCACATTATTGAAATCTTTTATTTTGAAACTTTCATTCTGATTTGTTTGGTATTTTGATATATATTTTTGTGCTTGGCTTTTTGTTATATGCAGCATTTTTTTTTAGAAGTATTTATTTTCTTATAGTTTAGATGTTTGATATTGCTTATTATATTTGGTTGATGCATAATTATCTGCCGTTTTTTTATAAATTATGTTGTAACATAACCAAAAATGAAAACATATTACGTTCTTTCTGTACACGGGCTGCTACTGTTCCTTTTAATAAAATAAAATTATAACAGCGATGCTCTAAATAGGGTGGCTTCACACGGAAAAAATACAAAAAGGTGTAGCTAATCTGAATTTAACAATTCCCAAAATTACCAATAACTATGTATCGAGGACATCAAAATTTGTTATTCCCACAATACAAAAATAAACTACTTGGGTTTTTACAAAAGAGTATGTTTTCTCCCAATTTGAAAGAAATGATATAAAAATGATTTATTGATAATAACCTATCGTGTAAAAAATATAAAAAATAAAAAAATCTACAATTGTCATTCGGAGGCACTGTAATCATGGACTGATCGATGTTGAAGTTCTGAGCCAGTGTACTGGTGGTGCAACTTTCGTCCTCTTCCACAGCCGTCAGAAAGGCCTGGTCATCAAAATTCGAAGATCGGCCCAGATCTTGTCATCTAAGCCGGTAAACCACTCTCGGTATGCCATTTCGCTAATTGTTCCTTCGTCGAAAAGATCGTTGAGATTGCGAAATGACTCAGCAGTTTTCCATCCTTTCTTCAAGTGGTACAGCATCGTGTAAACGTTTTTCTTATTTCCTAACCCTATTAAACAATTATATTATGACAATGTAAAATTCAAAAAACAAAACGTTGGATAATTATGTATCAACCTAATATTTCTTAGTTCCTACACTTGCATGTTGTTTATTATTGCATGGCGACATCATTTTATTTATCACTTTAGTATTTTAACCGCACATTTCTTTTTATATATTCACACTGCATTTTCGGCTTTCCCTTGCGCGATTTTTAATAACAAAACGGTTATTTTACTTCATTTTTGTTCTGTACACCTGATGAAACAAACGTAAAGGCATTTTCAATTTGGTAAGATATATCACTATTGACTATATTGTTTATTACTGCAAAAGGATACCTCTATTAAACGAGATATTTTATTTTATTTTTATAAGAATGCTTTTTAATAATATTTTATTACTTATAATTTGTGATATCCCATTTACTAATACCTACATATTATATTGGGCGTTTATCAGATAAATAAATTATGATCGGAGGGTATAATGGGCAAATGCAATTTTTGAGAATTTTTGAAACCAGAAAATGCAGTCTACATTTTGCTTGAAAATAACACATTTAGCATTGTGCGTTTTAATCGGTGGGCAGTGTTGTACTGAGTTGCGTGAGAAAATGTTACTTTGGGATATAAATACACCAACCACCATCTTATATATTAGAGTTTCTTAAATAATTCCATGGTAATACAATAATTGCTTCAATGATTTATGACATGGTAAAGTAATTAAGAAAAAATATTATGCCAGGAACTATTACTTTTAATAACTCTTTTATCTATTACTACACAATCAGTCTTTATAATTTGATTTGAATAAAAAATTGAAAATGCCGCGCGTGGTTTCAGATGGTGCGAACACTGTCGATTTACCGAACATCGTTCGCGCCTCGTGGCCCATGACGCACGGAAAGCTCTCTTCGGCTCGTTTGTCGGGCAGCCAGCCATCGTCGGGGAACCTGCTCTCTGCTCAGCACACCATCATCACCATACCCCAGAAGGAGGACGGCAAGAAGAAATATCCGCAGCGCTCCTGCCGGTTCTGCTGGCGCGCGGGTAAGCGGCGAGACACTCGGTTCATGTGCCAGCAGTGTTCTGTGCCGCTCTGCAAAACTAACTGCTTTGAACAGCATCAGACGGAGGGTTTCTTCGTGGGATGGAAGGAAGAGTCGACAGCTGTGCATTAGGTTTTTTTTTTAATTTCGACGGTAACTCGGTGCTTGGAGAGTATCTCAAAACCACATATTTTGCATTTTAAAGCAAATTTAATGTGTTTTTCAATGTGCCATTTTATATAGTCGCACATAAAATTATTAATATAAGGAATGTCATATTATTAGCATTTTTCACACTTCTTGAATTTTTGACAAAGAAGTCTTAGGGCTGATTGTGTGATCAGTAGTAACTTTTTACTATAGTAAAAAAAGTTACTAAAGTAAAAAAAAATGTGAAAACTGGTTGTTAATAAAAAAATATTTTCTTGTCAAAAGTACGCCCGTAGTAAACTAATTTTACTCTGCGATATCCCATAGTACAAAATTCATCTGACATGTTGATACGTTGAAAGTTGCAGTATATGACAATTAGTCATTCAATATCCCTCTATTTCAGTGATGAGAGTTCGTCCGATGGTGATCTCAATGTTTAATATTAAAAAAATTTACAACCAAAGTGACAGATTTCGAATGCCAGGCGAAAGAAATCCATTGATAACATCTATTTCATGATTATTTGTCATGCCTATAGACATATCCATCTATGTTTTGACAGTAGTAAATTTGATGTATCAACAACATTAGTGACGTTAGTAAAAAGTTACTATAGTAAAAAGTTGCCATAATGAAAATTTACCACTGATCACACAACCGGCCCTTAGAATTTATTTACTTAATTTTTTTACTTATTTTATTGTGGCCACAATTTTCAAGTGTGTTCTATTTCATATGAAATGAATAAAATACTAATTACATAAGTTCCATAATATGATTTATTATATGTATAGTTTTATTTGTGCATTTAGTATTAATAATTTTGCATTAGTGAAAATAGTATATTTTAACGGATTTGACTTGATATTATTTGAAAAGACTAAATTATGTAAGACTACATGTTAATTAAAACAGCTCACTTGATTTGTAAAAAAAATCATCTTTACCAAAATATTTTTGATAAAAAAGACAATCGACATAAAGTCATATTTTTTGAGATTTTTAATTACTTATATAATTACCCTAATTTAGGAATGTTGTAACTTGAAAATTATTTACATTTACCATAATTGATTATAATGAAAATCTTTGATTACATATTTACATTCGATGTGACGATTTCAAATATTGGTCTAGTTTGACTTGTATTAAATAATATTTTATACGGCTTGCAAAAGTATGGATTTACAGTTTTATTTTTTCAAAATCGTGATAATCTTATGAAATTGTGCCAAATTACATTTGAAATGAATTAAATATCGGATTTAAAAAATACTAATTTAATTACGGACAATGCTCAAAGCTGTATTTGTAGTAAAAAAAAAGCATAAATTTTATATACATTTTTTTTCCGATCGTCGGAGCAAGCTCCCTTAATGTTTATTACATTTGTTTCTTTTTTGACGGCCATAAACATCGCAGTATTTTATACACTGGCAACTCTGCGATAATGATTGCTGCTTTTGCAGGTTAATTTCTAAAAATAAATTGTTAGAAATAATCTCCATTTTTTTTCACATATCCAACGATCAGGTAGACGTGACGGTATGAGGTAATTAATAATAATGACTTTTGTTTTCCACTATACATAATTGGAAACACTAAGAGCTGAAAATGTCATGTTACAAATTACAATATTTGTAAAATTTTCCACCAAAATTCTTTTCCACTGAAGGACTGACTCGTGTTCATCCACTTTGCATTTACTTAAATTGTATACATTATTCTAGAACAGTATAAAGAAACAGGTTATCTAATAACATCTTCATCCATTCAAATCATTAAATTCCTGCTAAGATTCGATCCATAGTCTTTTGCGATTATTTGCGAGCTGTCATTCAAATCTCTAACATTAGAGATCAAAACCTCAGTCTAATTATAGATTAGATAATTTATCTATTATTTCTCAGGTTTTTAAATAAAAATATTATATCAAAGGTAATCGTTATCCTAAAACGTAGATGGCAAACTTATGACATTCGTGTGTTATTTTTTACGACGTTATTATTTTTTTTCCTTTTTATGCGGTAGATACGTTCCACGGGAAAACACAAAAAAATACTAGACACACATATAAAAATAAAGGATACGTTCCATAATTTTCCAAAATCGCTAATTCGTAGTTTGACGTGCCGTTGCAAACACGCCTTTCGACAGTGATATGAAATTTTATAAGTTAAATTAAATAACAATGTTTTAACAATAATTTTATTAACTTAAAATGATATAGTATCTATTTTAAACATGTACTACAAAAACCCGCATGTAAATTTTTAGGTTATATTTTGTCGCTGACAACTGTAAGAACCATAGACAATTTAGCGGTAAACTGACAGACGGTTATAGGATGACCGCCGGTAAAATTTACTATCGGACCATCGTCGGTTAGTTTATTGTTGGTAAACTAACCGATATTTGATCTGACGTTTATAATAACGGCCCTTAAAGTAAATAACGTATGTCTGAATGTCGAATGCTCACTGATAATTTCTGAAAATAATGGAGGAGAGAAATGCGTCCAGACATGCCCAATTTCACTTGGTTTCGGCTGAATTGTACTGGCGCAGACTGTGTTTGCACATACAGACAAAATTCTCCAAATTTTTGACCCTTTCAACATGTCAAATTGGTCTAATATAGTTATTTAAAAAAAAATATGCTTCTTGAAATAGAAACCGCCTAAAAAGACCAGAGTGTATGTATAATAAAATGGTACATCCACCGTGGACCTCTAGTCGCCTGCTACAGTGCATATATGATATGGAAATATATTTTTTGCCGTACAATTCTACGAACATTTAAAATAATTTATTATGTCAGTGTCTTGTTGTATCTTGCATTGACATAATGACATTGATTATTCATTATCAAAATATTTTCGGATAATAAACAAACACGAGTTGTAAATGTGTAGGTGATTATATCAGGATGAACGGTTTCTTAGATATGGTAATATGCATTGAAAAAATATTGATACATTTTGTGTTATTCATAATGAAAGTTTTATTGCACGTACCTTTGCTGTAAGATACCATTTTAAAAAGAATTAGGCATGTATTTTAACCCACTTGTAGAAAAAGATTTGCTACCACTGTGCTAAAGGAATGACGGTTAAGATGATGTAAAGTTAAAAATATAATTTTTTGTGCAATGCCATATATTGGTCAAATCCCACTATAGCGAAATTCTGGGGACCTAAAGAATTATTTAAAAAATATTGAAATCTCATTATAGTGAATATAAGAAAAATATGCCTACTGTACTGTACATGAAAAACATTTTCAAAATACTAAATAAAGGCATCATGAAATGAACCACGTCGCATAGACATGATCCAGACCGGTCATGCTCAACCTTTTTTTTCTTTGGGTCACATACATATGTTAGGTAAGTTACGCGGGTCGCAACATTATACTGATATGACGAAAAAAAAATTCATATAGGAAAAACAATATTGGTCGAAACCCGTTTGATTCAAGATTAGGGCGCCGCCACCTGATGAATCAACAAATATTGTTTACGCGTATCTCAAGATACTCAAAACTTAGAATGCCAGATTTTTTAAAATCATGTTCCTGTTAAAAAATGTGTTCAGGCCGCACATAAAAGCTTGGCAGGCTGCAGGTTGAGTATGGCTGGCCTAGACTTTTCACATAATCATTTGTTTTTACGTATGCACTAGTTACCACTAAAACAGTGTTTGTCAATCTTTGTAATCGTCAAGTAGTCTGTCAAGCATCTTTAATTTTTTCAAAATGGTAAAAAAAAAACGTAGATGGCGCAATGTTAAATTCCCTGGCAACGTTACCTTTTTTCATTTTGCATCTTTTCTAGTAGTGGTAATTTTTTCTTCAGCATAAACTGACATCGTTTTTCACTTTTGTCCGTTGTCACACGAAGTTTGAAAAAGTTTAATAAAAGTTTGAGAAGTACTTGAAATATCGAGCGATGAGTAAGTACGTCTATGCGCTCCACATAACCACTGCTTTGATCTAACCACGTCGCTGCTCAGGGAAGTACTGAATGCGACGATTACCGGTCAGCCGTTGAGTATATTTTATACTTTCGTATTGACGTAAATTTTGGCTAAGAAATTCATTATACTGAAATTTCTATTTGTTATTTCGGAATTTCGTTTAATAAATTTTGTATGATAATGATCGTCCAGTCTGTCAAAAAACTTCATTATTCCGAAAATTTTGTTACTTTAATATACATTGTTATATTGAGATTTGACAGTATATGTTTCATTAAAAATTTGACAAAATTACATTTTTTAAGTTGAATTAATAAGCGATACTAACGCAGTAATCTCTGAGATCCAAAATTAATAAAAAAAAATTGGATTATTTTATTTAGTATTCCTTCATCTGATTAGTTAAATTATTATTATACGAATACCCTCTATCTGAATTGATCTCGTGTTAGCAATAAAGTGGCCATAAAAATGTGTCATTTATATATATATATATATATATAATATTCAATATTTTTACCTTTTAATGAAATTAAGTTTTTATCATAAAATTTTATGCATTTTGTAAATTCACAATAATAAGTGTAAAAAGACTGATGTTTCCAAACAAGTAAATCAGCAATAATATATTTATATTTAAAAAAAATCTTTTTATATAGTCAGAATATCTAGTGAAGGTGTTTAATGGGGTAGTCGCATTTCTATATCATTTAAAAGATTTGTATTTTATGTGATATCATCAAAATAAGAGAAAAAAATTGTCATTCATTGGCATGTTTGATGGACGAGGTCTTGTGGCATCTCAAGCACATTTGAAAATATTTCGCACCACGGTTTCGTTTTCAAAATGTTGTCATGTCTTCATTATTTAACATTTTTTGAAAGAGGCGTATTTACATATTGATTTATGATTTTAATAAATACAATCCTGCAGTTGACGTTTATTATCATCATCATCATCATCATCGCTATTGGTTTTACAACCTCGGTGGGTATTATCTTATTGATCTCTGTTTCGCGTTGTTTCTCCAGTCTCTGAGGACATGTCGCTCCATCTTAACTTAGGCCCTTCCCAAGCTCCTGCGTCCTGTTTTGTCTGATGGTCAGTAGACATCTACCTGTGTTTTAAATGAGTCAAGCATAAATACATAATATGTAAAAATGCTAGATTCAAATGTGCATAATTCAAAACATAACTTATTAATAAGATTTTTCTGTTTTTTTTTAGGTTTTGAAATATTTTAATTAATTGAATTGTACAAAATGTGAAACTACCCTAACTGAACGAAATGCAGAATTTTCTTCATTGCATTGGAAATCATATTGACCTTAAGTAAATTGTGATTTTATTGAAAATTTTCTTGTCATTATTTATAGTACTTTTTGTAACAAAATTACTCATTTCTCTAGAATTGTAAGTATATATGTTAAGACTTTGGCCATACGACACTGATCTTCATAAATATATTTATATAATAATATTTTGGGTACCTACATAATATATAAACGATAAGTCGGTCTCGTTGCCTTCAAAATGCCTTAATACAAAACATTTGCACAGTAAAAAAGGTATATTTGCCTAACTAGGCATTAATGTACTTTGTAATATCATATATTTTTTGAAGTCCACAAAATTTTAAGAGATTATTATCTAATATATGTATATAATATATATTCATCAGTAAGGCCTCTCAAAAACACAAACACGGTATATATATGAAATATCCTAAAAATACAAAACTACATGTTATGAAAAATTTACTGATTAATTATTTTGCGTTTTATATATGCAGTAAATTTTTTAAAACTGAATAATGGACGACTCTAAAAAGCACAACTCCCTCAAATTAATCTATGATCTCATTCGATAATGAATCGATATGATTTACTGATCAATTTTTAAATGTTGTGTATAACGAGGTGTGACTATTTAATTCCTATAATGGATCTTTAAAAATGTATGTAGTCGCCACCGTCATCTTCAAAGAACTCCCCTAATTTAGACGGCGTTCCCATTACTGGAAACAGACCTTGGAACACATTTTCCGGAATACTGTTGAGTACCTGTTTTAAATTCTGTCGGATGTCAGTCATATTAAAAAAATCCCTTTGAACCATTTTGTAATTTTTGAAATAGCTAGAAATCATCTGGCGAATAGGCATAGTAATGAGTGATCCCTTTTATTTGGTCAGAAAATCTTTCACAGCTGATCTAAATTTCGATCACCCATTTTTACACCAATGCGTATACACAGATATCTGTTACCTACGCAATATCTAATAATGTTCTTACATGATCAAACACGAATACTCACGTGATTTCAATATAATTACGTCACGAGCGACTGCATGGCCTTTCCGGGAATTAAACTGTCACACCTAGTATTTATAATACTGTCCTCTGTTTTGAATATATGAGGTTTTACTTTATATAATAATTATACTTATTTCTAGTGTTTTTAAGTCAATGTGTGATTTTTTTGATTAACTATTTTCGAGTTTTACTACCACATAAGAATAATGAATAAGAAAAAATATCAAAATGGCAATATTTTTTTTTGTGTAAATTGACACAAACCAAACATATGAAAAATAAAATTATCGATATGTCCCTATACTTCAGTTTGAAATGTATCGATTTCTTTTGTGTGCTGTTCATATTCTTGAGGTGTCAGAGACAAACTGAGATTAGTGGTAAAAGCAACAGACAATATGTTTAAATAGATTATTCAGTACTGCTGTACAGACATTTATTATTACTCTCAGCGTGTTTTGCGCACCGTGGATTCAAAGCCTTAATCTAGTAGTTTTATTATCAAAGATACAATAATTGATGTGTATGCATAATTTAATGCAGAATGTTGAGAACCTAGTGAACATTGAAGGAAGGAGTATCACATATCTTTATGAAATGGTAATTTTAATAAAACTTAAATGATTTTATATGATATTCGTAGTCTTTAAGTCAAGAATGAAGTTGAAAACTTAATTAATTTTTATATTAAAATAATATTAATATACATAAATTGATACCGTACAATATTTACAATTCTAGTTTTGATAAAATATCATTATGGTGCTGAAAATTTCTATTGCAAGAGACAAAACAACATATCTTTCTATATTTGATTGGAATTTTTTTTTAATATTATTTTCTCTTTTTTTCTGAAATATATTGCCGGTTTGTGGAATTTGTTAAATGAGAGCGGCTTGTGGGCAAATATGTGTAAAATGTTGTAAGTATTGAACAAATGTATCATTCGATACCAAATACTTTAATACAACAAGTTTGTTAGTGTACTATTTTATGTTTCTACTCCTGTTAGTGGTTGGTGGGTTTTTCCTCCAATGATCTCTGTTTTGTGACATTTCTCCAGTTTTGGGGACACGGTTGCTCCAGGCTTAGATCTTCCCGAACTTCCGCATTATGTCGGTCTGGTGTCATGCGACACTTAGTTCCATTAAATATGCCATAATTTTTTCGAGACAATGTGTTAAACACATTACGTATAGAGTTCATTATTTTAGCGTCAATACCAAAATTCATTTTCTAAAACCGGCACAAAAATAGGCTTAAAAATTTCCTTTTAAAAATATTTTATCCTTTTTTGTCCACGACCATGTCACATGGCACATGTAAGTACTAGTCTGATGGAAATAACATTTTTAATTTGTTGAAGAAATCATGTGATCTACGTGACATAAAATAAATTAAGTATGTACATCAGTAAAAACTATATTTGCAACAGCAAAAGGTCCATAATGTATATTTTGTGTCTTGCAACAATTAAATTTTCAGTATTTTCACAAACAATCACTCGTAATACTATATATTGTCCTATAGTAATATTTCACACTTGAAATATGAACTATTTTTGTGTGTTTGATGTTTATACATAATAAACATACAACTGGTATTCGGACTGTATGTTTATTACTAAGAAGAATACATTAATTGAATCACCAGATTTCATTGATGTCATTGAAAGGCAATCTATATTAACAAGAAGCGCAATTTTTTATTAAATGGTTTGTGACAATAATTTAATAATTATCTGTAAATATTATCTTATGTCTCTAGTGTGCATTATTTTATTTCATACATATTTGTCTACAACTCTTACAACAATGCCAGTGCCGCGGCTCTTCTAATAATTTATAAAAACAAGAATTTAATAAGCTAAAATATGTCATGTATAAATAGGTAATTTTTTTTAATTCTTGTATTTTACACATATTTGATACATGTTTGATACATGTTCTATAGAACATAGTTGAATGCTATAAATAAAAAACATTTACTGTTACTTAACATATGTATTAAATATACGCAACGTGCATAATTGTTATTTACAATACTTTATGTAGGACGAATCAATGTCTTCAATATAGGCATTAGATTTTCGATTATCCGGTGTCATATTAACTGTGTCATATTTAAAATGTAGAAAATATTTTTCATTCGGCTACTTAATATGTACCAGAAAATTGCAATCACTAATTACTATTTGGGTGTGCCTAGATTCAGTGTTTACTTTTGATGCAAGCGGCTCATGTTAAATTGTCCAAATTCTTCGGCAGAGATTATCTGGGTCAATTTTTCCCATAAGTGAGATACGAGATATCGAGAGATTATTGTGTTTAGATTTGTAGAATACATATTTCATCTGCATATTGATAAAATCAAAAATTTCCAACCAGGTAAAAGCTCTAGCTTCTGAATATAAAAGATAGTTTGAATTATAAAACCATCATATATCTCAATTGTGCTACAATGTTATGTTTTGCCATTATTATTTGTTATGCGGTTTGAATTCGGAAACATAATAAAACAATATCAAAAATATATTATGGTTCTATGGACTTCCGTAGAGCCAGTGTAACAAAATGATTGATTTACTGTAACAATTTAAAATTTTGAGGAGCTGCTTACAATGGTGGTAATGTAAAATGTTATTTTTAATTCACTTTAAATCTGCTAGATGGGAGTGCAAACAATATTCTATTAATAAAGTTCTTTTGGGTTTTTTTTGCTATGCGTTGGTTTTAGTTTTAAACAATGTATCAGGGTTGATTTGAAAAATGGAATAACAATTCACCACCTGACAAAACTGTTGCTATACAGGCGGTCGTTGACACATCAACTGGTAATACCGTGCTGACGACTCGTTCTCTGCAAATCATTTTATAGTGCTGGCTGCGGCGCTGGTTATCACACATGTTTCAACTTCAAACGTACACCCCCATCATCTGGATACTTATAAATATCAAGTGCTTCCTTTAAAAGCTACGAAATGCTCAGCCACTACAGATTTCTCTAGATGTCTTGAATTCTTGTGCCTTTTATTTTCTTTCACTCTCTTTTAATTATGTGTGATCGATCATCATCATTATTTTTTCCCCTTATTATTCTAGAGGGTCGGGGGCCCAAAGTCTCGAAAAGGCGCTTCCACCCCCCTTTCCCTGCCTTGCGTTGTTTCGGTACTTCACCAATCTGTCTATTAATATAATTTTGAATTCAATTATGTCATATTGAACTCGATACATAAAAAAAAAGTACTGTTTTTTTTTTAATTATACCAAATATATTTTTTTGTCAATAAATTGGCGTTTATTAGCAAAATACCTTTCTTTTGAAGATTGCAGTAATATAAACATTTTTTAAGTAATTAATACACTAGCAAGTACAATAATAATAATAGCAAGTGCAAGCCTGTTAGCTATAAGGCTATAGGTTTCAAATACATTGTGTATGGATGGTAGAAAAGCCATTTCTTTGGGGTCCACCTCAGCTTTATTCGGAACATGTGATTTTTTGGCCGTTTGTTTAATTTCTTTCTTGCGGTGTACTGTACGTACAAAAAAATATCATAACACAAGCACTACCTGCATTTTCCTATTTCACTTGCAGTCGAAATCGTTGCCTCGTTGAATCCAGCTCCTTAATTATAACATATCTAAATGTATCTAACTCTAGACTTTTTTCAGTAGTAAAATTAAAAATGAACGTTATACTACTCTTTTAGAACTAAGGACTATTTTTATATTGACAGAAAATATCTTTTACTAAAATGGTCCCATCTAGTAATTATAAATAAGTGTACCTTATAAGATTTATAAACATATAAATATTTGTCGATTGTGACGAGGTGCGAATAAAAGTTTTACATTTTTGTATCAAATTAGATTTTTTTTTTCACCCTTTTAACCTGAAATATTATCCGCTTATCTTAGTTTTTATTAGTGTTCTGATGCTTTGACTGATTGCTTTATATGTTTCATGTAAGATACTCTATTTAATTATTTATTCTCAAATATAGATGAGATCCGTGAAACTCAGTGCTGTGCCACTGAAATATATAAATAAATAATCAATATCTCATAAGGACAAAGCTATTTTTTTATTATATTTAATGGAATGTATAAATATGGGTAATTACAGGGCTTATGGACCTGTCTTCGACTGGCTTAAGTGATCACTTTATATAAATATAACCTTCACCATTCTCACCCATTAATCAATCTACAAATCTATTGAATTTTTTGACGTTGTATATATGTTACTATGTGGAAACATTTTGAGTACAATTACTCTATCGCCATCTATGGACTAAATTTGATATTCATTTCTTTGAAACAGCATAGATGTCACAATGAGAATCTAATTATTTAAAGCAATATTCTTTATCTGTAAAATAAACTTAAGCCAGCCGAAGACAGATCGTAAGTCTTGTAATTACCCATATTTTCATATTATTCTATTGAATATTACAAAAAATAGCTTCATCTCTATGAGATATCTACTATTTGTTTAATAACAGTGCCTTTGTATGTGAAAATCTAGTAATTGTGTGTTCTTGGATATATTCAAATACAATTGCTAAATATATAAAAAAAAATTTCAACATTTGTTTCTGAGTAGAGATTATTGTATTTAATTTGGCATCTCCAATGAAATGAGCTATCTATCCAAAAAAATAATTGGGTTAAGTAAAATGTATTTCAAATTTCATTTATATTTTACACATTAGAAAAAAATTCAGCATAATATTGAAAAGTACTTAGTCTAAGCCTTTATTATTAAAATAATTATTACAATTACAGAACATACTTATTCATTGCCTGGTCCATGGTATCTTTCAAAATAAAACTATGGCAGTATTCAAAGTCACTCTCTCCGTGAGGCTGTTTAGACCTAGTGTCGCAATCCATTTCATTTCCGCTCGTGAGCCCTCGATGATGATTCTTCATGTCTTGATTTTGGGGAATAGAAAAATGTCCAGGCAGAACAGGCAAATACTGTATATATCAATATGTTGATTTGATTTTTAGCAAAAACTTCACAATAATGGCTACGCGTGCTGAATTGTTGCAGTGCAAGCCTCACTCGCATCTGTGGCTCTTTCTTCATTACTTAAGTCTGTCCTTAGGGAACATTTGATGCACAATTTCCTTCCTAGCGAATAAAACAATTAACATGCTCTTTAATTAATATGAATTATTTAACGAAAATAAAGCACTGTGCCCCCCCCCCCCCTTCCTGACCCTTCACGGCCTCGCCACCGACGAAACTACTGTGTCGGAACCTTTGACGAAATAGTGAGTTAAAATATACAGTCCAGATTTTGGAAATGTCTGCAGAATCTGAATTATAGTGTGTGCTTATTCCTTCCGTATCCTAAATTTTTCCAGCATCTATTCTTGTATACAACACTCTTGATGACCTTAATTGTCAGTTCTCGTATAGTATCAATGGACCCTATGTAATCTCGGTCATCTAGATTATTGCAAATTTTTTGGTTTTTTGCATCAAATTACTTCAGAGAGTGCAAAAATACAGTGACCTTAAAAACAGAAGCAAATCCAAATTAATGGTGATTGAATTAAATGTCGGTGATGCAGGTGGATGTGAAACTGAGATAAAGAGGTGGGCGCACGTGGATCACCAAAAATGCTGTGTCAAATCGCGATATCTCAAGAAACTAGAAGACGGAGGTATTGAATTATGGATCTTTGAGAACCAAAGAAATAAAAAGATTGATGCGTTTGAGATGTGTCGCTGGTGCGGAATAATTCCACTAACTGCCTGAAGGACAAACAAATGTATTATTCGAGACCTCTAAATAAAATAATGGCCATGCGCTTAAGGTGTATATTACAATTTTTTTAGGTATACCCAACAAAATATTTTTTTTTTGATTTTCCACTATTTTGATAATTACAGTCTATCGATTTATTTATATAGACTTTTCTGCCTGTAGATGTCACTTCTATCACTTCTTTCTGCAACAGGTATTAGTAATATGTATGTACTATATTTTTAGGATTTTATAAGGAAGCAGAGATACAGTGGTGCATCTTTTAAAAAGATAATTATAATATAAAATAAATACTAATTAAATGTATTAATTAGAAAGATATACATATAAAATCAATTTTATTGAAAAATATTGTTATTGCACCACCGGGATTCGGACCTGGATCTCTTTCCAAACTGGGAAAGGTGCATTATCTAACTATCCTACAGCAATATTATTTATGATAAATTTTCGAACTTATATGTTACACTTTTTCAAATGAATACATCTATCGTTCTCATTATTCATTTTTATTAAATTTTTGACACATTGATACAACTTATATATTATTAGGAGAATACATTCTTAAGTGAAGCATCTGCTTATTGGTTTACTCAAAGGTATTTGAGATTCCGTAAAAATAAATAATGGAACGATAGATGTATTGATTTGAAAAATTGTAACATGTAGGTTCGAAAATTTGTTGTTAAAAAATAATATCGCGGTAGCATAGTTGGATAATGCACCTTCCCCGGTTTGGAAAGAGATCCAGGTTCGAATCCCGGTGGTGCAATAACAATATTTATCAATAAAATTGATTTTATATTTATATCTTTCTAATTAATACATTTAGTATTTAAAATATCACAGACCTATGTTCTGAATAATTATAATATGTTTGGATACATTTTTTTTATGAAAGAAACCATACCATATGCACTGCTCTATTTTGGTAGATACCAAATATTAGAGATACAAAAGTGATATAAAGTTTGTTATTCTAATATCTGATTGACCAATTACATAAACTTAAATGACAGTGCGATTCAATATAGATTAGTTTTGCCAATCATCGGGTGTTATTTTAAATACAATTGTTGATATAATTCTCTCTACCAGGTGCCTTATCTCTCGTCATGGACCACAGATGCGCTTCGGGGCATCTCCCGGTCAGATATCACTACATCTATAGCAGAAAGGGTCACAAACAGTTGGTGCACATGAATTTTGTCTACACAAAACATTCTACGAGCCACGGAAAGACTTCATGGCGCTGCGTTCAATATTTCTCACTTAACCGATGTCCGGCTACGGTGGAAACGGTCGGAGCGATGATATATGCGGTGAATCATGTCCATAATCATGAACACTGCCTCGATAAGATAGTTAAAAATAGTGTTTACGAAATGGATGACGTTGTTAAAGAATGATAGAAATATTTTTTGTTTTAATGCAACTAATCGAGTTCCTACAGTAAATTTTTATCATTTATATAAAAAATAATATTTGTTTTTGAGGTATTTTATAACATTGACTTCCATGTAAAGTATTATAACTAACAAATAGGTGATTTTTAATAGTTTCTGTATTTTGCACTTGCTTGATACATTTTTAACTAAAAGTGATCTTTTTATAGAAAGCAATCACTTTGTAGTTTGACATATTATATTAAATAAAATAACAATCACTTTGAATGAAACCATAAAATTTATTATACGTCAACCGATTTCGCTTATCTCAAGCTTCATTAGGACGTATTTAAAATTGGTCACAAATACAAAAAGAGTGCACTTATATATACACATAAAGAGGGAGATAGAATATAAAATTACATGTGAAAGGTGAAAGAGAGAGACGGAATACATATATAGTTAAATAGAACATCAAGGAAGACATACTATTAAATTATACGCGAAAGAGAGAGACAATACATATAAACGGAACATTAAGGGATGGGAAAATACAGTGTTCATGGATATTAAACTGATTTTAAGGGAAACATACCTAATTCTTAATAACCAAATTAATTTATCCATTAGCCCCATATTGAGCCCTTGAGATAAGCGAAACCGGTTGACGTGTAATAAATTTTGTGGTTTCATTCAAAGTGATTGTTATTTAATTTAATATAAAAGTGATCTATTGGTTAGTTATGATACAATAGTATACCAATGTGACTACATTGACTTTGTGATGCAAGGCAAATTATGTAATAAATAAAAACAAATTAGATATATCACTTAGGTAAATGCGCAGAATTAATTGATTTGTTATTTTTTTTTATTTAAAAAAAAATAGAGATGCATACATGGATACATGTCACATCAATATTCTTACTATTTTCAAACTAAGCTGAACGCTTGTACTATGAAGATAGGACTGGACTAACTTGCTGGCGTCTTAACCAAATTATTTTAATTGGCAAAATATTCTACTGTCCTGGGTTCATGTACCGGTAGCAATTATATTTTTTCTAAAGATAAATTTGTATTTTTGTAAGTGATATATTTAATTTGTTTTAATTAATAATAATTAATAATCACATCTTTGCATATAAAGTGTGATTTAATATTATTATCTTTCTGAGGAATTTGATGACATTTGCCAAGGTTTAGATTGTATCAATATTCTTAAATTATTTGACATTGCGAGTTTGAATTGTGTACGTTATGTTTTGTATTGCCATGTTTGATAAATTATATTGTCTTATAATTGATAACATGATACATATACATATTTATTTTCAGAATTTAATCATTAAACATAATGTAAAAGATGGTACATAGTAAATTAGTGAGGAACTACATATTTGAATATATCACAGAAGAAACCATTTTACTTACAATATCTTGCTGAACAATTTACAAATTTATGTGAAATAATATGTTTTTTTTAATATATGCGCAAAATGCAGTCCTCTTTGAAAACTAAATAAATTTTTAGTGTCTTTTTTATGTGTTTTGCAATAGGAGTCGTGCTAGCAGTGCTATTTTAATTGTGCCTGTTCCCGTAATTTCCTTTGACAGCTGTGGTTCCCGGATTTCCTATTTATAATATAGTCAGATATGAAATGTGAACACTACCACTAATCTTTGATTGAGCTCGCTGATGCTCTCGTGTAGCAGCTGGTCCGATATAATAACAATTCTTCTTCTGGATAGATTTCTGACCGACTGGATCATGACACTCACGTCGCTCCGATTATTAGGATCTCTTTACCATACGGTGTACTGGATGTAATTGCGTCGTATCGTTTTGCGCACTCTCCGAAAAGGGTGGCAATATTTACATAAAATACAACCACAATAAATCCCAGGTGTACCAACCAAAGGAACAAAGGCGCGTAAACAGTGCTCATTATTCATTATTTTTCTTTCGTTTCAAGATATTTAAAGGTTTGCATTTGAATTGATTATACTGGATCTATAATTTATTTCGACATATAAATGTTTCATGTAGCTTATAAGGAAATAATTTTTTTTGGTTGAAATGACTTAATGTATTATCAAAATAAATACTAGCGGAATACCATTGAACGTCGTAACAATACACTGAATATAACGCTTCAAATTTTTCACATTTGTTACAATTTGCATCATATTATATTAATATAAAACAATGTGACGTGAAATAATTGATAAACTTTTTGAGTTAGACCACTTTCATAATAATGGGAACAGTTAATCAATTAATTTATGTATTTTTAACCATGATGAACAAACAAGTTTTGTTTTAAGATTTCCACTGTATTATATGTTAGATGTTGGCATGGAGGAGCCACCCCTTGTCACCGATAACAATACGTCCCAAAAAGATTCAGACTGCTCACAAACTAGCAGTGGTTGAAATATTGAGATGTCTACGGAAGATTAACCTAAAGCACCAATACGCCATACTCAAACACATTTCCAATTTATCTTAAATAACTGGATCATTGCTGGATGCATTTTGTGTCTTTTGTTGCAATCTCTCGTATCCGTAACTTCAGGCCCGTTTCAATGACGGTACCTCCTATAGTCCGACCAACATAAGTCGGCGAACTTAGGAGGGCGACACTGCACTTTGGATGAAAGTTGCCAGGGTGTTAATTTTAATACATTTTATAATTTTAAAAATATTATTAGCATCGTCGGTAACAGTACAACCTACGTTTATGCCTACTGCATGCCATTTTGACGTTTTGATACTACCCATAAAACTGTTTGGGATGTAAAAGGTTGCGGTGATGTAGAAGCTAGGCTTCCTTCTTTTTTAATTCTTTAAGACAAACCTAATAAACAAAACAAATAATATATCTACATTTTAATACGATAAAAACATAAATATGTTGAAAATTTTTATTCAATAATCATTATAAATTAAGTAATCACTCTGGCAGAACTAAGCCAAACGAATCTGTAATGGCGGCCGCTCTCTGATGCATTCTGTCAAATGGAAACATGAATCCTTTATTAGCTTCTTTGGCTTTGCAAAACTTCAATACCACATTGGTAATTGCAGGGGCGTGCAGTGCATACAAGCAAAAATCCTATGCATAACTAAAAATTCTGGGAAACGAATATAAATTTAAAAATTAGATTAACATTAACGAAAACATTATTTTGCAATTAGTGCCATCTGTGTACCATTAGAGACTTTAATTGCTTGGTTTTAAAAACTCACCACAACTTACCGCTGTACTCATAGTGCTCTTTTTTTATTCGCCGCATCGCCGAATTATTCATGTCATATAAATGGCTATTTACTGAATTGAAAATTCCTTTCGGTTGATCCGTTTTCTACGGAGTCGTTACCTATGCTGTTTATTAACAGAATAACATTAGGAAAAGTGTTACAACTGCGTGAAAATCATTGAAGTGTCTACTTCCTCTTTTACTAATTCGCCAATTTTACTATCTTACTGTTTTTAACCTGTTGATTTCACGATTGTTCTTTAAATTTGGTACATGGATTGGTTTTTAATTGAGAAAAACAAAAAGCAATTGCCATAACTATTTTCTACATTAACCTTTAATAAAAATAATTATTTCCTTTAGTTATTATGTGAAGTATTTTTCAACAATAAATTAATCATGTTCAGTCATAGAAAGTGTTCTTAAAAACGTCCATACATTTTTATATGGGTTACAAGGTATTATTTTACTCTAAAATTACAAATAAATACATGGTAGGGTCATATAAACGACAGATTTATTTTGTCCAAAGACGTTGGTTAAACAAAAGTTCATATATTGTATTACATATATTATATATGACCATATAATATCATTGGTAACATCATAACCTAAATCTATACCTACTGCACACCACTGGGTAATTGTTGTAACGTCACTATGTACTATTTTAAATGTTTTCGACATGATTCTTCTCTAAATTTTCACAATTAAAATGTCAAACGGTAAATAAGAAATGTTGGTTTGAAAAGTTACCGCTCGCTAATTCATATTTATAGATTGAAATTTTTTTAACCTCTTTTTCTTTACTTTTGTCTTTTGTAATACATATTGTGCCAATTTAGGATTGAAAATAAATAATGCATATAACAAAATAAACACCCCGATATAAATAAAAATAAATATATCATTAATTTTCAAAGAGGAGCGTATTTTATGCTTGTATTAAAAAAAATGCAAGGGCTTATGACCTTATTTTTTTATTTTAATTTTAACTCACATGTTTTACCAATTTTAAATTAATTTAAAAACAGTAATCAGGTTCAGTGATTGAAATGGTGAACCAGATTTAACCTTTGTGTAAAGCGTGTCTTGATCAGATCAAGTAGTTCTACTTTGGAGGTTAGGAAATGTAAATAATTATGTAAAAAATGCATATCAATTGAATGTGTAAATTATTATACGTACATAATTGCATCTTTTTAAAAAAAAAGCTTTATTAAACTTTAATATGGACAGTTCCACAAAGTTGAAATAGATGTAAGCTTTACTGTTTATTTTTTATTTTTTTGTAAATATTATATAAATGTTTGTGTCAAGTTTTTGAACAGATTAATGTCTAATTACATTTCAAAACTAAGTTTTCTAATTGTATGTTTTATTCAGGTAACAAAATATAACAATAATGTTAGTATATTTTTTACCATTTTTTTTTTTTAAGACAGCCTATCAAGGCTGGTGACAAAATATGCTTGGTTGATTAAGGCGATTGATGATTCGCATCTCATTATAGTTTGACATTATCTTACGAGCAGTGTTTACACAAAGTTTCGATAATACATTTCCAGCTTCCTTTATTTTGCACTATTTTGCATTATCCTACTATATAATAATTTATCTTTGTTGCCGTTAATCCCAATTCAATCTGGGGCGATCCACCAACTTTCCTCGGTAGCTGCCAAGTTAACACATCTTGGTTAATGTTAGATATCTCATTTCGGCAGCCTGGATTATTCTCTCTCCGCGAGAATCGATATTTAGTTGTTATATTATATTTGGTTATATCGGTTTTGGAGATATCTGAGTTATGAATGCCACAACATTGTATGTCTTCTCGGGCATCGAATAGTATATTAAATAACCGTATAAAATAAATTAAACAATTTTTAAATGACACTTTTCTGCAACAACACTAAGATGGCCGGCGCTTTGTCTATCTATTAATATTTGTAAAAAACAATTTATAGTATTTGTTTATGTAAATGCCTTCGATAGTTGGTTCCCAGGTTTCCGATTAACAATAAGCGCACATATGATATATGAACTGCACTAACCTCTTTAATTTTGCTGTCTTTCTGATTGGATGTTGTTGTTATTTTAGCCGGGTTGTCTTTAGATTTCAACCGACCAAAGCGCGCACTGGTGGTTTATTCATACCGCTGGACTGTTTGAAGCACGGGATGTAATAAGAATGATGCCTGTCGGTTACCATCTTCTTAGCCTTCCGATAAAATGGCGGCAATACTCACTCACACACACATGTACATTATTATAAACCAGAAAACCCAGTGGTACCAATGAAAGTAACAGGGCGCATAAACAGTGTTGTTGCAGGGAAGATCTCGTGCATTAAAGTGGGTCTGTACACGGCTTTAAAAATAGTCGGTTTGGACTTAGGACTTAAGTCAGGTGTCTTTATTACCGCATTGGTCATTATTAAAGATTGTATAACAAATTGTAATGTATGATATTCAAGGAATATATATATTTTTTGACAAATTCTTTATCCACAATATCCTTCTGTGTTGCGAATAATAGAGAAATAGTAAGCTAGCCATCGATAACAAGCTTCTCCTATATAAGGCTATTCTCAGACCTATACTCATCTATACAGCCCCCATATGGGGTCACACAACCGAATCGAACATGAGCAGATTTCAAATCTTCCAGAATAGAGTCCTCAGGCTAGCACTGGGGGTCCCGCGATGGATACAGATCACACAACTCCACAATGTCTCGGGGATTCCTTCCATAAAAGAATTCATCAAACAACTCGCCAAACATTTTTATGCTGGGATTCCTCAGCACCAAAATCCATCAATAAACGTCCTCGCCGCGTATGATGTAAATATCCCCACACGTTTCACGCGACCAAAAGACATCCTCTGTTAGGAATTTAATACTACCATTAGCGGCAGCACCTGTACCATTTATTGCAGTAAATAAAAATAAAACATCCCCATTCTTAAACAGCCCATAAGGCACACATGAGATGAAAGAGCAAGGGGTCCTTACGGACCCGGTATTCTGTAGACAGTAGACCAAAGTCAAGCGAATAATAGAACTAGATTAAAACACGTGTGTCATATTGCTATTCAATGTTATGACAGTTTAGCATTACGTGCTATGAAAAATGAATTACTTTAGAAAATTGATTTCTGACAATCTATCCCAGGAGTTTTTCACACACATTTCTTTTCTTCGCACTAATGATTCAGTAGTAACAGTTTTCTCTTTGCTAATTGAAACCCTTTCTTATTCAATAACACATAAATTAATTTAACTCTTAAAAATAATTAGGTACAATGATCTAAAAACTACTTAAACATTTATAATTTAACAAGTCCTGAGTCTAGCCTCTGCTCTGTTCATACTTCTATTACCTGGGTTGCCTCATAATAACAATAACTTTGTATGAAACTACAACATTTATTATACTTCAACCGGTTTCGCTTATCTCAAGCTTCATCAGGGCATATTTAAAACTGATAATAAATACAAAAAGAGTGCACTTACATATACATAAAGAAGGGGATAGCATATAAAATTACACGCGAAAGAGAGAGACAGAATACATATACAGAATAATGGAACATTAAGGGATGGGAAAATACAGTGTTAATGAATATTAAATTGAATTTCAAGGAAACATACCTAATCTGGGGCTAATGGATAAATTAATTTGGTTGTTAATAATTGGTGTACCACTGTTTACTGCCTTTTTTATCTTGGTTACTTGAAACGTAGTATTTGATATCAGTATTTTTTATTGTTTTTATTTATTTAGTGATTTTTTTTCTATTTTCTTGTATACTTTAGCACTTTTGTAGATCCATTTGCTTTTTTGCTGCTGGGTTAATTAATGGTGGTTTGGGTATCAACTTTGACTCGTCCATTTCACACTCGCTTAATATGTTTTTGTGTTATTTTTACCAGGAGTCGATACCGCGGGAAATTTGCAGTTCATTTTGAGCAGAAAGGGACATAGACAGTTGGTGTACGAAAAATGCATTCACACAAAGTATTCCAATACCAAAAATAAAGTCAACTGGCGTTGCATAGATTATTACACAGATGTCAAGTGTAAGGCATTCATCGAGACAGTTAACGATGTGATATCTTTGAAGAGGTACTCTCATAATCACCCTGATCATGCAAACAAAGTTGTGAAACATCTGGCACCGTGGTGAATGAGAACAATATCGTTAGAAGTTTAAAATAAGAGTATTTGAAATGGAAAGTGATTAAGTTATAACTGGATCGAGCCTCGGAGTTAGTAGTGATGATAAAAATGCTACTTTTGACTCACGTGATTGATATTCGATTATATCAGTGATTGAAAACTGTGACTGTGATCACAGATACACAAAATAAATTAATAAAAATATATATATAATTTTGAGTATATTTACTTATATTATTCAAACTTAATTTGCGTAAAAAACATATTCTAGCATATATAACTAATTTAAAATCATCACAAAGAGAATTAATACCGTGAAAAAAATGTGTCTTTATTTTTCTGGTTAAATTCTCAGCATTTCAGGTCAAACGTGTAAAAATTTGGCAGAATCTACTAGATGACGTCTATCATGAATTATAACATCATTCCTTCATGAATATTTTCATTTCATATACACATGCGCGGAATCACGGTTCACAATCAAATTTAAATAAAGTGAATCACGAATCACGATATTCCCAGATATTTAATCACCGATGGTGAGTGTGGCTTAAAGATGTCAGTGATTGGACTGACGGTTCGTGATTTTGAGCTCATCACTAGGAGTTAGTACTTGGATTATTCAGCCATCAACCTATTAGGTTTTTGAAAATTGAAATGAATTGTTGACCATACAGTGTATACAGTGCTTATTGACCGAATTTGTTTATTCTGCCGTTACCTCTGTGGAATTTGTCACGAAAACTGCATTAGGAAATTTTTGTATTCTCTCACTTTTATCTTGTGTTTTATTTTCACATTTATCGCTATCAAAAAGCCTTTTTGAAATCAAAAAGATTTTGAGTGTCGATCTTGGTATCTACCTCTTGCATACGAAACAAGTGCGGAGTCATCTTGGCCATTCCCATCATAGTATGTGGTGTCAAATTGTTGTATAAGTACATAATCCTGATTATTTTGTGTTAAAATTTAATATATGATTTATTATTTATACATTATTAATCAAATTTTAATGCTAATATTAAAATTTATTAAATAAATAGTTACCCTTCTCCAACATTGTAGGCTTATATTAATAATAAAGAACTTTTAAATATATTTATAAATTGCTATTTTCACATCTTATTGATTTCTCAGCAGTGTATTGGTTAGTATCCCCACTTGTAATGCGGGAAATTAGGGTTTGGTTATTTAGTTGAATTAGGAAGATTTTTATCAATATTTTTTTCAAACTTGGAAATCATTTTCAATGCAGAGGTGGTATGCGGTACGTGTTTGAGATTTTTAATGAATTTTTCTTTCAATGATTCTACGCATAGTATGTTTGAAAAATTATTACCATAATAAAGTGTGGTTAAACAGTCTTAAACAATTCTTTGTATTAACAATTTTTTCTTTTCATTATGCATGAAAAATTATTTAACATATTCATAACATTAATTTTATTATTTTTCTTATATATTTTTATATTTATTATTACATTTACCATACCAACATTGTTGGGAACAAGCTATTTTCTCATTATTTATAAAATGCTAATACAATATAGTAATCTGTTCTTATACCTATATAGTGTTAAATCACATAAAAAATTTCCAGTAAAATTTATTTACCACAGAGTTTGTTGAAATTGTATTACCAAACAATTTTTCTTCTTTCTAACTATTTGTCTTCTATTGAAGATCGGCGATCATCTTGGCTATGACCATTTTATTGACAGCCCTTTGCAATAGAAACGCTTTACAATGTGTGGCCAAAATACTCATACTTTTAATATACTGGACACTCATGTAACTTTGTCGAGACACGCTCGTTTGATACCTGATCCATTTAAGAAATTTTGAATGTTAAATACAAGCGCATCTAAATATGTACAACTTTATCGATGTGTAAACATCTTAGTTCGCTCCCCTCATACTCATTACCATGGTGACTACATATTTAATTCAGGACTCATAAATGTTTGAAAATGTATATATGTTTTTTACGTCCTGGTAGATAGGTAATAAACTTCATTGTGAATTCAGTACTTACACGGTATGTACCTAAAAAAATTTATTAAAAAAAATAATACATACCTAGTATGTACTTACTCACGCAACTCTAAATTACCATTTTCTAACAAATAAATTTTCATTCATTCCTTCCTTCCCAGTGAACTGTACACATAACACATGCATATGTAAAGTTTACTCATAACCATGAGGGTTCTAATTGTATCATATTTACTTGTTTTTATTATATTATTAATACTATTATGTATTTTTATCTGATATGAGTAAACAGTCACATCTGGATAAGATAATTATTTTCATCTGTTTGTATCGGTGAGAATCAATTGCCATGTATTTAATGTTCCTAATAATAATTATTTTGAATCTCCTTTTAGGTATACAGAATTAAGTTTATTTTACTATGTTTTACGGAGGGCTCATCATTTTTTTTTATCAATACAATTAAAGTGGGGCTCGATAGGAAACGTTAGATTAGTTAGCTCGAATTGAATTTGTAATCAGCTGATTGTTATGTTTTATAACATGACAATGTCCGCTCTGTGCCAAGTTTTGTGTAAGAATACCCCAGTATAAATAACTAAATACTCTAATGTTTGGATTGTTGGCATTTTTGATATTTTATTTCTTTATCGATCTGAAGTCTTAGATATTTATTATTAAATACGATGACTGACAATTTAGTTTGTAGAATACATTGCTTGTGCATTATGCAGTAACACTGCAACGTCGCCGACGAGCTGGCTGTTCTGCAACGCAACACAGCATTTTCTCTGGAGGCGTGTCCGGCGCCTGAATGATGCATGAGAACAATGCCCCGGTGCACATATCCAGTGTTATGTCACCAAAAGTTGAATCAAATCAAGAAAGACAAAAAGGTGGGGAATATGAGTGGCGATGGAACAGATTATGACACATGCTCTAAACAGCCTCACGGATAATGACTTTGTTTACTGTTTCCTGCAATGGATAAAACGTTGGACGAAATGCAATGCGATGAATAAATATGTTTTGTAATAAGAAATTCTATAAACTTAATTGTCAGTTTTCGTAACTATCAAATCTTCTGACCTTTATTCATAATTATCTACGTCTTTGAAATATTTAAGGTTGTCGAAAAGTTCTTCCCGTGCTACATTTTATTTCTGGACCCATTTGCACGGTGTATATTATAAATGCACAATGGATGTACATTTAGGTTTATGTAATTTTATCTAATGTTGCAACAGATTCTTGTATCCTTAATTTCTACTGTAAGAGGTGACATATCTACGGCTATAGATTGATTGTGAAAAATATGTACAGTAAACCCTCGGTTTAACAGACTCCGATACAATGGATTTCAGGTTTAACAGACTGATAAATAATGATATATTTTTAATGAAAACATATTTTTATTGTGAAATTCCAATTTCAAAACGTAGTTCTGTGGTATTTTTTTTATAGCAACGAACATTATTTAAAAATAATGTTCGTTGCTATAGGAATTTTCATCAGGATCAAAGTTTATTTAAATGTAATAAAATAGATTCATTTGTAAGTTGATTACTTTTAAATATGGAATAATTAATGTATCTAATACAAAAATATATACATATAAAATTAATTTATCGAAAAAATAATGTTGTTGCTACCGGGATTCAAACCTGGATCTCATCCTATCCGAGGAAATACACTAACTAACAAAGTAATTTGACAAATTTTTTATTTATTATCTTTGTTTTATTAACCACTGAATTGAGTTTAAATACATCTACCGGTTTCGAAAAATATCATTTTCTTCTTCAGGATGTCATAACTAACTAAAAATATATATCATTGCTTCTTCACCAGAATCTATTTAAAAAAAAAACAATTATCTAAAAAATAAATTTAGTACCTAACTCAAATTGTTGCTTAAAAAAAATAAAAATTTTTTCCTAAAAATTATTCAATTATTCGACTAAATTTGAGTTAGGTACTAAATTTATTTTTTAAATAATTGTTTTTTTTTTTTTTTTTAAATAGATACTGGTGAAGAAACAATGATACATATTTTTAGTTAGTTATGACATCCTGAAGAAAAAAATGGTATTTTTCGAAACCGGTAGATGTATTTAAACTCAATTCAGTGGTAAATAAAACAAAGATAATAAATAAAAAATATTAATTTTAACCACAAAGTTAATATTGCTAATTTTAAAAGTACAAATTTTTTAACTTATATGTTACACTTTCAAATTGATACATCTGTTATTTCATTATTTGAAAGCCATGAACTTTATATTTACGGAATCTCAAACACGTGACGCTATAATTAATTGATAATTAATTTTTATTAAATTTTGGAAAAATTAATACAACTTATATATTTTTAAGGAGAACACATTCTTATTGTGAAGTTGCGGATAGGAATAGATCCAGGGTCGAATCCCGGTAGCAACAATAATATTTTTCGACAAAATTGATTTTACATGTATATTTTTCTAATTTAATTTGTATTAAAAATATCACAGACCTATGTTCTGAAAAATTACAACTTCACAATGAGAATGTGTTTTCCTTAAAAATAAATGTATCAATTATTAAAAAAGACTAGAATATACATTCAAAATTTGTCACAGTAGCAACCAAAATTATTTTTCTGATATATACGTTTTTTTCTGTATATCTTTCTAATTGATTAATTTTATTTGTATTAATGGTATTATCTTAAATGCCATATTTGTTTCAGATGTCATTGGTAGACTCTTTGTTTCAGTCTTCGTCTGCCTATGCAAAGTTTCTATTCAGAGTTTTCTGCTATTACTGTTTTGTGAAAGAATTGTGAGAAGTGATAGTGTATTAATTTTTTTGACATTAAATATACATAATAAAAAATGGTCTCCTAAGTTGTATTTGATTGATTTAATGGACTTCTCTTCAGTTGGACTGTTCCCGGTTAACTTTTTAGTTATTTATTTAGACATTTGTACAGCTCCAATAAAAAAAAAGACAGTTTGTTACATATATTTTACACACATTTTAAAATGCATTGCCCAACTAGGCAAGCCTGTTTTAGGGCAAATTGGTAAACAAATACATTTTACCAAACCAAAACTCATTGAAGGCAAAACACAATAAAATCGAATATGTAACATACAAGGCAAGTAAACATGAAAATTTAAAAAAAAATATATACGTAAAAAAGAGAAAAAAATACCAATGTGCAATACAATATGTTATATAAGCACATATATGATAAATGCAAGATCAAAACACATAAAAGTAGTTATAAGAATTATTTAATTATATTAAACAATTTATTCTCAGTATCTGCTCTTTCCAATTGCAACAACCAATTTGAAACATCCCCTTTAAAAGCCTTAATGTCAGTTAAAGTTCTAATTTTATTTCCAATTTGATTGGAAACTATTTTAACTATTGGAACTATTTTAAAATTATTTGCTCTTGTGGGATAATATATTTCAGTCCTCACAGATTGAGAGCTTATTTTCCTATGAAAGATAGTTAGTATATTCAGCACATATAACTGTCTTATATTCAAAACCTGAAATTTACTAAAAATTGGCTCTGAAGGATACGAAAAGTCACTTCAATCTAGGGTTTGCTGCATTTTTCAATTAGCATTATTATTTTATATTTATTTTTAGGTTTTTGTCTGCTTGTTTTATAATATACAATGTCTTATCAAAATGCATAGTTTAATAAATAAAAAATTTCAATTGAAGGATGACACAACACAGATTTACTTTAAAAATTCAATCACATTGAAATCATCGCATTCAATAACATTAGCAAATTATTGTGTACGTATTCCTCGTTAATTCTAGACCTTTATTGATTGACCGCAGCAGAATTCTCACCTGATGTTGAATAAGGACGTCCAGATTGTTGTTCACACTGATCTGCAGTTTCAAACGTACATTTTTGACGGTCAGTTTGGTTGCTCGGTTGATAATTCAGATCTCTGCCATGTTTAGATTTCACATACATACATTATTATATTTTTAGAACTAGAACTATTTAATAGCTGAATTGAATTTGTAGATCAATGCACTGCCATTTTGTGTTTCCCTCTGAATCATGGTTAAGGTGTTACAGTTTTCTTTTATGAATAATGCCATCTATTAAATTATTTACACTTCTCAAGAGGCACATTCCATTTTGTTCATTTTGAGACATCTTTATGGGACATTTTGTATTGTTCTAGTCTACATATTTAGTTTTCTATGTTTATTTGTGTGATAATTATTTTTTTATTACTAGCTAATAGATTTTTACGGAGCCATAAATGTCAAGACTTATGTTTCTCCAAAAATGTGTTATTTAATAAGTTCCTCATGCGTCAACAGATGTCTCTTAAATAATTCATATCTCATTTTGTGAATAACAATGTAAAATACTGATTTTAAAAATAAATATTGAAAATCTTTTTAGACTTACCATTTAATTAACCTTTTTTGTAATATTAACCCTTTCTGAGTTAAAGCGCCCTAAAAATATGATTCCTTTTCCCATCCAGACCGTATGAACCCTCTTGAAATTGTTTTATTTTTAAGATATCTATGATATAGTTCCGTATACATACTTCCATAACTTGAAATAAATGTTATTATTATTATTACGCTGTATTTTGTACTGTCAAATCATCCAAGTCTCATCACCGCTACAATAAAGTAATAGTTAAAAAAATAATTAAGTCATATTTTTTTTATTAAACTCAACATTTCGTTCTTTATTTGGTTTTTTCTAACTAATATGTACATTGAAAAATATTTACAGATATGAACAGTATACCTATTATTTTATTTACAATTTTCGTAATACAAAGGTTATAATAATCTTACAATTTCTATATTAAAATTATTATATTGCAAATAGCGTCGTCTTATGTTAAAAGTCTTTTTATACTGTTTGCGCAGAGTCTATCGCTGAATGTGTTGAAAATTGTCAGTAAATACGGAAATACTAAGATGAAAATTGACATCGAACCTGAAACGTGAAAACACTTGTATTAGATTGTGGCGATGCACATTTGTTTTATTTTACTCCTCAATATATATATAACAATTTATAAAATCACTTGATATGTAAACATTTTAGATCGAGTCCCCACCAAAAATTTTTATATTAGAGTAAAAGTGACCTAATAAATCTGATGCTCATTATCATAGTAATTACATATTTTATTCTGAATCCATAAATGTTAAACACTCAACTTTTTATTAATTAACGTGTTCGAAAATCCACAACACTAGTTCATGGATTAAATGTGAACAAAATTAAATTCATGAATATTGGAAATAAAAGAATACCAATCACACCAACAATTATCATAGATGATGAAGGTCTGACGGAAGTGACTGAAATAAAATATTTGATAGTCGTAATAGACTCAAAATTGAATTTATCGCAAAATACAAGATACGTGACTAAAAAGATTGCTAAGAAAATCCCACTTCTAGGAAGGATCAGAAGATTTATTAGTACCGAGTCTTGTAAAATAGTATACAACTTGGTTATTATTCCTCACATCTACTAGTGCAGCGGTATTTTGTTTTTGGCTAACGAAGAGGAAATGCTACAATTGTCAGTGTTGCAAAATAAAGCTTTGAGAGTAATATTCAGAAAAAATAGATTCAGAAAAAATAGGAAGAAGGCCATATCTCAGAAATCGATGATGTATAGTGCGATGAAGATTTTTAATGAAATGCCAGAAAACATAAGAAAGGAGGAGAAATCGAATAGATTTAAAATAAATCTGACTAAATATGCAAAAGATAAATACTTTAATCTTGTTTATATTAGAGCATGTGTAGGAGTGCTTACATATGCACTATGTTAAGAATGAAATATATTAAAAAAATGAATATTTTTAATTTTTTTTAAACATCTTTCAGTCAATAAGTAGATGCGTTACAGAACACAAATTAGTGATGGTAAACCGTAACACTTTCAAAATTTCTTGGAAGACTTTTTTTAAAAGGATTTAAAAATAATTTTTGATAGCAGCTTACCGTTGGCACTCGAAGAATCTGTATTTTCTGGTTGTATGGTATATGATTCCACCTCATTCAGAAATTGATACTTAGCAGTGAAGCCTGTTGCATCCAGTCTGTCATTGGACCGAAATGTTACCCTGAAGAATTTCCTGTCAGATTCAACGTGAAATTCTCTCAGCTGTCCACAGTGCCGGTTGAATTTCTTGTCTCTGGCCATGGAGTTGGAAAATTCAACATAGTCACTAGCTGAGATCGATTCACACCTGAAAAATTGTTCAAATATATCATTAGTGTTTAAATGTTGCGCATACCATGAACGGTGAGTAGTGATAGTAAACCGTTACGTGACTGTGTTTGTGTTGATGGTTGGTAACTGAGATTTAACAATGATTGGTAGCTAAGATTTAAGTGTCGGAGGCTCCCTTTCTAGTGTACCAGTCATTGCTCGAAGAATTATGTTAATCAGTTATCAATCGAACACAATCACAGTCACAATAACAGTTTAAATAACGATTTTATCTTCACTAATGGTGAGACACAAATGTCTCCATTCTTCAGGAACTAAATATCATGGACAGACTCAACCATTTGCCTGAAACGATCCTTCAATATTTCGTGCAACTTGTGAGAATGGAAGTTAGCTTGGAGAGGCTTGTTGTGGGGAACCACAACAAGCTTCTCCAAGGCTCCACAATGACGGATGCCAGCCACGAGTATTCTCATAGTTATTTCCTTAGGCCTAAATAAAAATCAAATTTGAAAAGTGTTCGGACTTAGCCATCATCTAATTCCTTGGCATAATCCAGGGACATGATTATCAAAGCTCGTGAATTATTCGATCTTATTCATTGATAATATTTGGACCCAACAGATTAAAAGGATAGAAGCACGAACAGCGTATCTTGATGGTATTAATTTTAAAGGTGATAATGGGAATATATGACTCTTAGTTGAAATTGATGCAACTAAATGTGACATATATGTAGTTGGATACTTTTGAAATAATTTTAATTGCATGAAATGTAACAGCCATTTTGAAATTGGCCAGATATCCTGAAGTTTATCACAAGCAATCATAAATATCTAATTGAGTAATGCTCCAATGGTCATTTTAAAATAATAATATTAAAAGAACTAACGGTAATACTCCCTCAACGTCAAAGTACGTGAAGTGCAGGTGGACCTTCTGGTGGGGTGAGCCATGAAAGAAGTAGTGGCACTCTGTATCTCGAGGATACGGGCCTGGATAGTTGGGGGAGCTGAAGGAGCCGTTCCGGGCCTCGGAGCTATTGAACACAAAGCCACACGGGAACTCTGACAGCTGCTTGCCTCCTGTTATACCGTAATCTGAAAATTTAATACAATATTAGTAAAAAATAGCTTGACATTATTATAATAATGATAATTATAATTTAATGCATGTGATGTTCTCAATATTTTTAAATTTGAAAATTATGTAAATATTTTTACAAAATAATGTTAAATTTAGAAAGTTAAACAGAAATGATATATTAAATATTAATTAAGTGTATTAATTAGAAAGATATACATATGAAATAAATTGTATTATGTTGTGCTACCGGAATTCAAACCTGGATCTCTTTCCAAACCGGGGAAGGTGCGTTATCCAACTATTTATGCCAAATTTTCGAATATATATACACTTTTCAAAAGAATACATCTATCGTTTCATTATTTGAAAGAGCCATCTATTTTGTTTTTACGGAATCTCAAATACTTTTGAGTAAACCGATAGTAGACGCCAGAATTAACAATTCATTTTTATTAAATTTTGGACACATTGATACAACTTATATATTATTAATTATTCAGAACATAGGTCTGTGATATTTTAAATACAAATTAAATGTATTAATTAGAAAGATATACATATAAAATCAATTATATTTAGATGTTTATTCTTTGTCTTGTGTTGTGACTATGATTTATTGCTTGGGGTGAGCTGTTGTTAGCAAGGAAATATTGGACAAGTCTTAACATATAGATTTGTCTTATGTCTAGGACATTGTACTCTTTAAATATAAGATCTGATTGATATTAAAAATTATCTTTTGTGCTCTTTTAGCCGATTCTAACACATATTGTTTTTGCTGCTCCTCCCCAAAATAATATTGTATAATTTATTAAGAATTAGCAGAGTGCAAAGTACACAGATCTTAAGAGTTTAATAGTAAATTATGCATCGTATTCCTAAATTAATGATATCAAAAGGAGGGTGACTGCAAGGATCAAGGTGAACGACGCTTTGAATGGAATAATGTATAATGCGAACTTGTTAACCGAGGCAAGACTAGCGATACACAATGGAGTCCTCATACCGTCACTGATGTATAGAATTGAGGCCTGGAGCTGGCAGAAGAGATACGAAAGATTGAATGCAGTGGAAATGGGATCTCTTAGACATATGTGTGATAGATCCATTTATGACAGAGTGGAGAAGTAAGGAGAGAATGTAAAGCTGATTTTAACCTTTAATACCCGAACGCAGCCATGCTGTCAACTCGTGTTACCGTAAATAACAGTTGGAAAATATAATTTTATTAGCTTAGATGATTTTAACGGCACGAATTTTAAAAATCTAGATATTGAGCATTCAATTTTGAAAAAATGATTAATAACATAACTTAGAGCATTTATCAAGTCCGATACAATGTGTCCTTCCTTCTTATCTCTCTTCGTTTAATTAGTGAGAAAGAGACAATTATATTTGTATGTTTGTTGTTCTTTTTACTGTGAAAATAATGTGTGTTCTCTGTCTTTCATATCACAAATGGTATTTTTACCAATGTATTAGTTTTACAACAGATTGAATGGAAAAAAATATTGTATTTTTATGATTTCCTTTTCATGATTGGTTTTTCACTTGTCATTCCTAAGCGCTAATATTTTCTTTAGGATTACCTAAAATATGAATTTTATGCTGCATGTATTTACCGAAATATTACAGGCTTAATTTTGGTGGTAGATGTGTGTTACTGCATGGTTTGGGAAGGGTTAAATAAGTGAGTAAAATATCACTCTAGTGGTTTGCATTAGGACCCAATTTTTATAGTTATGCCACTGGTATTGGGTAATTGATTTGTAATCATAGCCCTGATGAGTAGTGATGAGAAAAAATGCTACTTTTGATTCACTGGTGTGATTGTGATTGATATTTGATAATAGCAGTGATTGAAAACTGTAACTGTGATCACAGTTTCATTACTAATTAATACCCATGCGGCGCAGATATCATAATACACGAAATAAATGAATAATTTTGAGCATATTTACTTATATTATTCAAACTTAATTTGCGTAAAAAACATATTCTAGCATATATAACTAATTTAATATCATCACAAAGAGAATGAATACCGTAAAAAAAGGGAGTTTATTTTTTGGGTCAAATTCTCAGCTTTTCAGGTCAAATGCGTAAAATGTTTTGGCAGAATCTACTAGATGACGTCTACCACGAATTATAACGTATCATGAATATTTTCTTTTCATATGCGCATGCGCCGAATCACGGTTCACAACCAAATATAAATAAAATAATTAAATGTATCGCAATTCATGATATTCCTAGATATTCAATCCTCGATAGTGAGTGTGACTTAAAGATACCAGTGACTGACTCACGGTTCGTGATTTTGAGCTCATCACTACTGATAAGGCTACAGAAAAAAAATCATCAATGTCAGAATGACTGAATATACCTAACAAGAATCAATAGAACATTTTGATAAAGTTAGTATACTGGAAATAAAATCTACTTACTTTCTGTAAAAATATACGAAGCTTTAAAACCTCTGACATTTCTAGCTGAGTAAATTCCCCTGAATTCCAACATTAGTCTTGGGCCGTTGGACATGATGGGTCTTGGAAGAATGGAGCCGCAATACGACTCCAACTTCTCCATTCTGCCGTCCAAGTGAACAAAAGCTTGTAGGGCATCCGTGCTCTCGCACCTGAAAGCAGTTTAGATTATATGTTAGAAGAAGTTTATTAAATTGTATGTGCTTAGAATGAACAATGATGAACCACCATAACGTCTGTCATTGAATAAATCTGAGGGATGATGAACTGTCAAGAGTCAACAAAGAAGCAGCCAATTTAAACATTTTTCTTCTTCATATCCTTCGACACTTACTGCCTGGTGAAAAATTAAAAAATATTACCAATAATGTACATATTCTCACGAATCAACAGACGCCCTACACAGCCAAAATACAAACATCCACTGAGCATGTGATCTTTTCGTCGGAGCCCGAGCAGGTAGTGTCATACAACTTACAGGTCAGCGCAACGCCCCTCAAATAATTATATTACTTGCATTGTCTAGGGGCTGCCAGACAAAAATAAGTCAAAACAAATACATGGACGCATACCTGGTATCCTTTGTCTACCCGCTCAAAATGTTGACAATATATGTTTTAGCGTAAGCGCTGTGATTCAATCCGACTGTCTTAGGTCAGTTTTTGAGCGTTTTTTCACATTTTTATCTCGTCCGATAACATTTATTTGTATCTCAAATTATTTGAAAATATTTAAAAAAAGATTAGCTAGAAGGAAAGCAGTATTAAACGAATATTTGTAGCGTAATTCATATTTTTACAAACACCCGGGTCAAATCTGACCCACCACTGCAGACTATATATTAATCTAATCGGGTCGGGGGTCTAACACTAGGACATCACCTAATTTGACGGCTCCCGACTATTTTCTGTTACGGTACTTGAAATAAAAGGTCTACACCAATAAGCCAACAATAATTCCGATGCTACGGGATAATATTCGAAATGAAATAGCTGGAATAACACGCGAAGTATGCGAGAATGTTATGAAAAATATGGTTTAAACAGCACGCATTCGTGCCGCTGCCGGAGAGAGCTATTTGGCCAATGTCATATTCCATTCATAATTGTAATAAACCAAATGATTGATAAATAAAAACAAAATTAATTTTTCTAATTTAATTTTCAAGTTATTCAAAGACAACATCGGCCTGGAACATAATATTCACTCTGTATCTTTCGAAACGTTGAAATTGACGAGGGTGAGGCTTCTTCCAGGTGTTGACATTCTCAATAGACAATTTATTTTTAAATAAAAAACAATATTTAACCAACTTACTCTTTGTTGTCTCCGTCTGGGTGATAAAGGCTCAGGTCGTGGAACACAATCTGAACCCTCTCTTTCCCCCGTCCCTGGAAGTCGTATCTGCAGTGCGACCTCGGCGGATAGGGGGAAGGGTGGTGTGGCGAGGACAGGATGCCCTCCTTGCCGCTGTCACTGTTAAAGATGGCATCGCAGGATGACGCTGAAGGCAGTGAAAAATTTACACGTTAGGTATTTATCATTCAGGGTTTTGGTTTGCTAATTATGTCATGTTCTTGACAATTAGTGAGAATAAATCGAGAGATAGAAAAAATTCCCTAGAAATTATGGTACTCTTTGGGTGTTTATAGTCTTATTATAAATAACATACATTTTTCTAGTATTTCAATAACAAAATATTACATTTTTCTCATAATGAAAGTATATTCATGTTCTGTGAAACACATATGTAAAATATTAATTTTATTAATTACTAGCAATGAGAGCAACCCCAAATAAAATATCCATATTTAATTAATAAAATTTACAGTTAAAAATAATAAACAATATACAAACATTATTATCAAAATAAAGAGAGATAGCCGGACACAGAAGCAGGGGAACATAGGGTCAGCCAGAGAGTAACGCGAACGGGAAACGAGACATAGAATTGATTTCCTATCCGAGCACCACTGCCGGCAGATATTATCCAGTATATGTAGCGCCCGATTCCAAAACCTCCTAAAACGACTTTATTTTTTAGTTTTTGAGTTATGGATGAAAACGTGTATTTATAAAGCAAATGTACAGAATGTTTGTTTTTACTTTAGAATATTTTAAATAGACAATTCTGTAATGTTATTTTTTTTTTGTATATATCCTTCTGGCAGCCTTACTGGATTTTAGATCACGTGATCATCAACGAGGCTGATTTCATTTTAAGGGGAATAGCAACTTTTGTATTAAGTAACAAACTTAATTTTTAAATAATTGTTTTTTTTTAAAATAGATTCTGGTAAAGAAACAATAATATATGTTTTTAGTTAGTATTGACATCCTGAAGAATAAAATGGTATTTTTAGAAACCGGTAGATGTATTTAAACTCGATAAAGTGGTTAATAAAACAAAGTTAACAAAAAAAAATATGAATTTTAACCGCAAAGTTAATTTTGCTAATTTCAAAAGTGGCACTATATAGTGTTGAGATTATTTTTGTTAATAGTTAATATACCTCATATATATTTTTTAATTACTCACTTGTTGCGCTGACTTCCGGGCCTATGACAGTGTACGTTTTCTGATTTCCTAAAAGTTTGATTATTTTGTCGCCATCTGTAACGAAATAATAATATTTGCATTTAAAAATACAACATTTTTAATTGATCGAAAAAAAATATATACGTCGAAAAAGCATAATACAGGGTGGCCCAAAAAAAAAGTGATAACACTTCGCAAAATGTGATATAATTACATTAAAATTAGTTTAACTATATCAAAAATAGCTTAAATAGTTTACCAATACCTATTTACCTATATTATGTTTTATTTCGACAATTTTTGGTCACCATCGTTGATTATTAAGTTAAAAAAATTGATTATGATTATGATCATTAATATAAAAAATTGAATTTGATAAAATCACTGCAGAAAATCGCATTCTGATCAAAAATTTTGCGAATTGAAAAACGTTGGGGTGCTAGGGAAATGATCAAAGAGTTTCAAAACAAAACCTGTAGTATAGCTAGACGTCTCACACAGCCAGAAATACAATCAACTTTCTTCGTCGTGAGAATGTTAATTTCATCGAGCCAGGCATCGGCCATGGCCACCGAATAGCCCTAATTTATTCCCAGTATATTATGCAATATGGGATATTTTGATGATTTATGATTACCTAAATATTGTACAAAAAAAAATTACGTTAATAATTATAATTAATTATATTATATTTTGAAATAACTCATGTGTTACGAGATATTCTCACTTTTTTTGGGCCACCCTGTATATGTTTGGTAAAAAATTAGTTTATAAATGTGACCAAGAAAATAGTACACGCTGTATATATCATCGGCCCGTAAAATATTTGAATATTATTTAAAATGAAATGAAATAATAGTTTCATTTTGAAAATCAGCTTAGTAATTAACAAAATGTTAATTAAACAAGCTGATTGGTGATTAGTGTTTATTTATTTATTATTATATATATGGTCTATTCAGGCATTAATATAATTTTTAAAATAATAGAAAATTTCATCAGAAATGCAATACACAAAGAAAAAAATTACATAGTGTCAGCATGTTTTTTCATTATCAAAATTTAAATTAAAAATAAATATAAAATATGAAGTATAGCAATTTATCCGTCACCATTGAGTTGAGACACAAAAAATTGTAATAGTGTAGTCCTATAAAGAGTTAAATTTACAGCAAAAATATCGACAACTTCCGCATATTCATTCCCCAAAGAATGCAATCTGGGGACTGCGGAGTTAGCTAATGCACGAGTTCTGACATTACCACTGTAGTAGAACAATTAATTGCGTCTCGATGACCTAATGAGTTAAGCAGACCAACAGTCTATCATACCATTGATGATCCTGTATAGAAATATAAGGGTCATCGTACGTCTCACTGATAATTTTAACAATGTCATACGGCTAAGGAGATAATTTTATCAATTGTCGACCCGGTCGACGGAAAGCTGAATCGTAAAATCATAAACAGTGAACAATTTATTTTTTGTTATGAGATGCGAAATCTACATTTTTGTATCGGTTCTTATACCAGCGTGAGATTGTTCGTTATTTCGTCCGTCGTGCGTTGGTTCATTTTTACATTGGACCGAGGTTTGTTGACGACGATTGGTATCTTAGATTTATCTGTTGAGAGGCTTACTTTCTAATCTTATGAATAATCAGAACATAATAACGGTTTAAATAACGATTTAAACATCACTAATCGTAACTGCAGCACCGTATGCAAAGCTGCGTGCGCAACAGAGTTCGCGCATGACGCTGAGCGCTCCGTGAAATTCATCCTCTTCTCTGCACTGTACAAGATCGTTCAATAATTTTCCACCGTTTTAATAAGTTTTAATCTTGCAAATCAATGACCTTCGTTGATCCCTGTCACAATTTTTCTCATTCTTCACTGCTAAACCAATGCTAAACAAATGTGAGTATTATATAATCCTGAACACGAATTGTTACGAACGTGTATAACAATATTATCCGAGAATCCATATATCTTCATTCATTACATTCAACCAAAAGAATACGTGATGTCCTATGTACATTTCGTGTGGGCTATATTTTACGACAAAAAAATTACATATGCGACTAATTCCTACGTTATTCGTATATAAAAACACGTGTCCGTATACATAACATAAGGGTCTATTTATGTCACGTCCGCTATACACGAGTAAATAACACGTAGACGGGAAATTTGCCTATATAAGACGCTAGTAAATATTTTGTAAGCAGTTCTCTTGAATAAATCCAACGTGAAACAACTTGACTTTTTACTGACGGAGTACATCTTGAAATCGTAATACATAATCTTCACGCATGTCACCTGAGAAAGAATACGAAATTGAGGAAATGCAGTCTTTATTCTGTACGTAATACGTATGATGAATCGAAGTATGAAGGCTGTTTATAATTATCATTATTGATCTGATCATTGTTAACTTCTGATGTTTCTTAAGAGAGCTCGAATTGCACGAGTCCATAAACGTAATGATTGACACTCAAAAACGCGATGAGCAACCGAACAGTTATCCAAGCTGACCACAAGTATACTGACGGTGGAAACTGTACTTCTTGAAGGATATGTGTTTACAAAAATTAACCCTACCACGTTGCCATTGGCCTATCTAAACATTAAACATTAAACCGTCACGTTCTGCCGAGTAACCCTGTACACAGAGAACAATTTATAATTGTTATATTATTAATAATTTTACCCTATAAGTCTTTAGAAACGAGATCTAAGACAGCAACATTGTACCAAAAGTTGCGAGTTAGTAATTGAATTGAATTTTCGAAGAAAGTTTTTGTTATTTCAGATATTCATCATTATAACGAAATATATTTTAATCAACGTCAAAAGAAATATTCGCCCTGCGTATCTGCCTGAAATTTTCTCTTCAAAGAAGTAATTTTCGTGGAATTAAACGTTCGTATTACTAATGTTAAGTCAGAAACTTTAATTTTCTGATTCCGTTTGAAACAAAAATCTCGAGGTTCAGGGGTTTTGATAAATGTTTCTCTGACAAAAGGATAAGTGGTCGTCAAAGACGACGGGTTTGGTAATCAATTAGCAACGGGGGGGGGGGGGGGGGTGTCTAGTTTAACGTGTAAATAATGGTTAAAAATCTTTGACAGTAACGAACCGTGGAACCGTTTATTTTCCTATTAAGGGTATCGTTCTGACGAGCGATCAGGAGCATGATACGTGTTCGATTAATCATCGATTAATCAAATTATAACTTCTAAACGAACTCCGACTCAAATCACATGGCGCACAACGTCTTGTCCAATTTGTATCACATGGCGCCCAACGTGGGGCCCAATTTGTATCACATGGTGCCCAACTTAAGTTAAAACACGTATTTTGACAGTTTTACTTACATAAAAATTACATCATGCATTTATGCTGCAGTTCACAATAATTATTTTAAAGTATAATTTGTAGATGTTATCCTTTTATAAAAAATCGATTGTACAATGAGGTAGTGGAGCACATTAAAAAAAAAATAAGAAAAAAATCAAGATTATCATGCCTTTTGAATTTTTTCAAAATGTGCAATACTTTCGGAGATATTGGCGTTCAAAGTTAGACTTGTTGAAAAATTCTCGGATTATCAATATCCACCCTGTGACGTCACATCTCTTGTACGCACCGGCCAGTAATAGCAATATTAGTACTAGAATGTCGAGTACTGACTTGTCGACCCGGAACATGTAACGTAACATCTCTCGTGTGATATAAACCGATTGTTCTTAGAATACAGAAATTTGAACATCTGTAACTATGCAATATTTCAAGATATCGAAAAACTCTTTCAGTTTCGTAAATGAGATTTTTCGAAGAATTAAAAAAAAACTCAATATATAACATTGGTTGAATCAACTACAAAGATATACAGAAAAAAAATATTTATCAAAAAAATATCTAGTTACTACGAACCAGGACCTCTTATCTGGGAAAGTGCATATTCTATTTGCGATGTAATAATAAGTATTAAAGAATACCAACATTTTCCATAAATTTTGAACTATTATCTTTTAAATTGATACATCTATTATTCTATTTTTAAAAGCAATCAACTATATCAATCTTTGAGATACCCTAGAATTAAATTAATGAATCCATTTTAATTAAATTTTTATACAACTTATGTAAATATTTTTAAAGAGAACAAACACATCAATCAACTATAAATTATATACAGAAAAATATCACCAAGAATCTGAAAATGTAACTTCGCAACAAAAATATGTTCTCTTTAAAAAAAACAATAATATCAAACAAAACTAAGCAAGTGCATTTTATTTATTTTCTGTTATATTGTGTTAGGGAGCATTCTAAAAATTTATGTTAATAACAAACCTGACTTAGCCGCTTTCTATAGTTATACAGAAAGAAACACTTTTGATCTATCAAAGTATTTCAAAATGAACATTGAAAACCCTAGAGCAGCGTTCGTGTATTTGAAGCTTGTTTTCAATTCATCATCTGGTGTATTTTTGTTGCCCCAAGAAGGGGTAAATTTAGTTGAAAACTATAATTTTATACTTAACAGCTTACAAGCAAAATCATCATTAAGTTAGAATAGGGTATGATAAAATCTCATTCAGGGTAACATTGGTCATCTTCGTCGGTCTCTCATGATTGAGGATCGCGATCTCCATGAACTACCGTCCACTTGACTATACTCTTCTTTTTTACGTACCTTGTTATTTCGATAAGCACCACTGGGTTTCCTGGTTTATAATAATGTACATGTGTGTGTATGTGAGTATTGCCGCCTTTTTTCGAAAAGCTAAGAAGACGGTAACCGACATACATCAGTCTTATTACTTCCCGTGCTTCGACCAGTCCAGCGGTCCAAATAAATCACCAGTACACGCTTCGGTAGGTCAAAATCTAAAGAAAAGAACTCAGCTAAAAGAACAACATCGGACCAGAAAGACAGAACAGTTAAAGAGGTTAGTGCAGTTCATATATCATATGTGTGTTCATTGTTAATCGAAAACCTGGGAACCAGCTATCGAAGGCATTTAAATAAATACTGCAGATCTTAAGGCTGTCACCAGAGAAGTGCCTGTTACCTTTTCCACTTTGTCGGTCTAACTGGTGGGGGATCTTCCTCTTCGACCTTCGACGTGACTCACCATATGACGCTTCTCAGAGCTATTTTTCCTGTGTAGTTCCTGCAGAATGGAGATATTTATGTCTCTAACACCACATCTCAAAGTCATCAATACGTCTTATCTCCCTTGTCTTTAGAGTCCATGGTTCCACACTATATATAAATATTGAATTCATCAGATACTGCGCAAGCCTGTTCTTCGTTATCTTGGAAATGCCCCGTTTCTTCCATATTTGGTCAAGTCTGAACTCACAGTCACAGAACTTTTCAACATATTTATGCGTCGTTTAATTTCTGGCTCTCAGGCACCATCGTCAGTAATCACGGACCCGAGATAATTGAAGTCCTTGACAATTTCAAGGTATATAAGGGCATCTATTCGTGAGAGCTGATTATCTCAATCAATGATCGTGTTCCGAATTCGTAAAACACTTTTGACGCGTCTTTCGAATCAGCCACAACCGTTGTTATTGACACAATTCCAAATTCTCATTCACATATTTCCTAATACTCGTCTTATCAGTGTGAATTGTGACCTTGACGTCGACAGACGTCAACTTGACCGATATTTGTTCGATCTCGACATCGCGATAACATTCGCGGTGTGGACATTTCAGCTCTAGTGCACCAGCACTGTATTTGATGATATTGTCTATTGATTACGTAGTGTTTGTTGTTTGTGCCGTGGGTGAAATTGTAATATCGCCGTCTTCAATTGGAAGCGGACATCTGCTCATCCGCATGCTATTTGTGAGATCTCGGCGACGACTGCAGAAGTGACGGAGCCATCATATACAAGGTGAGGTGAGCAGTTCTTCCGAATCCCGGTTCCCGTGATCTCTCACTGACCTCATCCTGTACCGAGGTTTCTCTACTTTCCTTCCCTACCCTGCGGTGATTCCGATTTACGACCGGAATTGTATTCTATTCCGCGGGACGTGACCTGGAGATCGCACAATTCGTTCATTTATCGCAATCAGTTCGAATTCAGCTTTGTTTTTTCCTTGTTTATCTTACAGCCCAATTTTTTACTTTCTTTTTCAATGCGACCGAGTAATTGACCACACATAAAGACATAGTTTTTATATTAATACATTCATCGTTCCATTATTTGAAAGAGCCATCTACCTTATTTTACTTTAAGGTAACATATAGGTTCGAAAATTTGTCGTTAAAAATAATGCCGCTGTAGCATAGTTGAATAATGTACCTTTCCCGGCTTGGAAAGAGATGCAGGTTCGAATCCCAGTGGCGCAACAACAATATTTTTAGATAAAATTGATTTTATATGTATATCATCTAATTTCATATTTATAAATATCTCAAAGTGGTCCAATATTATGCGGAATGACTGTAATGCTTTCATTATTGTGTGTAAACATCGCGTCTGTAAGATGGAAGGAATTTTTTAAAATTTTATAGTTGTCCAGAAAACATAAAATTTAATATGCACCTTAAAAACTTGTACATTATTGTATTGACTCTTGTATAAATGATTAGATTATGCTTTTCGAAAGATTTTTACAAAAACTTATTATATAATCTGAACACGCGAATTTAATATTATTTTTTTCAGATAATGAAATACTGCTCAAAGCAATTCAAGAAATATTCTTCCAAAACATTTTTTGAATTTTACCCGATAAATCAATTACGGATACGGATACGCGATACACCTTTGAATAAAAATAAATACGATAATGATCACTTTTTTTTACAAAATTGAGACGTTAAAGGAGAGAGTTTGCACATTAAGGTATCGCGAGTAAATACAGTATCAGTAGGTTCTTGGAGTGGCGCAGTAAGAAAATATTCAAATTGGCAACCTTAAACTTGGGGATGTTTTAAAAGAAAAATTTCCTTTGCCTTTTTTGTGTATCCAATTACCAAGGACGTTTTAAGGTTATCGTTACTGTGAACGAGGAAAACTTCTTTGAATACCGAAATCGGAATAACTTCATTTTCAAAGAGATACAAATTATGGATGCCAGTTTGTTATAGCAATCAAAGGAATGGGTGATAATGATATTATTCTATACATTTTCTGAAATATTTTCAGGAAAAAATGAAATATTTTCAGGAAAATTAGTAATATGCTATAGTTATATTATGTTATTATATTTGTGTGCGTACGTTGTGTGTCAATCTTAAGGATTTGCTTATGTATGAGTAGTGGGTGCCTCGCATGTTCCTTTGATGATGATTGTGTAGGATATTGTATAAAAGTGTATGGCCAGAGCAGATTAAGAAATGAAAGTGACGTTTTCTGGAGATATTATCTGAGACCTGACAACCGGCCTTCTAGATGCCTGCTGGTTGCATGGTATTGATGCCTGGCAGCGGTACCGGCTGTGTTTATGGCTGTTAGGAGCTCTGTTTGACGCACCGGTAAATTCAAGGTGTGTTCAGGGTCATCGGCGGTGATAATAATTTTGGATGCGACAGACCTCCATAGTTATATCCTAACCAGAGTTTCCAAATAATCGTATATCGAAAAGTGTTCCGAATTCGTAAAACACATTTTTGGCAAGTCTTTCGAATCGGCCGCGATCCATGTTATTGACACATTTCCCTGTCAAAATTCCCATCCACAGATTTCCTCATACTCGTCTTGTCAGTGTGAAAATTGACGTAGGCAGACATCAACTTGACCGATATTTGTTCGATCTCGGCACCGCGATAGCATTTGTGGTGTGGACATTTCAGCTCCAATGCACCGGAACTGTATTTAGTGATATTGTCTGTTGATCACGTAGTGTTTGTTGTTTGTGTCGTGGGTAAAATTGTGATATAGCCGTCTTCAATTGGAAGTGGAGATCTGCTCATCCGCGTGCCATTTCTGTGATCTCGGCGGCGACTGCAGGGGTGACGGAGCCATCAAGGAAAATATAAATAAATAAAAGGTTCGCACATATATAAAATATAAATACTTCAGTCACAGCCATTACTGTTTCTGTAGCTATTCTGTAGGCGTTGCCATTCTCTGGTGGATGCAAGGAAGAATCAGGAATGAAGTAGCAGCAGTGCACAAGCGGAGATGTATGCAGAAGGCGATGAAAGCGATAGATGATATGGCGCGTGGTTTCCGACGGGAGCGTGGCGGTCAAAATACGGTGAATAATATAATCTTCTGACTGAAAAAATGCGAATTCAGCCTAGGGCATATCCGATGATATCCTATGATGTAGATACAGATGGATGTTTGCAGAATGCGTGGTAGGATTACTCGTGGTCTGGATACAAAATGGCGTTCGCGAAGAATGATGTAAATTTCTACGGCTGGCGAGTTAGAACAGATACACACGCGAACACAGTATAAGATGGTGACAAAAAAGTGGTAAAATCAATAACAAAAATTTAACGTCCACCAGAATCTTTGCACAACTCTTGATATCGAGATTGACGAGATAAACTTATACAGAGAAGGAGCCGATCTTACTTCAAAGGTGGCAGGACGGGGTCTGCTCTATGCAAGCAGACCGAAGAGGATATCTAACAGGGATTCTAATGGATATTAACAGGGATATGAAGAGCACGACAGGTGACTAGACTAGATAACTTAATGCTATAGAAATAAACCTACGACAATTAATTACTAATAATCGAAGGGTGTTCATAAAAAAACCCGAGCACACTGAAATAAATGAAAAATTATTATTATTATTATTTCTCAGTAACGCAAACCGCGAATTTAGTTGTAAGCACAGATAGATCCACGTCTACATGAACTCCTGCCCTCTTGACTGCGCTCCTCCACTGTAGGGCTGTCACCAGGGAAGTGGCTGATGCCTTTTGCACACGGTCGGTCCAACGTGTGGGGGATCTTCCGCTTTTCCGTCGTTCGACGTAGCCCACCATAACAAGCTTCTCAAAGCTATCTTCTCTTCTCGCTATAAGCCCAAAAAATTTAAGGTCTCATCATAGGCAAATGCTTTCCGCTAGTAGGAAATAAATGTAATAAATATTCGTTCCGTGTAAATTCTACACGTATTTGCGGCCTCACACCGTGCAACTGTAGCCACACCACTGTCAGCAGTGTCGCCATTTTATCTATATAAAAGTCAAGTCATGTAGTTCAATATTCTAAAATATTTTTCAATAAAAACGCACAGAGAAATTTCTCACGCTACCGATTGCGTGACTCGAAATACATATTATGTTACTAAACCCTTTAAATAATATCTACTTTAGTTTCCGGACGAAATGCGACGCAGATGTGGCTTGTGATAGAAAATACACATTTTTTATTCAACAAAACAGACATAAATAATAAAATAATTTTGTTCCTTCTTCAGGATACAATGTGTACTAAAATTAAAAATGCAAGCATAGACAAAATCAAAACTATACATACAGGGTGGCCCAAAAAAAGTGAGAACATCTCGTAACACGTGAGTTATTTCAAAATGTAATATAATTAATTATAATTCTTAATGTACTTTTTTTTCGCACAATATTTAGCTAATCAGAAATCACCAAAACGCCCCATACTGCATAATCTACTGGACTTAAATCTGGGCTCTTCGGTGGCCACATGCCTGGCTCTATGAAATTAACATTCTCACGATGAAGAAAGTTGATTGTATTTCTGGCTGTGTGAGATGGAGCTCCGTCCTTCTGTAATGTCTAGCTATACTCCAGGCATTGTTTTTAAATTCTTTGATCGTTTTCCTAGCGCCCTTACCTTTTTTCAATTCACAAATTTTTGATTAGAATATGGTCTTCTGCAGTGATTTTTGTCATTCTAGGTGATAATTTGAAAAAAATCAAATACAAACACTGGGAAAATTAATAATCAAAGATGGCGACCGGAAATTGTCGATGTAAAACATAACGTAGGTAAATAGGTAAGTAAGTAAATTAGTAAACTATTTAAGCTATCGTTGATATAGTTAAATTAATTTTGATGAGCTATATCACATTTCACGAAATGTTCTCACTTTTTTTGGGCCACCCTGTATATGCAACACTTTTCAAATTGATACATTTATCGTTCCATTATTTGAAAGCCATCCAGCCAAATTGACAAAAATACTCGATTATTGAGCTGCTGTCGCTAACAAGTCAACGACATCAATCACGACAATGTTGAGTTTACTACCGGCTACTTATTTACCTCTTTCGTATTCGTAGATAACATGGCGAAGATTTTCAAATAGTGCATTCATATACTGGCTTGATGTAAATGGTCGTAGCGTCTTTATTACTTTAATAAATAAACAAAATAATATGTATAAACTAATCAATAATAAATTTTTCTGATTTTTTTACAATTGATCCCAAACGTTCTGTCAGTTTTTTAATTGCATGCTTAAAGAAGTCTGATTGTTAAGAGGAAAAGAAGTCGTCAAACTAATTCTGAAGAGCGTATCTTTATTTTAGAAATTTAGAAATGAAAATATGAAAATTAATGAATTAAATATATTAATTAGAAAGATATACATATAAAATCAATGTTCGAACCTGGATCTCTTTCCAAACCGGGGAAGGTGCATTATCCAACTACGCTACAGCGACGATATTTTTAGCGACAAATTTTCGAACCTATATTTGATATTAATACATTTGATCGTTCTATTATTTGAAACGGCCATCTACCTTATTTTTACCTTTGAGTAATCTGATAGCAGATGCCAGAATTATCAATTCGTTTTTATTAAATTTTGGACACACTGATACAACTTTATTATTAGGAGAACACATTCTTATTGTGAAGTTGTAATTATTCAGAACACAGGATATTCATACATACACATTCATACATATTCACAGACCTATGTTCTGAATAATTACAACTTAGTTGTAATTGTTTTTATTAAATTTTGGACACATTGATACAACTTTATTATTTTAGGAGAACACATTTTTATTGTGATGTTGTAATTAGACCTATGTTCTGAATAATTACAACTTCACAATAAGAATGTGTTCTCTAATTAAATATGGATATAGATAATTAAGACATTTTTATAATGTTAGAATGGAGACGTTGATATCGCGTCAAAAAAATCATTTGTTGTCGTCTTCCCATCGTTTTTTTTTTTGAGTTGTGGCCTCACGACAACTGTCAGTAGCAGTATTCATTTCATGCCTTAACCCCTTTGCTCAAATTCAAACGGAACAAAACATCGCAAATGTTAATATTAAGGTATTAAAATTACATTAATATATTTTTTTATTTTCAGATATTGCGTAACTGATGAGACTCTGACAATGTGAATGGTATACCATTTTTAATAAAGTAATAATATTCATGAAACTACGTAAAATGTTGAAAATAGAAATTAATTTTCTCTCTTTGGAGCTTACTCAATCGATATGGGGGAACCCATAGTAAATTTACATCAATTGTTAATACAAAATAAATTATCTTATTAGTTTTTCAATGATGTCACAGTTACATATTTGATTTGAATCCGAAATGCGTGTGTGTATTTTAATAGTATTTGGGATGATGTTAAATGAAAGATATGTGATTGGCGTATTGAGGTTTTATTATGACAGTATGGTAAAAACAAGAAAGATATAGAATGAAATGAATGAATGAATGATGTAGAAGGTGCGCGTGCATTACGAAATGAAATGATGTGAAGCGATTTGGCGGTCTCGCTCGGCGCTCCCGGGCCGGCAAGACCGCCATTGTAGAACGATGATACTGGAGAGACTGCCTGGCGGTGAATTTCGAGTCAGGCTTGTAGCAGCAGCCGGCAGCGCTGTCGCTAGCGTCGATGCCGACTGAGATGGCGGTGGATTTGAATTCCGGTCGCTACATATATATTTGTTCTTTTTGAGTTAAGTGTTAGTCGATGTTTGTCTAGAGTACTTTTGATTTCTGTATTTTCATTTATAATGATTGCAATCATCAGTATAACTGATTGCAATCATCAGTATAACTAATGTTTGGATCATCAGTATAACTAATTGTAATTCCGTTCTATAAAATTTTATTTAAAAAGTTATCGCTGCGGGTGCCATTGGTTTCTACAGTTTGTTTCGGTTAAGATAATTTTTGAACCAATTCAAGCGGCTGCCTGTGACACCGATATCATATATATATAATCCTTTCCAAAGAACGCTACGAACTTGCGCGCATCAACTCAATATTTCTCGGTGTTAACTTTTGCCACCGAGTACACACAAATGCGTTGTATTAAATAAATAATTAATTGCAACGATTAACAAATCGACCTGCAGCAGTATTAAAACTGCAGAAAATAAAAGAGTCGATCTCCTTGCATTTCAAATTACTGCTGAAATTCACGCGCGCCCTCCGTCAGCTGAATATTCCGCCCGGCCTGTTCCATTACCGAACGGGCCTGACGTCACCGGTCGGTAAAAAAGGCGAGCTTCGATCACTTTTTCCGGTCGATAAAACAGAGTTCGCCGTACCGACGGAAGCGAGCGCCGTTGAATAATTGACGTTCGCCAGAGAAAATGGCGGGAGATCTATCAAAGGTCGGGACTTTTAACGAGACGCTGGAACATGTCCGGGGCCCCGCATTGATAAATTTACCGAGAGATGCTTCCCAAATTTGTGGAGGGATAAAGGATGGATGGGCTCATTTGAATAATAAACAAATATAGGACAGACAACAAATTTGCCCGGCCAGTGGCGCGTGTTTGAAATGGCCGCCGGCGGGGCGGTCACGCAGTCGCCCTTGCGTGGAAAACGACGTAAATATGGGAAGTTGAGTAATTATTGAATTCTTCACTTGTGTTCATGTGATTGTTGTGTGTTTAATGCTTTGGGAGAACGCTATTCAGACAAATATAATTATTGTGTTCATTCGGTGGGGTTCGAATATTGAAATTGGAAAATTCATTTGATTAATGGGGTAAGATGTTTATACACCATCAAAGTAGGTGACTTAATATCTGACCCCCTATTTTTTTCATTAGGAGTTCCACAAGGGTCAGTTTTTGGACTTAAAATGCTAAAAAAAAGCAAAATACGATGCACTCATATACATCGCGGAAGAAAATTATGCAACTATAACATAGAGTTGAATTTAAATTGTGCTGGTTGATGTAAAAGGCGACACACAACATGGCGCCTCTGTATCTTCAAGAACTTTGTATCCCAGACAATTTGAATGGTAGACGTCAAACTCTCAGGTCAGCCTTTACTTCAGCTGCAGGAAGGGTTGTAGAACCGACTAACCGTAGAAGTCTAAATTTAGTGAACGGGCATTTGCGGTGGCAGGCCCAAAAGCGTGGAACTCTTTGCCCTGCGTCATAAGAAACAGTGCATCAGAGACTTTATTTAAGAAGAAACTAAAAACGCACCTTTCCAAAAAATCATTTCCGAAAGTGTAAATAACAATTTTTAATTTTAAAAAACATAGATAATTGTAGAACTATAAACATGTGTAAAGCGCCCTTGAGGTGAAATTTTTTACGAAAATGGCGCTATACAAATTATCCATTATTATTATTATTATAACATTGGATCTAAAATAATACCAATCACACCAGCAATTATCATAGATGGTGAAAGTCTGAAGGAAGTGACGTTAAAATTGAATTTTGATAAAAAAATCACATTTTTTATTTATTATCTTAGTTTTATTAACCACTGAGTTTTAAAAAACATCTACCGGTTTCGGAAAATACCTTTTCCTTCTTCAGGATGTCATAACTAACTAAAAATATAGCATTGTTTCTTCACCAGAATCTATTTTTAAATTTTTAAAAAAAACAACAATTATTTAAAAAAATAAATTTAGTACCTAACTCAAATTGCTGCTCAATACAAATTTAGTCGAATAATTTTTAGGAAAAAATTTTAGAATAGGACTCGTAGTTAAATTTAGTTGGCTGTTTAGAATTTCATGATTACTTTTACATGCTTTATTTATCTCCAACGATTCCAAATTATTTAATTTGTGACCTACACCATTTATATGCAAAATTAACAATCCCAATTTTTTATCAAAACCATGACTATTTTCTATCAAATGATTAGCAAATTTTAAAACTCAATTCAGTGGTTAATAAAACTAAGATAATAAATATGAATTTTAACCACCAAGTTAATATTGCTAATTTTAAAAGTATAAAAAAATCACATTTCTGGGAAGGATTAGAAGATTCATTAGTACCGAGTCTTGTCAAATAGTATACAGCTCTGTTATTATTCCTCACATCAACTACTGCAGCTGTATTTTGTACCTGGATAACGAAGAAGAAATGCAACAATTATCAGTGTTGCAAAATAAAGCTTTGAGATTAATACTATAGAAAAATAGATATACTCGGATCAGGGCAATGCTGAAAGATCTGAATATGATGACTTTTAAGCAGAAAATATCGCTAGAATTTATGAGAAACTGCTATTCAGGAAGAAGGTTAAATCTTATAAATCGATGATGTACAGTGCGATGAAGATTTTTAATGAAATGCCAGAAGATTAAAGAAATGAGGAGAAAAACCAATGATTCAAAATTAAACTAATCAAATATATGCAAGATAGGTTGTATTAGATAAGTTATTTATATTAGAGTACATATAAATATACTTATGTATACACTATATTAAGAATAAATAAATAAATAAAATATATATCAATTCCTTCCTCGAAATATTTTCGACATCGACAATGCGTCATTTCAGAATGTTTTTCCGTTCAGTGCATTTTACAATGATCTGGATGGGTAGAAATTTATTGGAACAAGGTCCGGAGAATATAAAGGGTGCAGTAAGAGTGACCGCTAAACTCTTAAATTATTTTCGTGGGTTGTTATAGCTACATTACGTAGCAAATATGCACTTTGGGGTTTGATAACCTCTTTCTGTCTATACTTTACTACCTTATTTCTTCTCCTGCTTAATGATACTTGACTTGTACCTCTTCGCTGGTAATTTCAGGAGATCTTGTGTGCACACGTGTCAATACAGTAATATCTCAAAAGCCTTCAGTCTTGTAATGGTGGATTCTTTTAACGTTCATAGATCACAGGTATGACATTTGTACGTGCATTTTCTTACCCCGTAATAATAGAATACGCCAAAAAAAAGGCCACTTAGCTTGGAAGACAGATAATCGTTCGACATAAGCAATCATTCACTGGCACTCGAAGAAATGCCGCCTTAAAACGTAAATTATTCGGAATCCATGTGTTGAACTATCAAAAAAATATAAGTTAATCCAAATAACACAAGAAATTTTAAATATGAATTGAATTTATTAATTAGAAAAATATACATATAAAATTAACTTTATCGAAAAATATTGTTGCTGCGCCACCGGGATTCGAACCTGGATCACTTTCCAAACGGGGGAAGGTGCATTATCCAACTATGCTACAGCGACGATATTTTTAGCGACAAATTTTCGAACCTATATGTTATCTTTTTTGGTATTAATACATTTAATCGTTCTATTATTTGAAAGAGCCATCTATATTATTTTTACGGAATCTCAAATACCTTTGAATAATCTGTTAGCAGTCGCCAGAATTATCAATTAATTTTTATTAAAATTTGGACAAATTGATACAACTTTATTATTAGGAGAACACATTCTTATTGTGAAGTTGTAATTATTCAGAACACAGGATATTCATACACACATATTCATACATATTCACAGACCTATGTTCTGAATAATTACAACTTAGTTGTAATTGTTTAGAACATAGGATACATACATAGAAAACATAAGATACATACATATTCATACACATTCACAGACCGTCTGTCCTGAATAATTACAACTTCACAATAAGAATGTGTTTTCCTAATAAGAAATTTTATCTAAGATTGTGCGAATGTTATCAGTTTTTTTTTCTGACATGTTTAATTGCATAAATTCTTTTAAATTTTTATTATTGTAAAACCAAATTCTTACTTTTAACATACACAAATATTATAAATTTAAATATGAAAATGGCATCTAACCCCCTCTCCACCTAACTTAGCTCACAAAGAATCCGTGACAGCGCTATTTTACGTTTTTCCGGCCATAGGCAAAATATTTCAAACTTGTCGTCTACATTATTTTTCTTATCTGTGGTATAATTCGTGAAGGGGTCGATAATTTCACATGTCTGGACTCTATCGTGAACACGTTTAATATTACAACTGATGAAATAAAGATCCGACTTCTAGAAGGAAATATAAGCTTTTATGCGAGTAATAATAATTAATAATTTGTGAACGCAAAATGGAAAATGGAATTTACAGAATAAAAATTAATTATAAGCATGAAAATTTAATTGAGCGAGACAATTGAAAGATTCTGTGTGTTCTAAAGGCTGAGATGGACTGGCCATGTTAAAAGAATGCCAGATGACAGGACACCAAAGATCGTAAGCGAGTGGATACTAGTGATGAGAAAAAATTATACTTTGACCCACTGATGTGACTGTGATTGATATTCGATAATATCAGTGATTGAAAACTGCGATCACAGTTTCATTACTGATATCCACGCGCCGCACGATATCATAATACACGAAATAAATTAATAATTTTGATTATATTTACTCATTACATCAAACTTCTATATAAAGCATATTCTAGCATATATAACTAATTTAATATCATCAGAAAGAGAATTAATACCGTTTAAAAAATATGAGTTTATTTTTCGGGTCGAATTTTCAGCATTTCAAGTCAAATTCGTAAAATGTTTTGGCAGAATCTACTATATGACGTCTATCAAGAATTATAACGTCATTCCTTCATGAATATTTTCATTTGATATGCACATGCGCCGATTCACGGTTCACAGCCAAATATAAATAAAATTAATCACGATATTCCCAGATATTCAATAAATGATAGTGAGTGTGATTTAAATATATCAGTGATTGACTCACGGTTCGTGATTTTGAGCTCATCACTAGTGGATACCCTAGTGGAAGCGACCTAAAGGCTGGCCAAGGAAGGGAACTGGAGTAGGATGGGAGAGTTTGGAAACTGGACAGGAATGGCCAGTGTTCCTTCTTCGACAGCTAGTTCCTAGGTTTTCAATTGACAATAAGGGCACACATTATACATGAACACTGTATCAACAATCAGTTTATTTGGACTCTGGACCAAAGTACGGGATGTAATTGATCCGTCTGTCGTTTACCATTTTCTTGCATTCTCCGAAAAAAGGCGGCAATACTCCACACACACATGCACAATATTATTAACCAAGAAACGCAGTGGCGCTAATCGGTGTAACAAGGCTCGTAAATAGCCAGGAATATCCTGGGATGTAGTGCCGTGGAAGAAGAAGACAAAGTATAATTCGTGATTGTAGCGAATACACCACACCCCGTTTTCATTCTTGGCTCCAAATATTCTTCATTGAATCATAGGTTTGAAGGGCGGTAATGATGTAATTCCTTAGGCCTCGATAAAAATGTAATTTCAATTCTTTTTGGACCTATACAATATAACGAATATAGTAATTTATTAATTTTGCTTCGCTGACGGACAATCCGAGGACTTTTTTTCTTGTCTTATTTGTCTGAGACTTCGCGCCGATCTCGGTGCAGGAAATTAAACCGAGATATTGCCTCCGAGCTAAACATTAATAAGTCCCAGAAAGCCTCTCGCGCGCAAACAATAGAAGGGCAAAACAAAATGGCGCACACAAACGTCAGCGGGACGCGGCTGTTGTAGCGTTACATTCATTCAACGTTCCGAGTATTCATTTGGCTGCGAAATAATTCGTTACAGGAATTTTACTAATTATATTATTCGGTTGGGTTTCATTTTAATGTTAATTTGATTTGTTAAAATTTTGCTTATTAATTTTAATTAATCTTGTTAAGCTTTTTATTACTAGACTTAAAAATCAAATGAATGAAACGAGAAAACAACGTGTAAAAAGATTGATAGTAACAAAAAACATGGATAATTCACTGGGAAGGAAGGTATGAAATTTGATTACATCTATTTTATGAGATTAAATTTCATTTATTATCAAATGTTTATTTATTTTTGTACTTTAAGGTATCGTTTAGATATTAAACTAGCTAGGTAGGAATTATGTAAATGAAAAAAAAAATCGTATTATTTAGGTTTAAATTTTTAATGCGTGTTGTGATATGTTCATCAATTGAAGAAAAATACTAATATCAAATATCTAGGAATCATAATAGATAACAATCTCAGATAGAAAGAATATATCGCACATCTAGATAAAAACTAAGACAACTCAAAGAGTCATTTTTTAACATTTATCTCCATTTTTTGTTACTAAAGTTATGACAACTAAACAACATTTTAGGTCAGGAAAACACATTCTTATTGTGAAGTTGTAATTATTCAGAACAGACGGTCTGTGATATTTTAAATACTAATTAAATATATTAATTAGAAAGATATACATATAAAATCAATTCTATCGAAAAATATTGTTGCGCCACCGGAATTCGAACTTGGATCTCTTTCCTAACCGGGGAAGGTGCATTATCCAATTATGCTACAGCAACAATAGTTTTAGCGACAAATTTTCGAACCTATATGTTACCTTTTTGATATTAATACATTTAATCGTTCCATTATTTGAAAGAGCCATCTACCTTATTTTTACAGAATTTCAAATACTTTTAAGTAATCTGAAAGCAGATGCCAAAATTATCAATTCATTTTTATTAAATTTTGGACACATTGATACAACTTTATTATTAGGAATAATAAAATTACGCGTTTGTACAGTCACTTTTACAATACGGTATTATTGGATGGGGAAGAGCACGTAAAACTTCAATATCTCAATTAAAAATCATTCAAAAAATTGACGATGAAAAAAATTTAAATAATTTAAATATTTGAAGCGAATTCCGATCTAGAATATTTCGAGACCAAGTTGATATTCCAAAACTAAAATATACCGCGACTCAAAATCACTATATTTTTCAAGGCATTAAATTTTTTAACAATCACCCCATCACAATTAGAAAAATTACAGACAACTATAAATTTGTATCTGAAGTCAAAAAATATGTACATAGACTAACTGAAATATAAATTATTTCGTATATACTCCTTCTTTACACACAAATCTTACTTTTATAGAGAATAAATAAATGTTAAAAGAAATATATATCATACTGATTATTATATAAATGTATTATATATGTTATATATATATAACATATATAACAATCATAGCTAAAAATCTAAAAACTATGGTTGATGTAACTTTAGTTAAAGTAATTAATCTACTTAATTTATGATCAAAAAGAAAGCTTTGACTATTATATTTAATGAATTATATGACGTAAAAGCGTGCCCTGCTTCTTTGAAAAAACTTTCTATCCAGAATATCCAACCATATATTATTTATTTCCAACGCATTGTGTACGTTCCATATGCTGGTATTTTCAATCATAATAAACAGGGCTGATCCCAAACCATTTGGTGCCGGAGGCGAGGTAAAAAGTGGCGTCTATTTGATAGGTATTGAATTTTCCCGAAAATCAAAAAATATGCGGAATTTTTTTTGTCAAATTTTGATAAGGGTATAATATTTAAATACACTTCGCCGCTTAGTCATACAAACGTATTGTTAATACTGCCAACATAATTATGAATATGATAGAAATAACCAGTCAATAATGACGGGAAATGAAAAGTTTTCATAACAGTAATTTATTATTAAAATCAACAGAAATATGTACATTGTGAATATTTTGTTCTAGGCCGATTTTGTTTAGCCATAATTTTGGTTTGGCATATATTTGTCAGTTCGCGTTTAGTATTCGTAGAAAACAGTTGATTACAATTTATTATAGAGTATCTAACGGTAAGTCATTAAAACATTTTATCTAATATATCTATATAATAATGGAAATGCTATAACCATTTATGGTGAGCACTATTGTCATATATTGGAAAACTTATTGCTAGCCAAATTGGATCGATTGGGACTGTAACACGTGTAGTTCAACAGAACGGTGCCACCCCACGCATAGGCCGAGCAACAGAAATTTTGCGATATATTTTTCCCGGCTGCACAATGTCAAAAAGTGGTGATATGGACTGCCTTCCTCGATCACCTGATTTGATGGCTCTACTATTTGACTATTTTCTGTCCGGGCACTTGAAAGAAAAGGTCTACGCCAAATAACACGCAAAGTGTGCGAAAATATTATGAAAAATATGGTTAACAGAGCACGCATTTGTTCTGTTGCTAGAGGCGGCTAATTGGCTAATGTCATACATACATCTATACATACATACATACATACATCTATACATACATACATAAATACATCTATACATAATTGTAATAAATTAAGTAATTATAAAATGAAAACAAAGTTATAAAGTTATCTATCATTTCTTAGTTATTAAAAAATAACATCAGCCTGGAATATAATATTCACCCCGTAGCTAAATAATGTAAAAATTTACATATCAATTACTCTATAAATATGTTTTGAGAATACTTAAAGAATACTTAAGAGAATACTTGAAGTACTTAAAAACATGTAAGTACCTTCTTATTTCGTGAGATGTCGATAAATAATGTTCCACATTCGATATTATTCTGATGCAAACAAAAGCACACTTCCAAGTATTGAAATAATGGAGCGAAATTGGGAGGATGATGGAGTATGGGTGGTACTCCACACACCTGATCTTTACTGACTTTATTATATATTCTTGGCACAACATATTCTCTCCTTCTCTCACTATACACATTGTTAGCAATCGATACTCTCGTAGTTCGTCCTTGGATCACGTTTATCTACTTACCAAATTTAATAAAAATATGGATGTTGACGCAAGTCGAATACCCACTCCCTGTGCATTTGTCCTTCCAATAGACCTTAATATATGGTCAACCAATGACTTAGAGATTTCGTCGACGGGACCACAGATTGCCTTTTGACACTGAACTGTTAAGATCTTATTCTTTTTTTGGCGTCCGAGAGCAGCGCCGTGCGTAACGTTCAGACCACGAAGAAGCTGTGATCTCAACAGTTTCGGAAGTGCAGTGATCTCTCGGTTCTTCACAACAAACGTGTTAGTTAACTGGAGGTGAAAACGATGTCCAACCCGGGACTTTAGAGCAAGGTATACATACAAAAAAAACATTTTCCATAATGTTCACCAAATGTTAAGCCACATTTAATCTAAAAGTGTTACCTAGATATTTACTTATCGTCAGGTACTCTATTATATTATTTAGCCCGAAAAAATCTTTTTCTCTTTGTGTTCCAATCTAACCTAACACAACTAAATGTTTACAAACGTAACCTCTAAGATACTTTGAGCAATTGCATGTGCTATTCAGCCAATCAGTTTTATCCTGTTGTAATTCTACTTCCCACTCGCTAAAATATTGCTCCTTGTACTCGTCGAACGATTCCCGGGGATCGTCGTAAGTTTCACATTCGAATACATCACCACATAGAATACAGGTGTTTGGTGAACTTTTTTACAAACAATTGTCTCAGGTTCCTCAGCCATGATGTTCTCCTTTTTCTAGGGCCCCGACTTCCGGCAATCTATTCCTACATTATGATATGTAAGATCTCATATTGAAGATTTCGCATTTTAATTGTTTTAATTACTTATTTTTCTTTATTAGATAGATCCACATCTCAAATTCTTCAAGTCGCCTTATTGTTTCTTCGATCACTTCTAACCATCTAACCATTCTCATTCGTAATCTAAGGTTGAGATCATGAGATCATGAGATCATTCTCATTCGTAATGTAAGGTTGTAATCATTCGTAATCTAAGGTTGAGATCATGCCCAATCGTGAATGCACGAGCTTGATCAATGCGGTATTTGATATCAACGGTACACCGACGTTTGATCCCCGAACAGTTGATCCCTCCGACAGTTGGTCCGTCGGATATTTGATCTCCTGAACGATTGATCCCTCAAAGCTTCTTCAAGTATCTATTTATATTCGTATTTACCAGAATCAGTGAATGTCATAAATAAGGTGGGAGCAAATTTGTAGTAATATTATTTTTTTTAATAAATTTTGAAAAAATAATACTCATGAGGTTAAAGTTTCTAGGTGCACGCACAGTGGTACATCACGAGTATTTTTGATATTCATTATTTTTTTTGGAGTCCAGAGTCTAGGCGTTTCAGAGTTTAATTTTGTAAACATTTAGTTTGATCCCATTTCAAATTATCTCATGCAAAAAAAAAAAACTTGTTAAACTTATTACATAATAAAAATGTTTTTTAAAAGAAGACTTGTAATCATTTTTAATGAACCGAGTAGAACCTACACAGCGCACACTGAAAATGTAATACAAGGGTTGGGCTGGTGCAATCAAAACTAACTGGTTTTTGCGTTGCATGTCTGGCAACGGGGTCGGGGGATGGTTTCAAGTGCATTTTAAACAGAAATAATTAATGCATTTCGAGCCGACATTGTTCGCGTGTGGCCTCAGCCCATTTTCAAAACGAAGGGGTCGCGTAATTCTAAAGCCTGTTTTTCATGTACACGGGGTAGATTTACCCCGATACGCCCCTTGAAGGCTAACTATTTCACAGCCTTTTGTCACGTTTTTAACGGAAAATACGTGAATTAAAGATTTATGTTTGATCTTGTGCGTGGACGCGCGTGAGTAGAGGAATTTATTATCTAATATGTAAAAAAAAAAAAAACAATTTATTTTCGTGCCTCCGAGACACGAGTGACGCTTAAAAATGTATATTTTACATTCCGGCGATAATGGCACTATTATTTAGAAAATTAGTTTAAAGTGAAAAGTTTCTATAAAAATATAATATAAACAATACTCAGATGGAAGACGGATGGGAAGACCCTGACTCCGCTAGGAGAATGCCATAAAGATTCTGCAGATTACAAATTGAAAGATACGCCGATAACCGGAGCATATACAGGGTGTAACAGACCTAATCCATAATATTTTATGGGTGGATACCTGACTAAATTACGAGTCGAAAATATTTATGAGATATGTGCCTAATCTCAATAAGCATTTCAGAAAAAATAGTAATTATGCAATTATTTCGATTAACCTTTTCTCTCCGATGATGTAAACTGAGTTGACCTCTGTAAATGAACTGAATATAAAGTTCATATTTTAGATATTCCTCCGTTATTGTTACGTTGGATAAAATAATTACAATATATAAGTATTTATGTAAAACATGTAAAACGTTGGCCGAGTTAGACGTGTCTTATACGTCTTTAAGCTGTCGTTCGTGGTGATCAATATTTTTTCTCATTTTTTAGCATGTTTAAACAATAATTGATATATATATATGACACCATATTTGCCACTAATGTGACGATCGGCATCCGGTACCCCATGCCCTGCGTACTGCGTCCACACTCGCTGCTCGTACGCATACGCGTATTGACAATTCACGTCATATATATCAATTATTATTTTAATTATTTTAATGAAGTAGACGTAGACTTCAAGCTTAAAGAGACATAGTTGGATTTTGCACCTTCCCCGGTTAGGAAAGAGATCCAGGTTCGAATCCCGGTGGCGCAACAACAATATTTTTCGATAAAATTGACTTTATATGTATATCTTTCTAATTAATATATTTAATTCATATTTAAATTATATTATTGATAGAATCGGCGATAAATTTGTAGAGTTTCATCATAATTGATGGATAAGTGTTATTACTCTACTTGAGTTTATTAGCACTACTCGAGTCTCGAGAGAAACAGAAACACTCAGCGACAGGTGAAGTATTAAAGTTTAATACTTCACCTGTCGACGAGAGTTACTGTTTCTCTCGAAACTCGAGTAGTGCTAAAAAAAGTAGAGTAATTACATTATTTTATTTATATCCATCCACATTTTGTCAAGTCTGGACTTTCTTCTTTCTGTATGCATTACCGTATATGGAGTTTTCCACTTGTATTTCTCTTCTATCATTTGATTATATATGTATATCTTTCTAATTAACATATTTAATTCGTATTTAAAACTATATCTAGTCATAATTTAGTTCGTATTCTTGTTGAACATTACTTTTATTTTCGTGTATTTTAATATTTAGACTGTGTTCGACTCCTTGAAAATATATTTAAGTACAGTCTTGGCATTGAAAAACGTGTATAATAATATATTTTATTTCCTTCACGTATATATTTATTCAATATTGATATAAATTGTTTCAGTTTACGTACGTATTGTATAGCACGTAGCAATAGCGTGCGTCAACTTGTAACGTATCATAAAATAAATTGTTACCTATATATTTTTTGTGTGTCTAGGCAAAATATCGAGAATGTAGAAATTGAATTTATTGATTAATAATTTATTGTAAATAGCTACATATGGCACGATTTATAAGCGACATTTCTTTTGACATAGGATGTATGTTTATTCAACAGGTCAAGATATAGCGCGTTAAAAAATTTCGTGACATCAACATACTCTAACTTAAAAGAAAGATAAACATTGTATTTTATTTTTACCAAACCAACGAAACCATTCACTTTAGAATATTTTTTAGTAGTAAATATTTTTGGACTAATTTCTTCTTAATGCAAATCTTTATGGCTGACCATATAAACGATGAAAACTTACATTTAAAAAAAAAATATATATATATATATATATACTTGCACTGCTCGCTGCGTCACTGGGTCACTACTTACTGTATATCAATAGATAACAAGATTAACTCAACTTATTTTATGAATAATATGAAGAAAAATGAAGAGTATCTAGTCTCTGGTTATTTTCTTTTTAAAGTCTCGGGACTCGTGACAGCAAAAATAACATAAAATTTTTGGGTTCTCTTGACACAGAATCCCTTATTAGTGTGCCTTCATTACATCAAAGTATGCGGCCCCTAACGTTCTTATATAAGTAAATTCGTTTTTTTTTAAATTAAAATAAATATTATGTGAACGTTAATTAAGATGTGTAATTATAAATATCTCTTTATCGCAGAGATTTAAATTAAAAAATATCTCCACGAAATAAAAGAGACCCTTAATTTTAAAAAAACTATCCTCACCTGAACCGCTGGCCTCCTCTAGCGGCTGAAACTGGAAGCTGGCCTTGAACCCTTGACCTGGGAATTCAGAGTTCGCGATAAACTCTATGCAGAGGTCTGATCCCGTTGAGAGAACCTCAATTTCTGAAATAATTTAGAAAGGAGCTTTATTTTTCATATTTTTCTTTATTGAGTCAGTTCTTATCTACATTTGATATTCACAACATTTATCAAATAAAATATCAGATATCTTACGGAGACGAAGCTATTTTTATTATATTTAATGGAAAATATATAAAAGTATGAGGTAATTACAGGGCTTACGATCTATGTTTAACTGGCTTAAGTGATAACTTTATATTTATTTTATTTGTAACTATATATAATACAATGTAAAAATATGTTTGAACTGTGCCCGTCTCACTAGATAAATTCTGTGTCAAGACGGGTATAGTTTACAAGCAATTGTACAATTAATTAGAATTACATGTATTACTATATAATAGGTGTATATGAAGAACAATTTAAAAGTGGACTTAATTTTCTGGATCACTTTGTAGCAATAATTATTCCAAGTTTTAATATATAGTTTCATGTTCTTGTGACATAAATATAACGTTCAAAATTTTCTCCCCATCAATCTCCACATCTATCAAATTTTAGAAGTTGTGTTTATGTTAATATGTGTACTCGCTTCGAGTATCGTCATTACCGCATACTTCTATTTATTTTCCATTAAATATAATAAAAATATCTTCAATACTAAATTAATGTATTAATTATAAATATATACATATAAAATCAATTTTGTCGAAAAATATTGTTTTTGCGTCACCGGAATTCGAACCTAGATCTCTATTTCCAATCCGGGGAAGTACACTACCAATTGTGTTATAACGCCAGTACTTTTCTTGACAAATTTTCGAACCTATATGTTACATTTTTCAAATTAATACACCTGTCGTTTCATTATTTGAAAGCCATCTACATTATTTTTACAGAATCTCAAATACCTTTGAGTAAACCGACTGCAGACGCCAGAATTATCAATTCATTTTTATTAAATTTTGGACACATTGATACAACATATATTATTAAGGAATACACATTCGTATTGTGAAGTTGTAATTATTCAGAACATAGGTCTGTGATATTTTAAATACTAAATTAATGTATTAATTATAAATATATACAATTTAATATAAATCAATTTTGTTCTGAATAATTACAACTTCACAATAAGAATGTGTTTTCCTTAATAAAAATATCTTCGTCTCTGTGAGATATCTGATATTTATTTACTAACAGTGCCTTTGTAGGTAAAATTCTAGTAATTGTGTATTCTTGGACATTATCAAACATTGCTAAAATTTTGAAATAACTGAACTTTTGTCAAGACTAGGTAAAACTAATCAACATTTCGAGATGCACATTTAACAAATGTGTACCAATCAAAGAAGATTTTTTTTTTGCAATAGAGAACGAATTAAAGTCAAAACTCAAACAATAAAAAAGCATTGAAAACGTAATGAAATCAATTCTTATTTATTATGTAAATCAATTAATTTTTAAACTACCGGCAGTATAATTGAAGTGAAAAATGAATAAATTTATCTTGCATACCTGAACCTTCATTGCAGAGAACCGTGATGGTAGGAGACAGGTTGTTCTCTCCGTCAAACACCTTGATGATGTCGGCTCTGTTGAGACAACTGAAACAAATAAACACAGGAATAAAAAGTGTGTACACGATAATGGGCAGGTAAAAAAAAATAGCTTAAAATCTTAAGTAAATATATACGACATGATATTTTGTGTAAAATCGTTTTAATTATCAAGTAATATTAATATTCAAGGATCATTTGCAGCAGTTTTTAACAAATATTAAAAATCAGTAGCATATAATATTTTAAATACTATTTAAATGTATTAATTAGAAATATATATATGCATTATACAACTATACTACAGCGACAGTACTCATGACGACAAATTTTCGAACCTATTTTTCAAATGAATACATTTAATTAGTATTTAAAATATCACAGACCGTCTGTTCTGAATAATTACAATTTCACAATAAGAATGTGTTCTTCTTAATAATAACAATATATAATATATTATTGCGCAGCGCGGAAAGATTGTAAATTAATATTCATATTTATTATTATTTTTTGATTATGTACTGCCATCTAGCGGATTTCTAAAGCAAATACAGAAACATAGGATACAATGGATATGAAGCGGAGTCATAATATACTGAGTGTGATTGCGGGAAATAAAATGTATGATGTTGTGAATGCAATTAGTTTAGGCGCCAACAATAATGTGGGAAAAGAAGGAGCCAGGGACGAAAGTAGACTGAATGCAATGAAATGCGGTAACTTAAGCACATGTGTGAAAATCTATATACGATAGAGTGAGGAATTAACAAATTAGGAGCAAATCAAGAGCTGAGCAAATAGAGTAGTTGAAATAATTACGAAAGAGTTGCTGAGATGGTTTGGTCATGTGGAACGTATGAGTGGGGAAAAGATAGTAATGAAAGTATACGAGGCGAGTGTTAAAGGCATCAGGAATAAAGGGCGCCCGCAAAAAACAGAGGAGCGTGTATGAGAAGATGGAAGTGGACGAGGCAAGAGTGGTGTGCCAGGATAGAAGAATGTAGTGTTCTATCCTCTCTGCATGCTCCTGCAGTGAAACAAAGATGCAGAGGAAAGAAAAGAGTGAACTAAAACTAAATTCATACAAATTGGAAATAAAAGAATACCAATAACACCAGTAATTATCATAGATAGTGAAAGTTTTAAGAAAATTAAAAGTTGTTATCTGGTGACTTAATATATGACCCCACTTAATTTCATTAGGAGTACCGCAAGGGTCAGTTCTTGGACCTATTCTTTTCATTATCCATATAAAGGACGAAAAATAAGATGCACTCATATATAATAGAAATAAAAGAATACCAATCACACCAGAAACTATCACAGATGATGAAAGTCTGAAGGAAGTGACTTTAAAATTGAATTTTTCACAAAATACAAAACACGTGACTAAAATGATTACTAAAAAAATCTCTCTTCTGGGAAAGATCAGAAGATTCATTAGTACCGAGTCTTGTCAAATAGTATACAGCTCTGTTATTAATCCTCACATCAACTACTGCAGCTGCATTTTGTTTTTGGCTAACTAAGAAGAAATGCAACAATTGTCAGTGTTGCAAAATAAAGCTCGGAGAATAATACTCAGAAAAAATTGATATACTCGGATGACTTTAAGCAGAAAATATATTTTAATGTTATGGTATTTATTTATAAAATCTTCACTAAGAAAATATCGGCAGAGTTTGTAAGAAAAATTGATGCAAATCAACATGAGCAGGAACATTATACAAAAGAAAAAGAAAGACTTTATTTATTTATTAGACTTTATTGACACACATGTTTTTGCTGTAGCAGAGTTGAATGTAGAATATTATAATATAACATGATAAACATAATTGCAATTAAATCCTCGTTGTTTATTGTGTGGGATGGAGTAAACTCCACCTCTGATATATACAGCACAGTCCCGGCTATTTTGCTAGACTGCCATCTGTGTTAAAATAGTCAGTTTTTTTCGTTCTGTTGTGGTGTTATTTAATTCAAGAAGGATAAAGATTTGACTGGAATATAAATATAAATAGAGAAAAAAAAATGTGGTGACAGTGTTATAGAACTAGTGAATTATTAGTGTAGGCACTGTATATTGATTGATTCTATGTAATTGGATTTTATATTGGGTCCATATTTGTGTAATCTTATTGAAAAATAACGATTTCTAGTTGGTGCTGAGTGTGTTGTACAGTTTCGGAGCTAAGAACATGTAGAATATTTGATAAAATATTGTTGTTGTAGATGTTCGTTGTTTGTCTTGTGTTGTGTCCATGAGACAAACAAAGAACGACTGAGACTGCTATTCAGGAAGAAGGTTAAATCTCAGAAATTGATGATGTCTATATGCGATGAAGATTTTTAATAAAATTCCAGAAGATACAAGAAATTAAAACAATGTGAAACTAAACAAATGTGTGCTAGATAAGTTGTACTAAAAATGAACCTTTTTATGTTGTTTATACGGAGTGGGCCAACTTGGACTGACTGATGTAAAATGCATATAACTTTTATAATTTTATTATTTAGTGTACTTAGTTAACTTTTTTTTAATCTGTTATGTGGAAAATAGCACCATTTAAATGACCTCCATTTTCTTGTTGACAAATAATTGCTCTTTCTAAAGTATTTAAAATTATATTTCGCTACGTTTCTGTCTCCAAATGTGTTATTTCTGCACGAATATTTTGTTTAAGCTCATGAATTGTTGCTGGTTTGTTCATGTATACTCGGCCTTTTAAGTAGCCCCACAAAATGAAATCAGACGCCGTCAAATCTGGGGAACAGGTAGGCCAAGCAAACTCTACATTTTTTCAAAATTAGCCGGTCACCGAAAGTAGATCGTCACGAAACATAATAAAATTTAATAATTTTAACGCGCTCTTGCACTGGGTATGTATAAATGTAATTAAAAATAAACCCCATCAAAGTTATAAATTTTTAAAAACAGTCAACCAAAATTGACCCACCCTTTATTAGAGCATATATAAATATACTGATGTAAGCACTATATTAAGAATAATAAATAAATTATATTCCTAATGTGTCGTAGCACCGAAAAAGATGATGATATTACGTACTTACTTACCATCAAGCCATTTCTCCGCGGGGGTGGGCAGAGAGGATAGAGCGCCACACTCTTCTGTCCTGACACAATTCTCGCCTCATCCACATTCATACATCTTCTCATACTAGATCGCCGATTGTTGAGGCTTCTAACAGAATCATCCTCCATTCACTGGTTAACCTGGTCGTGCTAAGTCTTCCGCGGACGTCCTCTGTTTCTAGTGCTATCAACACCTACGTCATATATCTTTCTTACCATTCTCTCCTCATTGATCCGTTCCATATGACCAAACCACTTAAGTGATCCTTTCTTAATCTTACTCACTATACTAACATCAGCTTTACATTCTTTCCTTATTTCTTTATTCTTTAATCTGTCATAAATAGATTTGCCACATATACGCCTAAGTGATCTCATTTCCATTGCATTCAGTTTATTTTCGTTCCTTTTCTGCCAGCTCCAGGCCTCACTTCCATACATCAGTGTCGGTACCAGGATTCCATGTGCACCGCTAGTATTGTCTTGGTTGACCAATTCCCTTTAGATATAATTCCATTCAAAGCGCCGTTCACTTTATTTCCTGCAGTCACCCTCCTTTCGATATCATTCTCAGCCTTTCCGTTTCTACTTGTTCCAAACATTCGTTACCTACAAGTATTTGGCACGGTGTCTTGCTTTCCTTCTTCTCGAATACCATCACTTTCGACTTGTTAACATTCATCATGAGGTCGCTTTCCTTGCATACATCGTACATTCCACTCACCAAATTGTGTAGTTCTTGTTTATCATTCGCCATTAGTACTGCATCATCGGCGTACAATAAACAGCATACAATCAAATCGCCCATTTTTGCTCCTACATCCATTCATGATGATGATATTAAACTATAATGTGTTACATTGATCGCATTTCAATTGACTTTTTTGACCTCTATAGATAACATTAACGTATTGACGTGCCACGAGACCATTTTTTAAGTTTTCCCCATTACATCATAATAAAATGGCCCGCTTCCGTTCAAAATGTCTCTGATAGGCTTTGTTTGTTGACAAAGCCATCGCGTAGCAACCCATTAAGGCTTCGTGTATTATATACAAATTTGTTGACAGATTCATCGCACGGCATGAACCCTACAACTAACTTCCTGAATATACCGTTATACCTGTTCAAACACGTTGTGTGTGTTTTACAAATACGGTTGAATTAGAATAAGTAAATAATTTTTTATTAATCGAAACAATGAAACCATGAGAATATATGTATATGACAACAACAAGGCATCTTGTCTGATTTTTTTATATCATACTTTAGATAATTTTCTCTTTTAAACTGTTACAAGCATGCCAAATTTCTTAATAGTTTATTGGATAACACAAAAATAAGATTGTATTGCTATCTCTAAAACTACTACAGTTAAATTAGTGACTTTTACATAGAACTTATCTGTTAACAGCCTAGTTCAGTTTTATATTTTTAAAATTAACTTTGTAGTTAAAATCCATATTTTTATTTATTAACTTTATTTTATTAACCACTTATTGAATTAAAATACGTCTATCGATTTATAAATATCTAAACACCTAGCACGAAATATTAGACCGGCATTTTGTACGAATAATAATATAGGAGATTTACTCATAAATTCTTAAGACAGAATAAATTTAACAATTCTGGTGTCTATAAACTTAGTTGCAAGGATTGTGCTGCATTTGATATTGGTAAAACGGGTCGAAATTTTAATATACGAGTAAAGGAGCATTTGAGATGTTTGAAAAATAGTGGGCTTTCAGAATTTTCTAATCATTTGATAGAAAATGGTCATCGTTTTGATGAAAAATTGAGATTGTCAATTTTGTATGTAAAAGGTCGTGAATTAAATAATTTAGAATCATTTGAGATAAATAAAGTGTGTAAAACTAATCAAAAATTATAAACAACTAACTAAATTTAAATACTAAATTAATGTATTAATTATAAATATATACATATAAAATCAATTTTGTCGAAAAATATTGTTTTTGCGTCACCGGGATACGAACCTGGATCTCTATTTCCAATCCATTTTTCGACAAAATTGATTTTATATGTCTATATTTATAATTAATACATTATTTTAGTATTTAAAATATCACAGACCTATGTTCTGAATAATTACAACTTCACAATAAGAATGTGTATTCCTTAATAACTAAATTTAACTACAAGTCCCAAGTAATAATTTGAGTTAGGTACTAAATTAATTTTTTTTAAATAGATTTTGTTAATGAAACAATAACATATGTTTTTGATTATTTATCGACATCCTGAAGAAGAAATTGATAGATGTATGTTGATTCAATAAGTTTTTAATAAAACGACGTTAATAAATAAGTTCAGTTTTACTTAATAATTTCAGCCAAAATTCTTCTTTACAGAATTGTGAAAACATTTCAATTTACATGAAATTGTGGAATGAGCCTCTAATTAATAGATGTTCTGTAAAATACAATGTAAATGGATTTTTCAAATATATAATTTTCAGTCTATTTTCAGTCTATTTTCATTCGTGTGTTAAGTATATTAAAATTAAACACTGATAATATGTAGAGCAGTGTTAATTAATATACTAAGGTAAGAGTGAAAGTTCTCGGCGCGATGAATAATAAATGTCTCCGTGGTAGGGTGGAATTATATTGCCGAGCTACATCCCCCATATAACATAATGATAATTACGTACTGTGTCTTTCATTTGTACGGCTAGATACTTTGTTTACAAATGTTAACAATGTCTCAACTTGTAAACAATACAAGATGTATAATGTCGAGGGATTAACGTTGTGGCGTTCAGGCATTACCATCATTGTAAATATCTAGTCTTCTCTGAAAATAACAGTATTCTTGAGGATCCAATGATTTAACATTTTTTTGACTTTGTAGACCTTTAGTTGTGTTGAAATGCTGTTTATACCTGGGGTTGAAAAAACATAGGATATAGGAAGGGTGTAAGGGATTTAAGAAAAGGATAGGAATAGGGAACAGGGGGAAAACCAGAAAGAAACACGACCCACTGGATATGGATATTTCTTCACTAGAGCTACAAGCTCACTACTGGCTTCAGAACACGTACTCTGAAGTATGACATAATAAGCTCAATATTTACTTGTACAGGTTTTGGCACACACAGTGAGAAACCGAAACACACAGTATACTCTCAGTCAATTTATCATTCCCATACGGGAGGAAGATAATTCACGCAGTTTTTACAGCCTACCGTATCACTAGTAAAAGATAACTGTCAGTTCAAAACCATAGACAACACCACAGAAAAATGTCATGTTCTGGGTATAGAAGGAGAGGGTAGTGGATAGGTAAAACATTTAGGTTTTTGCGCGCGCGAGACGACGATCGAACAAGTGCATTACCTATTTTATTATATAATAATTGTATGTGCTCTGTGAAAATGTATCGCTTCCACAATCGGAACGCACCTTGCAAATATCTAGGTGCAAAATAGGGCTCTCAATAACATTAAAATCAAGCCAGTACCGACCGAAAAACAGACAACAGTACAACACGCCCGTAGCCGACCGTTCACAAACAAATATAAATAAAATTAAAAAATGTATCGCAATATTCTCAGATGTTCAATCACTGATGGTGAACGTGACTCAAAGATATCAGTGACAGTTCGTGATTTTAAGCTTATCACTAGTGATTTTTGTTTTTACAGATAAACTGTATATTTTCCTAATCAAATCCTAAAATCAAATTTTTAATCCACGGTAGTGTAGTAATATCTATCGGTTCGACTCCCTGGTAGAAAAATTCTAATTCTATGTATTTAGTGTATTTATGAATATTTTTTTCGAACCACAAAATCATATTCTATGTAGGTGTGATGGTACAAAGATACAATGTAATTGAGACACGTAAATTATTTTTATTTATTATTAACATTATTTTTTTCGAAATTCTACGAATTAAAAATTCGAATTGTCTAATAAATTAAATGGCATTGGGCAGGCCAGTTGGATGAATGCAGTCATCAAATCTAAGATGGTTGCAACTTTTCACATTTGCATTTAGACTATAGTGTATTTTTGGTGCTAGAAACAAATGGAATCTTTGTGCAAAAGTTTTGTTTCATTTTGGCACGAAATAGTGACAGTTAGCTCGTGTTCTTTTTAAGTGAGGGTGGGTTATTTACTGATGATTTGCTTATGTCGGTAAATTTTTTTTAGTATACCTAGTATGTAATGAACAGATAATAGTAAAAGATATTTGGGAATGCTTTATGTCATGATTCTTCGAGTCTTCGTAAAATAATTATTACGCGGAAAAACTTGGGTTTGGGGTGGAGAACATTCCCAGAGATGTTTGGAGTGTCTCAACAATTTCTCGGGATCAGGTGAGGACAAGACCTTAATAGTGCTCTCAATTTGTCAATATTTATCTCAATAAATTGACAGGTTAACAGTATCAAAAGAAGAGATTTCAAAAGAAATATCTGTAACGGAATTTTACCTCCGGCGCTTGCAAATATTATATTTTCTTTAAAAAGATATCGTTTAATAACATCTCAAGAAGGATCACAAACTTGGTAATAGATTTATAGTAAACACGACTGGTGCGTTTAAAGTATAGGAAATATAATATTTCTTTTTTATTTATATATAAATAAGTATTGTCATTCTTGATACTGTAGAGGCTGTAGTTGTAGATTATTATTGACTAGTGAATAGTGACTGGTGAGACTGAAGCCATTAATCTCGTCTAGTCTCACGCATGTTGGTGTATGTCGCAGTGTATATGAATATGTGTGTGTGATTATTTATGTTGTGTCTGGAGCAAGGTATTTAAATAAAAAACTTACTTAGTTTACAACTTACTTAGACTTACAACTTACTTACTTAGACTTACAAAGTTTTCGTTCATTGAAGACTGTCTTTTAACTTCTACATGAATGATTTTATATGAAGAAGACTTATGGGTACACCTATTATATTAGGTAAGTAAGTCCCATAAGTAATCAATTATTTTTAGTGTGGAATGTTTGTTTCAGTCTAGCTCAGATCGTAAACGTGTAAAGACGTGTTTTATACGCAATATTACAATCCATGGTCTTATGACTTGTGACAAGTAAATTTAATTTTTTTTATTACTTATATTCTTCAGTTAGTTGATTGTCCGCCATTTTACAACAGAGTAATAAATTTTTTAAAATTTATTTGTCACAAGTCACAAGACCACGGATTGTAATATTGCGTGTAAAACACGTCTTTACACGTTCACGGTCTGAGCTAGACTGAAGCAAACATTCCACACTAAAAATAATTGATTACTTATGGGTACACCTAATATATATTCAAAATCACTGAGTCAATATAATCACTCTTTTGGTGTTGCCAGTGTGCCTGGCGCATTCACGTCCACGTTCAATTCCAACTAAAGTGTCACAGATTATATAATGGAATGCGTGTTAATCTGAAAGGTCATTGGTCACAGATATTCAGTAAGAGTATTCTCAGTTTTTCTGCTTCCTATATGAATTAGTCAGACGAGCAAATAGTTCTTTACACCTTTTGCACTCTAAAATTAATGAAGTTCAGACAGAACTTTCTAAAGGAGTAAATTGTTTTTTTGTCGACCAGTGTTACATTAGAAACTAATGAACAGTTAAAAAACATTTACGATGTTATTCTAGTTTTATGTGATTGGGGCAGTGCACCTCTTACTTCAATGGATTCTCTAATTAAAGGTCAGAAATGGGTCATCAGAGTGATAAACAAGAGGCCATTTAGACATAACTCTAAAGAACTAAACCCTTTTAAGTTTTGGATATAAGACAACTGTCTACCAAATCAATCCTAAAACTAAATTAAATTTACCTTAGGATACTTTTCAGTGCCAAAAATGAATACCAAATTTGGTCAACGAACTTTCTTGTTTTGTGCACCGCGTATATTTAATAAATTACCACAAGACCTTAAAGGGTCTAAAGTGATTAACAGTTTTAAACTAAAAATAACAAAGTGGTTGCTTGGGTGGGTTATTTGTGCTGACCTATCTTTTTTGCAGCTTTTGATTGTATCTTAACAATTTTCAACTTAAAAAAATTATATTGGTAATTACTTTAGAACAGACTACGCCTAGTAAAGTAATTATCTTTATTTTTATATGTGGGTATTATTTTATGCTACAAAAATAAAAATAAATGTACCATGGACGACGAGTCTAGAAGAGACTCTCAACGATTTTACTGAGACGAACGTCTAAATTTATGCAGGAAAAGGTTGTTCGTAAGAAGAAGATGAAGATCCCTCCTTGATGGATCGTAAGAAGGAAAAAGAATGGAAAGACGAAAAGAAGAGACTCTCAATGATTTGCCTAGGATGAATCTTTCGAGCGATTGCAAGAAGGCAAACTACAGGGTGGCCAAGTGAGAACATTTCGTAAAATGTGATATAATTACATCAAAATTAATTTAACTGTATCGACAATAGTTTAAATAGTTTACTAATTTACTTACTTACCTATTTACCTATATTATGTTTTATTTCGATAATTTCCGGTCACCGTCTTTGATTATTAATTTTCCCATAGTTAATATTTGGTTTTTTCAAATTGTCGCCCGGAATGACAAAAATCACTGCACAACACTGTATTCTGATCAAAAATTTCAGAATTGAAAAACATCGAGGTGCTAGGAAAATGATCAAATAGTTTCAAAACAAAGCTTGGAGTACGGCTAAACTGGACAGCAGGACGGAGCTCCATCTCACACACCCAGAAATACAATCAACTATCTTCCTAGTGAAAATGTTAAATTTCATCGAGCCAGACATATGGATGTATTTGATGATTTCTTATTAGAAAAATATTGTGCAAAAATTATTACACTAAGAATTATAATTAATTATATTATGTTTTAAAATAACTCGTGTGTTACGAGATGTCATCACTTTTTTTGGGCCACTCTATATATATATATATATATATATATATATATATATATGCATTTGAGGAGTCATTAGTTGTGTATACCGTAGATGGCGTCTCCATTCTGCAGCAGATGAACATTAGCGTAAGACGAATCTTGCAGAAGCTTGTTGTGGTGGGTCATGTCGAAGCGCGGAGGGGAAAAAGTGTAAAGAATTGATGACAGCCCTCAAATCTGAAGGATTCTAGAAAAAAGTGTTCAGAGGGCGGGAGACCGTGAAGATCACAATCTTCAATGGATGATAAATATGTGATATTTTCAGCGGTTAAATCTCATTAATTACAACGACGTATCAAATAATCGTTAAATAAACATTATAAAACATTCTCTGAAATAATTCAGGACATCAGACAACGTTTCATGAGCATAATCATAATAAACAAATCTCAGAAATCGATGATGCACAGAGCGATAAAGATATTTAATGGAATGCCAGAAGACACAAGATAAGCTGTAGTAAAAAATGACATTTTGATGTTGTTTATGAGAGCATTATAACATTATATTTAGTACCTACCGCGCACGAGGTGTGCTGGGAGTTGACATTTACCAAATGGCAGTACTGCACCATTATTTTCTTTTGACAGTTTGCGAGCGCGTGGAATTTGTCCCGATACTAAAATCACGAAGATGTGATTTCGTATTGAATTAAAGAAGGGTGAGAATAATCAAATATGTTGGGCATCTGTGTTATCCTGCATCATATTGTGAGTTTGTTTGCTATTTTACTTGTATGTTTGCAGTATGTGAGGCATCCCTTCCTTACATGACAGCAGATAGGTCATGTAGATGACGATACTTTTTTTCTTCATGAAGAATTTCTCGTGAATAAAGCAGAACGGGGATACGATTTGGTCTCCTCTGCTTCTTTATTTCACAACTGAACTTGTTTTACAACAGAGGAGGACGCAAGGAATTGGTGAAGTCTGTGCATAAAAACCACACCTCATGAGAATTCTGTGCATAAAAACCACGCACCCTAAGCGAGTCGGAGGATATATGAAATACGACGTCACATAAAAGGTTTTTGTTTTAGATGTCAATAACTTTAAAATGAAATAAAACACATAAAAATCGTGGTAATATTAATGGTTTTAGCTTTATTGGAAAGATAATTTAAAGCCGTTAGTGTTTAAATACGATTTTGGGTATATGGGTGCCGCGGTACGTTCGAATAAATCGCAATCTGGAAGCAGCTGGGGATATATATCGGAAATAACGCGACAAATGTTGGCTTGCAAGTTGTCTATTGTCCCTAGTTTTTCGGCGTATACTAGCGACTTCACATATCTCTACAGAAAATAATCCAATCACGCGATCTTGGAGGCCAATTCACAGGTCCATTACGCGAAATTATGCGCTCATCGAATGTTTCCTTCAATAAATAGATTGTCTTGTTGAAACCGCAGCTCTTCCACATTAATGTCATTTAATTGGGAAATGAAAAAGTCAGTAATCATGGATCTATTACTGTGCACGATGTGTTACAACTACTTCTTCGGTGCACACTGTACGAGGTTTTTACGGATACGTATTATTAATTAGAGTATGCATGATGTGAAAACAATTCATGGTTATTCGAAATACTTGCTCAGATAGACGATTATGTCGACCATAAAATATATGTAGCGCACGATAAGTTTCGTGAACCGAACTACGATTTCGAAATAAATTTGCGTAGTGAAATGACAAACCAAACTGAGCATAAATCAGCTGTCAGTTGTCAAATTGGCTGCCGCTGGAAAAAGTGTTTATTATACTTGAATTGCCCAAGCCGCGTTAAAAATAAAAATAAAAATAGGGAAGTTAATGGAAAAGTTTAACATTGAGCTAATTAGAATTGGCATTCATATTTAAGTAGGTGGTCTGGTCGGTAATCGGCGGGATTATTAATAATTTCCTCAGCTGAAAATAAATACACCAAGACAAAAAAAAAAAAAAAAACGAATAGCTTAAATTTTGTTCACGGCCCAGTAAGCAACACTAAATAAGTGCCTAACCGGGGTTGTATGATCCGCCGATAAAGTTTTTCCCTGCTGCGGGGGAATTTTCGCCAGGGAACACACTCACTCTGCTGGAAAATATTATGATAATAAATACGGTAGTCTCGGGAAGGGGGAGGGGGGGGGGGGGGGTGTTCGGCTGATGGATCGGAGTAATGGGAGAAAAGTTTTTCATTTAATAAAAGAACAATTTACAGAGAGGGGCAGGTAGCGACGCTAAGTGCTCAACTTCTTCGCGGTCTCGCACAGACCGTGGTGTATCTCTTTTTTTTTTTTTTTTTTTAATTTCACACTCGATTGGCCATTGTTGTTGTTGTTGTATATATATATGTATATCCATCGATTTATTGAGGAAATTAAATCTCAATAGACCTTTTTACATTTTTTATTGTTATTTATTATAAAACGACAGAACATCCTGTGCGACTGTGTGATTATGAATGATGCACGTGAGCTGATCATAATTATGAGATTAGAAGGAATAGCTCGTAATAATCCCCCGTTTGAACAAACCGACAAAACTATTCCCTTCAGAATCTTTATAGCCGACCGTATACAATAATTAACACACGTGTTACACGTAATTATCCGCTCGCCGCCATGTTACTATTTACCTGCAGTACCGCAATGGTCAGAAAACTAAAATATTTTTTCGATTAATTGATTTTTTTTTATAGATATCTATCTAATATATAACTCAACTTGTTATTAACAGGTGAAGCAGACGCCGGATCACATCCTCTGGGACTGGGTGATCATGATTGCGGGATTAGAAGGAATAGCTCATCGGATCCCCCGGAACGATGACCTATTAAGAAATGAAAGGAATCTCGGACTTTTCCCGGCATTTATTAGGATGCGGGTCTCCCGCTGGGAGTGCTGGGATGGACGATGCCGGGACGAGCGGTGGCTAGAGAGACCTAATGGAGCATTCCGTGTCCATTTTACCATAAACTCTTCACACAACACGACGACAGATATTTCCATTACTACCGGCTCTGTACCGCTACATTTATATTTTAAAGATCTTCCACAAGGCACGAAATTAATTATAAGAAAAAATCAAAATGTCTTCTCCTTTTTTGCGAATTCAATTATTAAATAACATAAATTATCCTTGGACACACAAAATTTTTCTTTACTTAATAAAAATTGTTTTATTTCTTGCTTTTACTTATTTTTCTCTTAATTAACTGTAATTTGATGTTTCTTATTTTACATTGCAATCTCCTTCTATAAATAAAAGCTTCTTTCATACATTCAGGTAGCTTGTCATTTTAAAATAAATAAATATACAAGTGAAAAAATTCAAGAAAAATGATTTAATCGCATTATTTTTGCACCACCCAGTACATCATTACACAAAAAATATCTCATTAAAATAATAATACGCGAAATTCATTGTTTTATTTTATCCGTGATGTTTGGAGTTGAGATTCGCAAATAATATATACTTACATTTATCATACTTATTCTAGAATATTCGTTCTATGAGTACAAATCATTAAATTCTCACAGTGCACTGGGTCTCGGGAAGTTATTTAACTTCAATTTGCCCCACATCTCGGTGAGACGAAGAAGCTATCCTCGTGATAGTTTCATTTTTGAAGTTATATCTTCTCACGATATATTTTTGTATTTCATATATGTTCTATCGTTCTTTAACACGGCGTATTTCTTTTTAAATTGCCTTTACTACTAGTGCTAAATGATAAAAATTATCACTATCGTCTTAATTCATTACAATATATTTCTTTTAGAGTATTTACATGTTATTAAGGAAAACACATTCTTATCGTGAAGTTGTAATTATTCAGAACAGACGGTCTGCGGTGACGCAAAAACAATATTTTTCGACAAAATAGATTTTATACGTATATATTTATAATTAATACATTAATTTAGTATTTAAAATATCACAGACCTATGTTCTGAATAATTCACAATAACTTCACAATAATAATGTGTTTTCCTTAATAATATATGTTGTATCAATGTGTCCAAAATTTAATAAAAATTAATTGATAATTCTGGCGTCTGCAGTCGGTTTACTCAAAGATATTTGAGATTCTGTAAAAATAATGTAGATGGCTTTCAAATAATGGAACGACAGGTGTATTAATTTGAAAAAATGTAACATGTAGGTTCGAAAATTTGTCATGAAAAATACTGGCGTTATAACACAATTGGTAGTGTACTTCCCCGGATTAGAAATAGAGATCCAGGTTCGTATCCCGATGTCGCAAAAACAATATTTTTCGACAAAATTGATTTTATATGTATATATTTATAATTAATACATTAATTTAGTATTTAAAATATTTCATATATGTTCTATCGTTCTTTAACACGGTGTATTTCTTTTTAAATTGGCCTTATTATTAGTGCTAAATGTTAATAATTATTACTATCGTCTAAATTTATCAAAATATATATTTTTAGAGTACTTACGTGTTATAAATTTGGTTGTTTTTGATCATATATTTACAAGTAAAAGTTCTGGAACGTGCTCATTTCTAATGAAAGGTACACCTCTGCTTATGAATACATTTGTCAAATTCATTTCCCAGATTACTTCATCCTGCATCTCACATATAATATCAATATATTGTGACCTTCTAAAATCGGGTACTAGAATTTAAATTATCTATACTTAATATCGTTTAAATTAAGGCCGTTGCAAAAAAATATTATGATGATAGCAACACTCGCGCATGCGCGGTCGGTTGCAAAATGGTCCACTTTACAAGTCGCAGAGCGATATACATTTGTAAATGTCATAATTAAACAGTGATGTTTGATTTTAGACTCGTGGATGCCCCGTGGTGTGTATGTGAGGGAGTGAATCAAACTCCGGAACACATCTTGGGGCATTGCGGGATAATGAGGGATGCTCGCGATCGTGTGATTGGAGACTTAACTGGGTTCAATGGTCGCCCTCATCATTTCATCAAAACGTGGACTACGAGATGGGGTATATTAGGCAGATGATGACAAGATCGTGTCAGCGAGAACGCGGACGCTTTACTTTTCATAAGTCAAATTCTTAAAAAAAACAAAATCGTGCGTAACTCCGTTGGTCTGTACCTGTACCGTGCGTGGTGTGGGGTGACTCATGCATCATTGTGTTTTGTCCGAGTCCCTTCCGTACAGTAGAGAGAATACTTGATAGTTAACCCTTTAATGGCTGTCTTGTACCCACTGGTCTCTTTACTTCCGTACATAACACTTGATTATCTGTTTGTTTGTAATGTTGTTATATACCTGTATTTCAAATATATAAAGATAGTACTTAAAAGAGTGCAGAAGGTTTAAATTTAAATCTCTGTTCGTTTTCGCAATCTCTTACATTAGGTTTTGTTTTTGTTATCTCCTTTCTTGTGTGTTTTTTAATTGTACATTTCGCGTTTCTGTAGTACGTGTGTGAAACTGGTAAAATAAGTTGAAACTTCTACAATGGTTCCGGGAAAGGGTGGATCCTCCCCTTCTAGCGCCCCTTTAAATATAAATTAACAGTGCATTGATATTATTACATACTCGTGATAAGTCCTAATATGTATTGTATTCATCTCTTCTGCAGAAACATTATATTTCCTCTTGAACCCGGGATGGAAGAACTCTGAAATTAATGTTGGACGATATCGCAAATAGAGGGGACGTCCGATCGTTGGCCACGATTATAAATAAGGGTAATGAATGACTCAAGACTGCAAGCCAATTCATTATAACACATTACGCTTCGACAAGGAAGCTAAGATAACGAGTCCAATGTGGAGGAAGAGCTTCCCGTGTCGATGTTTTTAGTATCGAACTATCAACCATTCTTTTCATATAATCGTCTGGGGATATTCGCGCGTCACTTCGTTACATGTTCAATCCAATTATCGTTGTCGGAGTATTTTGTTCTGCGTAGAGTTAGTCATCTTTGCATGGTCCTGTTTGCACCACATAAATTGGGATGATTTTAGGTTGTACTTGTATTTTCTTACATTAAATTTATTCATGTAATCTAATTTTATTCACTAGTATAATCCATCTTCATATTGTTTAAATATTATTATGTTATAATTATATTGCCTCGAGAGACGAACATAGATTTGAGAGATCGTTGGTAAGGTAAGAAATTCTGATAAGTGTTCGACTCGTAGGATACACATCTCATGTTCGCTATTGAACATTGAGCCATGGCCCCATAGCTCATCATTATATGTAACAGCGTCTGAAATAGCCTTAACTGAAGTATTCATTCTTTGATAATTAGATCTTTGTGTAAACAAAATGAATTATTTACATGAATGCATATTGTATTGTAAGCGTTTAATTTTTCGTTCTAATCGTGTCATATTTTAAAAATAGTCTAAGAGCTATTTGACCGCGTAATCACATGGGTAACACAAAAATGAAAATATTGAGACTGGAAATTTGCGTTAGTTCATGTCTGTACATTTGGTGGTTTGTGGTAATTTATAATATTTTGATTAATTTGACATGTTTTACTTATTTACATTTAAGACCAATATTAAAATTTATAAAAACCACAATTTAAAGTTTGTAATAAATATTAAAAATAACGTATAATCATTTTAGTTGAAATGAAATTATTTCGCCGGATTTTTCCCCGGATAAATAGTTAATTGGATCCCCACGAGGATAACCAGGAACAAATCTTGGGTGCTTCATCATAATCCGGCCGGGTCTACGTTTTCAGTTTGATGTAATTAATTCATGTATCAAACAATGGGGCTCCCGCAAACAGAATATACACCCCTACAAGTCCCTGCTACCCCCGAGGCCCTGAACAAGGTTTCCTTAAATATTTAAATCCTTCATTTCAGCCGGCGAAGGCTTTACAGTCACTTATTCCACTGTTGTGTGAATTCGCGTATATTTTACTTAAGGGTGGGAGAAAACCTTCTTAAGGTTATGTTTGAGAATTTAGTTTATCTAACTTTTCTTTTGTGTTGAGTTTTCTCAATGGCCGTGAAGATCTGGGTTTAAAGCACCTTCTCAATATTCTACTTGACACGAATAGTCGAAGCCTCTCTTTCTCTTCAGAAACCTTAGGATGGTATAAACCATGAGAAATTGGTACCTTTGTTTTCAGAACGCTGTCCTTGACACACAGCCTAAAACATTTTATTATGCGAAACTATCAACTTCCGCTACAGGGTGAATATTATGTTCCAGGTCGATTTTATTTACTTGCCATTTTAGTTTGGCAAATATTGTAAGGTTCGAGTATAGTAATTATAGAGAATAATTCATTACAATTTATTATGGATTATATAATGCCTCAAAAGCATGTTAAAGTCATTAAATTTTTTTATCTAAGTAATAATGGCAATGCTGTCAAATAACCATTAATGGTGATCGCGATTGTCACATGTTGGAAAACTTCTTGGAGTCTGTAACACGTACGGTTTTAAATTTGTTCTACTAAAACGTCAGTGTTGCCGTTTTTCTGGAGTTTTAATGGAGAAGCTGAGGGGAATTTTTCCCAATAAATTTATTAGCAAGAACGGAGACATACCCTGGGCACCTCAGTCACCGAACCTTACACGGTGCAATTTTTTTTGTGGGAATACCTTAAATCGAGAGTTTAAAGTAACAATACTCGAACAATTCAGGCCTTACAAGAAAATATGCGCCGTGAAGTTGCTGCCATTGAACCGACACTTTGCTCTCGCGTGTTCACAGATTTAAGTAGTTTTTTATTATTATTAAATTATTTAAACTTGAAAATTTTCCGCTGGACACTTTTATATTGACGATTACAGTGAAAATGCTTTGCTTATGAACATCTATGAATGATTCAGTAACAAATTAGGAGCTAATATATAGGTGGACTCTGATTTTCGTACGTTTTACTTTTATGCAATGGGCTATTTCGTATATTTTCTTTATGAATGTAAAAAAAGTGCATGCGATCCTTTCGCGCTTCGAACTTGTCATTTTGATACAGGTTGCCAACCCACTAAATATTGGGAACTAGTGTAGATATACGATAACGATATTTTCTGATTGAACGAATAATTACACTTAGAACATTAAAATAGTTTATTTCTAGTGTGCGTAAGTACATGATTTTTTAGGCTTCCTTTATGATTGCATGAATAATTGCACTGTGAACATAAAAATAGTTTCTGTCCAGTGTGCTTAAGCACATGTCTATTTAAGTCTCCGTTCCGATTGCATGAATAATTGCACTGTGAACATAAAAATAGTTTCAGTCCAGTGTGCTTAAGCACATGTCTATTTAAGTCTCCTTTCCGATTGCATGAATAATTGCACTGTGAACATAAAAATAGTTTCTGTCCAGTGTGCGTAAGCACATGTCTATTTAAGTCTCCTTTCCGATTGCATGAATAATTGCACTGTGAACATAAAAATAGTTTCTGTCCAGTGTGCTTAAGCACATGTCTATTTAAGTCTCCTTTCCGATTGCATGAATAATTGCACTGTGAACATAAAAATAGTTTGTCTCCAGTGTACGTATATACCTATTTCAGTCTCCTTTCAGATTGCATGAATAATTACACTGTGAACATGAACAGAGTTTCTCCCAGAATGTGAAAGCACATGACATTTTAACCCTTCTCAAGCCATGCTTTAATGCAGATCTACCGCCGTAATTAGACCTGTAATATTTCGGTAAATAAACGCAACATAAAATTCAAATTTTAGTTAATCCTAAGGAAATGTTGTGCTAGTGAAAAATCAATTATGTAAAGAGAACCTGCAAAAATGATTATTACCACAAATACCACTTCTTGTCTTACCACAAATACCATTTATGGTAAGACATCACAAAATAATTTCACAGAGAAAATAATAACAAACATACGAATACAATTGTCTCTTTCCCACTAATTAAATGAAGAGAGATAAGGAAGAAGGTCATATTGCATAGAACTTGATAAATGCTCCGAAATTAATAAATAATTTTTTTACATTTAATGCTCGATATTTAAAGTAAATTTATGGCATTAACAATTTCGAAATCATTTAAGCCAATAAAAGCGTTTTTTCTCATTAAAATTGTTAAAAACGATTCTATAATATTTTGCGGTAACACGAGTTGACAGCATGGATGCGTACGGGTATTTTATGTCACGGTACGGTAAAGGTTAACGATATTTTCTGAGTGCAAGAATAGTTACATTGTGAACATGAAAATAGTTTCTCACCAATGTGCGTAAGCACTACACGACTACAAGAGGTGAACGAAATACGAAAATTTAAGAACATGAAGGAAGCCTTCTTGTATCTTGACAATTTTTTAACCAACGTGGAAGAATGTAATTCCAATGGAGAGCGAGTATCTTATGTATCAAGAGCGATATAAAAAGATACGGCGTGCTATAGAGAGCTATATCCAGAAAAAAATAGGAAAAATGTGGTACAATTGATGGTAAATAAATATGATAAATTTATTAAGGAAGAATAAATTCTCTTTCATATACTTTTTACTACTTGTTTTTTTCCCTCTTCTTTGGTACATTTCAACTTTAGTACATTTTTGATGAACCAATTATCTATAGAAGATATATGAAAGTTAACAGGGCAAGACTGGAATGCTAGAAAAAAAGAGTGTGACATCTATCCTATTTGCCGCGACCTGCAGGAATACGGTGTCGTATTAAGTTAATAATAAGTAAGACATTATAAAATCTAGGAATGATGCAGTAATCACTATCGTTACTTGTGCACAACTGGTAAATATCAGTATATAAATTGTGACATTTAAAATATGCGCGGTGGCATCGACCGTTACTATACCGACCCAAGTGGACGCGGTCAATAAGAGAAAAGGCAGGGCGAAGCGAAGATGGGACTTTTGACTGAGCGCGTGGCGTGGATGGAGCACCGGGCGGTGTCTCGCTGGAGAAAATGGCGAATAGGAGATCGTAACAAGGATTATGGGATGCGGTAAATACGGGATTCACCTTCGTGAAAACGTCTTCCTACTTGAACCTGCACAAGGCAATGGCGAGATAGAAGATTGGTCTGGGCGCATGGTGTCCGGAAAGACGACTGTCACCCACCACCCAAATGGAAAACTTTACTTGAAAGGACTTTTAGTTATAGAAGATCTGAAACTCTCTACGTGCTTACAATATCGGATGTCTCATGTTTAATGTTATTAAAGTGTAATTAATGTGTAATTCAAGGTTGTTATTGTTTAAGACAAACACATTATCCACAGACTGAGCCTAGGTGGGGGCGTGATGCGCTGGGGTGACAGCGCATTACGTAACAATATAACAGTGAGTCATTATTTCAAACATTGTTTTTGCATTTTATTTTGAGAGAACATTAATCTAACTAGTATGCAGGTCTATCGCCTTTACTCTTATCATTACCACCCGCAGTCACTGAACGTACCCTGCAGATACCGGTGCGTAAAACAAAACATCTATATATATGCGGTATATGCGCGTTGAGGCATCCACCACTCTCACAGTAAGCACATCTTATCATTTAAAACATATACTACATAAACCCCATAGACATAGGTACCTCTATTGTTTTACATTACACATGTTTATATAACATGGCGATACTTTCAATCTCTATGATTGGTGACACAATTGCATAATTGTATATCTTTATAAATCCAAACTAGTACATATGGATAGACATTTATTGTTTTTTCTTTTATGTAATTATCTGGGCTACTCTCCGACGTTTCATAATTACCGGGTCCAATTGTAATCCGGGTCATCTATAAGTTCAAGGTAGCTCAGTAGGCCATAAAATGGGCTCGGTTTCGTTGATTTCTTATCTGCTAGGCCCTGTCGGGGGTCATTATGTTTATTGGTGACCATAATGACCCCCGCGTGGTCTTGCTCTCATCGGCTCTCGGCGATTGCTTCCTGCTAGGCCCCGTGGGCGATTATTTTGATTGCTTAATCTATATTTTAATGTTAAAGCTTTCCTCAAAACAAGCCACATGTTAATAAAATCTCCATGTAATTAAAATTATTTCACCTTTACTCCCGGATAGAGAATAATAACCACAAATATCCTAGTTATAGATCAATTTTATGAACCTGGTATCTCTTCCAATCCGGGGAACGTACATTAACCGATTATGCTACAGCATACATAATATTGACGACAAATTTTCAAACCTACAGGGTGGACCAAAAAAAGTGAGAACATCTCGTAATACATGAGTTATTTTAAAACTTGATATAAGTAATTATAATTCTTAATTTAATTTTTTTTACACAATATTTAGCTAATCAGAAATCATCAAAACGCCCCATACTCATCATCTAGTGGGTTTAAAACTGGGCTGTTCGGTGGCCACATGCCTGGCTCGATAATATTAACATAAGAATGTATACATCATCGTTCATGACAACGACGAAGATAATTGATTGTATTTCTGGCTGTGTGAGATGGAGCTCCGTCCTGCTGTCCAGTTTGTTGTAATGTCTAGCTATACTCCAGGCTTTATTTTGAAACTCTTTGATCATTTACCTAGCACCCCGACGTTTTTCAAATCGAAAATTTTTGATCAGAATATGAATTTATTTGTTTATATATATATATACTGACATACATATTTTTGTTTTAACAGAGGTGGATACATAATAAACATAAGACATTCTCATAGTTTATTGTTTAGGATGGAGTAGACTTCACCTCTGATGTATACAGCGTTGTCCTGGCTACTTTGCTAGACTGAAGTCTGTGTTAAAGTAGCCAGTTTTTTTTTCGTGCTGTTGTGTTGTTATTTATCGACAGGAATAAAAAAAAATTACAAATATGTATAAAAAAGTAAAAATATATGTAGTGGGAGTGTTGTAGGACTAGTAAATTACTAGTGAAGGTATTGTATAAATTACATTAGAATTTTGGATAGCCACGCTTCTGATTCGTCTTTACCTGATTGAATCATATATTGGGTCCATATTTGTGTAATCTTATTGAAATTGTACGATTTCCAGTTGGTATTGAGTGTATTGTATAGTTTCGGAGCTAAGAACATGTAAGATTATTAGTATTACGGATCAAGTTATTCTATTTGATTCTTGAAAATTCTTTAAAAACTGAGATCACGCTTATATAAATGATTATTAAGCACCAGTCAGCGTTGCATCATTCTATGACAGAGCGACCATAGAAAAAAATCGTATGATTTCATTCATTCACGGCTTCTATGATACGACACGAGATTACCATAGATAATTTTCAAAATTCGTACGATATTGCAATGTTCAGATTTACAAAAATTTAATGTATATTTACATACTGTCATTGAGTATATAAAAAAGAAAACATTTACATAATCTCAACGTAGAGATGTTAAAGACCTTGCCGTTTAATCAAACACTATACAGCCATGTGGATCCAATAAATACACTACGTCCTAAACGTCCAGAAAGTCATAAAGACGTTCGTTGAATCAACGATGAAGTTGCAATAGGTTGGGTACTCTCAAGTAAAAAATTAATGAAGTCACCGAACTGGAAACCTAAATCTAGGTTGACCTGTTCTCTAGGATTGTGGAATTGTTGAAAACTAAGTGTGATGTCCTCGGAATTGTATAGTTGTGTATGTGTGTGAGTGTAGTGTGTGCGGGGTTATAAAAGGGCGACGCTCTCTCTTCGCGTGTCCGTCTACTTTACCGTTTGACTTGTACTAGTGATATACCTTGTAACTAAATTGTATCTCGCTGTAATAAACGTGTAATTGTTACAAATAGTATTTCTTGGATCTTCACATTACGAGGTGTACACCGAAGGTGCGCTTAAGAGACAGGTAAGTAACAGTAAGAAAGATTTAGGCATGTCTGTTATTGAGTCTGTGAATGTGGTCTGAAGAAGAAGAATGATAGTGTAATTTATCAATGTAACGATCACGTTTTTATATTTTAGTTTAAGTAGCATTTTACCTGTTCTAAGATGCGATGGTCAGACAAAAAATTAGATGTGTTAATAGAAAAAAATAAAGAATTTTATTTAACACTATAATTTTTAAATACAAAAAAGTGCTAAATCACACAGAAAAATGGATAAAAAATAGGTGACCCAAAATGCTACATATTCATATTGGTGTATGTATGTATCACCAATACTACTTATAATTTTACCCAGGTATAGAGTCATATGATAGACACACGTTTTTGAGATTTTATTGAATTATAGCCAGGAATTTATTGAATTATGTAGCCAGAACAATGCTGTATATGTCAGAAGTGAAGTCTAATCCATCCTACACAATAAGCTATGAGTATTTAACACATCCTCTGCGATGGTGGGTAAGATCAGACCCAGGTGTTTGTAAAAATATGAATTATGCAACAAATATTCGTTTACTGCTGTTTTCCTTCTAGCTAATCTTTTATTAAATATTTCCAAAGAATTTGAGAAACAAATAAATATTATTAGACGAGATGTTTAAATTATTTTCATTCCATTTACGCGTAAAAAATACAAATATATAAAAAATAAATTTTCATTATTTATAACCACTATTACACACCAGCAGTTAGCTTAGTGGATGCTTGTATTTTAGCTGTGTAGTGCATCGGTTGATGCGTGAGAATATGTACATTATTCGCAATCGCCAATCCGCGTGTATATATGTATATTATGTATGTATATATGTACATTATTCGCAATCGCCAACACGCTCAGTGGATGTTTGTATTTTGGCTGTGTAGTGCGTCTGTTGATGCGTGAAAATATGTACATTATTCGTAATATTTTTTAATTTTTAACTTTAATGTTTTAGCTACAACATTATGGCACATCATGCTATTTCATTAAATCATATTTAAAATGAAACATCTATAAAAAATTTCCCACAACGTTGTTGAAAAACCGAAAACTTGATGTGGGTCTAAAATGACCCACTACCGCCGGACGTGTTTTGTTTTGACCCACCGGGCTGTAAGTGTTAATTGCAATATAATTGTACCTTATGCCTATCATGTTATATTATAATATATCCACCTCTGTTACAACAAAAATATGTATGTCAATAAAGTCTCAATAAATAAATATAATTTAGTAAATATTTCGTATTGATTTATTAAATTATTTATTATGTTTGACTTATTGAGAGAACGCCCCTGCAACAAATCGTTCGGGCACAGTTGTCCAGTAAAAATGGAAATAATTTTTTTAAATTCAATTTAAATTAAACCCAAACTACAGAACATTTTTGTCTGAATTCAAATAAATGTCAGCAACGTAGATTTTGCGCCTCGCACAATAAGACGTTGATTCGGAACGAGAACATATAAGTACATAAAAGCTACTCGGAAAAACGCGACTCTTTGTGAAAATGTAAACAGGACCTACATATTTAATTATCTTAGAGTGCTTTTTTAACGTGATTGGGAAAAGTCCAACAAACAATACGATGTTAACTTTTTTACGGAAAACTCGTGAAAAAGTCTTTGGAATAAAATATCCTTTAAATTTTCAAAGTGTAAGACAAAAGGATTACCTGTCTCTCGCCTCCCCGAGGGTGTAAATTATAAAACACGAGCGACAAAATAACAAAAATTTAGCAGGCATCGCAAGGCTACATGCTGATAATTTCGCTTATTATTTGATTCCGGAAGGAGCCGAAATTTACCTGCTTGGTTTATTTTTCAAGACAGCATTTTTGTAATCCTTTTTTATTTTTTTTATCACTTTACACGGCTCATGTCTGAAAGACAGTAAAATATATATCGTGTTTGTAAACGCAAGGAATTTGGGAATTGAGATGTGGTATGGATATAAAGAAAGACTCACAGGATAAAACAGAAACAAGAAAAAACACGATCTACTTGCCAATGTTGCTATTTTTGTCTGGATTTATCGTCTCTTAACACATACTCTGCGATGGTGGGTCAGATCTGACCCGGGTGTTTGTAAAAATATGAATTACGCCAAAAATATTAATTTAATGCTGTTTTCCTTCTAGATAATCTTTTATAAAACACTTTAACATCATTTGAGATACATTAAATTAATATTATTGGACCAGATTCAAATGATTAATTGATAAAAATGTTAAAAAAACACACAAAAACTGATCTAAGGCGATCGCTGATGGGATCACCTCTCACCGCTCACTATATTGTCAACCTTTAGAGCATTTTTTAAAATGCCTTTATTACTCTCCACGAGAAGTCCACGAAATATTGGATTCCAGGTATCTTTATATTGTAATTCAGTCCAATTATTGAACACATTTATTTTGTTTTGACTTATTTTCATCTGGCGGTAATATATGTATTTCCCTAGAAAGGGTTATCATTAAAATATTAAGTTTTATTACCTTACCTGGACCTATGTAGGCTTTACAATATTGTTGTTGCTGTTGAATTATAATTTTAAATGTTTAAAAATACATTATGGTTGAAAAATATTTAATATTTTATTTATAATATTCTTATTTCACTTCTATAAATATTTTGTTAAAATTATTAAATTTGTTAAAATTAAAATTAAATTGTGTAAAAAATACTATTATTTAAAAAATCTATTATAATTCAAGAAGATAAAATATTTATAATCACTGGCACAGCGGCAGGTAATGGAGCCGACGAGATCACGTATTCGGTGAATGATTGTATTTGGTCCGAACAGGACGTTGATTAATGCGCAAGAATACTTACATTATTCGTAATATTTTTTATAAAAACATTGATTTTTTATATAAAGATTACGGCACATCATAGTATTTCATTAAATAATATTAAAAATAATATATCTATAAAAAACGGTTAAAATACCGAAAATTTTGGGTGGGTCCAAAATGACCCACCACCACCGGATGTGTTTTGTTTTAACCCACCGCGCTGTAAGTGTTAATTGATTAATTTTGATGTTTCACATAAAATCAACAGTAATCAATACAACACACTTCGCTGATGCGCACGAAGTCAACAGTTAATAACAATACCAGTAACAAAAGTCACATACCGGAGGAAAGGTCGTATTATATGGTACAGGGGAGAGAAGACAAATATGTCAGATAACTATATTCAGGTAACCGCGATCAATCGATACATTATAAAGATCGAACAGTGCCATTATGAAGAACAAGGTATTATTTGATATTTCAGGGTATTTTCATGAACGAGGTATTATTATTTGAAAGTTATAAGTATTTATTTTTATATTTTTTCGGCAAGTTCGCCTATGACGAGAGCCAGTTAGAAAACTAACATATTTTTAACACAGCTTTAAATAGAAAATTATTGTCAAAATAACTTCACCCAATCCCTGGTGGACCCAAGAATTGGGTGGAAGGAAGGATGAAAGAAATTTGAAACAGGAACAGGAAAGGAACAGGGGGCTCGAGAAACGTGAGAGAATACCAGTGTTAACACTCCTTTATCTGAATTTCTCTTTTGTTGTAGCCACAAATCTTCCATCTTCAGGAACACACATTTTGTTGTTAAGCTTTACCCAAAACACACACAAGAGCAAAGATGTACAATTATCAATAGACTTTTCTGGTATATAAAAAGTCACATACTTACCATGTAAGGTAAACAGTTCAATCTGATAAGCTCAAATGTCAATTATTCAACAGTTAGATGAGCTCAAAAGCAGGACGTCAATTTGTTTAACTCACAACAGTGTAACGCGCTCCATAGCAAAACGTTAACAACTGATTCAAAATCATAGACAACACAAAATACAGAAAAAGATCAGGCTCTGAGGTATAAAAGTATATAAGAAACAGATATTCAATGGGGCAGGAACCATTATATCTACATGTGTCGCGTTTACACCCACGAACACGACGACCGGCGATCTATGGATCTGTCATAAAGATCGAACAGTATTTGTTCCGTGCAGGAAACAAGAACTGGTTACTAGGGTGGTTCGTCGGTTCACTTTTCTGGCGCGGTACAGGCGATGTTTGTGCAGCAGACCAGTCAGATACAAAATTGTCGTCCAAGGTAACATCCAATAATCAGGTAAATCCAGGTCTAATCCAAGATAGAACGAAGTCAAGGCAAGGTAACAAAATAAAACTAAGCTCTCTCAGCTGCCTGCGCATTATTTACTACCTTTGAGAAGGGCCCAGCTACCCCTGGATCCCCGTCTCACGCCGGACCAATGAGAGCGGGCTTACAGCTCTAGTCCCGCACCATGCGACCCGGCTCGTCGGCCGCCTGGCGGCGAAAGGGAGAAACTGCTGTCAATCAGGCGTCGTAGCGCTCGGGCTGGCATTTTCTAGTTTACGCTTACATTTTATTATTTTATTATCATACCTACCCGCGATGCCTCACATATCTTAGATTAGGGCAATTGCCCGGGAATTATTTATTCACATTTAAAAATATACAATGAAATACATCAAGCCAGGTTATATTCACTTGCGGTGACCGTCTCATATTGGTTACACAATTATTGTCGTTATCGCTTCTTCGCCCCCTAGAATTCACTTTTATTTTAATCTGGCTCCAAAAAGGCAATTTTCAGAGGCGCATCCCGGTATAGCTCCCGCGAGCGTAATCCTGTGCGGCATACAAAAATATGATCAAAAATGTTTTTATACCATTTGTGTATAAACTTAAGAGTTCGCTAAGATAGTACCTCGCTAACTCTAGCGTAATATATAGACTGGTAACGTAATTTGAATAATACAAACTGATTAATTTGTCATTAAATTTCAGTAATATTTGATGCCAGTATGAGATGAACAAATAATCGTGTGTATTATTGCGTGCCAGAGATTGCATTAAACTGGTTTAGGGAGGAGACTGAATAAACGAGATAATATCTGACTGCAACTGCTTCGTTTAATTATTATTTCCTGGTTCTAGACCCGTCTCACCGATTTCTTCAGCACACAACAGCAGACTAACTTCATATTGCTTTCTTTGCAGTATTGTTCGAGAAAAAAATAAGCTTTATATGCGTTGTATCGGAGTGAGGTGTCAATTTTATTTGAAATACGATATGACGTTCTAGTTCTGAACATACAAAAATAGTGTTTAAAAAAATATTATTTACTTTTGATAATTAATTTTATGTTTTTTTGAAATAATAAATTAATTTTTTGCAAAGGTTTAAAATATTGAAACACACAACTGAGAGATACGTAAATATATATTTTATAATAAAATACACATTTTTGTTGTGAAGATGAAATCTGTGGTATTTTCAACACAAATTAAATTGATTGATTTAATTTTGGCGTCTCATTGCAAGTTTTACTTAAAGCTACTTGGGATTCAGATGTATTAATTTGGAAGACTACAAAACATAAGTTAAAATTTTTGTCGAAAACGTGTTCGGTTGATATAGCGAAAATGGTGACGAAATTTCTCGGATAGGAAAAGGCGAATTTTTTTTTTGATACATAGATTTTTTCTGTACGTATTTCTAATTGATCAGTTTAATTTGTGTTAAATCTAAATGAATCAAAAATTATCAAAGCAAAGTTATGTTTGTATTTGATTAATCTATTTTCACATATGTGGAAAGTCTGTCGCCAATAAGACGGTCAGACAAATTTGAGATATGACTGGCAATTTTCCACTTTTTTAAATTTTTTTATTTAATTTAATTAATACAACTAGTTGCACCACCCTAACTGATAATCGCGTAGTTAAGTAGTGAGTGGCACAATGCTAAGTATATAATTCTTCTCAGGGGTGTATCGGGTACTTCTCTGACTTCTCTAAGTAGGAAATTAAGGAAGTAGTAATGAGTGAGTGAAGAAGCATACTAGAGGATCACGATGCTCAGTCATAAGCACATTGATTGAATGAAAGAGAGAGGGAGAATTTCAAACAACCATACGATCAATATCCGCTACCAATGTCAATATTTATATATTGTTTACACGAGGGGGTGGGAAAATAAGGGATGCATGAAGGGTGGAAGGAATTTGGGAGATGGACAGGAATAGGAAACAGGAGCTGGCTGAAACACGACCCAAGCTATTCAGCGCAAAGTTTACTTAGACATATTTTTTCGGTGATCGCGCGAAAGTGTTAAACAACATCATGCACAATCGCACTTGTACAGGTTTTGGCACGCACAGTAGCGAGAAACCAAAACACACACAATAAACTATCAGTCCCACACAGCAGAACGATAACTCTAGTCAACAATTCGTACCCTCAGCAAGATGAACTTGGCGGCAATAAACGCACCGAACGGTAAACGCTTACTTGACAGTTCGAAGGTACAACTTCAACTGCAGAACCACAGAGAACACACTATAGAAACATCGTGATACATGTTTAAACATTAGTTTTAATATTAGCACACAAATCATACATATTTTATATGTATTTTTTTATCGTCGGCGTAATTAAAAATATTTTGCTAGTCTATGTAAGCAAATCAGACAATAGCATTTTAACCTAGAAAATTTATCTTAAATTTGTCATCTCGCTTGACAATGGTGTTAAAGGCCTTTATTCCCATCCCTAGTATGACATCCCTTTATAATGAAAAATTAAACACCCTTTTTGAGCTGTCAGAATTTCACATGCTTTCCCGTATCAGCTACTAGGTGTTACGCACCTTTTATTCCTTTAACTGGCACCCCTAGGATTTCTTGTTAATTGATATTGGTCAATATATATTGCCGCTTTCGGAGATTGAAGAATCGCTGTCAAACGACCAGCGGAGCTCAATTACGGTCAGTGCGCACTTCTGTCGGTCGGAAAACTACCCAGATATAAGAAGAACGATAACATCGGATCAGCCACGACACCAGAGAAACAGCTACTGTCAATCAAGGTTGGTGGTAATCGTCATTCTGCATACCTGAGCAAATAAAAAAAATGTAATAATATTTATGGTGGTGTGCCAATATTCCAGGTGGATAGATTATAAATTATTCTTAATGCAGCAGCAGAGCGTGAGAGGTGACGTACACTGACCTCCACGTAGCCCCGACTTAACACCAATGGACTTTTCCCTATGGAGTTAAATTAAATCAAATGTATACAGTAAAAATCCTCCCTCTCTGGACCATTTAAAAAAATATAACCGAGAAGAAATGGCAGCAATCACAGAGAATGCCGAGCAGTTCTCGGAAATTTTGCCTCACGTGTAGAAGAGTGCAAGCGAAATAAAGGGTCACATTTATAAAATATATTTTTTAGGAAATAAATTCCAATGGACTGTACTTAAATGCGAAATAAATATATTTTTATTAAGCCCATCCATTATTATTACCATTACAGAATTTTTATTATGAAAAATACTTTTGGGACACTTGTATATGGAACGTCTAAATCCTCGCACATTGCATTGCTTTAGTGTGTATTACGTTGACGCCGTTGGTTGATGTACAATGCAACACATGACATAGTATCTGAATCTTCATGAGTTCTACATCTAATACAACTTGAATCAGCCGTGGAAAAGGTTGCAGTTGTGAATTTTTTTTGGCAGGCCCATTGACCCTCCATCATCAGAGACTTTATACAAAAAAAAATGATTGTGGTAGGATAATATCCCGTGGATTGTATCGATTATAATCTTAATCAGTTGACGGAACCCGAATTGGATTTATAAAGGGAAATAATGGCAGATAGATCTGGCCTACCTTGCTCTAAAGTCTTGAGTTAGACGTAGTTTTCACCTCCGGTTAACTAACACGTGGTGAAGAACCGATAGATCACTGCACTTCCAGAACTGTTAAAAACACAGCTTCTTCTTGGTCCGAGCGTTACGCACGGCGCTGCTGTCGAACGTCAGAAAAAAGAAAGTTCGGTGTCTGAATATCGGCGAAATCTCAAGTCAAGTCATTGGTTGACCAAAGCATGACAGGTATATATTAGGGTTTATTGGAAGGACAAATGCACAGGGAGTGGCTACTAGACGCGTCAAAAGACTGAAAATACTCATCTTCACAAAATCACATGCATAATTATGAATAACTATTTTATATGTACGAGTAATTATTGCGTTAAGTGTCCTTGAACAATGTTGCTTCTTAGTTTGGATCAATTTGGACGAATGTTATTTTTGTGCGCTGGGGTAGAAAATAAGAAAAAAGATTAGGAAACCATGGAGATGAAGGTGTATTAAGACATATTAATATGTCAAGAGAACTAATACTAATAACTAACGGCTTAAAATAATCCAAGGGTCTATTCCCCGCACCCCTTGGTTCTCCAACAGGAAGGTATCTAAAAGAACAATATCAAATATCTCTAGAATGAGAATTAGGCATTGCCGGGTGCCCTCACATTTGTTTAGATTAAACTTAATAGACTCCCCAATGTGTGAGTGTGGTGCCGAGGAGGACACCCCTGACCATGTCTTTTTTGCCTGTCCATTGCGAATCACAGGTTTTTTTTACAATAATCTTGTCAATAGTAATTTTCAACTCCCGGTTGACTTGTGTCATCTTCTCTCCCTAAACTCGCCACATTTGAGCTATATGATAGCAAATTTTTTTAATGACAATGATATTAACTTGTAGCGTAATATTCCCTATTCTATAATATTGTTGTACCGCTTTCTATGAAATAATGTTTTAACTTGTTTAATGGCACAAATAACTCTTGAAGGGTGGATTGCCTGTTTAAAAGAAGAAGAAGAGAACTAATAACAACTTTCAAGAAAATCTGCATACTTCGGATACATTAAATATGATATTTTACAACTCACTATGCAGGGGAAGATAGAAGGCAGCAGAATTGTAGGTTGAAATACGTCACCTCGGTTGTATAAATTCTGAATGTGGTTCAATGTCCAAAATGTTGGATCGCTTTTTGCTGCTAGAACCTGCGGGTGGCTAGTGTGGCAGCGAAGCGGCCGATAGTGACCGCTACGCGGCCCATGGCTTCCGTAGAATTTATATTTATTTTATTATTGCTTACCTGCCAGTGTTATTATTATATCTACTTGTGGGGACGGCGATTCAAACCATTGCCGATTCCAGCTGACCGACAAAACCGGCGTCATCTACACACGAGTGAATTTTAATATATCACGTGATTATAGATATAACTATGCCTATTTTATGTTCTAGGTTTAGGAGCATTTAAAATAAAACCAAAATAGTTATAATATATTATGCGTTTGGTGTCCATTGCATCTACTGGATACAATGCTTCCTATTATAGTATTTATAAATCCGATAGAAAAAATAACAATAATGAATATTAATATTCATTTACCATCTTTCCGAATCGTGCAATAGATGTCACTGATCACTAATATTTGACAAAAGCTGCTGTTAATAATTCTTGAAATCATATTCATTTTACAAATGTTTTGTTTTTTTACTGAAAATAATCGATGTGCATTGTTAAAATAACAGAGATTTCCGCATTGAAATATAGATCCTACGGAACTCCAGGCGCAGCAGCCATCACTGGTTACGTAGCGGCTACTATCGACCGCAAAGCGGCCACAACAGCCACCCGCAGGACCTAGCAGTAAGCGATCGGCGTTAACTGATTGCTTTTCTGCAAGCTAAATTTACAAATGCATTTTTAACGGTATTCTCACAATAAAAATGGCTGATATTTAAGTCTCATTTAACAAGCAACACCCCATGTTTTCGTGATGTTTTCCACGATAAAAGGTATCAGGATTATAAATCATGAAACTGATATATAAATCAAAACGGTATCGCACGATTTTAAATGAGAAAACTGTCAAGGACAATTTTGAAGTTACCCCACTAGCTCCGATGTTATATCTTTATTTTCCAACTGAATTTTTAAAAATAATATTGATTGCCTCGTGTTCCACGAGCGTGTAATATATAACAAAATTATTATTTTTGTTCATTATTTGGTTCTCGCTTGCCTTTTTATTAAGAATATAGTTAATTATTGATTTGCAAGTGATATAATTAAATAATATTTAAATTAATTAATAAAATTGGTGAACCTGCACGCGCCCGCAGACATGGCCGTGTAAGGACTCACTTATCAATCACATAGGGCCGAAACCCAAGTAACCAATCAATGACATCTCGGGCGAGCCACTCCAGTGTTCAACCACGTATGCGAATTATAATATAATATAATTCATCCATCAGTGAACGCCAACCTTTGTAAGTGTTCTTTCATTTAGATGCTCTAGTTTCAAACAACAGACATGTGACGTCTATCCACCCCTATTGGGTGCGTATAATTTTTATAGCTTCTTTCTAGCTGCCTTCTGAATTTAATGCGATAACGAGTCTCAAGTCCAATCGTACGTATGGCTCTGACACGATGATACCGGAGCCAACCTATTATGATGATAATGTTAATGATGACTGAATGTAATAACATAAACAATATGCAATTATGACGAATCAAAACAAAAAAACAGACACCCTACACTGCGACATACACTAACACGCGTGAGACTAGAAGATGTTAGGGGATTCAGTCTCTCATCGACAAAACACCTTCAGACACAATCACGAGTCAATTTTATTCTCGCAACTTCTATCGGATTTCACTCAAAGGTGTTTGAAATCCTCCGTAAATATAAAGCAGATTCCATTAAAATAATAGAATAACAGATATATCAATTTATAGTTAATTTACTATGTTGACGTGGTGTAATAGGTTAGCGCACAAACATATTTTTTTTGATTAATTGTTTTTATCTACACATCTTTCTAATTGATACATTTAATTTGTATATTATTAATCTACTATGAAAACTTGTTTCATCATTTATAAAATAATAATTGAAAATAATACAAACTATCAGGGTCATTGATGACCCGGACAACATAAAGGATAGATATTTTTAAATGTGTCAATTTTTTAATTGGGCTTAAGTAAATCAGCCATTTATAAAACAGTGTGAGAACTAGGGGATGGCCGCTCGTGAAGGCGCTTTTAGTGAACCGATGTCGACCGTTGGTAATATAATAAGGGAGGATACCGCAGTCTCTGCGGCTTCCATAATTGTCTGTACAGTAGTCTAGGGAGACTCAGAAAGACAGAGCACCTTAAAGTTTGGCCCCCAGGACTCCAGCGGTTCTTCAAGTGCTTTCAGGGAATAAAAAAGTAGTAAAATTGAGATTCCGTACACATAAATAAGATTTTTTATTTTTTAAATTATTTTTTTTAAAAAATATATAGATGCGTACCCGGAATACATGTCACATCAATATTCTTACTATTTTCAAACTAAGCTAAACGCTTGTGCTATGAAAATAGGACTAACTTGCTGGAGTCCTGGAACGAGGCGCGAACCACCGACCACTGGATCACTAGGTCAGCGTCTTGACCACTACACCAACAAGCTACTCAATAATAATGTATAATAAATAATAACTCAAATAATGGAATAACAGATATTCCATTAAAAAAACAACGTATAAGTTCGAAAATTTGTCGTTATCTTACTATGGTGCTGTGGTGTAATAGGTCAGCGCACTTCCCCGGATAGGAAGGGTTCCCGATTTGAGTCTGGATGGCAACAAAAATATTTCTTCGATAAATTGAATTTATTTGTATATCTTTCAAATTGATACATACCTACATTTAACGGTTTAGGGTTCGAATCCTGGTAGCGCAACAACAATATTTTTCGATAAAATTGATTTCATATGAATATCTTTCTAATTAATACATTTAATTAGTATTTCAAAAAAAAAATATATATATATGTATATATATATATATATATATATATATATATACTTACTTACTTACCATCACGCCGTTTCCCCGTGGGGGTAGGCAGAGAGGATAGAGCGCCACACTATTCTGTCCTGACACACAATTCTCGCCTCATCCACATTCATACATCTTGTCATACAAGCTCGCCGATTGTTGAGGCTTCTAACAGAACCGTCCTCCATTATCTTGTTTACCTGGTCGTGCCAAGTCTCATTCATCCTTTCCATATGACCAAACCACCTAAGTGATCCTTTCTTAATCTTACTCACTATACTAACAGCTTTACATTCTTTCCTTATTTCTTCATTCTTTACTCTGTCATAAATAGATTTGCCACAAATACGTCTAAGTGATCTCATTTCCACCATATTTCCATATATATATATCACTGACCTATGTTCTTTACTTCACAATAAGTATGTATTTTCCTTAATATCTTTATTTATTTAGTGAGAAAGAGACACCATTATATTCGTATGTTTTTTATCCTTTTCTCTGTGAAATTAATATGTGATTTCTTTTTGATCTGATTGATTGACGATTCTGATTCAAATTGTATTTTTACAATGGATTGAATTGAAAGATATTTTTGTACGATTCGCCTTACATACATGATTTTTCACTAGTCATTTCTAAAAGTAAATATTTTCCTTCAATTTAACTAAAGTATGAATTGCATGTTGCGTCTATTTACCGAAATTTTTATTTTATTTAATATTAAATATATAATATAATTTTGAATAACTAGTGGATATATATATATATATTAACATTTATTTCCTCTCTATGAGAATAAGACTCGTGTATAGAGAAGGAGTATATACGAGTTAATTTATGTTTCAGTTAGTCCGAGTACATTTTTTTTTACTTCAGATACAAATTTATGATAGTCCGTAATTTTTTTAATTGTGATGGGGAGATTGTTAAAATATTTGATGCCTTGATAAATATATTGATTTTGAGTTGCGGTGTATTTTAGTTTTGGGATATCAATTTGATTTATATACTTATAGATCGGAATTCGCTTCTAAAATTTAATTGATTTTTAATTTTGAAGATTTGAATTATTGAATTTTTTTTTGTATATGTCTACTATTTTTGGTACTTTAAAATCTGTGAAAAGTTGTTTACTTTGATACTCTTTTTTTTTTTTTTAAATAATTTTTATTATCATTTTTTGACTGATTTCTAATTGTGAGAATGAAGTTTTGTATGCACCTCCCCATTAAATAATACTGTATTGCAAATGTGACTGTACAAACGCGTAATATATTATTTTCAGATATGTAAGTGATTAGATGTTTCTGAGTCTATAAAATATGTAGGAACTTTTTCCTTATTTTGTTTGTGAGATGTTCTTTTCATTTGAGATTGTTTGGGAAATATATTTATTCTTGAACGAAAATAGTGTACTGTATCTTCCACCTCCACTCCCTTTCCTCACCCGGCACACCGCCGCATCAGTCGATCGGCGACCTTGAACCGGTACTGTAATTAATGAATCGGAGTATAATATTAAATTGAGACATCGCGTCTAATCTAGGATCCCTGAACGAAGATAGAACGAAGATATAAATTATCAGTCTACCTTGGAGGTGCCAGAAGTCCTTCCGTATATCCTGTTTCTTCCGGCATTGTTAGAAAGCAAAATTACCCAAAACAATATTTTGTTCAAGGATACATAAACACTTAGTCGAAGTAAGGGACGGGGTTGCAATAAATATCGGTATTGTTAGACGCACGATACGGCGTGGGAACGGCAATAAGAAAACTGGCGTACGTGATTATAGTCACGTTGGCAAATGTACCATAAGGGATACATTACCTTATGCGTCAGTTTTTCTCCAAATCCCAGCCGGAAGAGATCGCTCCATAAACACGGTATCTAGTTTTTAATCAGAAAATAAAATCAATATCGTCTCTGATATAATAAGCAAAAGTTTTGTAATTTGTGATTCCGGGGGAAATTTAAACTGTGCACCTCGAGTTAAGCTTAGACTATGATGTTCTCTGTGTTTAATCGTTGATGTAAAAGTATAAAAAGGGTCCCGGTGGATCTATATGAAAAAAAGACGATCAATATAATTTGATGTAGTGAGAATAAATTGTCGCTATCAGGGGAGACGATATCATATACGGCACGCTAATTACATAAGAACATCGCATCCAGAGTCCCGGTTTGCCTGGGCATCGTCTGGTGGTCAATCAACTACAAGCCTGAACTCCGTCACCCTACGCTGGCACCGCAACTATAGGCCACACTTCACGTCCAGGTTCCAGGACCATCATCTACACGTGGAAGGCGTCTCCTAAGAGGTAATCTCTTACGTGTAATCATAATCATAATCAACATCAGACAAGCGTCAACATAAACAATTTGGTAGATAACTTTATGCTGGCATGATGGACACCTAAATAATGTTAATTTAATTGTAATTATTTTTGAATTGTCTCATTAATAAGTAATCAGGTAAAATACTCATTTTCCACTTTTAATACACGGAAGTATCGTAAAATATAGATAATAAATTTTCTTGTATACAATGGTATTTTGTAATTTCATTTTATAACCATTTGACTTGACAATATTTAAAAAAGAACCAGTTAGGCTAGATGCCTCCCCCCTGAACATAAAGCCGAGGCAGAAAGGAGAAAAATAACCTAACAACAGAGATTATTATCTGTTATGATTCCAAGGTACTTGATACAGCCTTTTTCTTTAATTGATGAACATTGGTCACAATATTACAGGTTTAATAAGAGCGGTAGACCATGCATGGTTTCGTAAGGGTTAAAAACTACTCCTTTCGACGTTCCTATGTGCATTATTATTGGTAACAATACACATATATAAAGTTAATCACAGTTAATAAACTTAAATAATACCATGATTAAGTATATACAAAGTTTATTATACATACATTTACTGTCACAAGCATAAATTTGTTATGTTATTACATCAGTAGGGAAATCATTGGAGTGAAAATTTGCGATAGACGCCCTAAGCGGGAGAAAGGACAATACAAATATGTTTGAGTCCTCTATGTTCTGTATCTCACTTCAGTCTGCTGGTCTTCCCAGCATTTCCCATCACGAGATCCACACCCTAATGAAACTGCGAAAAATTCCGAGGTTATTGTCGTTATTGTCATTGTAATCATGTTAAAGATTTATGAGGCATTGCGGGATACGTAATTTAAATATTTATTTTAACTTATTATTATTGTGTATGCTTAAATATATATCTTAAATATAGTGAGTCATCATTTAAAACAATATTTAGCGGATACGAAAGTGGGTATTGGCAATGACAACACTAATTATCATTTAAAAAAATGTTAAGTAAACATTGCGTGTACAAGATACGTCTATGTCAATTTTATTGCACAAGTCGTCTTCTTTTTCCTTAGTAACCCCATGGGATTCTATTAAATCTATGGCCGTAGTCACAATAAAGCGCTATCCATCCCTTGACATCGCTTTTGTCATCTAGTCTGTTGACCATTACCGTATCTCTTTCGTACGTCTCGATACTATCAGCTTGTATATGAGGGGTTTGTGAGCGAACTATCTCGATCCTATCGGCTTGTGTATGAGGGGTTTGTGAGCGAACTATCTCGATCCTATCGGCTTGAGTATGAAGGGTTTGTGATTTTTTTTTAAATTTCTTCTTTATTACATATATATTCATTATAATTTTATTTTTTGCCAAACTGCATGGTAGTTTTACAGCAAGAATTTCAGATTACGGACCTCTTTTTATTATCCTTCTATGTACGTCTCGATCCTATCGGCTTGTGTATGAGGGGTTTGTGAGCGAACTATCTCGATCCTATCGGCTTGTATGGGGGGTTTGTGAGCGAACTATCACGATTCTATCGGCTTTGGAGCTCATATATTCTCGCTACATATTCTACTCACTGTAGCCACCTTGCTTTCATCTTCCTTAGAATATACTTTTTTTATGATGTAGCGTCGTTTATTCGGACAAAGATAGAATAGAGAGAATACAGAAGATAAGCGTGAAGATGGAAAGTAGAGAAAAGCGAGTCGGTGTTCGGTGTGGGCCTCGTCGGCTATCGAGCGCCATGGCGGAGCGGCGGAACGGAAGAAGTGTTGACAGTGAGCAATCGAGCCAGAATACGGCGGCAGCACTTTGCCGCCGGCTAGGAATTGAATGCAAATGTCACTGGTATCGATGCCGGCTGGGAACGGCTGTGCATTTCAACCGCTATCATTTACACCGGTAACGCATTTTCTCGGATAGAAAAAGATCCAGGATCGAATCTCGGTATATTTTTTCGATGAATTGATTTTTTCTGTTTATCTTTTTAGTTGATACATTTAATGTGTATTAAAATACCACAGAACTTCATAATAATAATGTGTGTTCCTTAAATATATATATATATGTATATATATGAGAGCTTGAAAGAGGTTGAGGTTGATCCTGTGTTAAGTACAAAGGTAATTATGAGGCGTGGTCAATTTTTCAACTAGTTGTACGAATTTAATTTTAGCGTGATGCATTTCCATTAATACTGTGTACATTGTATTATGTAAATTATTTGAGAGCAGCGCTGATGCTGCATCTCTGTTCGTTATGCTCGTTAGGAAGGGAACACATGGATGTACATATGATTACATAAACAGTGTATGGAGTGCGAGTTTTGTCGCAGCCCGTCTCGACATACAATACCGTACCGTACCGGCTTCCCATCGGACGGGCGGATTCGATTAGCGGTTCATTAATACCCATATCTCCCGCCGGAATTGATATAATGGCGCCGCACTACAGATGAGAGCACAGATAGGGATGCTGGGGTGGATGTGTGAAGTGTTAATAGGAATGTGCGACCCGAGTTTAATTGTGAATTAAAGCGCGTTTGGAGGACTGATTGGCGACCTCCCGTCTGACACAATGCGGGATCGCAGGGCGCGTTTGGGAAACTGTTAATGTCTTACGGCTTGAAACAAGTGTAGCAATGTTATATGTACTAATAATTTATTGTATTATATGATTAATAAAGAAGTTGTATTTTGTTTGGCAGTCGTGCATCGTCACCCTGTTACCCATATTACATCTCCCCGTCTATTTCTATGACTTTCTGGGCATCTAGGACAAAGTTTATGGCTGTATCTGTATAGTGCTCTATTAAATTAAAACATTGCGAAATCATACGAATTTCTCTCTTATCAATGGTAATCTCGCGTTGTATCATAGAAGCCGTGAATGAAATCGTACAAATTTTTTCTATGGTCGCCCTGTCAAAGAACGATGCGACGCTGAAAGTTTATAATACTTACATATATTTAATAAATGTTTACGTAAACATGAATATTGTCTATCTTCGAATAAAGGTGTAATAATTTTAATTAAGTCAAAAATTTGTTTACGTGTGATTTGCTATTATGGGGAAAGCTCTAACATTGAAATATTCATCAAATCTATGGCTGGTCACCTCTCTGTAGCAATATTAAAGTAGTGCCTGTTTCATATTTTTATTATTATAAAAAAGGCATGTGGGATTTTTTATTATAATGAAAAAGACACGTAAGATTTATACAATAAATAGTTTAAATATGAATTAAATATATATTAATTAGAAAGATATACATATAAAATCAATTTTATCGAAAAATATTGTTGTTGCGCCATCGGGATTTGAACTTGGATCTCTTTACAAACCGCATTATACAACTATGCTACAGCGACGGTATTTTTAGCGACAATTTTTCGAACCTATGTGTTACCTTTTTAATATTAATATATTTAATCGTTCCATTATTTGAAAGAGCCATCTACCTTATTTATACGGAATCTCAAATACCTTTGAGTAATCTGTTAGCCGATGCCAGAATTATCAATTCATTTTTATTAAATTTTGGACACATTGATACAACTTTATTATTAGGAGAACACTCCTAATAATAAATAGTTTTAATACAATAGACATCTGGGGTTATTTTTATTGAAATTCAGTAGGAATATTTAATTATATTTTATCTTGTAAGATAATTTATATATTTTTAAAAATAGGTTTGCCGTTAATTGTTTGGTAATTGCACTGTGACAGTCAACATTGTGGAAGTTGTATATATTAAATCAAGATGGAACATTTCACTAATTTATTACCAATTATGCTATCGCCATCTATTGACATTTTTTAAAAATTTGATATTTTTTCTCATGTAATAGTATATAGATGTCGCTGAAGCTGAGACTTAATTTGAAGTGGAGGCAATCTTGATTTAATATATACAACTTGTTGATACAAAAGTTTGATAGATGTGGCAGCATGGGTAAATAGGTGAACATTACATTGTGTAAAGTGATTACTTAAGCCAGCCGATGACAGATCGTAAGCCCTGTAATGCCCAAGACTTCCATACTTCTCATACAAAGATAATAGCTTCGTCTCTGTGAGACATCTTAATCTTGATGACAATCCTCAAGGTTATAAAACCCAGTAATTGGTTCCTACAAAGATTTGGACATACTCAAAATATTGTATTGATCGTGTTTAGTTGCGAGAGTCACTTAGATATATAGACTGATGTTTATCATGAGGATTGTTTAAGGTGAGAACGGAAGGCCCTAACGTTCCTCGAATTTTCACGCATGTGTTTGAATGATGCAATGTGAGTATAGGTGTTGATGTTACGGCTAGAGCACGTTGATGAAGATGAAACATGACCTACAAACGGTTGCGTTTATTGTTGAATGATGCACAAATAAATATACACTGTTTGTATTTTAAATTGTAAGTTAAAATTCGTGACTGAGGCGGTACAGAGAGATGCGACCGAGATGATAGCAAAGAAAAAGTGATCGCTTTGGTTGGCTTCTCGAATCGGTTGCGTCGCAATTTACTGTCAGTAATCGGCGTCGTGGAATGGCTGTAAAATATGTGTTTACACGACCAGGTCTGTGAGGCGCGAGCAGGGCCTCCACATATTATTTAGTCAAGTTGGTCTACATACACAACTAAAAAGAATAAAAATTCTCTTACCTTAAGTCTCCCTTCTGCAATGTGACCTCTTCGAATGTTATCCGGATTCTTTCCTTTAACCTGTAAAAATGATTTCATCTTTAAATAAAATAAACTAGACTAGTTAGAAGATCAAAATCACCCACTGTGAATCAATCACTGATGACATTAAGTCACAATCACTAACAGTGATTGAGTGTAATGGTGAATTCTATTATGTTCACAGTTCGTTATTTATATTATATTATAAGACGAGACCATGTGATCTTGAACGTGCCTATAACATGTTTCTGCATATGCACTAGAATGAGCTATTGATTAGTTTACCAGTTTTGAGACTTGAATGTCTCAAACGTAAATAATAAAAATCTGTAAAATTTGTTACACGTATGTTTTCTGATTTTTATTTATTTTTCCAAATAAATAAAATATTAAAAAATCTCCCCAGCGGAGAATCTGCATGTGGTAACTAACCACCGCACTGCCGACGCATGTAAGTGAAATGACATTATAACAATATCAATAATATGTTTATTATTCCAGCGTAGTCGGGTTATTTGTGCAAGAACAGACTTGCCATATAAATAATACATACAAGTTACAAAATAATATTTATGTTAAAAAAAGAAAAGAAAATAAGAGGAAGAAATACACATACAAATAAACAAAATTGATATAAATGGTGGGATAAGATCCAGTGGACTGTATCTAGAATAATATTAATCAGTGGACCGAAGCCGAATTGGAAGTCTGAATGGACATAAGGACAGAAGGATCTGTCCTACTTTACTTTAAAGTCCTGGGTTGAGCGTCGTCTTCACCTCCGGTTGACGAGCACGTTTATTGTGCCGAATCGAGAGATCACCGCACTTACGGAACTATTGAATACACTTCCTCTTCGCGGTCCTAGTGTTACGCACGACGCCGATGTAGGACGGCAGAAAAAGTGCACAAGATTTTGATAGTTTGCGGTCTGAGCGCAATCTGTCCCCCCGTCGACGAAATAGCAAGTAATGAGTCGGCCAGAGCAGGACAGGTATAGCTTATTGGTTTGTATATAGGATGGAAAAAATGGATAAGGAGTGGGTATTCGAATTGCGTCAATAGTAACTATTCAATTAAAATTGTGGTTATATATTAAAATTAAAATTTGTAAATAAATATTGTATTTATATTTTTTATTTATTATCTTTGTTTTATTAACCACTGAATTGAGTTTAAATACATCTACCGATTTCGAAAAATACCATTTTCTTCTTCAGGATGTCATAACTAACTAAAAATATATATCATTGTTTCTTCACCAGAATCTTTTTTTTTTTTAAAAAAAAAAAAACAATTATTTAAAAAATAAATTTCTACTTAACTCAAATTGTTGCTTAATACAAATTTAATCGAATAATTTTTAGAAAAAAATTTTAGAATGGGACTCCTAGTTAAATTTAGTTGGTTGTTTATAACTTCTTGATTAGTTTTACACGCTTTATTTATCTCCAACGATTCTAAATTATTTAATTTGTGACCAACACCGTTTGTATGCAAAATTGACAATCCTAATTTTTTATCAAAAAAAAAAAAAAAAAAGAATTTTGACCTCAAAGTTAATATTGCTAATTTTAAAAGTAATAAATATTGTTTTGAAATGATTACCACAATCACCGATATCATCCAATACCAATCACACCACCATCACCAGCGTATCAAGAATAGCAATTTACTTTTTCACTGTTTTCTGGAATCGCTAGAATCTAACCCAAAAATAAACTTTTCAAGAGGAAATAAGGGACTCTGGTTAAACGAAATAAGCTGATATCTGGAATCAACGACCGAAGACATACAAGAAAATCGTTCTTTTCTGACAAATATGATGCCTTTGACTTTAACAAAAAGGCGCTGGTAAACATCGAATTGGTAAAAATTTCACCCGAGAATAGAGCGTACAGAGATACCGTCAAATAGAGATCGGCAATACTGAATCTATTTTTATAAATTAAAAAAATATTTTACATTATTAAGGAAAACACATTCTTATTGTGAAGTTGTAATTATTCGGAACATAGGTCTGTGATATTTTAAATACTAAATTAATGTATTAATTATAAATATATACATATAAAATTATATGTAATTAATTGTGTATTAATTTGAAAAATGTAACATATAGGTTCGAAAATTTGTCAAGAAAAATACTGGCGTTATAGCACAAAGGTAGTGCACTTCCCCGGATTGGAAATGAAGATCCAGGTTCGAATCCCGGTGACGCTAAAACAATATTTTTCGACAAAATTGATTTTATATGTATATATTTATAATTAATACATTAATTTAGAATTTAAAATATTTTACATTTTGTCAAGTAATATATGTAAAATAAAAATAAAACTATGTCAGTTTATTGGCTCGACTGCGAGAAAATATTTTGTACGCACATGTACTTATTACATTTAAAAAAAATGCACGTTGCGGGCACGCACTGATCGTGTGTTATATGAAACAGCACTCAAAATTTTTGAAATTTTTTGAAATAGAGAAACGCATTATTTTGATACACATGTAATTTATACGAAATAAATTTTAGGAATATAAGATACAATTGAATTGTGGTTACATAAAAACCCTGAATTTATTATACTATATGTAGTCATGTTATCAACTCGTGTTAGATACTTTAAGAATTTGGCGTATTTTAGTAATAAACTTTTATATTCATTATATTACTAATAGTGGTTGTTTTGACATTACGGAAAATGATTTATTCTGTGGTATACCATAGACAGTATAGATAAGAAAAGATGACAGATGTCATGTATGTTTTTTCACACTCGTAATAAAGCCAATGTACTGTTCATTTCAAACTAAATATATATTTACGTACTGTTATTAAATATATAAAAAAAACATTTATATTAAAAACATGTTCGTTTTTACCCCGCTCGCATCACACAAACCTGGCCGTTTAAGCAACCACTTTACAGCCACAAATGATACGAAGTCTCCACGGCCACCAGATGTGGAAAGTCATAGATATATATGGGGAAGCGTATATAACTATGACTTTCTAATAAAACTGCATATTTAACTTTAATTATCCCAGATTCGTTTTAGGGATTTTTGGTTTGATTTATTTTTGAAGGCAAGTTCGATATGAACAATGAAATCAAACAAAGTACTAATTAGATATTATGTCTCCTGTGAGCGGTGCATAACTAATTCAGCAATGCAGCAATCCGTTTAAGATGTTTCGCCTCGTTGCACAACCGCACACGGTATTGACCGAGTTAACTAGCGGATACGCCACTTAGAATGCAGTTTATGTTGCATTATTGCATCGCCTATTGGTAGTGCCGGATTGGGCTCAACTCAGATGCTCGCAATGTGTGTTGATTATAGCAGATGATTTCACAAATAATTGTTCAATCTGGCAATTATTTGATGTTTATGTTTCCGACCAAACCGACTAGATAGTGCATTTAATAATATTACATAATACATTTAATAATATTACACAATATATATTTAATAATATTACATAATACATTTAATAATATTACATAATATATTTTAATAATATTACATAATACATTTTAATAATATTACATAATACATTTAATAATATTACATAATACATTTTAATAATATTACATAATACATTTAATAATATTACATAAAACATTTAATAATATTACATAATACATTTTATAATATTACATAATACATTTTAATCGTACTGTAAAATAAAATTGACAAATAATGTGAAAAATTTCTCGACGGACAAACTAAAATACAGATATGTTTATTTTGCATTTAAGTACAGTCATTTCTTAAAACTCATGTTTTGTAAATGTGATCCATTATTTCGTTGGTATTCTCTGTGTTCGCTGCCATTTCTTCTCGGTTATTTTATTTTAATTGGTCCAGAGAGGGAGGATTGTTACTACAACTTACTAAGGGCTACCTTTGATTTAAGGTAGCCCCATAGGAAAAAGTCTATTGGTGTCAAGTTGTAGCGACGTGGAGGCCAGTTTATGTCACCTCGTGGGGATATCAATTTTAAAGGGAAAATTTTATTTGCAACTGGTGAGCACACGCTCCATAGCGACTGAATGACGCGGCTCGCGATATTGCTTGCATGAACTAAACACCATTTTGTTTTTTATTTTCAATTTCTTTTCTACTCCCTTCTCTGTAATGTGTTTTAAACATAATATTTTTGTTGTTTAAATCATTTTTTAGTTTTGACTAGTGATAATTATAATTTAATATAAAAGGTTTTAGTATACATTTTGGTCTAGTGAAGGAGCTAGTTTTCGGTTTGGATTTTTAAAATATAATTAACAATATAATATAATTTAAAATATAATAATACAATATAATTTACGTAACAATGTAATTAAAAAAAAACGGTGAATAATTATGCATCAAACTCACAAACAGTGGCGTGCAGTAGGTATAGATTTAGGATATCCTGTTATCGATGATATTATACAATCATACCTAATACAATATATGTACTTTCGTTTTTAAAGTTTAAGTTTTAACGTAAAATAATACCTTCTTATCCATATAAAAAATTAAGGACTTTTTAAGAACACTTTCTAAGACTAACACTTTAAAAGAGGAAGTAGATACTTCAATGATTTGCACGCAGTTGTAACCCTTTCTAATGTTATTCTGGTAAAAAAAAAACAGCATAGGTAACGACTCCATACAAAACGGATCAACCGAAAAGAATTTTTAATTCAGTAAACAGCCAATTATATGACTTGAGTAATTCATTAGTTTAAAGATATAATAGATATAAGAGTAATGTGAATAGTTCAATGCGACGAATACACAAAAGCGCCATAGGTGGTACAGTGGGGTACAGTTGTCGTGGTAGTTTTTAAAACTAAGCAATTAAAGTCTCTACTAGTACACAGACAGCGCTAATTGTAAAATAATATTTCCGTTTATGTTAATCCAATTACTTAATTTATACTTGTTTCCCAGAATTTTCAGTAATTCACAGCTTTTTTGCGTGTATGCACTGCACGCCCCTGCTCACAGACTACCAAATATATAGACATGAAATATTTTCAATTTGGTGTCATCCACGTGATCATTTTGGTACCACTTACGCAATCAAATAGCTCCGCGACTTTTAAAAAAAATATATGACTCGATTGAAATGAAAATTTAAATGCTGACGATATAATATGTACTAATGTAAAAAATGCGTCTTGTTTACATAAATATTTAATTTTCGAAGTGTGAATACTTTTACTGTTGCATAAATGTGTCATAAACTATCGGATTTATATTTCGACCGAGAATGTGTGTAGAATGCTCCTCGTCCCGCAACTAATGTTCCAAATCCCTTTCTTAAATGTACACTTTATTTCATGTCTATTTATTTATTAGTCCATGATCAATCTAATAGATTAAATGTAATATTAAAAATAAATAATATTTGCAATTCTCGAAACTGCACGAGTTTAATAAATTTTTCATATAATTATTCTCTCATAACAGAGGCGTAGATATGGACCGTAAAGATATTTGATTTATTTCTGTTGATATGGAAGTGTTGACAAAAGTTGAAGAGTATCAGTAGTTGAAGGAATAATGGGGTAATAAAAGATATCTACAGAATTAAGTGTGTTTATGTTAGATGGTTCGAGAATTGTTTGCAACATCGCGGGGATGGGGAAAATGCCAAAGAAAAACTGTGATGATTTATGGCTTGGTGATGTGAGTACATACCGGTGTTAAATTATTTTATTTTTATCTTTTAGCACAATATTGAATTATATTATCTGGATAAAATTGGAGTGTGATGTATAGATTTAAGATGAGCTACACCGTTATTTTAACTGTGATTTTTATTTGATTGCAACGATGATTGGTAATCCGTAATAATATTACTTATCCTCATCTATTTCTATGACTTTTTGGATGTTTTGAAAGTCTTGGATGTTGTTTCATTACGGCTACATAATGCTTGATTAAACTCCATGTTGTTACATTACTGCTATATAATGCTTGATTAAACTCCATGTTGTTTCATTACGGCTATATAATGCTTGATTAAACTCCCATGTTGTTTCATTATGGCTATATAATGCTTGATTATACGGCCATGTTGTTTCATTATGGCTTTATAATGCTTAATTAAACTCCATGTTGTTTCATTATGGCTATATAATGCTTGATTAAGTATAAGATACCAGTGGGTCACAAAAATACCGTGTTTTTTAAGTAAGGTTAGGTTAAATTAAATGTTTTCTCTTTTACATATTCAATAACAGTACGTAAATATATATCCGCGAAATCGTATTACGGCAAACAAATATATTTAGCCTTTGTCATCCTGTCATCTTATCTATGTCTCATGGTCATATCGTGTCGCACTCTATGGTCAATTTCTTATCTATGATAGAACTGTCAAATTATGATAATACGAATGTATTTGAGTGGCAAATGATTACGGGGCTCGGCCAATCCCGAAGTAAACTGTTGATTTTAGACTCGCGGATGCCCCGTGGTGTGTATGTGAGCGAGTAAATCAAACTCCGGAACACATCTTGGGACATTGCAGGATAATGAGGGATGCTCGTGATCGCGCGATTGGAGGCTTAACTGTGTTAAATGGTCGGCCTGATCAGTAATGCGAGGAATCTCAAGCTGTATAGGGATTTCATCAGAACGTGGACTACGAGATGGAGTATATTAGGCAGATGATGGTAAGATCGTGTCAGCGAGAATGCGAACACTTCACTTTTCATAAGTCAAATTCTTAAAATAAACAAAATCGTGCGTAATTCCGTTGGGCTGTACCGTGTATGGCGTGACTCATACATCATTGTGTTTCATCCAAGTCCCTTCATGAGAGAGTGTACTTGATAGTTAGCCCTTTAATGGCTGTCTTGTACCCACTGGTCTCTTTACTTCCGTACATAACACTTGATTATCTGTTTCTTTGTAATGTTGTTATATACCTGTATTTTAAAATAAATTAAGATAGCACTTAAAAGGGCACAGGAAGGTTTAAATTTAAATATCTCTAATATTAGCTTTTATTTTTTATCTCCTTTCTTTTGTGTTTATTAATTGTACATTTTTCGTTTCTGTAGTACTGTGTGTGGAACCGATAAAGGAAGTTGAAACTTCTATAACGGTTCCGGGAAAGGGTGGGTCCTCCCCTTCTAGCGCCCCTTTAAATAAATTAAATACGAATGTTTCGTTCGTATTTTTCAAGAATATTTTTAAGTGAATACATGTATTTCAAAGTTAATATGTAAAAAAATTATTTGTACAATTCCAGTGACAGCAATATAATATGCTATATAATATCGGTTATCGCTGATCACTTCTCTGTCAGTGCAAAAAGCAGAAAGCAATCGGCGACAGCTGATAGTCGCCCGCAGGGTCTACCAGTAACCAATCGACGGAGCTGTTCATTAGGAGTTGATTATTATTTGTTATTCGGTGAGCATTATCTGCTACCAATAATCATTATAATTTGATACCAATCTTATAAATACAGTCAAAATAACGGTTTAGCTAATCATTATTATAATGTGGGCGTATAAAACGAAGTTATGCTACATTTTATGAAGTTCGAAAGAGATCGATAATATTCGAGAAAGAGATAGTCTATAAAAAAATAAGTAAACAATTCAATAATTTATGTAACGTTAAAATTTATTTATATCGCTGTACTTTATGTTTAACATCATTAAATTTATTAGATTAGAAAGTATTTATCTATTTTTTGTTATATATATTATTTATTTTATTTTAAGTGTCAATCAATTATCAATATTAGATATAAAAACATTGTAGTTATACATTTAAAAAGAATTATATAATAAATATAATAATAATATTTACATTTAATTTTTTTTAAAGTTTTTTAACGATGATTTTAAGAAACTGAATATATTATATTTTGTAATGGTTCAGTTTATAGTGCGCTAATGGTGGAAAAGCATTTATTTAAAGATTAGCAAGACACAGTGCTAAATACTTGTAGGTGATGAATGTTTGGAACAAGTAGATAAGTTTGTGTATTTGGGAAGAATGTTCGATAGAAATGGAAAGACAGAGAAAGATATCGAAAGGAGGGTGACTGCAGGAAATAATGTGAACGGCGCTTTGAATGGAATTATAGCTAACGGAAACTTATCAATTGCCTCAAGACTAGCGGTTCACTGGTGTATGGAAGTGAGGCCTAGAACTGGCAGAAGATGAACGAAAGTAGACTGACTGTAGTGGAAATGAGATCACTTAGGCGTGTATGTGGTAGATCCATTTATGCTAGAGTAAAGAATGGAGAAATAAATAAAAAATGTAAAGCTAACCTTAGTATAGTGAGTAAGATTAAGAAAGAATCACTTAGGTGGTTTAGTCAGACGAATGAGGAGAGGAATGGTAAGAAAAATATATGACGCAAGTGTTGATGGCACCAGAAGTAGAGGACTTGATCACTACACCATCAAGCTTGAATAGCCTGTTGGTGTAGTGATCAAGACGTTGGCCTAGTGATCTAGTGGTCGAGAGTTCGCGCCTCGTTCCAGGATACCAGCAAGTTAGTCTTATTTTTACAGTACAAACTTTTAGCTTAGTTTGAGAATAGTAAAAATATTGATGTGACATGCATTACGCATCTCTATTTAAAAAAAATAAATAAAAGTAAACCAAATACTGGAGGACGGTCCTGTAAGAGGCTTAAATAATCGTCGAGATTATATTAGAAGATGTATGAATGTGAATGAGGCGAGAATTGTGTATCAGGACAGAAGAGTGTGGAGCTCTATCATCTCCGCCTACCCCCCGCGGGGAAATGGCGTGATGGTAAGCGAGTAAGGTTTTTAATATAATCACGCAACTTTATTAAAAAGTGTAATCATTAAATATTAGCTTTCATTTTCAATATCACCGCGGAAAATTTAAAATTAAGTAAACATGAAACGAAAATATTTACCAATTTCACAAAACAAAGCCTTAAAAAAAAATTCTAAAATATCGCGTCGTAGTTTTCTGCGTTAAAAACATTTAATGTTTTTAGCGCGGAGAACCTGTTCGAATCGATCGAGAACACAATACGTCGTATTCCAGAAATAGTTGGCTCCACCATCACGGGGTGTGTATTTTTTTGTATTAAAAAATTCGCAGCAGCAATAATACACACACGTAAGTATAATAACACGAAAAGTACGTTTGGCCTTAACCTAGCTTTTTCAGGTTTAGTTGTTCCGCCGGGTGCCATTTTCACCAAATTGGTGGCACGACTTTGTCTGCGGGAAAAACCTTTTTTTTTTTTTTTTTCTGTGTTAATATGCGTTTTTATATTTATGTGTGTAAATGCCGCGTGTTTGTCTGCACGTGGACTCTCGCGTGCTCTTTGAATTTATGGTATTTTCTGCTATAAATTCGGTATGCTAAACACATGAATATATTATATTTTATTTTATTTATCCAACGGTTCAGGCGAGTCGTACAACATTTCACGGTATTACATTTGTGCGCGATTCTTTTAAAGGGGTTGGTGTTCTAACACAAGAGGGTTATTTATAAATTAAATATCTTTGTTTATACATGTCCGAGAACACACAATCACTGAATTTTCACCTACAAATGCACTGTTATTAAACAAATAATAGAGACGAAGCTATTGTGTAGTGGTAATCGAAGCGAGTCCACATATTAATATATATACAACTTTAAAAAAATTGATATATGTGTGATTGATGGGGTAAGAATGGTGAACGTTATATTTATATAAAGTGATCACTTAAGCCAGCTGAAGACAAGACAGCGTAAACCATTTACATTATATATAATTATTAATATATTTATTTCAAAATTGTTTGACATCAAATATGTTAAAATATTAAAAGCACGTTTATTTAAATGTGATATAAGTTGTAAATATCAAATGTAGATGATAACTGACTCTATAAACAAAAATATGAAAAATATAACTCATTTCTAAATTATTTCAGAAATTGAGTTTCTCTCAACGGGAGCATAGAGTTTATCGCGAATTCTGAATTCCCAGGTTAAGTGTTCAAGGTTTATTGCATTTAATGGAAAGATATGGAAGTATGGATAATTACCATTAAATATAATAAAATATAGCTTCGTCTCTATGAGATCACATCTATTATTTGTTTAGCAATATTTGAATATGTCTAAAAACACACAATTACTGGACCTTTACCTACAAAGGCAATGGAAGTATGCGGTAATTACAGGGCTTACGACCTGCCTTTTATATATATAAAGTTCATCGATTTTCACCCCTCAATCTCCACATTTATCAAATTTTTTAAAGTTGTATATATGTTAGTATGTGGACTCGCTTCGAGTACCATTATACCATCGCCATTTGTGGACCAAATTTGATAATTTTATATATATATATATATATATATATATATATATATATATATATATATATATATTTTTAAACAGTATAAATGTTTTTTATTTATTATCTTTGTTTTATTAACCACTGAATTGAATTTAAATACATCTACCGGTTTCAAAAAATACCATTTTCTTCTTCAGGATGTCATAACTAAATGTCATAAAATATGAATTTTAACTACAAGGTTAATATTGCTAATTTTAAAAGTAGTATATACGCCATCACTATAAGAATCTGATTTTATATATAAAGTGATCACTTAAACCAGCCGAAGACAGGTCGTAAGCCCTGTAATTACGGTATTAGGTATAAATTCAGGGATGAATCCCGGAACCTATAATATATTTTTAATGAACACATTTAATTTGTATTAATTCAATATACGTATAAACATTTTTTTGTGATATTTACGTAATGGGGCATTTTCAACCAAAGTTTTATATGATATTTAATATTTAGAAATGTATATAATATGTTGTGACGTCATTTATTACACGTCCACCGACTTGCGTGGATCCGACGCACAGAGTTCACCATTTTGCCTGCCACTCATGTTAGCCACCGTTCTCAGGGAAAATAATAAGATTAAGTCAAGTTTTATAATAACGTAATTTTTTAATTAATAGATAAGAAAACATACGAATTAGTAGAAAGTAGTAAGAGATACATTACTGGAATGCAATAAGATGAAAAGATTAGATTGGCAATTCTTGCCTCAATCAAAATAATAATATTTTTACTACCATTTGAATATCTAAATCAACAGATTAGTGTACAAGTAATAGAGTGATAAAATTCTAAATTCATTAAAATGTGAAAATCTTCACCTGGGAAATAACATTACGCCTGACAAGTTTGTCAGGTTTAATGTAGCAAAAAAAAAAAAATCATATAAATTAGTTCAACATGATTGCTTATTAATTTAAAATTATCAATTCCAACATTATCAATTCACATCAAAATTTATTTTACAACCATGCACGTGAGGTAATTGTCCATGCGGCAGAAATCCACAATCTTCATTCAGATTTGATTATCCGAGACACCCATAAATACTTGTATCTTTGACTAGCCAGAAGGTCAAGAAGGCTGGGTCATCTTCTTGCGTTTGAGCTCGCCATGAATTTTTTGCGTCGTCTTCGGTTATAAACTAAATTCAGTTGTGAAATGATTAGCGGCAGAGATCAAATCGCATCCCCATCATTCATTCTTCAGGAGAAATCTTTTCTGAAGTAGAAAGTATTGTCATCTCATGACCGCTTTCCTGTCATGTAAGGAATGTCAAGTACGAAGAAGAAGTAGAAGAAGGGATGTAATAACACAAACAATTAGCAAATAAAAATTAAATATGGTGCAGGATAACACAGATGCCAAATATATTTGATTATTCTCACCCTTCTTTAATCTATACGAAGTCACGTCTCAGTTGTTTTTGCATCGGAACAACCGCCCGTGCTCGTCAATACTTGTCAAAAGAAAGAACGGTAGCGAGAATTCTTTTTCTTACGCGGTCAGTGTTGCCAATTGGTAAATGTCAACTCCCAATATATCTCGTGCGCGGTAGGTAGCAAATATAACGTAATAATGTATATACAAAAGTTATAAACATTTGTTTAAAATATCCTGTATAAATAAACACATATTTTTTACATTCTCGTGTAAGCGTTTGAAGACATGTTTATATTCTTACATAGTGTGTTATTTTCCGAAATCCACACGTGTGTTGTGCGTGTCTGAGCTGAGGTGCTTCAAATTTTGTAACGCAGTTCTAAACTGGCTATACACGGCGCTCAGCAAGTCATTGAGGCCTAAAAGGAATATCTTCTACCTGTGGCGTGTCGCTGTATATTTAAATTTTCAGAAGCTCGTTTGCCGCCACCGAAAAAGGTCTCTCGTTTTAAATTTTCACAGTGTTCATTCCTATTTCGTTGTAATGTAATAAATTTTTAAATAAAATATAGAATTTAAGCATTAATTATTAGACAATACTATGTTTATACCACTACTTATTAATTATTCTACATGTTTCGATACCATGGTATCATCTTCAGGAAACAATGTATACTGAAATTAAAAATACAAACATAGATAAAAACAAAACTATAAAATTGTGAATAAGTAAGAACTAATATGAAAACAAAAACAATTTGATTATTTATAATATTAAGCTTGCTATTCCACTTTTCACTTTTCTTATTCCTAAAATTTCAAATTTATTTAAATGTAAACCCCTAGTGTTTGTATGTATAATTTCTAAACCCTTATTAAAATCAAAGGAATGGTTTGTTTCCAAAAGATGATTGAAAATTTTTGGATAGTTATTATTATTTAGGCATCTCAAATCCTCATTAATTATAATATAAAATTTTTTATAAGTTTTACCTATATAAATATAATTGCAATCATTGCAGACTAATTTGTAGACCCCCGATTCTTTAAATATCGTTCTTAACCTTGTTATTCAAAATATAATTATTTAATTTGTTATTGATGTAAGAAGCTGGTTGCATAGAATTTAGGATATTTTTGATAATTGAATTTGAAGTAAGATGATACCATAGGTATCGAAACATGCAGAATAATTATTAAATAGTGGTTTAAACGAAGTTTTTTTGTAATATTATTAATATAAAATGAGGCCACAAAGTAATTTTGCAAATATTGAAGAATATAATTTAGCAGCTGTTTTTCTTAGAATTCAAGACATAACCCGTAAATAATATCGAATATTTTTTATGCCCCCATTTCTACAAAAAGTAGTATAAATAATATTAAAAATATTATAATTATTATTAAAATAATGTAGATGGCTTTCAAATAATGGAACGGCAGGTGTATTAATTTGAAAAAATGTAACATATAGGTTCGAAAATTTATCATGAAAAATATTGGCGTTATAACACAATTGATAGTGTACTTCCCCGGATTGGAAATAGAGATCCAGGTTCGAATCCCGGTGAGGCAAAAACAATATTTTTCGACAAAATTGATTTTATATGTATATTATATATTTATAATTAATACATTAATTTAGTATAATATTTATTATAATACCTAATAATCGCTATTAATTGATTTGTCAGCATATTTCAAGATTAATGATTTTTTCTTCAGTATACAACGTAAACTAAAAATTAAAAATACAAGCAAAAACAAAAAACAAAACTATAAATATAAGTGATGGGTAACTGATTAGGACTAACTAACTAACTTATCATCCCGCGGGAGTAGGCAGAGAGGATAAAGCGCCATATTCTCCTGTCCTGACACACAATTCTCGCCTCATCCACATACTCATACAAGTTCGCCGATTGTTGAGTGTATCTGGTTTACCTGGTCGTGCCAAGTCTTCCGCGAACGTCCTCTATTTCTGGTATCTTTCTTACCATTCGTCCGTTCCATATGACCAAACCACCTAAGTGATCCTTTCATAATCTTACTCATTATACTAATATCATCTTTACATTCTTTCCTTATTTCTTCATTCTTTACTAATAAATAATAACCGTTGGTTGTGAAACATATTTATATATAATACACACAAATAATTTTTCAAATATTCATGAAATAATAAAAACATTTAAATGAGCTACGTATTTTAAAAACGTAAATTAAGAATTCTCTATCACATTAAAAAATAATAACCATCCCTTTTCACTATGAAATAATGTAAAGTGCCATCTATTTTATAAAATTATAACCTTGTCAGTAATAATGTAAATTAATTATCTTCGTAACTATAGAAACCATGAGAAGTTGTGTTAATAAAGATAAGGCGAAAGTTGTGTCAGGACAATAGAGTGTGGCGCTCTATTCTCTATGCCTACCCCCTCAAGTATATGTGTGTGTGTGTGTGTGTCATGAAAGTGAGTAGATGAGTAGTGGGGGACGAACCTTACAAGGGGTCGTCTCTGAAGAAAGAGCTCTCTTCCATCACAACTACTTCTGAATAACAAGTCTATCTCTGGTGTATAATTTATATTTACTGTAATAACTTATTGTAATCAACTTATGATTGTTACATTACAAGGAATTGGGACCCAAGTAATTAGAGGATATAACCCCAAGAGAATCTGTTGGTAATTAAAGAATTACACAATAAGCAACTACAACGAATTGTAATAAAAATAATATTTCACTTGCTCCATCTTCTATTTAAATTTGTAAATTATAAATCCTTTATCAAATATGAAAAAAAAACACAAAAAAACCCTTATCTTTTGCTATAAAATTGTAATAGACAGCTTTTAATATGCGAAACTATTGTACAAATGCACCCAAATCTTACGATACATAATGGAATATTGTTGCCAACAGTGATGTATGGAAGCGAAAATAGACTATACAAAATTGGTCACTCATATATTTACTTGAAGATAATCCACTTAGAAGCCTCAATACCGGACGAATGTTTACGATAAGTAGTTAGTTAATATGGATGGGGAAAGTAATATTGAGGTCAAACCATTGTCAAAATAAAATAAATCTTTAATATAATTGTTGCAATGCAAGGTACATGGCTTCCAAGGCCAATAGCTTCGAAACACGTGACAGTGCGCGCTATTCCTAACAGCGTTCTGTTAGTAGAGGGATTAACTACGTTAACGCAAACTATGTTGTTTTATGAAGAAATTAATTAAATGTATTAATTAGAAAGATAAACGTATAAAATCAATTTTATTTTAAAATATTGTTGTTGCGCTACCGGGATTCGAACCTGGATCACTTTAATTAACCAACTATGCTATAGCAGACAGTACTTTTGACAACAAATTTTCGAACCTATATGTTACGCTTTTTAAATGAATACATGTATCGTTCCATTATTTGAGAGTCATCTACTTTGTTTTTACGGAATCTCAAATACCTTTGAGTAATTATTGAATTAACAATTCATTTTTATTAAATTTTGGACACGTTGATACAACTTATGTATTATTAAGGAAAGGAGAACACATTCTTATTGTGAAGTTGTAATTATTCAGAACGCAAGTCTGTGATATTTTAAATACTAATTAAATGTATTAATTAGAAAAATTTACATATAAAATCAATTTAATATCAATCAAAATATTGTTGTTGCTACCGGGATTCGATCCCGGATCTCTTTCCAATCTGGGGAAGTTACATTAACCAACTATGCTAATTAAAACATTTAGTTAGTATATAAAATATCACAGACCTATGTTTTAAATAATTACAATTTCACAATAAGACTGTGTTCTACTTAATAAGAAATTAATTACCTATGTCTGGCTTCAGTGTCGAGTATGAAAAATAAACAAATTTAGTTCCGGCTATCTGAGAATCAAACAAAAAGTAGTAAATAAAGTAAATAGTAGATATTTCTACCTAATAAGTATAGTATTTACCTCGCTCTAAACCGGTATGAACACTTGATGTTCCTGGGATAGCTGGAGGGGTATCTGGGGCTGTAGAATCTTCCGTGAGTTCTGGAATGTTCTGCGGATGTGAAATCATAGTCACACATCGTTCCCGTCTCTTTCTCTCCATCCGTCTGGAACAGTTCTGGAAAAACGAAATAAAACAATGAGATTTTATTAACATTTCAATATGTGCGTATTATTTTTATACTTAACCTTTCCCTTACGGTGCTGTAAACTCAGTGTAAATGAAGACTTTTTACAATTTTTAAGTCGGATAAATTTGAATATCTTACATATATTACTTATATAAATCATTCAAACATTCATACATACTGGTGAATATTTATATTAATTAATGTGAAAAAGTGGTAACAATTAGAATAAATATTCATCATCATAAACGATAGCACAAGACACATCTAACTCGGCCAGCGCACTCTCTGCTACTAAGTAGCGATCACGTCAGGCTCTTCGTGAAAAGATTTTTTATTGTTGCGTATGGTAAATACTTATACATTGTGATTATTTTATCTAATACATAAATACATTACGGAGGAATACCTAAAATATGAACTCTGTATTTAGTATATTTACAGAGATATTCACATAATGAATGGCAATGTTTACTCAGTTAATATTATTGGAGAGAAAAGGTTAAGATATTTGTGGTGTGATGTCATTTATTGGGTAAGAGATAGAGAAGGAAAAATACAGGAGCAGAGCGTAAAATATGAAGAGTTAGTGGAGCGAGTCGGCGGCGTGTGCTCTCAATTCAGCGAAGCGAAGGAACTGTCATCGGCGAGCAATCGGACCAAGCTGGAATCGGTTGCTATTTGCTGCAGCCTGGGTCCTGAATGTACTATTCATTGACTGAGAATGGCAGTGAATTTGATCCGCCATCCACACATATTTTTAATCTTCTTCTTCTTTTTGTGGTGGGCCACGTCGATTGACGAAGGGAAAGAGGATAATCCCCACCCGTTGGATCGACCCAGTGAAAAAGGTGACAGCACTTACATCTGCAGGATGCCGAGAAAAGCGGAGGAGCATAGTCAAGAGGACGGGAGTTCATGGAGATCATGTCGATTCAGTCATAAAGAATCGACGTGCATGATGGCATATTTGATTTATATTTGGTCTATCAACATTTGTAGAAATCTGTATACAGTGTTGTTGCAGGGCGGATCTCAACCGTCGGGCGGCGAGCGTGGGAGGAGATGATTACATTGAAATAGGGAATATATGAAAAAAGGGTTTTTATTTAGTAGTGTGGTATTTTGGAAGTGTCACCAGATTCCCTTGGGGTTCTATCCTCTCTTCGTATTCTCAAGTTCGTGTAACAGTATTAATTTATTACAATAACGTATTCACAGTAATTAACGATTATATAACTCAGATATACACTAATAACGATTGAGAAGTGGCGATGGAAAAGAGACCCGTTCCCCCAGAGACGGCCTCCTTGTTCTCCATCACTCATTTACACACTCTCTTGCCATACACAAATCCAAAGTGACAGTTCTCACAAATAGCTTGATTGTACATAATAATGCTAACAATTTTGAAGTTCCACCTCCAGGCTAATTGCTGTGAAACATACTTAAAAGTTATCCCTAATGCATTTCGTTCACGACCAGCGCCAACATAAATAAACCCCGTAATGCCATTAAAAGTTAAGTCTCCGGTTCATTATTTCACAGTGAGAATCACGGATTAAGGTGGAGTGTTATTATAACCGGGGAGGATTTAACTCGACGGTTAACTTTAACTATTGCGCTATTCACGTTTTCACTTTAACCACGCGACCAGAATGTATTAAAATAGCCATTTTGCATTAGCGGAGGTCAAAGTAAATGTACAACGCAGCTATTTAACACAAGTACACGGAGTATTGATTGCCTTATGACCTCTAGCGAGTAGAGTTACGTTCTTGTTGTTTATCGAGTTTCCAGTTACCCGTGGCAATACAACACCCATATAAATGTTATCGATTTATTCGAGTTAATAGGCTGTATTCATTTTATATTTGTGGTTGCGTTGTACAAACGAACCATACCCTAGATAACGAACAAATTTAAATGCTAAATACTTTGTGTACATGAACGAAATTAATTTATTTTAATTTTCACAACTAAATATTGCACTTTAACCCTTCCCAAACCGTGCAGTGACACATGTCTACCATCATAATTAAACCTGTAATATGTTGGTAAATACACGCAACATAAAATTAATACTTTAGATAATCCTAAAGAAAATATTAGCGCTTAGGAATGACTAGTGAAAAACAAATTATGAAAAGGGAATCGTACAAAATACAATTATTTTTTCCATTCAATCCATTGTAAAATTAATACGTTGGTAAAAATACAATTTGTGATATGAAAGACAGAGATCACACACTATTTTCACTTTATATGACTTGACTTTATATGTATAACTTTCTAATTAATACATTTAATTAATATTTAAAATATCCTACGTTCTGAATAATAACAACTTCACAATAAGAATGTGTTCTCCGAAAAAAATATGGGTTGGGTTATTGTCTCTACTAGTTTCGAGATGTGGAGTCCCTCTCATCATCAAGTGATGACTAAACTAATCACAGTATTGTAGTATATTCGGGAAATAGGACGGGGCTTGGGAAGTGGGGGGGAGATTTCAGGTCAGATTTAGAAATTGAAATGCAAAGAAATTTTATTTCTGAGAAAATACTAGTTAACAATATAAAGTATAAAATTCCTTAACACTTCACCGTTACTGTCCATATTCTCGTTAATGACCAAAACCTTCCTCCCTTCTTAAGCTCAATTCCATTACCCGAATAGACTATAAAACTGTATTTAGTTTAGTTATCACCTAATAATGAGGCAGACTGCACATCTAGAAACTAAAGTAATGACAATAAATGGGCCGAAGAGAAGTGGCTGACCTTCGCTGTATTGTAATCCGCACTGGGTCGGTACGCTTCAGCACTAAATGGAGTGCTTGAATAAACAGCCTGGAATAATGCGGCGCGTCCAGGCCTCAACAAGTACATCTACATCGTTATTATTAGTTAATGAAAAATTAATTTTGTATTTTGAACCTGATTTTGGATTGTCACATTGACGAAGCTTTCAGCATTCATCCTTTATCCATGCTAAGGCCGTTGTCTAACTTAATTTCGTCAAAATGTCGGGGATTAAACAAAAAACTGAATCTCGGCGCGGAACAAAACCTAGGCATAATAACCGCGAAAATGCGAGAGAATGGAAAACAGAAGGGGCTGTTGAGGGTGTGAAATGGTTTATGACTGTGCTCACCTTTGGTGGCCCGTGGAATGGAAGGTATTTAGGGGAGGACACAATCAAACACTTAAAGAACAACGAACTTCTCAATTTAAAAGGGGCGTAAGGGTAAATATTTTTTATTTTTAATTGACTACGATAAAGTATGATAAGTTTTTTAATATGATTATGGAGAATACATTATTGTTGTGAAGTCGTATTTTTTCAGTACATACTTATGTGGTAATATACAATACAAACTAAATGATTTATATTGAAAGATATACAGAAAAATCTACTTATTAAAAAAATATTTTAGTTGCTACCGAACGTTTATTACATTTTTAAAAATGGGATAAGAGTTGTATCAATATGAAAAAAACTATAAAACATAAGTTCTAAATGGATGGATATAAATAAAATAATATTATTACTCTACTTGAGTTTATTAGCACTACTCGAGTTTCGAGAGAAGAATAACTCTCATCGACAGATGAAGTATTAAAAAAATGTTATGATTTATAATATGATTTCGCATATGGGCGGTTGGCTCGAATGAAGCACAATCTGGTAGTACAATTTTTGACCACTTTTTGGAGTAGCTGGGGCTGTATATCGGAAACAATACGACGAATGTTGGCTTTCAAGTCATCTATCGTCTTTGAGTTATCGGCGTAGACTAGCGAATTTATATATCGTCACAGAAAATAATCCAAAGGTGTTAAATCACAAGATATTTGAGGTGTATTCAAACGTAAGCGAAATTATGCGCTTATTGAATATTTCTTTCAATAAATTGATTATAGAGCGCTGTGTGGTATGTTGTGCCATCTTGTTAAAACCACAGCTTTTTCAATTAATGCCATTCAATTGGGGAACGAAAAAGTCAGTAATCATGGATCTATTGCTGTGCACGATGGCGAATCGATTTATTCGGGTCCTCCTCAATACTACGCTCCACTGCAGCAACAGCTTCTTCGGTGCGCACTGTACATAGTCTCTGCGGATGCGTATTATCAATTAGAGTATGCGCGATGTGAAAACGATCCATGGTTATTCGAATTACTTGCTCGGGTGGATGGTTGTGTCGACCGTAAAACGGACGTAGCGTACGGTAAGTTTCGTAAACTGAACCACGATTTTAGAAATAAATCTGCACAATTTGCGAGCGTTATATTGGCGTAAAACTATTTATAGTGAAACGGCAAAACAAACTGAGCACAAATCAGCTGTTAGCCGTCAAATTGGCTGTCGCTGGAAAAAGTGTTGCCAAATCGAAAAACAAACCTCTAAAAAAAACAACCTGCTATTTTCGTATTTTGGTGGATTCAGGGATCTCCATAAAATCACACAAAAAACTTTGGTTCACAAGACTTTAATTAATGACAGTTATTCTAGCACAAACGGCTCCTAATTATCGTCTACCTCGGACGCTGGCCTATTTCGTTCTGCCGCTTATTTCCCCAACGCCCCGCTGCAAAACGGCGGCGCTGCTCGCGCGCGTACCTGACGCAAAATTATCAGCCTCACATAACCTTTATGTACTATGAAAATAGGAATAATTTGATGGTTTCCTGGACGGAGTTTGAACCCCAGACCGCTAGGAGACTAGGCACGTGTCTTAACCACTAGACCAACAAGGACGTCGTAATTAAACATAAACTAGCTGAATGTAATCGGGAAAGTGATCTATCATAATGCAGAAAAACGAAAAGAGGAAAGTTAGATTATTCATTATTAATAGTTAACTGTCAAAATATTTAAAAAATACATCAGACTCGCCAATAATTCACCCTTACTTTCCATATTCTCAATTGTTACCGAAAAAATCCTTCCGTTTTCACACCCCGCCCCTTTACCCGAATGAATAGGTCAGCGTAATGAGATTTACTGAACTCTTCGAAACTAAAATTGTGGCTAAAAAAAAAAAAAAGGCTACAAATAATAGTGGTCGGTTCACATTATATTTCACCGTGTCGACTTGGTGTGATTGAATTCATTTTTTTACCCCGACATTCTGTTCATTATAAATATTTAAATCCACGATAAATTAGGGAGAATTCCTCTTGAAGTAGTTTCTAATGCCTATCCGACCTTATTTAACGCTTTGTTAAAACCCCTTTCTACCGAAAAAATACTCTCATATTAAACCATTTTTGTGCTTACTGCAGCGTTTCTCAATTTTCATTTTAAGATAATTTCGGCAGATTATTTAAGTTATATACCATCGGCGCGACTTTATGCGTAGGTAATTCGTTCGAACGGAAAAATATTTTACCAAAAAAAAAAACGATATTTTGTAAACAAATTAGTGAAGTCTTCTAATGTCTATTTGTTCGTCACAAATGAAAAGATGTAAATATGTGTCACATCAATATTTTTACTAATTTAAAACTGAACTAAACTCTCGGGCTATGAAAATAGGACTAACTTGTTGGCCTCCTGAAACGAAGCTCAAAAACCCAACCACAAGATCGCTGGATGAGTATCGTAACCACTAGACCACAAGCATATCAAGTCATTGAAGAGAAGTCGACCCCTTAGAATAACAAGGTTCCAACTAACATTTTTTAATTTGAGTTATTGCGTGAAATGGGTTTCGAATGCATTATTCTATATTTTTTCCGTACACACCAACCTATTTAACGGATATTAAAGGAAATAGAAAGAGCTGCAGTTCCAACTGCATCAGTTATTTATTACAATTTATAGATCATTATTGTTAATTAACAATGTTTTATTTTATTTTTAATTTCTTTCATCTCGCGGTGGTGATTGATAATACTGAAAATAAATTAAGACCTAAAAAATGATCATATTTGCATATCAAAACAAAATATACATGAATATATGTTAAAATTCAATCAACACCTTTGAGCTCGTTACATCAAAACAGTGTCAGTGTCAGATGGAACCTTATTATTCTGAGGGGTCGAAGTGTCAAATTCTTTGGAAAGTTTTTCTTCTGAAGGTATATTTTGTCTAAATGATATTTAAAAAAATTGTTCATTTTAACGCTGCTTTAATGTGATTTTAATTTATATGTATTGAAAATTATATCATTTTTGTTTTATGTAAGTAATTATAATTATTTCATTATTATTGGCGTGCTTGTTGATCTAGTGGTGACGACACTTACCTGGTGATTCTGCGGTTTGTCCTATAATATTTTCATCATTCTTACTTATCTCTTGTTCACTTTATTTTTATTTTCTAACTTCTGTTGAAATATGATCTGCGATGTACTATTGTACTATTGTGGGTTAAATCTGTCGGCAGTGGTGAGTGGAGGGTGAGTCTCCTACATGTTTTGATTTAGTGACGTCTCGTTTCCCGGAAGGGAGTGTCTCTCCACTTTCCATTTGCTCTTCGGCCATGTTACACCTTGTCTATCTCTATCCGTGTTATTCTATTTTATACCTTTATACCTACTTTTATACCTTAACATGTTGTTTTTTCTATGTAATGTATTTTAAATACTTATTTACTAATAAAATGCGTTACTCAAGAACAATGAGGGCAAATTTTTCTTTGGCAGCTGTGCGGTATCAAACAGCTGCCTATTAGCATTAAAAATGCCAATCAGACGCGAATGAGTAGGAGCCTTGAGCTTATTGCATCGGTCCTGGATAAGCGGTGAGCCTCATTGTAGTCTTTTTCACATAGCACAAGTATAGAGCTTAGTTTGAAAATAGGAAGTATATTGATGTGAGATATATTCTATGAACGGATCTCTATTCAAAAAATAGAACTTCCGTTGGTTTCATTTGACGTTGGATGTTAAATAAAGTTTGTTTAAGACAAATTTGTAATGTACCTACCTAGCTTCTGGTATCGAATCAAATTATTTTTACACGTAAGAACATAGTAACAAGGCATAAATGTTTCAATTATATCTACTATAGTTAAAAAAAGATTCTTTACATTTTTCGGACAGCTGTAGTATGTAATTGTACGCACGCAATGGTTTCAATCATCTGTTGACTCACCGCGTGCAACATTAGAGACATTCATAAAATGTGGACATCTTGTAGTGAGTAATCGAAATGTTTAACCTTCATGCGCTCGCGTGAGCGGTCTTCTTCTTCTTCTTTTAAGCAGGCAATCCACCCTTCAAGAGTGATTTGTGCCATTAATCAAGTTAAAATATTATTTCATAGAAAGAAGTACAACAATATTATAGAATAAGGAATATTAAATTACAAGTTAATACCGTTGTCGTTCAAAAAATTTGCTATTATATAGATTAAATGTGGCGAGTTAAGGAAAAGAAGTTAACCGGGAGTTGAAAATTACCATTGACAAGATTACTGTAAAAAAAACTTGTGATCCGTATGGACAGACAAAGAAGACATGGCTTTCTTCCTCGGCACCACACTCACATATTGGGGAGTCTATTATGTTCAACAAGTGACCGCCTTTTTGAATTTTTACGTAAAACTCACTCCACAAAGCTTAGAGGGCGGTTGAAGGGTATGTATTCTCTAGTTGCACTCTCCTCCGCTAGATCCTACTCACAGTTCACTCAACTCACTTCTCTCTGCCACTCATTACAGCTTCAAACTAGGTGAGGTCAGGATCGACAGTCAGTTTACCGCCTTGCAAGCACTTACCAGATTTTTTTCTACTCGTCAACTTCAGAATGTAAATAAATATTTTTTTTTTCATTCCTTTATAATTTTTCTATTTTGTATACTTTTACAGTACTCCAGTGTTTGTGTATAATTCTATATACGTTTTTCCTTTCACTATTATTGTTTTTTTCTTCCCGCTTTTGTACTTTTTCCTTCAAAACATTTTTTTGTTTTGTCAAAAGTAACAATAATAGTTATTATTTTTTAAATTCTAATTTTAATATATTCACAACATATAGGGTTAAAAAAATTAATTTACTGAAAATTTAATAGTTATTTTTACGTTCCATTCGGGTATTTGACTTTTTTTTTGTTTGTTTATTTACCTAGGTAATAATATGAAAACATGAAATCAGCTGATAGTCATCGTTTAGTGTGTACTGTTTTTTCCTGATTTGTCGCCAAGTGATTTCCAAAATTTTCCTTGATCTTAAGATTTTTATGACGATTGTGAACTCAAAGACGGAGTACAGACATGATTTTTATCCCAAGCGGCGTCGTCCTATAACGAAGGAGTACAAAAATCTGTACCCTGTTATGACAAGTGTCCGAAAAAAAGCAGGTTGTATGCGCAAAGTACAGTTAATTCAATTGAAACTCATAAAATTGGTAGCAAAATATCACTGGCAAAGGAAACTTTTGAAAAATAAACTACTTGCCTAAGGCACTTTCAAGACTGGAAAGTAGTATCCGTTTTAAAATTAAAAAATAATTATTACAACACATTCTTATTTTGAAGTTGTAATTATTCAGAATATAGGTCTGTGATATTTTAAATAAGAATTAAATATATTAATTAGAAAGATATAAATATAAAATCAATTTTATCGAAAAATATAAAATTGGATAGTGCACCTTCCCCGGCTAGGAAAGAGATCCAGGTTCGAATCTTGGTGGCGCAACAATATTTTTTGATAAAATTGATTTTATATGTATATCTTTCTAATTCTAATATATTTAATTCATATTTAAAAAATAATTCACAAAAATTTTTTGAAATATAAATATAATTACAACAAATCTTAAACTACTTCTTTACATGGTCACCATAGCTTGTGACGAGTTTTTGTATCATAGCTTTATATTTCTCTACTGCCTGTCTATTGAGAAAAATGTTCACCTCTTTTTTTAGTTCTTCATAATTGTTCGTATAACATCAGGGAACTGTTCACTGATTTCATCAAGAGTGACACGCCGATTTTTGCAGTTCGTCTGTAATGACAGACGTGCACCCTGAACGCTTGTGGTCACTGATGTTCTCTCTTCTCGAGTTAAAATTTCGACACCAGCGCCAAACACTCATTAATAATATTATCTCCATAAACCTCCTTTATTTGACGGTGAATATAACATGGTCGCTCATTTCTTGTGTTAATAAATTTAATCACAGCCCTAACTCACGAGTGGTAGAATTTTATTTATTATAAAACATTTTAAACACTCACAAAAAAAATATGACAGCGCTACAAAACTTTCCACACTCCGAGCAGTCAATTGAAGTTATTTCACATTGTGTGGCGGCTACTCGCGTCACTAGCGCTCCACACGACTCTCTGGTACTACTTTCCAGACGGCTCTGATATTCTTTCTTTATGTTATTTTTGGACTACAGACATAGCAAAAAGAAAATCCCTCAACATCTCATGTGTAAATGATCACTTCTTTATATGTATGTCTTACCTATGGAACACAGGCATGAAAATGCATAGATCAGATCAAAAGAGGCTTGTTTCGTTATCTAGAGATTGCAAAGCGGTACCTACAACATAATTCTTTCTCGAGTGGTAGTTCCAGAAACCGCCTCCGATCTTTGAATACTTAGTATTACATTATATTTTTGTACAATTTAACTTCAATAAATTTAATGCATCCGTTCTTATAACATGCCACCTGACATCATCATCTAACATCACCCTAGCCACATCTTTCCGTATCGGGTAACATACAGTAAGTCAGCATTGTGACCATGATATTATATGATACAATATAATATAAAGATATTTATGAACGTTCCTTTAATCGACGTCTTTAGGCAAAATGAATGCATCATAATAAAAATGTATTAGCTTAATAAATGAGGAAGTAGATGCTTCGATCAGCTTAGTCAAGTTAAAAACCTTTCAAATGTTATTCTTTTAGGAAGCAGCATAAGTAAAGACGTACAACATGGATTAGCTAATCTATTTCTGACTCTGTCTAGTGAAATTTTCAATTCAGTAGGTAGCAATTTTATGGCTTGAGTAGAACGATATATTGAAACAGTGGCTAGAAATTGTAATATCTATAAATGAATAATAATCCAGCATCCATAACTACGCTACTAATGTTTCTATTGATACACGGTGATAACATATAATGGATTAGTTAATTAATATTTGTTTCCCAGAATTTTTAGTAATGCATAGCTTTTTGCTTGTATGCAGTGCACGACCTTGGTAACATACAATCATACTCCGTAAACTGGTACACATAAAACTATGGAACGAGTAATACTGGATCTCGATCGAGAGACTGGAAGATCAGTAGTAGATAAGGGATTGATTATGATGGGCTGATGATAACCTAAAGATAAATAATAGTCTCGCATGGACGAAAGCTGTGCAAGACAGGCACCAGCGATAGATTTTGAGGGTGTTCTATATTATATAAATAGAAGAAGACCCAAGGTTTCTCGTACTCATCTAATAACTAAAAATAATGGCACTCACAAAACAATCTCAACCTGCTTGGAGAGCCATGAAACAAATCATGCAGAAAAATAAACTAATGGTTCCGTATCCAAACCGTGCTAATTTCAAGTAAAGATGGGCAGGATACATACCCAGAATAGTATCAGAAAAAACGCATGTACACTATTATATACAGAATAAAGATTATATTTCCTTTCTGCATTTGCAGATGGTGATTCTGTCAATTTCTGAATGTTCTTGTAGAATTAAACATAATAAATGTAATAGAAAAATGCTTAGATATAGCGAGAAGATTCATAATGTACCTACCTAGTCAATGAGTTAAAATTTATCTCTACAATAGATATTGTTTGATCTATGGATCGTCGATCACCGTGCGCGTGATGAGTCGCCCTAATCCATTACACACCTGTTTCCCCCCCGGCCCTCAACTTTACTTCTATGTCTTAGAGTACAACCTTTTTCTGTGTGTTGACAATAGTTTTGAACTAGTTCAGTTAACGTTTGCTATTGGAGTGCGTTAGACTATTAAGTTGACAAATTATCGTCCTGCCATGTATGAATAATAATTTTAACTGTGGAAATTTATGTTTTCGCTATTTAAGCGCATGAAATTGTTAAAAAATTAACATTTGAGCGTGTCACTATTCATCTTACTCTTGTGTGGACTTAGCGCTATCAAATAAGTGATCGAGACAAAGGAGCACCTTGCATTCTTCCCGGTGTCCCCCTTATTTCCTTTACTGTTCATGTCCCTAATTCCTTCCATCCGTCCTTTTCCCGTTTTCCTTTCCTTTGCGCGATCATTTTGGGTCGGCCGAAGATTGCACTAACAGATGTTGGTTGGATTAAATCCCGTGGACTGTATAGATTACAAGAATGATAGTTGACGCTATCCGAATCGGATTCAAGACAGGAATATTGTCAAATGTATCTGACCTACCTGATAATCCTGTGATATTTTCTGAAACTCCAGACAAAGAGGTAGTATATGCAAAGCAAAAAAAGACAGCACAGAACGACCGCGGAAATCTGAGAATTTTTTCAGGGAAAATTAATTGCCTGGCAGTAAAGTTGGACTGGAATTGGTGGAGAACAATTTTTCTGGCAACCATGATCCATTCCGAATTGTTAGGTTTATGATGATGACGATAAGATCCAGTTGGGGAGCAAAATGTACTTCTGAAAGTATAAAAGTCATTTTTCATGCCAATCTTCGTTATCGCGCGTCATTTATCGGCTAAAGATGTGTTAATTATAAAAAACGCTCTATATATAAAAAAAGTTAGAGATGCTCTGGAGCAGCGTATATAAGGCCCCACCGAAATTTATATATCCATTTATCTTACATGCTACAATACCTCCCCCGTTTCTGAATAAAAATGCTCCAAAGGAAAAAAATCTTAATGTTTTTCTAGGGCACGATGATTTCATTTAATGGGACATATTTCGGAGAGAAAATTTATTCTGGTTTCAGCGTTTGAAATATCTTTCAATCTGGGAACATTATTTAAGACTACAGGGAAAAATGTGCACTGTCACAAAAAAATAAATATTTCAGAAATCGAATTCTAAATTTTTAAGTAGGTAAATTTATTATATTGAAGGTAGTTGGTTAGGATAAAAGAATATAAAGGTAACAACACTTGACTTAGTTTTCAATTTTTATCAGAACAATGTAGTCAGTATACATTATACTTATATAAATATACAGTAATGTATACATTATTTCTTTTCTGACTGAATGTGAATGTCATCTAGTTAGGATTAATATATGCAGATCTAAAATGAGTATGAATATCGTCAATTACGATTATGATATTAGAATAACTAAATGGGACAGTAATTGTTTACACACTTTCTTATTCCTTCAACTGGCACCCCAGTTTTCTTGTTGTTGGTATAATTTATTTATGTAGTGTGAATATCGACTAAAAGAGCTATCAAACCAAAGTCGAAGGAGAATTTCTGTTTGTACCGCGACAGATAAACATCTCATATAGAACAATACATCAGATCTCAATATATTGGACCAACCCACAACGGGCAGAGAAACAGCTACTTTCATTCTAGGTTAGTGGTGACTTTTCATTCGCGACGGCCGTTGGTTGGAGGTGAGTATGCGGCCAGTGCAGTGTCTTCTATCTGACTTATTCTGTTTCTGAAAATTAATTAAGTATACAGTAGTTCTGATTGAGTATAAGGATCGTATAGTCTATATGAATGATGTATGTAGATTTAAATAAATGTAACAAATCAGACAGACAGATGGTTGGGACATACGAGGTGAATGATAAACTTTCAGGTCAATACACAGATTTCTCCGAGTTGTTTATTAAAATATGGTCTATTGTATTAAACATCTTGCTGAGAGGATGTTAGATAAATTTTTAGTCAACTTATTTATCTAATCTAAATATTAAATTTTAGAACGTAACAGTCACATTCAGTTAGAAAATAAAACCCACCCCCAATAAATACTGAACAACATTCAAAGAATTTCTTCACAACTGCGAAGCAACCTTCAAAAGCTGCCTTCACACATTATACGGAAATAAATAACGCTAGTATATATGAATATCTTGTAAACGAACTATCCCACTAAATACACAACAGGGCTTTGCCCGCTCAGTTTGTGTAGGGAAATTACGTAAGGAAATTGCCCACGTCACGTGAGAATTTCCCTAGTTCGGGAGAATTAAGCTGCCGCCCGCAGCCGTTGTCGGTCAGAGGGATGTACAATCCGGAAAATTTAATTTGCAAGTATTTTCCATTCTTCGCGTGCGGCGGCCACCGGTCAAAGTTTTCAACTCGCAGCCCGCCGCGCCCTGTGGACGGTTCACTGAGTGAATTTTAACCAGATTGCATTTATTACAGGATCGAGCACGCGAAGCTCGCAACAAAATAGTCATTAGTGTTTCTGATTTTTTTTTTCGTTTGTGTTGGTATTGCTGTCATTCGCGTTTTTGTATCTATACTACGTGTTCCGTATTAACAAAACACACTTTAGCGCGTTTGTAATACTATTTCGTGAAATTTCTTACCCATGACCTATCGTAATGCTCGTTCACCAGTGTGAAATGTGACCTTGACGCCAACAGACGTCAACAAGACAATTTAAATGCTCCAGATTTATAAAGACTTCCGACGTTCCGCGTATTTCAAATCGGTCATTTACCATTACGTATCAGTTTTTTTAGTAATCTTTAAACATTTTAATCTAAAAATAATTAGGACACGTTCTAGGTATCAACATTCAACGGTCACGGTAACTGTTAAATTTACACAACAATATGTACATTTTTAATTTTTTTAAATCCTAAAATAAAGCTGCATAGTTCCGATAAATTCTTCGTAATGAGGAAAACAGTATCCTACTACTCATTATACAGAGGTTAACTTGGATGGGTTACACACAATACATTAATTAACTGTAACTTATCGCCGATAGAAGACGGCACATGAAGATCGATAAAAAGACTGTGCCGTGAGATGGTTCCTGTGATGCCAAATCTTATCACAATGCTCTTAGCTTAATACACACACACACACATATATATATATATATATATATATATATATATATATATATGTATTATATGTGATGTACTAGCAGATAAGCATCAGTTATCGCCTATTGCTTCTGCAAGGCCCTGCAGATAGTTATTGTGGCCGTTTCGCGGCCGATAGTGGAAGCTGCGTAGCCATTAGTGACCGCTGCACGGTCCGGGTATCAATAAAATTTATTAGGAGAACACATTCTTATTGTGAAGTTGTAATTATTCAGAATATACGGTCTGTGATATTTTAAATATGAATTAAATATATTAATTAGGAATATTGTTGTTGCGCCACCGGGATAATATGGTAGATGACTCTTTCAAATAATGGAACGATTAAATGAATTAATATTAAAAAAAAGGTAACATATAGGTTCGAAAATTTGTCGCTAAAAGTATTGTCGCTGTAGCATAGTTGGATAATGCACCTTCCCTGGTTAGGAAATAGATCCAGGTTCGAATCTCGGTGGCGCAACAACAATATTTTTCGATAAAATTGATTTTATATGTATATCTTTCTAATTCTAATATATTTAATTTATATTTAAAATAAAATTTATATTTCCTTTCCCCAAAACAGATCACACTTAAACCAAATCCCGATGTAATTAAAATTTTTCCACCATAAAACATGAACAAAAATGACATCTTGATGATATAAGAATCGAAAATAGACAGTAATAAACAAAAAAAATCTATTTTATCAGTAAATGTGTATTTAAGTAAAGACACAATGGATTAATGGTTTTCTCAGCAGATTTTTAGAAATATTAAATTGCAAACATAACCAAAAATCGTTGTTTTGACATATCAACTAAGAAAGTGGTTCATTTTATAGTAAGTAAGAGATTTCTCTTACCATAGACAGCATACATAAGAAAATCTGACAAATATCAATATTCCTGCCAGTCGTCTCGTACGATTTCGCTAAAATATGTTTTTTTTCTTATTTGTAATAAAGACAATGTATACTTAATTTGAAATTAAATTTATATTTACGTACTATTATTGAATATATAAAAGAGAAAACATTTAAGTAATCTTGACCCAGAGATATGAAATACACATTTGTCGTCATCGTGAATTTGGCGAATATTTTTTTTACTATACGACACTACAGTCCAAGACATCCAATACAGTCCAGTAAGTCATAGAAAAATATGGGAAAGCGCGATATAGTTGGTGAAATCTTTTCAAGTTATTATGTTAAGATTTTATAAAAATATTCACACTGTATACAGTGTAGTCTGAATTTCAACATGTTTCGCTCATATTTTATTATTCTGCTTTTTCAGTTTTGATATATTTCAGTGCATGAATATGCTAAACACCTAGGTAGTACAAGAAGGCTTAACAGAGTGTCCGGGCATAAAAATGCTACACAAAACGAACAAATAGTTAAAAATTAAATAATTTGAGAATAATTCCTGCAGCGCAATGCATCTTGGGTTAAATAAATACAAAATTTTTATGCAACTCTGATTACTCTTATGTTTATGTTACGATGAATGTGTACTAATTGTGAAGTTATATTTTCACTAGTGTAAATATAATTTCACTATATCAGACAGTTAAAATGCTTTACTAAAAAAGATTTACTATTTCATTACTCAATTTCAGTGAAACCGTATTTATTCACAAACGGACGATCCGGTATACGCCGCGTATGCGTTATGTATTTGTATCATTGATGCCATCTGACGTCGGAACATTTTATCTTTAGCTGGTGATATGTTTTGAAAATTAGCAATGTTATTATTGTTTTAGTTATGTTAGTGTTATATTTAGAACTTTAATTTTATTTTAATGTGTATCGATAAAATTGTATTGTCCACTTTCTGATTCAAAAAATAAAATAAAAAAAATTATTGTAAATACTCATTATTTTGAAAATTAGATAACAAACTAGCTTAGAGCAGCATATAATTTTATTATCGCCTGTCAGTTAAAGTTTATTTTAACTAGTAGAAATATATATATATATATATATATATATCAAATTTATAGACATGAACTAATGCAAATTACTTATTTCGATATTTGCATTTTGGTATCACTCACGTGATCGCTTTAGTACCACTCACGTGATCGCTTTAGTACCACTTACGTAATCACATAGCTCCGCGATATTTTTTAAACATATGACTCTATTGCATTGAAAATTTAATAGCTGGTAATATAATATGCATTATATGTAAATATAAAGCATAATATGTTAAAATGTGTAATAAAATTTTAAATACTTGCGATCGGCTAATTTTTCTTTACATTTTTCAAAATCAGGGCACTCAATTCTAAAGGAAAAAATATTTTTTATAAGAATCTGAGAGAGAACCATATTCTCAATATATGTACGCCAATATATTCAGAGCTGTATAGTATACCGGGTTAGTCTTTTTAAAGTATTCGTTCTACTGGCAGTTTACAAAATGCGTTGCGCGAGTCGCAAGCACTTGTACTTTTATTAAGTGGATTTTAAATTCAACGAAAATCACGTTTTGATGTCACATCTTACCGGAGTCTCCACTGAATAAATATATTTTAATTACTGATAAAAAAAAGCTACTTTTAATGTGATTGTGATGTGATTATGTTCGATAATATAAGTGATTGAAAACTGTGACTGCGATTACAGTTTCATTACTGATACCCATGCACCGCACGATATTATAGTAAACGAAATAAAGGAAAAAAAAATTTTTTTAAACATATTTACTTACATTATTCAAACTTCATTTGCGTAAAGAACATATTGTAGCATATATAATTAATATATAACTAATTGAAAATCGGCACAAAAAGAAAGAGTACCGTAAAAAAATGTGAGTTTATTTATCGGGTTAAATTCTCAGCATTTCAGGTCAAATGCGTAAAATTTTTCGGCAGAATCTACTAGATGACGTTTATCACAAATTATAAAGTCAGTCCTTCATGAATATTTTCGTTTCATGTGCACATACGCCGAATCACGGTTCACAACCAAATATAAATAAAATAATAAAATGAATCGCGAATCACGATATTTCCAGATATTCAATCACTGATAGTAAGTGCGACTTGGAGATATCAGTGATTGACTCACGGTTCGTGATTTTTAGCTCATCACTAAATTTAATTCCATAAAATGTTTTAGTTTTAAAGCACTTTATTATGCACATATATACTAAAGTCAATTAGTTTCAGTTAGACCCAACCTTCTTCAGGACGATATAGTATATAGACTAACCTATGTACACATATTTAAATATAAGAAGAGAGAGCAACAGACAGTGGATTAGGTAGGGGGTGGAAGAGATGGATGGGGATTGTATGGGAACAACATTAATATCGGACTATTGGATAGATTTCAGGGGCGTGCAGTGTATACAAACAATAAAGCTGAATGATTGGATTAACATAAATGGAAACATTATTTTACTATTAACGCCATCTGTGTACCAGTAGAGCCTTTGATTGATTAATTCTAAAAACTACCATGAAAACTCACCGCTGTACCCATGGCGCTCTTATGCGTTTGCCGCCTTGAACTATTCATATTGCTCTGTTCTATTTTTAAGCCGGTGAATTACTCGAGTCATAAAATTGGTTATTTACTGAAATGAATACTTCTTTCGGTTAATCCGTTATATATGGGATCGTTACCAATGCTGTTTTTTAACAGAATAACATTAGAAAGAAGGAAAACAACTGCGTGAAAATCATTGAATGGTCTACTTCCTCTTTTACTAATTCGCGAATTTTACTTGTTGCTTTCATGACCGTTTTTTGCATTCGAGGTGCATTTAGTGCATGATTATTATTACGTGAAGGATTTTCAAACAATAAAAGAATCATGTCCAGTCATAAATTGTTCTTAAGAACGTCGATACATTTTTTATATTTATTTTTATATGGGCAAGAAGGTATTATTTTACGGTATGATTTATTTTGTCTAAAGACATTAATTAAACAATAGTTCATAATCCTATGTATAACATATATTATATAGTATTGTATAATATCATTGATGTCAGCATAATCTAAGTCGATACCTACTGCACGCCACTGATAGATTTATTTGGTTATTTAGTATCTGTAAATGTATTTTGCCAATTCAAAACTTTGTCAAATAATTACTAAGGCTATGTATTACAAAAATGTTATCATCGGGGATTTGAACATTGACTCCAGCCGCTCGAGCCACCCCTCGAGAATCCACCCCCCCAGGAGGGGTGCGTCTAGGAAGTAAACAAAAATATTATGAGAATCAAATCTCTCACATTTTTTTTGTCATATATTAATTTCCTTTAGTTCCATTGTATCGACATTTTGGAAAAGTAACGCTCGCTCACCGCCCCCGACAGATATTCGATGTATTATTGCCAGGCAGAAGACAATCGAAATATTTTACGCACCGGCTCTTAACATTGAATATTTATTGGAAACGCCCAATAAATTTAGTAAAAATTTCGTATATATATATAGCTAAGATGGTAGAGCGCTCGCTTACGATTTTACCATCTTAGCTATATCCTCAGTTGGCAGTCGTTGAATAATAATATAATGCTGAATTTTCACCGAATACGTGTCATATTATATAGTCCGACCAACGTAAATTGGTGAACGTCAGAGGGAATAACTGTACTCATACTGAACCTTATGAACGGGGGTTAGTTTGAAAAGTCACCATTCGCCAATTTACATTGGTCGGACTATAATATTCTTACTATTTAAATGCTCGTGCTATGAATACAAGACTAACTTGCTAACAAGGTTCGAATCTCCGATCAGCTGGATCACCATGCGAGTGTCTAATAGTATCACTAGATCAACAAGCACGCCAATTGTTTAAATTAACTCATTTTTAATAAAAATAGTAAATACAAATTTGCTAAAATTTTAATGTAGAATGTGTTTTATATTTAAGAGACTCATTCAAATCATTAAAAATATAACAATAAAAATAGCGCATTTAATTATATTTTATTTATAAAAAATTGGTGAGTAAGTGTGTAAGAAAAAATATATTCTATGCAGGGGTCGTACGAAACACGTAAATGAGACATAAAAAGCGTTTTCTTTATTAAACACTTACATATGTATATATTACAATATTTAATTGAACATTATAAGTGTATTTATTTATTTTTCTTACATAAATAGGTTTACAGTTTTTAAAAAGAGGTTTACGTACATCGTTAAACAGAAAATAAAAACATTATTTAAATGACTAGACAAATGATTCATATAAAATTTTATGGCCGTATATTTTTAACATTGTTTCGTGCCTTAGAATGCGTTTCGATATACGAGTTTAAAATATGAATATTTTTTAGAATAAATAGAAGATAATAAATTAGTTTATGATTCTGAGCTGAAATTAAGGATAAAAACTTGAAGTAGAACCACGACGGTGAAGGGGTGCGTTGTATCTGCTTATTAAGAGACTGGATATCTCGTGAGATTTTGGCTAATAAGTGAGTACACTGTTGGTAAATCTTTAAATTTAATGTACAAATTTGGTGACAAGTATATTGAATTTATCGACTAACCATTATTGTACAGCGTGGACAATGCCGTTATCCCTCAGGAATCTGAAAAACACTTGAGAATTAAGTCTAATTTAATTAAATAATTATTGCAACATTAGCAGGTAAGCAATCGGCTAACGCCGATTATTTACTGCTAGGACGTGCGGACGATTATAGTGGGCGCTACACAGCCACTGGTGACCGCCGCGCGGTCAGGGTCTCAATATAATCTATATTTCAATGATGGAGCTTTCCTCAAAATACTTTAGTTTATTAGCACTACTCAAACAGTAACTCTTACCGACAGGTGAAGTATTAAACTAGCTACACACAAATATAGGAGACAATTAGGTACTTTTTTTAATAAAAAAAAAAAGGACCCACTCTTTCCCGGGATCGGTTTAGAAGCTAGGGATTCCTTGTCGGTCCCACTAAGCAAAACGGAAAAGGATAAGAAATTCAATGTGGTTATTAGCAATTAAATTTTAAAATTTATTACTCCAGCATCCCTTGGATGCTGTTCATAACAAATCATATAACATAAATCCATAAAAACATATTATTACATACAGATGGAAAATTAATGGAAAACTAAGGTGCAGTAGTTCAAGGCAGACACTCAGGGATCCATTCATCAAAAACACTCCCAAAAGAAGGACGGTGGACGAGACACAAAATGGATTGAGTCACACTTACACGGATAGACTAACAGAGTTGCAAAACACGAAGCATGGAGAGTGAGAGGTAGGCGCGCAAGTGGAGTCTAAACCACGCAAGCCGGTCTGACTACCCACCTAAAGAGCTCCAACGAGTCACGCATACTAGAATAAATTCCTTATACAGATCAAGATTTAATTAGGTCTGCTTTCCTGCAAAAATAAATAATCCGTTTTTTTTTACATTTTCCCTCTGTTTACATTTTTTTTTGTTGGTCCCTTCAAAAGCTTAAAATCGGGGTTTCACTGTGCTTATATATCTACCACCTAAGCCTTGTCTTCTATATTTGTGTGTAGTTAGTTTAATACTTGACCTGTCGATGAGAGTTACTGTTTCTCTCGTAACTTAAGTAATACTAATAAACTTAAGTAGAGTTATAATATTGTTTCATTTATATCCATCCATTATGATGAAACTCTGCAAAGTTAACGGCGATTCTATTAACAATATTATTAAGATATTTATAATCTATCATCTGTCGACTTTTAACCCAATGAAGGCAGAGTATCTCATGAGAAATGTGGAAATATTTCCCCTCATTGAATACCAAGCTCAGCTGATATTTTGACAAACCGATTTTTATGCAGTGTTACATTGGTCCAAATGTAATACTAAAACAAATAATAAATGTAATAAAAAAAAAGTGTTATTGACACTTTTTCACGTTCAATTTCCACCCATCCTTTTTTTCCCTCCTGCTTGACCGGTGTGAATAGTGACCTTGACGTCAGCAGACGTTAACGCGACGCGGTACTTGTTTGCAATATCGGTTTTAATATTGTTTACCTCCAGTGCATCAGCACTGTTATATTGTGATCCTGTGATTTGTGTGCAGTGATATTGTGAGCCGCGGGTGACGTGATTGATATCGCCGTCTTCACTTGAAAGCGGAGATCTGCCCGCCCGCGTGCTGTTTGTGTGATTTCTTGTGAGGCGTCATACACGAGGTAAGGCGAGCAGTCCTTTAGATTCCCTATTCCCCGAGATGAATCGGTCCTTCTACTGGATTCTTTTCCATCATCTATCCTTATTCCCGTTAATCCAAGTCCCTCCCTTATTTCCTTCCTTCCTGCCTTTACTGCTCCCCCCATCGTCGATTCCAATTTACGACCGGAATCGTCGAACTCCAATCCGCGGGACGCGCGACTTGGAGATCGTGCAATTTTTCTTACAGTTGATCTTATCGGCGCGGGATCTACGTTTTCTTTTCAATTGTACTTACTTGACATTACTATTACTCATCTGGGACGGACGTTATGGGTTCTCAGAAACATTCCATTATCTTCTGTGATTATGATGTTATTGAATATTTTTCTATCCATTGGACACGTATTCCTAGTTTCGGACCATTTGACTATGCAATCACAGCAAAATTTGTGAAGACAGCAATTTGGAATACCGATTTGTTTATTGACACACGGTCCCATACATATGCAGCACATGTCGTGGGAGTCGGTACACTGAAAACATTTAATATGTATATGTTAACTAACAGTAATACAGTTATCCAGTGGTGGCCGACGAGCCACCCCAAAACCAGTGAGACTGAGGAAAACATCTAATAATACTGCTCACAGAAATGTTGAAAACACTTGCCTAGAAAACGACTGATAATCATATTAAAATTAAAAGTGTGATATCAACATGAACCTAATCGTTAGATCACATTGCGAACTATGCACTAAACATAGTTATTCAAATACTAATTAAATGTATAGGTTGTAAAATTTGTCGTCAAAAATACTGTCGCTGTAGCATAGTTGTTAATGCATCTTCTTCGGGTTGGAAAATAGATCCAGGTTCAAATCTCGGTAGCGCAACAACAATATTTTTTGATAAAATTGATTTTATATGTATATCTTTACAATTAATACATTCAATTAGTATTTAAAATATTACAGAACTATGTTCTGAATAATTACAACTTCACAATAATAATGTGTTCTCCTTAATACTAGTTGTTCACATTATTTCATAGTCGCCCTCGCCCTCCTTTCAATATCATCCACAACATTAGCATTCCTAACATAACATGAGTACATTCCAAATAAGAAGGTTTATTAGTACTGAGTCTTGTAAAATAGTCGCATCAACTACTGCAGCAGCATTTTGCTTTTAGCTAATAAAAATGAAATATAATAATTGTCAGTTTTGTAAAATAAAACTTTTAGAATAATACTCAGTAAAAATTGATATACAGTGGTACCTCGACATACGAGTTTAATTCGTTCCGCAACCTTGCTCGTATCTTGAATTACTCGTATCTCGAAGCAAATTTCCCCATACAAAACAATTGAACTACCATTAATCCGTTCCAACCCCCAAAATGTCACCGCAGTTATTTTTGTCACATGGTTTTGAATAATAAAAACGTATTTATAAATGACAAATATTTATTGTACAAAAACAAAAAAGAGAATGTAAAGAAATAAATTAGATATCCGCAACACAACTTATCACAGCGGGAGCACGCTGCTAACTGATTCACTGGCCGTGGTGGGCGTGGCCGCGCACGCGCGCTACCGGCCGACCTACTAAACCGAACTCGTATCTCGGATTTCGCTCGTAACTCAAAGCAAAAAATCACTCGCTCGCCGGCTCGTATCTCGAAAAACTCGTATGTTGGGGCACTCGTATGTCGAGGTACCACTGTACTCGGATCAGTGCAATCCTGAAAGATCTGAATATGATGACCTTTAAGCAGAAAATATATTTCAGTAAGAAAATATCGCTAGTATTTATAAATTGATACAAATCGACACGAGCACGAACATCATACAAGAGGATAAGATAGACTGAGACTATATCTTAAAAATGGATGATGTACAGTGCGATGAACATTTTTAAAGAAATACTAGAAAACATAAGAAAGGAGGAGAAACTACATAGATTCAAAATAAAACTAAGCAAATATGTGAAAGATAGGTTTTAGTAAAAAGGAACAATTTAGATCATGTTTATATTAGAACATATATAAATATACTTATGAAAGCACTATATTAAGAATAAATGAATAAATAAATGGACAAACTCATTGTATGCATTAATTATTTATAATTACTTTCAACACATTTAATCTTAAAAAATATCTTACTTACTTACCATCACGCCATTTCTCCACGGGATAGAGTGCCACACTCGTATGTCCTGATACACAATCCTCGCCTCATCCACATTCATACATCTTCTCATACAAGCTCGCCGATTGTTGAGGCTTCTAATAGGACCATCCTCCAGTATTTGGTTTACTTTTATTTATTCATCCGTTCTATATGACCAAACAGTCTAAGTGATCCATTCTTAATCTTATTGACTATACTAAGATCAGCTTTACATTCTTTCTTTATTTCTTCATTCTTTACTCTGTTATAAATAGATCTGTTACATATACGCCACAGTGGTTTCATTTCTATTGCATTGTTTACTTTCGTTCCTCTTCTGCTAGCTCTAGACCTCACTTCCATACATCGGAATCGGTACCAGGACTTCATTATGAACCGCTAGTTGTGCCTCGGTTGACCATGGTCCTATTAACTATAATCCCATTTAAAGTGCCGTTCACGTCATTCATCTTTATTAAATATACAATTTCTTCTACTTGTTCCGAACATTCATTACCTACAAGTATTTAGCACGGTGTCTTGCTGTCCCTATTCTCGAATACCATCACTTTGGACTTGTTAAAATTCACAATAAGGTCGCTTTCCTTGGATACATCGTACATTCTACTCACTAGACTCTGTAGTTCTTGTTCATTATTCGCCATTAACACTGCACGATCGGCGTACAATAAACAGCATACAATCAGAACTCATCTTTACCCTTCTATATTTACCATTCGTTTGTGTTAATTGTTTCCAACTGTTCATATGTTAGAATAAGATAAATATGTATGCTCCAGTGCATAGTCTGCACGGTCTTTAGCAAAATTAATTCAAATAACATTTGTACTACAAGTTTTAAAGTCAACCTACCCAATTTACATTACGTTTGCTTATATACTTCATATAAACTAGGGTTAATTTTATTTTTAGACTCAAAAATTTAATTTATTTAAAAATAATACAATATAATTTAGACAATAACAAAACTTCAAATTTTATCGTTTTGCAAACAAAACATTCCGAATTAAAATTTGAGTATGGAATATTCACTTTGTTCTGTTACCGTTCGATTCAAGAAACAGGCGTGTTATAATTTTAATAAGGGGAAACTGGGCTCAGTGGTGTCACTAGAGCCCTAAAGGATAGAAAGCCATAGAGGATAGTCTGGGTCCCCAAGTGTGCCGCCTGCTACCTCAGATGGGATAATTATTGATTCAAAGGCATTCCAATTTTCACTTTACATATTTATTCATAAAACACAATTAATCCCAACATTGGATGCACGTAAAATGTACTTTAGATCTTCCTTTTATTTATATATTTGTTTCTTCTATTTGCGGAGTTCATTTATTAACAACAGTTGAGGATCCGGGCCGCCATACGCCAGTGCCAGGATTTATCTCTTACTCCAGGAGATAGACCGGACACCATCTCGTCTGAGTCTTGTCCATAACGCCCATCCATCGGCCATCGCTCGCATGTAGCCTTCTTGGTCGTTGCAGCGGGGTGTCTCCACAACTCCCGGGTGGCCTAGGACCATGTATCTCTGGGTCCACCGCGATGATCTTACTCTTAATCTCCTGTCGCAATATTCCCGCGGAGCGCGGTTACACCGACGAGCCTATTTTCGTGCGTTCCCACCAAAAGTGACGTGTTGCTCAGCTGCTCGCCAGAGTCGAATTCTCGTCCCTGATTCGTCCATTTAGACGGCCAATCATTATAAGTCAACAAAGTAGAGTACCCAGACCTCGGCGTGCAAATTCAAATATCACACATTTCATAATATGATATTATATTCCGTCTATAAGTGTTTTTTAATATTATTTTAAATAAAATAGAACGAAATGTTATCTATTTACATATTTAAATAAACTATTTTAGAATTTAAAATAATGCAATTCTATATAACATAGGTATGTAGAAAATTGCACCTTGCTAAGTACGTACCAAAAATATATACCATCAACTACTAACTCACTTACTATCACGCCTTTACTCCGCAGATAGCGTTTAGGCAGAGATAATAGAACGCCACACTCTTCAGCTCTGATATACAACTTTCGCCTCATTCACATTCATATATCTTCAAGCTCGTCGATGATTGAGGTTCTAACAGTATCTGGTTTAACTGGTCGTGCAAAGTCTACCGCGGTGCCATCAACACTTGCGTCGTATATCTTTCTTACCATTCTCTCCTCAATCATCCATTCTATATGACCATCTTACTCACTATTCTAAGATTATCTTTACGTTTTTAGTATTAGGTACCATATTGTACATTTAAGGTACATTCTCGCATTTGCGATATACCTAACACACTCGTTATGAAATACATACGCGTATCTGGTATCGTTTAAAAGGGTTTGGTTTCGTAGGGGTTGGTATCGTAGCACAATTAAAAAGGTAATTAATATGGAGGGTAAGCACCTACTAACATTGCGGAGAATACATAAAATTTAAACATTTGATTAACATATAATATACAATGAGAATTTGCATACGTTAAAACCGTATATATCACTACGCTGTAGGATCTCAATAAAATCTATATTCAGTGAGCTATCCCCAAAACAAACCAAACGTAAATAAAATCTCGATGTAATTAAAATTATTCCAACTGCAGGTAGCTTTAAAAACGAAAAAAAAAAAGTTTTCTCACTCAACCTAGAACTAGGGTTGTCAACCGTCCCGGATTGGCCGGGATTGTCCCGGAATTGGAATCGCTGTCCCGTAAATATTATTGGAAAAACTCATGAAAGTATAACGTTAAATTAGTTATTATTAGATTTAAAATTTTATTTTTTTATTATTATTATTATGTAATATGCGTATGTATATATATGTGTGTAATTGAGTTTTTATAATAATTAGGATAAATAAAAAAATTCATATAAAAAAAATGAAGTTTTGAGGTATTTTTCCCAGAAAAAATTGACAACCCTACCTAGAACGCATGAATGTTTTAGTTATGATTAATTATTTTCGCGCAGATTTTGACAAATATTATGTCGCAAACACGACCAAAAATTATATTATTATAATTATTCACGGCAGTTTTAAAAACTAAGATCATGACAAATGATTTGACAGTGCGACCATAAAAAAATTAAATTAATGTATTAATTATAAATATATACATATAAAATCTATTTTGTCGAAAAATATTGTTTTTGCGTCACCGGGATTAATTGAGTATTCAAAATATCACAAAGCTATGTTCTGAATAATTATAACTTCACAATAAGTATGTGTTTTACTTAATAAAAAAATTTCGCAATGTTTTGATTAACAATGTAACCTTCATTTCAAATTGAATATATAAAATAGAAAACATTTAAAAAATCTTATCCTAGAGATATTTAAAACACATTCTTATGAGCCACGATCGCGTCTCACATACCTGTACGTTTAAGAGCAAACGTGAAACTGCCATAGTGACAATGGCAATACCGAAGCCGGCATCCGTCCAGTCATAGATTTCGACCAATGTAGACGGGGAAGCGTAATATTATCACAAATTACCTAGGTATCTACATACAATTTGAATGACGAATTAGAATGAAGACGCCAGAATTAAAAATTCATTTTTATTAAATTTTGGACACATTGATACAACTTATATTGTTCCGGATTCGTAAAATACATTTTTGGCTCGTCTTGCCAATCGGCCGTGACCCATGTTAATGACACCTTTCCACGTTCTAATTCACACCCACAACCTTTCCTTTATGCTTGTGTTTAGTGTGAAATGTAACCTAGACGTCAGCAAACGTCAATGTGACCGATATTTGTTCGATCGCGACACCGCGATAACATACGTGGTGTGGACGTTCAGCTCCAATGCACCATCACTGTATTGTGTGATCCGGTGATAGTTGTTGTTTTGTGTGCCGTGGGTGAAACTGTGATATCGCCGTTTTCAATTGGAAGCGGAGATCTCTCCACTGCGTGTTGTTTGTGTGAATTTCGGCGGTAACTGCAGGAGTAACTCGAGATCCACTAGCCTTTCAATTGGAATCCCTACCCATCATCGACCCTTATATCCAGCTCCCCTTATTTCCTTCCTCCCTTCCTGCGGCGATTCCGATTTACAACCGGATTCGTAATCCAATCTGTGGGACACGCGACACGGAGGCGCAGGATTTACGTCTTATTTACGTATATATTATTAAGAAGATTATTTAAAATATCATAGACCGTCTGTTCTGAATAATTACAACTTCACAATAAAAAAGAAATATTTTTTCGATAGGTAGATTTTTTCAGTACATCTTTCTAGATTAGCAATTTTTCTATTTCTAGCTATTAATTTGTATTTAATTTTATCTTTAATTATAATATTTGCCTTCAGAACAAGTACGTACCATCCAGCTAGAGAAACATTTTTGTCTTTAACTTATTTTTTTAATGTATTAATTAAATGAAATGTAGTAAATTACAACATTAATACAAACAAACAAAAAATGGGTATTAGTAATATTTGAGTATTTCCAAGAACACACAATTACACAAAAAAATCAGATTCTCATAGTGATGACATATATGCTGTTTAAAAAAAAAGGAAAAATGAATTATCAAATTTGGTCCACAGAGTAGTGGTACTCGAAGCGAGTCCACATACTAACATATATACAACTATCAAAAAATTTTATGAATGTGGAGATTGAGGGGTGAGAATTGGTCAACATTATATATATATATATACAATTAAGCTAGCCGAAGACAAGTCGTAAGCCCTGTAATAACCCCATACTTCCATACATATTCCAATAAATATAATAAAAAATAGCTTCGTCTCTATGAGATATCTGATATTTGTTTAAAAAGTGGGTAATTTATTTTATTCTTTAACGATACAGAATTTTTTTTCTTCTTTCTTCCTTTCTTGTATTAATTAATCGATTCTCCCTGTCACTTTGGATAATGTCTTTTTAATTTCTATAAGAAATGCTTTTAATATTTTGGGCGATATAACTTATTATGAGACAGCCATTTGAAATTCAAATTTATTGAAATCACCCCCATCGCCCGGGGCGGGGACATCTTCTTGTCCGGTGGCCGTAGGGCTCGTTTTTAAACAGCCTTTATTCAGTCGCAGCGCTAAGCCTCCGTAAATTGATATTTTAGTCAGACATTGCATATTCATGAACCACCCGTCACCCGTCCCCACCCCCACGCCCGGGAAATATCTCAGGGATGAGATTAGAAGGAAAGCAACACAATTTCAGGTAATTAGATAACATCGTTCCATAATCGTAACAAAATTAATTCTTATTGAGAACACATTCTTATTGTGAAGTTGTAATTATTCAGAACATAGGTCTGTGATGTTTTTAATACAAATTAAAATGCATTAATTAGAAAGATATATATGGTGTTAGGTAAGTAGAAAAGGTATTGTTCAACGCTCGTGATTTGTTTACTTGCTAGTCGCAATAAGTCACTGGTCGGAAACGCACCGCACGTTCGCGGTTGAGCAATATTAATTTGTTCGTGCACGTCGGTTTTTGTATTCACTTTAATATTCGACGAGTAAGTGATAAGTTTTGGGTACCCGAGGTGTTGG